>JAUIMM010000710.1:10790000-12021250 GCA_031769625.1 Taudactylus pleione
CATGGAGCTGAATATTATACGCATGTGTAGTACTGTGTTGCTCAAACACAGTGCCCAGATGATACCAGGCATGCGCAGACTACCTAACACCGGACATCAGGTAATATATTCAGTTATTATCTCATTCTACCTATTCTCTATGGATATGAATAATAAGCTAGCGTTGATTTTAAAATTATACATATATTATAATACCTTCTCCTGCATTACTTGAATGATGAATAGCCCTGACACTTAAATTATACAAAATTAGGTGAAAATGCTATTTTTCCTTTGCTGTTGTATAAATTAAGTGATGATGAATAGGCCCCTTTACCCTGTAGATACCTATCACACCTCATACATGCCCACCCTCCCGGTTTTCGCGGGAGGCTCACGATTTTTTGGGTAATCCCCCGCACCCCCTGGTAGAGTGGGCATTTCTCCCTCATTCTGCCCACTTACTAGTTAAGTGGGCAGAATGGGGAGAATTTCCACGGCGATCGCGCGTGCCTGTGCGGGGGGGGGTCAGGTTTCAGGGTTCCCGAGGGGACTTAGGGTTAGCCATCCCCCTGGGAGGGTTAGGCTGGAGAAAAGGTGGGTTAGGGCTAGGCACCTCCCCGTGAGACTTTAGGCTGCGGGGAAGGTGGGGTTAGGTTTAGGCACTTACAGGGGGGAGGTTAGGGTTAGGTACCCCTAGGGGGGGAGAGGGTTAGGTTTAGTTAGAATACTTACTGACCGGAATTTTCACTCCTGTCGGTGTTGCAGCGTCGGGATTTGAACCGCCGGGCATAGGTCCAGCGGTCATTCATACTGATCCTGTATGTGATACATTAGAGATATACAGTATAGGGCCAGTGATCACAGTAAGCCAAAACTACCAACATCTGGGAGGTGGGAATAGGGATGCAAAACTTTTTATTCAGGCCTCTTGGCAATACGGTGTCTAGTTTAATACTCCATTTAGCTTCCAGCTGCAATAGATCCCTATTTCCAGAGCCATAACTAGACCAGGCACTGGTCGGACTACCCTAGTTACGGCTCTGCCTATTTCTATATCACCGTCATGATGTCGCTCAGGTAGATGGTCTATATTAATCATTTACTTGAGGGTACTTGAGGGTAGCCAAAATGACATGCAATATGTAATTGCAGAAAGAATTAATATACAATAACTTGTTTTACAAGACCTGCAGTGCTGTCTCATTAATGTGGTATATATAAAAATATAAACCCTTGTGAGTGCCTATATTCATTTGTATATATATATATATATATATATATATATATATATATATATATTATAGTAGTAGTAATATGTTTTTATGTGTCCGAGAAGGACTTGTTGTGGCAAAGGTGTGCCTGGCTCCCTAACATGAGTCATTCCACCAACTTCTAAAACTACTATTCCAACTACTAATTAGTTTATGTTTTAAAAATAGCCCGTTCAGCAAGTTATTAGTTCTGCACAGGTTACTGCAACAGGGCAAATGAGTTTGAAGATTGGGAGCAATGCTGTATTGCTGGAAGGTCAAGGATGATCTTCTCCTGCCGCCATATGCAATTAGGGGCAATGTGACATTCGATGGTTGCTGGACAATGTCATCTACTTTTGCCATCGATGGCAGAGAACCAATGATTCTCTGCCATCGATGAATGAGCATGAGTCATTTTTTTTTTAGTAGCAAAACAGAGCTTAGCCCCACCCCTGGCGCTCGCTAAGGCCCAATCCCATTTTTTATTTGCCCGCGGCCCGGCATGCCCGCAGCAGAGGTGACCATCGAGGGTGGGCAAACCATCGATGGTTCACCATAGACAGTTTGTGTGCCATCGATCGTAATCACTGATGGGCCCATTGATGGTAACCACCGCTTGACACCCTACCGATGGCCATCCCTAATGTGACGTTGTGCAGCTGCATACCTCACTACTTAATAAGCTAGCTCAACACTGCAGATTTTATAGCGTAAGCCTATGGGGTGCAAGGAAAAATGTGGGATGTTGTTAGTTGCGAGGTACTAGCAAAATAATCGAAAAGCCATCACCTCCCGGCCACTGCTGCCAAGTGAATACTCCCTGACGGGCACCGAATCAGAATTAAGAACTTTTTATTTTTAAGCTATTTACAAGTACAGCATTAAAAAAAACACCTTTTGGTATTTTACACAGGAAAATGATATAGCAATTGTCCCTGAACAGACGATACAGTTTTTTGCTTTCATTTCTAAACTGTACTAGAAATAATGACAGCTGTAATGTGATTTTTGCTACACATTTTTGCCCACTGTACGGCGTTATTATATAAACTCCAATTGTCATACAGGAGACATAATGATCACTTGTATAAAGCTCAGCTTCTGTACTTGATCACATCCATTGCTGCTAGGCTCTCATATATAAACGCAGTAGAATGAAATGATTATATGTATTAGTTTGCATTTTATCATGTTCAATGGCTGACTAACAAGAAGCAGTAACAGAGCCTTGCTTTAGTATTAATTGCCTTTGCTTGTGGGTGGATTAGGCACATGTTCATTATATAGAAGGGGGTAATTATAAGATGAATGTGATACTGAATAGTATAAAATTGCATTCAAAATAAATATGTTTTGCATTAGAAACAAAATCTATTTCAAAAATAAATATCTGCTAATCAGATGATTTCCATTTTTTGTTAAATTACTTTTTCCCTGGATTAAAGAAGAATAGAAAAACGGTATCTTGTTTATTTAAAGCATACATAGTGATGCTCCCAGAGTGCCTGGCAGGATCCCAGATTTTTAGAAAGTCTGCAATAGCCCCAGTCACAAATAAATTTTTATGGGGGCAAAGACATAATCCATCAGGGACCACTGGCTACTGTGTGATAATGAAAAATGCATTATTTTGCAAGGGTGGGAGACTTCGGTAGCAGGGACTATTTGATCATAGTTATGCAATTCACGTAATGGCATATGGGTGGGCGAGGCGAAAAGCATTACCTAAACTATGACTTTGTATATGTGCCCTCTGCATCCGGAGTTAGGTCTACAAAGTTGGCAAGTATAATTTATAGGCATCATTATATTTTAAGACATTAAGGGGTAAATGTAATAGCCTGCGCCATGCAGACATCGGCAAGTTTCCAGAGAGTCTGTCCAATGTTTTAAAAGGGCAACCTTGTTATACCTTATAAAGGATTGCCCCTTTAAAACATGGGGCCGGCTCGCCAGACACTCGCTGATACCTGCATCGTGCAGGCTATTACATTTGCCCCTAAGGCTTTGATCTTTATTAGGCTATCACAGGCCCTCCAACCAGAGACATGCAGTCAGGGTAGGCAGGGGAGGCAGAGCATCCCCTGTCAAACCCTTGGGATGTGTTATAAAAATGATTAGAAAAATACAAAGAAAATACTTATAACTTACAAATATCTTCTTTGTTTATTGTAATCATTTTTATAGTTAACACTCACCAGCTTTGTGGCGCTCCCTGGGACTACTGGGAGATGAGAGATGAGGCAGCAACATCTCAGCCATGCTTCTGTATAGTCAGACACTGTTTGCAGAGCTGGAGTTGGGACCACACCACGGGCAGTAAGCTGCAAACAATTACAGCTAATAGAGGCATGCCTCTGAGTATGGGGGGCGTGCCTTGTGCACTGATGGACACCTTGGATGTATCATGTGACCAGGAAGTGCACTGCAGTGTTTAGAGGTCAGCAAGAGAAGAGACAGTGATGCAGGTAGAAGAATCAATAGACACCGAAGCTTAGTGTAGTGAGGGGAGAGTTACAGTGAGTAGGGGGTGAGACAGACACCTAGTCTCATGTGTGTCTCCCCAGACATTGCCTCCAACATGGCCCCTTCCACCAGGTACAAAAGTTATCTGCTCCTGGACTTCAAACTTTCTTTGTGATTGCTGTCACCTGTCACTTCTCTTCAATTAGTCAGTTCAACACAGGTGACTGCAATCATAAATTAAGCGGGAAGTCCAGGAGCAGAGTATTGTGTACCTGGTGGAAGTCGTCATGTTGGAGGGTATGCTATAATAGAAATAAAGTAACACTTTACAGGTGTGTTAGCATTCTGTATCTTGTCAAAAAGAGGTCCTGTATTCTGAAAACACATAATTCTGACCCAAGCTCTCTATGAACTTACCGTCCCATATCCCAGCACCCATGCCCCAGCAAGCTGCTTGAGAGACTTGCCTACACTCACCTCACACACTTGTTTCATCACACAAATTATTGGACCCACTTTAGTCAGGCTTTCATTCCCAACACTCTACAGAGACAGCACTGACTAAGGTAATGAATGATCTGATCACTACTAAGTCTAGAGGCCATTACTCACTTCTTATTGCTCTAGATCTCTCTGCTGCATTTGACACTGTTGACCACTCTCTTCTCATAGAAACACTACATCCCCTAGGTCTTCAGGACACAGTCCTTATTTGGTTCTTGTCAAGCAGTTCTGTGAGTATTCACTTTATTATTATTACATTTTATTTAGACGGTGCCACAAGTGATCCGCAGTGCCGTACATACAGTAAAGGGTACATAGAACATTACAATACAGTAACCAAAATATAAACAGAACACAAGCATAACAATTCTCCATACACAGTACAGCTATGAAGGTGAAGGCTGTCATAGAAGTGCTAGAGAAGAAGGCTGTGAGACACTGGGGAGGAGGACCCTGCTCCTAGGAGCTTACAATCTACATCCACCTCCTCTTCGTTTACTCTATAACTTGTAGTACCGCAAAGAACAATCCTAGATCCTCTGCTTTACTCTGTCTATGCCACATGTCTTGGAAAATGAATCACCTCTTTCCGATTTCAATATGATCTGTATACAGATGACAGCCAAGTCTATCAATCCTCTCCAGATCCGGGTATCATGGTCTGAGTATTATGTAGATCAGGCTCGAGACCCTTATGCTGGCCAGATTTGCATACGATGCGATCTCGTATGCAATCGCCCTTGAAATCTCTCCGGCAGCTGAAGTGAACGATGTGCAGTAAAAGCTGCACAATGTTCATCCAATCTATTGTATACGATCTAATGATTTGCATAATCATTCGATCGTGTACGCTATGAAACAGATGCTTGTAGCATGGACCAGGGAGATCCGTGCTACATGCATCTGTGTGATTGACACAGAGCACAGACAGGTCAGTGCATCTGTATTTCAATGACACAGATGCACGCACGGACCAGGAGATCCGTGCTACTTGCATCTGTGTCACTGACACAGAGCACAGGTGGGTCCATGAAACCCGTCTGTTCATGCTGCGGTAAAATAAAAATGAAAAAACCTGGGTAGACAAAAAATTGTGTGTTGCCCCCCCCCCCAAAAGAGCAACCAACCCCGGGCTTTAGTGACCCAGTGCTGGGTGTGCTTAAATTCAGGGGACAAATGACGTAGGAGTCCCCCGTACTTAAGCACAACCAACACCGGGCTAGTCGGAACCAGCCCTGGTTGCCAAAATATGGGGGACAAACAACGTAGGGGTCCCCCGTATTCTGCGCAACCAGCACCGAGCGAGCTCTGATCCGGTCCTGGTTCTGGAAATACAGGGTTAAAAATTAGTAAGGTTCCCCTGTATTTTCCAGAACCAGTACCGGACTTTTGCTAGCGGGGGGCTGATGCCACAGCCAGGGAGGCCTTTCACTGGGCCCCCCAGCCGCAGCATCAGCTCTGACCGCTAGTCATCCCAGGCCAGGGATCCCTGGGGAGCTGGGGGCCCCCCCAATAAAGGGGTCCCCCTCTCCAGGATACCCCTACGTCATTAGTCCCCTGAATTTAAGCACACTCAGCGCTGGGTTACTAAAGCCCAGGGCTGGTTGCTCTTTTTGGGGGCGGGGGGGGCGCCATTTTTTTATTTTTATTTTTTGCAAGTTTTTTTATTTATTTTTTACCGTAGCAGCACAGATGGGTCTGCAGTATAGGAACACCCGCAAATTACATCTGTCTGCCCGGCCACAACCCCTTTGGCAGGCAGGCCACGCCCCCTGCCCTGCCGATCTGGATGCTCCCTCCCGGAAGGAGCAGCCAGATAGTCGGCAAGTATGCTTCAACGTGCAAATAAGGTTGTTACATAAACTGCACCAACACACATCTCTTTGCTTATTTCAAAATATCTCCCAGCTTTACCCCTCCACTCTGCATCTCTCATCCACTGATCTTTTTTTTGGTTTGCCTCCACTCTGTAGAATGCCCGCCCCTTGCACAATAAGACTTTCCTCTAGCTTTCATACCTCCAATCGTTCCCTGAAAACTCAACACTCCAGACAGCTTATCAAATTCCAGAAACACCCACATCAGTAACTTCCATAAACAATACCCAACTTACTCCCCTTTATCCACACTTCACTTTACATATGTTTTCTCTCTAAACTTACCCATCCCACTGACCACAGCCCAACATTGCTGTGTCTCTCTATCATGTAGCCCTCAAAGAAGCTGGCTGTACCTATTTGCAACACGCAGCACTTATCCTACCTGTGCTGGAACTATGTTGCACTGTATAAGACGGCACTGTCTAAGGGTGGGCTATTACAGTTTAAGGGGCCTATTCATCAACACTAAAATAACGGTTTGAAGGACACAATTACAGCAGCTGTAATCAGTGCTGCACATGCGCTGCTTTTGTGAACGTAATGACGCATGCGCAGCACTGATTACAGCTGCGGTAAGATAGGAGCAGATAGGGAAAAGTCTCTATTTCCCGAAAAAGCTGTTATCACAAAAATGACAGCTTTTCCGCATAGATACTTATGGAGAGGAGGATTGATAAATTCCTCCTGTAATTCACTCGAACTCCATGCGAGTTCTAAACCTAATTACCTCCGTGGATTTTTTAGTTATGATGAATAGGCCCCTCTATATGTTGTCACATTACTCATATTACATAAGAACTGACATACTGTAATCACTGTAATACTTGCCCCATCTCATCAGCTCTAGATCTGTTAAAGTCACAGGTCTTGCAAATCTTTCTTATTGATAACATCCTAAGCCATTTTAAACTGTAATACACATGTAAAGGACATTTCTGCATTATTTCAATATAGAATTAACAGTTTACATATCTAATGACTGTTGGAGTTAGGCAGGATGATATAGAGTTAACTGAAACATTGTAGCAATTCTGAGAAAGGGACATTTTGCAGTTACAAACCATATGCTCAAAGCTGACAATATGAATTGTCCATACGTTGGCAATCATTTATTTTATTTATTACCAGTTATTTATATAGCGCACACATATTCCGCAGCACTTTACAGAGAATATTTTGCCATTCACATCAGTCCCTGCCCCAGTGGAGCTTACACTCTATATTCCCTACCACATGCTCACACACATACATAATAGGGTTAATTTTTGTTGGGAGCCAATTAACCTACCTGTATATTTTTGGAAAGTGTAAGGAAGCCAGAGCACCCGGAGGAAACCCACGCAAGCACAGGGAGAATATACAAACTCCACACAGTTAGGGCCGTGGTGGGAATCGAACCCACAACCTC
Source organism: Taudactylus pleione (assembly GCA_031769625.1). Taxonomy (NCBI): domain Eukaryota; kingdom Metazoa; phylum Chordata; class Amphibia; order Anura; family Myobatrachidae; genus Taudactylus; species Taudactylus pleione. Next base: position 10,797,494 of record JAUIMM010000710.1, read on the forward strand.
ATTGCTGTGAGGCAGTAATGCTAACCATTACACCGTCTGTGCTGCCCAAAGTTTAAGGTCCAACATTATTCCACACCATGGACACAGCGTATAATAAAATGAAGACTGGCGAACTGCTGATGGCATTAGAATAATTCAGGACTCTAAACATCATGATTATGTATGCGCCCTGATATTACTGATAAACCTACTGCTTCAGCTACAAATGTGATACATCATGATCAGTCCACCATATCATTCATGGACAGAACGGTGGAGAGGGGGGATTCAGGGGAGTCTGAGGGAGAAGGCGGATGGTCAGAGGATGCATTAAGGGATGTGGAGAAGAAATCTAATGAGCCAATGTGTGCAGCATGCAAAAGCATAACGATGTGCTGAAGATAATGATGATAAGAAAATTAAGGAGAGGTGATGGATACCAAGCAAGGTATCAAGCTAGAATGATGAGGTACTTAGGTGTTATTGAGGCATCACGGGAAGAATAAATGTTAAAGAAGGGAGGTAGAGAGGAAAAATAAATAAAATAAGTACATAAGTTGAAGAGTTGTGGGGAGAGATCAAAGTAAGAATACTGTAGGCATCTATCATATATTCAAGTCTCACAATTCTAACTTGGGCAAATGCTACATTCTCCCCCTCAGAGGCACCTGTCTTGCTTCTCCAAGGCTGTCACTCCCTCTCCAATGGGTGGATCACTTCAAGTATCTGGTTATATGGACAACCAACACTACTGAAGATTATACCACCCTGAATACACAACCACTCTTCACGCATCTGAGGGATAAATCGCGCTCATGGCGTAAGCTTCCTCTTACACTCACCAGCCGGGTCAATCTGGTAGTCATGGTGCAACCAAAGTTCCTCTATGTTTTCCAGCAATCTCCTATATTATGTCCCACCTCTTTGTTCTGGAAATGAAATAGATTTCTTTCCTCTCTGACATGGATGAATAGACATCCTAGAATTCCATTTAATACCCTAACTAGATCTCGGTCTACGGGAAGTTTGGACATGACACATTTTTGATATTAATATTAAGCGGCACAGCTGACTCACTTGCGGCTGTGGTAGCTCGTAACACATACTGTGCACCATTACAAGCTTTATTGAGTGGCAGAATCACTCGCTCAGGAACCCCTATAATTACTTGGGCCATTAAGTTTTGGGGCATAGTTAAACTTATTATTAAAATTCAAGGAATAGACCTAGCACTCCTTTATGGAAATCTAAGTCATTCTCCTTCCTGCAATGTAGGGTAGTGTGGGGTGACCGATGCATATCGTCACTGGGGCAATTATACGATGGTAATATTCTAAAACCTTTTTCTCAACTCTGCAGTGAGTTACAACTCAGGCACGCTCTGGCAGCACAATTTCTGAGGACCCACCTCCTATTTTAATTCCCCATTAAAACTATTTATTTCTTCCATTACCCCTGGTAGAGCCCTCTCTTGCCTTTACTCCTTCATTCAGACTGCTCACCACAGAAGTCTTTCTTAGGCGTAGATGGGACCTTGATGTGGGTCCTCTGTGTGATGAATAGTGGGACATTACACTTGCCAGCCCACAGGTATCTATGGCCTCCATTAGGTTTCAACAGATACAGTTGTTCCTTCTGCACAAAACCTACCTTACCCCTGAAAATTGCAGAGGTTTGGAGGCCGGATAACTGCTAATTGCTCCAAATGTCATGACCCAGAAAGTACCTTGTGGCATCTACTATGGGAATGCCTCATGGTCAATGGAATCTGGTGTAAGGTACTTCAGGCAAATTCGCACACTGGCATTTCTGCTTCCATTCTCACACCTGAGGTTTGTGGTTTCAAGGGTGGATATTGTGGACAGGTATAGCAATCAATATGCTATAAATTTGAGTATCCGAGCCAAGGTCATTTGTACACGCTTCGGCTTGGCACCTGTATTTACTGCCTGGGTCTCTCTAGTTAAAGTCACAGTCACACATGAAAAATACTTATATATCTCTCACAACGCCGTGTCTAAATATGAATGCATTTGGGGTAGATGGCTGCAATCTAAGTACTCTAAACAATAGGTCATACTCTTCACTCTCATATCGCTTCATTTGGCTATGTAGCTATTGGACATCCTACCCGAGTATAAACCATAGGTGCTAACATGATACGTTGAGATGGAATATGTCTGGCGGTCCTGCCCACACCCACCCTCCCTCCAACATGATACGGCTCCTCTCATGTGGCTATTATTTCTCGTAGTTCCAGTGTGGCTTTCTCATATGTCTGTTGATCGGTAGTTTTTTTAAAATTATTATTATTATTATTATTATTATTATTATTATCATTTGTATCTCTATTCTTTGCCCGGCTTATCTGCCTTGTTTTTCCTATCATAAGATGAGAGTTTTAGTGCCATTCTTCTATGTGATTTTACCATTCTACGTATGACGTGTAGGTATGTTTTTGTTAAGCTGATGTATTTTTCATATATTATGTCTTTTTTCCCCCCTTTTGTACTTTGTTTATTGTTTTGTTCTTCTTTTGGTTTAATGAAAAACAATAAAAGGTTACTCAATTAAAACAAAAAGACTAGGCAAAAATCCCAATCTTTACTGGTTTGCTGGCTAGTGCAACCGTGACAATGTTGGACTTGTCTATTGTTCTATATATGTTCTGCATATTTATATGCTGATGGAAATTGATCAAATGTAATTGGTAAACAATATATAACTGAATGACAATGGTCAGGCAGAGACCGGCAGAGTAGAAAGTGGGAAATGAGTGGGGAGTGCTGAACACTGCATGATGGTGAAGGGAATTGGTCCTATCCACAGATCCCTTTAAACTGTGCGCCCTAATACATACTCAGATATAAATATTGGGGTCTATGTACTAAGCCTTGGAGAAAGATAAAGTGGATGTAGATAGAGTACCAACCAATCAGCTCCTAACTGATAAACACAGCCTGTAAAGTGACAGTTAAGAGCTGATTGGTTGGTACTTTATCTCTGTCCACTTTATCCCTCTACAAGCCTTAGTACATAGACCCCCATGGTTACAATAGGTGGAACACTAGAATCCACAGTCACCAACACACAGTGAAAGTAGGTATTGTGTTTAATTAACTAATATTCATGAGACTACAGTCTGTTAATACAATTAGAAATACATATAGTACTGAATCATGAGGGACTTTGATGTCAGCACTTACTTGTGATTATATATATATATATATATGCAATATTATTTCCGCATACAAAATGGCTGCATCCGCTAGGTGCTGCGTATACATTACTAACCCTTGATGGGGAAGGAGTTACCTGTTCATATACACTTTTTAAAGCACTCACTACTGTGCAAGGAAGTTAACTCACAAGTGGTTTATATGCCAATTTATCCATTCACTATTGGTTTGCTGCCATTTCCTTCAGAAAACAGGTTATTTTAAAGCATTTTCGGTCACTGTGCAATTAGCTGGCTTTGTGGAGTTGACTTGTGACATTAAATATACACTGCAGATGACAAAAGTACTGTTTAGACTATAATGAGCCAGGCTCTCTGCCCCGATTATCCGCCCCTTATATCTCATCATTTCCTAGCTATGTGAAGAGAAAGAGTGTATGTCAATTCTGGCCCTTCTAATTCTATATTCTCCCAGCCCTTGATCACAACCTACACCCCCACAAATTGTCTATTCCTCTGTGTTAAGGTCCACAGCCATATGCTGCTTAGGCACAGAAATAGACCATTGCTAATAGTACATTGGTTATAGTACATCAGAGCTAAAGCCGTTAGAGCTACCCCTGTGCCATTGTGTTTTTATTACACAGCAATATCTCACGGCACAACCTCAAAACATCTTTAAATCACATAAACTATGAACATATCCTGGGGTATCCCCACGTATGAGCTCTTTTTGTATAACCCAGAGTCCACATGGAACTAGATGGCAAAAGCTAGGCAAAATTCTGCTGTACTGTAAGTTATACTATAAATTACATAACACTCTACCAATAGCCACACTGTGGACGCATTCACACACACATTAATGGTTACATCAACAATAGTAATAGCACAACAAAATGAACACATGATAAATCAGGTAACACAATAAGTACAGTATGATGAGATAAAGTGGTGGGGAGGGTGCATTTTACAGACAGTGTCTGCATCTTATATGTAATAGGATAATGTTACTATGGAAATTAAGGTTTCCATACAGACTACAGATTACATTATTCTATATGTGTACATATATAATATATATATATATATATATATATATATACATACATATATATGTATATATATCATCATCCCCAATGCTTTACTCCTACATACTTCTCATTATCATATGACAGAGAACAGGGGGCATGGTTTCTACACTGCAGTGGGTACAAATTAATGTATTATATAATACACCATTACCATATACATACATCACAAATACACCTGTGTGTACTATACTATTCCCGACGTAACATGTACAGGGGTGCAAAGAAAGGGTTCACATACTGTTTCCTAAATCTATAGGATACTGTTGCGGTGAAGTAGGCTGTGGCCACACTATCTGCCTGGCACATGTCTCTAGATGCTGTGACACTAATGAACAGCATATGTCTAATGACAGGCCGAGCCAATGTCATTGCACTAAATGCCTGACATTCATTACGTGACATGCCAGTCCTTTCATGCGGTCCTCACAGGCTGTAAAGGAATCTCTTTCATTAATTCTATATATAGAGGTCTTGGGCACCACATGTGCCAATGAATATATACAGACACCTTTCCAGATACATGCACCCTGCTCCCACCCTATGCATCTCTAACTGGTTCCTACTGGGTCATGCATCCTTAATTATCTGTAACTGGTTCTTACTGGGTCATGCATCCCTATTCATCTGTAACTTGTCCCTATAGGTCATGCATTCCTATCCATCTGTACCCGGACCCTACAGGGTCATGCACCTCTATTCATCTGTAACCAGTTTCTACAGGGTCATGAATCCCTATCCTTCTGTAACCAGTCCCTACAGGGTCATGTATCTCTGTCCATCTGTAACCAGTCCCTACAGGGTCATTTATCCCTATCCATCTGTAACCAGTCCCTACAGGGTCATGTATCCCTATCCATCTGTGACCAGTCCCTACAGGGTCATGTATCCCTATCCATCTGTGACCAGTCCCTACAGGGTCATGTATCCATATCCATCTGTGACCAGTCCCTACATGGTCATTTATCCCTATCCATCTGTGACCAGTCCCTACAGGGTCATGTATCCATATCCATATGTAACCAGTCCCTACAGGGTCATGTATCCCTATCCATCTGTGACCAGTCCCTACAGGGTCATGTATCCATATCCATATGTAACCAGTCCCTACAGGGTCATGTATCCCTATCCATCTGTATCTAGTCTATACAGGGTCATGTATCCCTATCCTTCTGTAACCAGTCCCTACAGGGTCATCTGTCCTATCCATCTGTAACCAGTCCCTACAGTGTCATGTATCTCTATCCATCTGTAACCAGTCCCTACAGTGTCATGTGTCCTATCCATCTGTAACCAGTCTCTACAGTGTCATGTATCTCTATCCATCTGTAATCAGTCCCTACAGGGTCATGTATCCATATCGATCTGTAACCAGTCCCTACAGGGTCATGTGTCCTATCCATCTGTGACCAGTCCCTACAGGGCAATCCATCCTGCATCCCTATACATCTATGCCTAGTCTCTACAGGGTCATGCATCCCTGTCCATCTGTAACCAGTCCCTAAAGCAGTGTTGGCTAACCTTGACACTCCAGCTGTTATGGAACTACATAACCCAGCATGCACTGCTACAGTTTTGCTATTAGGGCATGCTAAAACTGTGGCAGGGCATGCTGGGATATATAGTTCCACAACAGCTGGAGTGTCAAGGTTAGCCAACACTGCCCTAAAGGGTCATGCAACCCTTAACATTTGTAACCGGTCACTATAGGGTTATGTACCCCTATCCATCTGTAACTGACCCCAACAGGGTCATGCACCTATATCTGTAACTGATCCCTACCTTTAACTGATTCCTACAGGGTCATGCATCCCTATATATCTGTTACTGGTACCTATAAGGTAATTCATCCCTATCCATCTGTAACCTATCTCTATACTGTCATGCACCCTTATCTATCTGTAACTGATCACAACAGGGTCATGCACCGCTATCAATCTGTAACCAGTCCCTATAGGGTCATACAGCCATATCTGTAACTGATCCATGCAGAGTCATGCATTCTTATACATTTGTAACTAGTCACTACAGGGTCCCTATCCATCTGTAGCTGGTCCCTACAGGGTCATGTATCCCTCTTCATCTGTAACTGATTCCTACAGGATCATACATCATTATCCATCTGTCACTGATCCCTACAGGGTCATGCATCCCTATACATCTGTCACTGATCCCTACATGGTCATGCATCCCTATAATTCTGTCACTGATCCCTACAGGGTCATGCATCCCTATACATCTGTTACCGTCGGTACTGACAGGGTCCCTCTCATTTACCGTGGGAGAAGTCAGTTTTCTGATGCTCTCCCCCAGGGAGTCCAGATTCACCCGTCTCCTCCTGGTCGCTCTTCTGGGTCCAACAGCTGGCGGTGGGTGCTGCTCCTGCGACCCCTCGGGGCTCTTGCTCCCATTCCAGCACATCCTTGCCAAGGGACATTCTGGCTCTTCCTCCGGGCTGGTCTCAAGATAGTCAGATCCCAGCGAGCTGAAGGATTCAGATGAGATCTTCCTCCTGGACATGCTGCTGGCACTGGGGAAACCACCATGAGCTGCTGAGTGTGCTATGCCGGGCTGCAGAGGGTGGTGAGCATGCTGGGGTGCAATGCCACGCTCCAGCTCTTTAGTTATATAGAGAGTCCTGGTGTGGTTCTGCCTCTTGGCACCCCCTATACATCCCTTTTGTTCCTGTGTCTGTGTGGCTGGGTGCACTGTGCGTCTGGCTGCTCCTCTTTCCTTCTGTCATTTAGAAGCAGCTGCTCTTCCCTCTCCCATCCTATGTGTGTCTTCCTCTCCTCCTGCCCAGGCTGCTGCTGCTGCTGCAGTATCATCACATGCTGGTCCTGTGTCACCAGCCCGACACACTGTGCCAGGGAATGGTAAGGGGACAAGCCCACCCCTCCTTATGTCTGTGTCTTTGCAATTGCCAAAGAGGAGGAAGAATGGGGCTGTGAAACCCAACCACTGTGCCTGATGGAAATTCCTGCTTACAGCTGTGATGTACAGCACATCCCCCTCCTACTGACACGCAAAGCTGTAATAGTGTGTTATGGGTACCAATTACACACTATAGCAAGCTGGTGCAGCTCTAGTTACACAGTTCACTCGCATAGTGTCGCACACAGGCTGCTGCCCCCCTTCATCAGGGTGGCACACATAGAACACTCTAACCCAGGGGCACATATAACGCTATTATATACAGTGATACATAAGTAACGAGGCTGAAGTCGGCTTCTTATTCACTTCTTATTCATTTTCCAGCTTCTTATTCAGAAAATGTTATAGTAAAACAATTAAATAAAGTTAGATCACTAAACTAACACTATGTAAACAAAGAATTGTGTCCCTTACACAGTTTACAATTGTTATTTTCCTGGCACAATAAGGATTTGGGCATAAATAGGGCAGTAAAGCGGGCACAGGCACCAGATTATCTCATTTTGAATAAGAAGCTGTAGTTGTGCAGGAGTTAACTAGCTTCGGTCATCAAATTTAACACTAGAAAACAATAGAGGGTGGTCACATATATATGACCCACTTTTCATTTGCCTTGACCAACAAGGATTTTGGCATGAATAGGGCAGTAAAGTGGGCACAGGCACCACATTTTGTCATTTTGAATAAGAAGCTGTAGATGTGCAGGGGTTAACTAGCTTCGGTCATCAAATGTTACACTTGAAACCCACAGAGGGGGGTCTGGTACATATGATCCACTTGTCATTTGCCTTGACCAACAAGGATTTTGGCATGAATAGGGCAGTAAAGTGGGCACAGGCACCAGATTATCTCATTTTGAATAAGAAGCTGTAGTTGTGCAGGGGTTAACTAGCTTCGGTCATCAAATGTTACGCTTGAAACCCACAGAGGGTGGTCTGGTACAAATGACCCACTTGTCATTTGCCTTGACCAACAAGGATTTTGGCATGAATAGGGCAGTAAAGTGGGCACAGGCACCACATTTTGTCATTTTGAATAAGAAGCTGTAGTTGTGTAGGGGTTAACTAGCTTCGGTCATCAAATTTTACACTTGAAACCCACAGAGGGTGGTCTGGTACATATGACCCACTTGTCATTTGCTTTGACCAACAAGGATTTTGGCATGAATAGGGCAGTAAAGTGGGCACAGGCACCACATTTTGTCATTTTGAATAAGAAGCTGTAGTTGTGTACGGGTTAATTAGCTTCGGTCATCAAATTTTACACTTGAAACCCACAGAGGGTGGTCAGGTACATATAACCCACTTGCTATTTGCCTTGATAAACAAGGATTTTGGCATGAATAGGGCAGTAAAGTGGGCACAGGTACCACATTTTGTCATATTGAATAAGAAGCTGTAGTTGTGCAGGGGTTAACTAGCTTCGGTCATCAAATTTTACACTAAAGACCGAGGCTAGTTAACCCCTGTACAACTACAGCTTCTTATTCAAAATGAGATAATCCGGTGCCTGTGCCCGCTTTACTGCCCTTTTCATGCCAAAATTCTTATCGTGCCAGGAAATTAACAATTGAAAACTGTGTAAGGGACACATTCAGAGTCGGTCATTGCGGCTGCACGGTCGTAAGGTAAAAGGGGCTGGATATGCAAATGAAGCGCTCGCAAGCTGCGTCGTTAAAATGGGATCGTTAGCTGGATGAGCGAGGGGAGGATGCGGCCGTAAGACTAAAAATACGCCCCCTTCTCATTCCCATTACACGTCATCTCCGGGCATATAAGGATTAATCGAGACCATCGGGAACCATTGGAGCTGGTCGTAGAGCTTAAGGTTGACCATACCCTCTCTTAAGCACTACGATCAAGTCAGTGTAAAAACCTCCCATGTCACATGTGCCATGACACTACTTAGTTAATTATGCACTCCCATAAAACGCCGTTTGCATAGTCAGGCACGCCTGCGTTCGGATCTCCACTCCCCCGTTCACAAGCACCTTCCCCTGTTACCACCCACAAACGCCTCATCCTGTCACTCAAACTACCGACCTGGCTGTGTTCAAGGAGAGAGCAATTTCTGATCGTAATAGCTAGTTTGCGCACACGCATTGCGAATTTTACGCATGCGCAGTTTAGCGAACATCGTGGCGTACAACCGTGCGGCCGCAACGACCGACTCTGAATGAGGTCCACAGTTCTTTGGTTACATAGTGTTAGTTTAGTGATCTAACCTTATTTAAATATTTTAATATAACATTTTCTGAATAAGAAGCTGGAAAATGAATAAGAAGTGAATAAGAAGCCGACTTCAGCTACGTACATAAGTATCACTTTCAGGTTTTATCACACAGAGGCATATGCATGAAATTTTCCCTCCTCTCCTGCAATAACAGCCCCTACTGATCACTTAACTTCTGGTTTCAGACCCGACCGAGCTACTGCGCATACACGGGCGGTAGTTGTTTGGCTACTTCTCAGAAGGACTAATATCGCGCCAAGATATCATTGAGGGGCCCATTTATTAATAATCGCATTGGCAGTGTGATCTAAGGGCACATTTATCAATGATCGCGATCAGGGCATTCAGGTAATGCCGTTGATCGCTTTTGTAAAAAGCAATCTCTTCGGCCGGATGTATCATCCAGGACATGCAGGGACACGGGCTCCGAAAGGAGACCGTCCCTGCGATGCCTCCGAAGACTGGCCGGCCACTGCTGGGGGTGATGCGCATGCACAGTCCCGTGGACTGCACATGTACATCTGCCACAGCCGGGGAGGGTTCCGGAGGTTCCCTCTGCTGGCTAGTAGTGCGCGGTGTAGTCCATAGGCTACAGCGGCTAACATCGTCTTCAGACGGCGTTAGCTGCGTGGGCCAATATCTGGAATGCATCGCATTCCGGATATTGATACATTTGGCAGCATCGCTTCCCCCATAGAAACCTATGAGGGAGGTGCTGCCAGCAGCATGGGAGGGATCACAGCAGGTATCAGAGATAACTGCTGCAGTCCCTCCTTAATACATCCAGGGGATACTTAGTATTTAAGGTAAACCCACGAAAACTAGTGTTTTCGGGGATTTTACCTTAAATACACTTTGATAAATGGGGCCCCTAGGGTGGTATACATGATGCATTGCTTTAGGGATTACAGCAGTATGCATGAAGAAAGGTAAGAGCTGTCCTTTGCGAGTGGGGGGAAGTGCGAGTTTATGACCCAGAAGTCACTCTGGCATCCATCCGCACATGTGCAGAAGGATGCGCGTTGTGGGGGGTGCTGTGAGGAATCCGAATAAAACCCTTCCATGGGGGGGCATCACAAATAGAAGCCCATAGACCTATGACATATTCAGAAGCCTACAGTGGCTTACGACATATTCAGATGGCGTAAGCTGTGGGGACCAAATCTGTGGGGGCTGCGGCTGCTGGAAGAAATACAGGGACCGCAGCAGATGTCCCTCCTTCATACATTCAGAGGATACTAAACATTTGCTGGGAAACCTCTGAAAATGGGGTCTCCTCTCACAGCAGTTTCCTCTCACTGCTTCATGTCCGGCTGTGGCTGCACTGCTATACAGGTGCGGTCTGTAGTAGTGGGCAGAGAGGAGAAGTGTCCCCTGGGAGTCGCTCCCCCCCCGCCCCCTCTGCTCAGCATAGTTTATTTAGTTTTGGGGGGGAGGGGATATGGCCCAGTTTTCCCAGAATTGGCCATATCCTCCAGCCAGGACCCGGGCTCATCCGAGCTCTTGATGGACTTGAGTACTGACCACATTTTTGGGCTTCATAAATAAACCCTCAGAGTAGTGCATAGTAATCTCTCACACATACAAAGGCACAGTTATTCCTCTCACCCTGGGGGGCATTTATCAAAAATCGTATGCCCAAAGCGATCTTGGCGCAGTAGATTGCATTGCAGGATGCTATTTTACCAGCGGCATGTCTTAACCGGTACCCGCAGGGACAGGGGCTCTGAAAACCTCTGCGCAGTCCTGCTGACCGCACATACGCAGCTGCCATTGCCGGGGGAGGGTTCCGGGGGAAGCCTCTGCCAGTTAAAGCTACAGGCTACAGTGGGTAGCTGTGGGGCCAATCTCCGGAATGCATCACATTACAGAAGTTGGTGAATATGGCATCATCGCATCCCCCATGGAAATCTATGGGGGTTACAACTTCTAATGGGAATGGAGGGATAACAGCAGGTACTGTATCAGAGATATCTTCTGCGGTGCCTCTGTCATACATTCGGAAGGTACTAAATAATTGCAGTTACCCCCCAAAAAACCCTGTTTTGATCTGGTGCTACCCCTCTGCCATTCTATTTCTGTATGCATATGTAGACAGCCAATATTTTTTATTTTGTTTCCTCTCTCTCCATATGGTGTATAGATGCTAGGTGTATGATAACACATCTGTATATAGATAGATCGATTGGTTGATCGATAGATAGATAGATAGATAGATAGATAGATAGATAGATAGATAGATAGATAGCCGTGCACAGAAGCCAACACAGGGGGGTGCTGCAATGGGACCTCCCCCTCAGCCGGATCATGGACTACCCCATCAATCCCTCCCTCCAAGACATAGACTGGGTGGCCAGGTGAGTAGTCTATGTTCCGGATGGAGGGGGGAGGGATAGTCCATGACCAGGCGGAGGGGGAAGTCATGCAGATTAAACTTATTCTGTAGGTTGTGGTATCGACAGCATGGTGGACTCTGAGCCACTTGGAGCACCCTGGTGGACAGATATCACAGGAGCATGGGAATTTCTAGGCAGACGGCTGCTTCATCAATATCTGCACAGCTGTATACACGTACATACCCGTTTTTCTTTTAACCTGGTTATGTGTTGTGTAATTAAATATGCCAGTGTATAATAAACTTTTAAGGGTTGAGAAAGACCACTAGCCTGGTTTCTTAACTGGATGTCAATTTAATTAGTAGTGATTGACTGGCAATGCGCCATTGTGACGTTTGAACGGCAGTAACAGCACCCTACATTGACCCTAAATTGCCCCTACATTGCCCCTACATTGTGCATTACAATGTGAGTGCCTATTGAATTGCACAAATTGAGCCTACCATATGTATTGGATTTGTGCACACCGCACATCTCCCGTATTTTGAACTGGATTTTGTATCACTCCTAATTGAATTGACCCATCGGGTTATATTTACTAAAGTGAGAGTTTTTAGAAGTGGAGATGTTGCCCATAGCAACCAGATTCTACTTAACATTTAGCTAGCACCTTCTAGAAGTTAATAGCTAGAATCTGACTCGTTGCTATGGGCAACATCTCCACTTCTAAAAACTCTCACTTTAGTAAATATAGATCATAATATCTTTGTTAGTGTAAAGCAATTTACAGTCAGGTGCATAAAAATTGGGACATTGACAGAATTGTCATATTTTGGCCTCTATTCACCACCACAATGGCTTTGAAATGAAACAAACAAGATGTGCTTTAACTGCAGACTTTCAGATTTAATTTGAGGGTAATTACATTAAAATCAGGTGAACGGTGTATAAATTACAATGGTTTCTATATGTGCCTCCCACTTTTTAAGGGGCCAAAAGTAACAGGACTATCAACTCAAAAGCTATTTCATGAACAGGTGTGGGCTATTCCCTCATTATTTCATTATCAATTAAGCAGGTAAAAGGTCTGGAGTTGATTCTAGGTGTGACATTTGCATTTGGAATCAGTTGCTGTCGACTCTCAATATGAGATCCAAAGAGCTGTCACTATCAGTGAAGAAAGCCATCATTAGGCTGAAAAATCTAAACAAACCCATCAGAGAGATAGTAAAAATATTAGGTGTGGCCAAATCAACTGTTTGGAACACCAAAAGACCCGGAAGACCAAGGAAAACAACTGTGGTGGATGACAGAAGAATTATTTCCCTGGTGAAGTAAAACCCCTTCACAACAGTTGGCAAAATCAAGAACACTCTCCAGGAGGTAGGTGTATATGTGTCAAAGTCAACAATCAAGAGAAGACTTCACAAGAGTGAATATAGAGGGTTCACCACAAGATGTAAACCATTGGTGAGCCACAAAAACAGGAAGACCAGATTACAGTTTGCCAAACAACATCTAAAAAAGCCATTACAGTTCTGGAACAACATCCTATGGACAGATGAGACAAAGATCAACTTGTACCAGAGTGATGGGAAGATAAGAGTATGGAGAAGGAAAGGAACTGCTCATGATTCAAAACATACCACATCGTCAGTGAAGCATGGTGGTGGTAGTGTCATGGTGTGGGCATGTATGGCTGCCAATGGAACTGGTTCCCTTGTATTTATTGATGATGTGACTGCTGACAAAAGCAGCAGAATGAATTCTGAAGTGTTTCTGGCAATATTATATGCTCATATTCAGTCAAATGCTTCAGAACTCATTGGACAGCGCTTCACAGTGCAGATGGACAATGACCAGAAGCATACTGCAAAAGCAGCCAAAGAGTTTTTTAAGGCTAAAAAGTGAAATGTTATGCAATGGGCAAGTCAATCCCCTGACCCGAATCCGATTGAGCATGCATTTCACTTGATGAAGACAAAACTGAAGGGAAAATGCCCCAAGAACAAGCAGGAACTGAAGACATTTGCAGTAGAGGTCTGGCAGAGCATCACCGGGGATGAAACCCAGCGTCTGGTGAGGTCTATGCGTTCCAGACTTCAGGTTGTAATTGCCTGCAAAGGATTTGCAACAAAGTATTAAAAAGTGAAAGTTAGATTTAGGATTGTTTAGGTTGTCCCATTACTTTTGGCCCCTTAAAAAGTGGGAGGCACATATAGAAACTGTTGTAATTCCTACACCGTTCACCTGATTTGGATGTAATTACCCTCAAATTAAATCTGACAGTCTGCAGTTAAAGCACATCTTGTTTGTTTCATTTCAAAGCCATTGTGGTGGTGAATAGAGGCCAAAATATGAAAATTCTGTCAATGTCCCAATATGTATGCACCTGACTGTATGTAGAAGCTTAACTGATTCCCTTTTGGATTATACACAAGCATTCGAGAGTTGTCGCCGTCATGAGACATTATTTTGCTAGAAACCTTATTTATCCTGGGGGTCACCTACGGAGACCTGCGGACAGGAGTGCTTATTGTTTTGGAAAAGACACAGGATGTAATTTAATATATTGAAGGCTTAAAGGAGCTTATTTTGGCCCTACATACTGTATATACACTGACCATTGCTCTACAAATTATGTAAGACTTGGCATTAACCAAAGAGGTCTTTTGTGGATAGTTTATTTTAAAGCATTCATTGCTTGGTGAATAGCATACAATACCGACAGAATGCCCTGATGGCTAGTGTAAAACATATCCCATTCTTAAGTGGTTAGTGTAAATTAGAAATCCCATTGCCTAGTTGAAATATAATACATAGGTGTAAAATTAATTTGATTTTAATTGTCAACACTGCACTATTCAGTCCCCGCGCATTAAACCCCAGAGGGTGCACTTAGCGCAGATTTTTCCGATTTTTTTTTTGAGCTGCAAGGAAAAAATGTGGCTTAAATGCAGCTTCTGAGTCTTAGGGCAGGATGTACCAAGCATAAAAATGCGTCCAAAAGTCTGAAAATGCAGTTTACTGAATTTTGGCCACATTTCCATATGAACTACTGTAAGCTCTGAAAAGCAATGCATAGCCAATAGAAGAAACCCAATACATTCCGGAGCTTGGACCCGGTGAGTAACGCTATCTTTTGATGTTGTCACCCAATAGAAGCCTATTGGGTTTCTTCTGAGAGGGATCCAATTGCATCCCTCTCAGTGTCCCCCGTGGAGGTGCGCACCATTCTGTGCATGCGCAGTGTGACTTCTGGGTAATAAGTCCGTAAGTCCCTCTAGCATCTACCTATCGCAAAGGACAGCACTTATTGGGAGAGCTGTCCTTTGCGATTTTAATTGCACTTTTAAGTACATACAGGCGTAATAAACGCTGGTATGTGCCTGAGAAATGGCGAGATGTACCGCATCGTGGATGCAATTTTTAGTACATCCCACCCTTAATGCACAGGAAAACTAATAGATTCCAGCACCTCCACTTCTCACAATAGGCCCTTGATAATGTTCAGCTTCAGGCCCATAATGCCCTTAATCCGGCTTGCTTGTGTACAATACAAAACTCTTTTCTTGTTTTTCAAATTTTTACATAGAGGATAGTCTCAAGTGGTCAGTGTACAATACAGACCCTAGACAGACCTGGTGGACAATTGTACAATGTAGAGCTCAATGTTTGTGGCCAAAGAATCCATTCCTTGAAGGTCAGCAAACAATCTGTAAAATAACATCTAAATTGTTATAAATCTCAAAAGCCAAGTAGGGAGGTATTATACACTTGGCTGACATGAGGGAGTAGCATGTATAGAGGACCCCTAGGCTACGTGATTCTGATTACAATACAAATAATGGTAAGAAATGGTAAGTCCATCAAGGCACATGCCAACAATGGTTTTAGCCATCAGTAGGAAGCAGTGATTGTTAGTTTGTGCACATGTGCAGAACACAGTCAGGGCCATAGCAAGGTTTGCTGACCCTGGTAATATGGAAGGCGTGACCTAATGTAAGTTGGCGTGGCCACACTTCCTTTAAAAAATAGCATTTGCAGCGCCACAAAGCCCTTCCATCAAGTCAGGGCCCAGGTAATTAGTACCCACTCAACCCCCTCTCGGCACCCATGAATGCAATCACACAAACAACTCTGGGACAGGACATCCATTACTGATAGGCAGCATCGGACCAACCCCATTGATGGTAAAACCATGGACATTGGCTGAAAACTTTGATGGTCCAGGACCATCCATAGGGGAAGTTCTCCAACAGTGAGGATCTGTTTTTGAGAATCACCAACGTAGCCATGTGTTTGTGGACTTTTTACATTACAAACTTTTTTTTATGAAATGTGTTTAGTAATCATACAGGTAAAAAACAATTAATATATTAATACTTTACATTCTCCTTGTTTTTAAATACCTCTTTATAATGTTGTAACCATTGGAACTATCCAGATAAAATGTGTCAACAACATACACCAGCCCCATAAAGAACGTGTAAGGAAAATGTATCTATCAAGAAATCTGTATAATGTAATTATGTTTCAAATGTATATGTGTAAAAAACCATACATTGTGTAGTTAATGCCATATATCTTCTATGTTCCTGAAAAGAGATATATTTGTAGAACCCACTACCAGTACTGTGCTTGGATGATGGGAAAAGAGATTATCATACAAGTACACCTCTTCCTGTCAAGTCATGGAGAAGCAGGGGGTTGGGAAAGATAGAAGAGGGTGTATAAAGTGACTGAATGTAGGTATTTGATCAGTGTGCTACTGAGATTTGTCCAAATCCTCTAACCCAGTGTCCACTTTTTTCAATACTATGGGCACCTTAATAGATGTTTTCCATACTTTGTGCTGGAGCACAGGTGTATTTCATGTTGACTGAGACATTTTAAAAGAAGTGGTGCCAATTATTTTAGTAGTTACTCTGTGTGGAAATTTGGAAAACATGCACTCTAAGCTTGGTTTGGGAAACACTACTCTAACCTTGAATAATTATGTGACAGCTGGCACCGGTTTATTTATTTAAATAAAACTTCTTATTTATATTTCTGTATGTCAATTATTTATTCCTATTTTTATTCAAAAAGCATTGTTACTTTTTGTCATATTAAATTCCGTTTAATAATCTCTGTCATTGTAATCTTAAAACTGTAGGAATTGTTTGGTTTACACTATCTCTGCCTAAAGTAGAATGTGATTGCAATTTAGGGGAATAATTGATGACTTTTTAAGTGTCAGCTCTTGAGCTAAATCTTAGCTAAATCTATTATGTTTAATAGTGAGTGTGTGATGAATTGTGGGCAGGATATTTAGACCGACTAGGTGCTTATATGCTTATTAACTCTTTCACACCCACGTGAGATCAGTTAAAACATAGGGCCTGATTCAGACCCGAACACTAAGCCGCGTTCTCTCACTATGGGCGATCGTCGCCCGTCTGCACATTCGCGGCAAAATACGCATGCGCGAACCAGTCACTGCGGCTGGGAATTGTGCGCTCAGAGTACACAGACTGGACGCTACTTTGAGTGACAGATAGCGCCGTTTGTGGGTGGTAACAGGGGAAGGTGCTTGTGAACGGGGGAGTGGTGGTGCAAACGCAGGCGTGTCTGGCCGTCAAAACGGCATTTAATGGGCGTCCATAAAAAGCATGGAAGTGTCATTGTACATGTCACTTGGTTGTACAGTATTTCAGCCTGCAGTGATCACAGTGTTTGCGGCAGGGTAGGGTCTACCTCAAGCGCTGCGTGCTGCTCTGATGGCTCTCGATGGTTCTGATTAATCATACACTTCCTGGAGATGACGTGTGTTATTAAAGAAAAGTGGGCATCTTTATACCGGCGTGCATTCGCTCTGCCGTCGCTCTCTAAGACATAGAGGATGTCCTTACACCAGACAGTGCGATTGCGGAATTTGCATACCCGGCCCCTTTTGGATGCGAGCGATCGCGGCTTAGCGTCCGGGTCTGAATCGCCCCCATAGTTCCCTCTACTTGATTTGGTTGATAATAAACCAGTAGATCTCAACTACATAATTTAGCTAGGACTTCAACTGTCAGTGTGATGTTATTGTGGGACACGAAAAAAGTAGGTATCCAATGAATTGTAGTGTGACAACCAGGGATTCCTTAATTTGGCAAACCACTTTGGAGTTGTACACTCAACGGACCCCGTTGCTAGAGAGGGATTGTGGCTAAGCACGTCAGGTGAAAACTCAGTATAAAGATAGTGTACGCCGAGTGTGGGAGAGTTGGGATTGTTTGCCTTGCTCTATAGCTAGCCTAGTTCTGGGTAATCAATACCTTCCCCACCCCCCTCTCACCCACAGGATGCACCTCTGAAGTATTGGGTCTATTGCTCCACATCTGCACACAAGCATGCTATAATAAAGGGTTAAAAATATGCATTGCATTATATTCTTAGCTTACCATTGTACTGATGGAAATGAAAAATAGATAAAAAGAGGTTTTAAAATGTTGGACTTTTGTAATGAAATTTCTGTAATACATTACCTACCATATAACGTGAAGCAATTTCTCCTAATGACTGCTACTTATGCTATGAAATTTGTGTGATGGGCTCACTTAGACTAATCTTCTTCACTGGAGACCCCCCCATTTTCTGCCTCTTCTCTGTACCTCAGTGGTCTCAGGAAATAAGATAATTTGTATTTTGAAATAAAAGAAGAGATTGAGAAGAAGAAGAAAATCCACATTGAGATAATGATAACTGACCTTTCTTTAATAAAATGTAATTACGTAGCATCATTCTATTCTGAAAACCTCCACTTCCCGCATTGCGATTAATGATACTGACAAGTCACAATTCTATACATACAATGCTGCAGATAAAATGCGCTGTAAATGCTTTTAATATAATTTGATGCTCAGGGCAAAGGGAAACAGTCTACATGCAAGGTCACACAGAAAGCTATTATATAATACTGTAATTCAGATGGTGGTGTAAAAATACAGAAAGGGGAGATGGATGTAAAGCCTATAAATCGTTATAAAGATTGGGAAAAAATTCAATATAAGGCTACCTGTCACTTGTATGACTACTTTCGTTATTTACCTCCTGTCTTGCCCATGTGGGTTACGTGGGCAAGACAGAGAGGCAGTTTAAGGAGAGGATGGCACTCCATAGGTCTGTCATCCGAGTGGCTTTACAGACTGGCTCAAGTGAGCAACCAGTAGCACGGCATTGTTTAGTAGCCAAGCATGGATTCCAAGAGTTTCGCTCCAGAATAATTGATCATATACCCCCGAGTATCAGGGGAGGAAATAGACCGAGACAGCTATTACAACTAGAATGTACTGTAGATGGATCAGCAAACTTACTACACTATCTCCTAAAGGGCTCAATGAGCCAATAGGACTTCAATGTTATTTGTGAGATAGACTAGGAGTTAGTTGTTTATGATTTTAGCAAAGTCTTTAGAAAGTACTTTTGTATATATTGAATTATTTCTATTGAGTGTTACAGTAACAGCCTATCTTTGTGTACACTTTTTAACATTCCTTGTTATTTAGGTTACTATGGTAACCATGGGGGGAGAATGCGGTTTGCTCCCTGGGGCGGCGCGGCTCCGTGACTTCCCCGGTGAGGCGACGCCTCAGATCAGCAGCGTGTGTTGCCAGGGACTGTCGGTGGGCGGTGGCACCTCAGGTGAGTAGCCGATGGGGTATGATTACTTGATTGTTTTGGGTATATATACCAGCACATTGGGCATGATTCAGACCCGGTCACAAAGCAACGGCCGCACGTAATGAGTGATTTTTCGCAAACTGCGCATGCGTATAAGCCGCAGTGCGTGTGCGCAAACTGGTCAATGCGATGGGAAAGTGCTCGCCCATAGCCCGCAGTTGGGCCGCTATTTTGAGTGACAGATAGTGCCGTTTGTGGGTGGTAACAGGGGAAGGTGCTTGTAAACGGGGGTGTGGATGTGCGAACGCAGGCATGCCCGACCGTCAGAACGCTGTTTAATGTGCATAATTAGCAAAGTAGCGTCATTACACATGTGACTGGATTGTATTTTAGCCTGAACTGCTTGCAATGTTGTGGTGGGAAAAGGCTACCACAAGCGCTGCGAGCAGCTCTGATGGCTCTCGATGTTCATGATTAATCCTACAACTGCCGGAGATGACGTGTGTCGCAAGTGACAAAGGTGCATCTTTATACAGGTGCGAGAGCATAGTGCGGCCGCTCGCTAATACTTAGTGGGCGGCTTTACGCGACGCAGTGCGAGCACATGATTTAAATAGCCGGCCCATTTTAGCCAGCGAGAGGCCGCAAATAGTGTCCGGGTCTGAATCATGCCCATTATCTCTGCCGGGGATATTGTTTTCTATATATACAATATATACTGTATACTGTATATATTTACACAGTATATATATATATATATATATATATATATATATATATATAAAACCACGCAATCACACTTAAATAGAATAAATGAATATGATTCTATGGGGTCTAGAGGTGTATGAGATAATTTACATCAGGTATACATGTATATGAGCACTTGTGCCTGATTCGCTGCTGCTACGCCTCAGGGTCCTGCAGTATCCGGATTCCGGATCCAGGGATAGTTCTCCTAAAGTTAGTGCAAAGGTGCAAATATATATATATATATATATATATATATATATGTACTGTAGTACTCACAATTTGTACATGAGACATCAGACACACAGCAGGACAACGACGTGCGTTTTGCTGTGGCTTTTACAAGGTTAGCCTTGGGAGTGCCGAATGAAGCACAGACGCCCATATACAATTATTCCTAAATTTAGTTCCAGGGCTCCAGGTACGCTGTGTGACAATGGCAGGTGGGTCAGAGTAGTACAGAATCACTGAGTTTCAGCCGACTCTGCAGCAGCATATGCTGGTGAGCCGCCGCTTGTTGTGAAGCAGAATCAGAGGTTACCGGCGAGCGGCTGAGCTCTCTGTACCAGTGGTCCCTGGGATAGGAGATCAGACAGGTGTCTCGGGTCCCAGCTCACTCTCTAGCAGCAGTGGCAAGTGCACCATCGCTTGCTGCAGTGCAGGCTGAGGGGTATCCTTTCTGACCCCTATTGCAGGTGTTAGCGGGGCTCTTGGGACAGAGCAGATCAATGCTGTAGCAGCAGCGGGTGCAGAGCTGCAGTGGAAGATCAGCGGTCACACTCGTTTCCTCTGTGAACCACACAGGTGCTGCTTTACATGCTATAGATGGAGGAGCCCCTTGGCGCCTCCATTGTCTCTGGGAGTTATGCCTCTGGTGCGCTCCCATCTACGTGTCCCAGAAGCGCATTTCAGTAATCCATCTGTAGAGTTTTAACGTTTGCTCCAAACAATGTGCATGATGGAAACAATAGAAAAATCCAAGGGGGTGGGTACAATGAGTCACAGCTATAACTTCTTTGCGACAGCACATATGTTAATAGGCCTCCAGTATTCACAGCTGGGTGTGCCAACCACGGACTGGGGCTCCAGATCAGCCCTGGCATTAATCTCAGTGTGCGGCGCCATTGTCGCGAATGTTGCACAAAGGGGGCGTGACTTCATGGCATACATCCGCCTTTCAGTATCCTGGCCGAGCAGTGCCCTGGGAGACGGAGCTGCTCTGCCAGGTTTCAGTCCAGACCGGCCATTCAGGCCATCAGTCCTTCTGGCATTTGCCAGATGGCCAGTCCGGCCCTGCCAACCACCCTCTCATGATTGACCACATCCCCAAAGTATCAGGGTCACATAGATCTCCTGCCGGCCCTGGAAACTTTAAAGTCCACCTTACATAGTCAGCTCTTTTATGATGCTAACTTCAGGGCCAGATTAATAATTGTTATGGTTCTCGTATGGTTGTGTAAGACCTCTAAAGACAATGGGAGGATCTTCCACCAATAACATCCACCCGTTGTTCCCTTAGTGATTTATGCTCACACCAGTACTTAGGAGTGCACCTATTTCCTTTGAAAAAATCTGGTTCACCAGAAGAAACGCGTCAGTGGGTCTGCTTGGGAGCCCACAGTTCGAATTGCTCCATGATCAGTTACAAAAGGATCACTTGTTACAACTTCGTTACATCCTTGGATACTTTATTTCAAAGCCTCTGTTTGTGAGGATCGGACTTGTGCGCTATTGTCTTGGAGGACATTTGCTGCTATGACGGCAGACTATTGAGGAACTTTTCCACTTTGATTAATAAGGATAAAAAACACCGCTTACTAAGGATCAAGCACCGGAAAGGATAGGGGTGCAACCACATCGGTGCCATATTCGGCAGGTCGCAAGCCAGCTCCGCCGGCCCCCACCATATACCACAGTGCTCAGATACCAGCGGATCAAGCACCACTCATTAAGGATCAAGCCCCGGAAGGGATAAGGAGTGCAATTACATCGGAGCTACATTTGGCAGGACAAAAGCCAGCACCACTGGCCCCCACTGTTTACCACACATTATAATACACGGCAGGTCGATAGCCGACCCTTAAAATTTTGACCGTTCACTCCTTTCTACAGAAATTTCTTTCATATGTATGGAGACTAACTTTCCAGGAGGAGTGGTATACTTATCGGAGCTATGAATACATCTATTAGACGCTCCGGTAGTCCCAACGTACATGTGACTCTCTCTCTCTCTCTATATATATATATATATATATATATAATATATATATTATAACATATGTCTTATACACTGCTTTATGTATATTGACAGACCTGGACATTATGGACCTCATTCAGAGCCGCTCGCAAGCGGCCGCTTGCTCGTACGCCGAGCGAGCGCAAAAAGCAAACTGGATGCACTCGCATGGGCGGTCGCCCGCAACTAATGTGACGCCCATTCCTGAACAATGGCCCTTCTCTAGCTAGCGAGCGATAGCAGCTAGCAATCGAGTCCTTCGTTGTTTTGCGCTCGCATGTGTTTAGTGGCGGCCGACAAGTCATGTATCGATGGCCTTTCGACCAGAATTTGTTAATTGCTTGTTGTCAATTATGTAATTAATGTGTTTAAGTGTTGTAGAAGTGGTTTTTTTTTGGTTTTTCAATTTGTCAATAAACTTTATTGTTCAGATGTCATTTCCCTTTGTTGTTTTAAATAACTGTGAAACCCTTCGTTTTTTGGTATTCATTTTTATTGCTTTCTTTATTGCTTCATAATGTTTTGATGTTGTTAAGTGCTTGGTAGTAAATATGTAAAAATGTAAAGTATGGGTATTTTGCCCTCTGTACTTTGCAATCGCACATAAATGGCTTGAGCCAATCATATATGACAATATTATGTATTATTTCTGTCACATGCTTAATGCCAATTGAAGTGAGCATATGTGAACTATGAAAATAATTTATTTTGCATTTCAGCCATGTATATTTTGTGTTTACCGTAAAATATGCCATTGCCATTATGAGAGCCGCAGCCTTCACACGGCGTGAGCTCGCCATAATGGTGTAGGTTATGGATCGGCGTTTGTCCACCTTGGACCCCCCCATCATGAATATTGTCAAGCGGCAGTCGTACGCAGAGGTGCGTCGTCGCCTCCGACTTGCTGGTTTCTGGAGGAGCGTTGCCCAGTTAGAGCGCAGATGGTCCTATTTGCACCAATGCTCACCTGGACTACTTGCCAAATTGCGGGCACATATCCGACAGCGTAAGTTTGTTTGATGTTTAATAGTGTATCTTAAAAATGTTAAGAAGCAGACATGTATGTTGGAGCTAGTGTCCAGTATGTTTTTTTTTTTTAAATTGAGTTAGTCTCTTTTTTTATTCAACATTTCTAAGCCATACTTACTTATTGTTGCTGTATCTTTCTTTCTTGTTGTCTACCTTTGAAATGTTTAAAGATACAATAAGTTAATGCGCACTTTGACTTTATTTAGGAGTACAGCGGAGGAGGAGAGTGTGGCGTAGACCACGCCCCATTCCTGAGTCCACCGCTTCTCTGACAAACCCCTCCCCTTCACCCCCTACCAATTTAGCACCCCCTCCCCTACCCACTCATCCCAAATTACCCCTCCTGACCCTTCCCCATCCTCCCAAATTACCCCATGGGGATTTTATTTCTATTACCCCTCCCTCCCCTGCCCTGTACTCCCAAAGTACTCCTCCATCCCCTGCCCACTCATCCCAATTTACCCCTCCCGACCCGTCCACATCCTCCCAAATTACTCCTCCCTATGAGGATTTTATTTCTATTAGCCCTCCCTCCCGTGCCCTGTACTCCCAAAGTACTCCTCCATCCCCTGCCCACTCATCCCAATTTACCTCTCCCGACCCATCCACATCCTCCCAAATTACTCCTCCCTATGAGGATTTTATTTCTATTACCCCTCCCTCCCGTGCCCTGTACTCCCAAAATACCCCTCCCTCCCATGCCCAGTACTCCCAAAGTACCCCTCCATCCCCTGCTCAGTACTGCCAAAATACCCCTCCATCCCCTGCCCAGTACTCCCAAAATACCCCTCCATTCCCTGCCCAGTACTCCCAAAATACCACTCCATCCCCTGCCCTCTCATCCCAAATTTCCCTTCCCTCCCCTCACCTATTTGCAGTGGACTCCTCACCATCACCGGACTTGGGCAGCAATCCTGGTAATGTGTACTTTTTTATTTTTAGGATGTTTTCATTTTTAGAAACAATGGAACTAGCATGTATGTTGGTTGGTGAACATGGTAGTGTTGTTAAGGGTGCCCATATATTTGTAGGTTTACAGGCCCTTGTTTTGTTAATCTCAAGTGTGCTTTTTATGGGTAAATAATGGCCTCCAAAGTATTTGCACTATGTATTGCTTTTGTAATCAATTAAATGTGCCTTTGCTACATGTTTGTATTTCAGTGGCCTAAATAACATATGCAAACACTCTTAACAATGTTTTTGCATTAAATTACAAATAGAAGGCAACTTTGGCTTTGGTGCATGTTGAAGCATACGTTTAATAAAACTTTCAATTCTGAAACCAGCAAAAAAATATATATTATCAATATCTCCATAGTCAACCTAAAATCAACGCAACCAGAACATTTTTTTTAACTTTTTTATATTTTTGAAAATAAAAATCCGGCATCATCATATGCTCACTACTAGTCCCTGTTGTTTTTTCAACTTCATCATTTACACTTTAGGGCCTACAATATTTTTTTATGGTTTAAAAATGTGTGGCTTTGTATAAATGTATTTTTTGGGCTGGGTTTAGGGCAACTTGAAAACCAGCCTTTGTTGGCATGAGAATGTGAATGTGTCTAGATGTGTTTTTGAACTTATAGGTTTGTTTTTTGTTTAAACACCTTAAAAGTGTTATGGTGTTGATTTTTCACGACCAAAAAATTTTAACAATTTTTGAGCAACCTCGGACCCTGTTGAGTCCATCAAAGATCATCCAATTAGGCCCAGGCATGTGTGTTAGTTTTGGTTTGTTTATGCTTGGCCTCACATTAATTATTCACCACTTTTTTGGGCCTTTTATTATGTAGTTAAAAATTACATTGTGTTTTTCTGCTTTAGACATTTTAATCAAAGAAAACTTTCATATATTTTCTACAGATGCACAGATGGTGTATGGCGTTTTGATCCGGGAATTGTATTTCGCACTGCATTTTCTGGACCAATTGGCTGGCTGCTTAGAACGAATCATGAGGATTTTGGAGCATTCCTGATTTGTGTTTTTAAATATTTGTTTTGGGATTTTCTTACCTTTTGTAAAAATATATGTTATGATTGGCATTACTATAGACTCGTGTTTCTTATTTCTCAAAGTGTATAATCATGGGTTCATCCTGTTTTTAATTTTTAGGGGGTAATTCACATACTTTACAATTTAACACATACCTTCCCAAATCAATGTATTGGTGGCTTCACAATTTTTGGGGCAAAAATTTTGCTAACATGTGTTTCTAAATTTATCTATATGGCACCATTTTCTTAAAGGGACTTTGAAAAAAGAAAGGATGTCTTTAAGTAAAGTTAAAAAAAAGGGTTATTTGTAAAGCAAAATATGTTCCTTAAGCTTGTTTGAATCTGGAACACTTAAGTTTAGTGTTCTTTAATCAAACAAACAAAGCCCTATATATGCGATCAACACACCTTGGGGCCATACCAAAAACAATATCCCCAAAAATAAAAAAAAGGATTAAGAGGTTCCTATTGTTTCCCTTTAAAATACAAAGTAACAAGGTTTGTTTTTATTTAATAACTTTATTTTTTGGAAAATAAAATTGGACCAAACAAACAAAAAGCCACACATAAAGGCAAAGGAGTAAACAAAAAAAAGGAGGCCCACTAAACAATCAAGAACTATTTGAAGATGTTGATTCATATGTTGGTACAATCCACCAAAAACAATTTTATAAATAAAAAACAAATTGGTATTGTCAATGTGCTGAACATGTTGAACATGTTTTATAGTCATCAAAAATGTTATAGGGAGAAAGAAAAAAAGAAAAAAATTAGTAACATACATAGCATCAATGCCAAAGACAAACAAACAGATAAAAAATTAAGAATCAAAATACATACCTAAAATATCTTGCTACAACATCATCACATATGGCTCCACCCGGACTGTCTCACACCACCTACCTCATGGGGGCCATCCTCCGGCAAAGCATCCTCTGACTGCATTGGTACTCATCTCCTTATGGCGATGTTATGAAATATCCAACACAGGACCACGATCATCAATACCATATCTGGCGAATACATTAGTGCACCACCAGAGTGGTGAAGGCATCTTAATCAACCCTTTAAAAGGCCAATACAGCACTCCATCACCTGCCTGGTGGCAGTAAACGCGGCATTAAATTGTGTTTGTGGTGCTGGTGTGGGGGCCAAATAAGGAGTCAGCAGCCAGGGTGTGCAAGGATATCCAGAACAACAAAATTAAAAAATTACAGTAACATTACCTGTATTTGCCCAACACATACACATATTTTACTTACTCAAAAGCCATGCATCACCAGCTTGCAGTGTTGATAATTTTCGCCAAATCCCTGAATGCTGGATAACAAATGCATCATGTGCACTTCCTGGAAATTTGGGATTCAGGGACAGGATCTGGAGGGAGGCATCACATAGCACCATCACATTCAAAGAATGAAAATGCTTACGGTTTCGGTATATTTGTTCTTGTTCAGCACAAGGCTGAATTGCTATGTGAGTACCATCCACTACCCCTATGATGTGTGGAAAGCCAGCAATGTCGATAAACTGCTGCTTAACCACACCAAGGGCTTCCATATACAAAGGCATACTAATAAATTGCCCAATATGTTTAAAAAAAGTAGCTATGACATGCCTCAGGATCCTTGAAAATGATGGCTGTGAAATGCCAGCCACCAGACCCACAGTGGTCTGGAAGGACTCTGAGGTGCTGAAATGTAACACCGACATCAACTGTGTTAGTGGTGGTATTGATGTTGGAATGTCAATTTGACTATCCAGATCACTCTTTATTAATGAAAGAGTGTCTAGGATAATGCTGGGTGGGAGGCAGTATGTAGTTAACATAGCATCATCTGGCATTCCAAAAAGGGTGATCCGTGTTCTAAAAATCTGGGGCCTTGCACGCTTATGATGCCTACGCCTAGGACTATGATCAGGTAGGTAGGGGTGTGAGATCATTGACACAATCAACTGTCCAACGTGACTCTGAAATGTGTGTACAAAAAAAAAACAATTGAATCATAATGACCAGAAACAAGATGAAAACAAAACTTAACTTAAGCAGAATGATGCATATTCTTACAGGGTTGGGAAGGGACATCTTTGATTCGACCTACATGTAATTGTGAGAAAATTTTATAAAAAGTGAAAAATTTTGAATAACAAAAAACATTAGCTACCTTCAAAACATTAAATTAAGTAGACAAGAATAAAAGAAAACTTAAATTAAATTTCCAAAAAAAACTATTATTACACCAAAAATAAAAAACATGGAAAACATGGCAGATAAGGGATCAAACCAAAGTACAGATGCATGCAGGACTGTGAAGTACTTACCAGGGACCAAAGAAAAGGAGATGTGCCATCTCTGGCAAATAAAGATGTAGGCAAAGAACTAAAGAAAAGACAGCAAAGACCAAAGTGAAATCTTTGAAAGAGTAACAGTAACACTTCATGGAAAACATGGCAGGTAAGCGATCAAACCAAAGTACAGATGCATGCAGGACTGTGAAGTACTTACCAGGGACCAAAGAAAAGGAGATGTGCCAACTCTGGCAAATAAAGATATAGGCAAAGAACTAAAGAAAAGAAAGCAAAGACCAAAGTGAAATCTTTGAAAGAGTAACAGGAACACTTCATGGGAAAACATGGCAGGTAAGGCATCAAACCAAACTACATGCAGGACTGTGAAGTACTTACCAGACTATAAAGACAACGAGATATTGTGCCAACACTTCAACAAACACCAGCCAATAACCTTCAATAACACACAAGGAATGGGCCAAATAGGTGCACCTTGAATAGGGCTCAATATCCTGCCTTTCATTATTAATTACATCTTTCAAAGGTGTGGTTAATGATGCGTATGCAATCAATGATGCGTCAGCATCTATAAATAGGCCACAAACACTAGTACTCATGCTTAAAATCCTAACAAAATCATGGATTCGGAGGAGCATGAAACCCAGAGCAACCACAATTAGGTAAGTAACATTAACAATGTTTGCAGTTGACACTACAACAAATGACACTCTCATTTACACATGCTTCACAAACTAAACCCCAATTTTACATTGTGTACGTGGAGACCCTCAAAAGGGTGAACCGACTGAGGAGGAGGCTGGCACCAGCCAAGAAAGGGTGAGACATAGGCAGCCACCATTCACGAAGAAGGAGTTGGAGGTCTTGGTTACAATGTACATGGACACTATTGTCCATGCACCAAGAAATATGGGGGCTGCACAAAAGGAACGGTTATGGGACGAGATAGGCAGGGCTGTGAATCTTGCCGGGAACAGGCACAGAACCATTGGGGAGGTGCGAAGACAGTACGGAATTGATAGTATGAATGTGGTTAACAAAATGTTTTGTAAAATGTATGTAAGTTCTAATTTAAATTTTTATGTTCAAAAAAACAGTTGGACAGACTTCAAGTATCGGCTGAAGAGGAAGCTTGCAAATAGGGTGGACCATGCCTTGGGGACAGGTGGTGGTTCCACCCCTGAGTCTCTCACATTAACTTCTTTGGAAGAGTTGGCTCAGGGGTGTATTGTGGAAGAGGAGGTAGTCGGCATGTCCAATATGGACACTGACATGGCCGACTTTGGCACTCCATGTGGTAGAAAAGGTAAGATTGTTCAATCCAAAAACCAGACAACCCAAATAAAAAATTACACAATTAAAAAAAAACAAAGCTTCAAATTTATGTTTTTTTTCTTTACAGAACCACAGGAGGAAGTGCCTGCTCCTGAGGTGAGGGCAGGGCCCAGCACATATGGAGGCTCTGCAGGGGATGAACCAAATTCTCCATCTGGGGACCATGTGGAGCCCACTCCTGGATCACCATCTGCCATGGCAGCTGATCTCTGCACACAAACTGACAGGCAGGAATGCAGCAATGAGCTGCACACAGACACAGACAGAGTTCCAGCTACCTGCAAGAGCCAGAACTGGAATCAAGGCATGATGCAGTGTCCCTGTTGCCTAATATGGCTGGAACCTGCATCCAAGATGATCCTCTACCACAGATCATAACAATAATAGAGACTACATTCCCAGGCTCTCACTTAAAATTAGGCCCATTATAAGGACAACATGACCAGAGCCGTAACTAGACTTTTTGGTGCCCTGTGCCAGAAAGAGCATTGGCGCCCCCCTCACTTTTCAAAGGGACATAATGCACCCAAAAAAGGGGAATGGCCTCATGGGGAAGGACCAGGGAAGAGATAGGGGAGGCCAGGAGGTGCTGGGGATGAAATAAGAGGAAGCTACAAGTTAGAATGATAATAAACAGAAAGTTTACAGGCCCAAACAGCACCCCCTGACCTGTGGTGCCCTGTGCGATGGCACTGGTCGCACTACCCTAGCTACAGCCCTGAGCATGACAATGACCAGCAACCCAGTCAACTAAAAATCATAAGTATTAAAATTAAATTATATCTCTATTTTCCTTACAAATTATAAAATTTTTCTACTAGAGACATTAGGCCCATACTTGAATAAACAGGAGAGAGAAGGTGCGCTGGTGTTCCACCAATTGTACCCTGAATTCAAACCGGCAGCTATCACAGTGGGCTCTGCATCCCACAGTAAACAGAAAAATAGAAACAATCAAGAGTGCAGCGCCGTATAGAATTCAGTAAAGTGATTTATTGTACAGTCAATACACTATGGGCCTGATTCAAACCCGCTTGCAAGCGCTATGCGCTCACAAGCGGGTCGATGGCCGGGCAGTGTGCTCGCCCTGCAGCGAGTGAGAAATCACTCGCTGCGGGACTCACTACAAGACGGGACGGCTGTCGATGTTGATCAACAGCTCGCCCCGTTTTGTAGGCGGGGAGTGGCTGGCCAAATGGAGGCGTTCCCGAAGGAACGCCTACCATTTGGGGGCGGCCCTACTGACATCACAAGTGATGTCAGTAGTGAGCTTCCTGCTCTATTAGAGCAGGAAGCTCACTGGGGCTTGTGGGAATGAGACCCTACCACAAGGGTCTCATCGCAAGCCCGATGGTCGCGACCATCACCTGCCCGCTCGCAAAAGGAGGCCGCTTCCAAAAAAAAAAAAAACGCCCTGATTCAGAGCGAGCGCTCTGAAAGAGCGTCCGTCTATGAATCAGGGCCTATATTCCTATAATTACATGTTAATACTAATCAGTTAAAACTGTGATAATACAAGCCTGAAGGTGATGCTACTGGCAATGTCTAGCAATGTGCAAAATATATCAATCTCTAAAAATATGCACAGACATATAAGTAAAGTACATTCAGAAATTATTTTTTTTTAAAGTATCAGACAGAGATTTAGTTAAATCCTGTGATGTTATTAGGACAGAAATTGTAGTCAGCCATACTATTGGGTATGTAACAATCCGCAATTCATTGTAGTGGTATAAGTGGGAAAAATAAGCAGTCACAGAACATGTTTCCAACTTCAATAGTCCCACGGTGATACTAAATAGTCAGTGGACTTATTTGTATAAAAAAAATAGTAAATAGTGTGAAATACTGATTGCTGGTAAAGAACGGTAAGTATACACGACTAATTATACTTGCAGGGATAATGTGTAGGTACTAGGGGTGAGCGGGTTCGGATTTCTGAAATCCGAACCCTCCCGAGCCCCCCCGATCCGAGTCCGATCCGAGTCAGGCTCGACTTTTCCCGCCTGACTCGGATCTGAAATCGAGGCAAAACGTCATCATCCCGCCTTCCGAGTCTCGCGGGTTTTGGATCCTATATAAGGTACCCGCGTCTGCGCCATTTTCTCACTCGGCTGTGGACAGTGAAGAGGGAGGGTGGGAGTTAGGGCTGGCTGGGCTGTGTAGTGTAGTGTAGTGCTGCTGTTGTCCACTACTTCAAAGTCCATAGGGGCTGGCTGTGTTGTGCTGTGCTGCTGTTGTTAATAGGGGCTGTGTCCACTACTTCAAAGTCCATAGGGGCTGGCTGGACTGTGTTGTGCAGTCAGTTCTCCATAGGGGCTGTGTCCACTCCAAAGTCCTGTGCAGTGTCCCAGTCCTAAAGGGGTGCTGTAGTGTTGTCCAGGGGGTGCTCTGTCCATCAGGGGTGCTCCCCCCAAGTGCTAAAACAATATTATATTTTCTGTGTTTGTGAATTGTGTGCGCAGTAGCCGCACGTGCATCAACAAAGTAGTGCCAAGCGTGCGCCTGTGTCATAAGTAAAGGGCCGGCTGACTTGACCGTTAAAGGGTGCTGTAACCCCCAAAGTACACTCCAGTCCAAACCAGAAAAAAAATTATTTTCTGTGTTTGTGAATTGTGTGCGCAGTAGCCGCACGTGCATCAACAAAGTAGGGCCAAGCGTGCGCCTGTGTCATAAGTAAAGGGCCGGCTGGCTTGACCGTTAAAGGGTGCTGTAACCCACAAAGTACACTCCAGTCCAAACCAAAAAAAAAATTATTTTCTGTGTTTGTGAATTGTGTGCGCAGTAGCCGCACGTGCATCAACAAAGTAGTGCCAAGCGTGCGCCTCTGTCATAAGTAAAGGGCCGGCTGGCTTGACCATTAAAGGGTGTTGTAACCCCAAAAGTACACTCCAGTCCAAACCAAAAAAAAAATAATTTTCTGTGTTTGTGAATTGTGAGCGCACTAGCCGCACGTGCATCAACAAAGTAGTGCCAAGCGTGCACCTGTGTCATAAGTAAAGGGCCGGCTGGCTTGACCGTTAAAGGGTGCTGTAACCCCCAAAGTACACTCCAGTCCAAACCAGAAAAAAAATTATTTTCTGTGTTTGTGAATTGTGTGCGCAGTAGCCGCACGTGCATCAACAAAGTAGGGCCAAGCGTGCGCCTGTGTCATAAGTAAAGGGCCGGCTGGCTTGACCGTTAAAGGGTGCTGTAACCCACAAAGTACACTCCAGTCCAAACCAAAAAAAAAATAATTTTCTGTGTTTGTGAATTGTGTGCGCAGTAGCCGCACGTGCATCAACAAAGTAGTGCCAAGCGTGCGCCTCTGTCATAAGTAAAGGGCCGGCTGGCTTGACCATTAAAGGGTGCTGTAACCCCAAAAGTACACTCCAGTCCAAACCAAAAAAAAAATAATTTTCTGTGTTTGTGAATTGTGAGCGCACTAGCCGCACATGCATCAACAAAGTAGTGCCAAGCGTGCACCTGTGTCATAAGTAAAGGGCCGGCTGGCTTGACCGTTAAAGGGTGCTGTAACCCCCAAAGTACACTCCAGTCCAAACCAAAAAAATATATATTTTCTGTGTTTGTGAATTGTGTGCGCAGTAGCCGCACGTGCATCAACAAAGTAGTGCCAAGCGTGCGCCTGTGTCATAAGTAAAGGGCCGGCAGGCTTGACCGTTAAAGGGTGCTGTAACCCCCAAAGTACACTCCAGTCCAAACCAAAAAAATATATATTTTCTGTGTTTGTGATTTGTGTGCGCAGTAGACGCACGTGCATCAACAAAGTAGTGCCAAGCGTGCACCTGTGTCATAAGTAAAGGGCCGGCTGGCTTGACCGTTAAAGGGTGCTGTAACCCCCAAAGTACACTCCAGTCCAAACCAAAAAAATATATATTTTCTGTGTTTGTGAATTGTGTGCGCAGTAGCCGCACGTGCATCAACAAAGTAGTGCCAAGCGTGCGCCTGTGTCATAAGTAAAGGGCCGGCTGGCTTGACCGTTAAAGGGTGCTGTAACCCCCAAAGTACACTCCAGTCCAAACCAAAAAAAAAATTATTTTCTGTGTTTGTGAATTGTGTGCGCAGTAGCCGCACGTGCATCAACAAAGTAGTGCCAAGCGTGCGCCTGTGTCATAAGTAAAGGGCCAGCTGGCTTGACCGTTAAAGGGTACTGTAACCTCCAAAGTACACTCCAGTCCAAACCAAAAAAATATATATATTTTCTGTGTTTGTGAATTGTGTGCGCAGTAGCCGCACGTGCATCAACAAAGTAGTGCCAAGCGTGCGCCTGTGTCATAAGTAAAGGGCCGGCTGGCTTGACCGTTAAAGGGTGCTGTAACCCCCAAAGTACACTCCAGTCCAAACCAAAAAAAAATATATTTTCTGTGTTTGTGAATTGTGTGCGCAGTAGCCGCACGTGCATCAACAAAGTGGTGCCAAGCGTGCGCCTGTGTCATAAGTAAAGGGCCGGCTGGCTTGACCGTTAAAGGGTGCTGTAACCCCCAAAGTACACTCCAGTCCAAACCAGAAAAAAAATTATTTTCTGTGTTTGTGAATTGTTTGCGCAGTAGCCGCACGTGCATCAACAAAGTAGGGCCAAGCGTGCGCCTGTGTCATAAGTAAAGGGCCGGCTGGCTTGACCGTTAAAGGGTGCTGTAACCCCCAAAGTACACTCCTGTCCAAACCAAAAAAATAATTATTTTCTGTGTTTGTGAATTGTGTGCGCAGTAGCCGCACGTGCATCAACAAAGTAGTGCCAAGCGTGCGCCTCTGTCATAAGTAAAGGGCCGGCTGGCTTGACCATTAAAGGGTGCTGTAACCCCCAAAGTACACTCCAGTCCAAACCAAAAAAAAAATAATTTTCTGTGTTTGTGAATTGTGTGCGCAGTAGCCGCACGTGCATCAACAAAGTAGTGCCAAGCGTGCACCTGTGTCATAAGTAAAGGGCCGGCTGGCTTGACCGTTAAAGGGTGCTGTAACCCCCAAAGTACACTCCAGTCCAAACCAAAAAAAAAATTATTTTCTGTGTTTGTGAATTGTGTGCGCAGTAGCCGCACGTGCATCAACAAAGTAGTGCCAAGCGTGCGCCTGTGTCATAAGTAAAGGGCCGGCTGGCTTGACCGTTAAAGGGTGCTGTAACCTCCAAAGTACACTCCAGTCCAAACCAAAAAAATATATATTTTCTGTGTTTGTGAATTGTGTGTGCAGTAGCCGCACGTGCATCAACAAAGTAGTGCCAAGCGTGCGCCTGTGTCATAAGTAAAGGGCCAGCTGGCTTGACCGTTAAAGGGTGCTGTAACCCCCAAAGTACACTCCAGTCCAAACCAAAAAAAAAATTATTTTCTGTGCTTGTGAATTGTGTGCGCAGTAGCCGCACGTGCATCAACAAAGTAGTGCCAAGCGTGCGCCTGTGTCATAAGTAAAGGGCCGGCTGGCTTGACCGTTAAAGGGTGCTGTAACCCCCAAAGTACACTCCAGTCCAAACCAAAAAAATATATATTTTCTGTGTTTGTGAATTGTGTGCGCAGAAGACGCACGTGCATCAATAAAGTAGTGCCAAGCGTGCGCCTGTGTCATAAGTAAAGAGCCGGCTGGCTTGACCGTTAAAAGGTGCTGTAACCCCCAAAGTACACTCCAGTCCAAACCAAAAAAATATATATTTTCTGTGTTTGTGAATTGTGTGCGCAATAGCCGCACGTGCATCAACAAAGTAGTGCCAAGCGTGCGCCTCTGTCATAAGTAAAGGGTCGGCTGGCTTGACCATTAAAGGGTGCTGTAACCCCCAAAGTACACTCCAGTCCAAACCAAAAAAAAATTATTTTCTGTGTTTGTGAATTGTGTGCGCAGTAGCCGCACGTGCATCAACAAAGTAGTGCCAAGCGTGCGCCTGTGTCATAAGTAAAGGGCCGGCTGGCTTGACCGTTAAAGGGTGCTGTAACCCCCATAGTACACTCCAGTCCAAACCAAAAAAATATATATTTTCTGTGTTTGTGAATTGTGTGCGCAGTAGCCGCACGTGCATCAATAAAGTAGTGCCAAGCGTGCGCCTGTGTCATAAGTAAAGGGCCAGCTGGCTTGACCGTTAAAGGGTGCTGTAACCCCCAAAGTACACTCCAGTCCAAACCAAAAAAAAAATTATTTTCTGTGTTTGTGAATTGTGTGCGCAGTAGCGGCACGTTCATCAACAAAGTAGTGCCAAGCGTGCGCCTGTGTCATAAGTAAAGGGCCGGCTGGCTTGACCGTTAAAGGGTGCTGTAACCCCCAAAGTACACTCCAGTCCAAACCAAAAAAATATATATTTTCTGTGTTTGTGAATTGTGTGTGCAGTAGCCGCACGTGCATCAACAAAGTAGTGCCAAGCGTGCGCCTGTGTCATAAGTAAAGGGCCAGCTGGCTTGACCGTTAAAGGGTGCTGTAATCCCCAAAGTACACTCCAGTGCAAACCAAAAAAAAAAGTATTTTCTGTGTTTGTGAATTGTGTGCGCAGTAGCCGCACGTGCATCAACAAAGTAGTGCCAAGCGTGCGCCTGTGTCATAAGTAAAGGGCCGGCTGGCTTGACCGTTAAAGGGTGCTGTAACCCCCAAAGTACACTCCAGTCCAAACCAAAAAAATATATATTTTCTGTGTTTGTGAATTGTGTGCGCAGTAGACGCACGTGCATCAACAAAGTAGTGCCAAGCGTGCACCTGTGTCATAAGTAAAGGGCCGGCTGGCTTGACCGTTAAAGGGTGCTGTAACCCCCAAAGTACACTCCAGTCCAAACCAAAAAAATATATATTTTCTGTGTTTGTGAATTGTGTGCGCAGTAGCCGCACGTGCATCAACAAAGTAGTGCCAAGCGTGCGCCTGTGTCATAAGTAAAGGGCCGGCTGGCTTGACCGTTAAAGGGTGCTGTAACCCACAAAGTACACTCCAGTCCAAACCAAAAAAAAAATTATTTTCTGTGTTTGTGAATTGTGTGCGCAGTAGCCGCACATGCATCAACAAAGTAGTGCCAAGCGTGCGCCTGTGTCATAAGTAAAGGGCCGGCTGGCTTGACCGTTAAAGGGTGCTGTAACCCCCAAAGTACACTCCAGTCCAAACCAAAAAAATATATATATTTTCTGTGTTTGTGAATTGTGTGCGCAGTAGCCGCACGTGCATCAACAAAGTAGTGCCAAGCGTGCGCCTGTGTCATAAGTAAAGGGCCGGCTGGCTTGACCGTTAAAGGGTGCTGTAACCCCCAAAGTACACTCCAGTCGAAACCAAAAAAAAAATTATTTTCTGTGTTTGTGAATTGTGTGCGCAGTAGCCGCACGTGCATCAACAAAGTAGTGCCAAGCGTGCGTCTGTGTCATAAGTAAAGGGCCGGCTGGCTTGACCGTTAAAGGGTGCTGTAACCCCCAAAGTACACTCCAGTCCAAACCAAAAAAAAAATATATTTTCTGTGTTTGTGAATTGGGTGCGCAGTAGCCGCACGTGCATCAACAAAGTAGTGCCAAGCGTGCGCCTGTGTCATAAGTAAAGGGCCGGCTGGCTTGACCGTTAAAGGGTGCTGTAACCCCCAAAGTACACTCCAGTCCAAACCAAAAAAATATATATTTTCTGTGTTTGTGAATTGTGTGCGCAGTAGCCGCACGTGCATCAACAAAGTAGTGCCAAGCGTGCGCCTTTGTCATAAGTAAAGGGCCGGCTGGCTTGACCGTTAAAGGGTGCTGTAACCCCCAAAGTACACTCCAGTCCAAACCAAAAAAAAAAATTATTTTCTGTGTTTGTGAATTGTGTGCGCAGTAGCCGCACGTGCATCAACAAAGTAGTGCCAGGCGTGCGCCTGTGTCGTAAGTAAAGGGCCGGCTGGCTTGACCGTTAAAGGGTGCTGTAACCCCCAAAGTACACTCCAGTCCAAACCAAAAAAATATATATTTTCTGTGTTTGTGAATTGTGTGCGCAGTAGCCGCACGTGCATCAACAAAGTAGTGCCAAGCGTGCGCCTGTGTCATAAGTAAAGGGCCGGCTGGCTTGACCATTAAAGGGTGCTGTAACCACCAAAGTACACTCCAGTCCAAACCAAAAAAAAAATAATTTTCTGTGTTTGTGAATTGTGTGCACTGTGGCTGCACGTGCATCAACAAAGGAGCAGCGCCAAGCGTGCGCCTGTGTCCCATAAGTAAAGGGCCGGCTGGCTCATTTCTTAAAGGGTGGTGTAATCCACAAAGTGCACTACTCTCCAGCAAAAATTAAAAAATATTTTCTGTGTTTGTGTGCGCTTTAGCCGCACGTATATATCAATATAACATAAATGGAGGACCAAACTTTCTCCGATAAAAATAAAATAGGGAAAGATCAAGAACCACTTCCTCCTAGTGCTATTGCTGCTGCTGGGAGTTGTTCATCATCCCAGAGAGGAAGTAGGAACATCACTACTTTTACTAAACAATTGACCCTCCAACAGTCCCTAGATATGAGGAAGAAGTACGACAGCAGTCATCCTGAAGCAAAACGTATAACTGAGGCCTTGACTGCTATGTTGGTGTTAGACGTGCGTCCGGTATCCGCCATTAGTGCATTGGGATTTAGAC
The DNA here is from genome assembly GCA_031769625.1 of Taudactylus pleione. Taxonomy (NCBI): domain Eukaryota; kingdom Metazoa; phylum Chordata; class Amphibia; order Anura; family Myobatrachidae; genus Taudactylus; species Taudactylus pleione. Next base: position 10,835,084 of record JAUIMM010000710.1, read on the forward strand.
AATTGATGGAGGTAGTGTGTACCCGGTTCCAAATCCTGTCTAGATTCCACCTGCATCCTCAAAGCAGCAGCGACAAGCGTGCGTCTGTCTTTTAAAGGGTGGTGATACCCTCAACGTGTGCTACACAAACAATAAAAATATTGTTGTTTTTTTTTCGGTCTTTGTGAAATGTGTGGGCTGTAGCCGCACCTGCATCCTTAAAGCAGCAGCGACAAGCGTGCGTCTGTCTGTTAAAGGGTGGTGATACCCTCAAAGTGTGCTCCACAAACAATAAAAATATTGTTCTTTTTTTTTCTGTCTTTGTGAATTGTGTGGGCTGTAGCCGCACTTGCATCTTCAAAGCAGCAGCGACAAGCGTGCGTCTGTCTGTTAAAGGGTGGTGTAACTCTCAAAGTGCTCCAAAAAATAAAAAACTATTTTTTTAATGTGTTTGTGACTTGTGTGCGATGTAGCCGCACTTGCATCCTCAAAGCAGCAGCGACAAGCGTGCGTCTGTCTGTTAAAGGGTGGTGACACCCTCAAAGTGTGCTACACAAACAATAAAAATATTCTTCTTTTTTTTCTGTCTTTGTGAATTGTGTGGGCTGTAGCTGCACTTGCATCCTCAAAGCAGCAGTGACAAGCGTGCGTCTGTCTGTTAAAGGGTGGTGACACCCTCAAAGTGTGCTACACAAACAATAAAAATATTCTTCTTCTTTTTTCTGTCTTCGTGAATTGTGTGGGCTGTAGCCGCACTTGCATCCTCAAAGCAGCAGCGACAAGCGTGCGTCTGTCTGTTAAAGGGTGGTGTAACCCTCAAAGTGCGCTCCACAAACAATAAAAATATTCTTCTTTTTTTTCTGTCTTTGTGAATTGTGTGGGCTGTAGCCGCACTTGCATCCTCAAAGCAGCAGCGACAAGCGTGCGTCTGTCTGTTAAAGGATTACATCGGTGACAGCATCCAAGTAGGCATGTCAGACAGTCAGTACCTGTACTGGCAGGAAAAAGAAGCAATTTGGAGGTCCCTGTACAAACTGGCTCTATTTTACCTGAGTTGCCCCCCCTCCAGTGTGCACTCCAAAAGAGTGTTTAGTGCAACCGGGAACCTTGTCAGCGAAAGGCGTAGGAGGTTGCTTCCACAAAATGTGGAGAAGATGATGTTCATAAAATGAATTATCAACTCTTCCAGGGAGACCAGCCTCCAGAACGTACAGAGGGACCTGTGGTTGTGGATTCCAGCGGGGACGAATTAATACTCTGTGAGGATGAGGATGTACACAACACTGAAGAGGGTGAGGAATCGGTGGATGAGGAGGATGAGGACGACATCTTGCCTCTGTAGAGACAGTTTGTGCAGGGACAGATTAATTGCCAGCTTGTTTTGTGGGGGCCCAAACGAACCAATCATTTCAGTCACAGTCGTGTGGCAGACCCTGGCGCTGAAATGTTTGGTTTGTTTAAGTGTGCATGTCCTGTTTATACAACATAAGGGTGGGTGGGAGGGCCCAAGGACAATTCCATCTTGCACCTCTTTTTTTTCTTTGCATTATGTATAGTTTAGGGCCTAGTTTTTCAAACTGCCATCCTGTCTGCCACTGCAGTGCCACTCCTAGATGGACCACGTGTTTGTGCCGCCCACTCGTATCTCTTAGCATAGTCATCCAGCTACCTCGGTGCAACCTTTTGGACATAAAAACACTATTGTGAGGTGTGAGGTGTTCAGAATAGACTGGAAATGAGTGGAAATTAAGGTTATTGAGGTTAATAATAGCATAGGAGCAGAAAAACCCACAAATTCTGTGATTTTAGCTGTTTTTATGCTTTTTTTTCAAAAAAATACAGATCCAAAACACAAAACCCAGAACCCAAAACACGGAAGGGTGGTTTTGGCAAAACCAATCCAGATCCAAAACACGAAGAAAGATCCAGATCCAAAACCAAAACACAAAACACGAAAAGTGGCCGGTGCACTCCCCTAGTAGGTACTAGGTGGAAGGATTTATTAACCCGGCAGGGAGTCTGATGTACAGCTTTCCAGACGCTGTTAGGTTTAGTCACCAGTGGTTTACATCAGTCGTCATTCCAGAGCAATCTCTATCCTGCCTTCTGAAGAAACTGGGAGTGTGTCTTTACCCAGAGAAATGCGTCAAGGATCCACTTTATACTATACAAAGATTGTCCATAACGGAGTATACATTGGCCACAGACAGCTAGCCCTATTGATATACCTGTGGACTGCTTTCTGATATTAAATGGCATAACGACGGACTGTTAAAAACACAGCAGGATAGAGATTGCTCTAATTCAGTGAAGCACACACCGGAGCGGAGGCATCCAAACCTTCCGACGGGTCCCCTCCAGTTGCGGAGAGACGGTCCCTCACATAGGGCTCTATTTACTACAATCTGCATTTTGAATGCAGATTGTAGTGTGATATTACCAACTGAATTCGCATTGTGAATTCAGGCAATATCATAGGGATTTACTAAAAATCCCTTTGCTGGGACAGAGCTTGCGATAAAGCTCTGTCCCTGTTAATCCCCTCTGCAGCCTTTATCATGGTATTTTCGCAAAAAATACAGTGACAAGTGCCCACGCATGCGCCAACCAGCCATTGGTAAGCCCCACCCCCACCAATAAGCTCTGCCACCGTGATCGTGTCCCCCCCCACGACCACCCCTCCCTTACACTTACCTGCAATGATCGGTGCTCCGGTGATGTGCTCCGTGGCTCCAGTCAGCTAAAATCCCATCCTGCACTGGGAATCGGTCAGGTGACGACCGGGCCCCAGTGCAGGTTGGGAGACCAGTTGACCAGAGGGGAGACATCACAGGAGCCCTGATCACCTGTCCCTGGACTCTGGTAAGTTTTATTTTTTTTATTTTTTTTTTACAGTGTATCAGCATGTGGTCTGTTTAGACCACACAGCTGATCACTGGGGCTGGCTCCGGGCTCTGCTCTGCCCGTTAGAGTGGAGCAGGAGTCTGGTAACCGGGGAAGACCCTGGATAACGCCACCTTCAGGTGGCGTTATTATCACAGGGCTTTCCCCAGTATTTTTTCACATTTTATTTTTAGTAACTTTGGCCAGATCACATTTCCCATTACAATTATGGGAAATGCGATCTGTTTACTAAAAATAAGTGCTAATTAGGAGTTGGAGTAGAATTTTACGAATTCTACTCCAATTGCCCTTTAGTAACGTAAAGTTTTCTGTCTGGTTTTGAACAGTTTAGGGAGTATTGAGACAGATGGCAAAATTTACTAAGCGGCGGGTCCTAAACCCCGGTGGTTTGGTGGCGGTTTGGAGGCAGTTTTGCTATCTGCAGATTTGCTAAGGCCAAAACCGCTGCAAAACCGCCAAAAAAATGCCATCAAAACACATTTTAGAATGGAAAAGAACAGGTCTGTCATTTAGAAACTGCTGCAAAACTGCCACCAAACCCCCGGGGTTTAGAACCCGCCATCAAACTGCCACCAAACCGCCGGGGTTTAGTAAATTTTGTCCAATATAGCCCAATTTTTGTAATTTCCTGGCAACAACATCCCTGAGAAAGCTGCAACTTGGCTTGGTAGCCAGCTACCTAGGTTACTTGTACATGCACTTAGGGGGTCTATGTACTAAGCCTTGAAGAGATAAAAAGTGGATGGAGATAAAGTATCAGCCAATCAGCTCCTAATTGTCATTGTTAAAACACAGCCTGTAAAGTGACAGTTAGGAGCTGATCGGTTGGTAATTTATCTCTGTCCACTTTATCTCTCTACAAGGCTTAGTACATAGACCCCTTAGTCTTTATTATAGCCTCTGGAATGAGTAGATCAAACTGCTCTAAATAAAATAGACATTTGTTTTGTGCATCCTTATTTGTACTGCAGCTTCTAATATTTATCCGGAATCTGAGTCATTTCTTTTCTATCGGAGAGAGTATGACTTGGTTGCAAGGTGGGTTTTTTTGTGAGAGTTTGAGTGGTGGCCCTTTGTGTCTTACCGACAAGTGTTGGGCACAAAAGAGTCAAGCATGCACGTTCGGTACCTTACTAGTAGTTCCAAAGCCTGTTTTGGAAGTTTCTCAAGGCAAAGTGGGTCTTGGTGGAGCTGGGCTGGTTATGCAGATGAGAAGTATCAGGGGTATCTAGTAGGTGTTTATTGAGCAGTCAGTAGTAGGGGGCGGAGTCTCACAACTGAGCTGCCGGGGTTCTTAGTTGTGGCTGAGCTGGATCCTCTGACTGACAGGCAGCAATGACTAAGTAGTGGCAGGGATACAATTGGGGAATTAGTAATCTTATTAAGTAGAAAACCACTTAGGAAAACAAGAGGGGCTGGGCTGCTTTGACTTGTTAGCATTCACTACAAAGCCTGTAGGGCAGAACTGCCTTAATTACCTTTATTAACCAGTAACAGCAGGCTATACCTAGGGGACAGACCTATTGAACAGTCACTTAACCAACAACAGCTTTGGGGCTGGGCTGACTGACTGACAGGTGGGCAGAAGGGCAACGCTCTGGTACTGGGGATCCTTCCTCATTAGTAACACAAAAATACTGAAACACTATAACACTATAACGCTACACCATATTGCTGCATGCAACCTAGTCAAATAAAGAGCTATATTGACTGATTCAAGCCCCTGGTTTTTCTTCTGCAGACAAGACAGCGACCTAGCCCATCACGCTTTTGCCATACACAAAGCAAAAATCCCCAAGATGAATGACACAAGGGAAGAATCTCTTTTTATGGGATGCAATCGGGAAACCGTCTGACATGATGCCGACAGCCGACTTCCCGACTGCTTTATCCCGGTGAGGGTTAAATGACAGGCGTCTATATCTAGACACCTGTCATTTTCCCGACGCCGGGAGACAGGCGCCCGGGAACCCGATCAAAGGGATGCCGGGAGCCGCAAGCGGACAGCCGCGGGGGGGAGGATAAGGTTTAGCGCACCTGGGGGGGACTTAGGGTTAGGCACACCCCCGGGAGGGTTAGGCTAGGGGGAGGGAGGGTTAGGCACCCCCGGGGGGGACTTAGGGTTAGGCACCCCCCCAGGAGACTTAGGTTTAGACAGCCGGGAAGGGGGGGTTAGGCACTTACAGGGGGGAGGTTAGGGTTAGGCACCCCTAAGGAGGGTTAGGGTTAGGGGGTTTAGGTTAGTGATTTTCCAGCGCTCTCAGGCTGCCGCTGCCGGGATCTCTTCAGCTGTCGGGCTGCCGCTGCCGGGAATCGAGCCGGCCGGCGGTATTTCATACCGATTCCCTTTTTTTGGTTGGTCAGATTCCCAGATTGGGTGATGTGAGGGCTCTAAATAGTGAACCATGTCTAGATTGGCACATGCTTATCTAAGGGGCTGGCACCAACCACCTTTCCCCATGCGGCACATCGGCAATTTCATCCCCTGCACAGTTCTTCTCTATGTTGAACAGTAGTTACCAACTTGTCCATAAAAAGAAGCAGCAGCCTTAATAAAGGGGAATTGTGGGCTGCATCCCAGATTAGCCCCTTAATATCATCTTGGGCATAGTGATGCGCTGGACATATGCTAGTATATAAAGTCAATGCAACCATTATGTTACATACTGTAGGGCTCTATTTAAGAAGGAGCCGTAACCCCTTTAGCACTTGCTAAAGGGGTTATGATGACCTCTGTTTCTTCTCTGCTTTCCGCTGCTTGTGACTGTACCGCTTAAGCCATCTATAGCCTTCCAGGCTTTGTTGAGCCCCCTCCTGGGTGCATGCACAGATGGCAGTGACGCTTGCACCTCAGTCAGCAACCCATTGCCGGCATTGTTAGGCCACCAGCGACTCGGCAGAGGATACCGTGGGGGAGGGGATCTTGACGGACAGGTAAGTCATGTTAAATACCAGTGGCATATTCGTAAGTGATACTAAACTAAATACAGTATGTCGCCGGTATTTAGTATCATTGTTAAATGGGGCACATACGTTGCCTATCTATATGTAAGATGGGATGCCACGCAGGCTTAACCTTCATTCGGATAACCTGACACCCTGAACGGGGTCTCTGGGAACTTGGACCAACATCAGTAGGTTCCATTCATTTTATGGTCCCACGATGGCCTCACGGCCTTCAGTAAGAGTATTCCCATCACTTGGTGAGTTATATATATGTATATGTCAAAGGTCTTCTGTGCAGGATGCGGAATGTTAATGTTTAGTCCAACATTGAAAATCCGAGCACTGGTGAGGTTCCTGTTTTATATACGTACAATATACACATACTGTATTTTGCAAAATCTCTATCTGATGTTATAAGCCTACGGCAACAGACTTCTGGCGGTGCATGGACTACAATTCTAATCATGTGTCTAATCGTGTGAGCTACTTCCAAGGTCAAATGCAGGGGATGGGGAGGATTTCAACTTTTTCCTTTATAACTTTATCTATATACATATACGCTATAAATTCATTATTTTATCAAATAAAAATAGCGAATATTATTTTTGATTCCTTATTCAAAAACTGCCTAATTCATTTCAGGTACTTAAAAAGCATTGGAAGTCATATGATCCAGCTAAATCTAAAATATTCGCTACTGACTTCTTAACTTTGTCACGGCATAATTTTATTTTTCGGCTTTATTTGTGGGGGTAGTGCGCTAAACATCTGAATTTCGCGGTCCTCTGCCTGCAATACAACCAGCTTTCTCCTTGTATAAATAATGAGTAAGGTGAACCATGAATACTGCATAATAATATAACGTAATGTAACAGTAATTCCCCACTGAATATACCGTAAATATTCAATTAAAAGCAATGTCTGTGCTCAAACACCATAGAAGTAGCAGGTTGCTTCTGGTCTGAGCAGATGAAGTGTGTCTGTGACTATTAGACTTTGTGACACACTGTAAGTATGGGGAAAAAGAGGGGGTCGCTAAGGATACATTTGGGCTTTTATATAGTCTAAAATGGGTAAAGTATACATGATGAATTCACTGGTGCCATTTTCAGGAGAAAAGGGCTAACGGTGTTATATATGGATAATGTTTTCAATGTATTATAAAACTTAAGGGAAGATTTATCAAACCTTGGAGAGAGATAAAGTACCAACCAATCAGCTCCTAACTGTCATTTTACAGGCTTTAAGGGAGTGTCAAATCTTGGGTAGAGATAAAGTGGAGAGAGATAAAGGGCACATGTATCCCGCCATGCGTGGCACACGGGCCCCCGGGTCCAGGCGGGCCCTGCACCGCACACCCTGCACCCATATTATTTTAAACTTACCTGTCCGTGGTCCTGCCGCAGCCATTTTCCCGGTGTTCTGCGCATGCGCAGTAGATTACGGGCACACTCTAGTGCCCGGAGTCTACTAATGCTCCGGTGGCTGGCCAGCCGCATCAGTCCATTGCCGGCCCATGGGGAGAGAGGAGGGGGCCCTACACAGGAGTGCACACTGGCCCCCTCCTCTCTTAAGACGCCCCTGCTGCCATGCACAAAAGGATGCGAGCGCCGCATCCAAGCCCCGGAATGTATCGCATTCCAGGGCTTGATGTATATGAGAAATGCAGACAAATCCACGGAAATTGCATTTTTGATAGTTTGATCGCATTTCCGACATTGCTGCATCCCACCAAAGGGATATATGTATCAAGCCTTGTAGAGATTAAGTGGAGAGAAATAAAAAGACGTATCAAACCTTTGAGAGAGATCAAGTGGAGGGAGATAAAGTACCAACCAATCAGCTCCTAACTTTAATTTTTTTTCTATCACAGCCTGTAAAATGACATGTAAGCTTCGTACACACGGTACAATGTCAATGAACGATATGAACGATAACGATATCGTTCATCATTAAATTCTTTCAAATTGTTCAGTTTTATGCAGCCAACAACCAATAAATGACCAACGATGCGTGTTCCCACATGGATGATAACGATATCATTGGTTGGTCATGCATGCAGGCCAACCTGGACGATATAGTTCATTTTCCATAGGGGTTTTCGATCGTTGGTCGTTCATCGTTGGTGATATCTTTTGTGTGTGGATGAATGATATTATTCATACAACACACCAGGAAATTCAAGGGAGAGCGTTCAGCAATATCGATCGCTGAACAGATCGTGCCGTGTGTACACACCATTAGAACTTTATTTCTTTAATCTATGATAAATCTCCCCTATAGTTTTCTAAATAGGAGAATACCTGGGGAAGAGAATGTATCGTAAAACCCCTGAAGATCTTCTTAAATAGGCCACTAAATGTCATACAGTCTTCTTGTGCAGTTCTATACACAGCACTAAAACAATGTTCATAATAGACCTGATCTAGAGGGGAACTCTGGGCACCTGTCCCTCCCTCCCTCAGACATAGATGCACCGTTCAGGAGCAGGGTGTAATTATGGCTCCCAGATATCTGCTGACCTTTGGACAGGGGGCAGCCAGGTCGGCACTGTAGGGTGTGTGGAGTGGCAGAAGTAGGCAGTGCTGGGGGTGCGGCAGCGAGATTGCATCATCGTAGCCCCACCCCTCATAAGACAATGCCGCCATTACTGGCATTGTTAAGCTGGGGGCAGGGCCATGATGATGCAGTTTAATGCATATCGCACCGTCCGCCGCCTGTACACCCCACACACACTCCTCTCGGGAAGTGTGTGACCACGGCTAGGATTGGGGTGCACTGTGTATGTATCAAAGGTTATATTTATCTAATGATGTTTCTGGAGTGTAAAGGAGTTTTTGGCTTACATGAAATGGAAGACTCGCTTCTTTAAGCTTTGTGCCAACCGCCAACAAAGAATGAATTAGGTCTATATTTTATTGCTGCCAACTGCATGGCGCGTGGCACCCCCAAGCCAAGTCCTGCAGTCTAATCAGCCACTGATCAGGCACTGGCCAGGAAGCACATATATCTTGCTGGTGCTGGTGAGATGGTAGGCAGCACTAGCCACTGTACTCGCTGTTAAAATTATAATAAGTCATTAGATTGACTTCTATATAAACCTTCTATCGGATGAGGTGTTGTCATGTGTGCAAACCACTTATCATACTAACATAAAATAAAGACACTGAGACGTGGATTTGGCAGATAACTTGATGGCGATTTATTGGAGAAATTAATATTATTTATTAATTCTTAAATTAATTAAGGATGTATGGTGGCAAAGAAAGGACGGCCAGAAATCAGCCAGATCTGCTATGCCCACACACAAACAACAAAAGACATAGCAGGCGTAGATCGCCCAGAGTGCATACACATAACCATGTAAACCATGTCAAACACAAAAGGTAACGCTCACCCTATAACTTGACTACCCACCCGTTTAGGTGATGATACTGCCCCCCGTTAGGTTGGTACAGCCAACTACCAGTCAACGAAGGGAGCGCCCTTAAATCATAATTGCACCTGGACTGGTGAACTGCCGTTCTTTCCCGCCACTACATAATTAACTACAACAACCTGCCAATAATTGCAAAGGGAAGGGAGGGTGGGCAATCTGGAACCAAGAGGCTTTGGCCCTCACTTCTAGCCCCTTATATAATGTCTCTATTGAAAACCCGCCCCTGCTAACGATAGGCTAACTCTAAACAGTAATTTGCATACATGCCGGCCCCCATCCTAGAGGTTTAACACACCTCTTTTCTTATGCAATCTTTCGGTTTCACTAAACCTTCTATCGGATGAGGTGTTGTCATGTGTGCAAACCACTTATCATACTAACATAAAATAAAGACACTGAGACGTGGATTTGGCAGATAACTTGATGGCGATTTATTGGAGAAATTAATATTATTTATTAATTCTTAAATTAATTAAGGATGTATGGTGGCAAAGAAAGGACGGCCAGAAATCAGCCAGATCTGCTATGCCCACACACAAACAACAAAAGACATAGCAGGCGTAGATCGCCCAGAGTGCATACACATAACCATGTAAACCATGTCAAACACAAAAGGTAACGCTCTCCCTCCAACTTGACTACCCACCCGTTTAGGTGATGATACTGCCCCCCGTTAGGTTGGTACAGCCAACTACCAGTCAACGAAGGGAGCGCCCTTAAATCATAATTGCACCTGGACTGGTGAACTGCCGTTCTTTCCCGCCACAGCAAGGTTCAGCTTATAGAACCGCCGCACCGCCACCATACCAAGTACTACCCCAATAACGCCAACTCCTCAAAAAGATCCCCAATAAACAATGACACACCCTCCTCTGTTAAATGAACTCCATCAGGTCTATACATATAACTAAATCGAAATTGAATGTTATTATGGTAAATGAAACGGCCATAATTGGCCATCACAAATTTGGCAACTGCGAAATTAAGTTTCTTCCTAGCTTCGTCATTAGCAGGAAAACTCCTAACCCCACGCCAGACCTGTCGAGGTACAATGCAAGACCAAATTAATTTACACAAGGGCCAGGCCGATAGCACCCTCGCCAAATTGTTGACAATATCAACTCGTAATTCTACAGTGGACCTCTGCCCTAAGTCGTTGCCTCCTAAATAAGCCACCAAAATACGTGGCCTACCAAAAAGCCTTGCATACTCTAACAGTTTAGGACAAAAGGAATGCCATCTCATACCTCTGGAACCTATCCAACGGACCCTAGCTGAATATTCAAAAATTGGAGCTTGATCTGAACTCAAACCTAGCAGCCCAGAAAATATATGAGTGGCCTATAACCCAAATGTCCTGCGTGTCAAAGAGCAATCCTAAAGGTGGAGGAAAGCAGTAAATAAAACATTAGTAATTGTCATAAAACAATAAAATTTTATGGTGTATTAGTGGGATCTGATAGAACATAAGTGAGTATCTGCCAAAAAGAAAAAATTTCTATTGGTCGCCGACTTTACTATTTGAAGTGGCTGAGACAAACAGAAGACACAAAGGGGAAGAATGGGTGGGGGGGGAATTGGGAAAAAACAGGTGAACTCGGCAAGAGGTAAAATAAAAACCTGCTGAGGGATGGACTATGGCCTAATTAAATGATTGAGAATAGCCGAATTGAATCCGTCAGTTCAGGTAAAAATTGTAAAATCCCTCAAGACTCCCATTGCCAGCAATGGCGAGTAGCTAATCCCGAGTAGGACGGACAGGGGTAACAGACAAGACAGGACAGTACATGAGACAAGACAAAAACCAGGCAAGCATAAAATATAAACGTAACCGGAACAGACTGTGAAATGACTTTAAACAAAGGGCCTTCATGCCTAGGTCGAATGTAACCTTTATAACTATCCGATTTCCAATGTCCTAGGGCCTTAATTTCTGATGCCGAGAAACCCGCAGCTGCCACCGAAGTTGCGGCTCCGATCAGAAACGAGTGTGTACCAAAATCTTGAGGCGGGAGGCCTAAAACTGATACACACCTCTTCAAAAACCAACCAAACTGGTATTTGGTAAGCGGAGTCCTGTCCATATGCATGAGTCATGAACCAGGAACATCCGGCCGCAATAACTCATACCGCATAGCTAGTGCCACGGGGCAGATCTGTTCATCCCTAGATGGACCCAACGAGATCCACCTACCCCTACCAGTCTGGTCGGTCTTCGACTGCCGAATCCTACAGAGAACAGACCTCTCACTGACCAGGATATCCGAGAGGAGCATGGCGGCATCAACCCATTTGGATGATGCCACCAGCTCCGATACCCTCAAGGTGCCGTGAAAAGCCTCCGAAAACACCACTTGAATCAGGACCGCCTCATACGCAGTAAGAGCCACTCCGAGAACCGCCCCTAATACTGCCGGAAGCAGATGAGCGTCCACAGGTCTCCTACGGTCAGCTACTGGCCGGGAGACCCGTGCCCAACCCTTTAAAGCCTTCACTATCAGAAAACTTTTAGTAAAGTCAGGTTGGCCCTTCAATTTACAATAAAATGCAATGCCCCCCAAAGAGCGCGCAACAGAAGCCCTGGATCTGCCAGCCAAACGGAGACTCCAAATAAAAGAAAGCATCGAACGATGCTGACTCTTACCTGCCTGTTTGCTGCTACGGGAATAATCTTCCCATTCATTCCATGCCTGCCGATATGCTCGCAACGTGGAGGGGGCTAAAGACTGTTCTGCTTAGCCCTCCATGCCGGCTCGATCACCTGCCAAACATAAGAGGGGCAAAGCACAACGTCAGCACCAGGGCCACAGATCGGGACCTAGCCCACTGGAAACGTGATAACGCATCGTCTATCTCATTCTCCACCCCAGGAACGTGTCTTGCCTTAAACATGATGTTACAGCGCAAACATGTGAGCACAGCTGCGCTAGCAAGCGCATAACCAGCAGGGAAGCCGCATGTTGCTGATTGTATCGCATGGACCATGCCCAGGTTGTCACACCTGATAATGATGCTGCGATTGCGTAACCATTCCCCCCAGATTTCCAAGGAAACCATTATGGGAAAGAGTCTGAGAAGGAGTAAGTCCTTAGTCAAACCCTTTCCCACCCATTCTTCCAGCCAACGGCCAACGCACCAGGAGCCATCAAGGTAACATCCGAACCCCGTGGTGCCTGCTGCGTCGGTGAACAGCTGCAGCTGCAAATTGTCAGCGGCTGGAGACATCCACAACCGAACGCCATTAAAATCCCGAAGAAACGAGACCCAGACAGAGAGGTCCTGCTTAATCTCTGAGGATAAACGTAGCAAATGTCTCGGTTAGTGACACCAGCCGTGGGCCTTTCCAATTACGTGAAAAAGCTCTGCCCATTGGAATTACTTTACAGGCCCAGGAGGGATTGCGCCTGCCGCAGGGTAATTCTACTGGAAGCCGTGCATTCCGCTATGGCATTACTTGACAGGCTTATCGAGAGGAATGCGACAAGAACCCACCGAGGTACAGATCTCGATACCCAGGAATGACAAGGGGAAGGGCCCTCCGTTTTGTCCACAGCAACGGGAACTCCAAATGAAAAAACAGCGCTCGTAAAGAAAACAAAAGATAACTGCATCTGCCTGAACCGGAAGGGCCGACACACAGAAAGTCATCGAGATAGTGGGCTATTCCATGACTACCGCAAAAATTAAACAAATAAATTCCGCGCACCAGTGTAGGAAGGTGCTAAAATGCTCGAAAAACGCACAGGACACAGAACACCCCATAGGCAAGCATTTGTCTATGCAATATCCGTTGTCCAAGCTAAAAACCCATAAACTGGAATGACTCTGGGTGCAAAGGAAGTAGACGAAAAGCTGACTCAACATCTATCTTAGCCATCAGTGCGCCCGGACCATAACACCTAATGACGTCCAAAGCATCGTCAAAAGACTGGTACACCACCGAGGAAACCTCAACTGGTATGGCATAATTTACTGACGAGCCTGGCGGATAAGACAGATGTTGCATGAGCCCTTATTTTCCTGGAATTTTCTTGGGAACCACTCCCACCGGGGAATTCACAAGATCCCTAATGGGGGTTCTGCAAAAGGCCCAGCAATGCGCCTGCGCTAACCTCGCCAGCCACTTTTTCCCTAAGAATGTGAGGCAATTCAAAGGCAGACTTCAAATTTCTAGGCGAATATGTGTCGACATCCCTGCAAATAGGTAAACGAAAACCAAAACTGAACCCTTTTAACGAAAATTCTGCGTCCTGCAGAACCGGGTACCAACTCAACCATTTTGCTATCGCTGTGACACGGACAGGGGATGGAACTTTACTTAGCACTTGTGCCTTTTGCTGGCTGTGCAGGCTGCTGCTGGGCACCCCCCTTGAAACACTTGGCAACTGGGTGATTGCCACCACATCGCAAGCAGAGGTGACGAAAACGACATTTTAATGTGGAATTATTAAAGGCGAAGCATTTTCCCCAGACGCCTGCTGTTAGCCCTGACGAACTGAACTAGCTGCTTTGCACGCGTTGTACCCCTCATAGGCAGGACGCGAAGGCTGCGTGACCTCCAGCAATGTATATTTGTCGAAGTAGGAGCATAGCTGAGAATGGAGCTTCCCGGTGATAGCTGCTTGGGGCAGTGATTGCAATAATAAGCTGTGCACCCTGTAGAAATTCACTGTAGCACATGTATTCTGTCTATTTTGTAAGTTAAATGCTCAGAATACAGTATATAATACAATCTCCTCTATTGGCTGATAATAATGATTCAAAGGAGATAAAAGCTAGATCTTAGGTGCTATAGATAAATAAAGCAGTGTCAAAGCCATTACCCATTACTGTCATATAACGCATCACTAAAGCATTCTATTCCCCCAATGATACCTCAATCCCAGCATAATACTGACACTGTTTGCTGCAACTGTTTTCTACCATTAAGAGGGCATAATCAGCACAGACCAGCTATAAAATACATCATACGAATGTACTGAATGATATAATTCTGGCATATACAGGACCAGCAAACACAGTAAGCAATTATATGTAGAAGTAGAGCCATCCTGTCTGAGCTGAATCTTTCCACTTCATGTGCCGGCTCCTCTACAGATCATATGAGCAAGTTGGGGAATCTGGGAGAGGGCAGAAAAAGAAACCATGCACTGTCCTGGAAACAGATGCACAGATTGGTCCCCCTATGTACTGGATGGTGTATTATCCAGTATTAATAATTGATCCAATAGGTGATCCATATCAGTGCACCCCGTACAGTGCATGTTTTCCAGATCTAGTTGGTGCACAACAATATTCATTACTGGCTTTTTAACTTTTTCTACTGGCTGACACATTTAAAAGATCAACAGGGACTGTAGTGCTAGTTATTTCATTTGTGACACTGAGGGGATCCTAAAAAACATGCAACTCTAGTATTATATGCTATTTCTATTGTAGTCATCATGGTGTGGGCTGAGGGGGGGTTCAGGCAAGGCACTCACAAACCCCTCCTGCATTTGCCCATGGTGCTGGCCATTGCAGCCACAAAGATAATATTGACCAGGGGCATTAAGGACTTAAGGGAAGCACCCCTCCCCCACACTGGCACACCTTCCACAAAGCTGCTGCAGCCTGAGGGGGGATAGAACTATCAATAGGGGAACCACACCTGCAGCTCCTAATAACATGGGGACACTGTGGAGCCAGGGACCAGGGTCTGGGGAGGCTCATTACTAGGCAGGACATAGCTACACCCACCCCCAGCAGAACAAGAAATCAGAAAAGACACTGATTGAGGACAGAAAGGAAAAGTAAAAGCAATGATATGAAGTAAATGAAAAGAGACTAAATACAATAAGGAAAAGGAGGAGAGAAGAAGAGAAGAAGGAGAAGCACTAAGAGAGTTTTATTAAGGAAAATGACAACTGACAAAATGCACTTCCCTGTCCTGGAGGAATCTGGAACCAAGAGGCTTTGGCCCTCACTTCTAGCCCCTTATATAATGTCTCTATTGAAAACCCGCCCCTGCTAACGATAGGCTAACTCTAAACAGTAATTTGCATACATGCCGGCCCCCATCCTAGAGGTTTAACACACCTCTTTTCTTATGCAATCTTTCGGTTTCACTTATATGAAGTTGTGGCTGTATATTTGCTTTACTTTATTGACATTTACATTTGGACTAGAAAGAAGATTCCCATACGATCTGGGGAAGACATTCATACTCGTTTTCTCACTTCATTACATTATTCCATTGCCGCATTGCCGGACGGCAGGGGCAGCATGCCTACTAACTTATACTAATGCAGGAACCCACCCGTGTATGCAGCATGTCCACGTGGACGCCTGTCCCACCCACTGTGTCCCCATCCCCAGCCGCCATCAATGGTATCTAGACTTGCTCCCACCTTATGCTGGGTGCGAAAGATCCGTCTGAAACAGGCAACCCACCTCTATCCGCGCGCTACTATAGAGCACGAACGTTGTCCTACAGGCCCACGATGCTCCCCTCACATTCCTATTAGACCGAAGAGATCCGTGCACTCGCAAGGTCACACCCCAGTCATCGCCCAGACATGGATAGCGTAGTCAGGAATGGTACATGCTAGCAAACTCCATCTATTTGCCTAAGTCTGATTTGGTGCATGTGCAGCTCCTGAGGTTCCTGCAGCGAATTGAATTGGGCGCCTAATTAAATCTCCTCAATACTCTGTTATGTGGCTCATGATGAAGTGAGGGATATAATGACAGTCCTGGCACAGTTTCTGTCTAGGATGACAGAGGTCACCTAAGTGACTGATTATCTTGCCTCCCCATCCCGTGCGGAGTGTTGTGACCAAATAAATAATTCTACATTTTATTAAACAGGCTATCTTTGATTATTCACAGACTGTTGCCTTCCACCACTCGTCTTAAGTTGTCTTGCACCCCATAGCAGGTTTCATCAATATCTACCTCACCTTTACTCTGATCCCTCACCAACCATCTCCCATGTACAAGAGTCTGAAGGTACTGAATTATCTGTTGCAAACCAATGTTAGCGCTGGCAGAATAGAGACACAGGGGTTGATGTACTAAGCCTTGGAGAGAGATAAAGTACCAACCAATCAGCTTCTAACTGTCATTTTAATTTTCAAACACAGCCTGTAATATGACAGTTAGGAGCTGATTGGTAGGTACTTTATCTCTCTCCAAGGCTTTTTACATCTTCCCCACAGAGTCACCCCCCACCCTCACACACACACACATGGAGAATTGTGTATCACGGCAAGGAGTCTGCAGGTCACGGCCCTCAGATCTGCCCCTTGGTAAGATGAGCTGGTCATAGCAGATTTGTGTAGAAAGTGTGATTAAAAAAATCAGTAATCGGAAGGATTTGTCTAATGAGGTCCAGTCTGAAGCATTTGTAAGCACAGGAGGACATTTGGATACTTGAGCAGCGATGAAGCATTATATTTTGGCACCAAGTGATGCTTAGGGGTCTATTTACTAAGCAGTGTTAAGAGACAGAGTGAAAAGTGATAAGAAAGTGATAAGGTGCCAGCCAATCAGCTCCTAACTGTTATTTTACAAACACAGCCTGTGAGATGACAGTTGGCGGCTGATTGGCTGGCACCTTATCACTTTCTTATCACTTTTCACTCTGTCTCCTAACGCTGCTTAGTAAATAGACCCCTATGAGTGTTATTTAAATAAATGCACTTAAAGTACTGTAGTTTGAATTGTTGCGCTGATTAAATCAGTTGAATATCGCAAGCGAACTGCTATCAATGACAGAAGAGGAAAAATAACATTGGCATCTAAATAACTTTCCAAGATCTGCCTAAATAAACTCTAAATATATAATTAACAAAGACTTGGAAAACAGCTTGTGCATTACATAAAATAAAGTGCTTATTCATAAGGCCAATTAGATGTGTTAAGTGCTGTCTTCCATTCATTTCCTTCACAGATTCTTATTAAATTATAAGACCCTCAAAGGCGAAGTTTAAGTTAATTAAAAGTTCAGAAATGAACTGTAAGGGATATTTGTTTTTGTATACTGAATTTTGTGAGGCCGTTATAGTCAATAGAGGGTCTTTAGCCACCCTGGTTTTACTACTTACAAGCAAGAACCCTATTCCAAATGAAGACACAGAGAGATTTCTTTTCTGATTCATTTCATTACTAGAAACTTTAAAAAGCATTAACTTAAGCAAATGTGAAGAATACATCCAGTAAGGTGATTTATGTGACAGCCTTAGGCCAGATGAGGAGACAGGACTATAATAATATCTGCCTTATTTACATCTATTTGTAGATCATCATGATGCTTTAGCCAATGAAATCCAGGGTATTCCAGAGTCAGCCAGAGAAAAAAGCACTGTTTCTAAACGGTAACCAATTTTTAATTACATTCCAGTGTAAACATAATAGTCCCTACTGAATGTGGTTGAACATTTGCCAATGCTCCTTCTTCACTAAAAATAACGGACAAAAGAATTATATGGACATCTAATTGCTTAACTAATGAAGTATCTAGAAAATGATTAGTGGCTCAGGAGTTTATAATAGCTAAGACGGAAATCTGTTTAAAAAAGCCAAAAAGATTTCTAAAAATTTATGTAGAGTGTACCAGATTTCCTTGTTGTCAAGTATCCTGGGTTTTTTTTTTCACTGTGGGTAAAGTGTCCTTAGACAATTAAGGGTAACAGAACTAGGAAATGTCATCAATAAAACTACATTTAGCAATACAGAAAGCATGGTCAGGACAGACATAGCAAAAGTCAGATGGGTATAGCAGCAATTCAGTATCCTAATGCAAGGTAAGGGACATGCTGAGACCAGCAGATGTTAGGTAGTGACACTACCGAAACAGTACCTAAGTAGATTCCTAATTCAAGGTCAGGGGAGGTAGATAACTCACCAGAGGAGGAATGAGGCAAGACCAGAGAGCCAGGAGAACATGAACCAAGTGAGACATATAATTGCATTGTGCATGTGCAATAAACTAGCTGTATTTTAGGCACATAATGCATATCCATATCTTGGTATACTGTACATATTAAAGTTTCTAAATGAAAGTCCTATCACCTGAAATAAACAATGTAGCATTTGCTTGAGTAAAGTAAATATGATGCAGTGTGAAAATGTAAAAGTAGAGGTGGGGCTGTCTAAGGTGACATTTTGCGCTGGCACGTAGCACTAAAAGGGCAATATCACTCCTTGGACTTAGGGGACTTTGAGTCCCTCTTTATTTCAATAGTTATTTTTGTTTTACATTGTTATACTATATGTGTGCATAAAATAAGATATCCTTTGTAGAGTGTAGCACACTTGTTTGTAAAAGCCATGCCAAATCACCACCACTTCCAGGCATGTGTAAAAAGTGTTAAAAGTGGAGCACGCTACTAAGCAGACTCCATCTTACTTCTCCAGTGAGGCTTCATTCCCTGTTCCAAGATGGCCACCTACCTAAGTACTGCACATGCGCGACACTATCTTGTCACTATGTATGAGCGCCACAGTAAGAGACAGTTGTCTTTCACTTAGCTCTGTTGAGACTTGCATTTACCTGTGACCCACAGCGCTTTCCAGAGACCCTGTATTGCTAACCACTACCTTCATTCATTCACTAGCTAGTGATCTGTATGACACCCTGCTCCGATCAAGCTCTGCTCTGCCCTACCACTGTATGTAACAGTGAGTACGGCTCTACCTGTTTTACCCCAAATAAACCATCACACTCGTTTTGCAACTGGGCTGGTTCATAGATTCAGGGCATCTGCTGTTGTGTATAGGAACTCTGCGACACCTACAAGCCTGTGTACACACATATATTTCCCAAAAAATTAGGTTATTTGCTTCTGTAATCTGCAGGAACAGCATTTTACAGCTCCAGACTCCACCATCTTGTTAAGTCATACACTCACCCATGGACACAATCACTCAAAAATAGGCACATAACATCACAAAATGCCAATTCCACCGTGAAAATGCAGATTTGCAGTTTTGTAAATGACCCCCTATGCTTTTGCTTAATTAAATTATATCATGATATAAACTGCTTCCTGATGTGCAGCCATCCTCCCCTATTACCTGAAGCCAGGAACCTGATTGTACCATGGGTCACATTGTTGGAAGACTATGGGGTCTATGTACTAAGCCTTGGAGGGAGATAAAGTGGACGGAGATAACTTACCAACCAATCAGCTCCTAACTGTCACTTTACAGGTTTTGTTTGAATAAATGCCAGTTAGGAGCTGATTGGTTGGTACTATATCCCCGTCCACATTATCTCTGGCCAAGGCTTAGTACATAGACCCTTAAATCCCTTCAGTTTTATTTCACATAGTTCTGTATATATTTATTGAACTGAACTGAATGGATTATAATACTGAGATGTTAGCAGCAACCCCCAACAAAAAAACAAACAAACTGGTACTGTATATTGTAGTGTAGAAGAAAAACATCATAAAGAAATAAAAATTGCTAATAAAACTATGATTATCTTTTATTTATAAAGCATCAACATATTGTGCAGCACTGTATACTTGACAAACGGATGACGGAACAGATCAAACACAATGGCATGAAATGAAGGTAAAGAAGTGAATTAACTTAATTGCAGCTTTCAATAAATATATGTTGATAGTCTGATAAAAGTCTGTTTATTTTCACACCTCGAGGCAGTCATTGTGATTCCATATAATAACACGATTAAACATGCAAAACAATCGAGAGTCTTGAGCATTAATTACCATGTGTATAGACAAGAACAAATACTTTTGTTTCAGAACTTTTTTATACATTGCGCAGATTGCAAATATAATGACACAAATAGCATTATTGGATTGATATTCTGCCCAGTCATAATAAATATTCACAAACAGAAAGAAATTCTCTAATTGCCAACATATGGCGGCTTATGGTGCACATATATTTTCTCATAGAATAATTTAGTTGCAATTGCGGCTTGCTAATATGGTATAGCCATGTCTCCTAATGAATTTATTTTTATTTCAGCTGTAACATTGTTCAGTAACTACTTTGATTTTTTTTTTGATTCTGCATGCTATGTCTAAACTTTACATTTGGTTTAATATCATAAATGTATTCATTTTAATGAGTCTTTTTGCAAATAGGCGATATATGTAAATACCAAGACGGACGGGTAACCTATAGAGTTAAAACTGAAGTTCTGTATATTCTGCCTTTAATTAGTATTCCCGTAACAGATGGCTCTATAATGACACCGCTTCCTTTTCCAAACCCAAATCCCCCCACTCCACGCATCTAATTATTACTGTAAAGGTTGTGCCATTTCAGTGATTTTGGCTACATATGAAGGAGACAGATTTTTTGCCAATATCCTCATGATTATGTCCATCAAACCAACATTACGGTTTAGAACTTGCAACAGTATTTTGTTGAGTTATAGTGAAATTGAATGGCGATGCATTGGTCACTGTTATACGGTCAGTAGATCTGTTTATGATATTTTTTTACATGTACAAGTAAAACAGATTGTCACTAATAAGTGAACGCCAATCCTTAAAAGTAGTATAAGAGTTTTCCATGTATTTTATGTATCTGATGCATTATAGTTTTATAGAGTGTTGATAGGCTCAATAATGGCCCAGAAAGTATCTCCACAGCTGGACTGAAATGTTTGTCCCCTATCATCACTTTTGCTATGTATTATGAATATTATATATTTATTAGGTGCCACAAGGGTCCCATAGCACCATGCAAAGGGATAAAACTGACGACAGGCTGTGGCTTCACTGGGGAAGGTGACACCTAGTGTGGCCAATATACCCCCGTCCAAAAAGGGACATGGTCGTACAGGCAAGAGGGCATGGCCAGGGTCGCTGCAAGGTTTCTTGCATCCTAGGCATTTCTTCAGTCTTGTGCCCCACCCCCCACCCTCGGATAGCTACACAAGCCCTTATACAGTGCCCCCAGCAGTGGTCCCCTCTATGTAGTGCCCTCAGTAGTAGTCCCCCCCAGCAGTGCCCCCAATAGTAGTCATCCCCCCAGCAGTGTCCCCAGAAGTAGTCCCCCCCAGCAGTGCCCCAGTAGTAGTCCCCCCCAGCAGTGCCCCCAGTAGTAGTCCCCCCCAGCAGTGCCCCCAGTAGTAGTCATCCCCCCAGCAGTGCCCCCAGTAGTAGTCCCCCCAGCAGTGCCCCCAGTAGTAGTCCCCCCCAGCAGTGCACCCAGTAGTAGTCATTCCCGCAGTAGTAGCCTCCCCCCCAGCAATGCCCCCAGCAGTAGCCTCCCCCCGTAGTGCCCCCAATAGTAGTCGTGCCCCCAGCAGTAGCCTCCCCCCAGCAGTGATACCCCCCCCACCAGCAGTAATACCAGACAGACACACACAGAAGAAAAAACAAAAACCTCCACTTACCTTAATCCCGGCACCGGCATCCGCTCCTCTGTTCTCCAGGGCCAGCCCGCTCTGCATGAAGGGAGAGACATCATGACGTCTCTCCCATCACTCTCTGCGGGAGCCAGAAAATAGAGCTCATGAGTGAGCTCCAGCAGGGGTGTATCTAGGGGTCCAGGCGCTCCTGGCAAAGTAAGGGACTGAAGTTAGTGTCACAGCTACTGACACTGCAATGTAGCAGTTTGCATGCAGATATAACCGCAGTTGCACACAGAATATAGGGCATGCTGCATATCATTTTAATCAGCTGCAGCTGTCCTATTTGTATTTCTTTGAAAATAAGAGGCATTTTAAGGGAAAAAGTTGCACAAAAAGTCTTGGCACTACTGAGTTACACTGCGCTCATGCGTTGTGTTACGTGACTTGTAATGTATGGAGGATTGATGTATGTGAACACAACTGTAACTTGCATGTTTGCAAATAAAATGTACATTATGCCATACAGTAGTGACCCTTATTCACACATTATGCCACAATAATGCCACTGCTGCTCCTACAGAATAATGCCTTCTATAATGAATATAAAATGGGGGGTATATAAACAATTAAAAAGAGAAAAGGTAAATACTAGTTGGATCATGGAAAAATATAAGTGCATTTATTACATATATAGTTCATGCATAAACATGCCGTTCATCAGGGATAAGTCAATTACTGCACACATTTCTAGTAAATATTTCTAGCTTGGTGTAAGATTTAATGTAAGAGTTAAAACAATGGACCCATACTCGCCATGCAGTAATGTTGTAATATATCACCTCCGTGTCCCCAACACTCCTGTCACTGATTATGTAGTCAAGGCTGTACAGCTGCAGCATATTCCATGCTGGGACTTGTGGTACAGCATGTTGGTGGTGGACCTACCCAATGTTTCCCTTACCTTGCCTGGCCTGTGGTTCTGCCTCTGTGGATGGTCGTCTCCTCCCACGCTCCGGACACATTCTTCTGATTGGTCAGTTCTCTTCCCAGGGTGCTGTGTGGTCACAGAATCACTTTATTGACAGTGTGACACAGCAAGGCGGGCAGTGTGCAGGCAGGGGCTGTCAGTTCCTCCAAGACAGTGCCGGGACTTGGGAAGAGGAACCGGAGCTAGCCGGGGGTGTCGCTGGCTACTGCAGCTGTAGATTGTATTAGGTCGGGTAGCCGCAGACGCGGCTCATCCCCATGTCCGCAGCTGCACTATCAGATCCAGCCTGGCAGTTAGTAAGCACGGTACCTTGGTTTCTGTACGACCCCCTCCCCTATTTTGACGTTCAGTGCTGATGCAATAGAGGGCGGCAGCACTGACTTCGGACCCACAGAACTGGCCACAGGAGGCACCGATGGGTGGCACCAGAGCCCTTTCTCGTCCGGCGCCCCTGGCAAATGCCATCCCCGCCAATGGCTAGATACGCCCCTGAGCTCCAGCCAACTCCGGCAGTGGGCGAAGCAGCCGATGAGAATCTGTCTGACTCTCATCAGCTGCTAAAATAAACACACAGCTGTGTTTGTTCCTAGTAGTGTAGTGCGGACTGCACTTATGTGCGGTCCACACTACACATCAATGCCTGCAGTGCCCTGCAGTAGCCTGCGCTCTTAGGCAGCTGCCTAAGTTTGCCAAGTGGTAGCACCGGCCCTGGACATGGCCGCTAAGCATACCCCCACTTCATCACTCTGGGGCATGCCCAGTACTCCCGGAGATGCTGCTCTTCCCCCAGAGACTCTCCTCACACTGCCGGCTCCTCCTCAGTGATCCGGAGGTGGGCGCTACACAATAACATCATAGTGCAGCTTCAGGCTTCTGGTCACTGAGAAGGAGCTGGCATTGTGGTGTCACCCCTTTGGAGGGTGGCACCAAGTGTGTTCTGCACTAACCGCACTCTCCTAATGACGCCACTGGCAACGGTACAGACTAATACTGACAACAGTCGATATGATAGTGTGTCGAGTTAATAGCGCAACAAAATATATGTTACTAAGAAGATGTAAAAAGTATGAAAATGTATTCTGATTAGTGAAACATGAATATACTGTATATAAAGTAAAATCTGAAATAAAATATGACCAATAGTGTTGTACAACTGGATCAAGTTGAGAAGTACAGATAATGCATAAAATAGGTAAATAAAACTAGAATGAATAGAAGCAACTTGTCTCACTATGATTGAGAGCAGTCCTGTCTAAAGGCAATGATACTGATACAATGTATAGATAGAAAAGTTCTCATTTGTTACATGGAATGCTGTAGTTCACAGGATGGTCTTTATCAGAAAGATTTGCAACAGTTTGAATGATGGTAGCGGTAGCTACTGAGCGCTGTATTGAATGCAGTGTAGCAAATGTCTGTTGGTGGGTGTATGCACCCCCTACCTCGTGCAGTCTGATTTTCGGATGTCAGAGTGGCACAGTCGTATGCTGTGATGTGGAAGTGGCCTCCTTGTACTTTCTGCGTGCCGGTTCCTTGTGCACGATGTGGCTGCTGCCTGGGGTGGATAGCTGCAGCTGCTTCCTTGAGCGCTCCGACGGTGAGTGTGCACTGTACACACTGTACGATCGTCCCTAATGTAAGTATCGCTAACCTAATTCCCCCCCTAACTCTAACCCTCCCTTAGGGGTGCCTAACCCTAACCTCCCCCCCAAGTGCCTAACCCTAATCCCCCCTCTAAGTGCCTAAACCTAACCCCCCGTTCCTCGCAGCCTAAACCTAAGTCCCCCCGGAGGGTGCCTAGCCCTAACCCCCCCTTCCCCTAGCCTAAACCTAACCTCCTGGGGGGTGCCTAACCCTAAGTCCCCCCGGGAGCCCTAACCCTCCCCACCCCGCAGTTGTCCGCGCCCGGCACCCGGCTTACCTTCGTTCAGTATGCCGGGCGTCGGTCTTCCAGCATATTGTTAATAACAGGCGTCAAGTGTTCAACGCCTGTCATTAGTACCATGCCGGGATTAGAAAGTCTGGAAGCAGGCAGTCGGCATTTAGGCCGTCGGCTTCGAGACTACATCCCCTTCTCTACACCCCCAGAGCTTTGGGTGTGGAGATAATATGGAAATATAATTAATATTGTTCTTTAGAGGTGGATTTCTGGTTCCAGCAAGCCTGCCAGGGAATAATGGCACTTGAAGAACCTCAAGAGGATATCAAGGGCCTACTCTTTGTACCATGTAACATCAACAGAGTAATAAAAAAAAAAATCACCACTACTCCTACTCCTAGAGCCCCAATGCTAAGGAGAGGTCACTAGCAAACATTCTTAATAGTAATTAATGGGGCCGCACTGATTGGTCAGCGCCTGGGAACTGCTGGTTGGTGAAAAATAGAGGGGACCCCACTTTCCCCCATAGTTTCAAAACCAACCTTGGCCAGTTATGAAATTGGGGGGTAACCTAACATTTAGATTTTTACAATTTTTTCATATTTTTTACATTATCCAATCATGCACAAATCTTAGGGATCTGAGCAGGCTTGTAAACCAGGGGCAGGATAGTGGCAGGTATGCTGCAGTTTTGCGGAGGGATAGGGCTTTAGAAACTGCAGGAGATTGATGGAGCGTTCTATTTAGAAGACAATTAGTAAATTCTGCCGTTTCTCAATATAACCTGACATTGGAAGAAATTACCTCATAAACTTAATTTAAATGTTAGAGCAGTAGATATTCTGTTACAAAATCTTGACCCTAACCAAGCCCTTTGTAATAACAATAGATTAGTTGTCAAGCAATCCTGACAGGTTCTTCAAAGGGGTTGGGTATGGGAGACTGGCAGTCAGGATGCCGGCCGTCAAAAGACCGACAGAAGCATCCCGATGCTAAGAATCCCGGCAGGTTCTACGTAAGTATTCTAACCCTCCCCCTTTCACTCCCTAACCCTAACTCTCCCCCCCGCACCCTAACCCTTCCTGTTAGTGCCTAAACCTAATCCTCCCCCTTAGTGCCTAACCTCCCCCAGTGGTGCCTAAACCTAACCCTCCCTGTCCACAGCCTTACCCTGACCTCCTCCCTCCCACAGCCTAACCCTAATACCAACCCATGGTGCCTAAACCTAACCCCCCCTGTCCACAGCCTTACCCTAACCTGCTCCCTCCCACAGCCTAACCCTAATACCAACCCATGGTGCCTAAACCTTACCACCCCTCACCGCAGGGGCAGAACTATGGGAGACAATGGAGGCACCTACTGCCGGGCTCCAGCACTTAAGGGGCACCTCCTCCATTGCCCACAATATATTCACCCCACTTAGGGTTGTAACTATGTACCTGGAGTGTACGGCCATGGCCGCTCAATACATGACACCTCTTCCCGGCACCGAGAAGCCACCATACACTAGTGGAGAGCTCAGTGTCAGACCACCAGCTGCCGCCTTCTTTGTCCCTACTCAATGGTGTTGCTGCTCTTCAGCAGCTTCTTTTGTCAGTGTGTCACGTCTGACGCCCCCCTCACCCACAACTCTCTGTCTCACTCCTCCACGGCACACCTATATTCTTTGTGCAACTACGGGTGTATCTGCGTGCTAAATGCTACATTACAGTGTCAGAGGCTGTGACAGGTGGGGCACCAAATTAAAACTTGTGTCTGGGATGAATTTACACCACTGCCTCGCCGCTAACAGCTAATCCAGCTCACTATAGTTACGCTCTGGATGCCGGCTCTCGTCTTTCCGATGTTGGCATCTCAACTGTTGTCGGGATTCCAGCGCCGGTGTTCTGGCTGCAAGGCGGGATTCCGGCGCAGGGATTTTCACCGCCGCAATCCCGTGCGGAGGTACATTAACGATATCCCCTTCAAAGGGTAGAAGGGTATTTGTCTCTAGACATTTACTGGCAGAAAGTGTCCCTGACTTACACTTTCTATTGCGATGACCAAAAATAAAAGCCAAAGTAAAAATTTACACTCTGTAGTCATATATTTCCAATCTTCAGCAAGTCACAGTTCTAGTTATACCAACTGATAACCGAGTTTTCACTAAATATGTTGTATACAATGAAGTCTTCATTCAGTAACCCAACATCTCCAAAGAGCAGGGGCTGTAGCAAATGTATCAGAAATTCTTTGCTTACCAAGCCCCATGGGTCAGTACACCAAAGCGGTCCATGGCCCTCATTCAGAGCCGCTCGTAAGCGGCCGTGCGCTTGTAGTGAACCGATGTTGTGCAACCACGCATGCGCCGGTGTAACAATGCGCATGTGCATACGGCTGATTGCGATATTTTTTTCCGTCGTTCGTCGAATAGCGAACAGGAAGTGACATGTCAAATGTGATTGACAGAACAGCCCGTTTTGGGGCATTGACGGGGGTGGAGATGGGAAAACGCAGGCGTGTCGAGGCGTTTTTTGGCGTACATAAATTATCTCATGCGAACGGCCAATGTGAACGGAATAAGTGATACCTCACTGTCTGATCCACTTTCCATTCAAACTGCTCGTTCAGCCTGTGGTCTGGTATTCTCTACCGCAATGACGATGGTCTCTTCCTCCTTCCTGTGCCTCTTCGATGTTTATCTGATTTATCAATTGTTGCTAGAAAAACAATCAACTTAGAATTGAAAACAAGCTTGTAATGTGTTTATCAAATAGTATTTTTTTAGTAGCACAAAACCGTACGCAGGTGAACTACTCAGCTGCTAATTTCTGGATTAGACAATCAATTAGCGTACCAATTTTTGTGAAAAATATGTGTTTTTGCATTTTGTATTTGGAGTTATTTTATTGCAACAATATTGTCATCATGTTTGTGTTTTTTCTTCATTTTTAAGGGGCCAAGAAAAAACTCGTCCTTTTTTTTGGCAAAGTGTTCATTAAAACTCCTAAATGGTTTTTAACCCTTTGGTTTCGGAATTCAAAATAATGTGTAGATTTCCGTTCATTTTTTTTGTTTGTTTTTTGCGGGATTACCTATGAACCAGTTTTTGAATAATTTCACAATACAATTGAGCAGATTTTCCAGATGTTTTATTTTTTAAACACATTTTTTTTTTATGTGTAAACACACAAACACAAATAGTGGCAGTTGCCCAACACAAAATAACACAATTTAAAAACAATTCACAAGAAAGGAGAGGGAAGTTTTGGCCCTTAAGGAATATGGGGCAAGCACAGAAGGAATGTGAGAAAATTAGCCAGTGCTGTCATCGCCTTTTGGCCCGTTTGGCCAGGGTAGGGTGGGAGCCTGACCGGGTCCAGGAGGTCCTTCGGCTGGCCTGTCCAGAGGCAGATGTTGGGGCCTCTGGACTAGGCATAGGGCTAGGCACATTTGGAGGGATGGCTGTTGTTGTGCCAGAGGTGGAGGGTCCTGATGTTCCGGAAGGAAGGGAGGCCGGCTCCACCATGTGCTGGCGAACGAGCTGCTCCAGGGCATTTGCAATCCTGATGTTGGCCCCAGTATTTGCGGCCAGGGCCTGAGCAATGGTCACGTTGGCCGCAGCATTTTGCTCCATGGCCTCCGCCACCCGTAGCAGACTGGCGTCCATCCTCAGCAGAATCTCTGTGTGGTGATCCGATTTAAAATTGAGATCCGTGAGGAGGGCCACAGCCTGCGAGGGGGATTGCCCTGGACTGGCTTCTGCAGGGTCCCCAGCCGGATCTACTGCTTCCTCCCCTGCAGAGCCAGCAGAAATTCTGCGGCCAAGGCTCCCCTCTGGAGCAGACTCATCCGCCTGTGTCTCTGTGAGAAAAATGACAAAAGAGTAACATTAGAATCTACATATTGTCACAAACACATTTCAGAGTTGGTAACATAACAACATTTACCTGGGACAACATGAGGAGCCGCAAAGTCTGGCATGTCCGTATCCATGTTGGACACGCCAAACACCTCCTCATCCTGCACACACCCCTGGGCCAGCTCTTCCAAGTCATTAAGCTCCAATGACACAGAGGTGGGACCCCCACCTGTCCCCCTTGCATGCCTAGCCCTATCAGCCAGTTTTTGCTTCAGCCGATATTTGAAATCGCTCCATCTGTGGGTGAAAAAGTTGGCATTATTCTTGCAGTATTTGGCCCTGTAACCACTTTTTATTAAAATGTAGTTTTTACGTACCGGCGTTTGACATCCCGGGTTGCACGGTCAAACTCACCCACCCTATTGACAGCACTGGCTATGTCATCCCACATTTTCCACTTCTGGCTTGCACCCACATTCCTTTCTGCCTGTGGCAGGTTGTCATGGCACATTTGGACCAAAACCTCCATCTCCTTTCTTGTGAATTGTGGCTGCCTTTTTTTTATCGTTTGTTTCTTAGGCCGACTAGGCCCAGCAGCCTCTGACATGGCATCCTCCACTCCTTTTATAAAAAATTTTTTTCAAATTTTCATGTCAAACGTTCCAAAAATTATTGGTATAATTAATCCTTTAATACAAATGAGACAAATACTTAACGGGCGCCTCTTGGCCAGTGTTTTGCTGCTCTGTAGCCATTTTAGAGAGTAAAGTTTCACTACAGCAGACCGTTTGTGAATTTCAGTGATGTATTTATATATGCGTAAGCATTATTCATCCACATCATTGATTGTGCGCCTCTATTATCCATCCTTAATTTGAGCGGGAAAATAAAGACTATTTATGGCTTGGTGCGACTCGAGTCGAGGTGGCGGGTGATGAATGTTGGAGGTTTAGCTTGGAGGAGTGGATTGTTGGCGTGGTTTGTGGTTTGAGGCGGTGTTTTAATTTCCGTTCGCTTTTTTTTAATTGGTTATTTTCTTTTTTGGTTCTTTTTTGAGTAAGTCTTTTTAAAAACCTCCTTAAAAAATTAATGGATCTAATAACCAAATGTTAGTACTTATTTTTATTTTTTTTTTATTTTAGTTATTTAGGCATTGCCCCATTGACGTTTTTGGACTGTGACTTATTTGTCGTTTTTTGGTAAGTTTTTTTTGGTTCATGAAGTTACAATTTCGATGTGTTGGTCTTTGCATATGTTTTGCATAGTAATTTTTTATTTTGAATTTAACCAATCACGTCTTAACAAGAAATATAACATACTCTTTAGCGAAATATAGTTAGAGTTGTATTGAATTTAAAATGCGAACTATTTAGCGCACTAATGTTTCCATATTAACCAGTAAAAAATGCGAACTATTTAGCGCACTAATGTTTCCTTATTAACCAGTAAAAAATGCAAACTATTTAGTGCACTAATGTTTCCTTATTAACCAGTAAAAAATGCGAACTATTTAGCACACTAATGTTTCCCTATTAACCATAAAAAAATGCGAACTATTTAGTGCAATAATGTTTTTTTGGTGTAAAAAATGTAAAGTCATGTTTTAACACTAAATGTAGCGTGCATTTCCTAACTAATGTGTGCTCCCTTCTATATTTTTTTGAAAAAAAAATGTGTTTAGAATACAAGTTTTTTTTTTAAAAAACTAAATATATTTTTAAATTTTGAAATGTAGGTTTTTCTACTCATGACAATACCCCAGCCTGTAAGCATCTTTGGATTTATTGGAAAAGATAAGTAGTTTTTTTGGTTCACATTTGTCTCAAACAATAACTACCTGGCTTACCATTTCAGGTTGATGTTGGTCGTATTATCTTGGCCATGTTTCCAGAACCCGACCAACCTTAACTTCGTCCCAGGCGTAGGCCTCGTAGGCATGCAAGGCCCCAGATATATAGAACACGTGTCACCCTTTTTGGAATGCCAGATGATGAGGTCTTAAGACGATACCGTCTTCCTCTACAAATCATCCTAGACACTCTCTCATTAATAGAGAGTGATCTTGAATGGCAAATTGTCAGTCCTACAGCAATACCACCACTTACGCAATTAATGTCGGTGTTACATTTCTGTGCCTCAGGATCCTTTCAAACCACGGTGGGAATAGTTGCCGGAAACTCCCAATCCTCCTTTTCAAGGATCCTGAGGGCAGTGATGGAGGCCATTTTTAAACACCTCCATCATTTTATTCAAATGCCAGTGGATATGGGTTCCCTTAGTGTGGCGAAGGCCAATTTTTACCAAATAGCTGGCTTCCCACACATCATAGGGGTTGTGGATGGCACTCACATACCACTTCAGCCTCCAACAAACACTTTCATTCACTGAATGTAATGTTGGTATGTGATGCCTCCCTCCAGATCCTGTCCCTGAATGCCAAATTCCCCGGGAGTGCACATGATTCCTTCCTCATCCGGCAATCAGGGATTTGGCACAAATTAGACAACCTACAAGCTGGTGATGCGTGGCTTCTGGGTAAGTTGACACCTTCCGTGGCAACCAATGCAAAGCTTATTACACAATGGTCCTGATGTTTGTTTTTGTTTTTTCACAGGAGACAGTGGTTACCCTTGCACGCCCTGGCTGCTCACTCCTTATTTGGCTCCCACACCAGGGCCACAAAGTGAGTATAATTCCACACTTACAGCCACCAGGCAGGTGGTGGAGCACTGTATCGTCCTTTTAAAAGGCCAATTCAGATGCCTCCACCGCTCTGGTGACGAGCTCATGTATTTGCCGGATATGGTTTCGAAAATTGTGGTCCTGTGTGGGAAATTTCACAACATCGCCATAAGGAGTGGTGTCCCAATGCAGCCAGAGGATGCCTTGCCTGAGGATGGCCCCCCCGAGGTTGGTCGGAGGTCAGTATGTGGGGGGGCCATACGCGATGATGTGGTGGCCAGATATTTTAGGTAATTATTGTAAAACATTTAGTTAATTGACACAATGTAGACATGTGAGATTTTAATGGCCAATTTTAATATTTTTTTTTTTTGTCATTTATTCCCTAAAATTACCCGAAAAAACGATGCCTACTACCTGATCCCCAAAATTGTCTTCATGTGGCCACATTGGATATAACTTCGGGAACAATTATTTCTTCACCTCATTTGTGGATTCATGTTGGCCTGCTACTTCTTCCAACAGTTCTTGAGTGTTGTTTGTAATTTTTTTTTTTGGGTGTTGTTTGTTTTTTGGCGTGTGTTTTCACTGTGTGAATTGTTTTGTCACAATTCACTTTCTGTTTATTATTTGTGTGTATTAAATGTTTGCTTGACGTTAAAAAGACTTTTCCTTGGTAAATTAAAAGCACGTGTAACCTGGGCCAAAAAATGCAAACTTTCATAATGGCTAATCCTGTAATGTGTTAAATTGTTAAGTAGTTTAACATGCTTTGTGGCAAAAAACAAACAACAAAGGTATTATTGTGAAACTGTATGTTTTATAAACTAGGCCTAAGCAGGTTTGAATTAATATTTACATTACCCACCAAAAAAAAATAAAAAATGCTGGTAATTCTACAAACCTATTGGTATTGTTAGGTGTTTAATGTGCCAGCTTACATACTTACTTGCACTTTCTACAATCTAATTTACCTTACTTTAAAAAACATGCTCCAATAGTCGACTTATGGAAGGTTAAACAATCTAATATTTACAGACAAGGAATGAGACTTGTTAAAATACAACGCAATTTTATTTGAAACAACATTATTTGGGGGGACAAAAAAAAACAAAAAATGAATTACGACCACAAGCATGGCGATGAGATGGGCCCGCAAGCTTTGCAATCCCGCCTGCATTGATTGCAGCCGCCTCTGGTCCTCTGTGGGCCAAAAAAATGTGTGGATTAATAAAATGATGTTTGCCAACAAATTCAGACTATAGTTTAAACAAAGAAATACTTTTTTTGAAAAAAACAAAGTAATGGCAAACGCAAAGATGGTATAAATACAAACTAGAAAAATTACACACAAAAAGCCAACCAAAAAAAGGGCGAAGTACGCCAAAAAAAAACATTTTTTGGTACGGTAAACTAGAAATACACAAGTATGAGTGTTTGGACATGTGTGATATGTGTCAGTGGTAAACATGCAAGACATTGTCTTGCAAAAATATATATCTCAACCATTAAAAAACGTAAAAATGTGGAAATGCACAGGCAAAAGGACAACATCACCCAAAAACCCAAAAATGCCAAAGCAACCATAGTTTAAAAGGGAAACATACCAGTCATCTGTATGCCGGCTCTTGGAGCCCCTACATCCTCCTCCTCTGAGGTGGGCCAGTGCTGGTCCAAAGAAGGAGGGGAGATCTGGCTCAGCGAGGAGGGTGATGAAAAGAGAGGGGGGAGGGCAGGTAGAATTTGGCGGGATGGGAAAATTGGGCGAGGGAGGGGCCTCAGGTACTGGGCGGTCTGGGATGGAGGGGGAATTTGGGGAAGGTTGTGGAGAGGAGTTTTGGCTGGGAGTGGGGGATAGGGGACGAGCTCGGCGTCGTCTTCTTACGCGATGCAGGAGTCTGCGCTCAGCCCCTAAATGATTGATGAAAAAAGTTTAGGCTGATTTTTTTGGGGGGGTTTGTGAACAAATGTACAACACCAAAAATGTTTAAACAGTAAAACAACTGGAAACATGCACACGCAGGCATGTCATTTAACAACAAACAGGGCTAGACTGGAAACATGCACACGCAGGCATGTCATAAAACAACAAACAGGGCTAAACCGGAAACATGCACACGCAGGTTGGGCCGCCAAAAAAGCAAATTAAAAATACACTTACTTTCACTAATCTGCAACCACAAACATGCCAGCAGGCGTGGCGTGCGGCAGCGCAGATCCGACCACCTGCGCTCCAATTGGCCGATATTTCAGCGATAGCCGAAGGAGCGCAGGCGGCAGCGCACCTCCGCGTACGCCATACGTTTGTGGAGGTTGGTGATGGGGGGAGGCTGGCTAGTGATCCTCTGGTCCATAACCTCGGTGAGGACCAGGAGCTCCCGCCTACTAAACGCGGAGGCTCTCATGATGGCAATGGTTTTTTTTACACAAAACAGTTTTAATAAAGGGCCTAAAAAAAATTTGATTGGCTAATGTACTTTGAAAATTAACAGAACGCATTGTATTGGTTATTGTATGAGTCATGTGACCTACAGCCTCACAAATATAATGTGAGTTATGATAGGCTTGATGCAGTGACATGCGTAAGCTAATTTAAATAAACAAATTAAAGTAGGGATGTGCGCCGGACCATTTTTGCCGGATTTGGATTTGGTTCTAATTCGTCGTCTTGCTTTGGATTTGGATTTGCCAAACTGCGGTGACTGGCTTTGGATTTGGATTTGGATTTGGATTTTTTACAAAAATTGACAAAAAAAGCTAAAATCACATAAATTGGTCTTTTTTCCTAGAGTATTATTAACCTCAATAACATTAATTTCCTGTCAATTTAGACCATATCACAGCTTATAATATTGTTTTCAACATTATTGGCCAAAGGTTGCAGTGAGCTGACTGGTTACTAAGTGACAAAGCAGCGGCACAACGACACAGACACCACAGTATAAAGCACATCTATGACACATTGCCACACAGCAGTGGCAGAAATGAAAAGTAGTGCACCCACCCAGTGGGGTACGGCCAGCAGAATCACAGTACTTGTTTACATAGTGGGCTACGGCCCTAGGAGTCACAGTGCACAATCTTATTCACATTACACCACACATAGTGCCCCTGATTCACATTACACCATAAAGTAGTGTCTCTTATTTATGTTACGACACAGTAGTGCCCCTTTTACACAATGCCCACAGTAGTGCCCCTTTTACACAATGCCCACAGCAGTGGTGCCCCCTATGCAGTCCCCTTAGTAGTAGGGTCCACTATGCAGTGCCCCCAGTAGAATGCCCCCCAGTAGTATGCCCCCCATTAGCATGCCACCCAGTAGTATGCCCCCCATTAGCAGGCCCCCCCAGTAGTATGCCCCCATTAGCAGGCCCCCCCAGTAGTATGCCCCCCATTAGCATGCCACCCAGTAGTATGCCCCCCCAGTAGTATGGCCCCCACAGTAGTAGGCTGTCCCAGTAGCAGCCCCCCCCCAGTAGTAGGCTGCCCCAGTAGTAGCCCCCCTGTAGTATGGGCCCCCCCTGTAGTATGCCCCCCCTGTAGTAGGCTGCCCCAGTAGCAGGCCCCCCCAGTAGTAGTAAGCCCCCCCAGTAGTATGCCCCCCCCCAGTAGTATGGCCCCCCCAGTAGCAGGCCCCTCAGTAGTATGGCCCCCCCAGTAGCAGACTCCCCCCCAGTAGTATAATCCCCCCCAGTAGCAGGCCCCTCAGTAGTATAGCCCCCCCAGTAGCAGACCCCCCAGTAGTGCAGACCCCCCCAGTAGTATGGCCCCCCCGCACCCCCAGTAGCAGACCCCCCCAGTAGCAGACCCCCCCCAGTAGCGCCCCCGGCCCTTGCACAAATAAAAAAATAAAAACTTACCTGTATCCCCGCTCCCGCGCCGTCCGCTCTGCTGTCACACGCTGAGGAGGGAGCCGGAAGACGGAGCTCATGTGTGAGCTCCAGCCGGCTCCCTCCGTGCAGCAGCCAATGAGAGTCTGTGTGACTCTCATTGGCTGCTGTAACAAACACACAGCTGCCGCTGGCGGCTGTGTGTTTGTGTCTGTGTAGGGCAGAGCGCTACCACAGCGCTCTGCCCTACACAATAGGAGCCCTGATGTCGGATTCTCTAGTGAGAATCCGACATCAGGCGGCCGCCGTTCGGCCCCGAACAGGGATCCGAGTCAGGCGGTGAACACCCGAACAGGGTTCGGGTGGACTCGGATCCCCAATGTTCGGAGCGGTTCGGATTCAACAGAATCCGAACCGCCAATCTCTAAATTAAAGTACTAAAATATGCCTATAAAAAACATCGGAAAACAATAGTATCAATCCTAAATACATGTAATTTGTAAAAAAAAAAAAACATTGGTGAAACCGTACGTATTCTGCGGTAAAAATGACACACACTGACAAGAATAAAGTTTATTGACAATGAAAAAAAAAAAAGGATTGAAAACATGTGAATAGTAATTAAGGTAATTAATATAGTGATTGCCATGAAACGATTAAAGTATGTTTGCAGAATGAAAGAGCAGGTAATCGAAATCTGACAGGCCCACTTCCGGAATTGACTTGTGCGAGCGACCAAAGCAACCAAAGAGGAGACGAACGGTCGCTATTTTGAACGGTCGCAAGCTAGAGGAGGGGTTGGGAGACTATAGGGCGGGAAATTAGCTACGAGCGAACATACGGACGAACGCTTGAATTTAAATATTTCCGCTCGTACGGCGGACGAGCATACGGCCACTTGCGTCCGGGTCTGAATCAGGCCCCATGTCCTTTTCCCTGGGTGGACAATTTATTTCAGTTGCAGGAAAGGCTTCCAGAATTATTTGTTTGGTAACAGCAGCCTGATACCCAAGTACTACACATCTGGCGAATGATGGGTCAAAAATACTAATGGAACTATAGGCAGAGCAGAGGTTATGTTGACATGACAGTCATTTTTGTTCTGTATTGTAAGTTAAATAAATGCACATAAACAGGGGCACAGAGAGGGGGGGAGCGGGCGATAATTATCCAGGCCCGGGCTTGATGGAGGGGCCCATGTCCGCCGCCCACCTCCCCCTCTCTCTGACCTGTAACTCCTCAGCCCGGCACAAGCTGCTGTGTACTGGGCTGCAGGGGGACAAGAGAGGCTGCTGTCACTGATCATCAGCAGCAGTCTTCTCTGGCAATGCGGGGTGAAAGGGGAGTGCATTTTGCCCATGGCTGAGGGGCACATGGCACTGCCCAGCCCCCCCCCCCCCCCCCATGGTGGCATAGCAAAAAATATTATTTTAAACTTTTTTTTAAAGAGGCACGGCCATGCCTCCTGCCATTAGACAACATCCACATAAACTAACCAGGGCCTGGCAATCCTCACTACGGCCCTGCACAGGGAAATACAGGGGGTGATTCAGAGTTGGACGCAGTTTCAGTCCCCAGCTGCATCTTTATACCTTCATGCTAATGCTGATGCCAATAGGCATCCTATTAAGACACTCACTGGCTGCAGCACAAATTTGCTGATGTGCGTAAAAAAAAGGCGCACTATCAGCGTACCATCGGCCGCACCATTGGACATCGCACCTGTCTCCTGCAGACGCAGAATGTTAAGTGACCAAAGGCACCAGTGTCAGTGCAACTGACACTGTCATTGCCATTGTCTTTAGACGCAGCTACTGACACACCCATGACAAGCCAGCAACCCGCCCATGACTGTTAGCCACCTCCCCGGTTACCGTACAGAAACACCTTTCAAAACTGCATGGATCTCCATTCAGTTTTGATCTGCGGCTCCAGGCGGTGAACATCAGAACGCTTGAACAGTGCGCCCTGGACACATGCGCAGCGGTAGAACATTGGGCGCTTGCACCCAATGCTTTACCTGCGCCACCTCTGAAGCACCCTGGTAGCATACTTCCCAACATTTAGGTATCCTGAGGAGGGATAGCATCTGAAAAGGGGGTGGGGCTTCATGGAAAGGGGTGGAGCCTATTGAAAACAGGGCTTCCCCCGTTTCCGACACTATGGGGGCGTGCCAAGCACTCTCCGAGATGCTGGGCATCCCCCAGGCACTCCGTACACAAGTGAACAGTTCACATGGGCACGGCATCTGTTCTCCTCCTGCTTAGCGGTTTGTGCACTCCCCCAACTTCCCCCCCACCGCGGGACACTGCGGCCCGCGGGTGGGACAGCGGGACAGTCCCAGAAAAACGGGACTGTCCCAGGTATGCCGACAGTGTTTAGTTCCTTTCCACCTAATATTTGCCACCAGTTTTAATGCCACAATTGAAGAAATGCAAGGTTACAGATAATATTTTGCCAAATTGCCACTCCGTTAAATCTATGAGCCTTCATTTTCAAAAGAGATGTGTGGCTTGGTTTCCCTGAAAACCAAACACAACCAAACTTTGGGGTTCCGAGTCAAATCGAGTTCCGGCTCGAATCACTGTTGGGGGTCCAAGTAGAACCAAGTCCAGGCTCGGGTCTGCTGTAAGGACCTGATTCAGAATGTACACAAAGCAGATATTGCGCATGTAAGCCGCATTGTGCACGCGCAGCGATTGGTCTGCGATTACACTCACACAGAGGATCCACACGCAAAGTCAGTGACAGGTAGTCAGCGTTTGGGGGAGGTAACGGGAGTTGGTTAGAATAACGCTGGCGTGTCAGACTGTTTAAACACTGTTTTTTGTGTGTGCATAAATTAGCCATTAGCGGGGCCATGATGACACGATCGCGCTGTCATGCCCCATGCTCCGACCCCAATGATGCGACCCCAATGATGCATAAAAGCCCGACAGCTCCCTCCGGAATGGAGGGAGCTAAAAGTCGGCAAGTGTGCCTTGCACACAACAGGAGAGTCTGCATGTCTGGAGATCCACTGTGTCTGCGGCATATTAGACTTACTCAGAAGGCTGATGGCCACCTGATCTGCATTCGATGTGTCCGATGTTCCAGTTATGTGCGTGAGAGGCGGATGTGAGATGCTTTCAGTGGTCGTCTCTAAGCACTGGACAGCGAGTGAGTCATTAGCATATTTTTGCAGCTGCGATTGCACTGGCCTACATTTCTGAACCAGGCCCTAAGTCATACTTGCCTACTTTTGAAAAAGCGTTTCAGGGAGATGTGACAGCAGCTCCTATGAGCATGGTGGTAAAGTGGGCGTGTACTGCTACATCTGAGAGGCATGTCATAAAATTGACTAACATCCTAATATAAATGAGCCCCAAAGCAGTTAGTAAAGATCTATTTGTTGATGAAAACACACTGATACTTTTCAGAAAATGCATGTTTCCATAGGGATCATTGTGCCTTATAACTAATGCAGGGAAATGATACTAATGATCCCAATTGAATGTAAATATCTCTGTTTATTTTTATATATAACATATTCATAATGGGGGTAAGTTAGAGTCAGGGAGATTACTAGGCTCTTCAGGGAGACAGGGAGATTGCTACTGTTTCAGGGAGTCTCCCTGACAATGAGGGAGAGTTGGCAAGTATGCCCTAAGTTCGGAACCCAAATTTAAAAACGGAATCTCGAGTTTTGGATCGCATGTGAACAGATCCAAATTACATGATTTCAGATGTGTTTATCCATTTTTAAGAAATCCAAAACCAAAATTGACCCAAAACATTTGAGGGTGGTTTTGCCAAAATGAAAACCGAAACACGGGGGTCCACTCACATCTCTAATTTTGGCTGTGTTGTTTTTAATGTTCAATTTGTTTACTAAAAATAGTGGTGTGGCATTGAAAGCAGGCTCCATATTAATTAAGCAGTATTCAAGGAGGATTCTTAAGAGTATATTGTATTTACTAAAGTGCGGGTTTTTAGATGTGGAGATGTTGTCCATAGCAACCAATCAGATTCTACCTACTATCAATCTAGAAGGTGCTAGATAAATGATAAGTAAAATCTGATTGGTTGCTATGGGCAACAACTCCACTCCAGCGTCTAGATTAACTACATTTAAAACCTTTTTTAAATGTTATATTTTTCACACAAAATAAACACTTTTGTTAAAAAGACATCAAAA
Organism: Taudactylus pleione; assembly: GCA_031769625.1. Taxonomy (NCBI): domain Eukaryota; kingdom Metazoa; phylum Chordata; class Amphibia; order Anura; family Myobatrachidae; genus Taudactylus; species Taudactylus pleione. The sequence goes on from JAUIMM010000710.1 coordinate 10,874,077, forward strand.
CTTTCCATACAGTGTTCATGCTGTACTACATAGGAAACAGGAAGAGTCAGCTTATCTTATTAAAATGTGCCACTATATTATTTTTAAGAATATTATATTTTTTGTTCGCCTTATTTTTTTTTTTTTTTTTTTTTGAGGAAATGTGATGTGTTTGCAGTTAATAAAATGCTTCTGATATGCTCCAAGTATTCTATCGGCTATGCCCCCAACTTGTTATTTTAAGATCGCCAGCATGGATTTATAAAGCTTCGTTCAACCCACTGAAATATATTAGATCCTTTGAAAATTTGCACATTTGCAAGCGCACTAGAAACGTTCACTTAATCCTGGGGAAAAAAGTTGTTGTTTCTTTATCTAGTCCTCACAAATAAAACATTCGTTCAGATATTTCTGTATCAGTAAGCTTTCCGAGAAGAAAGGAGAGGCAGATCTCCCACTACTGTGACACAGGATTAGCAACTCAACAGCGTTCTCAGGCTGCAGTCACTGCACACCAAGGCGCCCATCCATAAATTGTATTTCTCAAATCAATTTGAATTAAACAAAACTCTTGAACAGCTCTTTGTAGCGAGAAAGTGTTCAAAACAGCATTAGAAAGGGAAATAAGGCCGTTACAAACCTAAGGCACTCAAGGTTGAAAATATATTCTGCTTCTGAAATATTCATTACGGAAATGGTATTTAATATATTTTAAAATACCATACCGAGGCGATATATTGAGTGCAGTGAAATAAATTGAGTGAAGTGAAATAAAAGAGAACTCTTCAGACTATAATTGATTAAAGTGGGCACTTGAATGTATTGAACGGAAAAAATTGAGTAGATGGCGTAAACCGATAATTAATGTTATCCTATTTAACTGAACTGGAAACGTGCATGAATTAAGCTGGCCATGATTTGGACTGAGCTGTAAATAAATAAACAGCCCTTGACATACAAACCACAATTATCAAGATAAAGGGGGGCCTGTGTAAAATGTGCACCCCCCGGTGCAGCGATCCCCCGCCATCTGCTGGCGGCACCATCTTACCGGAGATGTTTTAGGAAAGTTTATGCACAAGATAGCAAAGACTCTGGGGTAAATGTAATAGGGTCCGAGTTTTAATTGTGAGTCAAATTCGGACCTCCTCGTACATTTAAAGGTCCGAGTTTGTCCCAGAACTCGCCAAATGTAATAGCCTGTGAACTTTTGAGTTTAGACTTTTCCCCCATGTAAACTCGGACCTTGTAATGGTCTTGCATTACAAGGTCCGAGAGTTACATAGAAGTCTTCACAGATCAGTGAGATCCGTGAAGGCTTCTGTGTGGAAAAAAATAGTAAACAGTAAAAATAAAAAAGACATACATCCCCCCCACAAGCATTACCAGCCCTGGGCTCTGTTGAACCTGTCCTGGTTCTTAAAATACAGGGAAAAAATGTGTAGGGTTCCCCTGTATTTTATGAACCAGCTCCAGGCTCTGTTGAGCTAGTCCTGGTTGGGAAAATACAGGGGACAAAATAAGTAGTGGTCCTCTGTATTTTCTATAACCAGCACCGCACTCTATCTAGCGGGGGTGTAATGCCACAGCCGGGGAACGTTTTCACTGGGCCCCTAGTCAAAGCAGTATACCTAGGGAGGTGGGAATCCCTCCAATAAAGCGGAAGTCTATATTGTAACCTATAATGGGAACCACAAGGTCAATAGAGGTGTACCTTGTGGTTTCCATCATAGTCTACAATGTAGCGGTTCCCACCATTGACTTCAATGGCACTTTTCCACCATTGAAGTCTATGGGGGAAAGTTTAACAGACAGGCTGACCACTCAGAACCATTGAGTGGGCACCTCCTATGGAGGCGCCCGCAGATTAACTGCCGACTCCTGTAATGACAGCAGTCACTCGGGCCCCGGTCATTCATGAGGAGGAAGTGTATGTGCAAACAATTACCCTATTTTCTGTCCGACTTGGTTTCGCGTGGCCGTTTTTGTTTTTAACCCCTTGGATACCTACTTGGAATGAAGAAGACGTGATCTATACTAGAATTAGGTGAGTATGGAATTTTTTTACAGGTATCGTGAGTATGCGTGAATGTGAGTGTGAACTTAAGTGTGCATGTATATTTAAATAAAATTTTACTTACATGGTATTCGTAACTTGTGGTTATTTTAATATTTCTTTTGCAGGTGAACTAGAGGTACCAGCGGGCCCTTAATGAACCGCATGCTGGTACTTGTGGTTCATGTGAGGGAGGCTTGTTGGGACCTCTAGTTCTTCAATAAAAGATAATTAATTCTATTTTTCACACACATTTACACAATCAACCCGGCACCCATCACCCAGGGGTGCTGGGCATAGCTCATCACTATCAGCCCAGGCCTTGGGTGCCCTGGAGAGGGCACCCCTTTATTAGGGGAGTTCCCACCTCCCCAGGGAACCCCAGCCTGGGCTGACTAGCAGTCAGGTATAATGCTTTGGCTGGGGTACCCCGTGAAAGGTATTCTGGCTGTGGCATTACACCCCTGCTAGAAAGAGTCTGGTGCTAGTTGCGGAGAATACGGGGGACCCTACTCATTTTGTCACCCATATTTCCACAAACAGGACCAGTGTGTGTGGTGGGGGGGACGCACATAATTTTTTTTTAAACAGTAATTTTTTTTTTTTTACACACAGAAACATGCACTGATCTCACGGACCTGCTCAGGCTAGACTCGCTAGCCTGAAGCAGGTCTTTTTTTTCTCAAGTTTTTAGACAGTGATAGTGTGCAAGTTACACACTAGCACTCTATTACATTGCCTGAGTTCTATGCTCACAATGGCAAAACATCTGGATGCGTGTTTTGCCATTGTGAATTGCGGGCAGGTGAGAAACATGTGAGTTTGCATGTTCTCACACCCTATTACACAGGGTGAGTTGTAAAAATGTGTGAGTATAGCTCTATACTCGAACATTTTACAAACTCGGACCCTATTACATTTTGCTCCAAGTCTGGGATTTCAGCTCCATTGCATACTTTATGCATGTACAGAGTGCATATCCCCTCAGACTGGCCTGGCCAATTGGTAAATTAACACTCTGGGACAGCACTGTTGAGGCGAATGTTTATCGCTCAGCGGTCACGGTAATATTTTATTTATGGATTACAACGATAGGTTATTTCTAGTGAGGCCGAAAAGAAAAAATCAGCCTTATCAATGGACACCTCTATGGGCCTATTCATTATGAATACCCTTAAATTGCTAGAGAGAAATAATCGCTGTCCAGACAATTATTGTGGTTCCAACGCACAAAAGTTCTTATTGCAATAAAAGAAAGTTACACGCTTTCATCTAGCACAATTAGCGCAAAGACAATAAAATACAGAATACGATACAGCCTAATACATACGCGTGCGCACCGGTCCCAGCATACAGTCATCAGTCCAGAAGCCTGTGGTCATCCAAGAAGTATGGCTGTTGACTGGGACCGGGACACAGGCTATATACCCTAACAGATCATAACAACAATGATGTAGACAGACAAACATAATTCCATTGGTGCTTGCTCTAGGTCTTTGTAGTACGTTGTAGTTCATAGGACAGTTCACTAGGGGTATGTCCCAATTCTCCACAGTCTCTTGAGTTTACATTGTCTTTCTATTGGTTTAAGACACTACATACAGAGTATACATTCTAACTAATAATTTCCTATGATCCATAACCATCAAACGCAAGATGCGACTCCCTCGCTGGTAGGTTCGGATATCTGGAAATAACCAGTGCGTCAGTATAGTACCAAACATGCCATGTCTACCATATTGTTTACCTTAAATATCATATACATACATTTCGCAACATAATTATATGCTATTAAAACCTCTAATATTATGTTTAATGTAAAGGAACCTTTTATGAGTGAGTGTATATTTATGATTATATGTTAGTATGCGTTGTGTGTCTACACGTAGCGTAAAAGGTGCTGTGTGTGCAGGGGTTGTGTACAGCGCAAACATGCGCTGTGTGTGTTTATATTTACAATAGCAACTGTGTATATGTGTCCACGCATTGTGGATACACATGCGATCGTTTAAGTGTATGTATATATATATATACTGTATGTGTGCAAATGTGCATCAATATCATGGATTTATATATATATACATACATTAATATATATATATATATATATATATATATATATATATATTAGAGATGAGCGGTTCGGATTCTGTGGAATCCGAACCGCTCCGAACATTGGGGATCCGAGTCCACCCGAACCCTGTTCGGGTGTTCACCGCCTGACTCGGATCCCCGTTCGGGGCCGAACGGCGGCCGCCTGATGTCGGATTCTCACTAGAGAATCCGACATCAGGTCTCCTCGCGTGTAGGGCAGAGCGCTGCCCTACACAGATACAAACACACAGCCGCCAGCGGCAGCTGTGTGTTTGTTACAGCAGCCAATGAGAGTCACACAGACTCTCATTGGCTGCTGTACGGAGGGAGCCGGCTGGAGCTCACACATGAGCTTCGTCTTCCGGCTCCCTCCTCAGCATGTGACAGAGCGGACGGCGCGGGAGCGGGGATACAGGTAAGTTTTTATTTTTTAATTTGTGCAAGGGCCGGGGGCGCTACTGGGGGGGGCCCATACTACTGGGGGGGGTCTGCACTACTGGGGGGGGTCTGCTACTGGGGGGGGCTATACTACTGGGGGGGCCATACTACAGAGGGGCCTGCTACTGGGGGGGGCTATACTACTGTGGGGGGTCTGCTAATGGGGGGGCCATACTACTGAGGGGCCTACTACTGGGGGGGCCATACTACTGGGGGGCTTACTACTACTGGGGGGGGGGCCTGCTACTGGGGCAGCCTACTACAGGGGGGGCCATACTACAGGGGGGGCCCATACTACAGGGGGGGCTACTACTGGGGCAGCCTACTACTGGGGGGGGCCTGCTACTGGGGCAGCCTACTACTGGGGGGGGCATACTACTGGGGGGGCCATACTACTGGGGTGCATACTACTGGGTGGCATACTAATGGGGGCATACTACTGGGGGGGCCTGCTAATGGGGGCATACTACTGGGTGGCATGCTAATGGGGGGCATACTACTGGGGGGGCCTGCTAATGGGGGGCATACTACTGGGGGGCATTCTACTGGGGGCACTGCATAGTGGACCCTACTACTAAGGGGACTGCTTAGGGGGCACCACTGCTGGGGGACATTGTGTAAGGGACACTGCTACTGTGGGCATTGTGTAAAAGGGTCACTACTGTGGGCATTGTGTAAAAGGGGCACTACTGTGTGTCGTAACATAAATAAGAGACACTACTTTATGGTGTAATGTGAATCAGGCCCTATGTGCGGTGTAATGCAAATAAGATTGTGCACTGTGACTCCTAGGGCCGTAGCCCACTATGTAAACAAGTACTGTGACTCTGCTGGCCGTACCCCACTGGATGGGTGCACTACTTTTCATTTCTGCCACTGCTGTGTGGCAATGTGTCATAGATGTGCTTTATACTGTGGTGTCTGTGTCGTTGTGCCGCTGCTTTGTCGCTTAGTAACCAGTCAGCTCACTGCAACCTTTGGCCAATAATGTTGAAAACAATATTATAAGCTGTAATATGGTCTAAATTGACTGGAAATTAATGTTATTGAGGTTAATAATACTCTAGGAAGAAAAAAAAGACCAATTTATGTGATTTTAGCTTTTTTTGTCAATTTTTGTAAAAAAATCCAAATCCAAATCCAAATCCAAATCCAAAGCCAGTCACCGCAGTTTGGCAAATCCAAATCCAAATCCAAAGCCGGACGACGAATTAGAACCAAATCCAAATCCGGCAAAAATGGTCCGGCGCACATCCCTAATATATATATATATATATATCTTTATTCAGTAACTGGTATTATTGATATTACTTCTGTCTGAACTAAGGCCCAGATTCAGAGCCGAACGCTCTGACACAGCGCTCACTCTGAATCAGGGCCATCCCTCTGAATTTAAGAGCAGCCTCCTGGCCGCTCGCATAGCTGTGGGTGACCACCCACAGCTATAGCAAGCGGCCAAAATGATGGTCACGATGGTCAAGACCATCGCGACCATCGGGCTTGCGACGAGACCCTTGCGGTAGGGTCTCGTTGCCGCAAGCCCTGGAGTGCTTTTGGCTCTATCAGAGCCAAAAGCACTCCCACTGACATCACTTGTGATGTCAGTGGGGCCGGCCCCAGACGGTAGGCATTCCCACGGGAACTCCTCCGTCTGGGCAGCCACGCCCCCGACATGCCCACCAAAGGGGGCGTGCAGTCACTCACCATCGACAGCACGCCCCCTTTGGTGCGAGACCCATAAAGACAGCTTGGCCATCGTTATTCGGGTCTCACGCATGCGCACGACGGAGCCACCTCCGTCGTGCACATGCGCACTTGGCCAACACGCGCTCAGTGCTTGCAAGCGCTCAGCGCTTGCGAGCGGGTCTGAATTAGGCCCTAAGTTCAAAAATCACAGACAATGGAGTTGTTCTGATTAGCAGATACTTGATGGAATCACAAAGTAATCAAAGGCCTCTCTCCAGCCTATTTGGAAGGTAAATGCTAGTTCCTTTAGGCATACAATGATAGTCAGGCTTAAAGACAATGGTTCATTCAAAACACTCGTCTGCACCTCACAATATGTGTGTGTTTTTCAATTACTAGTCACAGACATGTCCACAGGGCTTGTCTCCCAGCACTGGCCAAACCTTGCATTTTTAAATATATATAAAGTCTTTTAAATACATATGTGTATTCGTGTGCATTTATTATGTAAAGACTTTAACAGTGTGCAGTAACATGGCAGATGTACACAATGCTAAATAGCACCGTATACAATGATATTATACTGACTACGCTAGATGGCGTCGTGCAGACAACGCAAACATGGGGGCATATACAATTACCGGCGGGATTTCTCCCGTGAGTAATTGGGGCTCGAAAGTCCCACGGCGTGAGGTTAAGCTATTCAATAAAATAGGTTTTTTCCCGCACCAGTAAATATGCTCTTGTGCGCGGGAACACACTGTTTCCACGAGAAGTGCGGAAACAGTGTGTTATTGTCTCGCACGCGAGGACGACAAGGGCGGCTTCGTGCAGCTGTTACCTCGCACCTACAAGAGGTGCGAGGGAAAGCACGACAGCGGGGGACTCACGCGTGGGGTCTCGTGGACACCCGCGCGAGGAATCCCCACTAATTGACTCACCACCAGCGGCACAATTAGTCTCGGGGTAAACCCCGCAGCTAATTGTATATGCCCCATGGAGTCTTCAGATATTTCAAAGATCTGATCTCAGCCAATCATCCGGCTTCGACAGTCCACCCTTTGATAGCAAACAATAGGCTATCACACTCTGGTCTTAAATTTATTCAGTCATACACTATGAAATATTATTTAAAGTTATATAAGGGGATGGCACAATTTGGTCTTTAAACCATCAATAATGTGTCCCTGGGAGGGACATAAAACTACCCTTATACATTTCATGTATGGCTAAATATATACATCATCTGATGGTACATTCTAGTTCAGGATTGTAATGCAGTTCTTCATTTACCTTAGTATGCATACTATTACTACTAACCACCATCATAATTTCATGCTCCCGGTTTACCTTAGCATTACATTTTCCACACCTCAACACAGCAGGAACACATCTGACACATAAGCCAGTTACAAAGATGACAACCAATATGAGGATCAGGAGTTTACCTGCACTAGCAACCATTTCCTGGACCCACTCTCCCAGACCAGAGAACCATTTTACAGGTTCAACCAAGAGAACCACTCTTCTATCTTTTCCTGTACCTCAGTCAATGAGGCATTATGGTTCTTTCAAAATTCCCATTTCAGCTGCAGAATCTCATCCATCTTATGGTCTATCACTTCCTTGGGATCGCCAGTATTATTTGTGATATAAGTGCATCACTTGACACCAATTTGGGTGGCCAGAATCACACAGTATGCATCAGTAACAGCTGTTAAATAATTTAATACTAGTCTATGTTACACAAGTTCTTTCTTATAGGCCTGTAGCTCCTTACCAGTGTACCTGAACGTGTCATCATACATCTCGGTGATATTAGCTATTAATTTAGCAAGGTCTTGGATATATCTAAAATTTAAAGTACCCCGAGCGATCCTGGTAGGATCTAATGCTACCAAAATTTGGAAGCCAGTTGTTTCGCTAATCAACTGTGTGGCTGTATGTACATCACCAGGTATCATATTTCTTTTATCTCTGTGTTCATACAGTGTGTGAAGATATGGTGATGGTGTGTTTTTATGAATACCAAGCATTTCACCATGTGTAAGAGTATCCTTCCCAGATAACATAAACCTTCCGAACTCAGAGAGAGCCACTTATACGCTTTCCTTCCACATATAAAATACACATCGTCTGGGAGTACATAAGGGATAGAATGCATCATAATCATCAAATACATTTCCCTAGCAAATGATCCTATCACAGGTTCTCCCATCTGCCTAACACACATTTCTGGTTGTATAACCCTGGCACAGTACCCTTCTGGTACCCTGCCAACCATCTCCTTGATGGGACTACGAGTATACCTATACTGGAAGTATCTCCCACTGTAAGTAATGTTATGTACAAGTTTATCATCTAGTGGTCCATTATCAGCTCTGTGTGAGATGGTCATTGTCTGATTGTTCTCGGACACCTCCCAGTTTCCTGGTTTATCGGAATTGGTTAAATTAAAACATAAGAGAGTTCTATCTATGTGGTATGGGTGAAGCTTAAAATTTGGAGGTTTGGACTTAACAAACTTCCCGTCCAGTGTTTTCCCCTTATGTAATCCAAGAACCTCAGAGACATTTAAAGGGAATGGTACTAAACCTACATTATGTTGTCCCTGAGGCACATGAGTGCAAATCCAACACTCAGTCTGGTTTAAAACCTTACCCACTAAGGAATGGTAATCCTCTAAAGGATGCTCGCCCAAATACAGGTTACTCTTGGACTGGCATCGCTGGATGCACTTTTAATCAATTAGAGATCCACAGTTTGCACACATACAGTATTCCTCAGACAATAGACCTTCACACTGACTCTGAGTTTCTAGAATGACAGATCTCTTAATTACTGTACTGAGTTTGGTCAGATACCGCCCTTGTGAATGTATTGCTCCTTCTCCCGACTCCACTCCATCGGTATCACCATCGACCTCTCCCTCCATCATCTGTCCACCGTTACAGAAACAGGACATCCCGAAACAAACAAGGATGATGAGAACTCTGGAAAAAATAGGAACGCAAACCCAGCCCACCATTCCATTGCTGGAATAGTGGACTGTAAATTTCCCTAGCTCAGGTATCTCACTGCAGTCTTTAACTCTAACGGAACAAGCTCGCAATTGACAGGTCTACGTTATATGCCTCGACTCTGCCTTGTATCTCCAGCGGATAGTTGACCTTCCTGCAGTGAGTGGAATGGAACCAGGTATCTCTCTCTGCCACTTTCAAGGATGTTGTACTTGTCAGCAACACTTAATACAGACCTTCCCATCAATCTGTCAGACAACCTGAACGTAAGAAATTTCTGATCATAACAAATTCTCCAGGTTCAACATCATGACAGTTTGTTTCTGGCATATCAGGTTACAACAATTTCTGCTGCTGCTGTTTAAACTGTTTACTCATTGTTATAAGATACTTTACAGTAACTTCGTTGTTACTCTTCAAATCTTCCTGTGGACTTACAATTAGATGAGGTTGTCTCCCGAACAGTATCTCAAAGGGGGACAAATTAAGAGGGGGTCTAGGAGTTGTTCTGATGCTATGAAGGGCTAGCGGTAAGGCTTCTGGCCAACCTAGTCCAGTTTCCGCCAAGATCTTACTCAATTTGTTTTTAATAGTACCGTTCATCCTCTCCACCTTGGCGCTGGCTTGTGGTCGGTAAGGGGTGTGAAGCCTACTATTAACTATTAACTATTAACTTACACATGTTCTGGAAGACGTCACCAGTGAAATGAGTACCCCTATCACTTTCTATGATTCAAGGTATACCGTACCTGTATATGAATTCCTGAACAATCTTTTTAGCAGTAAATGCAGCAGTATTAGCGGCAGCTCGATATGCCTCTACCCAACTAGAAAACACATCTGTACAAACTAATACATATTGGAGGTTCCTGCAGGGTGGTAATTGGATGAAATCAATTTGTATTACCTGAAAAGGTCCATCTGTCGGAGGGATGTGAGATGGCTCAGTCGGTATTGTCTTCCCGACATTCTTCCTCAAGCAGGTCAGGCAGAACATTGCCCTTTTCTCAGCTTGAGAAGAAAAGCCTGGTGTACACCAATATACTCTGACCAACTTGCATATACCTTGTTTACCTAGGTGAATCAGACCATGCGCTGCCTCAGCCAAGCTTGGGTAGTATGCCTTGGGAGCCACTGGCTTACCTTGTCCATCTCTCCAGAGTCCAGAGGACTCTTGCCCACATCCCTTGAATCTCCAGACTGCCTTTTCCTGAATGGAACCCAAATTTTGCATCTCAATTAATTTCTGCACATCAATAGTTTGAAACATCATCATTTTATCAATTGGTATGTTAACTCTTAACCCTGCTGCCCATTTGGCAGCTTTGTCTGCTCTATTATTGCCCAGTGACACCGGATCGGCCTCACATGTATGGGCTTTACACTTAATGATGGCCACTGCCTTTGGTTTTTGAATTGCTGTCAACAGTCCTTTTATGTGGTGTGAGTGTGCAACTGTTGTGCCTGCTGCTGTCATAAAATTTCTCAGACGCCAAAGAGCTCCAAAATCGTGGACTACCCCGAAGGCATACCTAAAGTCAATGTAGATATTAGCTGACTTACCATCTGCCAGTTCACACGCTCTCCTTAATGCCACCAGTTCAGCCACCTGTGCTGAATGAGGTGGACCAAGTGGTTCGGCTTCTACAACATCCTCATTATTTACAACAGCATAACCTGTACAAAACTCTACATTGTCAGTTTGACTATGACAACTCCCATCCGTGTAAAATGTCACATCTAACTTTTCCAATGGTGCATTACGTATGTCAGGTCTTGCAGTAAAGGCCTGATTCAAATATTCCATACAATCATGTGCAACATTATACCTGCAAAACTCACCTTCCACCAGCGACTCACTTCGCTCCATTCTTTGTGCATCCTGAGGCACATATGGTAAATATGCTGCTGGGTTTAACTTACTGCACCGTTTAATGGTGATATTTGCAGGTGCTATTAGAGCTAGTTCCCATTTCATGAACTAGCTGAGGAAACATGTCTGGTTTGGGCAGAATTCAGCAAAGCAGATACAGCATGGGGTGTATAAACAGGATACATTTAGGAAGCCGGCGGCCACAATCCTGACCTGATCCTCTATCCTGCCTAGGGATAAATGACCAGCATCTAAAATCTAGACGCCTGTCATTTTCCCGGAGCCAGGAGACAGGCGCCCGGCATCCCGATCAAAGGGATGCCGGGAGCCGCAAGTGGACAGCCGCAGGGGGGGAGGGTTAGGTTTAGGGCACCCGGGGTTGAATTAGGGTTAGGCACCCCCCCGGGAGGGTTAGGCTAAAGGGAGGGAGGGTCAGGGTTAGGCACCCCCGGGGGGGACTTAGGGTTAGGCAACCCCCGGGGGACTTAGGTTTAGGCAGCGGGGAAGGGGGGGTTAGGCACTTAGAGGGGGAAGGTTAGGGTTAGACACTTGGGGGGGAGGTTAGGGTTAGGCACCCCTAAGGAGGATTAGGGGGGTTGGTTAGGTTGGTAAGTACTTACCTTAGGGACGATCAGGATTTCCAGCACTGTCGGGCTTTCGCTGCCAGGCTCTGCTGTTTTGTCGGGCTGCCGCAGCCAGGAATCGAACTGCTGGTCATGCGGCAGCTGGCTATTCATACCGAATGCGTATAAACAATCATATCATGGCCTAACACTACATCCTCACTCTTACTGACCAAAAGAGCAGTTGCTGCTACACTTCTCAAACATGTTGGGAGTGATCTTGCCACAGTGTCCAATTGGGCACTGTAGTATGCTACAGGTCTACTAGCATCACCATGTTTATGTGTGAGGACACCTGCTGCGCAGCCATTAGCCTGCATACAATATAAATCAAAAGATTTTTTGTAATCTGGTATTCCCAATGCATGTGCTCTTGTCAGACTGTCCTTAAGGTTAAGGAAAGCCTGCTCTATTTCCTCAGTGTGTGTGACACAGTCGGGTTTTGAGGAAGAAACTAAGTCTTGCAATGGTAAAGCCAAAATAGAAAAACCTGGGATCCATGATCTGCAGTATCCACACATGCCCAAGAAGGTATGGATTTGCTGTTGGTTTTGCGACAGTGTCATGGTCTGTATGGCCTGGATTCTGTCAGTAGTCAGATGTCATAGCCCCTGGGTTAGGCAGTGTCCCAAGTATTTAACCCTGGTCTGGCATGGCTGTAATTTGTCCTTAGCAACCTTGTGTCCTGTTTGTGAGAGATGAAGCAACAGTAGTTTAGTATCATTTAAACATGACATAAACGAATCAGAGCACAACAACAAATTCTCTACATATTGTACTAGAACAGATCCATTGGCAGGTTGAAAAGATTGTAAACAGTCATGTAAGGCCTGGAAGAAGATACTGGGGCTGTCTATAAAGCCTTGGGGCAACCGTGTCCATGTGTATTGTACCCCCTTGTATGTGAAGGCGAATAAGTACTGACAGTCAGGATGAAGAGGGACAGAGAAGAAGGCAGAACAGAGGTCAATAACAGTAAAATGCGTTGCATTTGGTAGGATCTGCATGAGAATGACAGCTGGATTTGGCACTACAGGGAATTGTCTCTCAACTACCTTATTAACCCCTCTAAGGTCCTGTACTAGCCTATAACCCCTCCCACCACTCTTCTTCACAGGAAAGATGGGACTGTTGGCTACACTGGCTGTACGGACTAAAATCCCCTGCTGGAGCAATCTCTCAATTATGGGATACACCCCTAACTCCACCTCTGGTTTTAAAGGTTACTGAGGGATTTTTGGAGCCTTTCTTCCCCCCTTTAAGTTGATCATTACAGGAGCTACATTTGCCATTAATCCAGTATCCTGTCCATCTTTGGTCCAAAGGGAACCCCTGTATTTGAGATAACATCTCCTTTACCTGTGATGGACTTTGCTATAGGATGGTAGAGTGAAGCATTAACCTTTGTGGAGTATCCAATATATCCCTTACCTCATGCGCAACTCTCTCTGGGATATCTAATAATATACCATCAGGGGTACAATAAATGACACATCCCATTTTACACAACAAATCCCTTCCCAGTAGGTTAGTAGGAGCCGCCGCTGCCAGGAGAAATGAATGCCTGGTATGCAATGGCCCGATAGTAACCTCTGCAGATTCGGTTAAAGGATAATGCTGCACTTTACCCGTTACACCCATTGCTGGTATTATCTTGCAGGTCACCTGTAAATTGGATGGAGATATTAACACTGATCTGGTCGCCCCTGTGTCTACAAGAAAAGTATGTTTAGTACCAGCTACATCAACCGTCATTACAGGTTCTTCCCCAGTACTCCCAGTTAACCTGACTGGCTGTAGACTACAGGTGTGACCTGACCCCTAGAGCTGACTCTCCTGCTCCAATAAAGCAGTTACTGCCACTATGTAAGCAGGCGATTGCTGAAAGTTTCCTGCATTCTGGGGATGTTTTAGAGCTCCCTGTTTCCGTGCTTTACAGTCCCTAATTAGGTGTCCCTTCTGGTTGCAGTTATAACACCTTTGTGGTGGGTATGGTTTGAAAGGTTGTTGTGTGGGTTGGGGAATGTGGAAAGATAATGGCTGAGAATGTGGATATGGGGGTTGTGGCAGTGTGTGGAATGTGTTCTGAGGCAAGGTATGTTGATATGTGTTTTGTTGCCGAGTGTGATATGTGTGATATGGCTGTGTAATTTGTGACTGCGCAGGATGATATGTATTGAGAACTTGTAGCTGTGCAGGTGAGTAGGTGACTAGTGACTGTGGATGCATTGTTTCAAGAGCTTGAATACTAACAGCCATTAGCTTTTCACTCTGTGTTTCACGCTTCCTGAGGATGTTTTTGTCATGTTCAATAGCAGTTTCCCTGAGGGTGTCTACCGTAATTCCCCTCCATCCAGGATGTGAGGTCTGAACCCTGGTCTTTAGATTGTCTTTAAGACCATCCATAAGTACTGTGATGACCATTTCCCTATGGTGCATGCTATCTTTTATGTCCTCTATCCCAGTGTACTGGGTAATAGTCTGCAGCGCTCTGGTGAAATAATCTTCTGTAGACTCACTCTCCTTCTGCTTAATTGTAAAAATTTTACTCCAGTTAACTACCACTGGAAAATATACGGCCAATTGGGTGATTATGCAGGTTATGTTATTCTGATTACTTTCGTCAGTTAAGGGACTATCTCCATCCAATACACAAGCCGTGACAAACTTTTTCACATCGGTATTGTGTGGAAGACATGCCCGTAATACCGCTCACCAATCTTTGTTGGTTGGCTCATGAGCATTACCTAAATCTTTTATAAATCTCTGACACTTTGCTAACTCTTTTGTAGGGTCAGGGAAATCTGTCATTATGGAATGTAGCTCCGCTCTCATCCATGTACAATGCATTGCTACCTCCCTTGTAGGCACTACACCACGTGCATCCAGATTCCCATTGGGAACTGTTATTGTCCGGACTGGATGCATGCCTACCACACCGTTACCTTTGGCCTTGGTACTTGGGGGGTTTAGTCTATTACTGCAACGTATGATATTACTTACACCAGTTTCCGCTACGGTTTCTGCGGGTGGTAGCACTTCTGCTACTACCATTGGTGAGAGCACTTCCTGTACCTGCTGTGGAGGAACATTTAACATTTGAACTGCATGAGAAATGGCTGACATTACAACAGGTTCATCATCTGCTTCATGAACATTTTCCTTATAATTACTCAGGAGCGGGTACAAGTTACTTGTTACATTTTTATAAATTTTGGTATGGGCTGTATCTTCACCTCCCACCACGTAGGGCGGTGGAGGTGCGCATGTGCTACTAACTATACTTTCGGCAATGCTACCATGCCGTGCGTACGCATTCCCTTGTGGTACTCACACAATGCTATTTTGCGTTGCGTGCATGCTCCCTTGCATCGTACGCATGATACTATTTTGCGTCGCGTGCACACCGCTAAGCCACATGTTTCCCTCATGCTGCCACAGTTTCAAGCAATCATTATATTCTACTCTTTTCTTCAGAGATTTCGCCACACAGATGCTATCTCTAACATTGTTCAATATTTCCTCATCAAAACTGCCAATCTTCGGAACAGGTCTCACACACTTCCTCGTCATTCTAACCCATACATTACAGTGCGTAGTTGCATACGCTCTGTACTTCGTATGCCGACTCTGTTGGCCCTTCCAAAAGCAGCACATCGTCCACCCTACCCAGCGTTAGCCTGGCACCCATCTGGGAAAATGCTAAGCACTTTTCGCTAGTATGTGGATCGGTGGACGAATTTGCAAGCTGCGTCCACTCACCTTCACCCGCTGTGTACAACCAACTCGCTAATCGTTACAGTCAGCCTACACAACAAGCGGCAGAATGCCGCCTATACAATATCCTGCCTTCCGGATAGGGAACACACAGTACCCCTAACCACTGGGAACACACAGTACCCCACACTAACGGGAACACACAGTACCCCGAACAAAAAAACAAAAAAAACAAATCCCTTTTCGAGTACTGTCCACTGCTAGCAGTGATTTCCTCCACCACAACTCAGTTCACAATCAGGGTCTGCCCCAACCGTGTGGTTCAATCGCAATGCCCAAAGAACCTAACTGATCAATGGATTTTGCGATCACACTGAGAGCCGAGTACACCTCTAGGGAACGCACAGTACCCCTATAAGTAGGGAGCACACAATACCCCCTTCTGCTGTACACCTGCCATGTGTACCATAGGAAACACACAGTACTCCTAGCTCTAGGGAACACACAGTACCCCTTTTCTCACCACAAATATACGTCTATCATGCACCTTTTCTGCGCAGAAAATAAATTAAACTTTTTCTCAGATATGGCAGTATGATTAAGAGACTTAAAACAATGTAATCACGCTATCAATACAACAATGCAATCTTAAACAATTTGTTTGAACCCGTGGCAGCAATACCGGGAACACGTATAGGCTATTGTGCGCCTAGTCGCATACACAATAATGCGACTGATATACAAAAGCACGGAAATAAAAATGATGCTATTTTGCGACTAGTCGCATACACAATAATGCGACTAACGCACAAAACACGGACAGACAATAAAAGAAACAAACCTTTCTCTCTTGTCCCCAAGTCGATAATCAGCACCCCTTAAGATCACACAATAAAGGACATCGATTCCACAACACTGAATGGAAGCAGGGTTTTGAACACAGTGCGTTCTTGCCTCTTTATGGCGCCTTCCACCCTTTGTTGCTTAATCGAGGTCTGTTCGCTTTCTTGTGAATCACGGTGGCGTGATATCAACTGCGAGCCCCCATCTATGAATACCCTTAAATTGTTAGAGAGAAATAATCGCTGTCCAGACAATTATTGTGGTTCCAACGCACAAAAGTTCTTATTGCAATAAAAAAGAGTTACACGCTTTCATCTAGCACAATTAGCGCAAAGACAATAAAATACAGAATACGATACAGCCCAATACATACGCATGCACAACGGTCCCAGCATACAGTCATCAGCCCAGAAGCCTGTGGTCATCCAAGAAGAATGGCTGTTGACTGGGACCGGGACACAGGCTATCTACCCTAACAGATCATAACAACAATGTACACAGACAAACATAATTCCATTGGTGCTTGCTCTAGGTCTTTGTAGTACGCTGTAGTTCATAGGACAGTTCACTAGGGGTATGTCCCAATTCTCCACATTCTCTTGAGATAGATAGATGTCATGACATCTCTTCCATCATGTAGAGCAGGAGGACAGAGGAGTTGACGGCGGCGGGCGCAGGAGTGGGGATTCAGGTAAGTGTGTTTTTGTTTTTGTGTGTATGTGTTTGTCTTATATATGTAGGGGGGGCACTGTATAAGGGGCACTGCATAGATGGACCACTATTGGAGGCACTGTATATGGGGCACTACTGGGGGCACTGTATAAGGGGCACTACTGAGGGCATTGTATAAGGGGCACTACTGGGGTCACTGCATAGGGGGACCACTACTGGGGGCACTGCATATGGCAGCACAAAGCTTATTCTTGCACCTGGGCCCACCACTCTCTAGTTCCACCACTGGCATTACCTCTAGGATTCACTGCTCTGAAAGGAGTAGTGAAAAGTTCCGTGGAGACAGCTGATTTTCGGATCAGCTGTCTCCACACCGGAGCAATGATAAATTGCTGCGGCGCTCGCTTCGAGAAGAAATGTTAATTATCGGACCCTGATAATTAACATAATGAACAGACCCCTATGTGTTAAATTTAATTAGTTTGAATTTTGCTATTGATTATTTACCCTACAGGACCAATGCCTAGCAATCGGACTTAACTTTACAATCACCTGGGATTCTTCCCCTTATCCTCATGAACCCTTTTGCATGCCTATTTTCCATGTTTATACCGTTCCACAGCTACTTCAGAGCTTTTAGTAAACTTCACTCTACCAGCAGACAGGTTCAGAAGTAGACGTGATGCCGATGTTTGTGCAGCTGTGCGATTATCTGGTACTGCACATGCATGAAAAGTCCTGAAAACCCCTACACGGAGTCCGCTGTTGTATACGGAGGCGCCAGCATAAGAATCGGTGAGGCAAAACCATGGGCTTTCCTGGGCAGGGTCTGGGAGGTAGACTGAGGTGAAGGCCATCTCATGAGTGTGTTATGGGGTGTCCCAGGCATGTCGGCGAATGCGGCTGCGTTCCCAGATGCAGAGCCGCAGTCACAGAGGCCGTGTAAAGCAGGAGTTCAGAAGGGGACACTGCGCCTGCCATAGGCTGGTGCAAGTGCCAATGGTGAAAGCGATGGTGCTCCGATGGTGGGGTGTTCGGAACCACCTGCGGAGTTGTACCATCCATGGGCATTGAAAGTCAGTGTTTCATGGCTTGCTCTGTCCGGCAGGGCTGCCATCACAAATTGTGGGGCCCGGGACTGACAAAATCATTCAGGGCCCCCCCATACAGTACAGAAACTGTGAGCTGGAAGAGGGTGCGGACTGCAGTGAATGGCAGGTACAGCTTGTACCACCCCCAGGCGATCCCGCCCTATGCGGCCGCAAACCACTCCTTATGGCCCTGTATATCGATATGCAACTGCACATGCAGCATATGTGCCTGGTTTGCTGCTGCCGGTTGTATGCAGTGCCCCCAACAGTAGTGCCCCTTATGCAGTGCCCCCTAAAGTAGTGCCTCTTATGCAGTGCCCCCTATAGTAGTGCCCCTTATGCAGTGCCCCTAAAGTAGTACACCTTATGCAGTGCCCACTAAAGTAGTGCCCCTTATGCAGTGCCTCCTAAAGTAGTGCCCCTTATGCAGTGCCCCTAAAGTAGTACCCCTTATGCAGTGCCCACTAAAGTAATGCCCCATATGCAGTGCCCCCTGAAGTAGTGCCCCTTATGCAGTGCCCCCTAAAGTAGTACACCTTATGCAGTGCCCACTAAAGCAATGCCCCTTATGCAGTACCCCGTGAAGTAGTGCCCCTTATGCAGTGCCCCCTAAAGTAGTACCCCTTATGCAGTGCCCACTAAAGTAATGCCCCTTATGCAGTGCCACCTAAAGTAGTGCCCCGTATGCAGTACCCCCAAAATAGTGCCCCTTATGCAGTGCTGTCTAAAGTAGTGCCCCTTATGTAGTGCCCCCTGTGGTTTTGCCCCATAAGCAGGCCCCCAGCCCAGTACTTACCTCACCACGCTCCCGCTGCCGCACCGCCGCTGCCTCTGAGTCGATCTGACAGGGCAGGCTCACTCCTCACATTGCAGGTGATGTCATGATGTCACCCGCGCAGAGCATCACTGGGAACTCTGGCCTCTGACGCATGAAAGCTTCAGAGGGCAGTCTCTGAAGTGTTCGTGCTTCAGAGGCCAGCGTTCCCAGTTCACAGATCCAAGCATCGGCTGCTGAAGCAGCAGCAGCGGCGGGTTGGGGGCATAGGACAGGAGACCCTTTAGCCTGCTTTGACAGTAGCGGAGCGTGGATGGTTGGAGTTGGCCGGGCCCCCCTTCTCTGTCGGAGTGCCCGGGCCCAGGACAGTAGTCCCCACAGCCCCCCTCCCTGATGGCGGCCCCGCTGTCCGGTGCACACAAATTTATAAAGGGGAAGGCGGAAACTAGCATTTGCATATTACCGCCGCTGCGACTCTGCAAAAAATACCGCGCACAACTGGTCCACCTCTGAATCAGGCTCATAGTCTCACATAAACTGATAGGAAACACTTTACCTCTATGGAAAGCCAGTTTTTTTTTTCCTCACAATTTCATGCGGTATCTGAGGCATGTGATTTCATCTTTAACATCTCACTAAACTCCTATTTGTCAGATGTGCATTCAGGTGTTGAAGTGACAGAAAAACCGCTAAGCTGCGTAATTCGCAACAGTATTCCAAACAACTAGGTGGCTCATATGTAAACATTGTATTTCAGTGAGAAAGCAAAAAAAAAAGACACTGGCACTCCTAATTCACCCATACAATACATGTGTCTCTTTCAAAATAGAAGGCTGTATTTATCTCCTATGTTGTGACAAAACTGACATAAACCAGCTGAAATAGAAACACATGCTAAGTTGCTGCATGTTTGGGAACTTCCATTATAATAACTATTAGAATAAAGGGGTCTACGTATTAATAATCGCAGCACTGCTGCGCTTTATTAAGGATCCATATCGCACGGGATATTTTCAGTCCCACTTTGTGCAAAGGGAACTTTCAGGGACAGCGGTTGCGGTAACCGCAGAACCTGCAAGTTACATCCAGCATTTTGTGGACATCTTTCAGCCAATCAGCTCTTAGCCACTTTCTATAACAGCAGCCGTTGATTGGCTAAGAGCAGTCTGACACTTAGCCAATCATGGTTATAGTGCAGGAACCCACATGGGAGACCAGTCATTCTCTGCGGAAGAGCTGTAAGTACACAATGTACTTGCAGTACTTTTGTGTCCGTCACTGTAAAGAAAATATTTAAAAAACCACAGGGCCTGTTTCAGCAAGGAACGCAACTGCGAATGTCATAGCGATTACGCACGCAGTTCAACTGCGAAAGTATGCTAATTCATTGCGATCGCAATGCCGACGCTGTACTACACAAGGACACCCACTTTACTTAGCACACATCCATAATATTTAGCAGGACTGCAAAACCATCGGTACAATCGAGTACCATCACAGCATCATGGACACTTACACAAGCCCTGACCTCAGTGGCAAACGCAGGATTTCTAGAGGGGGGTTTCCAAATGCTTGATTTTAGAGTGAGTGTGGCCAGTCCATGCAGAGGGCATAATTAGCACTTATCCAGCCTTAATATGCATCATACAAAGTGTATTGTGTTGCATTATTCCAGCATATACAGGACCATGGATCACAGTAAGCCATTAGATGCGGCATAAGGTCCATCCTGTCTGAGCAGAATGTATTATATCAGATGTGGGCATCATTCCAGAGCATTGGAGCAAGTCCGGGAGTCTGGGAGCAGCAGAATAACCTAGCACTGCCCTGGACATATATGTACATATTGGTCTCCTTATGTACTGGATAGTGTATTATTATACAGTAATAATAATTAACCCTATTCATGGTCTATAGCAGTGCACCCATAACAGTGCATGTTTTCCACATCTCCTAGATGGTGCACAGGTATATTTATTACTGGCTGACACATTTTAAAAGATCCACAGGTGGTGCTAATCATTTAATTTGTGATACTGAGAAGAACATGCAGCACTAGTAACATTGTATTATATTACGATTTCTATTGTGGTCATGATGTGTGCTGGGGAGGGGGGTTTCAAGGCAGATGGAAACCCCCCCTGCGTTTGGGGCCTGTTTCAACAAGGAACGCAACTGCGAATGTCATAGCGATTACGCACGCAGTTCAACTGCGAAAGTATGCTAATTCATTGCGATCGCAATGCCGACGCTGTACTACACAAGGACACCCACTTTACTTAGCACACATCCATAATATTTAGCAGCACTGCAAAACCATCGGTACAATCGAGTACCATCACAGCATCATGGACACTTACACAAGCCCTGACCTTACTCAGAAATTGCTAATTTCCAGCACACTATCAGTCCTCCCACCAACAGCACTTCCTGTCAATCACTCTGCAATGGGTGTGCGTAGTCACAGTAATCACAGTCCCGATCGCAGTGGCCGGTTCATGCAACAATCGGATGCAAAATGCGATCCCACGGCATAGGCAAACGCAGGGGGGGTTTCCGTCTGCCTGGAAACCCCCCTCTCCAGCGCATACCATAACCACAGCAGAAATAGTAATATAATAGATTGTTACTAGTGCTGCATGTTCTTCTCAGTATCACAAATGAAATAATTAGCACCACCTGTGGATCTTTTAACATGTATCAGCCAATAATAAATAACCTGTGCACCAACTAGGAGATCTGGAAAACATTCACTGTTAGGGATGCACTGCTATAGAGCCCAATATGTACATATATGTCCAGGGCAGTGCTAGGTTCTTCTGCTGCTCCTCCAGGCTCCTGAACTTGCTCCCATGCTCTGGAATGGTGCACACATCTAAAATAAAGACATTCAGCTCAGGCAGGATGGCCCTACTGCCGCATCTAATGACTTACTGTGATCTCTGGTCCTGCATATGCTGGAATTATTACACACAATACACATTGTATGATGCATATTAAAGCTGGTTAAGTACCAATTCTGCTCTCTGCATGGACTGGCCACACACACTCTGAAATCAAGCATTTGGAAACCCCCCTCTAGAAATCCTGCATTTGTCACTGACAGTGATAAGGTACAAGCCAATGAGCTCCTAACTGCCATTTTTCAAACACAGCCTGTGAGATGGCAGTTAGGAGCTAATTGGCTGGTACCTTATCACTGTTCACTTTATGTCCTAACACAGCTTTGTAAATACACCCCCTAGTCTCCCTAAATGTCAAGGTGACTAATGAGAGAGGCTAGGTCAGTTTTCTGGATCCACCTGCTTTCTCAGAGGAGTTAAGATCTGTTTAATGGGGAATCCTGTCATCATTCTTTCTATCTATCTATCTATCTATCTATCTATCTATCTATCTATCTATCTACATACTGTATGTATATATGCTGCTAGTTTTGAACCCATCTTACAACAGGTCCTGGCCTATTCCCGCCTCTGCTCTCACCCTGTTCTGCCCCATAGCCCACCCCTCCCTGCTGTACTTGCCAGCATGTCCTTTATTGCAATCTGCCAAAGGAGCCATAAGAGGGAGGTGGGGACTCTCAAACTGATGGTACAGACCACTGCAAATTACCATATATATATCATCATATATACAGTCAGGTGCATAAATATTGGGACATTGACAGAATTTTCATATTTTGGCCTCTATTCACCACCACAATGGCTTTGAAATTAAACAAACAAGATGTGCTTTAACTGCAGACTTTCAGATTTAATTTGAGGGTAATTACATCCAAATCAGGTGGACGGTGTAGGAATTACAATGGTTTCTATATGTGCCTCACACTTTTTAAGGGGCCAAAGTAATGGGACTATCAACTCAAAAGCTATTTCATGAACAGGTGTGAGCTATTCCCTTGTTATTTCATTATCAATTAAGCAGGTAAAAGGTCTGGAGTTTATTTCTAGGTGTGACATTTGCATTTGGAATCAGTTGCTGTCGACTCTCAATATGAGATCCAAAGAGCTGCCACTATCAGTGAAGCAAGCCATCATTAGGCTGAAAAATCAAAACAAACCCATCAGAGAGATAGCAAAAACATTAGGTGTGGCCAAATCAACTGTTTGGAACATTCTTAAAAAGAAAGAACGCACCGGAGATCTCAGCAACACCAAAAGACCCGGAAGACCACGGAAAACAACTGTGGTGGATGACAGAAGAATCATTTCCCTGGTGAAGAAAAACCCCTTCACAACAGTTGGCCAAATCAAGAACACTCTCCAGGAGGTAGGTGTATATGTGTCAAAGTCAACAATCAAGAGAAGACTTCACAAGAGTGAATATAGAGTGTTCACCACAAGATGTAAACCGTTGGTGAGCCTCAAAAACAGGAAGATCAGATTAGAGTTTGCCAAACAACAACTAAAAATGCCATTACAGTTCTGGAACAACATCCTATGGACAGATGAGACAAAGATCAACTTGTACCAGAGTGATGGGAAGAGAAGAGTATGGAGAAGGAAAGGAACTGCTCATGATCCAAAACATACCACCTCATCAGTGAAGCATGGTGGTGGTAGTGTCATGGCGTGGGCATGTATGACTGCCAATGGAACTGGTTCCCTTGTATTTATTGATGATGTGACTGCTGACAAAAGCAGCAGAATTAATTCTGAAGTGTTTCGGGCAATATTATATGCTCATATTCAGTCAAATGCTTCAGAACTCATTGGACGGCGCTTCACAGTGCAGATCGACAATGACCCGAAGCATACTGCAAAAGCAACCAAAGAGTTTTTTAAGGCTAAAAAGTGGAATGTTATGCAATGGCCAAGTCAATCCCCTGACCTGAATTCGATTGAGCATGCATTTCACTTGATGAAGACAAAACTGAAGGGAAAATGTTCGAAGAACAAGCAGGAACTGAAGACATTTGCAGTAGAGGCCTGGCAGAGCATCACCAGGGATGAAACCCAGTGTATGGTGATGTCTATGCGTTCCAGACTTCAGGCTGTAATTGTCTGTAAAGGATTTGCAACAAAGTATTAAAAAGTGAAAGTTAGATGTTGGATTGTTTAGTTTGTCCCATTACTTTTGGCCCCTTAAAAAGTGGGAGGCACATATAGAAACCGTTGTAATTCCTACAGCGTTCACCTGATTTGGATGTAATTACCCTCAAATTAAATCTGACAGTCTGCAGTTAAAGCACATCATGTTTGTTTCATTTCAAATCCATTGTGGTGGTGAATAGAGGCCAAAATATGAAAATTCTGTCAATGTCCCAATATTTATGCACCTGACTGTACTTGTATATGAAATATGCATATCAGTATATAAATGGATTTATTTATGATCTGCAAAAAAGACCAGCACTCAGTTGTCTGCAGCAGAACATCCACAAACACAAGTTTGTCCAAAGACAAAACAGCCTGCACTACGGAACTTTATATATATAAATAAAATTTTAAAAAATACAGCAAACGCACACACGCACGTACGCACGTACATACACACACAAAGAAGAAAACAAGTCCCATGAATGTCACATTGCAGTCCCTTTAGAACACACATAGCAAAGCATAGTCCAATTACATTACTGCTCCTTCCTTTCAGCAGAAACAAATTACTTATAGTAAAGAAGACAATACGCACTTTTGCTCCTATTGTTCTATTGTTCAATCTGGTTCAGCTCAGTGAGACAAAAAACTCTCCAGAAAACTATCATTACAATATCTGCCGTTGTTTGAAGAGGAAATAATGGTGCATTCAGGGCTCGTCTATGTGGCACATTTTGATGCAATCAGAAATAGAAAAAGTGTAAAACAATTACCAATTGTGCAAAAGAAAAAAAAAATTATAAGATAACTGAAATTGCCTGAATGTTCTTGGACAATGGGTAATGAATGTCTAATCATTGCTGTATGGTCTGTTATTGCTACAGTAGGTGATTTAGAAAATCAACAGCTTATTCAAATGAATAAAGAAACACAATATACTTAAGTCAAAACATGTAGATACAAAATTATAGAAACAAGTGCTAAAATTTGAAGGCATGCCGTTCCTTAAGCAAATCTTTGCTGGTGTCAGTAGTAATCTGAACTGTAGGCAACTGCAAAGGTTTAGTCACATTTAAAGTACCCTGGATCTATATGGGCTACAATACTTAGATTCCTGATGTTTTCTTAGGTTTATTAGTTATTTGTTATACAATGTTTGCCAACCATAGAATAGGCTCTGTATGGCATGGCAACTAACTGAATTAGACCTTTATTAAACACTAGTAACTTGGGATGGCCATCGACCATAGATGGCTTGCAACCATCAATGTTCTATGACCGATGGCAAGTGTACAGTGGGGGAGCACGATGTTAACAAAACTCTGATGGCACAGGCACTATGGCCATGGTCTGCGCATGCTTAGAACTCAACCATTGGCCATTGATGGTATTGCCACCGATAACCATCGCATTTGAAGTTGAAATTCAGGATCCCACACCCAAAAAGGATATGTGACATTATGGCACATCCCTATTTTCATCACTGTGCGCAGCACTTCTGGAGACGCTGGTCTGCCCCCAGGCTCTCCCA
Organism: Taudactylus pleione; assembly: GCA_031769625.1. Taxonomy (NCBI): domain Eukaryota; kingdom Metazoa; phylum Chordata; class Amphibia; order Anura; family Myobatrachidae; genus Taudactylus; species Taudactylus pleione. The sequence goes on from JAUIMM010000710.1 coordinate 10,899,514, forward strand.
GCACTGTGAACAAATGCCATGCATCACTCCTCCCCAACTTACGGAACACTGTGGCCCATGGGTGGGGCACAGCCAAAAAGTGGGACTGTCCCACCGCAAGCAGGACAGTTGATAGATATGGAAAATGAGATTAGTTTTGTACACTTGCCACCAAAAAATGTGATCTGTAGCATATACTGTTCACCTACATGAACGCTGAATGGGGTAACTGCGCTATTATATTGTGTGAGATAGCTCACTAAACTAGTCTATACTAATACACTAGCATATACTAGTTTACTAGTATAAAGCAATGTGCTAAAATGTTTTAGAGAAATTACACCTGCAATTATATTTTTATAACAATTGAGAGCTTAGGTTTCCAGAATTTGTTTTCCCCAGATTTTGCCTTCATCAAACTTTTATTAAGTTTGTGATTTTATTTTTGTAACACATCATGCTTTTACTTAGATCACTTGTAATATCTCCTCCACCACTTTATGGTCTTTGCACTATAACTCAACCCAACCTCCTCAACTCTGCAGGAATTTCAACTTTAACGTATAATAAATTTCAAAAACATTCCACCCCGCTTTACCAACTTTTCTGCCTAAGTTTTACACCTATCCTTCTTGATCTAGCAATACCACCTCTCAACCAAATCTATCAAAAGCGCTTGATTGAATAGCTTCAACTACTTTTTATTCTCCAAGTCAACATCAAAATCAGTCATGGGACACTAAAGAAACACAATGCTTTCAAAAACTCTCTCACAAAGAAGAACGACTTTACAAAAGTCTGCGTATTCTGATGATTTCTTCAAACTATTTTTTTATCTACCACTTCTATCAAAAAAGCTCCAGCTGTTACAAAAGGAAAATAAAAGATTGTCTCTTGGGCACTGGTAGACTAAAAAACTGAAATGTCCATGTAAAAGTAGCTTCAAATAGTGTAAATGTATAGGATGGGTCCTCAGTTGTATGATACTCTTTTCAGTAGGACTTGTGTGTCCAAGAATAGGAAAGAGAGATTACTCCAATGTGCGGTAGTTCCTTCAAACAGTCTATAACGCGTTTCGCAGGTTGCTGTCTGCTTCCTCTGGTACAGAAACATACTTGAAGTGTGGGTAAAAGGGTCAAAGCTTGTAGTCAAGGCAGAAGCTTTTAATCAACAATATATTTTAACTTTGTGCAAATGGAAGGAAACGACCACTCTGCTCAGATTCATGGCTGGGTATATATAGCTATTACAAAGCATACTTACAATTTGTCATCTCTACTTAGGTTTCTAACCTTAAACACCTGTTTGAGACATTTAAATTTATTTGCAAACTCTTCCTAACCAACCTCTCTAATTACCATAAATGTCCAACATCTTGCTTCCTACTTCAATGACAAGATGGACAAGACCTAAAATAAAATGGTTTCCTTCCACAAGCCGTTATATTCCTTTCTTGTATCTTCTCTTTCCCAAGGTGCAGGTATATAAGTGAAGAAGCATGGTCAGGGAAGCCAATGGTCGATATATGGTAGACTTGAACACCAGAGCTGAATGGTAGACTAGAAAAATCCAAGGGACATAGTTAGTAGGTGAGGCAGAGGTCAGCAGATGATACATCAGAGTCAACACGGACAACAAACTGGAGAGATCCAGAGGTCAGGGTAGAAGCAGAGATCAGTGTTACAAGAGCACAGTCCCATATCCACAGAGCACTGGCAATAATCAAGTATTGCATAGCAAGACAATTTCCTTTGAATGTGCTGGACATCGGTGATGTCATTCAGGCAAGTTTAGAGTGGTCAGAGTGGAGTACATGCACTGTGTGGACCCAGGGAGGCAGTTCATGTGTGGAGTCTCTGGGCGCACTGGCATAATCCACATTGGTAGGCAAGTGGCTGGAAACAAGACACACACACTAGCTAAGAGCAGCACAGCCATAGTGAGTACCTGAAAGTCACAGCACATGGTCCTTGGGAGTTCCAGCAATGAAAATGACATCACAGTTGAGTCATGCAAGTGCCACTTACATTCTGTTGCTTTTGATCCTACAAAAAGATGGAGTCTTTACCTTTTTTTGCCTCTTATGTTACTGCCTGCCCATTTAACATCATCCCCTCATAAATTAGTCACTCACTGTTTCCTGTTAATCTCAGTCTTATCCTATATCTATAATATGTCGCTCTGCACTAGTTTTCCATCATTATTTAAGTACACCCCTTTGCTCCATCCAAGATCTGCGGCTCTTGCCCACACTCATTACTTGCTCCTATTCTTGGTTACAGTAGCTACTGTATCTCAGGCTGTACTCTGAAGGTACTTCTTACTACTTTTCTCCTGGATGTGTCTACTGCTTTTGACACTTGACCAATATGCAATCTATAGCACTATAACATTGTCAGGAGCCGGCAGCCAATCAGTGGCCGCTAAATGTAGTGCGGCCGCTGACTCACTGCCCAGCCCACGTGGGAGCCAATCAGTGGCAGCTCTACAGTTAGCAGCCGTTGATTGGCTACTGGCTCCTGACAGTTCTCACTGATAAGTTAGGAGCCGGTTAGAGTGTATGTAGCCACACACGTACATCGTTAATGTAAGTATATGGATAGGGTGCCGGTTTGTTTTTTTGTCAATACACCTGGATGCTATGGAGACCAGCACGAGGATGGAGGTGACTCTAGGATCTTTTTTTCAGGTACTCCAAACGGGATTCTATTTGGAGAAGGGGACAGATCAACTGGCAGTAGGTAAGTATGTGTAAATGGGATAGGTAGGTGTGTAATAAAGCTCTACTATTTACGACAGGGATGGGGAACCTCAGGCCCGGGGGCCGTATAAGGCCCTCGGAATCATTTGGTCTGGTCCTTGGAGCTTTTTCTGCAAGCCTCATCTGGCAAGCAGGATGCCTAGAATGGCACCCTGCAACCAGAATCTATGCAGCAGTGCTGCCTGGAGCGTCCTTAGGATGCTTCAGACGGGCACACCGGTGTCCTTACAGCTCCCCGGAGCGTCCTCAGGATGCTCCAGGCATTGCTGTAATCACTGGTGATTGTGGCCTCTGCCCCATGTGACGTCGCGTGGAATGGGCGTGGCCTGCACCAGGCTTGCGAATAATGTTATATAGATCAACATGGCCCTCGGCAGAAAAAAGGTTCCCCACCCCTGATTTACGGTGTGTGTGTCCTGTCTTTTTTTAACTATTTATTTTACAGTGGTGGTATGGGTGCCGGATGCCTGCTGGCACTTGTAGTTCCACAAGTGCCAAACGGTAGGCATGCAGGCACCTGTAGTTCCACTGTAAAATACAATAGTTTACAACTATTTAACACATTATTACTCCCGTATCCACAGCCCAGGAGTGCAGGGAAGAGCCCTGGGCTTCAGCTTAAGCCTGGGGTTTCGGGAAAGGGGGGACCACTTCTTGGGGGGGTCTCCACCTCCCCTCAGATGACTGGCTTGGGGTGTGAATGCTTTGGCCATGGAGACCCGGAGATAAGGTTTCCTGGCTGTGGCATTACGCTCCCGTTGGTTTGGGTTCGGTGCTGGTTTTAAATATAGGGGGACCCCTACGCATTTTTTTCCCCCTATATTTAAAACCAGGACTGCCCCTGCAGCCTGGTGCTGGTTCCTAAATTATGGTGGAACCCTATTAGTTTTTTCCCCTGTAATTTTAGGAACCAGGACTGATTGACCAGTCCGGGGCTGGTTGTGTCTTTTGTGGGGAACCCTACGTCATTTTTTTTTTAACATTTAACCCATTTTTTACAGGTACAGCACACAAGCAGCCAGCACATATCTCAATGATATGTGCAGGCTGCTTGTTCGGGTGAGTTTGGAAGAGAGCAAACACTTCAATCTCGAGGAAGTAATCTCATCTAAACTTGCAACTAGGAGAAATCTCGATCTGCTTCACCATCGGCCAACTCACTCTCAGCTAAACTCACTTCTTAGTAAATTTGCGAGTTGAAAAACTGTAAACTCAACCGAGTTTCGGCGATGCAAAGAGAGTTTAAAAAAAAAAACTTGACCAAACTCGAATCCTAGGGGTAAATTTACTAAAGTGAGAGTTTCTAGAAGTGGGTTTTAGAAGAGATGTTGCCCATAGCAACCAATCAGATTCAACTTAACATGTAACTAGCACATTCTAGAAGATAATAGCTAAAATCTGATTGGTTGCTATGGGCAACATCTCTTCTGAGACCCACTTTTAAAAACTCTCACTTTAGTAAATTTACCCCTTAGTGTCTATGGACATGATTGTAGTACAAACTTAAACCAACCTCAAAAGCTATTGTATTTTAAGATGCTGTTTTGAGGTTCTCAGTTCTCTATCTTATATCAATACAAGGGATGATGCAGAGATAAAGAGGTGGTAGTGAAGGCAATACGGCATGGTCCAAATGAAGTTATCAATGTAATGGAAGGGAAACTCAGGCAGGATGCCATTAGTGTATTGCATGTTGAATCACCCTAATATTGTAGCTCTAAAAGAAGTATGCCTGATGCCATGCAGCTTTGTCTGGTATTAGAGTATAAATAATGGGAGTACCTGCATACTGAGTGTGCTTCTTTGTAACCAGGTGTCTTGCTACACTCTAGGTACCCATCCCTCAAAATAAATTATATAATAACTACAAAAGGGGCCCCGTCTGGTTGCCCAGGCTGGAGGCTTCCTGTTCCTGTAACGCTGTGCCGGCATCTGGTCTTTCCTGTGGTCACTGCTGGGTGCACTCTCTCGCACTAGGTTCTCACATCTTCATATCAAGGCAGCACACCATCACCCAAGGGATCATAACAGCCAGCACCTGTAATTACTACACCTACCCAACATATTGATTATTCAACTCACAATATCATTGGGCACTAGATCATAGGCTTGAGCGCTACACAATACTTTGTGGTACATCAGAGGTGAACCATTACACCTGGCCCTGGCTGGGATAAAGGTCCCAGCTCATGTCCTACTCAACTGAACAGATTGGACATGGCATGAATTACCTATGACGATATTGTACTCATTATCCACAGCAACCTCAAATCCATCAATATCCTGATACTCGAGAAGATTGAGAACAAATGTACTACAAAATACTGCTATAACAAGGGAATAAACCTGAATCAGATCCATACATATATAAAGTGAAATCACATGCATATTTATTTATACATAAAATGTATTCTACAAAATATAAGAAGAGGGGTCTCAGACCACTGGGGTGGAAGCAGTGTGGTCTGTGTTTGCAGGCAAGCCTGCAGTGAGAAGTATGCTACGGCAGGTGAAGACTTGGTAGGCCGAGAGGCACACTAGATGTTGGTAATGCACTCCAGGTGTGAATAGGAGGCACAATGAGTAGAGATGATTGGGGTAGATGGTAGGGGACTCCACAAAAAGCAGAAGTAATAAGTTGGTAAGCAGGAGCACCCGGGATAAATGTCTGGCTCAGTCAGCAGTTCATGTAACAGGCGTGACCCTGTTGTGCCTTAGAAATACATTGCACATGGATGTCCTGATCCTGCTTATGAAGCCTCGCCAGCGAGAGCGTACAGTCCTTCCTTGGAGTTTTTCATTTATTCTCCTCTTCTCCTGCTGGAGTTCTCTCAATTCAGCTTTTTTATTTTTTATTTCGTCTTTTACTTCTTTCTGACACTGTTGTATTGCTTCTGTCATTTCCTCATCATTGGGGACAGCTGGTGTTATGTCCTCCTGCTGTGCTTGGTTCTCCACAGCCAGACTGCTCTGTTCTTCGTTCCCCAGATCATCTGCGGTCTCCTCTATAGCAGGGGAAGGACTTTGTGGTCTTTCAGTGAGGGTCCATGTTGCACTGTATTCCATTTCCATCACTGTCCACACTATGAAAGGATCATACTTCAAGGTACTTGGAGTACCAAACATGGCTATCTCCAAGGAATCATTCCCTATAGTCACCCTCAATTGGTCGTCTTCTGAAGCTGGGTGACTTCTGGGCTTTCTTTTCTCATATTGTAAATCCAGTTCTCCCATACATTGGGTAATGGACTCCCGTACTGTGTTTTCTTCAGGGTCCATTTTAGCATTCGCTTGGTATAAATCAAGGCCAATACCTAAGAGCTGCTTATCTGTACTGAGTCTGCAGCAAGACAGGTGTCTGTACAGTGAGCTCTTTAGTACAGTCCTGGAACAGACACCATTATGACATCACAATCTATTGTGCAAGATTCTGTTTTACCCCCTCTCTCTCTCCCTCTCTCTACCAGTGCCTCACTGACAATGTGTCCCTCTTTTTATTTGTTTATGTTAATAAAGTTTCATCTTAGTTAAAAAAAAGAGACTTTTTTTAAGTTTTGGTTTATATTTGATCTTTTCTTATCTTGTTATATGGACATACAATATGATAACAAAGTACATACAATATGATAACAATGTATACTTTTATTTTATCTTTATGAATAAAAAGTAGAATTGGATAATGAAAAAATAAAAATAATAGTCATGTAGACAATAAGTTGCTGTAACCAGGAGAACTATTCCCCAGAGACATTCTCTTACAGCACAGTCACTGAGATGAGCTACAGATGTAAGTACTATGGAAAACATAATATACTATGTATAAATAATATAGTTGTTCCTTTATCTGGGGCGTCTCACATTGGGGCCAGTGACTGTGGATGTTACCCTGGCTGGGCTTCTTACTGAGTCCGTGTGCTTAGGAGCAGCTATATATTAGTGCAGTGGTTCCCAGCGTGGGGTACTGATAGCCCCAGGGGTACTGGCTGTGACAGAAGACATCTCGGTAATGCCGGGGTGGGATGTGCAGTAGATAATTACAGTATATAAAATAAATCATAAATTGTAATATGGGGGAAATATATATGTAACATCCTGTTTATAGCATATTTATTGCTTTCATATATAGCGGCGCCTAAATATTTGAACTAGTAGCGATTATACTTATTACTAACGTTAAGGGTGCAAATAACGCAGTTGGGCACCCAGGTGGGAAATGATTGAGAACCTCTGTATTAGTGGTAATATGAAGGGAATAAGAGGCACTAAATAAATATTATACCACCGGTTACTGATCCCTCAGTATGTATCCAGTCACAGTTCTGTGCAATCTGATCTTATACTACTGATTATATTGGATTACATTATACCATACTTACCTACTTTATTCATCTCCTCTCCAAAGACTCCCAAAGGGAAGATGCAGCGTGATACTTGGGGGGGTGGGGGGTTGGCTCTGACAGCGTTTTTGCATTATTTTATCCCCGCATCCTCCATACGGACCTGCAATTCTCTTTTTTATCTCTCCCATTCTGCCCACTTCACTAGATATTGGGTGGGATGCGGGAGATCCGGCCACTTTTCCGGGGGTGCAGGGGGCTAACCAACAAATTGGGAGCAACTCGCAACTTCCGGGAGAGTAGGGAAGTATGCCATATACTGTACACACAATTCTTCCACATAAACGTGAATCCCCCATTACTGTATGTGATTCTCACATAAAGTGGAAAGATAACTGTACAATATTTTCAAAATCTAATGACTTCTAGAATTGCGCTGTTTGCGGCAATACGACATTATATACCGCCCGAGAATATTAATATACACAAGTACGAACAGCAGGGCTGGATTATAGGCAGGGCGACAGGGGCGATCGTCCAGGAGCCCTCACACCCTGTCCCCTGCCACTACTACTTAGACCGGCGCTGCGGTGTTTCTCGGCAGGCAAGTCAGCCGGGCATCGCTGAGCACTTGGGCTCAGAGCGCGGCGCTGCTCTGGCCGGTGACAGGCAGGCTATGTGCGGGCGTGACGTCAGAGGTCACGCCGCGCAGCCCCACTCCAGCCCACCCGGCCTCAACCGCGTCTGATAGAACCCTGCCTGAAGCGCACGGAGGTGAGCAGACAGGAGGGTGACGAGTATGGTAAGTGAAATAATGTGTTTTGTTTTTTTTAAGTGTGGTGCTGCTGGGCTGACTGTGGGTGGCACACTATTTTATTATATATATATTTATATATATATAATATACACTGTTTGTGCATGGGTATATATATTTACACATGCACACACAGTGTGTGTGTGTGTATGTATATATATATATATATATATAGATATAATGTGCGTGTATGTATGTGTTATATATATATTAGGGGTGTGCACCGGCCACTTTTCGTGTTTTGTGCACCGAGGTAGCTGGATGACTATGCTAAGCGACACGAGTGGCTGGCACAAACACGTGGCCCATCTAGGAGTGACACTGCAGTGGCAGACAGGATGGCAGTTTGAAAAACTAGGCCCCAAACAGTACATAATGCAAAGAAAAAAAACAGGTGCAAGAATGGAATTGTCCTTGGGCCCTGCCACCCACCCTTATGTTGTATAAACAGGACATGCACACTTTAACAAACCAATCATTTCAGCGCCAGGGTCTGCCACACGACTGTGGCTGAAATGATTGGTTTGTTTGGGCCCCCACAAAACAAGCTGGCAATTAATCTGTCCCTGCACAAACTGGCTCTACGGAGGCAAGATGTCGTCCTCATCCTCCTCATCCACCGATTCCTCACCCTCTTCAGTGTTGTGTACATCCTCATCCTCACAGAGTATTAATTCGTCCCCGCTGGAATCCACCACCACAGGTCCCTCTGTACGTTCTGGAGGCTGGTCTCCCTGGAAGAGTTGATAATTCATTTTTATGAACATCATCTTCTCCACATTTTGTGGAAGCAACCTCCTACGCCTTTCGCTGACAAGGTTCCCAGATGCACTAAACACTCTTTCGGAGTACACACTGGAGGGGGGGCAACTCAGGTAAAATAGAGCCAGTTTGTACAGGGGCCTCCAAATTGCCTCTTTTTCCTGCCAGTACAGGTATGGACTGTCTGACATGCCTACTTGGATGCTGTCACCGATGTAATCCTTTAACAGACAGACGCACGCTTGTCGCTGCTGCTTTGAGGATGCAGGTGCGGCTACAGCCCACACAGTTCACAAAGACAGAAAAAAAAGAAGAATTTTTTATTTTGTTTGGAGTGCACTTTGGGGGTTACAGCACCCTTTAACGGACAAGCCAGCCGGCCCTTTACTTATGACACAGGCGCACGCAGTCGCTGAATGGCAAAAGTGGCCATAAATTTTTCGGGCCACCCAAAGCATCTCCTGCACGCCCCTGTCGCTTTACAGAAAATTCTGTACCACCAAATTTATTGTGTGAGCAAAACATGGGACGTGCTGGAATTTGCCCAGATGTAATGCCCGCACAATATTGGTGGCGTTGTCAGATATCACAAATCCCCAGGAGAGTCTAAGTGGGGTAAGCCACTGGGCGATGATTTCCCTCAGTTTCTCTAAGAGGTTGTCGGCGGTGTGCCTCTCACTGAAACCGGTGATACACAGTGTAGCCTACCTTGGAATGAGCTGGCGTTTCTGAGATGCTGCTACTGGTGACGCTGCTGTTGTTGCTGCGTAAGGTGATACATTTACCCAGTGGGCTGTCACAGTCTTATAGTCCTTAGTCTGCCCTGTTCCACTTGTCCACATGTCCGTGGTTAAGTGGACATTGGGTACAACTGCATTTTTCAGGACACTGAGGACACTTTTTCTGACGTTTCTGTACAGTCTCGGTATCGCCTGCCTAGTGAAGTGGAATCTGGACGGGATTTGGAACCGGGGACACACTACCTCCATCAATTGTCTAAATCCCACTGCACTAATGGCGGATACCGGACGCACGTCTACAGGGCCGCAATCAGAAATTATGGGGCCCGGTACTGACATAATAGTCAGGGCCCCCCCCAGCGCCTCCTTCCCTGCAGCCGGAGGACGGAGCTCACTCCTGAGCTCCGGCTCCTGCAGTGCGTGTTCGGGAGAGACATCATGACATCTCCATGACGTCTCTCCCTCTCCCACAGTGCAGAGCGCGGAGCTGACGGGAGAGGACTATGCACTGTGCACTGTGGCGGCGGGCACCGGAGCGGGGCTTCACGTGAGTATGTTTTTATGTGTATTTGTGTGTTTATGTGTAAGGGGGCTCTACTTCAAGGGAAACTACTTCAAGGGGCACTACTACTACTACTATTGGCACTACTTCAAGGGGCACTACTGCTACTACTATGGGCACTACTTCAAGGGGCACTACTTCAAGGGGCACTACTACTACTACAACTATTGGCACTACTTCAAGGGGCACTACTGCTACTACTACTGTGGGCACTACCAGTACTATGGGCACTACTACAAAGGGGCACTACTACAAGGGGCACTACAAGAGGCACTATTACTCTACTTGAAGGGGCACTACTACTGTGGGCCCTACTGCAAGGGGCACTACTACTATATACTGTGGGCACTAATACAAGGGGCACTATTATTGTGGCCAATGTATTGGGGGCACTGTTACTCTTGTGGGCAATGAATAGGGGGCACTACTGCAAGGGGCACTACTACTGTGAGCAATGTATAGGGGCACTATTACAAGCGGCACTACTACTGTTGGCAATGTATAGTGGACACTATTACTATTGTGGGCAATGTATAGTGGCAGTACTACTGTGGGCATTGTATAGAGAGCACTGTTACTGTGGGCATTGTATAGGGGGGACTACTACCAAGGGACGCTGCATAGGGGCACTACTACTGTGTACATTGTATAAGAGCACTACTACTGTGGGGCAATGTATAGGGGTCACTACTATAAGGAGCACTACTACTGTGGGCATTGTATAAAGAGCACTACTACTGTGGGCACTGCATAGGGGGCATTGTATAAGGGAGGCAATTGGGAAGCCGACTGCCTAAATACCGTCTTATCCCGGCATGGGTGAAATGCCGGGCGCCTAGATGTAGACGCCCGCATTTCCCCGACGCCGGGAGACCGGCGCCCGGCATCACGATCGTAGTGATGCCGGGCGCCGCGAGCGGACAGCCGCGGGGGGGAGGGTTAGGTTTAGGGCTCCCGGGGGGGACTTAGGGTTAGGCACCCCCGGGGGGACTTAGGGTTAGGCACCCCCCCGGGGGGGACATAGGGTTAGGCACCCCCCGGGGGACTTAGGTTTAGGCAGCGGGGAAGGGGGTGGTTAGGGTTAGGCACTTAGAGGGGGGATTAGGGTTAGGCACTTGGGGGGGAAGTTAGGGTTAGGCACCCCTAAGGAGGGTTAGGGGGTTAGGTTAGTGTATACTTACCTATCCACGATCGGGAATTCCAGCGCTGTCGGGCTTCCGCTGCATCACACTCTGCTCCTGTCGGGCTGCCGCTGACGGGAATCGAACCGCCGGCCATGCGACCGGCGGTATTTCATACCAATTCCTTGTATAAGGGCACTACAACTGTGGACATTGTATAAGGGCACAACTACCGTGGGCACTGCATAAAGGGCACTACTACTGTGGGCATTGTATAGGGGGCACTACTATTGTATGGCATAATGTGTATAAGGGGTACTATGGTGTGGCACACTATACTACTGAAAAAGAGTGCGTCGTAAGGACGCGCACCCTTTTCCGGTGCATGCATAAGTGCAACCTTAGATTTTCCATACCCCCACTATAAAATTCCCAATTCGACCACTGGATATACATATATATATATATATATATATTAGGGATGTGCAGGCTCGGTTCTACTCGGTTCCGTTCGGTTCTTTTTACCGAATCTTATTGGCTATCCAAAACTCGTGACAGCTGAAACCCAATAAGATCCGGTAAAAAGAACCGAACGGAACCGAGTAGAACCGAGCCTGCACATCCCTAATATATATATATATATGTACATATACAGACACACATGTATAACTGTGTATATATGTATACACACATACACACACTTTCCACCCCTGTATCAGGCCCATAAAAAGATATAGAACACATAGTTATACATTATATATGTATAAATATATTATACATATAATATACACACACGTGTGTGTGTGTGTGTGTATATATATATATATATATACACACACACACACTTCTAGTTACAGATAGCACCTTCTTGACTTGTATTTTCTCCCAGCCTACTTACCGCTGGGTGATGTCCTCAAGGAACAGGTCTGTGCAATGGTTCAGGGGTCAGGGCAGGGGAGCACTGGATGAGAGGTGGGGCGCTCGCAAGGCCCAGCAGCTGCAGAGCTTGTCTTGATGGCATTGAAGGCGGAGCTGCAGTGGGCCAGCCGGTAACATAGTGATGTCACCGGCGCCGGGCCCAGCTGCTGCAGACCCGAATCCACCGCAACTCACTGTGTGAGACAGTGAGACTGTTTTATTTTTCTAGCCTTCTCTGGGGGGCGAGTGTAAACAGGTGCTGGGTGCCGTCACGTGGGTGCTGGGTGCCGTCAGTGTGTACGGGTGCGGTCGCTGGGGTAAGGACATTTTCACCTGGAGAGGCAAGATCGACACAGCTTCAGCAGGCCACCCTACAGGTGCTTAACGGAAGCGCCTGCCCTGCCGGAGACAGAGGGGTGCCGGCTGCAAGTCAATCCACAGCTTGCGGGCCGGCAGCCAATCAGGAGCGGGCGCTCCTGATTGGCTGCCGTTCCGCGAGCTCTGATTGGCTCGCGGCCGCTGACCTATGTTGCTAATGTGCTGCCAATGATATTTCTACCTGAATGCCGGCCGCACCGCTGCCGCAGCCACCCGGGCCCCCCTCTCTCCGGGCCCAGTACTGGAGTCCCGGCAGTCCCCCCCTGATTGCGGCCCTGCACGTCTAACACCAACATAGCAGTCAAGGCCTCAGTTATACGTTTTGCTTCAGGATGACTGCTGTCGTACTTCATCCTCCTCGCTAAGGACTGTTGGAGGGTCAATTGTTTAGTAAAAGTAGTGATGTTCCTACTTCCTCTCTGGGATGATGAACAACTCCCAGCAGCAGCAACAGCACTAGGAGGAAGTGGTTCTTGATCTTTCCCTATTTTATTTTTATCGGAGAAAGTTTGGTCCTCCATTTATGTTATATTGATATATATACGTGCGGCTAAGGCGCACACAAACACAGAAAATTATTTTTTATTTTTGTTGGAGACTAGTGCACTTTGTGGGTTACACCACCCTTTAAGAAATGAGCCAGCCGGCCCTTTACTTATGGGACACAGGCGCACGCTTGGCGCTGCTCCTTTGTTGATGCACAGGCAGCCACAGTGCACACAATTCACAAACACAGAAAATATATATTTTTTTTGTTTGGAGTGTACTTTGGGGGTTACAGCACCCTTTAACGGACAAGCCAGCCGGCCCTTTACTTATGGGACACAGGCGCACGCTTGGCGCTGCTCCTTTGTTGATGCACGTGCAGCCACAGTGCACACAATTCACAAACACAGAAAATATTTTTATATTTTGTTTGGACTGTACTTTGGGGGTTACAGCACCCTTTAACGGACAAGCCAGCTGGCCTTTTACTTATGGGACACAGGCGCACGCTTGGCGCTGCTCCTTTGTTGATGCAAGTGCAGCCACAGTGCACACAATTCACAAACACAGAAAATATATATTTTTTTTGTTTGGAGTGTACTTTGGGGGTTACAGCACCCTTTAATGGACAAGCCAGCCAGCCCTTTACTTATGACACAGGCGCACGCTTGGCGCTACTTTGTTGATGCACATGCAGCTACTGCGCACACAGGGCCTGATTCGGACCCGCTCGCGAGCGAAGGACGCTCGCAAGTGGGTCGATGGTGCCCAAATGCGCATACGCACGATGGAGGGAGCTCCGTCGTGCGCATGCGCGAGACCCGGTGAGTGCGGAGGAATACGTCGCTCGGGGTCTCGCACCAAAGGGGGCGTGCTGTCGATGGTGAGTGACAGCACCCCCTTTGGTGGGCGTGCCAGGGGCGTGGCTGCCAGATGGGAACGCCTACCGTCTGGGGCCGGCCCCACTGACATCAGTAGTGATGTCAGTGGGAGTGATTTTGGCTCTGATAGAGTCAAAATCACTCCTGGGCTTGCGGCAGCGAGACCCTACCGCAGGGTCTCATCGCAAGCCCGTTGGTCGTGATGGTCAAGACCATCGCGACCATCATCATGGTTGCTCGCTATTGCTGTGGGTGGTAACCCACAGCTATGCGAGCATCCAAGAGGCCGCTCCATTTTTAGGGAATCAGGCCCACAATTCACAAACACACAAAAAATATTTATTTTTTTTGCACTTGGGGGGAGCACCTCTGATGGACAGAGCACCCCCTGGACAACACTACAGCACCCCTTTAGGACTGGGACACTACACAGGACTTTGGAGTGGACACAGCCCCTATGGACAACTGACTGCACAACACAGTCCAGCCAGCCCCTATGGACTTTGGAGGAGTGGACACAGCCCTTATGGACAACAGCAGCACAGCACAACACAGCCAGTCCCTATGGACTATAGAGGAGTGGACACAGCCCCTATGGACAACAGCAGCACAGCACAACACTGCCAGCCCCTATGGACTTTGGAGGAGTGGACACAGCCCTATGGACAACAGCAGCACAGCACAACAAAGCCAGCCCCTATGGACTTTGGAGGAGTGGACAAAGCCCCTATGGACAACAGCAGCACAACACAGCCAGCCCCTATGGAGTTTGGAGGAGTGGACACAGCCCCTATGGACAACAGCAGCACAGCACAACACAGCACAGCACAACATTGCACTACACTACACTACACAGCCAGCCCTAACTCCCACCCTCCCTCTTCACTGTCCACAGCCGACTGAGAAAATGGCACCATCGCGGGTACCTTATATAGAATCCAAAACCCGCGAGACCCGGAAGGCGGGATGATGACGTTTTGCCTCGATTTCAGATCCGAGTCAGGCGGGAAAAGTCGAGCCTGACTCGGATCGGCCTCTGATCGGGGGGGCTCGGGGGGTTTCGGATTTCAGAAATCCGAACCCGCTCACCCCTAATATATATATATATATATATATATATATATATGTGTGTGTGTGTGTTTGTATGTGTATATATATATATCTATATATATATATATACATATATATAATGAGTGTATGTGTATATATATATATATATATATATATATATTCTTTGATCACTGATAGGGGCCTCCACAAATTTGTTGCCCAGGGGCCCCCACAGACTTTAATCTGGCCCTGACAAACAGAGGTTCTGAAAGGATCCAAAAATAATACTATGGGGCGGTGCAGAAGATAGCGCTACTATGGAAGTCACCTGAATATGAAAGTATGGAACGTAATGTTTCTGTGTTATACAAACCAAAATATAAATTGTATACTTAACTTAAATAAAAAAGCGTCTTTGATTTATTTTTAGTTGTGTTGTTTGTGTCCTCAATGATTTTGTGTTAATCAATTAGACATGAAAATAAAGTGGACATCACAATGTGTAAACCAGATATCAACTGGGTAATTCCCAAGTAAAGGTACAATTGGATTGATAGATATCCAGCGCGTACTCCACTCACTATTCAGAGAAGGGGAAAACTCCTATAGAGGTATCTTTGGCCGGGTCTTGCAACCATAAAGCAACAACCTTATGCCTGGGATGCTTTCTTCATATGGTGATATTTATAGAGGTAGAGGTGGCATACCTCACTTACACTGATACGTGTGATAAAAGCTTATAGGGGCTTCTTTATGGATGATAAATAGTAGTGCATACTAGTACTCATGATAGGTGTAGTATGATCAATCACATAAAGGTGTCTTATATCACCAACTAAATATATATTTTCACTCCACTTTTGGTTGGTAGAAAATATAAATGTATTATAAAAGTCAACATAAAACCAATTGTCAGCTAAAAAAGTATTTCAAATTTGTTAGATAGTGCTATCTGGTGGGGGGGCATAATCTGGAGTTGAGTGTGACCCCAAAACAATAGCACCTATCCTTATGTATCAATGCCAATTTCCATATAGATTGTAAGCTTGAGAGCAGGGCCTTCGTACCTCAATGTCTGTCTGTTATTACTGGAGATGTGCAGCTCTGGTTCCCTGAGACCCGGACCCACCCGAACTTCGGAGATCCGGGGCGATCCGAGGCACCCCTCGTATCTCTCCTCCTGCCCCAGTTTCCTAATCGAGGCAAAACCTCTCGATCCTCTGTTGGATCTCGAGGGTTTGCCTCGAGCACCCATTTTTAAAAATCCCTTTGCCTTCAATGGGCAAAGCGCTGATTGGCTGACAGAGCCGTCTGTCACAGCTCTCAGCCAATTAGCGTTAAGCCCATTGAATGCAGGGAAAAAAGAAGATGGCTGGTTCCAGCGGCCGGCACCCCCTGCTGCCGACACCCCTGCTGCCAACACACCAGCTGTCGGCACCCCCACTGCTGATACCACCGGCAGCCCCGCTGTTGACACCGCTGGTACCCTGCACTGAGGACACTGCCAGCACTCCAACACTGCCATTCCATGTACTGAGGACACCGTCAGCAACCCCGTACTGCCAACACAGCCAACAAACCTGCACTAAAGACAACGCTGGCACCCCCGCACTGCCGATACCACTGGTAACCTTCACTGAAGACACTGCCAGCACCGCAGCACTGCCATTCCATGTACTGAGGACACCATCAGCGACCCCACACTGACGACACTCCCACACTGAGGACACCACCAGCACCCTGGCACTGCTGACACTGTCAGCACACATGCACTGAGGACACCGCTGGTACCTCTGCCTTGCCAACACCGCAGGCACCCTGCAGTAAGGACACTGCCAACACCCCCGCACTGCTGCCCCAAGTATTGAGGACTCCGTCAGTGACCCCGCACTGCCATTACTCCCACACTGAGGGCATCCCTGCACAGCCGACACTGTCAGCACTCCTGCACTGAGGACACCGCTGGCACCCCTGCTCTGCCGGCACTATGCACTCAGGACACTGCCAGGGCCCCCACTCTGCCAACACCGCCACACTGCCAACATTGACGGCACTTTCACATTGAGGACACCACTGGCACTCTCACATTGAGGACACTGCCAGCACCCCGCACTGCCGACACTGCTGTCACAGTAAGTGCACTATTGGTGTATCCAACCCACACTGTATACCACACTGTATCCATATTGGAACTTGGAAGCTAAACTGCCACATATTAGTGCCGCCCACTGTGTCACTTAGCTTAGTCAGACAGCTACCTGGATGCAACCTTTGGGCCTTAACTAGATGAAAAAAAATAATATTGTGAGGTGGTCAAAATTGATTGGAAATTACTGGAATAAATGTTATTGAGGTTAATAATACTGTAGGAACAAAAACAGGCCCATTTGATGTGATTTTAGCTGTTTTTATGATATTTTAAGAAAAAATCCAGATCCAAAACCAAAAAACAAAACACGAAGGTGAGGTTTTGCAAAACCAATCCAGATCCAAAACCAGGGGAGATCCAGATCCAAAACTAAAACACGGGAGTCGGCTCACATCTCTAGTTATTACTAGGGATGTGTGCCGGACCATTTTTGCTGGATTTGGATTTGGTTCTAATTCGTCGTCCGGCTTTGGAATTGGATTTGCCAAACTGCGGTGACTGGCTTTGGATTTGGATTTGGATTTTTTGCCAAAATTGGCAAAAAAATCTAAAATGACATAAATTGGGCTTTTTTTTCTTCCTAGAGTGTTATTTACCTCAATAACATTAATTTACAGTAATTTACAGTCAATTTAGCTCACCTCACAGCTTAAATTATTGTTTTCACCATTATTGGCTAAGGGTTGCAGTGAGCTGACTGGTTACCAAGCGTCAGAGCAGCGGCGCAGTGGCACAGACACCACAGATTAAAGCACATCTATGAAACTATGCCACACAGCAGTGGCAGAAATGAAAGGTAGTGATAGATGGTGTTGTCCTTGGGCCCTCCCACCCACCCTTATGTTGGATCTTAAAAAGGACATGCACACTTTAACAAACTAAGCATTTCAGCGACAGGTACTGCCACTTTGTGGCTGAAGTGCTTGGTTTGTTTGGGCCCCCACAAAAAAATCTTCCAATCTACTAAAGGCAACAGGTCTACAGTGGCATGATGTCACCATCATTGCCATCCTCACCCTCATCAGTGTGTACATCATCCGATTCCTCACACAATATCAGTTCATCCCCGCTGGAATCCACCATTACAGAAGTATCTGTACTGTGACGTGATTGGCGGGAAAGGATTTCCTCGTGAAATTTCCAGTTCATTTTAATGAACATAATTTTTTCTACATTTTGTGGAAGTAGCCTCCTTCGTCGTTCGCTCGCAAGGTTCCCGGCTGTACTGAAAACTCTCCGAGTACACACTGGAGGGTGGGCAGCTTAAGTAATGCAAAGCCAGTTTATATAAAGGGTCTCGAAATTGCCTTTTTTTTCTTCCAATATTCGAAGGGACTCTGTGACATGTCTACGTGAACGGTGTCCTGAAAATAATCCTCCACCATTCTTTGGACGGTAATCGTATTAGATGGAGTTACGGTAGAGGTGTCACTGGTGTTGGGCAAATCTTTTAGACCCGACCAGATGTCAAAATGTTGACTTGACTTATCTGCATCACCACTGGGTCTTTTGGAAAAGGTGAATTTTTTTCTGGCTGCTGCTGGAGAAACCGAAGGAGGAGACATCATCGTAGTGCCATGTGTCACTTCAGTTGCCAACTTGCTCACCAGGAGCGCTTTGGTTCTTTTAAGATCTGGGTCAGTTGTAAAGAAAGACACAGCATACGACTTGAACCTAGGATCAAGCATGGTTGCTAAAATATAATGATCAGATTTCAAGATCTTGGCCACCCGTGGATCCTGGCGAAAGCAAACAAAGGACTTGATCTATCAGTCCAGCATACTTTGCGGAATCACTTTGTTTAATCTCATCCTTCAATTTCTCCAGCTGCTTTCCAAAAGCGAAATCAGGGGAATCACCTTACTCAAGCTAGCAGTGTCAACACTCACTTCACAAGTGGCAACTTCAAATGGTTTGAGCACCTTGCACAAAACAGAAAGTACTCTCCACTGTGCTGGGCTAAGGTACATTCCCCCTCCTCTCCCAATGTCATGGCTTGTCGTATAGCTATGGATGGCTCCTCCATCCGCTGAAGCATATACAGGGTTGAGTTCCACCTCGTTACCACTTCTTGCTTCAGTTGATGGCAGGGCAAATTAAACTGCTCTTGCAGGTGCTGCAATCTCCTGCACGCTGTTGCTGAATGCCGAAAATGTCCCCAAATTTTTTGGGCCACAGACAGCATCTCCTGCACGCCTCTGTCGTTTTTTAAAAAACCCTGCACCACTAAGTTTATTGTGTGAGCAAAACAGGGGATGTGTTGAAATTCACCCAGCTGTAATGCTTTCACTATATTTGTAGCATTGTCAGAAATCACAAATCCTGAGGAGAGTCCAAGTGGGGTAAGCCATGTTTCTATGACATCTCTTAGTTTTACTAAGAGGTTGTCAGCGGTATGCCTCTTATTGAATCCGGTGATGCACAGAGTTGCCTGCCTCTGAATGAGCTGGTGTTGTTTGTTAGATACTGCTGCTGCTGAAGGCGATTCACCCACCCAGTGGGCCATCACAGTCATGTAATCTTTAGTTTGTCCACTACCGCTTGTCCACATATCTGTGGTTAAGTGGACAGTGGGTACAATAGCATTTTGCAGGCCAATAATTAGGTTCTGTTTAACGTCCTGGTACAGCCGAGGAATGGCTTTTCGGGTAAAATGAAACTGAGATGGAATTTGGTACCGGGGACACATGACCTCAATTAACTGTGTAAATGCCACTGCATTAATTGCGGATATTGGACGCAGATCTAATATTAGCATAGCTGTCATGGCGTCAGTGATCTGCTGTGCGACAGGGTGAGAGCTGTCATACTTGCTTCCCCTTGCAAGAGATTCTTTAACACTCAATTCTTTTTTTGGTATACTACTAGTAGTCTTCTTGGTCCACTTCTGGGATGAAGATCCACCAGCAACAGCAGTAGCAGCAGGCCTAGTGTTCAAAGATTCAGTTTCTTCTGAGGTGTCCTGGAAAGTGGAGGAGCCACCGTGACTTAGCATTAACAAATTGGATGTTGTACTACCACTGATCATTCCTGAGAATATTGAGGAGTAAGGTGTTGTCGGCGGAGATTGCAGGTGCTGGGATTTAGTAGAGAGAAGGCATCTAGCTAATGCTGGACTGCTTGTTGTTATGTTTTTAGCAGTAGTTTCTGTTATCAAACACCTGTCATGAGCTCGCTGCAGATGACGTAATAGCGTGGAGGTTCCTAGATGCTTAATGTCCCTACCTCTACTAACTGTGGTCCCACAGAGGCTACAAATGGCTTGACAAACGTTGTCAGGGTTTGGGTAAAAGTAATTCCACACAAAAGATGTGGATTTGTTGGTTCTATGCCCAGGCAATGGCCTTCTTATCTTGGCCAAGAGCTGCTTCCACTGGTGCCTGACTTATACAAACAATATCATCATCCTCAACATCCTCATTAGTGCCAGCATCAGCTGCACATATATTCCTCTCATCCTCTTGCAATTCCACGGTGGCATCCTCAATTTCTATGTCCTCGGCAATGCTGCTCATCCCCACAACTACAGATGGAAAAGATTTGATCTACTGCCTTATTGGTTTTAAATTTTTTCACACTTCTATAGTCTGATTGAAAAGGTATTTTATCATCATGAGAGGCACAAGATGCCTCACTGACAGTTGCAGAACCACCACTCAGAAATAAAGGGCAAAGCCAGAGTCTTTCCTTGCCGCTACGTGTGGTGAATGGTATGTTGCCAATTTTCTGTTTCTCTGCAATAGTAGTAGTCTTTAGAGGGGTTTTTTTGCCATTACCCATGTGAAATCTAAATTTTTTGATTTCAGGTTCCCTAAGTTTTTAAAGTCTCTACGCCCTTGAGCATCAGCTTTAGATGAAAGTGATCGACTTCCAGCCGCTGCAATGCTAGCATTTGTTTGTTGTTTCTGCTCTGCTCTCGGTTCATTCTCGTGATCCATATTAATTTATCATTATGAACTGGAGTCACGGAGCTTGTATACACACAGTGGGCTATGCCCTGTCATGGAGCTTGTATAATAGACACAGTGGGCTATGCCCTTTCACGGAGCTTGTATAATAGACACAGTGGGCTATGCCCTTTCACGGAGCGTGTATGCACTCACTGGGCTTATGCCCTTTCACGGAGCTTGTATTATACACACAGTGGGCTAAGCCCAGTCACGGAGCTTGTATAATATACACACAGTGGGCTAAGCCCAGTCACGGAGCTTGTATAATACACAGTGGGCTAAATCCAGTCACGGAGTTTGTATAATACACTCAGTGGGCTAAGCCCAGTCACGGAGCTTGTATAATATAAATAATACACTCAGTGGGCTAAGTCCAGTCACGGAGCTTGTATAATACACAGTGCACACAGTTGGCTAAGTCCAGTCACGGAGCTTGTATAATATACACACAGTGGGCTAAGCCCAGTCACGGAGTTTGTATAATACACTCAGTGCGCTAAGCCCAGTCATGGAGCTTGTATAATATAAATAATACACTCAGTGGGCTAAGTCCAGTCACAGAGCTTGTATAATACACAGTGCACACAGTTGGCTAAGTCCAGTCACGGAGCTTGTATAATATACACACAGTGGGCTAAGCCCAGTCACGGAGCTTGTATAATACACACAGTGGGCTAAATCCAGTCACGGAGTTTGTATAATACACTCAGTGGGCTAAGCCCAGTCACGGAGCTTGTATAATATAAATAATACACTAAGTGGGCTAAGTCCAGTCAAGGAGCTTGTATAATATACAGTGCACACAGTTGGCTAAGTCCAGTCACGGAGTTTGTATAATACACTCAGTGGGCTAAGCCCAGTCACGGAGCTTGTATAATATAAATAATACACTCAGTGGGCTAAGTCCAGTCACGGAGCTTGTATAATATAAATAATACACTCAGTGGGCTAAGTCCAGTCACGGAGCTTGTATAATACACTCAGTGGGCTAAGTCCAGTCACGGAGCTTGTATAATACACAGTGCACACAGTTGGCTTAGTCCAGTCACGGAGCTTGTATAATATACACACAGTGGGCTAAGCCCAGTCACGGAGCACACAGTGGCAAGAAGTAGAACTACTCTCTCTAACTAATCTAATTCTAGTCTCGCTTTTCCCCTCTCTATCACTACCTAACTAAGTGTGACTGTTCCGTCTGGATACAGTCACGCGAAATGGCGCCGACAGCCGGGCGCCGTGCCTTTTATAGAGGCCGAACGTCACCCGGCTCTCGCGAGGTCTCGCGAGAATCCGACGCCGGACGGGTGACGTTCGGCCTCGAGGTGGAATCTGAGTCAGGCGGGAACACCCGAGCTTGCATTCGGGTGGACTCGGATTCCACCTGTTCGTAGCGGTTCGGATTCCTCAGAATCCGAACCGTTCATCACTAGTTATTACCCACTTTTGTTAATGTTTCCAATTGTGAAGCGCATTGGAATATCTTGCGCTATATAAGAAACTGTTAATAAATAAATAAATACTGTTAATCTCTGGATAAACTAATATGCTGCCAGAACAAGGTGCCCCAAAGGACTGGTCTCCTGTATAGCATGGGCTGCTATAGTTGCACCCTTTCAGGAAGAGTTTACCTTGACCTTTTCGCTCTGCTCTCTTCCCTTCGACCCGTTGTTGGCTCACACATCCCGTGCAGCTAAATATTTATGGAATTACGTAATACATTTCAGACCACACAACTATGAAATAGTAGAAGTAGTGAGTGCAGTAGAATAAAAAACGTTGGTGGCAGCCGACTCGACCAATACACCGACTGATCTTTTCGGTAAAACGCTTGGTTTAGGCATATTGGTACTGTTTGCTATCTGTAACTGAATGACTAAATAGCTCTTTCAATGATAGAAAAAATAGCTCTAAATTTAAGTGAGGAAAGTACATTTTGGTCCTAGCTGGTAAATCTTCTGAACCTTCAGTGTGCGTCTCTCCAAACTGTTCCATCTGCTGTTCCATGTGCCGCATCTGTTTAGTTCTTCATGACTCAGGTAAAATACTGTTCACAAATGTACAATTAAAAGAGGGATTTATTAGTGCATTTAAATGAAGACAAGATATTTATCTCACTATTGACGTGTATAGTTACCATCTGTGGTTTAGATCACAAACTAATTAATTTCTCTTTAGGATTGATGGTTATACATAAACATTTGTATGTACTTAGTTTATTTCTTGGAACTTTGGGTAAAGATAAATTTTTTTATTATTTTTTGTTGTGTTTTTACTTTGACTTAAGGTACCATTAACGCTTTCCCTCAGGAAAGAACAGCTACAAATTATATTGAAACCATAAATCATGTAGTGTGAGATATTATTAGCAGTGATTTACACAATTCGCTGTAGAATATGGTCAGAATTATTGAAAATCATATGTTGAAGGTAAATGTTGCTGTTAGTTAGAGTTCTTTTATCTCAATTGTCCCATATTTATGGCACAGCTGCCAACAGTCAGTGCTTTTACTCATTGTCAGTAAAGATGTGGAACAAATAAGACGTAAACAGTTTACCTACGATCGGGATGCCAGTGGGCAAAATCCCGGTGCCGGAATCCTGTTCTGTGGCAACAACACCAGTGCCGGAATCCCGACATCAGATGAGATGCCGATACCGGAATCCCAACAGTTGGCATCCCGATCGTAAGTATACCGGCCCAGGTTAGCTGATAGCCTTTGGTTAGGTTTAGGAAGTGTAGTAGCGAGGGTGGTTCCAGTGGAGCTTGAGCTCCAGGCGCCAAAATGGACAGAGGGCACCATCCAGGGTTCTGGAATTCATGAAACGATGCACAGTATGATGGCCGCCTTTTAGTTTAATCTCGTTTGTTTGCTCCATATCCTAAATAAGTTATGAATTTGAGATCCGTTTCTACATTTCATGCTCCCTCGAGCTGCCCAGATTGCGTCCCCTTTCGGCCCCCCTCCTCTGTGATCATCTTCTATCACCTCCCCTTACCTGTCAGATTGATTACATTCACTTCTCACATCTTTAATTCCCTCCCCTCTCTACCCTGTGATCAGCTCTTTGTCCCTGTCCACTCCCTTCTCCCTTCTTATTGGCTTCTGTCACCATCCCGCTCTGATCGACTCTTTGCCTCTCCTCTCTTCTTCCTTATTGGCTTCTGTCACTACCCCTCTCCTTTTCTTATTGGCTTCTGTCACTGCCCTGCTCTGATTGGCTTTGCCCTCACCTCTCATTACTTATTGGTTTCTGTCACCTCCCCTCTCTGATCGTCACTTTCCTCTCCCCTTCCCCTTTTTGATTCCCTCTCTCCTTCTCTCCTCGTTCATTCATTCTTTGTGCTTCAATGGACTTAAAAGTGGCAAATCTGAGGTAAAGTCCTAAACATCAATTATAAAGTATGAGATTAAAAAAAAGTCACTGCTTTGCTATTTAAAGTAATGAGGTGTTCGCAGGCATGACCACAAAGTGTTATCTGAAAGGTCTTTTAAAAAATATTCGGAGAGCTGAATTAATAATAATGGTGGTAGACAGAACATGACGTGGTTAGTAGTACTCACATATAATAGAGGTGCAATGTATATTTGCGAAGTAGAAGCATAGCTGAGAATGGAGCTTCCCATCGGTGTTCCCACTCCATTGAAAGCTGCTTGGGGCAGTAACTGCAGTAATAAGCTGTGCACCCTGTGGAATCTCACTCTAGCACATGTACTCTGTCAATTTGAGTTAAATGTTCAGAATACATAACACAATCTCCTCTATTGACTAATAACAATGATTCAAAGGAGATAAAAGTCACAACCTTGGTGCTATACATAAATAAAGAAGTGCAATGGAGCTACCCCTTAATGTCAGATTCTATTCCCCCAATGGGACCTCAATGCCCAGCGCAATACTGCCACTGTTTGCTGTTTTTTCTCTTCACATCAGTTTTCCTCCATAGAGTGGCCATACCCCACTGGCACAGTTCAGTACAGGGAGGGGGGGGAGGCGCTATGACATGCACTTTCTCCGGGTGCTATGGTTCCATGCTACTCCTCTGGGTTTAGGCACCATGGGAGGTTAGGTTTATGGCTAGGCACTACCAGGGCTGGTTAGGGTCAGGCCTAAGGGGGGAGGGTTAGGTTTAGGCACTAACTGGGAGGATTAGGGTTAGGATGCAGGAAGGGAGGGTTAGGGTTAGAGGGTGAAGGGGAGAGGGTTAGGATACTTACTTACCTAGCCCCTGTTGGGATTCTGAGCATCGGGATTTCGCTGTCAGTCTTTTAAAAGGGCATCCCGACTGCCGGTCTCCCATACCCAACCCCGGAGCAACTGCATTGTTCAAAGTAATGTGTGCAGAGCCGGGCAAATCACTGGATGGTTAGTTGCTATAATAAGCCGTAATATGTGCAATATTAGCAAAAACTATTTTTTTGCACAACTCCATATGTAAAGACCTGGCAGAAATGGAGATATAAGAAGAAGGCGTCTCTGAACAGAATGGTTACAAGGGATGGTCGGTTGTGTTGCATTTCCCATTACAGGTATGGGAAATGCAATCTGCTTACTAAAAATATGCAAATTTGAGAGCATGGAAGAGAATTTTGCGAATTTCTCCTCCAAAAGCCCTTTGAGACATTTAAGTGATACTAAAATAATGTGAAAAGGGTGTGAAATCAGCCATTTGTACATCATTATTGTAAAAAAAATTGATAAATTAGCCCCTATGTATCCCCAAATATTGTCCACATTTATAGTTACTATGTACTAACTAATGTATGTGCCTTTATACCCTATACCCTCTAATGTGTATCCCCCTCATATACACACAGAAGGAAAACAGGTGGAAAACATACTGCAAGCCAACACTAACACAGATGGACTACACTCAAGCTACACAGTAAGTCAACAAAATCATCAAAACTCGCTCCTGCAGTCTGCATAACCTGTACACTCTACACTGATCTCCTGGTTTGCACACTGCATAACCTGCACACTCTACACTGATCTCCCTGGTTTGGACACTGCATAACCTGCACACTCTACACTGATCTCCCTGGTTTGGACACTGCAAACTTTTCTCCACAGCTGCAGCTTCTTGCACTGAAATTTCAGTTTCTGAGAAACATATAAATGCACATCCCAAACAACGTCATTTGCTTTATATCCACACAATTACCCCGTCTAAATGTATTTCTTACCAGTGTATTATTTACTACTCTTCATTTAACTTTTATTCTTCCAACACTGTTTACCTACTCTTTGCCACTACCTCACTGCTGTATTACACTGCCTTAGTGTCTGTCTCCCCTCTAATACCTGCATCCTCTGCTGTGCTGTCCTGCCCACCTCCTATTTGCTCACTTGTCATCCGTTGCTCTCCCTCCACCCTGAGTCAGCCACCATGCCTCCTCGCTCTTGCACCATAACAGCCATCTCCACCGGCTTACACCTTCCCCTTAGATCTAGCCCAAACCCCCTCACCCACAACCCAGCCAATCTCATCCACATATCCCCCGTCCCCTCCTTCCCATTTTCCTGTGCCCTCTGGAATCCCCTGCTGCGCTCTCCTATGGGGGCCTCTCCTTCACCCACTCTGTCAGACCTAACAACCGCCAAGGCGGCAGAGTGGGCATCCTCTTATCCCCCAACTGCACCTTTCGCATTATCCCACCTGAGCCCTCCCTTTCTTTCTACACCTTTGCGATCCACTCTGTCCGTCTCTTCTACCCCATTCATCTCTGTGTTGCAGTCATCAACCGTCCCCCAGGCTTCCCCACTTAATTCCTCAACAACTTTGCTGCCTGGCTTCCTCACTTCCTCTCTTCTGACCTCCCCTCTCTAATCCTTGGTGACTTTAACATCCCAATTGACATCACAAATCCTATATCCACCAATCTTCTTGCCCTCTCCTCCTCCTTTTTTACTTTCGCAATGGACCTCCGCTGCTACCCACTGTCTCAGCCACTCCCTTGACCTCGTCTTCACCCATCTGTGTGCTCTCTCTGACTTCTCCAACTCTCCCTTCCCCCTCTCTGACCACCATCTACTCTCCTTTACTCTCTCAACTCCACCAGTCAGCCCATTACCCAAAGTCACAATCTTGAGACTCTCGACCCTGCTGTCCTGTCTTCCTCACTTGATACTCTCCTCTATCAACCATGGCCTGCCCTAACCAGGCGGCCTCCTTCTACAACATCACCCTCACTTCTGCACTTGACTCCGTTGCCCCCACCTCCTCTGTCCCGCTCCATCAGTCCAAACCCCAACCCCGGCACTCCAAGCTGACCTGGTTTCTCCAAAAATGCTCATGTATAGCCGAGCAACTCTGGAGGAAATCTCGCTCTCTAGCGGACTTCCTTCATTTCAAGTTTGTCCTCTCAGCCCTCTCCCTCGCCAAGCAATCCTTCTTCCAGTCGCTCATCTCCTCTCAATCCTCCAATCCTCACTGCCAATTGGGTACTTTCAACACTCTCCTTCGCCACCCCTCCACCCCTCCCATCCATCCTTACTGCATATGACTTTGCCCCCTTCTCTTCCAAAATTGAGGCAATTCATCACAGTATATCCTCCAATCTCCCTGCTGCAACCCCACCTCCCCAACCATCCGCACCTCCCAGCCACCCCACCTTGTGCTCCATCAGCCCCACCATGGGT
This sequence comes from Taudactylus pleione, assembly GCA_031769625.1. Classification (NCBI taxonomy): domain Eukaryota; kingdom Metazoa; phylum Chordata; class Amphibia; order Anura; family Myobatrachidae; genus Taudactylus; species Taudactylus pleione. The sequence goes on from JAUIMM010000710.1 coordinate 10,927,044, forward strand.
GATGAGGTCCACTCCCTCATCTTGTCCTCTCCCCCCTCCACCTGCTCCCTTGACCCCCTCCCTTCTTGCCTTCTACGCTCCCTCTCCTCCACCGCCTGCTCCCACCTTGCTCACCTTTTCAACTTATCTCTCTCCACTGGCATCTTTCCCTCATCATTCAAACATGCTCTTGTCACACCTATTCTTAAAAAACCCAACCTCGACCCATCCTCAAGAGCCAATTACCGCCCATTTCTCTTTTCTCTTTTGCCTCCAAACGCCTTGAGCGGCTTGTCTGCAGTCGCATCACCAGCTATCTCTTTGACTATTCCATCCTTGATCCTCTCCAATCTGGCTTTTGCCCACTTCACTTCACTGAAACTGCCCTTGCCAAAGTCACCAATGACCTACTTGCAGCCAAATGAAGGGGCCACTTCTCTCTGCTCAACTTCCTGGACCTCTCTGCAGCCTTTGACACTGTGGATCATACTCTACTCCTTCGCACCGTTCAGACCTTTGACATCTCTAACACCATCATGCCTGGTTCACCTCTTACCTCACCAACTGCTCCTTTTTTGTGTCTGCCGGTGGCTCCACCTCCCTCCCTTCCACCCTTCCTGTTGGTGTCCTACAGGGTTCTGTCCTGGGCCCTCTGCTTTCCTCACTGTACACTTTTAAACAAGGAGAACTCATCAGCTCCTTCAGCCTCCAATATCACCTCTATCTCGATGACACACAACTATACCCCTCTACCCCTCCTCTCCTGAACTCTGACCTTCTGTACTCTCTCAGGTATCCAGCTGCCTCACCACCATCTCTCCCTGAATGTCCAAGCGCTCTCTCAAGCTCAACAAAACCGAACTCATCATCTTTCCCCCTAATAGTCTCCACTCCAACCAATCTCGCTATTACTGTTGACAACACAATCATCTCCCCTGTCCCCCAACTGCGCTGCTTGGGTGTCACCCTTGACTCCACCCCCTTCTCCTCCCCTCACATTCAATCTCTGGCTCAATCCTGTCGGTTCCAGCTATGCAACATCGCTCGCCAGTGGCATAACTAGGGTATTTGGAGCCCAGGGCAAATTTGAAAAGGGAGGCCCCTCCCTGATGTGTGCGCACGCCTGAGGCGCGCGCGGGAAAAAAATGGGCGTTACACTTAAAAATGGGCCGTGTCAACATGACACACCCCTTTATTTTCACACTGAACATTCCTATCCATATGTACCTTAACCCCAGTAGTGCCTCTTATACAGTACCCCTAGTATGCAGTTGTGGTGCCTCTTATGCAGGCCCATAGTAGTGCCCCTTATACTGTATCCCCAGTAGTGGTCCCCCTTATACAGCCCCCAATTAGTTCCCCTTATTCAGTGCCCCCAGTAGTGGTCCCCCCAAATGCAGTGCCCCATGTAGTGTTCCCCCTTATGCAGTGCCCCCAGTAGCAGTCACCACAATGCAGTGTGCCCAGTAGTGGTATCCCCTTATGCAGTGCCCTTTATATAGTGCCCCCAGTAGTAGTCCCCCCCATGCAGTTTTCCCAGTAGTGGTCCCCCTTATGCAGGCACCCAGTAGTGATCCCCCCAATCTAGTGCCCCTGTAGTGGTCCCCCCAGTGCAGTGCCCCTAGCAGAAGCCCCTTACATAGTGCCCTCAGCAGTAGTCCCCCCCCATGCAGTGCCCCCAGTAGTGGTCCCCCTGATGCAGGCCCCCAGTAGTGATCTCCCCTATCCAGTGCCCCCTGTAGTGGTCCTTCCTATTATTGCCCCCAGTAGTGGTCCCCCCAGTGCAGTGCCCCTAGTAGTAGGCCTCTTTTATACTGCCCCCAGTAGTAGTTCCACCCCCCAAGTAGTAGTCCCCAGTAGAGGTTCCCCCTCCCGATTAAGTGCCCCCCAGTAGAGGTCCTCCCAGTAATGGTGCCCCCAGTAGTAGCCACCCCCAGTAGAGGTCCCCCCAGTAGTAGCCACCCCCCTCCCCCATTGTGCCCCCAGTAGTACAGACAGGTTTAAAAATATATATATATACAAATATACTTACCTGAATCCACGCTGCTGCTCCGGACCACGACACCACTCCTGCCGCCGCCGCCCGCCAGTCCTCCCGGGCTGGCGCACTCAGCATTATGGGAGAGACATCATGATGTCATGACGTCTGTCCCATTACCCACTGCAGGAGCCGGACGGAAGCCCGGCTCTTGCAGTGGGTGCTGCAGCAGTCAATGAGAGTCTATCTGACTCTCATTGGCTGCTGTTTAACACACGCATCGCCACCAGCACTGGCGGCGATGCGTGTGTTATGCACAGCCTGAGCCCACCTCCTGGCGCTATTGGGCAAGCACTCAGGGAGAGGGAACGGGCTCAGCTGTGCAGCACAGGACTGGCGCTGGAAGCCTAGCGCCGGTCCTGTGTAAATGTGTAGCGCTGACCGCACTCACTGCGGTCGGCGCTACACTGGCTAACTAGGGCAGGCCGGTACCGTGGATGGCGGCGCCCCCCCATGCCACCGGTCCCACGGCGCCCAGGGCACGCACCCTGCTCGCCCTGCCCTAGTTACGACACTGTCGCTTGCATTAGGCCTTTCCTCTCCCAGAATGCTACCAAACTGATTATTCATTCACTAATCATTTCTCGGCTCGACTACTGCAACCTTCTCCTTACTGGCCTCCCACGTTGCCATCTTGCTCCCCTCCATGCTGTGCTCAATGCTGCAGCTAGACTTATCTTCCTCTCCCGCCCTTCCACTTCTGCTGCTCCCATTCCCCTACAGAATCCTCTTCAAACTCCTCACCTTCACGTACAAGGCCCTCTCTAACTCTACTGCTCCCTACATCTCCAACCTCATCTCCTTACATACTCCCTCCCGTTCACTTTGGTCTGCCAATGACTGTTACCTCTCCTCCACCCTGGTTACTTCATCTCATGCTCGTATCCAAGATTTTACCCGTGCAGCTCTCCTTCACTGGAATGAGCTCCCTCGCTTGATCAGACTCTCCCCGACCTTGCAGAGCTTCAAACGTGCAGAGAAAAGCCACCAGTTCACCAAAGCATACCCTTCCACCACATAACCGCGTCACCAGGTCTCTGTCCCTCCTGCATCAGCCATCTCTACCTCGCCTACTTCCTGCACTCAGGTCCCCCTCTACACACTCATGCCTCATGTCATCTGTCTGTCTCCCCTCTCCCCTAGATTGTAAGCTCCTAGGAGCAGGGTCCTCCTCCTCACTGTCTCACAGCCCTCTTCTCTAGCACTTCTATGACAGCCTTCACCTTCAAAAGCTGTAGTGTGTATGAAGAATTGTGTTGCTAATTGTTACTTGTGTTCTGTTTATAATTTGGTTACTGTATCGTAATGTAATGTTCTGTGTGCCCTTTACTTTTTGTATGGTGCTGCAGACCACTTGTGGCACTCTATAAATAAAATTTAATAATAATAATAATATACCTTATGTAGACAAAAGTGATTGGACAGTGACAGCAAATAGATCAACAAGATTTTATTGACATTAGTACTTTGTAGGTCCACCACGTGCAGTGATTACTGCAGACACCCTTCTTGGCAAATTGTCTACAAACTGTTTAAAAGTTCCTGGACAACAGCAAGCGGTATGTTTCGCCATTCCACATTAAGTACAGTGACCAACTGTGACATTGAAGAAGGTTGAGTCGGCCTAGAATGCACCCGTCGCTCCAACTCGTCCCAGAGATTCTCAATGGGGTTAAGATCTGGAGTCTGAGCTGGCCAGTCCATCGGGGTTAACAAATTTTCTGTATACCAGTCCAGGGTTGCCCTGGAAGCATAAGAGGCGGCATTGTCGTCTTAATAAAAAGATTTGTTGCATTGTTTATATGTCATATTTGTGATCTTAGGTTTGGTTTACTGCTGATACTTATTTGATTGTATATTTTGGTATTTAATTATACCACTGTACTTTCCTTTTTTTATTGACAACACTTATATTTTTGTTTATCTGTTTTTGTTTTGTTTATAATATTTAGAACATTTTCTAATAAAAATCTACATGATTAAAAAAAAAAAAAAATAGTTGCATGAGTCTCCCTATGAAATGTTCTTGTCAAAACTAACACATTAGTGGCTTTTTGGAACTCATATGCATTGATATGCATTTTGCTTGCATGGGGGTGTCAATCACTTTTGTCTACATAGTGTATTAGGTACCTGCTAATGTGTGTAATTTTATAGTATGTAACCCCTGTGTGTCCCCTTACATACTTTGTAACTTGTACTATGTACCTCCTAATGTTTGGTTTGGGATCTGGGAGTGCCCAGCTGAGAGAGCAGGAGAGTAAGGGCAGTTGGAACTTTCATCCTCTGTCAGGGTGGGGGCATCTGTGTTGTGGCGGGCAGCCAGTGAGAGCTGTTAGAGGAAGAATGGTCTGACCATCTGTTGGATGAATCGATAAATTAAAACTATATTATAACTATTAATTCTAAGGACAAGGGATTATCACTTGTATATCTATACATTCACTTTGGAAATTACCTTAAGTTTATGATACCATTATGTTTTGTACTTAGAGTATATACTATCACGGTGAAATGTGTGTTGTTATATGCCAAGTTTCTCTTCTTCAGTAAGAGTGATTAAGAATTCATGGTATGACGGAAGGCACCAATGTGAGACAACTAAATTATAAATACAGATTTTATTTTTAAAGGAGTAAGGTGAAAACTCCTCATAGCTGTCTCATTGGCTGTATTTTGATGCTGGGTGCTGGATGCTGCACAGCCAATGCTCAATATATCTGCAGATATACAGTATTGGGGTATCGTACTGTGTGTACCTGCTGCACAGGCCGGCAATGATTGACAGCTCAACCAGGCGGGCGCATGTAAATGCCCGTACAGTTGTGACGACAGAATCGGGCAGTGTGTATGCAGATGTATTTAAGAATGGTTATGAGTGCTTCAGCATTGGACGAAGAGCCCAGGAGTGCTCTTACTATGAGGAAATCCATGGTCATCACGAGATGGTACTGTAAATAAATAAACTGTAATAAAAATACATTGAGTAAAGGTTCCAGCTCAGAAGCAGTGACTGGTACCAGTATGTTACTGATTTGCAAACGTTGCTCTCCCTGGTTTTAATATCTCCATTGTTATCTTTAATATCCATTACCCTACTGAAATAGTCTGTCTCCAGTGGTGTATCGAGCTGGATTATTGGCTGAGACAAGATCAGTTTAAAATTGAATCGCAGCGACACCATCTTGCGACTGGCCGCAAGACGCCGTTTTGCGAATGGCCGCCTAAGCGCCATTTTAGATAAACTCACACTTTAGTACATGTGGCGATAATACTGTTAGCATCATGCGATTGCATCTGTGACCATCGCCATAAGTCAAAAGCCCATTTCATGACTTTATGTAGTTTGGGTGCTCTGGATAAAGTGTATATTATTATAATTCCCCTAAAGGATATATTGCATTAGCTAAACAGAGCAAATGACCAAGTGACAACTAGCCTGTGTAGACAAGCTTCCTGAATATGTCTGCTCTCACTCCAGGTGGCCCTGCTCGAATACACACCTTACATTAGCAGGCTTCCTGCAATAAAATACCTTCAAAGCCAAGAGTGTTATCTTAGGTTTGGGTCTTGTAGCTGGGCTAATTAGCATCTACACAAGAGTCTGGGAGAACAAAGGACTTTACTTTTGAGCCTGGGAAGGGTGGGGGCTGCTGAGAGAGGGGGCGTGTGGAACTGTAAGGTTCAGCATTCCACACTGCTAGGTGTTCACTTAGTTTAAGTGAGATCTAAGTGCACCATTTCTCATACACACATTAATACGCACAATTGCGCTGGTAACTAATCGCATATTAGCGAATGCATAAGATCCTATATGAAAACGCTGTCCATTAGCTTTATGCGCACGCATCTGCTCCAAGCTAACTAGCATCTTTACATCAAACCCTGCATACTCACACATTACATATTCACATACAAGGTTCCATAAGCTTTAAGGTATAAGATTTAAGTTTGTGCATTTAGTATAAATGCTGTGAAATAAAGATTATTTGGTAACTAAGGTTTTATACATGCTAAGTAAGCCTTGTTTGGTTTTGTACTGATGCATACTCTTTCAACAGAATTCCGGTATTATCGGTGTGGAGATCGTATCATGCATTCTCAACTTATGGACTGCAGAGACTTCAAGCAACAAAATGTATATTATATGAACAACTGTTAGAATGTTGTATGGGGCGGGAAACCAGAGACCCTCAGTTGTTGGAGGCTGGGTTGTGTCTATTTGAACCAGCCTGTTAAATGCTCTGTAACAGATGCATCCCCCTTGAGGACCAATGGCATCAGCAACAAACTTCTCTATTGTGTTGTCTATTTCTGGGGGGTATAAATATGTGTGCTCCAACACTGGGTCTTAGTCTTCGTGCTGAATGCTGATTGACGAAGGGTTTCTTGCTGATGCCTAACATCCGGTCCGGAAGCTCTGCGGATGTATACTGTACTTGGGTCTGTATAATTCCTTTGCGCTGAATTGTGTATGGATCAATAGCGTGTAACTGACTGTACTTTTACTTGAATAATACTTTGTGCTTCGGAACCACACGTTCCAAGTCTGGAGTCTTTATTTACTGTATAAACTGTGTACGCAAATTAGTGTCATCCTTAGAAGGTATAGGCAGGATATTAGAAGGTATAGGAAGGAGTATATAGAGGTTCTAATCCAGTATCGTTAGTTGGGGGCTAGTAGCGAAGTCACGTACCTACTCACACGGTACATACGGTTATCGATATTTCAGCAAAGGGTGGAGTGGCCACATGCAGGGTTTACCTGCAACCGCTTTGTGCTAAAAGATCGCTATCTGTTTCCGTGTGAGCCAAGGAAGCTGACTAGAATCCAGGGACAAGAGAGGAAAAAGTGTGTTTTCCTTTGTTGATAGAATCTAACGTTTAAAGGGGTTGCCGCAGTATTGAGTACGCGGCTGCGTCACAATTTTGCGCACAGCAAAGACGCACTTTTGTGTGCGCAGCTAAAAAGTTGTCATACGGTTGTGTGGTAGTTGCATTATTGTGTATGCGACTGCACCATAGCGTATACGTACTTCCGGTTGTGCTGCCATGGTGTTTAAACAAAGCCGTTGAGGTTTACATTTTTCAATTGTTATCAATATCTGGGTTAAAGTGTATTTTTCTGTACAGGAAAACGTGTGTAACAGTGAGTATTTGATTGTAGGGGTAACTTGTTCCCTACAGTTAGAGGTAACATATGACCTTTAAGGGCTAAGTGCTAGTCGCTCGGTAAGCAGCTTACCGTTCTATACACAGTAGCAGGTGTACATGTTGTCTTTGTTGTAGAGAAGGTGTGGAAGTTGCCTATTTAAATCTTATCCAGGTGTGGAAGTTGCCTTTCTAAATCTTATCCGGGTGTGGAAGTTGCCTTTTTCAAATATTATCCAGGTGTGTGGGCGCTGCCGTTTAAATCGTCCACAGGTAAGTGAAAGTATCTTGATTGTAAAAGCATAGGAGTTGTCTCAGAATGGGAGCCATGCAAACAGTAGAGATGTTAGACAATGATGTGCTGCTAATGAAAGCGCCGATTGGGTCGGCCCGTCGTATTATGCATACTAAGTACGGTAATTATGCGATAAGGTATTGTGATGTATGGTTTAAAATGATGATGAAGAGTGTTAGACCATTTCCCAGAATTGGTAGTTTTGATAAAAATGTACTAGATAATGTCCGGGATCACATCAGTCTGATGCGCTCCCGAGAGAAAAAGGTCAAATATTATAACAAGCAACTTATACACTCTTTTAAGCAACCATAAAGAAAATGTTCATGATGTGGATGATGGGCCTATTGTAATGTCTGCCATTTCCCATGCTGTGCAAAAGATAGATGCTGCATCACCACAATCACAAGTGGTGCCGCCATCTCCATCAGTAACAGCAAGGGAAGTGCTAACACCCTCTGCACCCATAGAGGAAGTTGTTAATACCATACATAGCAGCAGCAGATTAAACCCCCAGTCAGGTAACAAGGTCAAAGGTAGCAGCGCTGCCGGTCTGCATCCCATTCGGACAATAACTGTTCCAAATGGAAATGCAGATGCGAACGGTGTAGTGCCCACGAGGGAAGTAGTAATGCATTGTCCTTGGACAAGAGCAGAACTAAATTCCATCATAAATGATTTCCCCAATCCCAAAAAGGAACTAGCCAAATGTCAAAGATTTTTGAGAAATTTGGGTAGTTCACATGAGCCAACTAATAAAGATTGGCGTGTGGTGTTTAGGGCCTGTCTACCACGCAATACTGACGTGACAAAATTTATCACGGATTGTGTATTAGATGGTGACGTTCCCTTAACATACCAAGTAAACCAAGGTGACATTTCCCGCATTGTAACTCAATTGGGTATATATTTTCAAGTAGTAGTTAACTGGAACAAAATTTTCACCATTTAGCAAAAGGAGAGTAATCTGCAGAAGATTATTGCAATCGGGCTCTGCAGGCTATCGCCCAGTACACTGGATTAGAAGATATTATAGATAGCACTCACCACAGGGGAATTATAGTCACGGTACTCATGGACGGTCTTAAAGAGAATTTAAAGACTCGGGTTCAGACCTTACAACCTGGCTGGAGGGGAGTCACAATAGATACACTCATAGAATCTGCCATAGAACATGATAAAAACATCTCAAAGAAGAGAGAGACCCAGAGCGAAAAACTAATGGCTGTCAGTATCCAAGCTCTGGAGGGAATGATGGTAACATCACAGCCAACGGACACACTTGCACCTGCACACACACTTACACCTGAACAGTTATATGCCCTCACTAACCCCACGCAACAACAAACACAGCTCTATTCCACAAACCCTATACAACCACAGGTCCCATACTACTCACAAACCTCATATCCCCCACAATACCCTTACCCTCCCTATCCTTACCCATATCCACTACCTTTACCCTCTGCTCAAACCTCACAAGAACACGTCTTCACCCGATCCACGAACATGTTTTAATTGTAAACAAACAGGACACTTAAGTAGAAACTGTGCAGCAAAAAGAGTAGGAACCCCAAAACAGGGAAGACCTGGACATCCCCATAAGGGATATGCACAGAGACCAGCAAATGTCCAGCAGGCACCAGCTCCAATTGTGGCCGAAAATGCTTTATTGGGGAATGGTAGCCAATGCTAGGGGTCAGGTGATACCTGTAGTCTACAGATAGTCAGCTTAACGGGAAGTACTATGGAAGAACCGGTCATGATGGTTGATGAAGCTGGTACTGAATATCCTTTTCTTGAAGACACAGGGGCGACCAGGTCAGTGATGAAATCTCCCGTTAATTTACAGGTGACCAACGAGACAGTACCAACAATGGGTGTAACAGGTAAAGTGGATCATTATCCTTTAACAAAGTCCACAGAGGTTACTATTGGGCCGTTGCATACCAGGCATTCTTTCCTTCTGGCTGCTGCGACTCCTACTAACCTGCTGGGCAGAGACTTGTTTTGTAAGATGGGATGTGTTATATATTGCACCCCTGAGGGTGTATTTTTAGATATCCCAGAGAGAGTTGCACACGAGGTGTGGGATATGTTGGACACTCCCCAAAGGATAATGTATCACTCTACAAGTTTAAATGAAAATCCATCACAGGTAGATCATATGTTGTCCCAAATTCCAGATTCCTTTGGACTAAGGATGGACAGGACACTGGATTAATGGCAAACATGAGCCCTGTAATGGTAAATTGAAAAAGCGGTAGGCAAGCTCCAAACATTCCCCAGTACCCACTAAAACAGGAGTTAGACTTAGGGGTTTTTCCAATAATTGAGCGATTATTGAAACAGGGAATTTTAGTTCGTACAGCTAGTGTAGCCAACAGTCCCTTCTTTCCAGTGAAAAAGAGTGGTGGGAGGGGTTATAGGCTGGTACAAGACCCTAGAGGTGTTAATAAGGTGGTAGAGAGCCAATTCCCTGTAGTGCCAAATCCAGCTGTCATTCTGATGCAGATCCCACCAAATGCAACCCATTTCACTGTCATTGACCTCTGTTCTGCTTTCTTCTCTGTGCCTCTCCACCCTGACTGTCAGTATCTATTTGCATTTACATAGAGAGGTGTACAATATACATGGACACGGTTACCCCAAGGTTTCATAGTCAGCACCCAGTATCTTCTCCCAGGCATTGCACGACTGTTTACAATCTTTTCAACCTGCCAATGGATCTGTTCTAATTCAATATGTGGACGATTTATTGCTATGTTCTGACTCGTTTATGTGATGTTTGAATTATACTAAACTTTTGTTACTTCATCTCTCGCATACAGGACACAAGGTGGCTAAGGACAAACAACAGCCGTGCCAATCCAGAGTAAAATATTTGGAACACTGCCTAACCCAGGGGTTACAACATCTCACAAATGATAGAATTCAGGCCATACAAAACATGACACTGCCGCAGAATCAACAGCAAATTCGTACCTTCTTGGGAATGTGTGGATACTGTAGAATGTGGATCCCAGGTTTTTCTATTTTGGCCTTGCCTTTACAGGAATTAGTCTCTTCCTCAAAGCCCGATCATGTCATACACACAGAGGAATCAGAGCAGGCTTTCCTTAATCTTAAGGATAGTCTGACAAAAGCTCCTGCATTGGGAATACTTGACTATGAAAAACCTTTTGATTTGTATTGTACGGAAGCCGATGGTTGTGCTGCAGGTGTCCTTACACAGAAACATGGTGATGCCAGTAGGCCCGTAGCATACTACAGTGCCCAATTGGACACTGTAGCAAGATCACTCCCCACTTGTTTGAGAAGTGTAGCAGCTACCACTCTATTGGTGAGTAAAAGTGAGGACGTAGTACTGGGTCATGATATGATTGTCTACACTCCACATGCTGCATCTGCTCTGTTGAACTCTGCTCAAACCAGACATGTCTCTTCAGCTAGATTTACCAAATGGGAACTAACTCTAATTGCACTACCAAACATCACTGTTAAACGTTGCAGCACGCTGAACCCAGCATCGTATTTACCATATGTACAACATGATGTACAAAGGGTGGAAGGAGACGAGTTGCTGGTGGGAGGTGAGTTCAGCGGACATAATGATACGCACGATTGTATGAAATATCTGAATCAGACCTTTACTGCTAGACCTGACATACATGACACACCTTTAGAGAATGTAGATGTGACTTTTTACACTGATGGGAGTTGTCATAGACAAACAGACACAGGTAAGTTATGTACAGGTTATGCTGTTGTAAATGACACAGACATCATAGAAGCAAAACCTCTCGGTCCTCCTCGCTCATGGCAGAGTTAGTAGCACTAACTAGAGCGTGTGAACTGGCAGCAGGCAAATCTGCTAACATTTACACTGACTCGAGGTACGTGTTCGGGGTGGTGCACGATTTTGGGGCTCTATGGCGTCTGAGAAATGTTATGACAGCAGCAGGCACACCAGTTGCACATTGCAGACACATAAAACATCTTTTAGAAGCAATCCAACTGCCCAAAGTGGTGGCAGTAATTAAATGTAAAGCCCATACATGTGAGGATGATCCGGTGTCACTGGGCAACAACAGAGCTGATGAAGCTGCAAAATGGGCTGCAGGGTTAAAAATGTTTTCTCCAACTGAAAAAATTATGTCTTTCCAAACAATTGAAATGCTGAAATTAATTGAGATGCAAAATTTGTGTTCAATTCAGGAAAAATCCATTTGGAAGTCCAAGGGATGTGGGCAAGAGTCCTCCGGGCTCTGGAGGGACGGACAAGGTAAACCAGTAGTCCCCAAGGCATATTACCCCAGCCTGGCTGAGGCAGCACATGGTCTGACTCATCTGGGAAAACAAGGTATGTGCAAGTTGGTGAGAGCATACTGGTGCGCACCAGGTTTTTCTTCACAAGCAGAAAAGATAGCAATGTCCTGTCTGACCTGCTTGAGGAAGAACATAGGGAAAGCGATCCCTACTGAACCATCCCACATTCCACCGACTGATGGACTTTTCCAGGTGATACAAATTGATTTCATCCAATTACCACCCTGCAGGAATCTTAAGTATGTATTAGTGTGCACTGACGTATTTCCTAATTGGGTTGAGGCCTACCCAGTGGCCACTAATACTGCTGCATTTACTGCCAAGAAAATAGTTCAGGAATTTGTATGCAGGTACGGTATCCCTAAAATCATCGAGAGTGACAGGGGTAATCATTTCACTTGTGATGTTTTTCAAAATATGTGTAAGCTGATGGGTATTAATAGCCGACTTCATACCCCCTACCGACCGCAAGCCAGTGCCAAGGTAGAGAGGATGAACGGGACTATTAAAAATAAGTTAAGTAAAATTATGGCAGAGACTGGACTAGGATGGCCAGAAGCGTTACCTTTGGTCCTACATAGCATAAGGACCACTCCTAGACCCCCTCTAAATCTGTCCCCATTTGAAATACTATTCGGTAGGCAACCTCATTTGATTATAAGTCCACAGGAAGACTTGAAGGGTAACAACGAGGTAACTGTAAAGTATCTTATATCAATGAGTAAGCAGTTAAAGCAACAGCAGCAGAAACTGAAATTGTTGTCTAATGATATGCCTGAAACTAACTGTCATGATGTTGAACCAGGAGAATATGTTATGATCAGAAATTTCTTGCGTTCAGGTTGTTTGACTGATCAGTGGGAAGGTTCGTACCAGGTGCTGCTGACAAGTACTACATCTTTGAAGGTGGCCGAGAGAGATACCTGGGTCCATTCAACTCACTGCAAAAAGGTCAATCAACCGGTGAAGAAACAAGTCGGAGACAAGGCTGATAGCGTGGACCTGTCGCTCGCGAGCTTGTTTTGGGAGGATTGAAAAGGTTGTAGTGAGAGAAATTTGCAGGTCTTGTTGTGACAATGGACGGGCCTGCTGTGTTCATTTTCATATTCTCTTTTAGAGTTTTCACCATCCTGGTCAGTTCAGGGACATTAAGTTTCTGTGATGGGGGATTGATTGAGGAGATGGGAGCTGATGGCAGTGTTAATGGAGTGGAGTCAGGAGGAGTGCAATGCCAATCAGGGGTGTGTCTGACCAATCTTAGTACTGTTATTGTTAAGAGAGCTGTCATTCCGGATACTCGGGGATGGTGTGGAGGTTTATCGTCTGAAGACTCCTGTATTTGTGAGCTTTGTGGATCCCTAGTTGATGAGAATTGTATCCAACGGTGCCAACCTAAATATAACCCATACTGGGGTGGGTATCCTTTAGAGGATTATCATAGCATGGTAGGCAAAGTGTTAAATCAAACTGATTGCTGGGTTTGTTCACATGTGCCACAGGGACAGCATAACGTAGGGTTGGTGCCATTTCCGCTGAATATCACGGAAATTTTAGAATTACAAAAAGAGAAAACATTGGATTTAAAATTCCTCTCATCCAAACCACCTCATTTCAAACTCTATCAATTCCAAGTAGATAGATCACTTTTGTGTTTATACATAACCAACCCCAATAAACCCGGGAGTTGGGAAGTGACGGGGAATAATTAGACGATGACCTTCTCGCAAAGAGCTGATTATGAGTCCATAAACCATGACCTGTTACGCTCAATTAAATCTAGTGGGAAACATTTTAGGTATCGGTATACATTGAGTTCCACCAAAGAAATTATGATGGTGGCCAGTATGAATACCGAGGTAAATACAGAACTGCATTACAACCCTGAACTAGGAAATACTATCATCTAATGTATTATATTTAGACATGCATAAAATGTATTATTGAAATGTTATTTTTAAAAAACCTTAGATAATGTAAAGTCTAAATTCCCCTTCAAGACTGCTTTTATAAGACTGGTGCATCCCCACACCTTTCACATGATCTTCTAAGATCCACGGTGTGCGTATAATAGTAGTTTTATAACCCCACTCAGAGACACATTATTGATGGATTAAGAACCACCTTGTGCCATCCCATAATAACACTGAAAAATATGTAAATGTAAGCCTAAATTAAATTCTAATAGCAGATTGTGATATCAAAGGGTGGACTGTCGAAACTGGATTATTGGCTGAGACAAGATCAGTTTAAAATTGAATCGCAGCTACACCATCTTGCGACTGGCCGTAAGACGCGATTTTGCGAATGGCCGCCTAAGCGCCATTTTAGATTAACTCACAATTTAGTACATGTGGTGATAATACTATTAGCATCATGCGATTGCATCTGTGACCATCGCCATAAGTTAAGGCTATTCACCAAAAGCCCATTTCATGACTTTACGTAGTTTGGGTGCTCTGGATAAAGTGTATATTATTATAATTCCCCTAAAGGATATATTGCATTAGCTAAACAGAGCAAATGGCCACGTGACAACTAGCCTGTGTAGACAAGCTTCCTGAATATAACGTCTGCTCTCACTCCAGATGGCCCTGCTTGAATACACACCTTACATTAGCAGGCTTCCTGCAATAAAATACCTTCAAAGCCAAGAGTGTTATTTTAGGTTTGGGTCTTGTAGCTGGGCTAATTAGCATCTACACAAGAGTCTGGGAGAACAAAGGACTTTACTTTTGAGCCTTTGAAGGGTAGGGGCTGCTGAGAGAGGGGGGCGTGTGGAACTATAAGGCTCAGCATTCCACACTGCTAGGTGTTCACTTAGTTTAAGTGAGATCTAAGTGCACCATTTCTCATACACACATTAATTCGCACAATTGCGCTGGTAACTAATCACATATTAGAGAATGCATAAGATCCTATATGAAAACGCTGTCCATTAGCTTTATGCGCACGCATCTGCTCCAAGTTAACTAGCGTCTTTACATCAAACCCTGCATACTCACACATTACATATTCACATACAAGGTTCCATAAGCTTTAAGGTATAAGATTTAAGTTTGTGCATTTAGTAAAAATGCTGTGAAATAAAGATTATTTGGTAACTAAGGTTTTATACATGCTAAGTAAGCCGTGTTTGGTTTTGTACTGATGCGTACTCTTTCAACAGAATTCCGGTATTATCGGTGTGGAGATCGTATCATGCATTCTCAACTTATGGACTGCAGAGACTTCAAGCAACAAAATGTATAGTATATGAACAACTGTTAGAATGTTGCATGGGGCGGGAAACCAGAGACCCTCAGTTGTTGGAGGCTGGGTTGTGTCTATTTGAACCAGCCTGTTAAATGCTCTGTAACAGATGCATCCCCCTTGAGGACCAATGATATCAGCAACAAACTTCTCTATTGTGTTGTCTATTTCTGGGGGGTATAAATATGTGTGCTCCAACACTGGGTCTTAGTCTTCGTGCTGAATGCTGATTGACGAAGGGTTTCTTGCTGATGCCTAACATCCGGTCCGGAAGCGCTGTTTATGTATTCTGCACTTTGGTCTGTATAATTCCTTTGCACCGAATTGTGTATGGATCAATAGCGTGTAACTGACTGTACTTTTACTTGACTAATACTTTGTGCTTCGGAACCACACGTTCCAAGTCTAGAGTCTTTATTTACTGTATAAACTGCGTACGCAAATTAGCGTCATCCTTAGAAGGTATAGGCAGGATATTAGAAGGTATAGGAAGGAGTGTATAGAGGTTCTAATCCAGTATCGGTAGTTGGCATCCTGGAACTCCTGAAATGTACAGTATCAGCCAATGCCGCCAAGTTGCTGTTCACCTTTCCAGGGTGGTGACATCCAATTTAAGATCTCTGATAGCATTTTTCAGTACAGAGGAGGAGTAAAGGAGTGTTTGAGATCTTTAATCATAGAGTGGAGATTGTGGATATCTTGCTCAGTAGAGCGAGTGCATCCTCATTGTGCTTAGATGACAGAAGGGAGGTGCTGAGTAATCGTTAATGATCATACTTTCTTGGGGTGTGCGACTGGTGCCGACACAGTGGGTGACACCATTGTTGCACCATGTCTCTTGCTTCTTGCCAGCAGGGTGCCTGGAACTAAGTATCACTGCTGACGTGCTACCCAGAACGTCCTTTGCATGCTTCAAGCATGCCATGCATCCTGCCAACAGTGCCGGACATTTTTTATGTCGACCACATATGTGGTATGTGTTGACCATTCGAACATGTCGACATTTTAACTCTGTCGACCTTGTACCTGTCAACCTATTGCTTTATCTACCATCAGTTGTCGACACATTGACTGTCGACTTTGACATTGTCGATCTTCTATCTGGATACCAGTCAAGTGAACACAGGCCGACAGCACCTCTCCCCCCACCCCACACTGGCCGTGCGCATGGCGTCCTACCTATCTTACTTACATTAATGATGTCAATACATTTTTTATTTTGTTATTGCTCAGCTTTAACTTGACGGATGGAGATGCAACAAGGAGTTTCCACTACAAAATTATGCCGTTTTCATGAACATCGGTTCAGTAGTTTTTGCGTCAACTTGGAACAGACAGACAGACACAAGTTAAATATTAGTATAGATATATTCAGGGATGAACTGGGGCTGTAGATCAGCCCTGGCAGTCCCCCCCTGTGCGCACGCCTGCAACATGGGTGTGGTTAAGTTTCACAGGGGCGTCCCGTGAGTCACGGGGGCCTGGCCTCGTGGCATGCCCGTCTCTTAGTATCCAGGCCTAGCAGAGCACCGAGAGGCGGTGTTGCTCGGCAAGGATTACCAGCCCATAATGTGCGTCACTTACCTCCACCTGAGCTCATACCATGAACGGGGGTTTGGAGGACGGGGCCACCTCCGGAGTCGGGAAGGTGACTTCCGCCCTGTGCAGTTAGAAGCAGTGCTGTCAAGAGAGGCCACAGGCCTGGACACAGAGGAAGGGCTAAATCCTGGGAGGCATGGCCACGCCCCCTTAAAAAGCTTAAAAAATAGTATGCACATGGGGCACCAGCGACACAGACCACTAACCTCAATCCTACATCTCTTTCCCCCTCTAACGGACATAAAACTGCTCACTCCTCACCTCAGATCACTCACCTCAACTACAAATCCTCTTCCACTGACATAGGGCCTTATCGACAGTCAGAAATCTGCGATGCACCGGACCTGTACTGCAATCACACTCACTGAAAGTCTGCTGCCATTTGTGGAGGAGGCGGTGATTGCCTCCGTTTCCCAAAACAGAGGCGTGTTGCCGCTGTTGGGGGTGGGTCGGCTGACGGAGGTTTCCTGGCCTCTTTCTTGTATCAGTGGCGGACGACTTGCGTGTCCTCATGGGTCACTTGGCCGGCCGATGTTACAGAGATTATCCGATGCTGCATTGTACAACGCAGCTCGGCTAAGTAATGGATGCAGGAGGCCTGATGCCTCCTGTTGCATTACCATAATTGCAAGGATGGAATTGCAAGGCTGCTTGCGTGCAGCTTTTAAATTCCATCCTGTGCTGAATTAGGCCCATAGAACACTTGCTTTAACCCTATACCCGTTCCCAGAGACCCATCTACCCACACAAACCACAAAGATTTACCTCTTGGATCGCTGTACCCTGGGGGTGCCCGCACCGCACACCCTGCACCCATAATATATTTATCTCTCCAAAGTCCCATGTCGGCACGGGTGGCCGGCGCTGTATTAAACGGCTGGAAAATGGCCACCTCGGCCATTTTCCCGCCGTTTGCGCATTCACAGTACAGGGAAAATAGCACCGCCATTTTCCCGGTGACCTGCGCATGCGCTATAGACTCTCGGCAAATTCTAGTGCCCAGAGTCTATAAGTGCGGCGCTGGCCTGCACCGCTCAGTGCGCTGCCGGCCGCCGGAGGAAGAGGAGGTGGCCCGTGACGGAGACTGCACACGGGCCCCCTCCTCTCTAGAAATGCCCCTTGCTGCACCTGACTCATTATATCATACTCGGCTACTGAGCTGCTCTTACTGGGGGCCAGCTGATGACGTGGTGGACCTGGATTAGAGCACCTGCAATGACTGTGTCTGCCTATCCCAGCGCTTTGTTGCAAACAGGGTGCCGGCGGCCCACAGCGGATGTGGCGGCACCCCCTGGGCACTGTTCTGGGACCAGCACTGGCAAGGCCCCCTGTTGCAGGGGGCCTTAAGTGGCTGTCTATGCTACCTATGGAATGGGTACGAAATACCGCCGGCTGCATGGCTGGCGGTTCGATTCCCGGCAGCGCCTGGCCGACAACAGCAGCGCTGGAAATCCCGATTGTGGATAGGTAAGTACTAACTAATCTAACCCCCTAACCCTCCTTAGGGGTGCCTAACCCTAACCTCCCCCCCAAGTGCCTAACCCTAACCCCCCCCTTCCCCGCTGCCTAAACCTAAGTCCCCCGGGGGGGTGCCTTATCCTAAGTCTCCCCCGGGGGTGTCTAACCCTAACCCTCCCTCCCCCTAGCCTAACCCTCCCGGGGGGGTGCCTAGACCTAAGTCCCCCCCGGGTGCCCTAAACCTAACCCTCCCCCCCGCGGCTGTCCGCTCGCGGCGCCCGGCATCCCTTCGATCGGGATGCCGGGCGCCTGTCTACATCTAGACACCCGGCATTTCATCCCTCGCCGGGATATGACAGTCGGGAAGCCGGCTGCCAGTATTAAGGCAGCTGGCTTCCCGATTGTATACCCTACCCATGCTTTGTTATTGTACTGTCCACCAAAGCAAGTGCATGTGGCAATCCAGGGGGTATACTGAATTTGTTGATGGTTTTGCCTGCAGGATGTAACCCACAGCTTAGCTAGCAACCAGGAGGCCGCACTAAAAAAAAGAAGCGGCCGCCCTCATTCAGAGAGAGCGATGGCTTCTTGCGAGCACCTCTGAATGAGGGCCTAAATGCTTCTGAAGCTCTAGGTACGCCGGAGAGAGACATGCATGCCCCAGCTTTTTGTGACTGCACTCCCAATGCGGTATGACCATGCAATCATTTTGTGTTTGCCATCGTTTTATATATGCGCACAGGGTTTGTTCTGATTTGCAGCATGAGCTATAATACAGGTCACATTACTTATTGAATGCTTGGAAACAAAGTGGAACCACAATTAAGCAGCATTGCACTTTGCTAAAGTAAATTGTTTCTAAAGCAGTATTATGTTCTATGTATTCAGTAATTTAGCCTCTCTTATTAAACGCACATGAAGCCATTCAGAATTGCACACAAGCCATCGATTTCTAAAGCGTTGATCTGTTGCCTGTGAGCATATTGCAGGTCCTGCTTCTGTTCTCATATGTTTCAGTTCCTTGGTATAATCAAGTCCAATCTGCAATTAACTGCTAGAGGTAATGAACTCATTAATAGAATGTTTTAGAATTTATATGAGTTTCCCAAAATAGATCCAGGAATGTGTTTGTTTACCCGAGAGAGAGAGAGAGAGAGAGAGAGAGAGAGAGAGAGAAAGAGAGAGAGAGAGATACCGCTGCATCGCAGATCTGCCTTCATCCCACTTACTGTCATAGAGACTATTACATTATATATCCCTCCAGCGATGAAGTGGACTGAAATATTGCTATAATGTGCTTTTTGAAATAAATAGACTTAGTGCGAGCACAGTAGCTGCAGGCATTGGCTGAGATCAGAGATATTGTGTTATTGAAGAGATGGTTAAATGTCCCTCTTAGTGGAAAACAACCTACAGTATATTCAAGCTGAACAACGTTCTAAATAAAAAATGGGCGACAACTTCATCTATCTAAAAATACAGAAAAAGGCCAGAGTGACAGAAAATACGGATGGGGTGGGTTTCTCGTTGGGCACATTACACCCACGTTCACCAACCCCTCTCTTTTATCTCTCCTTCACTTTATCTACCCGCTTCTATCCTATTAAAAAGCACATATTATTTATCTGCTGAAATACTTTTACATTTGTAAATCTTCTTTTCATAAGAGGATACAGAACCAGAGGTGGGTTGAATACATGGCCGTAACTAGGGCAGTGCAACCATCTCACCAGTGCTACAAGTTCCCGGCAATGTTGTGGATGCCATGTAAGTCGGTATGATATCAGTGAGAACCGTGGCACACACTGGAGATTCAGATTGGAGGAGCCAGTGGTGCCGAACTGCAGCAGACAGAGGGAAAACGGGAGAACCTAATGATAAGTAGCCTAGCCAGGTAAGTTCAATCACTGGAGTGGAGGTAGCATACAGTATATGAATATATAAATGACGGATGGGGGGGGGCAGAGAATTAACATATAGATATGGGGAGGAGAAGACTCAAGATTGAACATACAGATATGTAGGGGGAGCACTATATGGAGGGGACAGCATAAGATTGAACATACAGATTGGGGACACACACACATGAATGGACATATAGATATGGGGAGGGCAGCACAAGAATGAATATATAGACAAGGGGGGGCGCAAGAATGGAAATACAGATATGGAATGGGGGCAATAATAAATGTACAGATGACGTGTAGCACAAGTACAGACAAACAGATGATTTGGAGGTAGCAGATAGGTGTATTGCTGTAACTAGGAGTGTGCGGGGCTCTGTGGGTGACACCATTCCTGCACCACGGCTAAATGCCACCCAGAGCGTCCTTTGGATGCTCCGAGCATGCCATGCATCCTGCCGTCTGCAATGACCATTTTTATGTCGACCAAATATGTGCTGACCATTCAAACATGTCGACCTTTTAACTATATCGACCTTCTGCACTGTCGACCTTTTGTCAGTTGACCTTTTGTACCTGTCGACCTATTGCATTATCGACCATCTGCTGTCGACCCACTGACTGAGCCTTCTACATTGTCCATCTTCTATCTGGATACCATTCAAGTGAATGCGGGACCACATCACCTCTCCCCCACCCCTACCTATCCTACTTGCATTAATGATGTCAATAAATTTAGTTTTTGTTATTGCTCAGCTTTATCTTGATGGATGGAAATGCAACAAAGTGCAGTTTATTTCTAGGAGTTTCCACTACAAAATGATGCCGTTCTCATGAAAATCGGTTCAGTAGTTTTTGCGCCAACTTGGAACAGACAGACAGACACAACTTTCTTATAATATTAGTATAGTTATATTCGGGGATGGACTGGGACTGTATATCAGCCCTGGCAGTCCCACCTGTGCCTGCAAAATGGGAGTCGTTAAGTTTCATGGAGGCATGCTGCCAGTCACGGGGGTCTGGCCTCGCGGCATGCCCCTGTCTCTTAGTATCCAGGCAGAGCAGAGCGCTGGGAGGCAGTGCTGCTCGGCAAGGATTACCGGACCATCATGTGCGTCGCATGCTGCACTGCCACCACCCCTTTCCTCCCCCTGAGCTTATACTAATAACTCCAGTGGGGGGTTGGAGGGCGGGACACCACCGGAGTTGGGAAGGTGACTACCGACCTATGCAGTGGGAGCTGCACTCCTCAAGCCGGCTCTGAGGCCATCAGCCATCTTTAGAATGTAAGGGGGAGATGTATTAACGGCAAAAATGCGGTAAAACCCCCGAAAATGCAGTTTTCGGGGGTTTTACCGCATTCCCCGTATGTATTAAGCAGCAGAATGCACTGCATTCACGTCTCTAGGTAACGCCACCTTTAGGTGCGCATGTCCTTCTGCGCATGCGCAGAAGGACTTCTGGGTGTTCAACCTGGAAGTCCCTCTGCCCGGCAGCATCGCAATGGACAGCTCTCATTGAGAGAGCTGTCCTTTGCGAAATCCTTGGTACATGCCGCAGTAATGAACCGCGGTATGTACGCGAAGTCAAGGGGGATGTACCGCATCAGTGATGTCGCCGTTATTACATCTCCCCCTAAATTCTTACGAGCAGGGCCTCTACCCTCTTGTGCTTCTCCTTACTTTACTTTAATCTACATCCCCCCACCAGGGCACCTAACACTTGGTTGCTTACGCTCTGTTGCATATCTAGGTCTTATGGTCACTAATGTAGCAATGTATATTATCCACGTCCTTGTCCTATATTGTACTATACGTCACTTGTCAAATTATTTGTTTACGTACTTTGTAAAGCGATGCGGAACACTTGTGGTGCCATATTGTGGAGGAAAACTGAAAGAGAACATCCTGAAAGCCAGAACACTTTCTGAAGGACATCAAACATAGTTGTGGGAATAAGCCAATTCACCATCACTAACAGCTGCTGTATGTATATCCAGGAAACTCTTTACTGCACTCCCTGCTTAAACATTTCAAGTGCTGCCCTTACTGATTGCTCTTGTTGTTCAAAACACCTTTGACTAGATTGGCTCTGTACATTGTAAATTTTTGCCTTCATGCTACTGAAAAACCTGTTTGTACTGTATTGCCTCTTTCCACTGCTTCACTACTATCTACTTTACCATTCTTTATTTTAGTAACTAATTCCTGCACCCATTACTCACCTACTTCTCTTTATATTTCACTTTTGGAGCTGCGCTCATACAATAGCAGCTCTGTTCTTTTACCTGTATTTTGAACATCTAACTACATTTATCCACACTGTCCCTACATCACACAGCCTCCACATCACACTGTCCCTACATCACACAGTCTCTACATCACACTGTCCCTACATCACACAGCCTCCACATCACACTGTCCCTACATCACACAGCCTCTACATCACACTGTCCCTACATCACACTGTCCTTACATCACACAGCCTCCACATCACACTGTCCCTACATCACACAGCCTCTACATCACACTGTCCCTACATCACACAGCCTCTACATCACACTGTCCCTACATCACACAGCCTCTACATCACACTGTCCCTACATCACACAGCCTCCACATCACACTGTCCCTACATCACACAGTCTCTACATCACACTGTCCCTACATCACACAGCCTCCACATCACACTGTCCCTACATCACACAGCCTCCACTCCTGTTTTCACCTCACTTATTACCACATCATGAACACCTCTACTTCAATCACCCCCTTATTCAGTGTCTAGATAATCCTCTGCTTTTACCTACTTCTTCCACCCCTATCCTCCCCCTCTAGTCTCCTCCACTTGCTGTTCCACCTTTTTTCCCTCACCAGTCTCCCTTACAACCCTCTACTTCTCTCAACCACCCTTTCTGTTCCTCCACTCTTAACCACCTCCCTCCCTCCATGGACTTGCTACCCCACCACTAAGCCCTATTCCCTACTGTCTCTGCCGGTCCCCTCTAGGGCTGCTGTGAGAAATCCTGGAACAGAGTATAGCAATATCCCGGGGGTCCCACCCTGGAGGGGGCGTGACCACTGCATGTTGGGGATGGCTGCACCTCTCTGTGGGTGGGCCTAGCATGTAAGAAGCACCCACTCACAGGAGCATGGCATAGCATCCAGCAGCCGGGACTATAGTACTCACTATTAGGATGGCGGGGCAGTCCCATGAAAGCCACATTTTAGCGGGATGTATTTAGATGCTAAAGTGTAACAAACAAAAATTAAAGGGCAAACTACTTTATTTTGTACATTTCTCATGCAAATAATACATAAATAAAATCTATTTTTGTCATAGAGATAGATGAATGAAGGACTTCATTTTGACATAACACAAGGTCATCTTATATACATTCCGTGGCATATATCCTAACCCACTGCTCCATGCTCCTTCATCACTATCTAACCCATCAGAATTGCCCCTGTCTGTCTGCCCCCCCCCCCTTTGGAATGTAAGCCCTCACGAGCAGGGCCCTCATCCCTCATGTGCTTTTCCTCCCTTACTTATGCTATCATGTACTCCTAACTCCCCAATTGGCACCTAACACTTGGTTGCTCATGTCCTGCTGCTTGTGTTATGCAGCAATGATAATAAACCATGTCCTTGTCCTGCATTGTTTTGTATTACTATTACTGTTTTTTCTTGTGTGCTCATTTATGTACTGTGTAAGGCGCTGCGGAACCTTTGTGGCGCCATATAAATAAAGGATAATAATAATAATAATATAAATAAAGGATAATAATACTAATAATAATAATAATCAGCCCTTCTGGCATTTAGATATATTAACATTTTCATTCATTTCAAACAACAAACTACTCCTCTGACCACGAGTTGGGTATTATATGCTGGAGGATGAAAAGCCGCCGGTTAGAATCCCAACACCGGAAGCCCGCTGTTTAAAATCCTGACGCCGGCTGGTAAGTACTCTAACTTACATACAATAGCTTTGCTCTAATTCTATAAGAAAGAACTAGGTACAATCCACACCCTGCACTAAAATCCTAGTTTGGTGTACATGGGTTGGGTGTGCTATCCTGGTGGTCGAAATGCCGGCGGTCAGAATACCAACAGCGACATCCTGACAGTCAGAATCCCGATCCAATTAGGCAGCTGTCCTAACTCTAAGCCCTAACCCTCCCCCTAACCTAAATCCACTTTTCCTGCAGCCTAACCCTAGCTCTCCCCACCCTGCAGCCTAACTCTAACCCTCCCCCTAGTGCCTAACCCTTAACTTAACCCTCGTCCTAACCCCAATACTTACCATCGGCATGCCGGCGATCAGTATTCTGGCGCTGGGATTCCGACTGCTGGTGGGATTCCAATGCCGGTATTCTGAGCACCGGCATCCCGACCGCCAGGATGGTAACTAGATCCCGGCAATACTGATGGAATCATCCACTTTAATAATTATATACTACCAAAACTTCCCCATTCCCAGAACTCATTCAGAAGATTAACAGGGACTGTCATTCTTAATGACTCACGAAGGAGTAGCACCAGACACCATAGCTAAGTCTCTGCTGTCAGTTGTGACAATCAGAGGACATTGCCAAGTAATAGAGACAGAGGGAGACAGCTGAGTCAGGAGAATAATTGTGAAGCAGTAGAAGTCGTTGCTAATCATATTCTATGGCTATGAAGAAGATACTGTAGGTATGTAATTTGGATGAAGTGGAAGAGTGGTTTGTACTGAATTACTTTAAATGAAAACAAAAATGCAATATTTTCAATACATCTGCACTATTACAGAATATTTTCCTCTAAAAGAGCAAGTTGCGTTTATCTGTTATTGTTCATACAAGTACCTCTTGTTCTAGTCCTGCTGAAGCCTTCACCTGTCAAACGTAATGTATTTCCCTCCATTCTCCACTTCACCGCTCTTCACATCGCTACTTGCTCTTTCCAATTCACGCTTTAATAAATTACTGTTTGCAAAAGTACCATCTGAACAATCTGTAGCCTCAGATTGTATTGTCTGGTTAATGCAGGGGCTGCGTTGGGTAGAGACAGGAAATTGCTCCTGATTAAAAATAGAATTCAGCTGCAATCTTTTTAGGAAATAAATCCCGTAGGTCCGGGCATTAACACCTTTGCCACAAGAGCTGAACCAAAGTTTAAATGGAAACTTTTCAAATTATAAGTTATTTTTTTGTGGCTGAATATACTGTAGTTTGGGTTTACAATTTAACTATCAGGTGACATATAAAGAATAAATTGTAACATTTCATAATTGATTGCAATTTTTCCCTTAGAATAAAGCTGTTGGATCTTCACTTATATCTTAATGAAATCATGAAAACAAGAGTGCATGAGAACTGTCCTTATTACATGAGTCACATTTCTATATTTTCATATTTTTATTACATTGGTATCTAAGAGCAAAACATTTACTTTCCTGTATAAATTGCATTTGGTTGGTGCAAATGCGTTTCGCTGAGAATAGGGATTAATAGCAATCTCTCCCACATCTGATAATGTGTATTGCTAGAGCACAAAGGGTCTGTGGGTATGTGTTGATATGAAAATACCTCCTTGAAGTTCGCTTAAATATTTTGTTACAAAACATTAAATTGTTTTTTGTATGTGAGTACAGATTACCGTATATACTCGAGTATAAGCCGAGTTTTTCAGCACATTTTTTGTGCTGAAAAAGGACCCCCTCGGCTTATACTCGAGTGAAGTGTGTAGCGATGACCGGACGGAGTTCGGTCAGTGCTACACAGCACAAACATACAGCCGCCGGAGCCGGCAGCTGTGTGTTTGCTGTAATCAGCAGCCGATGAGAGTCTGTCAGACTCTCATCGGCTGCTGCTGCTCCCACTGCGGGAGCCATCTTTCGGCTCCCGCAGTGGGTAATGGGAGAGACGTCATGAGTAATGACGTCTCTCCCATGCAAAGCGGACGGAGGAGCTGTTACCGGCGGGACCAGGAGCGGGGGTTTCAGGTAAGTGATTTATTTTATTTTTTTATTACGTCTCTCTCTACTGGGGGGGGGGACTACTGGGGGCACTATCAGGGGGGATTACTACAGGGGGCACTACCAGGGGGGAATTACTACAGGGGGCACTAATAGGGGGGATTACCACTGGGTGTACTACCAGGAGGGGATTACTACTGGGGCACTAAAAGGGGGGATTACCACTGGGGGAACTACCAGGGGGGATTACTACTGGGGGCACTAAAAGGGGGGGATTACCACTGGGGGCACTACCAGGGGGGGATTACTACTGGGGGCACTAAAAGGGGGGATTACCACTGGGGGAACTACCAGGGGGGGATTACCACTGGGGGCACTACCAGGGGGGGATTACTACTGGGGGCACTAAAAGGGGGGATTACCACTGGGGGCACTACCAGGGGGGATTCCTACTGAGGGCACAACCAGGGGGAATTACTACTGAGGGCACTACCAGCTGCTGCATTTCCCACCCTAGGCTTATACTCGAGTCAATAAGTTTTCACAGTTTTTTGTGGTAAAAGTAGGTACCTCGGCTTATATTCGGTTCGACTTATACTCGAGTATATACGGTAGGTTGTTTTGCTTTGCTTAGCTTGTATTTAGTGGGTTTGGTATATTAAGTCGACAGTCACAATGTCAACATTCATAATATCAATGCCAGAATGTCGGCTTAGGGAAAATATGTCCACACAGACGGCAGAGTCACAATGTCAATAAGCCATTTTTAAGGTAGCTCTAATAAAAACATTAATGCTAACCCTAATCCTGACACCTAAACCTAACGCTAATGTTGGCATTTCAGCAGGGGAGCTGCAGATGAAACGCGTTGGACCACATCCAGTGGCGTAAATTCATCCCAGATGCCAGGAGGCAAATTAGAATTTGGTGCCCCCATGTCACAGCCACTGCCACTGTAATGTAGCATTTTGCATGCAGAGACACCTAAAGTTGCACACAGAATACAGGCATGCCACAGATCATTTTAATCAGCAGAAGGTGCTTGTGCATCCTATTCGCATCGCTGTGCAAATAACACGCATTTGAAGGAAAAAATTTGCATGAACATATGCTCTGCGATACTGAGTCACTCTGCCCTCACGCGTTATGTGTCGCGTGGAGGATAGATGTATGTGGACACATCTGTATGCATTAGTCACAGATAAGATAGTGACCTGTATGGTGCAATTAGCATTAGGCTTAGTGTCCCCATGATGGAGGCAAAAGCCACCTCTTGTGGGGTGGGGAGCCCTCCTGATAACCCTGATGGAGGGGAAAACCACCTGATGTGGAGGCTTTGAGGACTGAGTTTAAGTCAAGATACTGTAAGACTGCCACTGTGGTGGGACTACAAATCACAAAATGCCCAGTCTCCTGCTGACTGCATCACATGCCAGGAAATTGCTCCACCAAAGATCTGCCCCCCAGACTCAGCCACTGGTGGCCCAGGCTGCTGCCTCCCGTGCCAGCTCCTGGAAGAAAATCTGCAGCCACGCCAATCCTCAGGCCAGCCACTCAGGACTCTACATGGGTCCACAGCTAGGACTGCCACCAGGGAGGAGTGGGATGGAGAGTTGTGTGTGTGTGGGTGCTGGGACTGCTGCAAGGGTCCACGGATGAGGCTGTCACAGGGAGGAGTGGGACGGGGAGTTGTTGATGAGGGGATGTGCCGAGACTGCTGCATGGGTCCAAGCGAGGCTAGGGCTGCCGCCAGGCAGGATTGAGAGGGATAGTTGTGGGTGAGGGGGGCACCAGATGTGTCACACTGACATAAAAAGCTGCTGAGGAGCAGGAACACCAATGAGTAGGGACATGCTATAGATAGACGGAGGCGGCAGCTGATGGTCTGACACGGAGCTCTCCACTAGTATATGTGGTGGCTTCTCAGGTACAGGGAATAGATGCTGTGTGTTATATATTGGGCGGTCGTGGCTGGACACTCTGGGTACATAGTTACAGCCCTAAGTTGGGTGAATATATTGTGGGCAAAGGAGGAGGTGCCCCTTCAGTGCTGGAGCCCAGCAGCAGGTGTCTCCATTGTCTCTCATAGTTCTGCCCCTGAACACACCTCCATTAACTACACCCACTCCTCATCCTGAGGTAGTATACCGGAGAGAGGTGCACACCAAAGCACTAATTCGGAAGTGGATCAGTTGGCCAATACCAACTATTAGCGCAGAGGACAGCATACTGCATTAGCCGGCTAACATCAACACTAGCGACACTAAACATCAGATGCAGCTCCCCTGATGAGAAAGGGCTATCAGGTGATCAGTCATCCCCTCCGGGCAGATACCAACACCAGCAGTTGACGGCAGCAGAGGCCACCCCTGCAACAAGCCAGTGGGTCACTTAAAACATCAGCAGCTTCCGTTAGTGATTCAGCAATAGCCACAGCTGCTCAACACTGCTGGGAAGCCAGAGGGCTAACAGCAGCTGCATACAGCAGCTCAGAATATCATCGACAACAGCCCTGCAGGAATAGGTCACCCGGCAGCATCTGCAATGCTACCAGGTGGAGAGTGATAAAGTACCAACCAATCAGCTTCTAACTGTCTAACTGTCATTTTTCAAACACAGCCTGTAACATGACAGTGAGGAGCTGAGTGGCTGATAGTTTATCACTTTCCACTACCTCTCTCTCTCTCTCTCTCTCTCTCACTCTCTCTCTCCACTATCTCTCTCTCTCTCCAAGCTTTGATACATCTCCCCTATTGTTTCTTAGCAATCCCATTTATTAATCATCATATACTGATCTTTTCTACGGTTTTCAATTAATGAGATCACATAATAGTACAGTGCGGCATTTACACATCTGATTACTGTTCTATATGAG
Organism: Taudactylus pleione; assembly: GCA_031769625.1. Classification (NCBI taxonomy): domain Eukaryota; kingdom Metazoa; phylum Chordata; class Amphibia; order Anura; family Myobatrachidae; genus Taudactylus; species Taudactylus pleione. The sequence goes on from JAUIMM010000710.1 coordinate 10,955,886, forward strand.
ACCCACTGCTTCATCAAGGCCTTAAAGCTCTCATCCTAACTAGGGGTGAGCAAGTTCGGATTTCTGAAATCTGAACCCCCCCGAGCACCCCCTGCTGTAGTGTTGTCCAGGGGGTGATCTGTGCATCAGGGGTGCTCCCCCAAAGTGCACTCCAAAAAAAAAAATATTTTTTTCTGTGTTTGTGAATTGTGTGCGCAGTAGCCGCACGTGCATCAACAAAGTAATGCCAAGCATGTGCCTGTGTCCCATAAGTAAAGGGCCGGCTGGCTTGTCCGTTAAAGGGTGCTGTAACCCCCAAAGTGCACTCCAAACAAAATAAAAAAATATTTTCTGTGTTTGTGAATTGTGTGCACTGTGGCTGCACGTGCATCAACAAAGGAGCAGCGCCAAGCGTGTGCCTGTGTCCCATAAGTCTGTTAAAGGGTGGTGTAACCCCCAAAGTGCACTCCAGTGCGTCTGTGTCATAAGTCAAGGGCCGGTTTGGACATCTGGTCTGGACTGAAGGACGTGCCAACAATGTCAATTTCTGACATGTCTACTGTCACTGCATATGATACTGTCACCACTGACAGAATGGTGGAGGAATTATTTTCTGTGTTTGTGAATTGTGTGCACTGTGGCTGCACGTGCATCAACAAAGGAGCAGCGCCAAGCGTGCGCCTGTGTTAAAAGTAAAGGGTAGGCTGGCTTGTCTGTTAAAAGGTGCTGTAACCCCCAAACTGTGCTCCACAAAAAAAAAAAAATGTTTCTGTCTTTGTGAATTGTGTGGGCTGTAGCCGCACCTGCATCCTCAAAGCAGCAGCGACAAGCGTGCATCTGTCTTTTAAAGGCTGGTGTAACCCCCAAAGTGCTCTGCAACCAAAATAAAATAATCTTTTTTTCTGTGTTTGTGTGTGAAATGAATGCGCAGTAGCCGCACCTGCATCCTCAAAGCAGAAGCGACAAGCGTGCGTCTGTCTGTTAAAGGGTGGTGTAACCCCCAAAGTGCTCTCCACAAAAAATGAAAAATTCATCTTTTTTTTCTGTCTTTGTGAATTGTGTGGGCTGTAGCCACACCTGCATCCTCAAAGCAGCAGCGACAAGCGTGGGTCTGTCTATTAAAGGGTGGTGTAACCCCCAAAGTGCACTCCAACCAAAATAAAATAATCTTTTTTTCTGTTTGTGTGTGAAATGTATGCGCAGTAGCCACACCTGCATCCTCAAAGCAGCAGTGACAAGCATGCGTCTGTCTGTTAACCCCCAAAGTGCAGTCCACAAAAAATAAAAAATTCTTCTTTTTTTTCTGTCTTTGTGAATTGTGTGGGCTGTAGCCGCAACTGCATCCTCAAAGTAGCATGTGACAAGCGTGTGTCTGTCTGTTAAAGGGTGGTGTAACCCCCAAAGTGCACTCCAACAAAAATAAAACATTTTCTTCTGGGTTTGTGAATTGTGTGCACTGTATGTGCATCAACAAAGGAGCAAGGACAATTCCATCTTGCACCTCTTTTTTTTCTCTGCATTATGTACTGTTTGGGGCCTAGTTTTTCAAACTGCCATCCTGTCTGCCACTGCAGTGTCACTCCTAGATGGGCCACGTGTTTGTTCCGCCCACTCGTGTCGCTTAGCATAGTCATCCAGCTACCTCGGTGCAACCTTTTGGACATAAAAACACTATTGTGAGGTGTGAGGTGTTCAGAATAGACTGGAAATGAGTGAAAATTAAGGTTATTGAGGTTAATAATAGCATAGGAGCAGAAAAAAACCCACAAATTCTGTGATTTTAGCTGTTTTTATGCTTTTTTTCCAAAAAATACAGATCCAAAACACAAAACCCAGAACCCAAAACACGGAAGGGTGGTTTTGGCACAACCAATCCAGATCCAAAACACGAAGAAAGATCCAGATCCAAAACACAAAACACGAAACGTGGCTGGTGCACACCCCTAATCCTAACCCACTTCATGCTCTTTCCTCCCTATCTTCCCCCACTATGTCACGCCTGTCTGTCTGCCCCTCCCCTTTAGAATGTAAGCTCTCACGAGCAAGGACCTCTTCCCTCATGTGCTTCTCCTTACACTTTCTTCTACTCTTTACCCCTCATAAGGGCACCTCACACGTTACTGCCAACTCCCGGCTGCTTATTGTGAGTGCTTTAATCGCTATTGCAGCAATGTATATGAATTGTGTCCTTGTCCTGCACTGTAATCAGGGCCGGATTAACGGGGGGGCATTGGGGGCACATACCCCCGGGCCCCCCTCAGAGAGGGCCCCCCGCTACCAGCCGCAGATCAGATCCAATTTATCCCTCCGGGCCGCCACCGCGTTTAACAGCACAGGTGAAATGGCAGCCAGGCCAGCCCAGTAGCTGCCGGCCATTCACTGTTTAAACACCATCCTGACAGCCCCCGCCGGCGCCGCAGAGCAGCACTGGGTTGCCAGGCAGGAGATGGACCAACGACAAACTACGTTGTTGCAGCCTGTGCAGTAACTGGCTGGCGTCGCGCGTAGACTGCAGGGAAGAAGAGGGCAGGACTTGAAAGGGAGGTGCGGACGCTGTGCAGCTACAGCCGCATATGGATGCACAGGGGTGCGTGCGGGTAGAAAATGCAGCAGTTCAGCTGTTGAGGACAAGACCGGCTGTCAGCATCTCATCATAAAAGAAAAAAAGTAAGAGACAGTGTTGAACAGTTTTTTTTTTAAACCAAATAAAAATGAATTAAATAAAGGCACTGGGTCCATTGGTTTTAAATGTGTGTGTGTGTATATATATATATATATATATATAATATATATATATATATATATATATATATATATATTTATTTTATGTATGTGTATATGTAAATTTGGAATTCCGGCACTCACTGGTATGATGCAGTGTATTATGTATACTTGCCAAGTGTGTGAGTGTGTGTGTGTATATATAAATATATATATATATATATATATGTATGTGTGTGTATATATATATATATATATATATATATATAGGTATATAGGTATATACAGTATAGAGATATATATATATTATTAACATGCAAATGGTCCTGCACTCCAGGCAATAAGGATATTCCTGACCGGTGCCCTCATAGCAGAAAAGCGGCATATACGGAGATAGGGTGCAGCACTCGGTACAATAATCAAGCAGAGACACGGTAATAGAAATCAACGTGTCCAACACTGAAACGTTGATTTCTATTACCGTGTCTCTGCTTGATTATTGTACTAAGTGCCGCACCCTATCTCCGTATATATATAATATATATATATATAATATTAAATATCTATATATAAGCAGGTGAAAATAACGCATTATGCATCCATCTAGCCAATGTTTCAGGACACTCCGGTCCTTTTGTCAAGGGAATATATAAATAATTAAAATATATATATATATATATATATATATATATATATATATATATACATACATATATATTCTATCTGAGAAAGGGATGTTGTCAGGAAGCAAACGGTCTAAATGGCAACCGCCAGCTTCCTGACTCTCTAATCCCGGCAAGGTACTAAAGGCAGGCGTCGAAAACTCAACGCCTGTAATTAGACCTACACCAGAAGACCGACGCTCGGCATACCGAACAGCCACGGAGGGGGGAGGGTTAGGTTAGGGGCTCCTGGGGGGCGACTTAGTGTTAGGCACACCCCCAGGAGGGTTAGGTTTAGGCTAGGGGAAGGGGGAGTTAGGATTAGGCACCCCCGAGGGGAGGTTAGGGTTAGGCACCCCCCCGAGAGACTTAGGTTTAGGCTGTGGGGAAGGGGGGGTTAGGGTTAGGCACTTGGGGGGGGTTAGGGTTAGGCACTTGGGGGGGGTTAGGGTTAGGCTTAGGGGGTAAAATTAGGTTAGTTAATACTTACCTTTTTAACGATCGGGATCTTCACCCCTGCCGGGTTGCCGTTGTCGGGAATTGAACCATCGGCCATGCGGCCGGCGGTAATACCTACTATACCCCTGACAAGAGACCACCTGTGCAATGTCAGCCACTACACATTGTGAGTCTCGAACAACATTTCAATAATTGCGGTACTGCCGCATTTATTATCGATCCAACTTGCAGGGGATATTTAAATTTTTTATTAAAATATCCTCGCTATGTACAACGGGGAACTCGCAGGGACAGCGTTGCACTAACCGCTATTCCTGCGAGTTATATCCCCGCCATTTAGGGGAAATCTGTCAAAGAAGGGAAAAAGATTGCGTAGTGTCAGCTTCGGTAGCCGGCCGGGGGCTGCAGGGGAGAGATAGAAAGATCTCTCTCCTGCCCCTGGAGGCTTACAGTAGTTTACACCATCTGAGAATGGTGTAAACTACTGGTGCTAAACTCCAAAAAGTTTTGCTTTTTGGAGTTTAGTACATATGGAGCAGGTTGTAGTCCCCATTGATAATAATGGAGACTACGATCTGCAGCGCTAATTAGCACATTGCTGGAGATTTCTGTGAAATCTCCTGCATTGTGCTTTTAGTACAAAGGTACACTACATAAAATTATGCTGAAACTAAGAAACTACAGTTTCTGCATAATTTTATGTAAAAAATGGCTTGATACTTAAGCCCCTATATATGTGAAGTTTGGCACTCTGGAAAAGAAACAGTATGCTGTAGTGCCCTCCTACTTTAGTAGAAGCAAATAGGTATCCTGTAGAAAAAAAAGAAGCATCACTCCACAAACTTTTAAATTAGTGTAAATCTGAACCCTGAGGAAAAGACCCTTTGGGCTATTTCACACCTGCCAGTTTTGCCAGCTGTAAAATTTTATTAAACATGGAAGCGGGTGGGTACTTTCAGACAGCACAGTCGCCGTGTTACAACTGGGAATATCCACCGACAAGGACGGCTGCCGTGTCATGTCCGTGCCGTCCCTGCATGTAAGTAAGGCACAAATTACAATGTTGCCTTTCACACACACCGGCTTGTACCCGTCCACAATTCGATCTGCTGCTGCGCATGCCTACTGCATTAAAAAAACCAACCACACAGTAAAAATGGCTTAAAGCCCTTACATGTGAAAGGCACTGATTGCCTGAAAAAAAACGTCCAGCTTTGGACAGTTTTTTGTGCCGGCTGGGCAAAACCTGCAGATGTGAAATAGCCCTTAGAGGTCTTGAAATAACGTTAACTATTAATACAGATTTATACTATTTTATACAGACTAAAGTCTGTGGAGTGCAGCCTCTTCCTTTCTACAGGATACCTGTATGCTATATATAATATTTATGTTTGTGAGTGTAAATATAAATTATAGACGTGTGCTATGTTCAAAGTATGCTGATTCCTTGGTTACATACATTATATATTCCAAATCCAATATTCCAACCTCACATCCGGTATGGGACTGTATATGAGCACCAATGTCCTTCAGATACTGTATATGGTTTGAATCGTTTCCATGGAAAATAAGATAGTACTGTATAGTGGCAACGTGAATGTAATGTAAATGTGGGTGTACAGGAAAACTGTACAATATAGAAATTGAACTACAGTAGTTGTGTTAATTAGGGGTGTGCACCGGCCACTTTTCGTGTTTTGTGTTTTGGTTTTGGATCTGGATCTTTCTTCGTGTTTTGGATCTGGATTGGTTTTGCCAAAACCACCCTTCCGTGTTTTGGGTTCTGGGTTTTGTGTTTTGGATCTGTATTTTTTTGAAAAAAAGCATAAAAACAGCTAAAATCACAGAATTTGTGGGTTTTTCTGCTCCTATGCTATTATTAACCTCAATAACCTTAATTTCCACTCATTTCCAGTCTATTCTGAACACCTCACACCTCACAATAGTGTTTTTATGTCCAAAAGGTTGCACCGAGGTAGCTGGATGACTATGCTAAGCGACACGAGTGGGCGGCACAAACACGTGACCCATCTAGGAGTGACACTGCAGTGGCAGACAGGATGGCAGTTAGAAAAACTAGGCCGCAAACTGTACATAATGCAAAGAAAAAAAAGAGGTGCAAGATGGAATTGTCCTTGGGCCCTCCAACCCACCCTTATGTTGTATAAACAGGACATGCACACTTTAACAAATCAATCATTTCAGCGCCAGGGTCTGCCACACAACTGTGGCTGAAATGATTGGTTCGTTTGGGCCCCCACAAAACAAGCTGGCAATTAATGTGTCCCTGCACAAACTGGCTCTACGGAGGCAAGATGTCATCCTCATCCTCCTCATCCACCGATTCCTCACCCTCTTCAGTGTGTACATCCTCATCCTCACAAAGTATTAACTCGTCCCCACTTGAATCCACCACCACAGGTCCCTCTGTACGTTCTGGAGGCTGGTCTCCCTGGAAGAGTTGATAATTCATTTTGATGAACATCATCTTCTCCACATTCTGTGGAAGCAACCTCCTACGCCTTTCGCTGACAAGGTTCCCGGCTGCACTAAACACTCTTTCGGAGTACACACTGGAGGGGGGGCAACTCAGGTAAAATAGGGCCAGTTTGTACAGGGGCCTCCAAATTGCCTCTTTTTCCTGCCAGTACAGGTATGGACTGTCTGACATGCCTACTTGGATGCTGTCACCGATGTAATCTTCCACCATTCTGTCAATGGTGACAGTATCATATGCAGTGACAGTAGACATGTCAGAAATTGTTGCCAGGTCCTTCAGTCCAGACCAGATGTCCAAACTTGGTCCTGCCTGCCCTGCATCACCGCCAGCGGGTTGCTTAGGATACCTAAGTTTTTTCCTGGCAGCCCCAGTTGCGGGAGAAAATGAAGAAGGAGCCATTGACGTGTCACGTTCCGCTTCAGCTGACAGTGTGTTCACCAGCAGGTCTTTGTACCTCTGCAGGCTTGTGTCGGCCGGAAAGAGAGACACCACATAGGCTTTAAACCTAGGATCGAGCACGGTGGCCAAAATGTAGTGGTCTGATTTCAACAGATTGACCACCCTGGAATCCTGGCAAAGCGAATGAAGGGCTTCATCCACAAGTCCCACATGCCGAGCGGAATCGCTCCGTCTTAGCTCCTCCTTCACTTTCTCCAGCTGCTTCTGCAAAAGCCTGATGAGGGGAATGACCTGACTCAAGCTGGCAGTGTCTGAACTGACTTCACGTGTGGCAAGTTCGAAGGGCTGGAGAACCTTGCACAACACGGAAATCATTCTCCACTGTGCTTGAGTCAGGTGCATACCCCCTCCTTTGCCTATGTCATAGGTGGATGTATAGGCTTGTATGGCCTTTTGCTGCTCCTCCATCCTCTGAAGCATATAGAGGGTTGAGTTCCACCGCGTCACAACCTCTTGCTTCAGGTGATGGCGGGGCAGGTTCAAGAGTGTTTGCTGGCGCTCCAGTCTTCGGCACGCAGTCGCTGAATGGCGAAAGTGGCCAGAAATTTTTTGGGCCACCCAAAGCGTCTCCTGCACGCCCCTGTCGCTTTTCAGAAAATTCTGCACCACCAAGTTTATTGTGTGAGCAAAACATGGGACGTGCTGGAATTTGCCCAGATGTAATGCCCGCACAATATTGGTGGCGTTGTCAGATATCACAAATCCCCAGGAGAGTCTAAGTGGGGTAAGCCACTTGGCGATGATTTCCCTCAGTTTCTCTAAGAGGTTGTCGGCGGTGTGCCTCTTACTGAAACCGGTGATACACAGCGAGCTGGCGTTTCTGAGATGCTGCTACTGGTGACGCTGCTGCTGTTGCTGCGTAAGGTGATACATCTACCCAGTGGGCTGTCACAGTCATATAGTCCTTAGTCTGCCCTGTTCCACTTGTCCACATGTCCGTGGTTAAGTGGACATTGTGTACAACGGCATTTTTCAGGACACTGAGGACACTTTTTCTGACGTTTCTGTACAGTCTCGGTATCGCCTGCCTAGTGAAGTGGAATCTAGATGGGATTTGGAACCGGGGACACACTACCTCCATCAATTGTCTAAATCCCACTGCACTAATGGCGGATACCGGACGCACGTCTAACACCAACATAGCAGTCAAGGCCTCAGTTATACGTTTTGCTTCAGGATGACTATGTCGTACTTCATCCTCCTCGCTAAGGACTGTTGGAGGGTCAATTGTTTAGTAAAAGTAGTGGTGTTCCTACTTCCTCTCTGGGATGATGAACGACTCCCAGCAGCAGCAACAGCAGCAGCGGCAGCAGTAGGCGTAGCAATGCAGGATGCTCCGGAGGAATCACGGATAGGAGAGTCAGTCATGCCAGTGACATGGCCTGCAGGACTACTTCCGATCCTGACTAAGGAGGAAATTGACGAGGAGGGAGTTGACGGTGTGGTTTGCAGGCGCTTGGATACAACAGGACAACGGGATTTAGGTGTCCCTGGACTGCTTATGGTCTTAGCCAAAGTTTATGAACTTGACAGTAACTTTTTATGAACGCGCTGCAGGTGCCATATAAGGGAGGATGTTCCTAGGTGGTTGACGTCCCTACCCCTACTTATTTCACCTTTACATATGGTACATATGGCAAGACAGTTGTTGTCCGGATTTGGATAGAAATATTGCCAGACCAAAGAGGTGGAATGTTTGGTCTTCTGCCCAGGCATGACCGTGATGGGCTTTTTCATCCCACGGACAACAACTGTCTCCCCCGGAGCCTGATTTAAACAAACCACATCACCATCAGAATCCTCCTCGCCAACTTCCTCCTCAGCGCCAGCTACACCAGTATCCTCATCCTGTTGTAATTCAACAGTGACATCTTCAATTTGCATATCAGCAAGTGGACTGTGGGTGCTCCTTTCAGCACTTGCAGGGGGGTGCAAATGGTGGAAAGAGCCACCTCTTGCCGTCCAGTGCTGGGAAGGTCAGGCATCGCAACCACCACCACACTTGGACTCTCCTTGGGGATTTGTGATATCTTCTTAGAAAGCACAGTTCTTCGCTGTGCTTTTGCCAGCTTAACTCTTTTGATTTTTTTAGTGGGAGGAGGGCTTCCATCGTCATGTGAAGCTGAACCACTAGTCATGAACATACTAGGGATCGACCTTAGCCGTTCCTTGCCACTCTGTGTCGTAAATGGCATATTGGCAAGTTTACATTTCTCTTCAGCTGATTTAAATGTCTTTTTCAAGGTAATTTTCCTGAACTTTGCCATTTGGGATTGTATGTGCCCTCTACTATGACATTGGGCATCGGCCTTGGCAGACGACGTTGATGGCATGTTATCGTCTATGTCATGACTAGTGGCAGCAGCTTCAGCACTAGGAGGAAGTGGTTCTTGATCTTTCTCTATTTTATTTTTATCGGAGAAAGTTTGGTCCTCCATTTATGTTATATCAATTTGATATATACGTGCGGCTAAACACAGAAAATAATTTTTTTTTTGGTTTGGACTGGAGTGTACTTTCGGGGGTTACAGCACCCTTAACGGTCAAGCCTGCCGGCCCTTTACTTATGACACAGGCGCACGCTTGGCACTGCTTTGTTGATGCACGTGCGGCTACTGCGCACACAATTCACAAACACAGAAAATATTTTTTTTTTTGGTTTGGACTGGAGTGTACTTTCGGGGGTTACAGCACCCTTAACGGTCAAGCCAGCCGGCCCTTTACTTATGACACAGGCGCACGCTTGGCACTACTTTGTTGATGCACGTGCGGCTACTGCGCACACAATTCACAAACACAGAAAATAATTATTTTTTTGGTTTGGACTGGAGTGTACTTTCGGGGGTTACAGCACCCTTAACGGTCAAGCCAGCCGGCCCTTTACTTATGACACAGGCGCACGCTTGGCACTACTTTGTTGATGCACGTGCGGCTACTGCGCACACAATTCACAAACACAGAAAATAATTTTTTTTTTGGTTTGGACTGGAGTGTACTTTAGGGGGTTACAGCACCCTTAATGGTCAAGCCAGCCGGCCCTTTACTTATGACACAGGCGCACGCTTGGCACTACTTTGTTGATGCACGTGCGGCTACTGCGCACACAATTCACAAACACAGAAAATAATTATTTTTTTGGTTTGGACTGGAGTGTACTTTGGGGGTTACAGCACCCTTTAACGGTCAAGCCAGCCGGCCCTTTACTTATGACACAGGCGCACGCTTGGCACTACTTTGTTGATGCACGTGCGGCTACTGCGCACACAATTCACAAACACAGAAAGTAATTTTTTTTTTGGTTTGGACTGGAGTGTACTTTCGGGGGTTACAGCACCCTTAACGGTCAAGCCAGCCGGCCCTTTACTTATGACACAGGCGCACGCTTGGCACTACTTTGTTGATGCACGTGCGGCTACTGCGCACACAATTCACAAACACAGAAAATAATATTTTTTTTGGTTTGGACTGGAGTGTACTTTCGGGGGTTACAGCACCCTTAACGGTCAAGCCAGCCGGCCCTTTACTTATGACACAGGCGCACGCTTGGCACTACTTTGTTGATGCACGTGCGGCTACTGCGCACACAATTCACAAACACAGAAAATAATTTTTTTGGGGGTTTGGACTGGAGTGTACTTAGGGGTTACAGCACCCTTTAACGGTCAAGCCAGCCGGCCCTTTACTTATGACACAGGCGCACGCTTGGCACTACTTTGTTGATGCACGTGCGGCTACTGCGCACACAATTCACAAACACAGAAAATATTTTTTTTTTTGGTTTGGACTGGAGTGTACTTTCGGGGGTTACAGCACCCTTAACGGTCAAGCCAGCCGGCTCTTTACTTATGACACAGGCGCACGCTTGGCACTACTTTGTTGATGCACATGCGGCTACTGCGCACACAATTCACAAACACAGAAAATAATTTTTTTTTTGGTTTGGACTGGAGTGTACTTTCGGGGGTTACAGCACCCTTAACGGTCAAGCCAGCCGGCCCTTTACTTATGACACAGGCGCACGCTTGGCACTACTTTGTTGATGCACGTGCGGCTACTGCGCACACAATTCACAAACACAGAAAATAATTATTTTTTTGGTTTGGACTGGAGTGTACTTTGGGGGTTACAGCACCCTTTAACGGTCAAGCCAGCCGGCCCTTTACTTATGACACAGGGGCACGCTTGGCACTACTTTGTTGATGCACGTGCGGCTACTGCGCACACAATTCACAAACACAGAAAATATATTATTTTTTTAGCACTTGGGGGGAGCACCCCTGATGGACAGAGCACCCCCTGGACAACACTACAGCACCCCTTTAGGACTGGGACACTGCACAGGACTTTGGAGTGGACACAGCCCCTATGGAGAACTGACTGCACAACACAGTCCAGCCAGCCCCTATGGACTTTGAAGTAGTGGACACAGCCCCTATTAACAACAGCAGCACAGCACAACACAGCCAGCCCCTATGGACTTTGAAGTAGTGGACAACAGCAGCACTACACTACACTACACTACACTACACAGCCCTAACTCCCACCCTCCCTCTTCACTGTCCACAGCCGAGTGAGAAAATGGCGCCGACGCGGGTACCTTATATAGGATCCAAAACCCGCGAGACTCGGAAGGCGGGATGATGACGTTTTGCCTCGATTTCAGATCCGAGTCAGGCGGGAAAAGTCGAGCCTGACTCGGATCGGACTCGGATCGGGGGGCTCGGAGGGGTTCGGATTTCAGAAATCCGAACCCGCTCACCCCTAGTGTTAATGTTTATAGTACATTTCCAATATTAGTAGAGTTAGAATGTGGTCATTTGGCTTTTAATATAAGAATGAAATACTAAATAGGATTATTTTCCTTATAGCAGTGAATTATGGTCCTATATATCAGAATACATTTTAACTATCAACCTCTGAAAATATTTAAGTTTTGGAAGTGCAGAGAAGCCTTGTTTTACATGAAGGTGATGTGTTTAATTGTATTTTGACATATGTTACTGCTTTGTATATTAATGAGGTGCTAAGTAGTGACTGGTTGCTGGCGCCGATAAGAGATGGTGTACGTTATTCAAGCCAGCCCTCTTACAAAGCTCTTAAGGAAAAGCATTAGGGTGTGGCTTAGTGAAGTTGCGATTTTGCCCCGGATTTCTTCCCTGTACCTTTGATAAACATGGTCCTGGCATGCTGCAACTGTTACTGATAGTCAGCGCTGTGGTTTGTGTCCCTGGCTGGTGCAGGTGCAGCTATGTTGAGAGATCTCCAGTGTGGTATATTGAGCCATGTGGTATTAAGCTCACACTGTTCGTTTAATGGTACAAGCATAACTGTTAGCAGTCTGCTTTTTTAGAGATTTTATTATAAATAAAACTTGTATGCACTATGGAGCGCCCCCTGTGCTTCTTTTTGATCTCTCTCTCTCTCTCTCTCTCATATCTATATCTCTCTCATATCTCTCTCTGGTCTCTAACTCTATCAGATTTCTCTCTCGCTCTCATATGTATCTATCTATCAATCTACAGTGCATCCGGAAAGTATTCACAGCGCATCACTTTTTTGTCCTCAAAATTCTACACACAATACCCCATAATGACAACATGTAAAAAGTTTTTTTTAAGATTTTTGCAAATTTCATTTAAAAAACCCCCCACTAAGATATCACATTTACATAAGTATTCACGGCCTTTGTCATGAAGCTCAAAATTGAGCTCAGATGTATCCTCTTTCCACTGATCATCTTTGAGATATTCCTACAGCTTAATTGGAGTCCACCTATGGTAAATTCAGTCGATTGGACATGATTTTGAAAGGCTTACACCTGTCTATATAAGGTCCCACACTTGACAGTGCATGTCAGAGCACAAACCAAGCATGAAGTCCAAGGAATTGTCTGTAGACCTCCGAGACAGGATTGTCTCAAGGCACAAATCTGGTGAAGGTTACAGAAAAATATTTGCTGCTTAGAAGGTCCCAATGAGCACAGTGGCCTCCATCATCTGTAAATGGAAGACGTTCGGAACCACCAGGACTCTTCCTAGATTTGGCCGTCCATCTAAACTGAGCGATCGGGGGAGAAGGGCCCTAGTCAGGGAGGTGACCAAGAACCCGATGGTCACTCTGTCAAAGCTACAGCATTCCTCTGTGGAGAGACGAGAACCTTCCAGAAGGACAACCATCTCTGCAGCAATCTACCAATCAGGCCTGTATGGTAGAGTGGCCAGATGGAAGCCACTCCTTAGTAAAAAGCACATGGCAGCCCACTTGGAATATGCCAAAATGCACCTAAAGGACTCTCAGACAATGAGAGGCAAAGATTGAACTCTTTGGCGTGAATGCCAGGCGTTCTAATTGGAGGAAACCAGGCATCGCTCATCACCAGGCCAATACCATCCCTACAGTGAAGCATGGTGGTGGCAGCATCATGCTGTGGGGATGTTTTTCAGCGGCAGGAACTGGGAGACAAGTCAGGATAGAGGGAAAGATGAATCCAGCAGTGTACAGAGACATCCTGGATGAAAACCTGCTCCAGAGCACTCTTGACCTCAGACTGGGCCGATGGTTAATCTTTTAGCAGGACAACGACCCTAAGCACACAGCCAGGATATCAAAGGAGTGGCTTCAGGACAACTCTGTGAATGTCCTTGAGTGGCTCAGCAAGAGCCCAGACTTGAATCCGATTGAACATCTCTGGAGAGATCTGAAAATGGCTGTGCACCGACGCTTCTCATCCAACCTGATGGACCTTGAGAGGTGCTGCAAAGAGGAATGGGCGAAACTGCCCAAATATAGGTGTACCAAGCTTGTGTCATCATATTCAAAAAGACTTGAGGCTGTAATTGCTGCCAAAAGTGCATCAACAAAGTATTGAGCAAAGGCTGTGAATCCTTATGTACATGTGATTTTTTTAAGTTGTTTTTTTTTTTTATTAAATTTGAACAAATCTCAAAAAAAACTTTTTACACGTTGTCATTATGGGGTATTTGGTGTAGAATTTTGAGGAGAAAAATGAATTTATTACATTTTGGAATAAGGCTGTAACATAACAAAATGTGGAAAAAGTTACGCGCTGTGAATACTTTCCGGATGCACTGTATATCTATCTATCTATCTATCTATCTATCTATCTATCGTTAATGCAGAAAAAGATATCGGCACTCCAAACATATTTGTTACATAAATTATTAGCAACATTTAGCCAGTGTTATACTGTAGTATATATGCATGTATAATAACTAGTATTTATTAGTCTTATAACTTTGTTATTCTTACACTAAAATGTAATTGTGTGAATGTTATAGAGTGTGGTTGTGTTTATACAGCAATACTTGTATGTAAATCCTTGAAGTTGTTGGTGCAAGGCAAATCTAGATATAATACATTAGACCCTGTCAGACACAATAATAGCACACAAGTGTTTTAAAAAAGCAAAGGCCCTCATTCAGAGGTGCTCGCAAGAAGCGAGCGCTCGTTCTGAATGAGGGCGGCCGCTTGTATTTTTTAGTGCGGCCTCCTGGTCGCTAGCTAAGCTGTGGGTTGCCACCCACAGCTTTAGCGACCGACCAGGATGATGTTCGCGATGGCCAAGACCATCGCGACCATCGGGGCTTGCGACGAGACCCTAAGGTTGGGTCTCGGCAACCGCAAGCTCCAGGGAGCTTCCTGCTCTGATCGAGAATTTCTCTCTTGCTCCGGGGCTTACGCACATGCTGTGCGGCCGCTGCGCGTGCGCAGGGCCTAAACATCGACCCAGTTGCGAGCGCTCAGCACTTGCGACCGGGTCTGAATGAGACCCAATATCTTTATTAGCTGAAATACATACCTAAAATAATATCAAGCTGCCTTGCTATATATCTATTTCTATCTATCTATCTATCTAATTATTTTCCAGTTCTTCAAAATGCCAAAAAGACTTTTGGCATCAGGAGCTCAAAAGCGCAAACATGCAAAAGAGAAGAAACAAAGTACTAATGCAATCTTGGCAAAGATGCCTAAGTTAAATTATTTCTTCCAACCGAATATCTCTACTACCAGTCCAACCACATCAGAACTGCCCACCAGCCATTCAACAGAAATAACTGAACAACGTAATCTGAAGCGTACAGAGTCAAATATTTCAAAATCTGTTGATGAAGAAGGTGAAGACAGTGGACCTGAAAGTATTCACAGTAGACATTCAACAGAAGCAAATGAACAATGTAATCAGAAAGGAACGGAGTCAATCCTTTCAAAATCTGTTGATGAAGAAGGTGAAGAAATAGAACCTAGTTCTTTTGAAGGCAATGATGATGAAAATCAGCAATTTACAGAACATGGTGTATCTTCAACGAGTAAAGGTAATGAAGACCAGAGTTATGCTCTAACTAGACTGAGTGAATGCCAATCAACAGATCCTGCAGAGTGGTTTCCAATCAACTCTACAACAGTTGATTGTTGGCTAAAACAAGGATTAGAGACCTGTCAAAATAAATGTGAGTCTGACAAATATCACAAGTCCTCACGCTACTACAAACCTTCTCCGGCCATACCAAATGGACATTATCGTTTCTTTAAAAACACCATGTTTTATGGACGCCGGCCTAATGGTGTAGTCCATCACAGAAAATGGATGTCATATAGTTCTTCAAAGGGTTCAATTTACTGTACTTATTGTACACTGATGGAAAGTAGAAAAGACAAGATCTCACTTGCTGATGGATTCTCTTACTGGAAAAAAGCACAAGAGAAAATAAAAATCCACGAAGATAGTGATGCACACCGGAACTGCATTTTGCAAGCCCGTGAACGTGGTGAAAAATCAAGTCATATTGACAGCTATATGGAACGACAGTTCATGGACAGAAAACAATACTGGTGTGAAGTACTACGTAGAGTTGTAGCAGTTGTAAAATTTTTAGCAGAGAGAGGGTTAGCGTTTCGAGGGAGTGATGAGACCATTGGTTCAAAATATAATGGTAATTTTCTAGGGATCATAGAATTGATAGCTCAATTTGACCCTTTTCTAGCAAAACATATCCAAGACTTTGGAAACAGTGGACGCGGTAATGCAGGCTATCTATCATCAACAATTGTTGAAGAGTTTATTGAAATTATAGCAAAGCAGGTGACAAATCATATTGTGAAGGAGATTTCACTTTCTAAATATTTCTCAGTGTCGGTTGATTCAACACCAGATGTAACCCATGCTGATCAGCTCAGTGTTACTGTACGATATGTGTTGAATGGCATACTAGTTGAGCGTTTTCTCACATTTTTAAGGATTCATAGTCATAAGGCTGCAGATCTCACAGAAGACTTGCTGGAATACTTGAAGTCCGAAAATATTGATATCATGGATTGCCGTGGACAGACCTATGACAATGCAAGCAACATGGCTGGAAAATACTCTGGCATGCAAGCAAGGGTGAAGGAATCTAATCCTTTGGCTGTGTTTGTGCCATGCACGGCACATTCCTTAAACCTTGTTGGATCAAATGCTGTTGATTGCTGTGTAGAAGCTGTAAGCTTCTTTGGTTTTCTTTCAAATATTTACCAATTCTTTTCTGCCTCTACCCATCGTTGGTCTGTATTAATGAAACATCTGGGAAAGCAAGGACTCACAGTGAAGAATCTCTCAGAAACAAGATGGTCTGCTCGTGCAGATGCGACTGCTGCCTTAGCCAAAGGATACAAAAATATTCAAGATGCCCTTGATGAAATTGTTGATGATAAACAACAACCTGCTGCTACAAGACATGAAGCTGACACTTTGTCTCAGACGATGGATTTGCTAGAAATCGCATTCCTCTGTCATTTCTGGAACACTATTCTATCCAAATTTAATACAACAAGCAAAGCACTGCAATCCACAACTATTGATCTCAAGGTTGCTGTAGATTTACTAAAATCTCTTGGTTACTTTTTAGATTCACTACGTGAAAGTTTTGATACTTTGGAAAAGGAAGCACACGCAGCATGTGGTATATCAGACTATAAAATAACTCGTACAAGAAGGAAAAAAAGGAATGTGGATTGCGTGGAGTCTGAAGAAACCGTATTTTCTGCAAGAGAGAAATTTCGTGTGGAGACATACTTGCACATACTTGATTGCCTCAAAATGGCATTGAATGATAGAATTGTTGCCTATTCTGTTATATACGATTGTTTCAAAGTTGTGCTAAGATCTTGCAACATGACAGATGGAGAAATAATTGTAGAGGCTACCAAATTGGCTGAACATTATCCACTAGATCTAGACAAAGAAGTGTATCCTCAAGAAATGGTCCAGTTTGTACAGTTTGCCAATGTTAGGAGCTGTCACACACCTTCATCTCAAGCAAAGTTGCTGTATGAACAAAAGATTGAGGATGTTTTTCCTAATGTAGCTGTCTCTCTGAGAATCTACCTTTGTTTAATGGTCACAAACTGCTCAGGAGAACGTTCATTTAGCAAATTAACACTTATAAAAAATAAACTGCGATCGACAATGCGGGATAAGCGCCTAAAAGCATTAACTCTTCTAAGCATTGAAAGCGAACTGATGCGAGGAATTTGCTTTGAAACCATTATTGAAGACTTTGCACATGTTAAAGCAAGAAAACATAAGTTTTAATCTAGTATTATCCTATGGTTGTTGCATTTGTGTTAAAATGCATTTCAATGTTATTCCCTACAAGCGTGAAGTAAAATACAGTACCAGGTCACTCATTTTATATCTGTTAACATTTTGCACATCCTTTTGACATGCTTTCTTATTTGCACTTTTTATTTATACTTTGTTTTGTTTAGCAGCTGTTATATAGTCAGCAACGTTTGAATTGTTACTTTTCAATACTATTAAAAAAAACTGATTAAAGAATTGTGCTGTTTTTCTCACTCTAGTGATTGATGACTCTATGCTTTTAATTTTAGACTTTAGGGCCCCCCTGTCTTAAGTGCCCCGGGCCCTCCAAAGCCTTGATCCAGCTCTGACTGTAATGTACTGTAAGTTACTTATTTCTAGTTTACTTATTAGTTTTATGTACTATGTAAGGCGCTGCGGAACACTTGTTGACATATAAATAAAGGATAATAATAATAATAAAAATAATATTAATATATTTTGTAACTTTAGAAGTAAATAATAAATTAGATTGAGATTTTACATAGGCATTCTGTGCTCATCTATACATAGTATAAAATAAAGTCCAAGGTAGGCGTCTGTCTGTTTGTTCGGGATAATCTCGAGAAATTGTGAAGGAGTTAAATTAAAGTATAAAGATTGGAATAGTAGATTGGATTAATGGGTAAATGGATAAGCATTTCAATATGACTCATTTTGAAGTGTTGTGAAAACACTGTATGGGACTTTGAATTGTGGTCTCCAAATGTAAACTGAATTGATTGATTATTGAGTAAATCAGTGCAGATATATAAGGGAGCACTGATAGAGGCTGTCGAAGCTGGATAACTGGCTGAGACAAGATCAGCTTAAAATTAGATCATAAAGACGCCATCTTGTGACTGGCCGCAAGACGCCATTTTAGAAAATGAGATCACAAGACACCATTTTAGGTAAACTCACACTTAAGTACATATATCGACATTACTATAAGCATCATGCGATTGCATCTTTCACCATTTCTCATACACACATTAATACGCACAATTGCGCTGTTAACTAGAAGCATATTGGCGAATGTATAAGATCCTGTATGAAAACGCTGTTTATTAGCTTCATGCGCACACATCTACCCCAAGTTAACTAGTGTCTTTATATCAAACCCCAAATACTTACACAGTACATATTCACATAAAAGGTCTCATAAGCTTTAAAGTATAAGATTCAAGTTTGTTCATTTATTATAATTGCTGTGAAATAAAGGTTATTTGGTAGCTAAGGTTTAATACATGATAAGTAAGTCATGTTTGATATTATACTGATCTGCACTCTTTCAACAGCATTCTGGTATCGTCAGTGTGAAGATCGCAACATGCATTCTCAACTTATGGACCGCAGAGACTTAAAGCACCGAAATGTACATTATATGACCAACTGTTAGGATGTGCATGAGGCAGGAAACCCGAGACAACCAGTTGTTAGAGGCTGGACTGTGTCTATTTGAATCAACCTGTGAAATGCTCTGCAACAGATGCATCCTCCTGGGAACCAATGGCATCAGCGACAAGCCTCTCTATTGTGTTGTCTGTTTCTGTGAGAGTATAAACATGTGTGTTGTGACCCCAGTCTGAGTCTTCTTGCTGAATGCTGATAGAAGGGGGTTTCTTGCTGAAGCCTACATCTGGTCCAGAGCGCTGCGTATGTATAACTGTACTTGGGTCTGTATAATTCTTTGCGCTAAATTGTACTTAGATCATAGCGTGTAACTGACTGTACTTTTACTTGAAATATCACTTTGTGCTTTGGAACCACAGGTTCAAGGTCTGGAGTGTTTATTTACTATATGACTGCGTACGCAAAATAGCGTCATCCTTAGAGGTTTATAGGCAGTATATTAGAAGGTATAGGCAGGATATTAGAAGGTATAGGCAGGAGTGTATAGAGGTTCTAATTCAATATCCTTAGTTGGGGGCTCATAGTGAAGTCACATACCTACTCACATGGCACATACGGTTATCGATATCTCACCAAAGGGTGGAGTGGCCACATGCAGGGTTTACCTGCAACCGCTCAGTGCTGAGAAATCACTACCCATTTTCGTGTGAGCCAGGGACGCTGACTAGAATCCAGGGACAAGAGAGGAAAAAGTTTGTTCTCCTTTGTTGATAGAACCTTATGTTTAGAGGGGTGCCGCAGTACTGAGCACACGGCTGAGTCGCAGTTTTGCACACAGTCAAGATGCACTTTTGTGTACGCAGCTAAAGGTTGTCATACTGTTGTGTGGTAGTCGCATTATTGTGTATGCGACTGGTCGCACAATAGCGTATACGTACTTCCGGTTGTGCTGCCACGTGTTTAAACGAAGCCGGTGAGGTTTACATTTTTCAATTGTTATCAATATCTGGGTTAACGTGTATTTTTCTGCGCAGAAAAAAAGTGTGTAACAGTGAGTATTTGTTGGTAGGGGTAACTTGTTCTCTACAGTTAGAGGTACCGTATGACCTTTAAGGGCTAAGTGCTAGCCGCTCGGTAAGCAGCTTACCGTTCTATACATAGTAGCAGGTGTACATGTTGTCTTTGTTGTAGAGAGGTGCGTGGAAGTAGCCGACTTAAACTTCCATAGGTATGGAAGTTGCCTTCTTAAATCTTACCGGTGTGTGTGGGCGCTGCCGTTTAAATTATCCACAGGTAAGTGAAAGTATCTTGACTGTCTTTCACCAGTTTAAATCTTTATTGAAAAACATAGGAGTTGTCTCAGAATGGGAGCCATGCAAACAATAGAGATGTTAAACAATGATATGCTGCTAATGGAAGCGCCACTTGGATCGGCCCGTCGTATTATGCATACTAAGTACGATACTTATGCAATAAGGTATTGTGATGTATGGTTTAAAATGACGATGAAGAGTGTTAGACCATTTCCCAGAATTGGTAGTTTTGATAAAGATGTATTAGATAATGCCCGGGACCACATCAGTCTGATGCACTCCCGAGAGAAAAAGGTAAAATATTATGAATGTTTAAAGTTGTGGCAGCATGAAGGCACACAAACTAGCGTTGCGAGCGCATTGCCAGAGAATACATCCGTAACGCTAAATTGCAATGCGGGCGAGCTGCAAAGTGGATCGCACGTGCAGCAAGGTAGCATTGTGGAAAGTATTGCCAGCAGTTACGCGCACCACCTCCACCTTATGTGGATGGAGGTGCAAGTACAGTTATCAAAAATACCCATAAAAATGTAACAAGCAATTTGTACCCTCTCTTAAGCAACAATAAAGAAAATGTTCATGATGTGGATGATAAGCCTATTGTAATGTATGCCATTTCCCATGCTGTACAGATGATAGATGCTGCACCACAACACCACAACCAAGTGGTGCCGCCATCTTCATCGGTGACAGCAAGGGAAGTGCTAACACCCTCTGCACCCATGGAGGAAGTTGTTAATACCATACGTAGCAGCAACAGATTAAACCCCCAGCCAGGTAACAAGGTCAAAGGTAGCAGCACTGCCGGTCTGCATCCCATTCGGACAATAACTGTTCCAAATGGAAATGCAGATGTGAACGGTGTAGTGCCCACGAGGGAAGTGGTAATGCATTGTCCTTGGACAAGAGCAGAACTAAATTCCATCATAAATGATTTCCCCGATCCCAAAAAGGAACTAGCCAAATGTCAAAGATTTAATTTGGGTAGTTCTCATGAACCAACTAATAAAGATTGGCGTGTGGTGTTAAGGGCCTGTCTACCACGCAATACCAACGTGACAAAATTTATCACGGATTGTGTATTGGATGGTGACGTTCCCTTAACAGACCAAGTAAACCAAGGTAACATTTCAAGCATTGTAACTCAATTGGGTATATATTTTCCAGTAGTAGTTAACTGGAACAAAATTTTCACCATAAAGCAAAAGGAGAGTGAATCTGCAGAAGATTATTGCGACCGGGCTCTGCAGGCTATCATCCAGTACACTGGGTTAGAGGATATTAAAGATAGCACTCACCACAGGGGAATGATAGTCACGGAACTCATGGACGGTCTTAAAGGTCTTAAGCAGAACCATGCTATATGGTTTAATTGATTCCCTAGTTACTGGAATATTTCACTTTCGGTACTTTATTTTTTTTCTTATTCCAGCTTGTAATAATTGTGACAAGAAATGTCATCTTGTGATTGGTGCTGTGAACTAGACCTGTCAAAGGTCCCATGTACAGTTTCAGGAAAGAGTCACTTCTCTTCCACCCCTTATTTTCACTTCTCTTCCACCCCTTATTAAAGAGAACTTAAAGACCCGGGTTCAGACCTCACAACCTGGCTGGAGGGTGTCACAATAGATACACTCATAGAATCTACCATAGAGCATGATAAAAAACATCTCAAAGAAGAGAGAGACCCAGAGCGAAAAACTAATGGCTGTCAGTATCCAAGCTCTGGAAGGAATGACGGTAACATCACAGCCAACAGACACACTTGCATCCACACACACACTTACACGTGAACAGTTATATGCCCTCACTAATCCCACGCAACAGCAAACACAGCTCTATTTCACAAACCCTACACAACCACAGGTCCCATACTACTCACAAACTTCATACCCCCCACAATACCCTTATCCTCCATATCCCTACCCATATCCATCACCTTTTCCCTCTGCTCAAACCTCACAACAACCCGTGTCTTCATCCGATCCACGAATATGTTTTAATTGTAACCAGCCAGGACAATTAAGTAGAACCTGCAGAGTAAAAAGGGTAGGACCCCCAAACCAGAGAGTACCTGGATATCCCCATAAGGGATATGCACAGAGACCAGCAAATGTCCAGCAGGCACCAGCTCCAATTGTGGCCGTTAATACTTTATTGGGGAATGGTAGCCAACGCTAGGGGTCAGGTCATACCTGTAGTCTACAGATAGTCAGGTTAACGGGAAGTACTAGGGAAGAACCGGTCATGATGGTTGATGTAGCTGGTACTAAATATCCTTTTCTTGTAGACACAGGGGCGACCAGATCAGTTATAAAATCTCCTGTTAATTTAAAGGTGTCCAACAAGACAGTACCAACAATGGAAGTAACAGGTAAAGTGGAACATTATCCTTTAACAAAATCCACAGGGGTTACTATCGGCCGCTGTATACCAGGCATTCTTTCCTTCTGGCTGCTGCGGCTCCTACTAACCTGCTGGGTAGAGATTTGTTATGTAAGATGGGATGTGTTATATATAGCAGCACTGATGGTGTATTTCTAGATATTTCAGGGAGAGTTGCGCACGAGGTGCTGGATATGTTGGACACTCCCCAAAGGATAATGTATCACTCTACAAGTTTAAATGAAAATCCATCTCAGGTAGATCAAATGTTGTCCCAAATTCCAGATTCCCTTTGGACTAAGGATGGACAGGACACTGGATTAATGGCAAACGTAAGCCCCGTAATGGTCAATTTAAAAGGCGGTAGGCAAGCTCCAAAAATTCCCCAGTACCCGCTAAAACAGGAGGTAGAATTAAGGGTTTTTCCAATAATTGAGCGATTATTGCAACAGGGAATTTTATGGACTGATTCAGACCCACTCGCAAGCAGCTGTCCGCTCGCAAGTGGGTCGATGTTGTGCTCTGCGCATGCGCACGACGGCGAGAGCTCCGTCGTGCGCATGCGACAGACGCGACGAGCGAAGGACTTTCCTTCGCTCGTTGTGTCTGATCAAAGGGGGCGTGCTGTCGATGTTGATTGACAGCACGCCCCCTTTGGTGGGCGTGCCAGGGGCGTGCCTCCCTGACGGGGGCGTTCCCATGAGAACGCCTCCCGTCAGAAGCCGGCCCACTGACATCACTAGTGATGTCAGTGGGAGTGATTTTGGCTCTGATAGAGCCAAAATCACTCCGGGGACTGCAGTTGAAAACCTCTACCGCAGGCTCCGGCTCGCAGTTTTGATGGTCGCGATGGTCACGACCATCGCGGCCATCAAACTGCACGCTCGTATAGGCTGTGGGTGGTGACCCACAGCTATACGAGCGTCCAGGAGGACGGTCCATTTTTATGGAGGGCGGCCCTCATTCAGAGCGTGCGCTCTGCTCAGAGCGTACGGCTCTGAATGAGGGCCTTAGTTCATACAGCTAGTGTAGCCAACAGTCCCATCTTTCCGGTGAAGAAGAGTGGTGGGAGGGGTTATAGGTTGGTACAAGACCTTAGAGGTGTTAATAAGGTAGTAGAGAGCCAATTCCCCGTAGTGCCAAATCCAGCTGTCATTCTTATGCAGATCCCACCAAATGCAACCCATCTCACTGTCATTGACCTCTGTTCTGCTTTCTTCTCTGTGCCTCTCCACCCTGACATGTCAGTATTTATTCGCATTCACGTACAGAGGTGTACAATATACATGGAAACAATTGCCCCAAGGTTTCATAGACAGCCCCAGTATCTTTTCCCAGGCATTGCATGACTGTATACAATCTTTTCAACCTGCCAATGTATCTGTTCTAATTCAATATGTGGACGATTTATTGCTATGTTCTGATTTGTTTATGTCATGTTTGAATAATACTAAACTTTTGTTGTTTCATCTCTCGCATACAGGACACAAGGTGGCTAAGGACAAACTACAGCCGTGCCTATCCAGAGTAAAATATTTGGGACACTGCCTAACCCAGGGGTTACGACATCTCACAAATGATAGAATCCAGGCCATACAGAACATGACACTGCCGCAGAATCAACAGCAAATTTGTACCTTCTTGGGAATGTGTGGATACTGTAGAATGTGGATCCCAGGTTTTTCTATTTTGGCCTTGCCTTTACAGGACTTAGTCTCTTCCTCAAAGCCCGATCATGTCATACACACAGAGGAATCAGAGCAGGCTTTCCTTAATCTTAAGGATAGTCTGACAAAAGCACCTGCATTGGGAATACCTGATTATGAAAACCCTTTTGATTTGTATTGTACGGAAGCTGATGGTTGTGCTACAGGTGTCCTCACACAAAAACATGGTGATGCCAGTAGGCCCGTAGCATACTACAGTGCCCAATTGGACACTCTGGCAAGATCACTCCCCACCTGTTTGAGAAGTGTAGCAGCTACCGCTCTTTTGGTGAGTAACGTAGTATTGGGTCATGATATGATTGTCTATACTCGCCACACTGTATCTGCTCTGCTGAACTCTGATCAAAGCAGACACGTCTCTTCAGCTAAGTTTACCAAATGGGAACTAGCTCTAATCGCACCTGCAAACATGGTGATGCCAGTAGCCCCGTAGCATACTACAGTGCCCAATTGGACAGTGTAGCAAGATCACTCCCCACCTGTTTGAGAAGTGTATCAGCTACCACTCTATTGATGAGTAATGTAGTATTGGGTCATGATATGATTGTCTGTACTCCCCACACTGTATCTGCTCTGCTGAACTCTGCTCAAACCAGACACGTCTCTTCAGCTAAGTTTACCAAATGGGAACTAGCTCTAATCGCACCTGCAAACATCACTGTTAAACATTGCAGCATGCTGATCCCAGCAACATATTTACCATATGTACAACATGATGTACAAAGGGTGGAAGGGGACGAGTTGCTGGCGGGAGGTGAGTTCAGTGGACATAATGATGCACACGATTGTATGGAATATCTGAATCAGACCTTTACTGCTAGACCTAACATACGTGACACACCTTTAGAGAATGTAGATGTGACTTTTTACACGGATGGCAGTTGTCATAGACAAACAGACAAAGGTGAGTTATGTACAGGTTATGCTGTTGTAAATGACACAGACATCATAGAAGCTAAACCTCTTGGTCCTCCTCACTCAGCCCAGGTGGCAGAGTTAATAGCACTAACTAGAGCATGTGAACTGGCAGCAGGCAAATCTGCTAACATTTACACTGACTTGAGGTACGCGTTCGTGGTGGTGCATGATTTCGGGGCTCTATGGTGTCTGAGAAATTTTATGACAGCAGCAGGCACACCAGTTGCACATTCCCGACACATAAAACATCTTTTAGAAGCAATCCAACTGCCCAAAGCGGTGGCAGTAATTAAGTGTAAAGCCCATACATGTGAGGATGATCCGGTGGCACTGGGCAACAACAGAGTCGATGAAGCTGGAAAATGGGCAGCAGGGTTAAAAATGTTTTTTCCAACTGAAAAAATTATGTCATTTAAAAAATTGATATGCTGAAATTAATTGAGATGCAAAATTTGTGTTCAATCCAGGAAAAGTCCATCTGGAAGTCTAAGGGATGTGGGCAAGAGTCCTCTGGGCTCTGGAGGGACGGACAAGGTAAACCAGTAGCCCCCAAGGCATATTACCCAAGCCTGGCTGAGGCAGCACACAGTCTGACTCATCTGGGAAAGCAAGGTATGTGCAAGTTGGTAAGAGCATACTGGTGTGCACCAGGTTTTTCTTTACAAGCAGAAAAGAGAGCAATGTCCTGTCTGACCTGCTTGAGGAAGAACATAGGGAAAGCGATCCCTACTGAACCGTCCCACATTCCACCGACTGATGGACCTTTCCTGGTGATACAAATTGAATTAATCCAATTACCACCCTGCAGGAATCTCAAGTATGTATTGGTGTGCACTGACGTATTTTCTAATTGGGTTGAGGCCTACCCAGCGGCCACTAATACTGCTGCGTTTACTGCCAAGAAAATAGTTCAGGAATTTGTATGCAGATACGGTATCCCTAAAATCATCGAGAGTGACAGGGGTACTCATTTCACAGGTGATGTTTTTCAAAATATGTGTAAGCTGATGGGTATTAATAGCCGACTTCACACCCCCTACCGACCGCAAGCCAGTGCCAAGGTAGAGAGGATGAATGGGACTATTAAAAATAAGTTAAGTAAAATCATGGCAGAGACTGGACTAGGTTGGCCAGAAGCATTACCGTTGGTCCTGCATAGTATAAGGACCACTCCCAGACCCCCTCTAAATCTGTCTCCCTTTGAACTACTGCTCAGTAGACAACCTCATTTGATTATAAGTCCACAGGAAGACTTGAAAGGTAACAACGAGGTAACTGTAAGGTATCTCATATTAATGAGTAAGCAGTTAAAACAGCAACAGTAGAAACTGAAATTGTTGTCCATTGATATGCCTGAAACAAACTGTCATGATGTTGAACCAGGAGAATATGTTATGATCAGAAATTTCTTGCGTTCAGGTTGTTTGACTGATCGGTGGGAAGGTCCGTACCAGGTGTTGCTGACAAGTACTACATCTTTGAAGGTGACTGAGAGAGATACCTGGGTCCATTCCACTCACTGCAAAAAGGTCAATCAACCGATGGAGAAACAAGTCGGAGACAAGGCTGATAGCGTGGACCTGTTGATCGCGAACTTGTTTTGGGAGGATTGAAAAGGTCGTAGTGAGATACTTGAACTAAAAGAAATTTGCAGGTCTTGTTGCGGTAATGGACGGGCCTGCTGTGTTCATTTTCATATTCTCTTTGAGAGTGTTCACCATTATGGTTGGTTCTGGGATATCCGATTTCTGTGATGGGGGACCAATTGAGGAGATGGGAGCTGATGGCAGTGCTGATGGAGTGGAATCAGGAGGAGTGCTATGCCAATCAGGGGAGTGTCTGACCAATCTTAGTACTGTTATTGTTAAGAGAGCTGTTATACCAGATACTCGGGGATGGTGTAGAAGTTTGTCATCTGAAGATTCCTGTGTTTGTGAACTTTGTGGGTCCCTAGTTGATGAGAATTGTATTCAACGGTGCCAGCCTAAATATAACCCGCATTGGGGTGGGTATCCTTTAGAGGATTATCATAGCATGGTAGGCAAAGTGTTAAACCAAACTGATTGCTGGGTGTGTTCACATGTGCCACAGGGACAGCATAACAAAGGGTTGGTGCCATTTCCACTGAATATCACGGAAATTTTAGAATTACAAAAAGGGAAAACATTGGATGGAAAATTCCTCTCATCCAAACCACCTCATTTCAAACTCTATCAATTCCAAGTAGATAGATCACTTTTGTGTTTAAATATAACCAACCCCAATAAACCTGGGAGTTGGGAAGTGACGGGGAATAATCAGATGATGACCTTCTCACAGAGAGCTAATATTGAGTCTGTAAATCATGATCTGTTGCGTTCAATTAAATCTAGTGGGAAACATTTTAGGTACCGGTATACATTGAGTTCCACCAAAGAAATTATTGGTAAGGTACCAGATGGTTATTGTGCTAAAATAATACAACCAGAAACTTGCATATACCAGATGGAAGAGCCTGAGATAGGATTGTTTGCAAGGGAAATGTGTTTATTGATAATGATGCATACCATCCCTTATGTTCTCCCTGATAATGTGTATTTTATATGTGGAAGAAAGGCGTATAAGTGGCTCTCCCCGAGTTCCGAAGGTTTGTGTTACCTGGGAAGAGTAGTCCCAGAAGTTATGACCCTCACACATGTTGAAATGCTTGGTATCCATAAAAACACACCATCATCATATTTTCACACGCAGTGTGAACACAGGCAAACAAAATATGATACCTGGTGAAGTGCATAAAGCCACTCAGTTAATTAGTGAGACAACTGGCTTCCAAGTTTTAGTCGCACTGGATCCCACCAGGATCGCTCGGGGTACATTAAATTTTAGATATATTCAGGAACTTGCTAAATTGATAGATAATATCACCGAGATGTATGATGACACATTCAGGTATACAGGGAGAGAATTGCAAGTGTACAAGAAAGAACTGGTGAAGCATAGGCTAGTGTTAAATTATTTAACTGCTGTTACTGGAGGGTACTGCATAACTTTGGCTACCGAATTTGGAGTAAAATGTTGCACCTATGTCACCAATGATACCAGCGACCCCAAGGAGGTGATAGACCGGAAGATGGATGAAATTTTGCAGCTAAAATGGGAATTTCGTAAGAACCATAATGCTTCAGTGGCTGAAGTAGGGGTGAAGATAGAAGGATTGGTCTCATGGTTGAACCCAGTGAAATGGTTCTCAGGCCTAGGGGAATGGGTCCAGGAAGTGATCGCCAGCATAGGCAAATTCTTGATCCTTATACTGATTGTCATCATAATAATTGGCCTATGTGTCCGGTGTGTTCATATTGTGTTGAAGTGTGGAAAATGTAAAAATAGAGTAAAACGAAAGAACAAAATTATGATGGTGGTCAGTAATGACAATATGAATACTGAGGTAAATATAGAACTTCATTACAACCCTGAACTAGGAAATACCATCATTTAATGTATTATATTTAGACCTGCATAGACTGTATTATTGAAATGTTAGTTTTAAAACACCTCAGATAATGTAACGTCTCAAATTCCCCGTCAAGACTGCCTTTATAGGACTGGTGTATCCCGACACCTTTCACATGATCTTCCAAGATCCGTGGTGTGCGTATAATAGTAGTTTTATGTCCCCACTCAGAGACACATTATTGATGGATTAAGAACCGCCCTGTGCCATCCCATAATAACACTAAATAATATATAAATGTAAGCCTAAATTAATTTTTAAAATCAGATTGTGATAGCATGTTGTTCGCTATCAAAGGGTGGACTGTCAAAGCTGGATAATTGGCTGAGACAAGATCAGCTTAAAATTAGATCGTAAAGACACCATCTTGTGACTGGCGGAACGACGCCATTTAAAAAAATGAGATTGCAAGACGCCATTTTGCGCATGGCCGTCCAAGCGCCATTTTAGGTAAACTCACACTTAAGTACATATGGCGACATTACTATTGGTATCATGCGATTGCATCTTTCACCATTTCTCATACACACATTAATACGCACAATTGCGCTGTTAACTAGTCGCATATTAGCGAATGTATAAGATCCTGTATGAAAACGCTGTTTATTAGCTTCATGCGCACGCATCTGCCCCAAGTTAACTAGCGTCTATATATCAAACCCCAAATACTTACACAGTACATATTCACATAAAAGGTCTCATAAGCTTTAAATTATAAGATTCAATAAAGGTTATTTGTTAGCTAAGGTTTAATACATGATAAGTAAGTCATGTTTGATAGTATACTGATCTGCACTCTTTCAACAGCATTCTGGTATCGTCAGTGTGATGATCGCAACATGCATTCTCAACTTATGGACCGCAGAGACTTAAAGCATTGAAATGTACATTATATGACCAACTGTTAGGATGTGCATGAGGCAGGAAACCCGAGACAACCAGTTGTTAGAGGCTGGACTGTGTCTATTTTAATCAACCTGTTAAATGCTCTGCAACAGATGCATCCTCCTTGGGAACCAATGGCATCAGCGACAAGCCTCTCTATTGTGTTGTCTGTTTCTGTGAGAGTATAAACGTGTGTGTTGTGACCCCAGTCTGAGTCTTCTTGCTGAATGCTGACAGACGGGGGTTTCTTGCTGAAGCCTACATCTGGTAAAGAGTGCTGCGTATGTATAACTGTACTTGGGTCTGTATAATTCTTTGCGCTAAATTGTACTTAGCTCATAGCGTGTAACTGACTGTACTTTTACTTGAAATATCACTTTGTGCTCTGGAACCACAGGTTCAAGGTCTGGAGTCTTTATTTACTATATGACTGCGTATGCAAAATAGCGTCATCCTTAGAGGTTTATAGGCAGTATATTAGAAGGTATAGGCAGTATATTAGAAGGTATAGGCAGGAGTGTATAGAGGTTCTAATTCAATATACTTAGTTGAGGGCTCTTAGTGAAGTCACGTACCTACTCACACGGCACATATGGTTATCGATATCTCACCAAAGGGTGGAGTGCCACATGCAGAGTTTACCTGAAACTGCTCGGTGCTGAGAAATCGCTACCCATTTTCGTGTGAGCCAGGGACGCTGACTAGAATCCAGGGACAAGAGAGGAAAAAGTTTGTTCTCCTTTGTTGATAGAACCTTATGTTTAGAGGGGTGCCGCAGCACGGAGCACGCGGCTGAGTCGCAGTTTTGCACACATTCAAGACGCACTTTTGTGTACGCAGCTAAAGGTTGTCATACTGTTGTGTGGTAGTCGCATTATTGTGTATGCGACTGGTCGCACAATAGCGTATACGTACTTCCGGTTGTGCTGCCACATGTTTAAACAAAGCCGTTGATGTTTCCATTTTTCAATTGTTATAAATATCTGGGTTAACGTGTATTTTTCTGCGCAGGAAAAAAGTGTGCAACAGTGAGTATTTGTTGGTAGGGGTAACTTGTTAGAGGTTCTAATTCAATATCCTTAAGGCTAACCACATCCCCTGACGAAGTCATCCAGTGACGAAACCCGTTGGAGTGGCCAGTGACGTGGATGTGTGTGACATCATCCGTGGATTGCAGAGCCGGCGGGGGTCTGTGGAATTGATATCCAAGCTCCAGCTATATTTCATTGTCCGGAGCACAGTGACCATCTATGGCTGAGATTGCTGTTTTAAACTGAAATGTATGTGAGCTTTTATTCAAGTAAAGTATTTATTTACCAGTTGATTCACGGGTGCGCTCTCCTTCATCTACTTATTTCATAATCCTTTCTGCTCCATGGCAAGCTTCACTACATTTATGAAGTTTTAATATATCTGGACTTTGCCAAAAAAGACTCTTTGCGCTATTGGGATATTTGTAGTAAGTAAGTATAATATATATATATATATATATATATATATGTATATATATATATATAATTTTCAAAGGATGAAGGAACGGCGCCTTCAGTGTATAAATAACAATAGTATTTATTTTAACCAAGTCCATAGAGTCTGAAGGTAAATCCTTATGAAATGTTCGTGTAATCCCCACGGTATGATCAGCTGTAAAAGATCTTTCCCTTTCAGCTCTTTCCAAATCCAGAAGCCAGATCCGCATATACATATGGATACAAAAAAAAATAGCCTCCAGTAGTGTAATAAGTTTAAAAAACACATACACTTTAATAAAGAAAAATAAAGATTCGTACAATGTAACAAGAATAAAAGAGCTTATCTGTCCAGTATTTCATTTGTTGCTTTATTTACACGTATATTTTATGAGCTTTGTGCGCCACTTGCACTAATTTGTATCACATATATATACATACACACACATATTTACATACATATATACACTCAAAAACATACATAAGTACACCTGCCTTCCCTCCTGAGCTAGATGAAAGTGGAGTAGGTCGGTATAGAGGTCGCAAAAACAGCTGGTGTGGGGGCGATCTTTGGATGACTTGAGGGAGGAGCTTCGACAGGCCTTCGGTTTGCTGATTCACCAGCTGAGGGGTGGTGGGGGTATGAGAATGGGCTAAGCTTTGGGTAGCTGGGTTGCTGGTTAGTGTATCCTGTGGGTGTATTTTCAGTGGGAGGCCTGGAGATGCAGCTCCACCCGCCCCAATGTTAGTCCGGCCCTGAGTATGGCCAATGTCATGTGGGCATGTACACCCCCTACACTATCAGCTCCAATGCCTCTCGACAGGGGCGAATTGGGCCGCCGGGACACCGGGCTGGTTCCCACTGGGCCGGTCCCTACAGTGGCTGGTGGCCACCCAACACTTACCCACTCCCGCTGAGCTCCAATCGGGAAGCTCTACACAGCTCCTGGGAAAAAAAAAAGGCTGATGGGAGAGCCGCTGCACAGCCGCAGCAGGTCCTCCCACAAGCCATTGCAGAGCCTGTCAGTCATCACTCCGCCTCCATCCGGCTCCTCTGCACCCGGGCCCGACATCCACGCGTCCAGGACAGCAGCACAGTGCCATGGACAAGAGAAGCAGCGCTGCAGCGGCCAGCTAACAAGAAAAGCTGCAGGTAAGTTGCGTGCGGCAGGGGCGGCGGAACCAGCAGCGGCCGGGGGTGGGGAAGGGTTAAGGATCAGACAAACACTAGGGGAGGGGAATGAATGTGGCTGACACACGGGCCCGGCTGAGACACACAGGTGCTGGGGGGAATGAGGCTGGCACACATTGGGGCTAGGGCACACAGGAGCTGGGACACAGGGCTGGGGCACACAGGTGCTGGGGGAATGAGGCTAACACACATTTGGGATGAGACCCACCCTGGGGCTGGGGAATGGGTTTGAGACACACACTGGGGCTGGGGGACATGGCGCTGACACACACTGGGGCCGAGACACACACTGGGGTTGGTGAATAGGGGTGAGACACACACTGGGGCTGGGGGGAATGAGGCTGACACACTGGGGCTGGGGAATGGGGCTGAGTAGACACTGGGATTGGGGGGAATGAGGCGGACACACATGGGCTGAGACACAGGCTGGGTGGGGTAATGGGGCTGAGGGACACATACTGGGTCTGGGGGAATGGGTCTGAGAGAATGTGGTTGAGAAACACACTGGGTCTTGGGAATGAGGCTGAGAGTTACAGGTGGGCTTGGGTATGGAGAGATGCAGGGCGTCCTGGAAAGAGACATGGAGGCCCGAAGATGGAGATTCACAGGGAGCCTGGAGAACCACAAAGGACCTGGAGAACCACAGGGGGACCTGAGGATAGAGAGATGTAAAGGGGTCTGGAGTAACACGGGGGCCTGGAAAGACACAGAAATTGTTTGATCATGGAAATTCACATTTTGCCCTGCACAAAAACTGCTATTACTCTACATTATCTGGTTATGATGATGACATTGGTTATATGTCAACGTAAATAGGCATCTTCCAGACAGTGTGATCTACATGAATAGTGAATACCGGCTGAAGACGCTGCCCAGTGAGGCTCTGATTCTTCAGATGCTCCCTGTTGCAGAGAACCCCCCATATAGGTAAGAAAAAAGACTTCCAAACTCACTGGCCTGTACCTAGTGCAGGGATGGACGGTGTATTATTCACCAAGATTTCTGTTGCTGACCCTTCTCCCCTCAGTGGCTTACAAAAGCCCCTCCAAGCCCCAAGAGTAGGGAGTATTCTGCCCTCCTCCACAGACCCCGCCCCCACAACAGCCTCTCCCCCATAAGGGCTGCTTCCAGAAATTTCCCGTGCTGGTTTTCCATCCCAGTCCGCCCCTGGTCTTTCGAAATACGTAAATGTAATTATTGCATCATTTTGCGACCAGAAATACAGTTTTAATACTTACTGTGTATGTCAGACCATGTGGTCAGCTGGTCACCATCATACTGTCATGATAGCAGACTTATGTTTATGTGGGAGCCTGGAGCTGCAGTCCCATCCGCCTCATTGCTAATCCAGCCCTGGCCACAGATGCATCCGTCAAGAAGAGTATCTCTTACAGGTGCTGAAGGGCTGGTGCAGCTAAACACAATGATGTAGATGACAATCAGCAGCCTTATCTAGCAGCTTCTGATGGTATACTGCCTTCAGCTCTAGTACTTAATCATTCCCATCAAAACGTCTATCGCCATTGCTTGATTTTGAAATGACCATATGGACTGCTGCAGGAAAGAAGTTTCCCATTTGATTTTCTTCTGTATAAGCTATTTTTTATTACACAACACAGGAAGACAATACAGCATATGGCAAGCAATGAGGCGAGAAAGCGTGTACAGCATTATCAATGGTCGGGTTTTGTAACAACATAAAAAAAACACTAACACAATAAAGTAATGATATAACAAGACAAAGGGGAAAATAGGGGGGAGTGAGAGTGGTGGGGAAAGGGAGGGGGAGGATGGGGAATTCCAAATGCCTCTGACCTAAAGGCCACCCACATTACAGTATGTAGAGAGCAGTAACATGGGAACCACAGGGAGTGACTCTATAAACTCCGACCAGCTAATCCGCCTATTTCATTTGTAAAGGAGAAAACAACAGCTGTTATTTCATTTTACTTAATGCAAATTATTTATTATTTATATTAAATTGCATTTGT
Organism: Taudactylus pleione; assembly: GCA_031769625.1. NCBI lineage: Eukaryota > Metazoa > Chordata > Amphibia > Anura > Myobatrachidae > Taudactylus > Taudactylus pleione. Next base: position 10,990,007 of record JAUIMM010000710.1, read on the forward strand.
GTTTGCATTTAGTTACATTTTATATTGAAACTGCCACTTTTGCATCTATAAATAACACTGTCAGGGCACTATTCTCTCTTATGTCTATGCAGGGGCGTTTCTAGAGAGGAGGGGGCCCGTGTGCAATCTCCGACACGGGCCCCCTCCTCTCCACCCAGCAGCGCAAAGAGCTGTGCGCGGCCAGCGCCGGAGTTATAGACTCTGGGCACTAGAGTGTGCCCAGAGTCTATAGTGTATGCACAGGTATCTGGGAAAATGGCCGCGGCGGCCATTTTCCCTCTACTGCGCATGCGCAAACTATGGGAAAATGGTCAGTTTCCAGTCTTTTTACAGCGCCGGACTCCCACACCAATGTGGGACTCCGGAGAGGTAAGTATTATTATGGGTGCAGGGTGTGCGGTGCGGGGCCACCGTGGACCCAGGGGCCCGTGTTCCCCGCACACCCTGCCCCTGTGTCTATGCAGCGTTGCAGTAGGGCTGAGAGGCTCCTCGTGCTAACACACATTGCACCTGTGCTCGTGACTACATGATGTCACACAACAAGCACCAGGGATGCAGCTCGGTGGGCGCACCCTGAGTCTATCCATGTAGTGGGGTGTCTCCCAAGGGACCCCTCCAGCTGTAAACAGGTACCGTCAGGGCAGCAACCGTGCCACCCCCTTAGCCTTGTGCCATGGATGGCATCACTGGCCACACACGCCTCGCTATGGCCCTGTGTACATCAGGGTTGTTGGCTTTCTGGCTGCCCTCTCCGGGAGAAGCCAGCCAGGTTGGCACTGCAGGGAGCGTAACGACGGCAATGGTGGGCATTACGGTGATGTGGCAGTGCGATCGCTTCATTGCGGCCCCACCTCCTGCTATACAATGCAGAGATTTCCAGCATCGTAAAGCAGGAAGCCGGGCTACAATGACATGATTCAGTGCAAATCGCGTCATCGAACCCCTTTGGAACAATCACTTTTGACAGGTAAGTGTGTGGGGGGTGCGGTGGCCAGTCCGGGAGACTTGCCTGCTCCTAAGTAGCGCCACCCGATTTTTTTGGGAGCCTCCCGGTCATTGAGGGAGAGTCGGCAAGTATGGTGTACATATTACATTATTCATTTATGTACAAACAGGGAAATAGGAATTCATTGTCAAGCCTCCACGCTATGTGTATACTGTTGTGAGGTGTAAGTATACACCTTTGTATGCCCGAGGTGTGTCTGGGTCAAATGCTACTAATTTATCAATACATGAGCATATTATGCATGAAAATGTGCTTTAATATATTAAATCTGGATACTGTTTGATGACTGCAAAGTGTTTACAATGTCCACTCTTTGCTGTTTCCCAGAATAGATGACACAAATCATATACAGGCAAAAATGTGCAGCAATAAAATACATAATAATAATAATAATAATAATAATAATAATAATAATAATAATAATAGTAATAAAAAATGAACACTGAAGTACTATCAATCTATTGTAGTTCAGTGATTTTATTTATAACACTTCATCTTTCACATACATTTTAGTTCATTCATTATTATGTGCTTTATTTATGACCATCACTGCTGCGCATCTTCAGTATCTTTGTAGCTGTTTTATTATTACACACTTATCACCTCAGCTTATTCCCTTAGGGGGTGATTGTAGGAGGCCTATCTGTTTCCATCCCGACATTTCCTGCTAGACACCAAGAACCCCACCATGTACACATACAATTGTACTTGTCTCATCAGTGTGACTCTACTGCTGCTGGAGGTACAGTATCTCCGTCCTACTGTTATTGTAGTCGCAGTCAGCGATAGGTATCGTATACGGAATTGGAAACACGAGATTCACTAAGTATACCCAAAAGAACACGTAAAAAACAGTGGTGTGTTGAATTGGCGCTACTTCTATAGCCACGTGGTGAATCATATATCAGTGGAAAAGTACATGTCAGATAGGAATGGGTATGATATACACGGCCGGTGGTTCGATTCCCATCAGCGGCAGCCCGACAGGAGCAGAGATAGAAGCAGCGGAAGCCCGACAGCGCTGGAAATCGCGATCGTGGATAGGTAAGTATCTGCTAACCTAACCTAACCCCCCTAACCCTCCTTAGGGGTGCCTAACCCTAACTTCTCCCCCAAGTGCCTAACCCTAATCCCCCCTCTACGTGCCTAACCCTAACCACCCCCTTCCCCGCTGCCTAAACCTAAGTCCCCCGGGGGGTGTCTAACCCTAAGTCCCCCCCGGGGGTGCCTAACCCTAACCCTCCCACCCCCTAGCCTAACCCTAACCCTCCCGGGGGGGTGCCTAACCCTAAGTCCCCCCCGGGAGCCCTAAACCTAACTCTCCCCCCCGCGGCTGTCCGCTCGCGGCGACCGGCATCACTATGATCGTGATGCCGGGCACCGGTCTCCCGGCGTCGGGGAAATGCGGGCGTCTATATCTAGATGCCCGGCATTTCACCCATGCCAGGATAAGACAGTCGGGAAGCCGGCTGCCGGTATTTAGGCAGTCGGCTTCCCGATTGCTTCCCGTCAGATATTATCCCACAGAACCAGGAATATGAAAAGAAAAAACATAAAACAGTGTAATACGTATAACACTGGGGTGAAGCAATAAAGGATAGTTAGGGATGTAGTTAATAGACCTACAATTGGGATGCTGGCTGCTGAAATCTTGGCACCGGAAACACGGCATGAGTGGAGATGCCGACGCCGGATTCCCGACAGCCGGCATCCCAATCGTAAATATAGAGCCTGCTGTTACCTGTTAGCCCTGGGGGGGGGAGGGTTAGGTTTAGGAACCATGGGGGGAGGTTAGGGTTAGGCTACAGGAGGGAGGAGGCTAGGGTTAGGCTCAGGACAGGGCAGGTTAGGCACCACCGGGGGGGATAGGGTTAGGCACTAAGGGGGGAGGGTTAGGTTTAGGCGCTAAGGAGGATGGGTTAGGTTAATGCACTAACCGGGAGGGTTAGGGGGTGAAGGGTGGAGGGCTAGAGTACTTACTGTGCCCCTGTCAGGATTCTCAGCATCGGGATGCCGCTGTCGGTCTTTTGACAGCCAGCATCCCGAGTGCCGGGCTCCCATACCCAACCCGAATAGTTATTAGGGGCTTTATTCAGCAATGTATTTTTTACTTAATGTGGAAATTAGTGTTTCCACAGTAGTTTCAATATCCAGCAAAGGGTTAACAGAGAAGATAACAGTATGTCAAACTTTAGGACTCATGCAAGTTCATATTAAATCCAGAGCTAGTCCTTTTTAAAGTGACCATAAATATTAATCAGCCCTCTGTGTTTACATGTAAGGGTGTAACTAGAACTTTGGGGGCCACATGGCAAGATCTTAAAAGGCCCCCCAAAGGTAAAAAAAAACACATACATTTGGCCCCACATAGAGCCCAGTCATATTATGTATGACACACTATTCAGGTTATGCCACGCAGTAGTACCCCTTATACACATTATGCAGTGCAGTAGTAGTGCCCCTTATGCATTATGTCACACAGTAATGCCTGTTAAACTACACAGTAATACCCATTATACATTATATCACACAGTAATGCCATTTACAGTTTATGCTACATAGTAGTAGAACCCCATTTAACATTATTCTACACAATAGTAGTGCCCCTTACACATTATGCCACACAGTAATGCCCTTATAACATTATGCCACACAGTAATGCCCCTTACACATTATCCCTCCCCCCAGCAACCCACCACCCTGTCTCTCTCCAGCAGACTCTCACCTCCCCCTGTGTACCATCAGCAGGCAACAGGTTTGGATTTGAGGCCAAGCCACCAGCTAATTATAGCTGGCGCACCAGCAGGCAGTGGCAGACATAGACAGACAGCTTCGGCGCAATTGCAATCTAGCGGGGATTGCGAGTCAATCAGAGCTTGCATACCAGCTGTCAAAACCAGATAATTGGCGAAGACAGAATCTGTTTGCAATCAGACGCACAATGCAATTCAGTGCTGTTTTCCCCGAGTCGAAAGGAGGAGTGCTATACCAAACCAGGGGAGTGCCGGTCCAATATGTAGTGTATAATAATGTAGCCTGAGTTTGAGTGGTCATGCATGGATATAACGTTTATGGTGTTTTAAGTCATCTTAGGTAATGCAGTCCCAACCCCTTCCAAGGCTCTCCTTATAGGATAGGTGCATCCCAACATCTTTCCCATGATCCCTTAAGGATCCGCGGTGTGCGTATAAGGACAGTTTCATGTCCCTCCCGGAGACGCATTATCTGAATGGTTCAAATGACCATACCGTGTCATACCATAATAACATTGAACGGTATATTCTCATGCATGGCTAAACAGATTCAGAACAGGTTGTGATAGCGCTTGTTTGGCTATCAAAGGGTGGACTGTCAAAACCGGATAATTGGCGAAGACAGAATCTGTTTGCAATCAGACGCACAATGCAATTCAGTGCTGTTTTCCCCGCATACATACATTTAAAAGCAATGGTCCCGTAACGCAAAAAGGATAATTTAAACGCAATGTTAGTATATAAAGAAATGAATGTTTTCTGTAACTATGGCTTAGTAAATGACAATTGGACTGTGTTTGGAACCGTTCTGATCTACCTTATTTCCACAGCATTCCGGTGACATCAATATGAAGATCAGAACATGCGGCTATGAAATATGAATGTTAGAGAGAATATCTATTTGAAATGTTGTTTTCCATAGCAGCTTAGATTTGCATGTTGGGGGATACAAAAGGAGGTTGGAGACCTTTTGTATCCATTTGGAATTGTCCAATAAATGCCCTGTAACAGATTTCTAACCTTTACCAAAAGACAATAACATGGTGTAGGACTGTTTACATTTTTGTCCAAAGGACTGGTTATTCCAGTCTAATCAATAGAGCTAGCTAACTGGGAGTAGAATTTAATTAACAGTAGTTTCAGATAACCAAAAGGATACTCCCTTTCTGATGACCTCACAGGTAAAAGGGGGCAAGAACATAGCATGCACATCCTGAGAAAACACAGTTTAGCAGGGGCACTGGCAGATTTTAGAAGGAAGAGAGAGGTACACTCCCTGACCAGACAACGGAAGAATATGGATCTCAGTTCCCCTGGGTTGTTGTAGCTAAGTATAAATTGTGCAATATTTAGCCTATTTGGGTGTCTGTGGCTTTTTGGTGTTAGTCTGTTATTAGCTTAGCATGGTGTGTGGTTTGTAGTTTTCTAAGGATATTCATGGGTCTGTGTTGGCATGCAGTGTATGATGTGTTGTCTGGTCTGTGCTTTTCATCTGCACTGTAGGGTACAGTGGTCTGTTGTCAGCATGCAGGAAAGGGATTGATTGTGGAATTGTTGTGATATTTGTGAATGATTGATGCTGGTTGATTGAGAGCCTGCCATGTGTTCTGTGTTTGGGCCCTGCCATGTGTTCTGTGTTTGGGCCCTGCCATGTGTTCTGTGTTTGGGCCCTGCCATGTGTTCTGTGTTTGGGCCCTGCCATATGTTCTGTGTTTGGGCCCTGCCATGTGTTCTGTGTTTGGGCCTTGCCGTGTGCTTGAACGGTATCTCTGCTTGGGAGAGATGGGCTTTGTGTGTGCTGTATACTCATGAATGTGATCATAGGGTGGTGTCACGTGTTGTATCGTGGAGGTTGAATTGATGGCAGCTTTGAATGGTCGTGGGTGGCTGCCGTGTGGTGTTGTGTGAGTCAGATGGGTATGTTGTCTGCGGTTTGTTGGAGATGGCTTGCCTCCATGTGGGGTGAACAAGGGAAATTGTGATTCTGCCCAGTTGTGGTGTTGTGTGGGTCAGATAGGTATATTGTCTTTGTTGTGGTTGTGGTCATTGATGGATGATTTGCGGAGTTGCAGCTTGGTGCAGGATGGAGTTTGCCTAGGGATCATGAGGCTTGCAAACAAAGGAAAAACATGCGCTTCGGCCCTTCCCCCTCCCCACGGTCTAGTGACTACTGGATGAGGTCTGTTGTAGGTTCAGAGACCATGCGGTTTGGACAATAGGGCAGGAAGCATTCCCAACCCCCCTCACGCACAAACACGCACACCATCACCAGCCATCTTGAACATGTGCTCTCAGCAGACATTGATATATCTCTCATTGTATTTTGATCTTTAATAACCGTTTCATGTATTTTAACTGTACCTTATGACCTAATGTTTGTACAATTTATTTGCGCTCATTATTAGATCATAGCGTTGTAACATCTGTACTTTTACCTGAATAATAATCTTTAGCGCTTCGGACCGCTATTCAACTGTCTCGGTATTTCATTAATGGTATAATCAAAATAGCGACATCTTGTGGTTTTAGAAGGTATAGGCAGGGTTTTGTCTTAGAGGTTTTTAGGCAGGGTTTTGTCTTAGAGGTTTTTAGGCAGGGTTTTGTCTTAGAGGTTCTAGGCAGGTGAATCTTAGAGGATTATAGGAAGGAATATATTAAAAGGTTTATTTACAAATTTAACAGTGGGGGCTCGCATCGGTTTATCACACTATCTGATACACGATAACAATCGGTCAGTCCTCTCTCAGCAAAAGGGTGGAGGCGCCTTTTGAGAGACGCATTAGTCTCTCATTACCACAGTGTTGCTGAGAGCGTACTGCCGGTTATTGTGTAGAGGAAGCGCTGATCAGAATCCAGGGACAAGAAAAAAAAAAGTTTTTTTTCTCTGTTGATAGAACCTTACGTTTAGAGGGGTGCCGCAGTATTGACTATGCGGCTGAGACGCATTTTTGCGTACGCAGTTAAAAAGTCATTATGCGCTTGTGTGGTAGACGCATAATTGTGTATGCGGCCGGTCGCACAATAGCGTATACGCACTTCCGGTTTTTGCTGCCACGTGTTTGAACAAAGCCATTGAGGTTTACATTTTTTTTTTTTTCCTATCTACCAATATCTGGGCAAACGTTTATTTCCTGAGCAGAGAAAAAAGTGTGTAACAGTGTGTGTATTGTTGATAGGGGTAATTTATTCCCTAAAGTTAAGGGTACCTTATGATTCTTAAGGGCTAGGTGCAAGGGTTAGCCTAGTCGCTCGGTAAGCAGCTTTACCGTTCTAAACACAGTAGCAGGTGTATGGTTTGTTATTTTTGTTAGGGACCGTCTCTCAGTGTGACTTCAATGTTCAATAATATTTGAGCATTATAGTTGAGCCGCACTAGGTGTGATTGTGAGCTGAGAGAGAACAGGTGAGTGAAAGCATCTAGAAATAATGTCCGTAGGTGAGCTAGGCGCATCTAGAAATAACATCTGTAGGTGAGCTAGGCGCATCTAGAAATAACGTCTGTAGGTGAGCGAGGCGCATCTAGAAATAACGTCTGTAGGTGAGCTAGGCGCATCTAGAAATAACGTCTGTAGGTGAGCTAGGCGCATCTAGAAATAACGTCTGTAGGTGAGCTAGGCGCATCTAGAAATAACGTCTGTAGGTGAGCTAGGCGCATCTAGAAATAACGTCTGTAGGTGAGCTAGGCGCATCTAGAAATAACGTCTGTAGGTGAGCTAGGCGCATCTAGAAATAACGTCTGTAGGTGAGCTAGGCGCATCTAGAAATAACGTCTGTAGGTGAGCGAGGCGCATCTAGAAATAACGTCCGTAGGTAAGTGAAAGTATCTTGATTGTCTTTCACCGGCTTAAATCTTTATTGAAAAGCGTAGGAGTTGTCTCAGAATGGGAGCCACGCAAACAGTAGAAATGTTAGGCAATGATGTGCTGCTAATGGAGGAATATGATGAGAAAGAGTGTTAGACCGTTTCCCAGACTTGGTGGTTTTGATAAAAATATGTTAGACAATGTCCAGGATCACATCAGTATGGTGCGATCCCGAGAGAAAAAGATTAAGTATTTTGTTTAAAAATATGGCAGCATGAAGGGGATGCGTGGCTTAACAATGTGCAAATGACGCAAACTAGCGTCGTGAGCACATTACCAGAGAATAAACCTGCAGCGCTGAATTGCAATGCGTGTGAGCTGCGAAATAGCGCGCACGTGCGGCACGGTAGCGTTGTGGAAGGTAGTACAGATGGTTCATGTGCACCACCACCGTTATATGCGGATGGGGGTGTAGGTACAGTCAATGTGAAAACCCATAAAAATGTAAGAGATCCAGAGTAAGGTAGCTTAACTATTGTTTACTTTCTCCCTCCCATACCCCAACTACCAGTGCCCTCTTGCTTCCATATAAGGGAGAGGTACACTGCACATAGACACGAAAGCCTCAGGGTCCCAGGGACTAACCCAGTATTGTTTGTCAAAGCTTTATAGAACTGTTATGTTTAAATGATATTAAACTGTTGTACTTTATCTTTCACATACAGGACGCAAGGCTGCCAAAGACCAGTGGTGTTTTCCCCGCATACATCAGGGGACAAGGAAACAATAGAACCATAGACATTTATAACAGAATTTTTTTTATTGCAGGAATTTTGTATCAATACAGTATCCTTAGAATTAGTGATGGAAGGAATACTCATTTCACAAGTAATATCTTTTACAACATGTGTAAGGTGATAGGTACTAGTATCAAGATCATCCCAGACCACCTGTCTGTCTCCCGTTGAGATACTGTTTGCCAGGTAGCCTCATGTGAAAATATTATGAGGTTACTGTGCAGGTTCTCATGACAATGTGTAAGAACAACAGGAATTGAAGTGTTATTTACTAACATGCCTGAAGCAAACTGTAATGATGTTAAACCTGGAGAAAAATCCATTTGATCTAATAATTTCTTGTGTTCAGATTGCCTGATTGATTGGGGGATAGAACCATATCCGACGTGTTAACGAAATTCTACATCCTCAAAGGGTGGCCGACTAAGATGCCAGAGTCCATTCCACCAAATACAGGGAGGATTAATCTACCGGGGGAGATGCAAGGCGGAGACGAGGCCGATAGCATGGACCTGTCGATCGCGAGCTTGTGCCGGGAAGATTAAAAGGTGACTGTGAGCTATCTGAGCTAAAGAAATTGCAGATCAGTGTTGCAGCAATGGACCAGTCCGCTGTGTTCATTTTTGTATTCTTTTTCAGAGTTTTCACCATCCTGGGTTGCTCGGGGATTCCTGGTTTCGGTGATAGGGGACTGATACAGACAATGGGAGCTGATGTCGGCATTGATGCAGAGGAGTCGAAAGGAGGAGTGCTATACCAAACCAGGGGAGTGCCGGTCCAATATGTAGTGTATAATAATGTAGCCTGAGTTTGAGTGGTCATGCATGGATATAACGTTTATGGTGTTTTAAGTCATCTTAGGTAATGCAGTCCCAACCCCTTCCAAGGCTCTCCTTATAGGATAGGTGCATCCCAACATCTTTCCTATGATCCCTTAAGGATCCGCGGTGTGCGTATAAGGACAGTTTCATGTCCCTCCCGGAGACGCATTATCTGAATGGTTCAAATGACCATACCGTGTCATACCATAATAACATTGAACGGTATATTCTCATGCATGGCTAAACAGATTCAGAACAGGTTGTGATAGCGCTTGTTTGGCTATCAAAGGGTGGACTGTCAAAACTGGATAATTGGCGAAGACAGAATCTGTTTGCAATCAGACGCACAATGCAATTCAGTGCTGTTTTCCCCGCATACATACATTTAAAAGCAATGGTCCCGTAACGCAAAAAGGATAATTTAAACGCAATGTTAGTATATAAAGAAATTAATGTTTTCTGTAACTATGGCTTAGTAAATGACAATTGGACTGTGTTTGGAACTGTTCTGATCTACCTTATTTCCACAGCATTCCGGTGACATCAATATGAAGATCAGAACATGCGGCTATGAAATATGAATGTTAGAGAGAATATCTATTTGAAATGTTGTTTTCCATAGCAGCTTAGATTTGCATGTTGGGGGATACAAAAGGAGGTTGGAGACCTTTTGTATCCATTTGGAATTGTCCAATAAATGCCCTGTAACAGATTTCTAACCTTTACCAAAAGACAATAACATGGTGTAGGACTGTTTACATTTTTGTCCAAAGGACTGGTTATTCCAGTCTAATCAATAGAGCTAGCTAACTGGGAGTAGAATTTAATTAACAGTAGTTTCAGATAACCAAAAGGATACTCCCTTTCTGATGACCTCACAGGTAAAAGGGGGCGAGAACATAGCATGCACATCCTGAGAAAACACAGTTTAGCAGGGGCACTGGCAGATTTTAGAAGGAAGAGAGAGGTACACTCCCTGACCAGACAACGGAAGAATATGGATCTCAGTTCCCCTGGGTTGTTGTAGCTAAGTATAAATTGTGCAATATTTAGCCTATTTGGGTGTCTGTGGCTTTTTGGTGTTAGTCTGTTATTAGCTTAGCATGGTGTGTGGTTTGTAGTTTTCTAAGGATATTCATGGGTCTGTGTTGGCATGCAGTGTATGATGTGTTGTCTGGTCTGTGCTTTTCATCTGCACTGTAGGGTACAGTGGTCTGTTGTCAGCATGCAGGAAAGGGATTGATTGTGGAATTGTTGTGATATTTGTGAATGATTGATGCTGATTGATTGAGAGCCTGCCATGTGTTCTGTGTTTGGGCCCTGCCATGTGTTCTGTGTTTGGGCCCTGCCATGTGTTCTGTGTTTGGGCCCTGCCATGTGTTCTGTGTTTGGGCCCTGCCATGTGTTCTGTGTTTGGGCCTTGCCGTGTGCTTGAACAGTATCTCTGCTTGGGAGAGATGGGCTTTGTGTGTGCTGTATACTCATGAATGTGATCATAGGGTGGTGTCACGTGTTGTATCGTGGAGGTTGAATTGATGGCAGCTTTGAATGGTCGTGGGTGTTTGCCGTGTGGTGTCGTGTGAGTCAGATGGGTATGTTGTCTGCGGTTTGTTGGAGATGGCTTACCTCCATGTGGGGTGAACAAGGGAAATTGTGATTCTGCCCAGTTGTGGTGTTGTGTGGGTCAGATAGGTATATTGTCTTTGTTGTGGTTGTGGTCATTGATGGATGATTTGCGGAGTTGCAGCTTGGTGCAGGATGGAGTTTGCCTAGGGATCATGAGGCTTGCAAACAAAGGAAAAACATGCGCTTCGGCCCTTCCCCCTCCCCACGGTCTAGTGACTACTGGATGAGGTCTGTTGTAGGTTCAGAGACCATGCAGTTTGGACAATAGGGCAGGAAGCATTCTCAACCCCCCTCACGCACAAACACGCACACCATCACCAGCCATCTTGAACATGTGCTCTCAGCAGACATTGATATATCTCTCATTGTATTTTGATCTTTAATAACCGTTTCATGTATTTTAACTGTACCTTATGACCTAATGTTTGTACAATTTATTTGCGCTCATTATTAGATCATAGCATTGTAACATCTGTACTTTTACCTGAATAATAATCTTTAGCGCTTCGGACCGCTATTCAACTGTCTCGGTATTTCATTAATGGTATAATCAAAATAGCGACATCTTTTGGTTTTAGAAGGTATAGGCAGGGTTTTGTCTTAGAGGTTTTTAGGCAGGGTTTTGTCTTAGAGGTTCTAGGCAGGTGAATCTTAGAGGTTTATAGGAAGGAATATATTAAAAGGTTTATTTACAAATTTAACACAGCAACCAATCAGGAGCTGCCACTGCTGATTGGCTGCTGGTCCGCAAGTTCTCATTGCATCATGACCAGCGGCGCAGTCTCTCCATGTCTGCCTGCCAGTGTGCCAGCTGGTGGGCCGGTACCAAATCAACATCTCTGACTCCCGGCCCCCTTCGGCGGCCCTGACTGGACTGGTCCATCTTGTGCCACTTTATCTGGGTGCAGGAGGTGTGGCTAGCCACAGAGGCAGCTTGGGCACCATAACAGCTACACCTCATGCACCCACAGTAGTTACGCCTCTGTTTGCATGTAACAAATAAAGGCTGCAGGTGTACTTCATGGTCCAGTCTTCAACCCGGGCAACGAGAGAGAAGAAGAGAAAGAGAGAGAGAGAGATGGATGTGCAGGGCACTCGCAAGTTTAGTACCCAAATAAAACACTGTATACATAGTTTGTCACATGCCAATGTTTCAGAGGGCAACCTCTTTTATCAAGATATACACGAGAATAAAACAATCTTACCTAATAAATGCAAATCACCATGTGCTCCTACCACCATGCAGCAGCTCTGATGATGTCATGACAAGCGCCAAGACCCTGGCGTCTCGGTCCTCTCCATGGGACGGGGCCACCCACTGTGTACCATCACTTAGGCAATATATAAATAAACATAAAAACAACATGCCTGTGTTAATAAATAACAATACATTCAGAAAATCTAATAGTCAGATAATTTTCCTAAATTCTAGCATCAGATTAATGCCACTACTCTAGAAGATACTAGCTACCTGCCTAGCCAGGAAATGATAATTAAAGAAGATTCTAAGAACATTACATATGTATATGCAAACAGAAGATAACCTACTTATCTAGATAGACTAATGTAGAAAAGAAAGCTTAAACTACTTCTGGCACAATATGTCTTAAATCAGATATGGGGTACATCTCAAAGGCTCTAACACAAATGGGGTGCACCAGTAATGGACAGGCTCTCCATAGGGCAGAATCACAGGAAACTCGTGAATGATAGCATCTCATTCAATCCATTTGTTATTTTTACTGGAGTAAATTCTATCCTCGAACACCATCTCTTGAATTTGGGGGAACTCAATCAATCATCTTGTAGTGAATTTTGTTCAGATATTTTGGCCTCCAGAGCTGCTCTGATACTGGACCTATGTAATGCCATCTGTTCTTTGAGCTGCCGAGTGGTTTTACCCACATATAATAGGCCACATGGACATCTAACGTAATATACAGGGAAGTGGAGAGTGGGGGCGGGTACTATTTCCTGCAGCCCGCCCCCCACCACCGTCGCCGTCAAGTTCGGACAACTCTCAGAGGGCAAATGGATGCAACCCGTATTTGGGGTTAGGCATGACCTATTTTTGAGGCACGGAGTCTAATGTGCCAGCAGTGTTCACCAGGAACCCTCGCAAGAGGGTATGGGTTTGGCTGCGTCCGACACACAGGATGCAGCCCTCAGAATAGGTTCCCCTATACAGGTGCTGCTGTACTCTGGATGTAATGGAGAAGATTCTCAGCGTAGTCAACAGGCCGGGTCAGAACCAAACGGACCAGGGAGCAGATGTGTGCAGGTCGCAGAGGATAGCCAAGGTCAGAACCAGATAACTAAACGCAGTACCATGGATTAGACAGAAGCAGGTCAGAAACAAGCCAGGATCAGGAACAGGTTTGCAGAGGCTGATTGCAGGAATCCTCCAATCAGTGTAGCTGGTGATTGCACTGAGCTGGAATACAGCAGCACACAATCAGGACACAGGAACTGTAGATATAGAGCCAGGTAGCAGTGATGGTTTTCTGCACAAAGGAGCCACAGGATAGAACTTAACACTGGGAAGTAACTCTTTGCTCTGGCACCAGTGGGAATTCTAACAGGGGTTATGAATCTGCTGCCAGTCCTTGATAGGCTGCTGAGGTCAGCTGAGGCAGGAGAACTCATACTGGTAGAATGTTAGCAGCTGAATAGGACCTCATTCAGAGTCTCTCGCAAGATGCGATCGCTCGCTTGCAAAAGGGGCTGGGTATGCAAATCAAGCAATCGCTCTTTGCGCTGTAAGGACGCCCTCTATGTCTTAGTGAGCGACGGCAATTAGTGTACGCTGGACTATAAAACCTCCTACCTGTCATTCGCAGCATACGTCATCTCCAGGAAGAGTCTGATTAATCGTGAACATCGAAGGCCATCTGAGCTGCTCGCAGCGCTTGGGGTTGACCTAAACTACCCCAAGCACTGCGTGCAGTTCAGGCTAAAAAACAACCAAGTCACGTGTGCAATGACGCTACTTTGCTAATTATACACACCCATTAAACGCCGTTTTGACGGTCAGACACGCCTGCGTTCGCACATCCACACCCCCGTTCACAAGCACCTTCCCATGTTACCTCCCTCAAACAGCACTGTCACTCAAAGCAGCGACCTGAAAGGGGCTTGCGAGCTACCAAAATCAGATCGCAACGAATGACTTGCGCACGCGCACTGCGAATTATACGCATGCGCAGATGTGCGAATTTTGCTCCCAGCGAGCGAGCGTGCCCTAGTAAGAGACTCTGAATGACGTCCATAGTGCATGATGGTGATGTCAGTTCAGGGTTCTCGAACAAGGTCAGGCAGAAATCCTGACCTGCAGCAAATGGCAAGACAAGTCACACAATTTGTGCAGAGTGTGACAAGCAGCCTCTCTCCCCCGCCCAGCACACACTGCTGTCACGCTGTGTGCCGAGCTAGGGAGAGAGGCTGCAAGTCAGACCTCTCTCCCTGTGTTATATGTGGGAGGGGGGAGCGATTGCGCCCCCACCCCCTGACACCTTCCCGGTTTATGTAGTGAGATATCGTCATGGACTACAATATCCCTAATATTTCATCCTCTCCTATATGAAGGAAAAATTTAAAAATCCTTAAATCCTGGTAAATGTTCATCTGTGGCTGTAATGGGCCATAGATTTCTTTCTGCCTTAGTGATATTGGGCCTGATTCACTACGGATCGCAATATTGCATACACACGCAGTTCAACTGCGAAAGCAAACTAATCCATTGCGATCGCAATGGAAACTCTGCACTACATAACGATGCCCACTTTACCTTACACACATCCGTAGTACTTAGCAGAATAGCGAAACCTTCGGTACAATCGACTACCGTCGCAGCCTCACGCACACTTGCACAAGCCCTGACCTTACTCAGAAATTGCTAACAACCACGCACGCTATGCTATATTACAGCTAATCGCAGTGGATAATTAATGTACGCCCCTGCAATGGCATTGAAACGCACTGGCACGCCTGCGTTTCGCCCGACCACCCCCCACGTCACCACCCACAAACGGCACTTCCTGTCAATCACTCTGCGATGGGTCTGTGTAGCCTCTGCGATCTCAGTTCCGAATGCAATAGCCAGTTTGCGCATGCGCACTCCAATGCGTACACATATGCGGAACACAACAAACGGCCAATTGCGTGCGTAATCACAGTTGCGGACGGTAATGAATCATGCCTATTGTCACTTGCCGTAGTGAAATCTTGTGTCTAGATAATCTTGTTTTCACACTTTTTTTTCTTAGCCGGCTGAAGAATCTCTGGTCTGGATAGTGACAATGCTTTATCTTTCGATTGCTTGAGCTCTCCGGGATGATTCCCCCTTACCAGGAACTTCAATAGCATATTATCTATTTGTAAAAGGGTGTCCAAGCGATTGCTGCAATTCCTTAAAGTTCATAAAAATTGGGAGTACGGTTGTCCATGTTTTAATGCAGGGGGACGATAACTCCCAGCTTGGAGTAAGGTGTTCCTACCCGTATATATGAACATTTGGAGATCCAGATTTGCATCCACACTCACCACCACATCAAGATAATGAATGGAAGTCAAACTACATTTTTAGGTGAACTTGATGGCTGCACCTTGCTGATTAATGCTTTCCATAGTGTTTACAAAAGAATTTGCGTCTTCTGACCATATAAGAAAGATATCGCCAATGTAGCGACAATCTGATTTAGTTTACTCACTGTCAGTGGGTCAGGAAAAAATATATCTTGCTTACCTTGACACATGAAAAAGTTAGCAAGGGTAGGGGTCACACAGGGGGATCGGTATGATTTACCACTGGGAACATCACCACTTCCTCTAAAACCACTGGATATGGATACCTTAATGTTAAAAGTATGTCACACAGACTAAGCGTTTCGAGACTAAGAACCTGATTCAGACCCGCTTGCGAGCGCTGAGCGCTCGCAAGCGGGTCGATGTTGGGCCAGTGCGCATGCGCACAACGGACCCGGCTCCGTCGTGCGCATGCGCGAGACCCGGATAGCGACGGGCAAGCCGTCGCTATGGGTCTCGCTACAAAGGGGGCGTGCTGTCGATGGTGAGTGACAGCACGCCCCCTTTGGTGGGCGTGCCGGGGGCGTGGCTGGCCAGACGGAGGTGTTCACAAGTGATGTCAGTGGGAGTGCTTTTGGCTCTGATAGAGCCGAAAGCACTCCAGGGTTTGCGGCAGACGAGACCCTAACACAAGGGTCTCGTCGCAAGCCCGATGGTCGCGATGGTCTTGACCATCATGACCATCTTTTTGGCCGCTCGCTATAGCTGTGGGTGGTCACCCACAGCTATGCGAGCGGCCAGGAGGCCACTCTAAATGCAGGAAGGACGGCCCTGATTCAGAGCGAGCGCTTTGTCAGAGCGTCCGGCTCTGAATCAGGGCCTAAGGACCTCATTCAGAGTCGGTCGAAGCTGCCGCACGGTCGTATGCCACCGATGTTCGCCATACTGCGCATGCGTAAAGGTCGCAAAGTGCGTGCGCAAACTAGCTGCTACGATCAGAAATGTCTCTCTCCTTGAACACAGCCAGGTCGGTAGTTTGAGTGACAGATTGAGGCGTTTGTGGGTGGAAACAGGGGAAGGTGCTTGAAAACGGGGGAGTGGAGATCCGAACGCAGGCGTGCCTAATTATGCGAACGGCGTTTTATGGGAGTGCATACGGTTTATGGGAGTGCATAATTAACAAAGTGGCGTCATGACACATGTGACATGGGAGGTTTTTACACTGACATGATCGTAGAGCTTAAGAGAGGGTATGGTCAACCTTAAGCTCTACGACCAGTTCCGATGGTTCACGATGGTCTTGATTAATCCTTATATGCCCGGAGATGACGTGTAATGCTTACGAGAAGGGGGCGTATTTTTTGGTCTTCCGGCCGCTTCCTCCCCTTGGTCGACCAGCTACCGATCCGAACTTAGGGACGCAACTTGCGAGGGAATCATTTGCATATCCGGCCCCTTTTCCCGTACGACCGTGCGGCCACTTCGACCGACTCTGAATGAGGTCCAAAGTCTCTTCCTCAGGACACACTGTCCTGAGGAAGAAACTTAGGACCTCATTCAGAGTCGGTCGAAGCGGCCGCACGGTCGTAGAGAAAAAGGGGCCGGATATGCTAATGATGCACACGCATGTTGCGTCCCTAAGGTCGGATCATTAGCTGGCCGACCAAGGGGTGGATGCGGTCGGATCGCTAAATGTCGATTTGTCCCAAAAATTTGCACCACCAGTCAGTATTAGCATCATCTCAGATTTTTGTTAAATGTTGTACTTTAATATAGGTAATTTTCTCCTTCTTTAGGGTCAATTCTCTTGAGGATTCGTCAATTACTAGCAACATAAGGTCAAATGAACGCTTGTTGAATACCGCTGCCCACTTGCGGCAAAAGTCTGGATTGTACTGACCTATAGTAGAGACATTCTTAATCCTAAATCTCCTAGGGATATTTTTGTCCCTATAGTAATCAGATAACGTCACCTTGTAGGGATAGAAGTCCACTTCTCTTTTTTTCAATGGTTGAGCATACAATGCAATCTCAATGGAAGTTCAATGGAATCTTCACCAGTCTTGTTAGCAAATT
Source organism: Taudactylus pleione (assembly GCA_031769625.1). Lineage (NCBI taxonomy): Eukaryota > Metazoa > Chordata > Amphibia > Anura > Myobatrachidae > Taudactylus > Taudactylus pleione. Next base: position 11,007,413 of record JAUIMM010000710.1, read on the forward strand.
ATCTTTGAATAAAATATTCTTTACGTCAGGTTCAGTGAAACTCAGAATTTCACCCAGTGGTAAGACAATATTGCTGAACCCGCTGACCTCTGGTTATTCAGTGGTACTAGTCATCACCATACTAGGTAAACACACCAACAAAAGACAATATTGCACTTGATAGAATAAACAGCTGATTTCCACTCTTTAAAACAGATAGGTGCCCTGACACATTCCCATTTCCCACTATCACTGTATATATATAACCACATAATTTTAAATGTATATTAACTAAAAATAAGCCTATGTACACGGAGCTGTACACACTTGCCGCTGGCCACACTGCAGTGAAGGGCACTGTATTCGTACTGACATGAAGTGCATGACAGACTAGAAGTCACAGCATGTGCAAAACAAGAAAAGGAAGATTTTGTTTTCAGAATCCTGAAAAAAATGCCTCCGGGAATGTTGGAGGGACAGCGTGTTAATGCAACTGCTGTCCCTGCAAAGTTTAATGTTGAATAGCAGGGTCACAAATCCCTGAGGAGAGTCTAAGTGTGTCCACAATTGCTATGTGTGAGTCTGACATTTCTGATACTGTACTCCTTCCACCATTTCTGCATCCTCTGCCAATGTGGGGATGAGCAGCACAAGTAGAGATGGTGACATAGAAATTAAGGATGCTACAGATGAATTGCAACAGGAAGAAGGGTATATTTGTGTAGCTAATGCAGGAACCAATGAGGATGTTGATGATAAGGATGTTATTTGTGTAAGTCAGGAACCAGTGTAAGCAGTTCTTGCCTGTGATAACAAGGACTTTGTCATGCCTGGGCATAACACCAAAAAATCCACCTCTTATGTAGAATTATATTTTAACCCAAATCCTGACAACAATAGTTAAGCAATCTATGGTATTTGTAAAGCCAAAGTAAGTAGAGGTAGGGATATTAACCATTTAGGAACCTCCTCCCTGTTATATTATTTGCAGCGAATTCATGAACACTGCTAGCTGCTTCGTTCAAACCAATTTGTAACTTGTTTTGGGGGGGCCTAAACAAACCAATCCAGTCCCTGTCACTGAAGTGCTTGGTTTGTTAAACTGTGCATGTCTATTTTAATATACAACATTAGGGTGGGTGGGAGAGCCCAAAGACAATTCTATCTCGCATCACTTTTAATATTTGGCTGTATTTTTGGGGGCATTGGTGACATTGCTCTAATACATTACTAATTTGCAAAACATTTTTAACCATAAAAGAATGCAATGTTAACAGCTAAGGATTCCTGACAAGGCCTGAGGCAAGAAGTCAAGAAAATTAATAGCTGCTCTGCAAAGTTGCAAACTCCAAATCAGCCTATCTTACACTAACAAATATTGGGAGGCTGACCTGCTGGCCATACTACTCCCCCCTTGTCCTTCCCTTGCTCCTTCCTAATTGGGTAACACACCCCTTAAGCACAGGGATGAGGTGCTCCAGAGAGTATGAGCATGAAAGATGGGGGTAAAAAGTGATAAACTAAAAATGATCATGTCGATGTTGACCGAAAATAATCGGGACAACATCAACACAAATGCTGACTAAAACCCTTGGCGATATAACAGGCTTGCCTACCCTCCCGATTTGGCTGGGAGCCTCCCGATTTCCGGGTGCCGCTCCCGGCCCCCCAGAAAGGCAGGTAAGCCTCCCGGAAGTCTCCGACCCTCCCCATCTTCCCCCCTGAAAAAAACAGAATTATCCGCAGCGGGGGACCCGGTGACGCGATTCGCGCAGAATCGCGTCTTCGTGGCCCTGCCCCCTGGTTCACAATGCCGAAAATCACGGCATTGTGAAGAGGGGGCGGAGTCACGATGACGCAATAGTGCGGTTCCGCCCCCAGTGTCACCCAAAATGGCCGCTCCGCCCCCAATGGCCGGCCCCGCCCCCCGCTATTAGCCGACAATCAGCTCCCTCCCGGAAGGCTGGAGCTGATTGTCGCCAAGTATGCGATATAACCTAAAGATGCAGTGTTAACACATTCCTGGGTGATTGCGCACAATGTGATAACAATGAAAATAAGACAATCAATAAAGCTTAGATGATTTTCCTAAATAGGGGCTATTCATATAAAAAGATACAGTAGGTTACTTAGACCTTAGAAGGCATGGGCTATGCACATAAGTTATAGTTGGTTTGCATATACAGATAAATTCTGATCCAGACCTGGTTATTTTACCTTAGAAGGCATATATATGTATTGAGTTCAAAGTTAAATGTACAATTTATTATGCAGTTTGGAACACCTACAGTACATATATGCATCCAGAAATGTAAAGGTTATTTAGGCATATACTGTATTAGATGAGTATCTACTGCATTAAAGTGCCTCATGTATGCTCTGAACAAATCTGTTTAGCATATAAGTTTTTCGATTGCATGTCTCCAGAATTCAAGAGCAGGACAGGGAAGTATTATTTGTCACTTCAAGGACATCCAATCAGAGCTGGATAAGATGTTCTACTTTCAGCTGAGGAGATGTGAAATAAATTAAGGGCATTTCCAGTCCAGACGTGTCCAGATTATCTATTTGAAGTGCAAATGCAAAGACAGATTCCGGAGTGACACAGGAGTGAAGGGAACAATGAGTTACTGTATTTCGATATGACATTATTACAAGTGTATCCAGCCTCCAAAACTAAGGCACAGATATTTTTTTTTCTAACATGATTGGAAAAGTACGTAATTACACCTGTTCGTCACCTCCATGGGAATAAAGGAATAAGAATGCAAGTAACAGAGAGAAGACGCTGCCTTTCCACAGAATATAGAATTTATGTATTATTTATCTTTACTTTTATTTTTTATTCAAAATATAAATGGGGAATTACACCATACTTAACTTAAACTTAAATAAATATAAAATAAAGACACTGACAACTGAGTAGATTGGAAAAAAGAGGTCCATCCCATGCACAAACCATCTCGGGTAGTACCACCTCCCCTTAACTAGCACAGTGCTGGTCCATTTGTAGGATGGAGACCTGGTCCTCCCCAAAGGCAGCGACCAACTCGCTTCTCTCAAAGGAGGAATGCTAGCCAAACTCTGCTGTGCTAAATTGAGCTGCTGAGGAGCACTGCTTTACGCCAAATACGTGGTCAACAACGTACCGCCACCATCCACCTAGGACCACTAACTGTCTCCAAGACAAGACAGAAGGGCTGTGACAAATAACCCCATATCTTCTCCAGCCAAGTAAATATCATCCGGTCTATAAAAATCTCTCTCTTCTTAACGGAGATGGGGGTGTTTGATAATCTGCCCTCTTAATCCAACTACGAATCTGGACACCGCAGCATTCAATTTCCTCCTCACCCTATCCAAAGCTGCACCACCTTGAGCCCCTCTCCAGAACCTGCGCGGGATGACTTCTGACCAAACCAATCTAACCTGTGGCCAATGCTCAGCAATTATCTGGAAGTTGCGTTTCATTGCGATTATAAGCTCCATGCCATTACAAGTGCCGAGGTTATTACCTCCTAAATGTACCACGAGGCAGTCTGGGGCCCCTCGTTTTTTCTCTGAATCCCAAAGAAGATCCAGAAGACCACTCCTTCTAAAACCCCTTACACCAATTCAATGGACATTAAGGACAACCCTTTGAGCTAATGGGTGATTGCTAGTCCAATATACATATGAATGACTAACAATCCACACCCGATCACACTTCCTAGCAAAACGTGTATGGAAAAAATTTTACAGGAACATTAGTGACCTATACATTTTATATTTCTAAAAACACCAACCAGGGATGGAAAAACAGTCGTTTGGGTGACTCAGATGGATGTGAACGCCACAAAACCTCAATGTTTTTTGAGTGCAAAAGTGAAAAGAACTCCAATCCCCCTAGTGGTGGGTAGCTTAAGGCACTGGGTTTCCCAAAAAGCAAACTCCCATGAAGTGCTAGCTAATTAAGCAACTTATCGCCTCTAATGTAACTCAGATGACTTCCAACGATCCAATCATTTGATTGACTCGAAGGAAGAACCCTCGCTGCCGCGCAAGTGGCTGCACCAATTCTGAATGAGTGCATGCCGTAATGTTCACCAGGTAAGTCAAGTGCTATTAAGTAACGGCTGAAAATGGTCGAGAACTGAAACCGTAATAGCGGTGAAAGGTCTTTATGCACCAGCCATTGCGTCCCCCCTTTTGGACGCTGCTGACAATAATGCTTAGATAGGGCTACAGGGGCATATGCTCGGGTCCGGATGCGCAGGAACGGATATCCAATGCCCCCTACCTAACTGATCAGGCTTAGATTTCTGTATTTTAAGCTAAATCAAATCAGACTTCACAATCACATTCCCTTGCAATAGCCCCGTGTGAACAGACTTCTTGTGTTAGCAGCGGCTAGCTCACCCACATGAAGCACCCTGAAAAATGCCAAAACGAAAGCCAAACTAAACAGAACTGCCTCATAATCCCCTATGGCCACACCGGACACAGCTACCACAAGATCCTTCAATAACCCAGTATCTATGGGCCTGCCAGAATCACCCGAATGCGCCTGCTCTCTCGCTCAACCCTTCATAGCCTTAGAGAGAATAAATGACTTGGTCGGGTCGACCAAGCACCGAAAGCACTAAAAATATGAAGTAGCTGCTAAAGCACCAGACATTGCCGCCTTTGAACGACCCTTTTCATGCCAAAACCAAACAAACTGCATCATGGTATCCTGCAAGCTCTTACCCTGAACCCTCTCAGCGATGAAAGCCTGCCAGTCATTCCAAGCTGCCGAATAGGACTGCAGCGTAACCAGAGCCACAGCTTTCAGCACGAGACCTTCAATGCCGACCTGATGATCTGCCAGACATGGGACGGGACATGGTAAACCAAAAAAGCTAGCTGCGGGCGCCAATAACCTAAATCTGGCCCATTGAAAACGAGACAAAGCATCCGCTATCTCGTTTCCAAAGCCCGGCATGTGTCTGGCCGTAAAGTCAATGTTCTTATGCAGACATACAAATATTAAATGCCTAAGCAATCTCAGCGTCTGAGGACAAACAATCATCTGGTTGTTGATGGCCTGTACGACTCCAAGGTTATCGCACCAAAATATAATCCTGTGATTACTGAGCTGTGCAGCCCACAGTTCTGCCGCCACTACAATTGGAAACAATTCTAGAAGGAGCATATTGCCTGTCAAACCATCAGATCACCATGCATGAGGCCAAGCCTCCACGCACCATTGTCCCTTAAAGAATGCTCCAAAACCTAAAGCTCCAGATGCATCCATATACAACTGAAGTTCGGAGTTGGCCACCGGCTTGGATAACTAAATGCGAACCATGTTAAAGTCCTGCAAGAAAACACACCTAACTCGCATGTCTGCCTTAAGGTCACCCAATAAGCGAATTATGTGGTGAGCCTTTTTAACACCTGCAGTGGCTCTCTCCAACCTACGACAAAACACCCTGCCCATAGGTATAACTCGGCAAGAAATTTAGCAGGCCGAGCAACGATTGCTTTAGGGAAACCTTTTTCGTGGAAAGAAAATATTCTAATGATTCACGCAGCTTACTCACTTTTTCCTCAGGCAACCTGCAGAACCCCGCCTCGGTATCGATTTTGATATCCAAGTAGGACAATACCGTGGTAAGCCCTTCTGACTCTTTCACAGCAATGGGTATGCCCATTACACTAAAAAGAGCCTGTACTAAAAAAGGAGTTTGCTACAAAGTGCACTGTAAGTTGGCCCTACTAACAAAAAATCATCAAAATTATGGGCTACACCCGACTGCCCTGAACTAGCCTGAATACACCACTGTAAAAATGAACTAAAACATTTGAAAAATGAGCAGGAAATGGAACAGCCCATGTATTGAAAATACTGAATGAAGGAGATGTAATACTAGAGTACAGTAATAATAAGGGAGGGGATGAAAATAGTGGTGGGAAGGAAATGTGGAGGGGTAGAGGGGCAAGTAAAGAAAAAAGCGGAAGAGTTGGAATAAAAAATAAGGACAGATATGTGAGGGAAGGACAGGGGTGGGAAAAGATTTAAGTTTAAGAAATAAGGGAAAACAAGTGCTGAGAAATACTTCAAAGAAAAAAGGTTCAGTGTGACACTGAGGTACTTTTCCAGGCGATCACAAACTGGAAAGAGGAAGCTGACTCCACCTTCAGCCTTAAGCTGGCCACACATCTAAAGATTATCTGTCCAACCAGCCAACTAGTTGATTGGTTGGAATGAAAATCTGGTAAGGAATACAATCAGCAATTTGCTCCCAAACACTGGAAAATGGACCAAAACTGTTGTTTGAACAAATAGTTTAGCTCAAACATTTAACAAACTTGTCTGAACGACCATTTTCATCTGTTTTCTGGCATTCAGGAGCAAATTGCTGATCATCATTTACCCATACGTTACCAGATTTTCATTCCAACCAATCAACAAGTTGGCTGGTTGGAAGTAAGTTGGTCTAGTGTGTGGCCAGCTTTAGTATGTTCTAACAGAGCCCTCCTACACAGAGCTTCTGATAGACTATCAAACTTGATTGAACTAATACAACAACCAGTTACAACAAGACAACAAAAAACAGTTCTATTCAGTAATGCTACAATAAAAAACAGGGTGCTTATCTCCTCTCAAGCTTATGCTAGCTTTCGCGTGCTTAAAAAGTGTCTTGATTCACTTAAAAATTATGCATATTTGTGTTTTTCTTGCTTTCATGGTAGGGCTACTTTTTTTTCATTACTTATTTCCCACCTTTTTCCTGATTTTTTTATGATGTGTTTTTTTTTCTGATTGAAACCTACAAAAATGCCCCCAAAAAACTGATTACAAAATATAAGTAGAGATGAGCGGTTCGGATTCTGTGGAATCCGAACCGCTCCGAACATTGGGGATCCGAGTCCACCCGAACCCTGTTCGGGTGTTCACCGCCTGACTCAGATCCCCGTTCGGGGCCGAACGGCGGCCGCCTGATGTCGGATTCTCACTAGAGAATCCGACATCAGGTCTCCTCGCGTGTAGGGCAGAGCGCAGTGATAGCGCTCTGCCCTACACAGACACAGACACACAGCCGCCAGCGGCAGCTGTGTGTTTGTTACAGCAGCCAATGAGAGTCACACAGACTCTCATTGGCTGCTGCACGGAGGGAGCCGGCTGGAGCTCACACATGAGCTCCGTCTTCCGGCTCCCTCCTCAGCGTGTGACAGAGCGGACGGCGCGGGAGCGGGGATACAGGTAAGTTTTATTTTTTTTATTTTTTTACTTGTCAAAGGTCCGGGGGCGCCACTGGGGGGGGGGTCTGCACTACTGGGGGGGTCTGCTACTGGGGGGGGCTATACTACTGGGGGGGCCATACTACAGAGGGGCCTGCTACTGGGGGGGCTATACTACTGGGGGGGTCTGCACTACTGGGGGGGGTCTGCTACTGGGGGAGGCAATACTACTGGGGGGGCCATACTACAGAGGGGCCTGCTACTGGGGGGGCTATACTACTGGGGGGGGTCTGCTACTGGGGGGGCCATACTACTGGGGGGGATCTGCACTATTGGGGGGCCATACTACAGAGGGGCCTGCTACTGGGGGGGGGCTATACTACTGGGGGGGTCTGCTACTGGGGGGGCCATACTACTGGGGGGGCCTACTACAGGGGGGGCCATACTACAGGGGGGGCCCATACTACAGGGGGGGCTACTACTGGAGCAGCCTACTACTGGGGGGGCCTGCTACTGGGGCAGCCTACTACTGGGGGAGCCATACTACTGGGGGGGCATACTACTGGGTGGCATGCTAATGGGGGGCATACTACTGGGGGGGCCTGCTAATGGGGGACATACTACTGGGGGGGCCTGCTAATGGGGGGCATACTACTGGGGAGCATTCAACTGGGGGCACTGCATAGTGGACCGTACTACTAAGGGGACTGCATAGGGGGCACCACTGCTGGGGGACATTGTGTAAGGGACACCGCTACTGTGGGCATTGTGTAAAAGGGTCACTACTGTGGGCATTGTGTAAAAGGGGCACTACTGTGTGTCGTAACATAAATAAGAGACACTACTTTATGGTGTAATGTGAATCAGGCCCTATGTGCGGTGTAATGCTAATAAGATTGTGCACTGTGACTCCTAGGGCCGTAGCCCACTTTGTAAACAAGTACTGTGACTCTGCTGGCCGTACCCCACTGGGTGGGTGCACTACTTTTCATTTCTGCCACTGCTGTGTGGCAATGTGTCATAGATGTGCTTTATACTGTGGTGTCTGTGTCGTTGTGCCGCTGCTTTGTCGCTTAGTAACCAGTCAGCTCACTGCAACCTTTGGCCAATAATGTTGAAAACAATATTATAAGCTGTGATATGGTCTAAATTGACTGGAAATTAATGTTATTGAGGTTAATAATACTCTAGGAAGAAAAAAAAGACCAATTTATGTGATTTTAGCTTTTTTTGTCAATTTTTGTAAAAAAATCCAAATCCAAATCCAAATCCAAATCCAAAGCCAGTCACCGCAGTTTGGCAAATCCAAATCCAAAGCCGGACGACGAATTAGAACCAAATCCAAATCCAAATCCGGCAAAAATGGTCCGGCGCACATCCCTAAATATAAGTGTCTCAGCCCTTGTAAACTCTTTCGGAGCTATATGTTTAATAATACTGCCCCTTACTTTTAGTTATAGGCTTTCCTCCCACCTAATTACCCCTTAAACTGGTATCATTACGTACCCCCAATTTTCTTCTTTTCTTCCTACAACATACTTGGAGAGAGATAAAGTACCAACCTGTCATTTTTCAAACACAGCCTGTAAAATGACAGAAGCTGATTGGTTGGTACTTTATCTCTCTCCAAGCAAGTGTTGCCCGACTCCAGTCGTGTTAAAAAAAAAATCAATCATAGTATCTTTTATATTTTTCTGTGTGTGCGTGCGTGTTATGCTTAACAGCAGTACCACACAAGATCCTGCCATCAACGCAAGTTGCAACCTAGTGCTGCCCAACTCCATTTGTGAATAATCTGTGCTCTGGGCCCAAGTTCTGGAGCTGAAAAAAAATAAAAATATATTGTCTTTTTTTTGTCCAATTTTTTTGTGCCTGGCTGTCACTGTCATCGTCGTAGGCGCACAGGGGTGCTGTGCTGCTGTCTGTCAAGGGGCTGCTGCCCAAAATAATAAATAAACAATTTATATTGTGTGCGTGTCAGCCACACCTGGCTGTCACTGTCATTGGCGTAGGTGTGCAGGGGTGCTGTGCTGCTGTCTGTCAAGGGGCTGCATGAATATTGCAATGAAAAATTTTATTTTTAAGTTATTGGGTTACAAATATTGTTTTTTTTTATTCTTAAACATAGCAGAAATTTTATCCTATCAGCTTATAAAGTTATATGCTCTAAAAAACTAAAGCCTATATTTATTTACAAACCTATATAGAGTAGACATCCTAAATTCTAAAACTGTTCTATTCAAAAACGTAAACAAAGGTCAGGAGAGGCTTCAGAGAACATGAAAAAAGATGCTCTAAGTGCTGAACTTCAAGGGATTTCTCCATCATGTTCTGCAGTGTGGAAAGGTTTCATTCACATGTTTTCTATAAAGCAGTTCAACGTTACAGCCTTCAAAGTATCTGGCTGTAACACCCACCTTTGCCAGGAATTACCAAAGATTATCACAAGCAAAGGATTCATCTGTCTGGAATCTATCTGGGAATTCATGGATTGTATTTGGCCTGAATGCACTAAGACATCCAGTGATTCTGTCACTGTGTTCTGTAGCCAACTTTATTCCTACCTTAATCGCAAACTGAAATACGGAATAATAAGCACAGACAACATGGAGGCCTTTGTTATTCCGCTGTCTGCATGCCAAACAATACCTACCAGACTACACCCACTGGGGGGGATCAGGTCTTGATAATGACTATCCCCATCTGTTGCTAGGCCTTCTTCTTCCAAACCATCCATCATGGACTTCCTGTCCAAAAAGGGTGAGCAGGGTACAGAAAGAGGAGCTAGATGTCCCCAATGACATATTTTTTCATCTATAATAGATGATGCGGAGAGATAAGAGCTTCAGATGTTGGAACAGTGTCTCCCACCTTTTTGGCTTCCCTCCAGAGAACAGAGCTCTGTTCCTCAGGAAGTGTCTATGCCTGAGCTGATAGGTATGTAGTCTCTGTCTGTTGGTAAACACCCTTCAGGAGATGGCAACCCAATAGGTATGTAGTCTCTGTCTGTTGGTAAACACCCTTCAGGAGATGGCAACCCCAAATAACAACAACTATATTAATAATGTGTCCATTGATAACCAGCCTGATCCTTTAACAGCAACATACCCCATATGGCCAACTCATAACATGACACCCAGTTTGCAGCCTCCTCTTCCTTATGACACTAATCCAGTCGCCATGGTTGATCAATCAGCCATGTGTGGTCCACCCAAGTTTTGGCCTTCTACATTCTAACATATTCACATATCTAAGAAGTGGACAGTGGGAACAATGGCAATTTGAAGGCCACTAACTAACTGTTTTTTTTAATGTCCCTGTACAGGGTGGAAAATTCTGTTACAGAACAGAAAGTTTGCAAAGGATTATTTAAGTCAAATGTTTATTTATTTTTGGAAAGCACGCTTCCTGGTCCCCTTCTGGGATGAAAAAAATCCACTCCCAGCAAGCAGGCATGGCGCTCAAGAAAGACACAACGTAAGACTTAAACCTTAAATCTGAAATGTTGCATTTGCTGCTCTGTTCCGCTTGTTCACATATCTCATATGGTTAAGTGGACAGTGGAAACAATGGCAGTTTGAAGGCCACTAACTATGTTTTTTTTATGCCCCCGTACAGGTTGAAAAATGCCTTTATAGAAGATTTGCAAAGCATTATTTAAGTCAATGTTTTTTTTTTTTTTGGAAAGCAGTCTTCCTGGTCCCCTTCTGGGATGAGAAAATCAACTCCCAGCAGCAGCAGTCATGCTCAAGGATTCTTCTGTAGCAAGGACTGATGTAAATGTACTGTATCACATTTTATTGTAAATGCCTCCTCCCCTCCTCCCTCATAAATTTTCTTTTGAATCAAAAAACGAAATAAAATTTACTACCAATCAACCCTTCCTGTCTCTGCCCTACCTACAACTACATACATACTCCAACTCCCTCATGCCTCTCTTGAATAATAAAAGTGTTTCCTGATGTGCCATGTTTGAAGTTAAACTGCCATGTGTTTGTGCCGCACACTGCTGCAGCTTATCTTAGTCAGCCAGCTATCTTGGTGCAAATTTTGGGCCTAAACAAGATGAACAGATCAATATTGTGAGCTGTGAGGTGGTCAAAATTGACTGGAAATTAGTGGAAATAAATGTTATTGAGGTTATTAATACTGTAGGAACAAAGAAAGGCAAATTTTATGTGATTTTAGCTGTTTTTTTTATATTTTAAGAAAAAAATCCAGATCCAAAACAAAAACATGAAAACAAAACACGGACGTGAGGTTTTGGCAAAACCAATCCAGATCCAAAACCAGGGGGGATCTAGATCCAAAACCAAAACACGGGGGTCGGTGCACATCTCTAATTAAAAGTGATTAAGACAATAGGAAGTAATAACAATACAAGCATTTCCATAAAGGTACTGTAATGTCTAAATCCCCTTTCCGGAGAGGACACTGATGTCATCAGCCAGTGTCCAACGTCATTCCTTACCATCCAAGTGGGCATAGAGGGGGAACATAACCTTGTGGCGAGCGTAGCGAACCACCGAGCCTGAAGCGTGGCGAGCGCAGCAAGCCCGCTAGGGGACAACTTTCTTTTTTAGGTGACCTTAATGGGCATGGAGCTGCACTTCCGCCCTCACTCACGTCACTTCCAGGTCCCTAGCATGAAGGGGAAATAAGCTCTACCTTTCCATAAAGGGCAAGGATCATATGATAACCTTATAAACTATGGCATTCCCTCTAATAGTATTAGGCTGATTTTAATGTAACAACTTTTGTTTATAATTATCTATATCACTGCTTAATTATAACAATACAAATTGTCAGTATATAAATGTTACTTTAGGCTTAAATTTTATATCACTTATAATAATAGCATTGTTTTCATTTTGCAAGCTTGCTTTATAAATGGTTTATGTTAATAAAGTATGTTGAATTCACAACAAGGGAGGTCACATTACCTTTGCCAGAAAACACTGAAATGAGGCACTAGAAAATACACAATGAAACCCTTGTGATTTATGATGCCTAAATGTGATTTATGAAGTCGAATCTCAGAGGCTGTTTGTCCTTGAGCTAGTTGGACCTAGATAAGATGACTTCAGTATTCAAAAGAGGCAACTAAATAATCCTTCTAAGATGTTTTCCTAATTTATTTTGCTTTCCTGATACATACAAATATACGTATTATATCAAGTCAATTATAATTCTGACAGTTTAATCTTAACAGACGTAGAGATGAGCGGTTCCGTTTTGACTCAGTTCTTTTCGACAAATTAGTGCAAGTACGGATTTATCTTAATGGCTATCCAAAACACGTGATACGGTAGCCAATATGATGCTGTTTTTGAGATCCGAACAATACCGAGTAAAACCGAACCACTCATCTCTACCTAATAAGTAATAATTAATTTTTGAACTTTGGGTCCGATTCAGACCCGCTTGCTAAGCTGCGTTCTCTCATAGCTGCCGATGGTTCACAAACTTCGCATGCGTACGCATCGCAGTGCTCGTACGCGAACAATGCCATGTGATGGGGAAGCGTTCGCTCTCTGCGCATAGACAGCTCGCTAGAATGAGTGACAGGGCATGCCATTTATGGGTGGTGACATCGGTTGGTTGATGGAAATGGGGGAGTGGTGGTGCGAACGCAGGCGTGCCTGATCGTCTTAACGCCATTTCAGAGGCGTGCATAATTAAGACGTAGCATCATAGTACACATCACTTGGCTGTTTTACACACTGAAGCACTCGCAGTGCTTGCGGCAGGGTATGGTCAGCCACAAGTGCTGCGATCGCATTCAATGGTACTCGATGTTACCGATGGTTGCATACACTTCCTGAGGATGACATGCATAAGTGGGCGTCTTAAGACAGGCTGGTGGGCATCTGCATACACAGCATGATCGCATGCCAAGTCATAGTGGGCATGCTAATGCCTTGCCGTGCGATCGCCTGCCTTTGCCTTATTTGCATACATTGGGTGCGTGCGAACGCACCTAGCGAGCAGGTCTGAATCGAGCCCTTTATACACAATGAAGACCAGTGAAGCTGGGTGTTAGGGCTGCTGGCGAACAAGAGGAGTAGACCGTTGAGCAGGAAAATACTGCTGGTGATGCCCAGGAATAACGGTGGTATTAAAATAAAAACTAAAGTTACTGTACCACCAGTTGTAGATTATAGGCCTTATGTAATAGTCTGCAAGATGAGTGCAGTTCTGTCTTAAATTATTGCTGCTTTAAAAATACGGAATGACTTATCGATATCACACTCATGCCATGATGCCTGCATCTTACAGGCTATTACATATGGCTGTATATTGATAAATAGAGACCTATATGATCTACAGTGTGCTCCTGTCTTAAGCCAATCAGTGGTGACAAACCTTTTCATACATTTTACAAATTTTGGGTGAACAGACATAGTCGACGATATGTTATCTGTCCACTCTGGAGAGGGACAGCCAGGTAAAACTTCCAAGGGGCATGGGCAGACTGGTGGGCAGGGTGGGGCCATGGTGCCATGGTTATGTTATCATGGCCCCATCCCCACTATACATGTGGGCATTGTGAAGATGGAATACTATACAATTGTGGACATTGTGAAAATGGAAGCATCGTTATGATGACACAATTCAGTGTGAAACGCGTAATTAAGCCACCTGAGACCACCCAACCCCAAGGCGGCGGAAGTGTCATGGGGCCAGGAGATTTACCTAATTTTCCTGGTATCCAAGAGGGTCACCCAAAATTTGGGAATATTGGAAACAGTCAACATATAGCTCTCAAGAAATTCAACTGCCTATGTGTTTAAAACTATATATATTTATTTTCTGTTTGCTTTTCAAAGCTTTCCTTACGTCAAAATGAAAGCAAGGTGCAATCCCCTTCCTTCCTTCCTCCCTCCCTTCCTTCCTCCCTTCTACTTATTCAACAGACTTAGATGATGACATTAGAAGTTTTGACATTAATATCTGCGAGTGAGGAATGGCCTTTTACAAGATGTCCTGTGATTTGTTTGTCTTTTAAATGACAAAAAAACCAACAGACTGTATGTTACTAAATGAGTCCGCTGGCAATATTCTACTTAAAATCTAATAATAAAGGGGCCTATCCATTAGATGACTTTCTGAATGATGCGACCAAAACCAGGAGATTTTGGTGGCTTAGTTCAAGAAAGTCGTCTAATGGATAGCCGGCAAGGAACAGCGATGCGCGTGCTTTCTTGGTCCTTGCCGACTATCTGTGGAACATGCCCGTCAACCTGACAACGATCGTCAGGTTCGGCATGTTCTCAGATAGGTGGTCAGTCTCCTGCACTGAATGACGTTCAGTGAACGCCGTTAAGTGTGGGCACCGTACCTAGGCAACCTAAAGGACTGAACGCTAGTCGTTCAGTTTTTCAGGTAGCCTAATGGATAGGCCCCTTAAGACAGCATGCCCTCCAACTGTGTCATTTTAACAGATACAGTATTACTGTATGTCCTAAGCATAAACATTAAAGGTTCTTTCTCCATTTTACATCCAGATGTCAGTCCTAGTGACCATACACAGGCCCTGATTCAGAGCCGGACGCTCTGACAGAGCGCTCGCTCTGAATCAGGGCCATCCCTCTGAATTTTTAGAGCGGCCTCCTGGCCGCTCGTATAGCTGTGGGTGACCACCTATAGCTGTAGCGAGCAACCAGGAAGATGGTCACGATGGTCAAGACCATCGCGACCATTGGGCTTGCGACGAGACCCTTGTGGTAGGGTCTCGTTGCCGCAAGCCCTGGAGTGCTTTCGGCTCTATCAGAGCCGAAAGCACTCCCACTGACATCACTTGTGGTGTCAGTGGGGCCGTCCCCAGAAGGTAGGCGTTCCCATGGGAACACCTCCGTCTGGCCAGCCACGCCCCCGGCACGCCCACCAAAGGGGGCGTGCTGTCACTCACCATCGACAGCACGGCCCCTTTATAGCGAGACCCATAGCGACAACTTGCCCGTCGCTATCCGGGTCTCGCGCATGCGCACGATGGAGCCGCCTCCGTCGTGCGCATGCGCACTGGGCTAACATCGACCCGCTTGCGAGTGCTCAGCGCTCGTGAGCGGGTCTGAATTAGGCCCTCAGTGCAGAATATTAAAAAAATATAAGACTTGCTTATTAATGGAAAATAATTATACTACTGTAAATAAAGATTTACAGATCTATTGCTAGGTGTGCATAGCTTACATAGTATAATTTTGCTAACAAAGAATTTGTTCTAAATAGTAGGATCATAGACCAGAACTGAACAGATTAATAAAATTAGTTCTGTCAAAAAGAATTAAATGGTTATTAATAGTCAAGGTCTTCCTTGTTGGTAAAGGGTGATGTGAGATTTTGTTCATTGGCATCTGCTGATGGGTAGAGTTTATTATGCCAGGGTCAGAGCAACAGATGCAGAACTGTTACATAATATATGAAGGGGGGGGCGGCTTTCTAGCTGAATAAAGAGTCTTTTTGCATACAACAAGATCAGCAATTAAAATGTTTTCTTAAATGACACGTACGGTAAATATTGTATCACTTTCTATTAGAGATGATCTGTTTGGATCCAGAACTGAATTTGGGGTTTCCGAGTAGAAACAAGTCCCGGCTTTGGGCCTCTCACCAAATATGGTTCTCAAAATTTTCCTGGAAATCTCAGATCTCGGGTGTTTTGGATTGTATATAGGTCCCTCACTCATCTCTTCAGATGTAATTTCACACAGGAGAGAGCATGGAGAGGGCTGTGGGCTATAGCTGTGCTGCAATAGTCACCATTGAGGAGACTTGTAGGTGGTTGGAGTGGGTGAGAAGGGAGGAAAAGAAAACAGGCATATTTAATATATGTATCTGAGAGGGTCAGACACTAGCAAGCAATATGCAATACAGGTTACTGTGTATGTTTGAACGGTATACAGTCGGAAAGCCGGCTGCCTTAATACCGGCAGCCGGCTTCCTGACTGTCATATCCCAGCGAGGGATGAAATGCCGGGCGTCTAGATGTAGACGCCTGACATTTCCCCAATGCCGGGAGACAGGCGCCCGGCATCCCGCTCGAAGGGATGCTGGGCGCCGCGAGTGGACAGCCGCGGGGGGGAGGGGTAGGTTTAGGGCACCCGGGGGGGATTTAGGGTTAGGCCCCCCCATTTTAGGCAGTGTGGAAGGGGGGGGTTAGGCACTTAGAGGGGGGATTAGGGTTAGGCACTTGGTGGGGAGGTTAGGGTTAGGTTAGGGGGAGGGAGGGTTAGGGTTAGGCTAGGGGGAGGGAGGGTTATGGTTAGGCACCCTGGGGGGACTTAGGTTTAGGCAGCGGGGAAGGGGGGGTTAGGGTTAGGCACTTAGAGGGGGGATTAGGGTTAGGCACTTGGGGGGTTAGGGTTAGGCACCCCTAAGGAGGGTTAGGGGGTTAGGTTAAGTTAGTAGATACTTACCTTAGGACGATCGGGATTTCCAGCGCTGTCGCACTTCCGTTGCCGGGAACTCTGCATCTGTCGGCCAGGCGCTGCCGGGAATCGAACTGCCGGCCATGTGAACTTGAAGTAAGCTGCAGTTACAATTGTTTTTTTACAAGGGTATCTATTTATACTGCAACATATATTGTGTATGAGGGCAGAGACAGTTCTGTAACGGCAAGCTTAGCTGAGCAAAAATAGTGTGCGGTGTCTGAATGAGTTGCACTCCAAAGAAGACATCTTTTTCTGTTTTTTAAAAAAAATCTTTTATAATTCAGTTTACATATTTCAAAGGAAGATTGTGTGTTTTTGAGAGGCAGCATATATTACTGTACTTCCAGTGTGTTGTGTCCATGTCAGCTGCACCCCAAGATAATAAAAGCTGAAAAAAAAAACCTTTTTTCTGTTTTAATAAAAATCTCAAGTCTTTTAAACCAATTTAGATATTTCAAGTAAGATTGTGGGTTTTTGAGAGGCAGCGTATATTACTACAGGTTGAGTCTCCCATATCCTAAAAAAATGCTTGGGACCAGGGGCATTTTGGATAACGGAATATTCCGTATTTTGGAATATTTGCATATCATAATGAAAATATATTGTGAATGGGATCCCAATATACACACAGAATGCATTTATGTGTTATATACACCTTATACACATAGCCTGCAGGTCATTTTATACAATATTTTCAATCATTTTGTGGCTCAAGCAAAGTTTGTGTACAGAAATGAAATTCATTTATGTTTCATATACACCTTATACACACAGCCTGAAGGTAATTTTATACAATATGTTTAATAATTTGTGCCTTAGGCGAAGTTTGTGTACATTGAACCATCAAGAATCAAAGCTTTCATTATCTCGGTCATGCCAAAATTATTCCATATTTCGGAATATTCCATATTTCTGAATATTTGGATATGGGAGACTCAACTTGTATACTTAGTGGGTGTTGTAAAAAATATTTTTTTTCTGCTTTAAAATCTTTTTCAAGTCTTTTAATAAAACTTCATGGTAATGTACGTTCACTTTGTGGCATTGACAATTACGAGCTCCTGGTGTAAATCAATCATGAATCAATTCATAGATGAACAGGAACATCCACGTATTAGTGCTGGCAGTCATAGTACTTCTTTAGTATTTACTTTTAAAGAAGGTGAAGGGTGTACGAAGAAGGTGTAAGAAAAGGCACTACTCCAAATCTAAAATGTTTGACAATCTTTAAGGTAGTATGACCTCTAAAAGGAAAAGCTACTGCCAAAAAATTTAAAATTGACAGCATGCCATACACCACACACAGTGGCAAGGAAAGGCCCAGACCATGGCCTCTATTTGTGAGTTGTGGCCCTGCTACTACTCTTTCATGCACTATATTGTCCATTGCAAGAGACAGGCATGTTCTGTAACCTCACATTCACCTCCTTCTCACTCTGTCTAGATGTGTTACCTCTAAAACAGACAAATCAGTATGCAAATAAAACACAAAGGCTGAAAAACAAATTGTGTGCTCACAAACTTTACAGATTTCTGGGGAGAATCTAAGGGTGTCCACAAGTGCTAGTAGGAGTCTTACATTTCTGATTCTGACACTGTAATCCTAAGAAAGCCTCCTTCCACCGTTTCTGAACCCTCTGCAAATGTGAGGATGAGTAGTAGTAAAAATAATGATGATGATGGTTTAGACATAGAAATTGAGGATGCTAATCTGGAAGTTGTAAATGTGCAACAGGATGAGGGGGGTAATTGTGTACCTGACACTAATGAGGATGTTGATGATGAATATGTTGGACAAGAAGAAGTTGATAAAATTTAGGAGGATGATGTTGTTTGTGTCGGAGTAAGTCAGGCACCAGTGGCAGCACTTCATGCCAGCGATAAGAAGCGCATTGTCATGCATTGGGAAAAGATTTAAAAAAAACTCTACCAGTGGCATTATTTTTACCCAAATCCTAACAACATTTGTCAAGGCATCTGTGGTATTTGTAGTGGCAAAGTAAGTAGGTAGGGACATTAAGCATCTAGGCACCTCCTCCTTTTTACGTCATTTGCAGCAAGCTCATGCAAATTATTTATCAAAATCTGAAAACTCCTGTAAATTACTAAACTGCGGAATGGGAATCATTCTGGAGCTTGACCCCAATAGGATAACACCATCTCCAGATGACGTTATCTGTACACAGTAGCAATCTCTGTCAGCAAGCGTATGACTGATCCTGCACATGCACAGTCACCAAATTATTTCTTTGGCGCATACGCAATATGCTGAAATCGATGAGACGTGTCCTTATCTGCAGAAACGTCTTACTCGGAACCAGGCCTCATCTGTTCAATTCTGCATCATTCCCTTTAGGAGATTAGAAGAGAAAACACTAACGGAAAAAAGCCCCATCTACAGTTTGCTTAGTTCTATTAAATACTGAAAGTTAATTAACAAAACAAAGATAAACTTTATTTAACAATTCATAATCAGTGCCAATTGTAAATGGTCAGTGCAAAAATGTTATGTCATTTAATGGACATGTTTGGGCCATCATGTACAATAGCTGGGTGTTAGCTTAATGCAGTGGTTCCCAAACTCTGTCATTACAGGCCAGGTGTTAAGGATATCCATGCTTATGCACAGGTGACTTAATTAGCACCTCAGTCAATTTGGTTTAACCATCTGGACTCAAGCATGGCTATCCTTAAAACCTGGACTGTAATAGCGGAGTTTGGTAAACTCTGGCTTAATGCATTCAATAAAGCACCTTCCATTATTTTCCGGCAGTAAAATGTATCCTGAGTTAGCAAATTTGTGTGACAGTGACTTCAAAATCTAATTTGTTGGCAGTTTATTACAGAAAAAAATTGGATGTTATGCTTTACGTTTCAATGAAAGAAATGTTAGGCCACTAAATCCCTTGGGAAATTGAAATATATTGTGTCAAGGGTTTGAAATGAAAGATATTCAAGGGTAAATTGCCTAAAAATGTACAGTACTAACAAAGTGGAAACAAATTATGAAACTACTGAGCCATAACATACGAATAAAGTCCCTGCACATTGCAGTGGTGGATTTTTCTCTACAGAAAGATTGATTCCAGCTAGAGAGCCTCATGTCATGACTGCTAATTGGTAAGAAGCTATGAAACTTTTACAAAAACTTTTAAATACTTTACACAGAGTTCAGTACCATTTCCCAGACAATTTTTGGCTAAATTGAAAATATGTATGAAGGTACATTTATTCGATTAAATGGACGAAATGTCAGAAAAATTACTTTTCCACTAGAAAAAAAAATCAGGATTGACTTTTTAAACCTTGGTCGCCCCAACTAATTTTTTTGTCCTTAAGGAAATTGCTTTGTTAAGATTCTGTTTTTCTCTACATCACAAATTCGACATGGGGGTCAAATTATTGTGGAACACAATTAGAAAATTAGTTTATGGGAACACATGGAAAGTGCTTCATGACTTAAAACCATCATTTAATCTTCATTTCTGTCCATCCTCTGTCTGGCACTAATATGTTCTCCTACAGGGAACCCTGAAAATTCAGACAGCCACACTGGAGGACCCGATTTATGGAGCTGGGAAGAGAAGGTTGTACAGGCCAGCCCACTCCCCACCATGACTCATTTTGTCCCAGCACAGTTACTGCTGTTGCTGAGACAATGGACATGTTCGTGGATGGTTTGAGCAAATGAGACCTGTTAGACTAACACCCATATTTTGAAAACTCCTTTTGTATGTCCATCCTATTTTATTATGACATTTGTCTTAACTTTATACCAAAGGCATTGCTAGTTTCTCAAAAGACCTGGACCATGGTCCAACAAACAAATTCTCCATGTTCTTCATTGCTCTATCACACTTTACTCTAAAGCATTGGCAACCTGATCCATCCATAGTGGTTTACGTGGTTCCTATACCACCGATATCAACTTTAATAACTGTAACTTTCAATTGTATATTATGCTCATACAGTAACACAATTAAATACAGTACATTGACATGGTTATTAGTGTTCCACAGACACAGTTGTCTGTTGGCAGTTGTGATATCCCTACAGAAGGAAGCTAGAGGATAACCCCTGAGAGAGTAAGAGACTTACCACATATGTCTGGAAGAGATATGTTCTCACTACTGTTGGCAGGCTTCAGGGTGGGGCTGAATGTAAACAGGTCAAACAGAACACACATGGGTAAGTTATCTTTACATAGGTAACTTGATAGCTGTCAAATCCAGGCATAAGAAGACATGTGTCTAGTACCAGCTAATTAGAATAGAGCTTGAGCAGAGCTTAGGCTTTATAAAGGTGTTGGTTCCTGTGCGTGGGGTGACCGATGATTTACAAGCTGGACAATGTAATAGGTGATCTGTGTTAGATTAGTAAATGCTGCTGTCGGGTAAAGTCATACTTAAGGGGCAGAGTATGGTGGAGATGTATCAAGCCTTGGAGAGAGATAAAGTAAAGAGAGATAAAGTTCCAGCCAATCAGCTCCTAGCTGCCATTCTTCAAATACATCCTGTAAAATGACAGAAGCTAATTTGTCTCTCTCCACTTTATCTCTCTTCAAGCCTTGATACGTCTCCCACTGAGACATACTTCAGCATAAAATATATAAAATCAATATGCAAACACCCCGAAAACAGGTACCTCACATATGAGTGGAATCGGTATGACATACCACCGGACGTGAGCCTGGCGGATGTAATACCGACGCCGGAAGACAGAAGAGTGAAGATCCCGACAAGATAAGTAGCTATACTATCCCTAACCTTCTCCCCCCCTTAACCCTAACCCTCCCTTAGGGGTGCCTAACCCTAATCTCCCCTCCTAGTGCCTAACCCTAACCTCCCCGCAGGGGTGCCTAACCCCCCCTCCATGCACCCTAAACCTAACCCTCCTGGAGGAGTGCCTAACCCTAACCTCCCCCTGGGGGTGCCTAACCCTAACCTCCCCCCAGGGGTGCCTAACCCACCCTCCCCGCACCCTAAACTTAACCCTCCCGGAGGGGTGCCTAACCCTAACCTCCCCCCGGGGGTGCCTAACCCTAACCCCCCCTACCCCTAGCCTAACCCTCCTGAGGGGGTGCCTAACCCTAACCTCCCCTTCTAGTGCCTGTCAAAGCTGGATTAGTGGCTGAGAAGGAAACAGCGTAGAAATTGGCGTGCGTGACGCCATCTTGCGAATGGAAGCTAGACTCCATTTTAGAAACAAGAATCTGCAAGACGCCATTTTGCAACCAGCGCCATTTTAAGATACAACTCACGAGCTAAGTACAGACAGCAATGTTTTTGATAATCTACCAAAAACAACTAGAAATGCAGCCCCTGAGAAAAGTAAATAGAATAGACAATGCACCAGGATATTGTGAGTGTTTTACATACAAATTGGAAATCCCTGTATATAGACAAGTATAGTTGTGGCAATTGTAATATAACCCAGGCCTTGATCTACACAATTTAATTTGTCTGAATTCTAAACAGGTTTTAGTCCCACACCCAGACAGAATGGCCCCCGGCTTCACAGCTGGGGGTAACACATTTGCATTACAGTTTGAAACTGTAAATAAGGAATGAGATGTGTGTGCATGTGTGTGTGTGTGTGTATATATATATATATATATGTGTATAAATATATGTATATACACATATATATATGTGTGTATGGAATCTCATGCATGAACACCGCACATTACGCACAGTTAAGCTGCTAACATGACGCTCAGTAGCGAATACACAATATCCTGCATGCGAACGATGATTATTAGCTGCATGCGTGCACATCTGCCCCAAATCAGATAAACCTAACTAGCGTCTTTACATCAAACCCCACATACTCACACATTACATATTCACATAGAAGGTTTCATAAGCTTTAAGGTATAAGATTCAAGTATGCACATTTATTATAATTGCTATGAAATAAAGATTATTTTGTAACTAAGGTTTTATACGTGATAAGTAAGTCATGTTTGGTATTGTACTGATGCGTACTCTCTCAACAGTATTCCTGTAACATCGATGTAGAGATCACAACAGGCATTCTCAACTTATGGACCGCAGAGACTTCAAGCAACAAAATGTACATTATATGACCAACTGTTAGGATTTGCATGAGGTGGGAAACCAGAGACCACCAGTTGTTAGAGGCTGGACTGTGTCTATTTGAACCAACCTGTTAGATGCCTTGTAACATATGCCCTCTCCTTTAGGACCAATGGTATTAGCAACAAACTTCTCTATTGTGTTGTCTATTTCTGGGGGGGTATAAATATGTGTGCTCTGACCCTGGGTTTCGAGTCTTCGTGCTGAATGCTGATTGACGAGGGGTTTCTTGCTGATGCCTACATCTGGTCCAGAGCACTGCGTATGTATAACTGTACTTGTGTCTGCATAATTCCTTTGCACTAAATTGTACTTATAAGAAGCGTGTAACTGACTGTACTTTTACTTGAATAATACTTTGTGCTTTGGAACCACAGGTTCTAGGTCTGGAGTCTTTATTTACTGTATAACTGCGTACGCAAAATAGCATCATCCTTAGAGGTTTATAGGCAGGATATCAGAAGGTATAGGCAGGGGTGTATAGAGGTTCAAAGGCAGAATCCTTAGTTGGGGGCTCGTAGCGAAGTCACTTACCCACGCACACGGCACATACGGTTATCGATATCTCAGTAAAGGGTGGAGTGGCCACATGCAGGGTTTACCTGCAACCGCTCGGTGCTGAGAGATCGCTACCCATTTTCGTGTGAGCCAGGGACGCTGACTAGAATCCAGGGACAAGAGCGGAAAAGTTTGTTTTCCTTTGTTGATAGAACCTAACATTTAAAGGGGTGCCGCAGTATTGAGCACGCGGCTGAGTCGCAGTTTTGCACACAGTAAAGACGCACTTTTGTGTATGCAGCTAAAGGTTGTTATACAGTTGTGTGGTAGTCACATTATTGTGTATGCGACTGGTTGCACAATAACATATACATACTTCCGGTTGTGCTGCCACGTGTTTAAACAAAGCCATTGAAGTTTACATTCTTTTCAATTGTTGCCAATAATTGGGTTAACATGTAGTTTTCTGCGCAGGAAAAGAGTGTGTGATTGTGAGTATTTGTTTAGGGTGTAACATGGGACCTAAAGTTTAAGGGTATTGTATGTCCCTTAAGTACTAGGCGCAGGAGTTGGCCTAGTAGCTTGGTAAGTAGCTTACCGTTCTATACACATCAGCAGGTGTACATGTTGTCTTTGTTGTAGGGACCGGCTCTCAGTGTGATTGCAGTGTTCAATAATTAGGTTGGGTTATTTGAGCATTGTAGTTGAGCCACACTAGGAAATTTGTGATTGTGAGCTGAGAGATAATAGGTGAGCGGGGGCATCTAGAAATTTCTCCCGTAGGTGAGCAGGGGCATCTAGAAATTTCTTCTGTAGGTGAGCGGGGGCATCTAGAAATTTCTTCCGTAGGTGAGCGGGGGCATCTAGAAATTTCTTCTGTAGGTGAGCGGGGGCATCTGGAAATTTCTTCTGTAGGTAAGTGATAGTAGCTAGACTGTCTTTCACCAATTTAAATCTTTATTGAAAAACTTAGGGTTCTCCCAGGATGAGGGCCAAGCGATTGGTAGAGATGTTAACTGATTTGCTGCTGTTGGAAGCGCCACTTGGGTCGGCTCGGCATATTATGCATATTAGGTACGGTGCCAATGCAACCAGGTATTGTGATTTATGGTTTAATATGACGAGGAAGAGTGTTAAACCGTTCCCTAGAATTGGTAGTTTTGATAAAGATGTATTGAATAATGTCCGAGACCACATCAGTCTGATGCACTCTTGAGGTACAAAGGTAAAATATTATGAATGTTTAAAGTTGTGGCAGCATGAAGGGGATGCGTGGCTTAAAAATGTGCAAGCGACGCAAACTAGCATTGTGAGCGCATTGCCAGAGAATGCATCAGCGACGCTAAATTGCAATACAAGTGAGCCGCAAAATGGTGCGCACGTGCGGCAAGGTAGCATTGTAGAAGGTATTGCCAGCAGTTCACGCACACCACCTCCACCTTATGTGGATGGAGGTGCAAGTACAGTTATCAAAAATACCCATAAAAATGTAACAAGTAATTTGTACCCTCTCTTAAGCAACCATAAAGAAAATGTTCATGATGTGGATGATGAGCCTATTATAATGTCTGCCATTTCCCATGCTGTACAGATGATAGATGCTGCACCATAACAATGACGAGTGGTACCATCATCTCCATCAGTAACAGTAAGGGAAGTGCTAGCTCCCTCTCCACCTGTAGAGGAAGTTGTTAATATCATACGTAGCAGCAGCAGACTAAACCCCCAGCCAGGTAACAAGGTCAAAGGTAGCAGCGCTACCGGTCTGCATCCCAATTGGACAATAACTGTTCCGAATGGAAATGCAGATGCGAACGGTGTAGTGCCCATGAGGGAAGTGGTAATGCATTGTCCTTGGACAAGAGTAGAACTAAATTCCATCATAAATGATTTCCCTGATCCCAAAAAGGAACTAGCCAAATGTCAAAGATTTTTGAGGAATTTGGGTAGTTCTCATGAGCCAACTAATAAAGATTGGCGGGTGGTGTTAAGGGCCTGTCTACCATGCAATACCGACGTGACAAAATTTATCACGGATTGTGTATTGGATGGTGACGTTCCCTTAACAGACCAAGTAAACCAAGATAATATTTCTCACATCATAACTCAATTGGGTATATATTTTCCAGTAGTAGTTAACTGGAACAAAATTTTCACCATAAAGCAAAAGGAGAGTGAATCTGCAGAAGATTATTGCGACCGGACTCTGTAGACTATCACCCAGTACACTGGGTTAGAAGATATTAAAGATAGCACTCACCACAGGGGAATGATTGTCACCATACTCATGGATGGCCTTAAAGAAGACTTAAAGACTCGGGTTCAGACCTCACAACCTGGCTGGAGGGGAGTCACAATAGATACACTCATAGAATCTGCCATAGAACATGATAAGAACATCTCAAAGAAGAGAGAGACCCAGAGCGAAAACTAATGGCTGTCAGTATCCAAGCTCTGGAAGGAATGACTGTAACATCACAGCCAGTAGACACACCTGCACCTATACACACACTAGCACCTGAACAGTTACATGTCCTCACCAATCCCACACCACAGCAAACACATCCTTACCCCACATATCATAGACAACCACAGGTCCCATGCTACCCACAAAACTTCATACCTCCCACCATACCCTTATCCTCCATATTCCTACCCATACCCACCATCTTTTCCTCTTGCTCAACTCCCACAACAATCCTTTCATCCACCCCATTCAAAAAGATGTTATAACTGTCACCAAGTGGGACACATAAGTAAGTACTGCAAAGTGAAGAACACCACACATGACCACAGGTTTCCCATGGGTTCATAGGCAACCCCAGTATCTTCTCCCAGGCCTTATATGACTGTTTACAATCTTTTCAACCTGCCAATGGATCTGTTCTAATGTAAAATGTGGACGATTTATTGTTGTATTTAGGTCATGTTTAAATTATATTTAACTGTTGTGCTTTATCTCTCACACACAGGACACAAGGTTGCTAAGGATAAACGGCAGCCATGCCAGGCTAAGGTCAAATACTCAGAATACTATCCAACCCAGGTGCCCAGGCATTATTTAGAGCAGTAGCTATTAATAACAAGATTTAATTGCAGGAACCTGTATGCAGATACTATATCCCTAGAATGATTAAAAGTGATAGGGGGACTCATTTTACAGGTGACGTTTCCCAGAACATGTGTAAGGTGATGGGTAATAAAACCAAGATCATTCCAGACTGTCATTTCTTTTATCTGTCCCCCCTTAGAGATACTGTTTAACAGGCAGCCTCATGTGAAAATATGATAATGAGGTTACTGTGCAGTGTCTCACGAAGATGAGTAAGAACAACTGAAATTGAAAATGTTATTTTCCAACATGTCTGATGCAAACTGTCATGATGTCAAATCTGGGAATTTGTTATGATCCAGGTTGTTTGACTGATCAGTGGAAAGGTCCGTATCTGAAGTTGTTGACAAAGTACCACATCCTCAAAGGTTGACCGGGGGAAGATACGTGGGTCCATTCCACTCACTACAGGGAGGTTAACCAACCGGTGGAGATACAAAACGGAGACGAGGCCGATAATGTGGACCTGTCGATTGCGAGCTTGTGCCAGGAGGATTTAAAAGGTGACCTGAGCTAAAAGAAAACTGTAGATCAGTGTCGCAGCAAGGGATTGTTCTGCTGTGTTCATTTTTGTATTCTTCTTCCAGAGTTTCCGTCATCTTGTTTTGTTTTGGGATACCCAGTTTCGGTGATGGAGGACCAATAGAGGAGATGGGAGCTGATGGCAGTGCTGATGGAGTGGAGTCAGGAGGAGGAGTGCTATGCCAAATCAGGGGAGTGTCTGACCAATCTTAGTACTGTAATTGTTATGTTATTTGGGAAGACTACTTCCAGAAATTATGACCCTTACACATGGTGAAATGCTTGGTATTTATAAAAACACCCCTTCACCATATCTTCACACACAGTATAAACACAGAGACCAAAGTAATATGATGCCTGGTGACGTGCATAAAGCCACTCAGTTAATTAGTGAGACAACTGGCTTTGAAGTTTTAGTCGCATTGGATCCCACCAGGATCGCTCAGGGTACATTCAATTTTAGATATATTCAGGAACTTGCTAAATTAATAGATAATATCACCGAGATGTACGATGACACATTCAGGTATACAGGGAGAGAATTGCAAGCATACAAGAAAGAACTGGTGCAACACAGGCTAGTGTTAAATTATTTAACTGCTGTTACTGGAGGGTATTGCGTAATGTTGGCCACCCAATTTGGAGTAAAATGTTGCACCTATGTCACCAATGATACCAGCGACCCCAAGAAGGTGATAGACCGCAAGATGGATGAAATTCTGCACCTAAAATGGGAATTTCGTAACAACCATAATGCTTCAGTGGCTGAAATAGGGGAGAAGATAGCTGGCTGAACCCAGTGAAATGGTTCTCAGGTCTAGGGGAATGGGTCCAGGAAGTGATCGCCAGCATAGGCAAATTCTTAATCCTTATACTGATTGTCATCATAATAATTGGCATATGTGTCCGGTGTGTTCCTAATGTGTTGACGTGTGGAAAATGTAAAAATAAGGTAAATCGGAAGAGCAAAATTATGATGGTGGTTAGTAGTACCCATATGAATACTGAGGTAAATGTAGAACTGCATTACAACTCTGAAATAGAAATACCATCATATAATGTATTATATTTAGATGTGCATAAAAAGTATTATCAAAATGTTATTTTAAAAACACCTCAAATAATGTAAGTCCCTAATTCCCCATCAAAACTTCCTTTGTAGGACTGGTGCATCCCCACATCTTTCACATGATCTCCAAGGTCCGCGGTGTGCGTATAATGGTAGTTTTATGTCCCCTCCTAGAGACACATTATTGATGGATTAAGAACCACCTTGTGCCATCCCCTAATAACATTAATATATATAAATGTATGCCTAAATTAATTTTAAATCAGGATGTGATAGCATGTTGTCTGCTATCAAAGGGTGGACTGTCGAAGCTGGATTAGTGGCTGATACGGAATCTGCATAGAATTTGGCATGCGTGATGCCATCTTGCGAATGGAAGCTAGACTCCATTTTAGAAACAAGAATCTGCATTTTGCGACCAGCGCCATTTTAAGTTGCAACTCACGAGCTAAGTACAGATAGCAATGTTTTTGATAATCTACCAAAAACAACTAGAAATGCAGCCCCTGAGAAAAGTAAATACAATAGACAATGCACCAGGATACTATGAGTGTTTTACATACAAATTGGGAATCCCTGTATATAGGCAAGTATAGTTGTGGCAATTGTAATATAACCCAGGCATTGATCTACACAATTGAATTTGTCTGAATCCTAAACAGGTTTTAGTCCCACACCCAGACAGAATGGCCCCTGGCTTCACAACTGGGGGTAACACATTTGCATTACAGTTTGAAACTGTAAATAAGGAATGAGATATGTGTGTGTGTGCACATCTGCCTCAAATCAGATAAACCTAACTAGCGTCTTTACATCAAACCCCACATACTCATACATTACATATTCACATGCAAGGTTCCATAAGCTTTTCATAAGCACATTTATTATAATTGTTAGGAAATAAAGATTATTTCGTAACTAAGGTTTTATACGTGATAAGTAAGTCATGTTTGGTATTGTACTGATGCGTACTCTCTCAACAGTATTTCGGGAATATCGATGGAGAGATCGCAACAGGCATTCTCAACTTATGGACCGCAGAGACTTCAAGCAACAAAATGTACATTATATGACCAACTGTTAGGATTTGCATGAGGTGGGAAACCAGAGACCACCAGTTGTTAGAGGCTGGACTGTGTCTATTTGAACCAACCTGTTAGATGCCTTGTAACATATGCCCTCTCCTTTAGGACCAATGGTATTAGCAACAAACTTCTCCATTGTGTTGTCTATTTCTGGGGGCTATAAATATGTGTGCTCTTGAATAATACTTTGTGCTTTGGAACCACAGGTTCTAGGTCTGGAGTATAACTGCGTACGCAAAATAGTGTCATCCTTAGAGGTTTATAGGCAGGATATCAGAAGGTATAGGCAGGGGTGTATAGAGGTTCAAAGGCAGAATCCTTATGCCTAACCTTAACCTCCCCCCAGGGGTGCCTAACCAACCCTCACCGCACCCTATACCTAACCCTTCCGGGGGGGTGCTTAACCCTAACCTCCCCCCGAGGGTGCCTAACCCCCCTTCCCCTAGCCTAACCCTTCTGGGGGGGGTGCCTAACCCTAAGTCCCCCCGAGAGCCCCTAACCCTCCTCCCCCCCCGCGGCTGTCCGCTCCCGACACTTGGCTTACCTTCATTCGGTATCCCGGGCGTTGGGATTTCGGCGGGTGGATAATGATAGGCGTCGGGATTTCGACACCTATCTTTAGTCCCATGCCGGGATTTGACAGTCGGGAAGCCAGCGGTCGGCATTTCGACCGCCGGCTTCCTGACCGCATACCATATGAGCCTATGCAGATTTGCGTGAATCTGACACTTTTGCATTTGCTAGTGACCAGTGAGGTATGATAAATGAGGGGAGGACCAGATTAATACTCATAGGGCAGGTACACTAATGGTGCATTCACAAATGTAGACTGGTACAGTGAGGCACATACACCTAACCAAGCCGTATCACTGTGGCTGTCCAAGGGCAGTCACAATACACAATGATGATAAGATAATGACGAGTGACATCGCTAGCGAATTATTTGTGACTGGCTGATGGTGAATGCAAGGTCGGTACTGGCAGGTGCTTTCTTTGTTGCTTGTGCATACTGTATATTATGTTTTGTGTGTATGTTTTCAGCTATTCTTTTCCTTTGCTGGTTTATAAGAATTATTGAATCCTTGTAGCGAATGAGTATGTTGCAAGCAAAACGAGAGCTTGAAAATATGGATAAAAAAAGCAAGTGACCTCAGACTTTGTACATGATAAACTTACTAACTTCTGACAGTCAAACATTTATTAAACTATTCTTCAATCCAAAACCATTAGTTTCCCAATTTGACTTAATTTTTTATCTTGGAAGCGCTGTTCTGCATTGATTGATTTGATAATGATGTTTTAGAGGTCATGCAGGGAAATTGGAAAAAGTCTTCTGACAGATGCTAAATAACTACAATATAGTGAACAAAACGTTATCACTACCCAAAATTACATTTCATTGGTATAGTAGCAATCTGCTGAGATTTTCACTGCAAACTGGAAAATGTAACAGTCTGGGTCACAAATGTACAAAATCTTATCTGTTAGCAACAGCCTGCCCAGATTATCAATGGGGGAGGTAAATACATAGTTAGATAGATCGACAGACAGACAGATAGATAGTTATTAGATAGATATTAGATAGATAGATAGATAGATAGATATGAGATAGATAGATAGATAGATAGATAGATAGATAGATAGATAGATAGATAGATAGATAGATAGATAGATAGATAGATAGATAGATAGATAGATAGATAGATATGAGATAGATAGATAGATAGATAGATAGATAGATAGATAGATAGATAGATAGATATGAGATAGATATGTGATAGATATGTGACACCCAACCACATAACCCTCTATATAGACATAGATGGTGGTATCACACTTATTAAAAAGGGGCTCATATGGGTGCATTACATATGTGCTGCCTTAGGTTTAAACATTAATGTGTGAGACTGTGCTGCTGAGGTGGTTTGCTTTCCCCATGACCCCCCACCCCCACCCTCTCCCCGCCTTCTGCAGTTATGGGAGAGCCATTGGTAGGCAACGAACAACTTGGGCAGTTATGCTAAATAAAGGACTAGAACCTGCTCACACTGAATAAGGCAGGACCAGGAGGTGTAGCTCCCCTAAAGTGGGTAAAGCCGGAGGTAAACCCGAGGCACTTCTTCCTGATGACGGCCAGATCTCCAGGCAGTGTCAGCAGCGCAGGTGTAGCAGTGACTGAGGCTGATCGAGTGGAGCAGAGACTTTAGGCCGACCTCCCCTCTGTTGCTATCAGTATAGAAGGCGGAGCCGGTTGCGCAGCTGTTGGGGAGAGGAGATTGCCCCCCTCATCATACGCTTGCCTATACTTACAAACTTTTGCTATGGGGCCTTCAAATACCTAGTTACGCCCCTGTATAAGATACTGTGTTACGGTGTGTAATTTGCTGTTGTGTAACACTTGATTAAGAGGTTCCGGATAAGAATTGAAGAGGGGCAGATACATAAAATGAAAAGTTATTTTGCCCATTGTGTCATTCATTGTGTTGGGATTGGGAGTCATCTGCCTCTCTGCTGTGAGTGTAGAAATCCCAGCAGACCACCGGTACATACAAGACAGTACCCACCACAGATAGTTAGTTAGTTAGTTAGATAGATAGATAGATAGATAGATAGATAGATAGATAGATAGATAGATAGATAGATAGATAGAAGAAATGATCTACCATTTTACATTATACACTTCATGGAGTTTGTGTGAGAAGTGGAAAAAGCTACTTATCCATTTAAGGATAATTTCACCCACAACTTACAATTTCCTTTTCTGTCAAGTTTATTTTGCTATAATAAAATAAAAGGTTTGACTTTCCTGTGGTGCAGTGACCCCTGTGGTTCGGTGACCCATGTGGTGCAGTGACCCCTGTGGTGTGGCGAGCCTATGAACTGACACGCCGAACAAAGGCTCCACCTATCCAGTAATGTCTTCTGTTTGCTTCACTTGCCCTATGACACCGCCAGAGCATATCAGAGCTGGGCTAGTGGACCCTTTGTGGATTTTTGTATATTATTATATTTTATTGATTTCAGTCCAAAACCAACTTTACATTTTGAATGGAGTTCTTTAATGTGTATATAAACTGCTTGTATATTTTGCCTCTGTAATACAAAAAAATGAGAATATAAACCTTGTGTCATTTAGAGGTTTGTTTGACTTTACATTTCTCCTGCGTGTGAAATTAGCCTGACATTACCTATCTGTTCTGTTGCGGACTCTTCTCCTGTCATTAGCTAACGCTAAATCTGTGGCTGCCTGCTTGCCTCCTTCTGTCCCCTTCTGCCTCGTGAGTAAAGACATTGAGCTTCTATGCATTGAGACTAATGGATGGCTGGTCTTCATCTGGAACTCCCACAAGGTGGCAGCAGCAGTTAGATTGGAACACTGAGAACACAGACGTGATTGTAGCGAGGCCATAAGTTAGGATTGACAACACTGGTGGAATGGCAAGACAGGCCAAAGAGAGGATCGTAGGTGGAAGGAATGGACAAGCTAGGTTATTAATAGGTACTATAAAGAATCAAGCCAGAGACAGCATAAAGTATACTTACTGTAGGCACAATTGTCATTGAATGTCAACAATAGGACCTTGTCGACATTGTGAATGTAGAGAAAATCATATCTAATTCTTTCCTTATATTATTCCTCCAATGCTTCTCCCCTCCGGCTTGTATTCAACAGACCCTGCCTGTTCTTGTTATCCCCTACTTCCTCTTTTCTCTCTCTGACACTGTTTTTCTCTTTTGTTTTACAGATTTACCTCTCTCCCTCACTTTTGTGTGATGACGCACTGCATCCCTTCTATCATATATTTTTTATTTTTGTCGCTCTGAAGCCTTTATAGACACTTCAGGTGCTAGGTTACTATTGGTGGCCTTTGTTTATGGTGGAACCTTCATATTTCCTTGTTGCATTTTATCTCCAATCCAGAACCACATTTCATAGAGAAAAATAAGAGTAATGGACAACTATGTAGGCTTAACATCTGGCACTGTCACTTTGCCATCATTGGGCTACTTATAGAATGCTGTAATAGAAAATACCCAAGCCAGTATGATTGGCTATGTGAACGAGTATCTTCAATGGGTGTAGAATAAGAGTTAGACAATCAGCATGCTGACATAAGAATGTTGACAAGGGGCCTGATTCACTACCAATCTCAACTGCGATTGCAATAGCGATTACGCACGCAGTTCAACTGCGACAGTAGAAAGATAGAAACATAGATTTTGACGGCAGATAAAAACCACTTGGCCCATCTAGTCTGCCCTTTTTTACCTTTTGGTAACCTCAACCCTATGTGATCCTCAGTTCTTTGTAAGGATATTCTTATGCCTATCCCAAGCATGTTTAAATTGTAATAGTATGCTAATCCATTGCAATTGCTATGCTGCCGCAGCACAACATAAGGACGCCCACTTTACCTTACACATCTGTAATGTATAGCAAGACTGCGAAACCATCGGTACAATCGAGTACCATCGTAGCCTCATGCACACTTGCACAAGCCCTGACCTTACTCAGAAATTGCCAACTTCCACGCACGCTATGTGTCCTCAGGCTGCATATGGCATCTCAGTGGATAATTTATGCACACCCATGCAACGGCATTCAAATGTACTGGCACTCCTGTGTTTCCCCGACCAACCCCCTGTCACGTTCCACAAACGGCTCTTCCTGTCAATCACTCTGCGATGGGTGTGCGTGGTCACTGAGGCCCTGATTGAGAGCCGGACGGTCTGAAAGAGCACTTGCTCTGAATCAGGGCATTTTTTTTTTGGAACAGCCTCCTGGCCGCTCACATTGCTGTGGGTGACCACCCACAGCTATTGCAAGCAGCCAGGATGATGGTCGCGATGATACCCTTGTGGTAGGGTCTCGTGGCCGCAAGCCCCAGAGAGCTTCTGGCTCTAATAGAGCCGGAAGCTCTCCCACTGATGGTGATGTCAGTGGGGCCGCCCCCAAACGGCAGGCGTTCCTTCGGGAATGTCTCCGTTTGGCCAGCCACACCCCCTGCCCGCCTACCAAACGGGCGAGCTGTCAATCACCATCGACAGCTCGCCCCCTTTGGTGCGAGACCCGGAGTGACGGAGCACCCGTCGCTAGCCGGGTCTCGCGCATGCGCACGATGGAGCCGGCTCCGTCGTGCGCATGCCCAGTGGGCAAACATCGACCCGGTTGCGAGCACTCAGCACTTGCGACCGGGTCTGAGTCAGGCCCTGAATTCGTAGTCCCAGTCGCAGTGGCTGGTTCACGCATGTGCACTGCGATGCAGATGCATGCGCAGTATGCATCTATCGGCCAAATGCGTGCGTATTAGCAACTGCGATCCAAGCTGAATCAGGCTCATGGTCTGATGTCGACTTTCAGTATGTCGACTGGGTCTCCTAGTCAACATTTGACATGTCAATTTTCACAAAGTTAACACTAACATAATGTCAACATGTTCAACATGTCGATGGTGTGAATGTCAACTATATTATCTAACCTCAATCCTAACCCTATAATGCTACAGTACATTCTAACCCTAACCGACACCTAAGCCTAACCGCAGTCTAACACTAACTGCAGCCTGACACTAACTACAGCCTAACTCTAATGTGGTACCCCAGAAACCTGGGTGCACCCCATGTTGAGGATACGTAAGGATGTGTGCCGATCCCCGTGTTTTGGTTTTGGATTTGTGGGGTCTATTTACTAAGCAGTGTTAGGAGAAGTGAAAAGTGAAGAGTGAAAAGTGATAAGGTGCCACCCAATCAGCTCCCAACTGCCATCTCACAGGCTGTGTTTGAAAAATGACCGTTGGGAGCTGATTGGCTGGCACCTTATCACTTTGCACTTTTCACTTCTCCTAACACTTCTTAGTAACTAGACCCCTTTATCTCCTTCAAGGTTTTGGATCTGGATTTGGTTTTGCAAATCACCCTCAAGTGTTTTGGTTTTGGTTTTGAATTTAAAAAAAAAAATAGATACAAAGTTTTAAAAACAGCTAAAATCATGAAATTTATGCAATTCAAAACCCAAAATTCGGATTTAAAATCCGAATTCTGAACTGGATTCACGAAATTCGGGTGGATTCGGATTTCTGGAGAACAGAACCACACATCTCTAAAATATATATATATGTAAAATGGTGTTTTAAACAAATGTATGCAAATGTGGCCAGTGTTGTATCTATCTTTATAGTGCATTTATGGCACTCTACCTCTGTGATATTGCCCTATTGGACTACCCCTCCAGTGGGGGAAATATGGTACCTTCCAGTCAGCTACAGGTCACATAACTCAGAACCTGCCTGAACCAACTGCAGGTGGCTGAGGGGGACAGTTAAGTCTGTTACAGAGGGTCCTGAGGAAGCAGTCTGAGAGCGGACCTGCGCAGTAATGCACACTTGTGGGACTACATGACCGGAGCAAGGACTGAGGTGGGCTTCATTTCCACAGACCAGCGGTAAGACGGTCCCATGACCCGATCACAGTGAGGAAAGGGGAGGATTTGATCCTCCCCTTTCCTCACTGTGATTCAATTTGAGGTGAGCTAAATCAAATCGAATGTAAAATCGAACTTTAATAAACATACCCCCTGGAGTTTACAGCTTTAGTAATTTCAGGATCCTATTTAGGAGTACCACTTCTGTGATATTTTGTTTTTTATTTATTCTGCTTTTTAATATAGCGCCTGGTCACCTTTAGAGATGTGTGGTTTGGTTTTTCTAAAATACGAACACACCCAAACTTAGGAGTTCCGAGATGAATCAAGTCCTAGTTCTTTGGGGATCCCAGTAGAACCGAGTCCTGGTCAGGTCAGGACTGGGATTTAAAAAACAAACTTGGGTTTTGCATTGCATTTAAAGAGGTCCAAATCACATGATGTTAGCCATTTTTATAGATTTTGTATACATTTTTGTATCGATTTTTCCAATATTGAACCAAAACTGAATCCAAACCAAAACACTTAAGGGTTGTTTTGCCAAAATCAAAACACGATGATGAATTAGAACCAAAACCAAATCACGGGGGTCCGCGCACATCTCTAAGTTACGTATTGTTTTATTTGTTTTCCCAGTGGAACAATGATAGTAAGCTAGTGTTTTTCTAGATTTTCTAGATAATTTCAGGGTGCAGAAAAATGTCTGTAAAGTAATTTTTAATAGTTTTAAAGCAAATTTAAATATTTTGTGAGAAATAAAACACTTCTAACTCCTGCCTGCAAGTTAAAAAAATCTAATTTCTCACCTCTACAACACCCATAATTAAACCCATTTTTGTATTATTATTCATTGGAAGGGGTGTAACAGAGTTTCAAAAATTTTACCCTAAAATAAAGACTTTTCTCTTCTTTTCAGCTTTTCTAGGGCTGCAAATTGAAATTCACATAAACCATTTTCAACTTAACACAGATTTTTAAATTGAATAGCTAAAATATCGCGGATGTGAGTTTTTTGGCCGTGTTAAGCAATTTTCATCCAACTCAGTGCTAAGTGAATAAAAGCCTTAAGCTGGCCACACACTAGACCAACTTACATCCAACCAGCCAACTTGGTTGGAATGAAAATCTGGTAACGTATGGGAGTAAATGATAATCAGCAATTTGCTCCTAAATGCCAGAAAACAGATGAAAATGGTCGTTCAGAAAAGTTTGTTAAATGTTTGATCTAAACTATTTGTTCAAACAGTTTTGGTCCATTTTCCAGCGTTTCGGAACAAATTGCTGATTGTATACCTTACCAGATTTTCATTCCAACCAATAAACTAGTTGGCTGGTTGGACAGATAATCTTTAGATGTGTGGCTAGCTTTAGTGTACTCTGCTAGTAAATATGTACACTTGTTTAGATATGTGCAGTTTGAAAACCGAACACACCCGAACTTAGAGTCCCAGCTTGGATCACTTTTGGAGTTCCGGGTGAAACTGAGTTACAGTTCGAGTCTGCTGTACGTTCAGAACTCAGGTTTAAAAACTTAATCTCAGTTTTAGATTGTATGTAAATATGTCCAAATGACATGATTTTAGCTGTTTTTATCAATTTTAAAGAAATCCGAACCAAAACACTTGATGTGGTTTTGTCAAAACCAAACCCAAAACCATAACATTTAAGCGTGGTTTTGCCAAAACCAAAACATGGGGTCCGTGCACCTCTCTACTTTACATTATTGAGATCAAATATTATTTTGCAAGACTTCATTGAGAAAGCCTTATCTTGTAAGCTTGGATCGTCTTAGCTTGCTTGTTAAATACAGCGTTCAGCCCAAATTCTTTACAGCAAAATGAAGTGTTAAATGTTTGCAAGATGCTATTATTCCTTACATCCACAGTGTGTTAGGTCATCTGTTTCTGTGTTGTGACCTTCTGTTACCTGGCATTAGCCATAATTAATGGACACAGTGATTTATTAGCTTGCGGTCTTAGGAGAACTGTATATTTCAGCCTGGAGACTGAAAGGCTGGAGCTTTTTGTAACAAATACATTTTCCTATGATGATCAAATGATGAGATATTTTATTATCTCTTATGGGCTTTATTATTTTCTCATTATGACTTTGTTACTTCAGTTCTCTCGTCTATCATATTTGGTGATATCAGAATTTAAGGGAATGCTTCATTATAATAGCAAATATAATGTAATACAAAAGGTTTGTCGACACCCAATATGTTGCCAAACTATATGTGGATGGGACAATACCGACGTCATTATGCCAACACTATTATTATTATTATTATTACATTTTATTTATAG
Organism: Taudactylus pleione; assembly: GCA_031769625.1. Taxonomy (NCBI): domain Eukaryota; kingdom Metazoa; phylum Chordata; class Amphibia; order Anura; family Myobatrachidae; genus Taudactylus; species Taudactylus pleione. The sequence goes on from JAUIMM010000710.1 coordinate 11,045,140, forward strand.
GGCGCCACAAGTGGTCCGCATCACCGTACACACAGTAAAGGGTACACAGAACATTACATTACAATACAGTAACCAAAATATAAACAGAACACAAGTAACAATTAGCAACACAATTCTCCATACACAGTACAGCTCTGAAGGTGAAGGCTGTCATAGAAGTGCTAGAGAAGAAGGCTGTGAGACAGTGGGGAGGAGGACCCTGCTCCTAGGTGCTTGCCAGTTAAAGTATAATTTTAAACATGATGCTTTACGGTCATGTTTAAAGTAATACCGACGACACGGTTAAAATTATTTAACTAACAATACAACCGTGTCGGAATTATAATGTCGGCATTATCCCATCCACATGTAGTTTTTTGACATAATGAGCATCGACAAACGGACTATGGGCCTGATACATTACGGATTGCTATTGCAATCGCAGCTGCGATTACTCATGCAGTTCTGCTGCGAAAACATGTTTGCAACTCCTCACCCGGCATAGAGATGCCCACTATCGCTTTCTCACATCCGTAAGACCTCACAATCCTGCGTGTACATCGGTAACATCGGACCCATATGCGGAATTACAGCAGGTCTGACCTGTCTCAGAAATTGCAATTCTCGTCGCACGCAGTGAGTACTCAAGCTACTAATGCAGACGCAGTGGCTAACTGTTCAGGTAACTGTTCAAACGGACAGGCACGCCTGCATTTCTCCTACCACTCCCCCGTCACCACCCCCAAACGCTGACATCCTGTCACTCACTCTGCGATGGCTTTGTATTTGCGTGCATTATTGCAGAGCGATCACAATACTGGCCTGCGCACGCGCATTGCAGTGCGTACGCATACGCAGTATGCACCATCGGCCAATCTGCGTACCTTGTTGCAATTGGTCCAAAAAGCGTAGCTTTATGGAGTCTGGCCCCGAAAGGCTAATACCATCCTCAGATGGCGTTAATCCCTTTGTGTCTTTAGGAGCATTCCCTCCCGCAACCTCCATCCTTCTCTGAAATATTTTGGTCATATCTTGGTCTGCGCAGTTGCACACTGACTGACTTTTTTATACAGCTCTTTCCCTGAAAGCCGATCGCATGTTGATTGGACGTGGCTGGCATTCTGCTACCACAAACACTGCCATTTGCAGGCTCCCCCGCCCCCGCCCACTTATGCCGCTGCCACGCCCCCTGTTGCACCAAACAGATGCCCCTTTCCCAGAGGGAAAGTCGATAAGTGTATAGTATATGTTGGTATAAGCTTTTTTATTTCCTCTTTATCAGTAACTGCTCCTGGTGATCCCCATGAAGAATTTCTGGCTATGCTAATCTAGAACTTGGAAGCGTTCTTGAGTGAGAAAACATTAACTGTGGGAGTTTAATTCCCTAGCAGTGATTTACAGTGTGCAAGTGAGCAGATCTGCTACAGATTATCCCTGAGATCAAAGAGATCAGACTTTTGTGAAAATGTAAAATATGTGGATTTAGCCCAAGAGATGTGTGTTCTAAACCTGGGTCAGTTCTTTCCAGTATCCCCACAGTGATAAATACCAGCATGTGAGGAATATGGCAGTGAGAGTCACATGAATGTCATGTGAACTACAGATAATAGATTTCCTGTCCCATCCTCTTCTTTTCTGATTTTCCCACAGTGGAGATAGATGGGTTTTGTATCCAATAGAGCATGCTGGGAATATTGGCCCTGTCGTTGGTCATTGGGAAAATATTTTAAAAGTGAAAACAGCCAATGGAAGAACTGTTTAGTTGTCTGTATGTTTGTGTGCAAGAAGCTATTTTTTAGCATGTAATAAGCATATACGCATTTATTAGTGTGTCTAAGCAGGTGTTTGTTAGCCTGTTTATATCTTATTTACTCTCCTGTTTATGTAATGCAAACATATTGCACAGCGATTTAAAGAGGATACTTGTTAAATCATAAATATTAGTTCCTGACCCACTGGAGCTAACAGTCTAAATTGTAACGTGATAGTATATATAAAAATGGCTGCGCTGTCCGACAACACTATCAGTTCTGTATAGATATATAACAAATTTGTTTATTACCTTAAAGACATAGTATAGGTAGATAGATAGATAGATAGATAGATAGATAGATAGATAGATAGATAGATAGATATGAGATAGGCACTCAAATTGGTAAATAGATAAATAGGTAAATAGATAGATAGATAGATAGATAGATAGATAGATAGATATGAGATAGATAGATAGATAGATAGATAGATAGATAGAATACATATAGAAACACACAATATAAGAATATTTAGTACATTAGAAATATTTAGTACATTAGAAATAAAGTCTTTAGGTATGATCCAAATTTTTTTAAGAAAACCTGTGTATGCAGGGAAGTGCATTCGCAGCTTGGGTCAGTATACATTTAGGAAGCCGGCGGACAGAATGCCGACCGCGGCTTCCAGACAATTTAATCCCGACGAGGGACGAATGACAGGCGTCTAAATCTAGGCGCCTGTCATTTTACCGACGCTGGGAGACCGGTGCCCTGAATCCCGATCGAGCAGATGCCAGGCGCCGCAGCGGACAGCCGCGGGGGGGGAGGGTTAGGTTTAGGGCTCCCGGGGGGGACTTAGTGTTAGGCCCCCCCCCGGGAGGTTAGGGTTAGGCTGGGGGAGGGAGGGTTAGGTACCCTTGGGGGAAGGTTAGGGAAAGGCACCCCCCCCGGGGGGACTTAGGTTTAGGTGGCGGGAAAGGGGGGGTTAGGTTTAGGCACTTAGAGGGGGGATTAGGGTTAGGCACAGGGGGGGGTAGGTGAGGGTTAGGCACCCTAAAGGAGGGTTAGGGGAAAAATAGGTTAGTTTATACTTACCTTTAGGATGCTCGCGATTTCCTCCTCTGTCGGCCAGCCACTGTCGGGATTTGAACCGCCGGCCAGGGGTCCAGCGGTAATTCATACCGATTCCCTTGGGTCTAGGTGAGGATCAGTTTCTTTTAACACAAGACAATACAATAATTGTATTATATTCAAACACTTGCGTATGTCTTGTAGGTAATCCAAGCAGGAAAAAAGGTTTCACTGGGCATGAAAAAAAGCCAATTAGATTAGGATCCAAGGTGTTTGAATATCAAAAATACTCTCAAAGGTTATAATTGTTTGTTATAAAATAACTCTGCTTAGTAGCAATGAATTGTGACTGCAAATTATACAGCAGCTGATGTATTGATTAATTTTGCCGGCATAGGTTGAGATATTTATGTTTATTTAAAAAATAAGCCCATCAACTTTGTCGCTAGACCTTGGCATCTGTGCAAAGTCCCCTCGTCAGGTTGGATCTCACAGTGACCTGCAGACGAATCAGTGGCAGAAAAACTGATGGATATAAGCGGTATATCATGTACTCCTCTGTTGGTCGGTGTTAGACTGCTTGGTCATCTGCAGGGCTGCCGCGTCTATCTCACGGCGAGATCTCCGGTTGGAAGGTGTGGGGATAGGTACCTGGTGAAGCTTCGGATGTATGAGAGCATAAACCAGCTCTGCCACTATACCGCAACCCGTTAGCATGTGTGGTGGGGAGTTGATCTGTTTTTGGTAGCCGAACAAAATTTGTTCAGCCTCATGCGTTGGTCGATAACCTTTGTTATGTTGAAAGGTTGCTCAACGCGTTTCTGTGTGTCTACACACCTTCATCAGGAGCACGTGGTATATGTCTATATTTTAAAACTCTTCTAATGTGAACCATGAAAGCGAGTGAAGCACAGTCATGTTTTGCTGTTCGAATTAAGAAACTGTTAAACATACTTTATAAAGATTTTCTTTTAGCATTTTCATCATAACGGTGAGCTTAAAAAACAAATATGTACCATAAACTGCAATCATGAGCTGTACATTTTGAACCACAAAATCGGATAGACAGATATATGTAGCATTGGGCCTGATTCAGAGAAGTACGCTATTCCGATGTTTTTGCAGTTGAACGATTATCGGTAAATTGTGTGTACGTCTAAGTCGCACTGTGCATCCGTCAAAGTACTTTACCGTAATCGCTCCCTGCAACTTTTTATTCACAGTGTGATTGTCAGGTCGGCAGCATTTGAGGGAGGTAACGTGGAGTGGCATAAAAAATGCAGACGCGTCCTGACCGTTTCCGGGTCGTTTTGCTGCCTGCATCTGCGATCCTATACGTAGGAAACATGGCTCAGACGTCTCAGGTCCTGCAGCCATAGGAAGCCAATTCCAGGCAGCTGCATATTTTTACACATCCACTGTGTACACAGACGCTAAAGTGGCAACATTAGCGTCCGTCTCTGAAACAAGCCCATTGGACCGCGGCCATTTTCCAGGCACTCAAATTGGTAAAAATCTATAAAATGTTTAAATAGATCAATCTGTTCAAGCAGATGTAGTATTAACTTGTCAAAAATAACTGAGGACACCCAGATAAGCAACTTATTTACTATAAAGAAATTATTATCATGAATAATTTAAATCTATAAAATGTGGAGCAAAGAGTATAACCCCCCCAGACACATCACATGCCTGTGAGCAGAGGGAACGTTGGTTCGGAAAGTTGAGTGACAGGGAAGGAGGAGCCATTAGCAGTATAAACTGCAGCCACGGGTGATGAAGATTACGGTTCCCATTAGGGATGCACATTGGTTGCCGGGCTTCCGACATCAATTCAAGCAATGTAATGGTAACTAGCCATCGCAAACCCGTCCATGCAATAGTATAATCATCACGATGGTTATACTTGCGCATGCAGGGGCGTTTCTAGAGAGGAGGGGTCCAGTGTGCAGTCTCCGTCACGGGCCCCCCCCTCTCCGCCCGGCGGCCGGCAGTGCACTGAGCTGTGCGCAGCCAGCACCGGAGTTATAGACTCTGGGCACTAGAGTGTGCCCAGAGTCTATAGTGTATGCACAGGGAACCGGGAAAATGGCCGCAGCTGCCATTTTCCCTGTACTGCGCATGCGCAAACGACGGGAAAATGGCCAACGTGGCCGTTTTCCAGTCGTTTCACTGCGCCGGACCCCCGCATCGACGTGGGACTCCATGGAGGTAAGTGATATTATAGGTGCATGGTGTGTGGTGCAGGGCCTCCCTTGACCCAGGGGCCCCTGTTCCCCGCACACCCTACACCCATTATAGATACGCCCCTGTGCGCGTGGAAAGGGGGCAGAGCCTGTTGGAAATGGGACGGTGCCTCCCTGCTCTCCCCGCCCATGTCACTGTGGGGTCATGCCCAGCACTCTCCAAGACGCGGAGCTGCCCCGGGCTCCCCCAACATTGAGAATAGATGTAGCCCGCATGCGCACAGCTTCTATTCTCTTGCTGCTCACCCGCTGCTCTGATGGGCATCGCGAAAGCTGCATCCGATGGTTGGCAACCATCGAATTTCCTTGTAATCCATGGAAAAGGTCCTTCCATCGAATTGGAAACATCGCTGGTTGCTAACCATCGGCTTACGATGTGCGTCTCTAGGTGCCTGGACATAGGTTGCGATGTCCGAGCTCATCCAAGAGACGGGAATTTGGTGTCAGTGTCTGAGAATATTTTGGTGTAGAAGAATGACAGGAAGCTTAGGAGTGTGGCAGAGATGGATAGGCAGGACTATTTCAAGGACCAGCCATACCCTGAGGAACCGTGGGAGTGCAAACTACGCTAGAAGCACAAGAAAAAATGAGAGTGAGTACTGTGTTTTCCAGTGTTATAAAAGCATGCAGAAAAGCAGATGGCATACATCAGAGGCAAACACAGGGCTTGCAAATCCTTCATCTCGGAGCAATGGGGAAAAAATTAAAACACCCATCTCATTATCAATTAGACCGCAGATTTGATTACCTTCGCACTTGCCGTAACTCAAATCTGACTCACCCTCCCTCATAAAAACCATACAGCAAACCTGCAATCCCTTCTCTCTCATTAAGAGGCATAGCCCAAATCTGCCCCCCTTCATCAAAAATCATACCCCAGACTAAAATACCCCCCTCATTAAAAATTATACACCCAGATCTGATCACCCTCTAACTAAAAAAAAATTATATCCAAAAAATCATACCCCAAGTATGTAACCCTCCTCTTCTTGAAAATAATGTGTCATATCTTAAACCCCTCCATTAAAAATCATACCACAAATCTATAACTCCCCCACCATGCCATAATGAAAATCATGGCTCTATCGCCCACCGACCCTGTTAAAAGTCAAACCTGAGATCAATGGGCCAACCCAGTCAAAATTAGTCACCCGGACCCTGCCTTAGTTCCCTCACCATCTCCCTCCCCGCACACCTTCATAGGCTCAACAGGATCCCCCCCTTTCTCGTCACTCTGGGAACATTACTTTACATTCCATATGCACCTTAATGCCCCCAGTAGTAGTGCCCCCTTGCAATGCCCCCAGTAGTAGTGTCCCTTATGCAATGTCCCCAGTAGCAGTGCCCCATGTAGTAGTGCCCCAGTAGTGCCCCTTATACAGTGCCCCCAGTAGTGCATCCTTATACAGTGCCTCCAGTAGTGCCCTTTATACAGTCAGATAGACAAAAAAGATATATACAGTGGGGTGCTCCAGATAAAAAAATTGTGTTCAAAAGCTACTCACTTAAAGGATAGGCTAACCCTGGATGTGAACACAAGAAAAGAAAAACAGGGAGCGCTGATGAAAACCAGATGAATATCAAACTAAAACTGTAGTAAGATGAATTAGAAAAAAGATCTTTAATGAAATATATTAAAAATATATAACCAAAATAGGTCTAATATGCACTAAACACTACAATCTGGCATAAATGTTCTTAGCATGTGGTAAACACAAACAAATAAAACAATACAATTGTAACATATACATAAGATGCAATATTCGACTTGTATATAGGGAATAAATAGACAAATAAACACAAGAGATGTTGTTAATCCTGCTGGTATGTATAGTTCAAAGAAGTGCCGTATTTAGTTAGAATAGTTTGTCATATTAATTGATGTCCAGTTAAAATCTTTAGGTGATATAGCACGAATTACGGATGTTCTTACCCACTGGATGATGTGATGAATTGGTTGTGGTAGTCACTGTATATCCGCACACTGTCTGATTTCAGCTGGTCCCGGCAGGGAGAAAAGAAGGAGGTTGTGTACATTGCGTAATTGCTGTGGCAGGGATTGTGGGTGTCCATAGCCGCTAAGTTTAGACAGCTCGGTCTGGCTGTGCATCTGCTGTGTCCGGAATAGGCGCACTTGCAGCTGTTATTGGAGTGCTGTTAGAGAGTTGGTCAAGAGTTGTTTGTGTATTGCACGGAAATGGGACCGCGGCATTCTCGGATAAATGCCGGTGTCACAGCAAAGTGGAGTAGGTCTTGGTGAGAAAACTAACGCGTTTCTCAGCCTTGTAATGACTAGCAGTTTCCTCAGAGGCAAATGAGAAAAAGGCCAGTCATTACAAGGCAGAGAAACGCGTTAGTTTCTCACCAAGACCAACTCCGCTTTCCTGTGACATTTATCCCAAGGGTCCTCTCCGTAAAGGGAATTTAGACATTACCCTTATACAGTACCCCAAGTATGCATTGCCCCAATAGTGGTCCCTCTTATGCAGGCCCCCAGTAGTGCCCCTTATACAGTGCCCCCAGTAGTGATCCCCCTATGCAGTGCCCCCAGTAGTGGACCTCCCTATTCAATGCCCCCAGTAGTGATACGGAGCCCCCTATACAGTGCCCCCGGCCAGTAGTGCCCCTTACATAACACAGACATACATACACAAAACACTTACCTGAATCCCTGCTCCTGCCGCTCCTGACACTGTCCGCTCCTCCGTACTCCCGCTTGGTCCCACTCGGTACTATGGGGGAGACGTTATGACCTCTCTCCCATCACCCACTGCAGGAGCCGGAAGGCGGCAGTGGGCGCAGCAGCCAATGAGAGTTTGTCTGACTCTCATTGGCTGCTGAAACACACACACCGCCGCCGGGTACTGGAGTACGAGTGTACTACCCAGCTCCGGTGGCGTTGTGTGTTACTGTATAGTGTGGACCTAACTCAGAGGTTTACTTATCAAGCAGTGAAAAATTTAGTGAAGCGGACCAGTGGAGAAGTTGCCCATGGCAACCAATCAGCTCCTACCTATTATTTTATAGACTGTACTTAATAAATTTTACTTCAAAGCTGATTGGTTGCCATGGGCAACTTCTCCACTGGCCGCTTCACTAAGTTTTTCACTGCTTGATAAATAAACCCCTCACTACGGTCTGTACTACACTGACTTTACCGGTGGACCTGGATCTTGGCCTGCGGTGCGGTCCCATGGCGCCCAGGGCACGAGCCCCGGCCGACATGTCCTAGTTACACCACTGCCCACAGTACTTAAGATGTGAGAGGGAGCTTTGGGCCACTGGTGTGAGAGCTAGTTTCTGGGTACCTAGAAATCATCCTTAAGTGTGCCACGGTGTATGGACTGTCGGGGATGACAAGGCCGCCATTTAGACAGAGCTGCAAGTCTCAGAGTTCCACTTTTAACAGCGAAAGTTGCCAACCGTACAGAGGGGGCTGCTAGTTTAGACCAGAGAGCTGCTCATCCATACCTGCCAACAAGTGTGAATGTCAGCATAATAATATACCAGACCCCTGTATAGTGGCAAATAGATGTACACTGCAGCATGGTACAACGTAAGGCAGACAATTAGACTTTGCTGTTCACAGCTTTTAACTATTATGTAGACAGTGCATGGTGCACTAGGTATATAAGTTCTACCATACATGACACACAGGCGCATAAAGGGCCTGGTTCTTCCACAAATAGTGAATTTTAGCAAACTACGCATGTGCAGTTGCAAATGTATGCAATTTTGCGTATCTATTGGTTATACTGAGTTAGAAGGAACTTGATCGGAACTGTCTGTCTGTGAAATGGGCGTATTTGGGCTGCAAGACATCCATCTTGTAGGAGTGTCACGAGCGCATCGCTAGAGTTCCATACTATTCTGAGGGGCACTTATAGCTTAAGGGACACTGGTTTTAGACAGACCTCTTGCATCCAGCATGGGGCAGGTGCAACTGAGGACAGTTGAGAAAAACAGTGGGCGGTGCAGGTTTTCACTTCTAGCCATGTGGATAGTCGCATTAGCATACGGTAGTGAATCTGGCTGCTGCGGCTGTCTACACTTACAGCCACTTTGCCTGCAACTCAGAATCACGTCTGCTAAGTGTGCCCTGTATTTAGTCATTTTCTCTTCTTCCTGTAGTGCCTCCAGCGACATCCCCAAATAGTACCATCTATGGCTATAAAAAGTTGAGCATCTCTGCTGTAAACAACACCCTGGCATTGCCATCTAAAATACATACGCATTGATTGGGCCCTGATGCCAATTGGTAACTGTTTCCTGTCTCCTTGTACTAGCAATTAGCGCTATTAAATATCCGCTTATGCACTAACCAATGTATTTTATCATATAAATGTGTCAGCTTTACAGCCAGTCACTACATATATCCGTCTTCTGAAATACAAAAAAAATAAAAAAAGATGATTTAACAAATACACTGACTAAATACCGCTACTAAACATTTACTGAGCACTGAGCTAAATCATCTCATAATGAGACTCCTGGCTTGATGATGTGTTTTGCTTGGCACAGAAATGTATTTATTAAAAGCCTTTCAGAATTTATACCCAAATAAATGTGTGTATTAAAAGGAAAAATGTATCTGTGATGGTATCAGCTTGCATATGATAGCATAGGGGTGCACATTACATTACACGGCATCCGGTCAGAAGGTTGACAGTAACCATGTCAGCATTCGTCATGCCGGCACCACATATGTAATGTCGACACCATACAGTGCCGGCATTGGCGTGTCGGCATGGCTCAAACTGTCGGCAGGCACCATGTCAACATCCTCAGATTGTCGGCATGTTCACAATGTCGACAACTCAACTGTCACCATATGTGAAATGACAACAGTCTGGGGATGCTGACGGCTAGGATTAGGCGCCGCCGTGAGGGTTAGTGTTAGGCGGCGGTGGCAGGTAAGGACCCCGATAATTAACACACTGACACGCTGCAGACGCCGGAGCAATTCATCATTGCTCCGGCGCTGAGATAGGTGATCCGAAAATCAGCTGTCCCAGCGAGCGCCTTTTCACTGCTCGCGAGAGCAATGCGCATGCTTATCCTACAGGTCGCGCATGCGCACAAGAGCCCTGATGTCCGGCAGAAAGAGCCGGACAGGGGCGGAGGGATCCGAAAGGATACCTCTTCAAGACCCGGGACTGATTCCCATAGGGAAGGAGCGGGTAGTGGTAGCAAACGCCATCTGGAGATGGCGAATGCTACCGCAATCAAGTTCCAAAAAAATAAAATTTTCGGAGCTTGATTAATTCTGTCCCCATACTAGTGTATGAGGACAGCGGTCCATTCCGCAAGAGGAAGGTAAGCAGGAGATATCTGTGATACTAGTGTATGAGGACAGCGGTCCATTCCGCAAGAGGAAGGTAAGCAGGAGATATCTGTGATACTAGTGTATAAGGACAGGGGTCCATTACTCAAGAGGAAGCTAAGCAGGATATATCTGTGATACTAGTCTATGAGGACAGTGGGCCATTCCACAAGAGGAAGGTAAGCAGGAGATATCTGTGATACTAGTGTATGAGAACAGCGGGCCATTCTGCAAGAGGAAGGTAAGCAGGAGACATCTGTGATACTAGTGTATGAGGACAGTGGGCCATTCCGCAAGAGGAAGGTAAGCAGGAGATATCTGTGATACTAGTGTATGAGGACAGCGGTCCATTCCGCAAGAGGTAGCTAAGCAGGATATATCTGTGATACTAGTCTATGAGGACAGTGGGCCATTCCGCAAGAGGAAGGTAAGCAGGAGATATCTGTGATACTAGTGTATGAGGACAGCGGCCATTCCGCAAGAGGAAGGTAAGCAGGAGATATCTGTGATACTAGTGTATGAGGACAGCGGGCTATTACGGGAGAGGAAGGTAAGTAGGAGATATCTGTCATACTAGTGTATGGGAACAGCGGGCCATTCCGCAAGAGGAAGGTAAGCAGGAGATATCTGTGATACTAGTCTATGAGGACAGCGGGCCATTCCGCAAGAGGAAGGTAAGTAGGAGATATCTGTGATACTAGTGTATGGGGACAGTGGGCCATTCCGCAAGAGGAAGGTAAGCAGGAGATATCTGTGATACTAGTCTATGAGGACAGCGGGCCATTCTGCAAGAGGAAGGTAAGCAGGAGATATCTGTGATACTAGTGTATGGGGACAGCGGGCCATTCCGCAAGAGGAAGGTAAGCAGGAGATATCTGTGATACTAGTGTATGAGGACAGCGGGTCATTCCACAAGAGGAAGGTAAGTAGGAGATATCTGTGATACTAGTGTATGAGGACAGCGGGCCATTCCGCAAGAGGAAGGTAAGTAGGAGATATCTGTGATACTAGTGTATAAGGACAGGGGTCCATTACTCAAGAGGAAGCTAAGCAGGATATATCTGTGATACTAGTCTATGAGGACAGTGGGCCATTCCACAAGAGGAAGCTAAGCAGGAGATATCTGTGATACTAGTGTATGAGAACAGCGGGCCATTCTGCAAGAGGAAGGTAAGCAGGAGACATCTGTGATACTAGTGTATGAGGACAGTGGGCCATTCCGCAAGAGGAAGGTAAGCAGGAGATATCTGTGATACTAGTGTATGAGGACAGCGGTCCATTCCGCAAGAGGTAGCTAAGCAGGATATATCTGTGATACTAGTCTATGAGGACAGTGGGCCATTCCGCAAGAGGAAGGTAAGCAGGAGATATCTGTGATACTAGTGTATGAGGACAGCGGCCATTCCGCAAGAGGAAGGTAAGCAGGAGATATCTGTGATACTAGTGTATGAGGACAGCGGGCTATTACGGGAGAGGAAGGTAAGTAGGAGATATCTGTCATACTAGTGTATGGGAACAGCGGGCCATTCCGCAAGAGGAAGGTAAGCAGGAGATATCTGTGATACTAGTCTATGAGGACAGCGGGCCATTCCGCAAGAGGAAGGTAAGTAGGAGATATCTGTAATACTAGTGTATGGGGACAGTGGGCCATTCCGCAAGAGGAAGGTAAGCAGGAGATATCTGTGATACTAGTCTATGAGGACAGCGGGCCATTCTGCAAGAGGAAGGTAAGCAGGAGATATCTGTGATACTAGTGTATGGGGACAGCGGGCCATTCCGCAAGAGGAAGGTAAGCAGGAGATATCTGTGATACTAGTGTATGAGGACAGCGGGTCATTCCACAAGAGGAAGGTAAGTAGGAGATATCTGTGATACTAGTGTATGAGGACAGCGGGCCATTCCGCAAGAGGAAGGTAAGTAGGAGATATCTGTGATACTAGTGTATGAGGACAGCGGGCCATTATGCAATAGGCATTGTAATGTAATGTTCTGTGTACCCTTTACTGTATGTACGGCACTGCAGACCACTTGTGGCGCCCTATAAATAAAATGTAATAATAATAATAATAATAATATATGTGATATCTCCTGCTTTACCTTCTTGATGAATGGCCCGAACACTTAATATTTACAATTGCAGGTGAAAATGTTCATTTTCCACCAGCTTTTGTAAAAATTAAGTGATGATGATTAGGCCCCTTAATCTATTCACATTTAGTTTAACCTAAATGTATCAAAGGTTTTTGGATGAATTTTGGTATAAAAAAAAAAAAAACTCCTCCAAGCACTTAAATTCATAATGGGAAATTTGATCTGTTCTAATTGACCAATGTTAAAATGTTAAATCATTTCAGAGGCAGCCTAACGAGAATAACTCCATCTTCAGATCTTCAGATGGCGTTATGCAGGCTTCCCTCTATTTTCCCTACTGCTGCTCTACCCTGCCTTTATCTGTTATCAGCCTGTTGGGCAAGTCTGACCTGCCACAAACACAGCGTATCTCCTGACATGCAGACAGCTGTCATGCTGAGAAGGAGATCGCAGTGGCTAATGAAACAGAGTTTAAACGGTCAGCTACGCCTGCTTTTGCCTAGCCACCTCCCGTTACCACCTGCAAACGCTGACTACCTGTCACTCATCGAGCGATTTGTTCCTCTGTGCGAGCGTAATCACAAAACAATCGCTGCACGTGCACAGTGTAGCTTACACGCATGTGCAATGGCAAACAATCGCTCGACCAGCATAAAAATCGCATTGTGTACATCCCTAAAGGCATACTCCCCTTGTGACATTGTCTACCTACTGTACTCGCAGTGCGATGAGGCCTGCTCTTTATCTCCTCTAGTTAATCTTAATTCAAATTGAGTTTCTTCCTGCTTAATTCATAACATTGTGTCCTTTCCTCCTCTCGCACATTTGTCTTGATGACCTTCCAGTATCACCCTGTATAATCAGACAAGGCATGTGCTTAAGAACTAACTTCAGGAGTGACTTCATCTACAAGGAGAACCCCAAGGACACTTGTCATTATCCCTCTGTGTTTTCGTAAAGGATCGTACTCATAGTCCCGATGACAAGCTTAGATATCTGCTACAATTAATAACAAGCTTTTAATTAAAGGAAACTGGATACTTCACTTAACGCAAGTGACTAAGTCTTTTTTTTTTCAAGAAATAAAACATCAGCACATATAGTACAAGGCACCTTCAGAAGATTTATGTATAGCCGTCGTCTGTGCCAAGAACCACCAGCTGCCAAGTGGAAAGTCTGCACTGCATATACCACTTCTAATCAAACCTAACAAGCTAATTGTATCGATTGCTTGTGGCTGTTGGACAACTATAAAGTATGACGGGTGGAAATTTTTTTCTGACGAAAATGAATGTACCCTTTTCATGGTAGTAATCAGATATTCTAATAATAGAGCTGGATACAGATGAAGAAAGCAAACAATTATTTCACTATTTTTTTTTCTCAGTAAGGGGCCTATTTATCATCACTTAATTTTGACAAAAGCAGGTGAAAAAGCACATTTTCACCTGCAATTGTTAAAATTAAGTTCTCAGGCCATTCATTAAGAAGGTGAATCAGGAGATATCACAGATATCTCCTACTTACCTTCTGTTTTCGGAATGGCCCGCTGTCCCCATACACTAGTATGGGGACAGAATTCATCACGCTCCGAAAATATTATATTTTCGGTGCTTGACTGCGGGGGCATTCGCCATCTTCAGATGGCGAATACCCCCTCTTGTTCTTCGCCGCCCGCTCTTCACTATGGGAAGAGGGTCCAGCTTGCGAGAAGGGATCCTTTCAGATCCCTCCGCCCCTGTCCGGCTCCTTCCACCGGACGTTGGGGCTCTTGTGCGCATGCGTGACCTGTAGGTGACGCATGCGCACCGCCGTCACTGCTCTGAAAGGAACAGTGAAAAGATTAAATGCTCCGAAAAGGAGCAGTGAAGCCGCTCGCGGGGGCAGCTGATTTCACATCAGCTGCCACCGCGCCGGAGCAATGATGAATAGCTCCGGTGGCAGCGGTGAATTAGGGTGTTAATTATCGGGGTCCGTTCAGACCCCCAAATCCGTTACATGAATCAGATTCCAATATATAGGTTCGTATATTTGAAAAAATACTACGGCAGGAAACTCAGCATAGAAACCATTATTTTCCACTGGTACTGGAAAATGCAACAGCCAACCACCCGTGAAAGTACCTATAAATGTTATGCTTTTGCATTTTATATGTGGTTCACACAGGGGTGAAGCTAGTCTTTCTGTCACCAAGGCAAAGACTCCGTCTTCCCCCCTAATAGACCCTCTACTTATATAACCACCACATAAAGCATAGAGTATTAGTGACCAACATATAATAGAGAGAGCATAAATGACTGTCATATAATTCAGAGATTCTTAAGTGACCAGCTGTCACGAATCTGGGTCTTAGCATTCCTTTTAAACAGACATTCATTTATTGAAGTCACCAATCACCTCAGGGACGCCTCCTTGTGATTAATTAATGCATCTGTGTGCCCACCTGGTCAGCTAGTCTAATGGCTAGAGACCACCTCCTATTTAAACAAGTTTCTGTGTGCAACCCATTGCCTGAACAATGTGTTCCTACCCCGGATAGTTCTAGGCTCCAGGCTTACTCTGTATCCTGTTCGTGTCCTCTGTGACTTCATTGCTACTTCGTTGATTCCACCTATTTAACACCTTTGCTGAGTATCGCTCACCTGCCGGCATCACAGTGTCCATGCTGCACACAGACCTGCTATCCATCTGCTGCTGTGTTTCCATTACCTGTCAGCGCCACAGCGTTCACGCTGTCTACCTGAGTTCCATCTGCAGCTGTGTTCTGGTACCTGTCAGTAACGCAGCCTTCGGGCTGCACACAGACCTGCAATCCATCTGCCGCTGTGTTTTCATCACCTGTCAGCAACGCAGAGTTCACGCTGCCTACCGTCCTGAGTTTCATCTACCGCTAGGCTCCATTACCAGTCAGCACCACAGTTCCCATACTGCATACAAGCCAGCATTACCATCTCACCTCAGCTTGCAAGTATATTACTTTCATTTACCAGTGTACCACTGCGAATCAGTACTGAGTCGGTGTGCTCAGCTGCGATCTCATTCCATCATACCGCTGGCACATTGCATTCTAGTTCCTTATTTTGTTATACTCTGTGCTCAGTGGTTGTCCAGGTCTTTTGGTTATACTATTGTGCTGATTTGCAATGATATCTCTGCACTGTGTGCTGTTTTCTTGGGCTGGTTTCAGAAAAAGGTGCTGGTTCCAGGACTAGGGTTCAGTGTGAAGTATACAGTCTGTACACTGAGGTGTTCAGTAGCTGTATTACTTATCCTAACTCTCAGTTTCTTAGTTCCTCACTAGTTCCAGTTCCATGTCTTGCGTTAGAGTTGTGCCAGCGTTGCTACTTCCTCAAGATGTATTCTGAATACATAAGACTCTGATTCCTGGTTTAAGTTCTGAGTTCCTTTCTACCACTACTAAACTATTCTGAATTCCGAGGTCGCCTTTGTCACTGGAGTATATTCCTGGTCTTGCTGGCCTCTTCAGGTCACTAGACAAGGAGTTGCCCAGTAGCCTAGGCTGTCCCCTTGGTTCCAGTCTAGTATCCTTGCATATCACAAGTCTGTGTGGTTCCTACACTGGCTCTGGTGTTCCTAACTCCTGTTCATACACATGAGCCAGATTTGTGTCAAGCCACCTTGTTTCATATACATGTCGGTCAGAGCCAAGGGTCCTGAGACGGATCTACGAAATGAACAGACCATGACACCACCATATAATACATAGAGCATCAGTGGCCTCCATATAATACAGCTAACATCAAAGTGACCACCATATACTACAGAGAGCATCACAGTGACTTAATGACAGTGAAAGTCATATAATGCAGAGACTGGTCACAGTGACCACCATATAATACAGAGCACAACAGTAGCCACCAAATAATACATAGAGCATCAGTGACCACCATATTATACATACAGCATCAGTGATCACTAAATAATACAGAGAACGTCAGTGACTACACTATAATGCAGAGAATGGTCTCAGTGGCTTCCATATAATATGGAGGGCAAAAGTGACCACCATATAATACAGAGAGCATAAATTAAATGCCATATAATACAGAGAGCATCAATTAATTGCCATAAAATATGCTAGCACCAGTGACAGACATATAATATAGAGGAGAGTGACCGCCATATTTTATTTTGTATTCCCATAAACTACTGTATATTATTTTATCATAAGTAAATTAATCTATCAGTATGTTTTTGAGTTGTAACCACATCACCTGGCGAAACCCACAGAAACATGGGGAGAACATACAAACCCTGTAAATCCATCTGCCGCTGTGTTTGGAATTGAACTCCATCTCAGTGCTGTGAGGAAGCAATGCTAATGACTGTGCCGCCATGCTACCTGAATCATATCTTATATCCACAAAAATAAAAAGAATTATGCTAAGATTTATCTAATTCAAATAGTTACCAACTCCCTCATCAAAAAATCTATCAGAAGATAAATTCAATTCTTTAAGCTTGTAAATAAATCTGGTAACTTACTGCACTCTCTACACTGTTGAAAGGTGATGAGAGACTCTCTAACACTATACCTGCATTGCATAGGGATGATGACGCTGAGAACGGATTGCAGTCTGGAAGCCAACGGACGTAATCCCGACCACCGGCTTCCCTACTGTCTAATCCCGGCAAGTGTCTAATGACAGGCATCAAAATCCAGACGCCTGTCATTAGACCTACGCCAGGAGCCCGACACCTGGCTTACCGATCAAAGGTAAGCCGGGCGCGGACAGCCGCACGGGGGGAGGGTTAGGTTAGGGGGCTCCCGGGGGGGACAGGGCTAGGCACCCCCTCGGGAGGTTAGGGTTAGGCTAGGGGAAGGGGGGGTTAGGGTTAGACATCCCCGGGGGGGTTAGGAATAGGCATCCCCCGGGGGACTTAGGTTTAGGCTAGGGGAAGGGGTGGTTAGGTTTAGGCACTTAGGCCCTGATTCAGAGCCGGACGCTCTGACAGAGCACTCGCTCCGAATCAGGACGGTCCCTCTGAATTTAAGAGCGGCCTCCTGGCCGCTCGCATAGCTGTGGGTGACCACCCACAGCTATAGCGAGCGGCCAAAATGATGGTCGCGATGGTCAAGACCATCGTGACCATCGGGCTTGCGATGAGACCCTTGAGGTGAGGTCTCGTTTCCGCAAGCCATGGAGTTCTTTTGGCTCTATCAGAGCCAAAAGCACTCCCACTGACATCAGTTGTGATGTCAGTGGGGCTGGCCCCAGATGGCAGGTGTTCGCCTCCATCTGAGCAGCCACGCCCCCGGCCCGCCCACAAAAGGGACATGCTGTCACTCACCATCGACAGCACGCCCCCTTTGGTGCGAGACCCATAACAACGGCTTGGCCATCGTTATTCGGGTCTCACGCATGCGCACGACGGAGCCGCCTCCGTCGTCTGCATGCGCACTTGGCCAACATCGACCCGCTTGCGAGTGCTCAGCGCTCGCGAGCGGGTCTGAATTAGGCCCTTAGAGAGGGGATTAGGGTTAGGCACTTGGGGGAGAGATTAGGGTTAGGCACCCCTAAGGGAGGGTTAGGTGGTAGAATAGGGTTAGCAAATACTTACCTTGAACGATCGGAATTTTCACCCTTGCGGGACATCCGCTGTCGGGATTTGAATCATGCTGATTCCCTGAGAACAAAGTGGGATAAACATTATTAATTATATTCAAACATTCTATGAAAATCTTTACTCACATGACTCTGTTGATATACTGTAACCTAGATGGGATGTGGTCATAATGTCGACATTTACAAAGCCTCAACAGGTATGATGTCGACAAAAGTCTACATTGAACATGTCAGCATCTGTAGAATGTTGGCATATTCACAATGTCAACATGTGAAATGTGACATTCTGCAGTGACCTAAGACTCAGGGTTAGTCTGTGGGAGGGGTGGTTAGGGTTAGGCACTAGTGGTAGGTTAGAGTTAGGCTGCGGTAGGGTAGGTTGGGGTTAGGCATTAGTGGCAGGTTAGGGTTAGGCTGCGGAAGGGGAGGTTAGGCACTAGTGGTAGGTTAGGCTGCAAGAGGGGAGTTTAGGGTTAGGCACTAGTGGTAGGTTAGGGTTAGGCTGCAGTTGGGGAGATTGGGGTTAGACATTAGTGGTAGGTTAGGCTGCGGGAGGGGATGTTAGGGTTAGGCATTAATGGTAGTTAGGGTTAGGCTGCGGGAGGGGAGGTTTGGGTTAGGCATTAGTGGTAGGTTAGGGTTAGGCTGCGGGAAGGGAGATTAGAGTTAGGCATTGGTGGTAGGTTAGGCTGCGGGAGGGTAGGTTGGGGTTAGGGATTAGTGGTGGGTTAGCCTGCGGGAAAGGAGGTTAGGGTTAGGCATTAGTGGTAGGTTAAGGTTAGGCTGCAGCAGTGACGTAACTAAGGGGGGTCAAGCAGGGTGTGTGCCCTGGGAACCGTAGGACCTGCGGCGCGGGGGGGTACCAGCCCACCCTAGTTAGGCAGTGTAGCGCAAACCGCAGTGTGTGCGGTCAGCGCTACACATTTACACAGGACCAGTGCTAGGCTTCCCTGTGCCCAGCGCCGGTCCTGTGCTGCACAGCCGAGCCCCTTCCCTCCCCCTGAGCGCTTACCCAATAGCGCCAGAAGGAGGGTAGGAGGCGGGCTCAGGCTGCTGGTTGACACACACATCGCCGCCAGCGTGGCAGCGATGTGTGTGTTAACCAGCAGCCAATGAGAGTCAGACAGACTCTCATTGGCTGCTGCTGCTGCACACACATCACCGCCACGCGGTGGTGATGTGTGTGTTAACCAGCAGCCAATGAGAGTCAGACAGACTCTCATTGACTGCTGAAGCGCCCACTGCAAGAGCCGGCTCCCTTCCCGGCTCCTGCAGTGGGTAATGGGAGATCATGACGTCTCTCCCATAATGCAGAGCGCTCCAGCCCGGGAGGACGCAGCGGGAGCAGTGGCTGGAACCGGAGCGTGGATTCAGGTAAATGTTGTTGTTTTTTTCACTTGTGTGTCTGCACATCGGGGTGAAGGCTACAACATGGGGCACCATTACTGGGGGGACCTCTACTGGGGGTGGGGCACTACTGGGGACTAAAACTGGGGGGCTACTACTGGGGCACCACATCGGGAGGGGGAACCTCTACTGGGGACTACTACTGGGGGGGGACTACACTATATAAGGGGCTTGCTACTAGGGGACCACTACTGGGGGCACTAAATAGGGAGGACCACTACAGGGGGCACTGTATAAGGGCACTGGATAGGGGGGATCACTACTGAGGGCCTGCAAAAGGGGGACCACTACTGGGGGTACTGCATGGTGGGGGGACTACTGCTGGGGGCACTGCACTGCGGAGACCACTACTGGGGGCACTAAGTAGGGAGGACCACTACAGGGGGCACTGTATAAGGGGCACTGGATAGGGAGGACCACTACTGGGGACACTGCATGCAGGGGGGGCTACTGCTGGGGGCACTATATAAAGGGCAACTCATAGGGAGTACCACTACTGGGGGCACTGCATAGGGGGGGCACTACATGGGGCACTGCATAAGGGAGACCACTACTGGGGGCACTGAATAAAGGGAACTAATGAGGGGCTGCAGAAGGGAGACCACTACTTGGGGGTTTGTATACTGGGTGCTGCATAAGGGGGACCACTACTGGGGGTACTGTATGAGGGGCACTACTATGGGCCTGCATAAGAGGGACCACAACTGGGGACATTGCATACTGGGGGTACTGTATAAGGGACACTACTGGGGTTAAGATGCATATGGAAAGGAATGTTCAGAAGGACGATAAAGGGGTGTATGTCATGTTGACACGCCCCATTTTAAGTGACCACACCAATTTTTCTGCACCTGCACATGGGGGGTGGGGGGCTCCATTTTTGCATTTGCCCTAGGCTCCAAATACCCTAGTTACACCACTGGGCTGCGGGAAGGGACGTTAGGGTTAGGCATTAGTGATAGGTTAGGCTGCGGGAGGGGAAGTTAGGGTTAGGCATTAGTGGTAGGTTAGGGTTAGGCTGGGTTAGGGGAGGTTAGGGTTAGGCACTAGTGGTAGGTTAGAGTTAGGCTGCGGGAAATGAGGTTAGAGTTAGGCACTAGGGGGAGGGATAGGGGTTAGAGTAACCTCACCGCCGGACCTGAAAGACACTGTCTGAGCTGAACCTGGTAAGCCACCACTAGACTACCTCATGCTGCATGTCGACATAATGGTCATGTCGACATTCTCATGTCAACATTATTAATGTTAACAACATAACCACACCAGCCGCAGAAAACTGCATTCTAAAGGGATCAGCTGTTTCCCCAAGTGACACAATTGCACATTGATATGCTCCAGGCCATTATCACTTCAGAGGAAGTATTAAGGCAATTAAACATCAAAAACTGTATAAGGCCCCAATGGCTTTATTGGGGCGTTCTACAAAATATTATCAGATACAATTTGCGACAACACTATGTTTAAACTTTAATATGACTATCTCCTACCTGCCCATTTAAATGTGACAATTATTAAGGCTTTGCCCAAACCAGGCTAGAATGTGGCCACACACCTTCTGAAGGCTGGACACACCCCTAAGTTTGGGCCCCTATCACTACATTCCCCCGGTGGGCCCTTCATGTCCCAGTCCGACACTGGGTACACACTAAACCATGTGTGTACCCAGCGATAGCGTGATATATCGGATGGTCCATACAAACTGCACGATCCGGTGTCTGTCCGCCCAATACATTGCTCATCTGCACCATTCACCTTCCTGGCATTGGCAGCTGTGTCGCTCCATCTGCCATGCATGTACAGCTGATGGAACGACACCGATGTTGCCGCACGGGAGCGCTCATAAGTGCATGCATAATAGGTGATCCGGACGATATTTGGGTCCAATTCGCCATATCGTCCGAGAAATCGTCTAGTGTGTACCCACTGTTGAAGCTGGATTATTGGCTGAGACAAGATCAGTTTAAAATTGAATCGCAGCGACACCATCTTGCGACTGGCCGCAAGATGCCATTTTGCGAAGTGGCCGCCTAGGCGCCATTTTGGATGGACTCACATTTTAGTACATGTGGCGATGGTGCCATTAGCATCATGCGAATGCATCTGTGACCATCATCATATGTTGCGGCAATTCACTAAAAGCCTATTTCATTACTTTATGTATTATAAGGGATATATTCCAGAAATGGCTTTACAGTATTGCATTAAGAAAGTGGCCAGGTGACAACTGGCTTGTGTAGATAAGCTTCCTGCATAGTGTTTGCCCACTACGGGTGGTCTGGCTAGAATAAATAAGCAGGCTTCCTGCAATTACATGATTTCGGGGGCTGGAGTGTCACCTTGGGTCTGTCTCTTGTAGTTGGGATATTTTGCATTTTCACACAAGAGACCGACAGAGGTATCTTTCCTTTGAACACAGGAAAGGTGGGAGGGACTGTTGACAGGACATGTAGAACTATCTAGAAAATGTTAGAGACAAATGCACTCATCTTCATACACACATTAAATATGTCTTTATATCAAACCCCGAATACTCACACATTTCATATTCACACATAAGGTTCAATAAGCATCAAAATGTATGATTTAAGTTGGTTAAGTTAGTTTAAATGCTGAGAAATAAAGGTATTTGATAACTAAGGTATTATACATGATAAGCAAGTTGTGTTTGGTTTTGTTCTGATGCGTACGCTTTTTACAGCATTCTGGTGTTATCGGTGGAGAGATCGCATCATGCAAACTCAAGTTATGGATCACAGAACTTACAAGCAACAAAATGTTTAAATGTTACAGAGGGCGTTACTAGAAAGATTCCCCTGTTGTTAGAGGCAGGGAGAGTCTATTTGAACCAGCCTGTTAAATGTGCTGTAACATTTGCTTCTCCTCTGGGAACCAATGACATCAGCAAGAAACTTCCCCATTGTCCTGTTTTAGTCTGAGGGGGATAAATATGTGTGCCCGAATACTGGTTTTTTAGTCCATGCTGAATGCTGTATGAACTGAAGGTCTCTTGCTGATGCCTTTCTCTGTGTCCAGAGGCGCTGCGTAGGTATACTGTACTTGGGTCTTTATTATTTCCTTTTACGCCTAAATTGTGTATGTATCAATTGCGTGTAACTGACTGAACTTTTACCTGAATAATACTTGTGCTTTGGAACCACAGATTCCACTCCTGTCTTTATTTGCGGTCAGAGTGCGTACGCAAATTAACGTTATTCTTAGAGGTTTATAGGAAGGATTTTAGAAGGTATAGGCAGGGGTATATAGAGGTTCTGATCCAGTTTTGTTACCACATTTAGTAACACCTGGGGCGCTTAGCGCTGCCATACTGTATGTGGCGATATTGTAGCCTGCACTTAGCGCTGGGAGGCTGCAGGCAAAGAAAAATCCCTTTAGTACATATTGAGAAGTGGTATGGATAGGGATTTTCTCTGCTTTTAATGTCTTTACCCCTTCTGTCCCCTTAGTACATAGACCCCTAAGTTTCTTGTTTAAACAAAACAACTCTTTATTGTTCAGAGGATGGGTCTACAGTATAGCTACTGAGCTACTGTATAGGTTCTTTATGGTCCAGAGTGCGATATGCAGATCAATCCTGGCATAGTGCACAGCTAGGTGAAAATAAGAAAAAAAGAACAGTACAGTACAGTAAGCTAATGTACAGTACATGTGCACTACACCTACCAGCATTCCCTCTAACTACAGCCAGGTTAACCATTGCTGCCATGAACATACAATAGAAAAAACAATGAGTTACTTTAAACTCCCTATGGTTGATATGTGTACTATACCTTACAGACTTAACACAACTAAAAACTTATCTAAAATAAACACATGGGCAACAGGAGTTGGATTTTAAATTAAAGGTCAAATTTATTTGACATTAGATTATTAATAATTAATTAATAATTAATAAATTATTGAATTTGGGCTATCGAATTAGATAATTAGATGTTGCCCATTGAACTTGATTGTGAGCTTAAAGTTAGTATGGTGTCGGACAACAAAGAACGGACACTCCCACAAAGCACACGCAGACCAAACACATCACCGTTGGTGTTTAACTCTCCAGCAAAAAGCACGCCTGGACGGGCTGTGTCATTTCCCAGTAGGGACGTTTCTTGCCTATCATTGAACAAGGAGAGCGCACCCATCTAATTTGTATAACTAAAAGCACACTACCGTTCTTTCCGCCAAAGCGAGGCAACTAAAGCCGCAGCCCGCCACCAAACAAACTAAACCAACTGCATCATCACCTTAACAACGCCTCCACAAACAGAAGCAAAACTGCCTCTGACAAATGGTCCCCGTCAGACCAAAACAAATGATCGTCTTTGATCCTGAGTGCACGATGAACCACAGATCTGCCATCATTTCCACCTAAGTGCACGATCAACACCTAGGCCAACCAAACATTCACACCGTAGCATCAGGCGCCCCTTCAATTCACACCACAGCATTCCTCTAACACCCAACCACCTAAACCATGGGCTAAAGCAAGAGCTTAAGTCATGTGCAGCGGCCAACGTAGCGGTCCAAATGAATGAATGGCCAATAATCCAGACTGGCCTGTCATTGTACAATCCAGTAAGAAAACAATATACGAGAACAACTCACTAATTATTAACTGGTGATATCTAATGAATATGTGACCTACCAGTTTTTATACTTTATCCCCCCTTTTCTTTCTGCACTCTCATCAGCTCCACCTCTGGGAGCTGACAGCAGAAGCAGGGAAATCTTACTGAACGCATGTATTGAAGTGGGTGACTCTCATTGATCATCTCTGCCGACGGACAAATGATTAAAAGCAGATCACTACTTCAGCCAGAAACAGGCGCTTTTCAAACCTGTTCCTCTAACAAAAATTGACATCTATGCACCATGTGTCATGCCTTTTACTAAAACCTTCTAAACCTTAATACACAGAGGAATTATACTGTCTAATCAGTACACTGCATGACCATAGCAGATGATCCTGCTGTCTACCAACACAATATATTGCTGCAGTGGAACTGTTTTTTCTATGTCCCAAGGATCTCCGGTGTATGTCATATATGCATGTAACATAATGTCACACTGAGAAACATAGGAACAACTGTTAGGTACTTATAACTTATGGCACACTCAATTGGCGATTAAGGCTTCTTGGTTGCCTTAGTACCTCACATAGGCATTGGGGGAGATTTGCAATACATCTGAATAGTGCTACCAAGACTGGCAAGGTTTAAGAGTTATGTATCATTTAGATAGAGATCTAAGATTTAATACTCTTTTTAATTAATTGTATGTTTTTGGTACTGTTGGGGAATATCGTGTTTCCTCACTGAGATACCACTATCAATGTAGAGATTTTGTGTCTGATTATGATAAGATCAAATTGAAGTTACGTTTTAAATAGATCAGAATGCCCCGAAACAAGAGTCTTTTTTTTCTACTTATTTTGCTCATACGGGAAGCAGTCAGAGAGGGGTATTCAATTAGGTGCCAATGAGTGTCGAATGTGATTTTGTCTAAATTTTCGCCAGCGAATAACGTTTCGCCAAATTCAATTTAACTTGCGAATATTGTGAAAATCTACAGTTCGCCTAAAATACTAATCTATCCACTTTTGAATTGTGAAAGTCGAACGTTGCTGTTCAATTACAAATATGCGTATATCATTCGCAAAAATAAAAGCAAATTTTGCCGTGAATTCGCAAAAAACTGCCGCACCTCTTGGGGATGAGAGTTTTAAATCAAATGGTTTAAAATTACATATTTTTCAGGTAAAATGAGTGTGTTACAGCAAATATGCTTTCCCAAGCATTATTTGTTTTAAATGGTGTTGATTATATATTTTTAAAATGATCTATTGGCTTGCTACAATAATGGTTCAGTCCAATACAGTTGGTTCATTCCAAAGTTAGAAATAGACCAGGTATTTTTTAATCACTCTTTCCAGCAGCAGCAGCAGCAGGTGGAGGAGCTGGAGAGAGAATATTATTACCTGTCAAGGAACTACGCACCTGAATCTGGAGAAGAAAGAAGACACCTGACACAGATAATAGTATCCTTATAATTTGATTGATTATTAATATTAACATATAGAATTTTCCGTTTTTTAAAATGGAGCGCTTTCCGGCTCAAGTGTGGGAATTCTTGTTTGCAGCATGTGTTCAAGCGAGTAGGCTGCAGTTTAGGGCGCAGATGAGTATTGCAGCCACTCCTGATGAATCAGCTGTGAATGTGGGTATTTCTGCAGGTGCACCTGAAAGTACTCCATCTTCCTCGGGTGTTGCGAGAATCCCAAGGCCACGTCTATATAGACAAAGACGGTTGTTGGATGGGATTCATGAGGATGAGGTGATAAAATGCTATCGCCTCTCCTCTGCTGCCATTTACCAGCTGTATGATCTGCTGGAGAAGGATCTTGAACCGCATGTTCCTACGAACAGAGCAGTTCCAGGCTTGGCAAAACTGCTAGCCACACTCCATTTGGCGTCTGGAACATTCCAACCGACCCTGGCGATAATTGCTGGCTTTACACAAGCCACTTTTTCTCGATGTTTGTCACAGGTCCTTCTGGCAATGCGGAAACATGTTTCTGAGTTTGTACATTTTCCTCAGACAGAACATGAATGGAATGCTGTGAAGGCGGGTTTTTTTGCCGTGGGACGAATCCCCAATGTTTTGGGTGCAATAGATTGCACCCATATTGCTCTCATGGCCCCCAGCCAAATGGAAGAGATTTTTCGTAATCTAAAATCTTTCCATTCTCTAAATGTACAAATGATTTGTGATTCAAAAATGCGTTTCATGCAGGTGTTTGCTGGCATGCCAGGGGCTTCTCATGATTCCTTTATTTTGCAGCAATCTAGCCTCTTTGAGATGTTTCAACAACAACAGATGCCTCATGGATGGCTGATTGATAAGTAAATAATTTATTTAACTTTTAATATTTTTTAATGTTCTTTTCAAAGTTTAAAATATATATATTTTTTAGGGATGTGCAGGCTCGGTTTTACTCGGATTTACTCGGTTCTTATCGCCACTTTACCGCAAATTCAGATTTATTCTATTGGCTATCCAAAACACATGATAGGCGATAGCCAATAAAATGCCGTTTAAAGATCCGAGTAAATCCGAGTAAAACCGAACCCGCTCACCCCTAATATCTTTTATTTTAGGCGATCAAGGATATGGAAGTTTTCCCTGGCTGCTAACTCCACTGGCTAATCCTGACACCCCTGCAGAACACAGGTTTCAGGCAGCTCACATTAGGACTAGGGGAGTGATAGAACGCTCCTTTGGTCTGCTTAAAACCCGCTTTCGCTGTCTTGACAGGTCAGAGGGTGTGTTGCTGTATTCGCTAACAAATGTTTGCAATATAATTATTGCTTGTACAATTTTACATAATATTTGTATTGCAAACTGTTTGGAGGCCAAGATTGATCCATTGATCAGTCTCGATTCTGACCTGTCTCCTGCAGTGGTTGATGATGCTGGCCTTGGGCAAAGCACTCGCCGTGATCTAGCATAATTTTTTCAATTATTAATCGATGTTAAACCCATTTCCCAGATTTGTTTTTCATGTTTTTTTTATTTTCCTTTCAATAGAACATCAACCTTGAATCACCAATCATTGAAGTTTTGGCCTCTACTGGAACAGTTTAAGTATTCCTAAAGTTTAAACACCATTTTAGATAAGTATTACATGTGTTACAAGTGTTTTGGTCAAGTTGGATCAGTTTTTCATTGTTATATGTTTGTTTTTTATAGTATTAGTTGTCTAGTTTTTATTTTTCAGTGTAAACATTAGTAATTGTTCCTGCATAAGCAAATCCCTTAACCTCCGGGATCTCCAATGGACAGCTGAGCAGCGGGCGATGTGCTAGTCATCCCCAAAAAACCATGTAACTATCAACAAACCTCATTGCTGGTGTCATGTAACCTGTGTCTTTCCCTCCCCTCCTGAGTATAAACTTTTCCCTGGAGCAGAGGTGACAGCTTGAAAACCTGCTCATGCTAATCACCTTTCTTCTTCTCTCCGTCTTAGGGAAGTGGACCAGACCTTTTTTGGACACCCAGGATGCAGATCAGCCCCATCCTCCTGGATCTCCAATGGACAGCTGAGCAGCGGGGCGATGTGCTAGCCATCCCCAAAAAACCATATAAGTATATTGATTGTAATTGTAAGTAATCAATTTTGAAATGATTTAAAATAAAACCAATGTCAGAACATTATCATTTTTTATTTTTTTCAACAATCTGTTTTAAACAGATATCTTTTATACCGGGAATGTTTTTTTAACAATAATTTCTTGCCCATTTATATAATAATTGTTTTTTTGTTTATTTTTAAACATGTCAAACTTTTTACGTTGATTTTTTTTCTTGCATTCAAAAAAACAACTTTGCCATCTTCTTTTTAACTGGAACATTTGAAACCTATAAAACAATGGAAAAAAGTCTAATTTTAAAACAATTCATTTTGCCAACCTCATAAACCCTAATTTAACTCCTATTAACATTATTTCACTGTTGAAGTAGTAAATGATTAGAATTAACTTGCATATTAAATGTTAAGAAAATATCATATACATGGTTGCCAATCAGCTGAACGAAAGTGGCGGAGTGGGGTCCTTAGCAATTATGCGTGCGCCAATAACAAATCCAGCCTCCCAGGTCTCAGGCTGATCCCCCACTTGGCTCTCATGTAAAAAATCTCCATTATGCTGTGCCCCCTGGCTGAATTAGTGTCCCTATGTAGTGCTCCCAGGCTGGCCCCTTATGCAGTGCCCCCAGGCTTTAATAGTGCTCCTTAGACAGTGACCCCAGCTCAACACTTACCTTTACTTGCTCGACATTCGCACTCCCACTGCCACTGCCTTGCTCTGACTGGATCTAACTAGGTCCAGCAAGCGTGCGTGGCAGGCTCCTGATGTCACTGGTGACATCCCTATCAGTGCCTCACTGGGAACGCTTGCCTCTGAAATGATCAGAGGCTTCTTTAGCCTCTGGTCACTTGAGAGCCCAAGCTTCTACAGCGGTGGTCGGTGGGGGAAAGTGGCAGGTGGTAGGCTGTTTCTGCCGGGCGAGGCATCCGCAGAAAACAACCCGAGGAGAACACTGCCTTGCCGGGATTAGACGGTCGGGAAGGCGGCGTTTGGGATTCCCTCTGTCGGCTACCCTACTGCATCCCCATATGTTCTATGTCCCATATGTCCAATAATTAAGATAATCTGTTATTTAAATAAATATACATGAAAACAGTAATTTCTTTTTTAAACATGGATTTTTAACTGTATAATTAATGCTAATAAATTGATTTTTAAATATATATACCTTAAATCCAAATTAGGCAAAAGGCATCGTAGCAGGGATTACTTCGGATTCAACAATTGATTCATTTTCCGGGAGAAGAAGTCTCCGTGTTATGGAAGTTGAGTCATCCAGCGCAGGAGTTTTCAACAATGAAGCTGTTTGGATTTGATTTGGAAGATTGGTTAGGCTTTGAACTGGGTTTAGAATATTCGGTGTACCAACAACGTGGTCAAATCTGTAGGATGGAAATAATTCAGATTGAGTTTGCAAAAAATAATCTTGCCTCATGACTGGTGTTCTCAATAATGAGCTTGAAAAATCAGGAACATAACTACTTATTGGTGTGTTTCGATGGACAATCTGCTCCTCCATTAAGAATTTTATTCCAGATGACATAACTAATAAAGCAGAAGACAGAACCTCTTGTTGTTCTGAAATTTTCTCAAAGGTCTTTGACATTTTTGAAAGTTCACTATTCATTGAACTTGCTACTTGTAGGGATTCTCTATGATGCTGATCTATTTGTGTACGTGAAGTATGGATTTCTTCATAATGTACTCGACTAATGCTTTTCAAAGCATCTTTAACCTGGATTAATGCTTCAGTTATAACTTGTAAATCACCCTCAACTCGGAGACGATGATCTTCTTGTTGATCATTCATAGACTTGGCAAAATCTGTGAATGCATCAAATGGAGTCTCAACCTGTGTTTTTTCACCCGGTGCTTGTGGTCTATCTGCAGGGGTAGACCTTACCATTAGATTTCTAAAAGCTTTTGCCAGAATTTTAAAAGCAAGAATAGATCCTATAAAAAGTAAACTATATTGAATGAAAAATTATCTAAATTTTCAAAATTTACCTAACATACAAAAATCACTAACTACCTGGAGTAACAGAAGCTGGTGAAAAAGTCAAGGATCCCACTTCAATATCCGAATCTTTCTAGAAATATAAATACAAAATTTTATTGTAAAACGCATTTATTAGCATAGTGCATTTTTCAACATTCAACCTTCACATACCAGGTGAAATATCTCCAACATCTCCAACGTCAGGAATAACTGGAGTTATAGGTCTTTGTTCATCCCTTTGCATAATCATATTTTTTTAAACTGTTGAAATTAAAAAGTTTTAACATTAACAACATTTAAATGAAATAAAATAAAAAATAAAAAATTAGCTTAAAAAAACATACTTTCTTGTGCTCTAAGATTGGCTTAGAATATCTCAGAATCAGTACACAAAGAAGAAAGGTTAGAAGCGCTCTAGTTAAGGTACATGACAAATATCTTCAATAATCACAGAGATTTGAAAAAGTCTCAATAGTCCAATCTGCAAAATGTAAACTTGTGGAAATTGTAGAAACATATAATCACTGTTCCGTTGTAGAGGTAGTTATCAACAAATTCCAATTTTTAGTTTATCCCGTATGGTTTCCAATGTACTGGTCACTCCACTCGGTTTCCACACTATGACCCCTTACGTCAATGGTTCATACAAGACAAAAAGGGGGAATACACATAGTGTAAAACCATAAACATTTATTTCAAAAACATAGTATGCACAAAAAGTGGTCTCGTACCATCAGGGACCTTTTATGAAAGGCACACTTTACAGCATATAGGGGTTAAAAGCTCCCCCTATTTGAGCTATACCTTCCCACAGTAGGTTTCTGAATGCCATCCAGAAACAAAACTACAGGAGGCAATGCAAAAAAGGGAAAACTACTGGGGGCACTGTATATGGGGATAACTACAGGGGACGAGGCTGTTTCTGCCTGCTGCCACGCCCTGCCCTATTTTGAGAGGGGAGAAAGCACATTCCCATCTAGTGTGGCACCCCGCTCCTTCATCCACAATGTCATACACACCATACAGCACTAGGATCAGCCATTTGACATTATAAACAGTGCTACATTAGAATACAAATAATAGGAAAAACAATTTCCTGTGCAGCATAATACAGGACTAGGATCAGCCCTATTACACCACTGAATATATCTATATAGCTGACTAACACACATCACACATGTGGCTCCCAGCAAAACAGACAGACAAGATAACCTAAAACAAAATAAAAATACACTTTTGGATTCCCATTGCAAAAATAAACAAACAAAATAAAGCAGGATGAACACAACCTTAAACCTGCTAGACACACAAGTAAGTCATATTGCATTACACCAGCAATTAAAATCAGTAACAATCCACTCACCTGTACCCAGTGCTCGAAGTGGGAATTTAGAGGGGGGGGTGTGGAGATATGGAGATTGAATCCCCCCCTCCGGCCCCTGCTTCCATATCACCCCACTGTACTTCTCACCCCCACTGTATTTCTCCCTGCCTGCTCCCCTCTCTCACACCCTGCCCTTCTCACTAAATGATTCCCTCTCTCTTTCACCACCTACAATACTAACTATCTGTTTCCCTCTGTCTGCCCCCTATTCCCTCTTTCAACCCTCCTCTCTCTCTAATTGCTACTGACCTGCATTGCTGGAAAGGAGCCACCAGGAGCATCGGGTCTTCTTGGTTGCTGCAGTTTAATCCAGCGACGCTTCTTAGCCAATGAGAATCTGCCACTTGGCTGCTTCTCATTGGTTGGCCACCAGCGAGAGCCCTGATAGGCTGGCCACCAGTGAGCCCCCCGATTGGCTGGCCGCCAGCGAGCCCCCTGATTGGCTGGCCGCCAGCAAGCCCTGCTGATTGGCTGGCTGCCAGCGAACCCTGCAATTGGCTGGCGGCCAGTGAGCCCTGCTATTGGCTAGCCGCCAGCGAGCCGGCCAGTGCGTGCTGCGCCTGTTACCTTACAATGCAGCCGGGACCTAATGCTCTGTCCCGGCTGCTACATGCCAGCGCCTCAGTTGATCGAGATTTGTCCCCTGCGGGACACATCTCTACACATTGCCGCCGCTGTTCCAGCGCTGGGATCCCATTCTGGATCCCAGCGCTGGTACATTCCCTTCTGTGGCTAAAATGAAGTGGGGCCAGGAAGTGGCGGTATGTCATACCGCCGTATACCGCCCCACTTCGACCACTGCCTGTACCTAGAAACCGCTGTTTCTTCCTCTTCTCTTGGTCAGGAGGAGGAGGATGGTAATCCTCATCTTCATCTGATGCCGGAGAGCTGGATTGCTGCTGAGTTGCCATCTCCTAATGCAGAGACTGACGCACCTCGAATTCGCTTAAATACTGGTGAAGAGAGCGCCAAATTCTCCCTGTGGAGAGAAATTATACAAATCCCGCCCTCGCCATATGTTGTTGATTTCGCATTCGACATAGGCGAATTTATGGGAAATTGAATTAGGCGAATTAAAAAAATAAAATTCACATTTTTAGGAGGCGACCATGGTGAGTACAATAATTTGTCGACGCGTACTTGCAATTCGCACCTAATTGAATACCCTTCAGAATGTCAACATTTACAATGTCAACAGTTATGATGTCGACATTGCTGAAATGTGGACATGCAACATGTCCACATCAGCAGAATGTCTACATATTCACAATGTCGACATGAGAAATGTGGACAGTCTGCATGGACAGGAGGGTTAGGGTTAGGCTTTGGCAGCAGAAGATTAGGTTAGGCTACTGGAAGGGAGGATTAGAGTTAGGCTACAGGAGGGGAGAGTTAGGCATTATGGGGAGGGTTGGCTTAGGCACCAGGAGGGGATAGCAGGTTAGGGTTAGGCTATGTGAGGGTTAGGCAGAGATAAAGTGGGTGGAGATAAAGTACAAGCTAATCAGCTCCTAACTGCTAGGCTGTGTTTGAAAAATGACAGGAGCTGATTGGTTGGTACATTATCTCTATCCACTTGATCTCTTTCCAAGGCTTAGTACATAGACCCTATAGTATCTAAGTTATCCCTATGCACAGTACACAGTCTATGAGCAATATCAGGGATTTATATCTACTGCCAGTGACTGTGATATTTGCTGTTCTGGGCCAAGTCACTCTTCCCCCAATGACATCATACTGTACCTCACCCCTCAATAACATAACATGACCCTAGCTGACAGGCTATGCCCTGCAATGTATTGTGAGATTTTTTTTCAAACTCAATAGATTGAGCAGGAGAGCTTTAGGAAGAGATAAAGGGATTATGCAGGAGATAAGGGAATCAATGGGAACTCTACGGAATGGTGAGCTCTGCAGTCAGGCTTACTGGGAACACCAGAGAAACTAGATACAGTCTTCTAACAAGAATATTTTTATATATTCATACCTTCATCTTTACATTTTACAAAAATATAACTGTTACATGACGCCTGTTCACAGTGAAATTATTATTTTTTCTTCTTTTCACACTTGTTTTCCACCTGCAAGCACCTGGCTGTGCTAATTATCTGAATTATTAGTCAAATTGTAATATCTCAATGTGAAAAGGAGTCAGGTTGTGAATAGAAAAAACTGAATTCTCCATAGAGAATATATATATATATATATATATATATATATGTTTATATTAGGGGTGAGCGAGCCCCCCCGATCCGAGGCCGATCCGAGTCAGGCTCGACTTTTCCCGCCTGACTCGGATCTGAAATCGAGGCAAAACGTCATCATCCCGCCGTCCGGGTCTCGCGGGTTTTGGATCCTATATAAGGTACCCGCGTCGGCGCCATTTTCTCACTCGGCTGTGGACAGTGAGGAGGGAGGGTGGGAGTTAGGGCTGGCTGGGCTGTGTAGTGTAGTGTAGTGTAGTGCAGTGTAGTGTTGTGCTGTGTTGTGCTGTGCTGCTGTTGTCCATAGGGGCTGTGTCAACTACTTCAAAGTCCATAGGGGCTGGCTGGACTGTGTTGTGCAGTCAGTTCTCCATAGGGGCTGTGTCCACTCCAAAGTCCTGTGCAGTGTCCCAGTCCTAAAGGGGTGCTGTAGTGTTGTTCAGGGGGTGCTCTGTCCATCAGGGGTGCTCCCCCCAAGTGCTAAAAAAATAATATTTTTTCTGTGTTTGTGAATTGTGTGCGCGTGCGCCTGTGTCATAAGTAAAGGGCCGGCTGGCTTGACCGTTAAAGGGTGCTGTAACCCCCAAAGTACACTCCAGTCCAAAAAAAAAAAATATTTTCTGTGTTTGTGAATTGTGTGCGCAGTAGCCGCACGTGCATCAACAAAGTAGTGCCAAATGTGCGCCTGTGTCATAAGTAAAGGGCCGGCTGGCTTGACCGTTAAAGGGTGCTGTAACCCCCAAAGTACACTCCAAACCAAATAAAAAAATATTTTCTGTGTTTGTGAATTGTGTGCGCAGTAGCCGCACGTGCATCAACAAAGTAGTGCCAAGCGTGCGCCTGTGTCATAAGTAAAGGGCCGGCTGGCTTGACCGTTAAAGGGTGCTGTAACCCCCAAAGTACACTCCAAACCAAATAAAAAAATATTTTCTGTTTGTGAATTGTGTGCGCAGTAGCCGCACGTGCATCAACAAAGTAGTGCCAAGCGTGCGCCTGTGTAATAAGTTAAGGGCCGGCTGGCTTGACCGTTAAAGGGTGCTGTAACCCCCAAAGTACACTCCAAACCAAATAAAAAAATATTTTCTGTGTTTGTGAATTGTGTGCGCAGTAGCCGCACGTGCATCAACAAAGTAGTGCCAAGCGTGCGCCTGTGTCATAAGTAAAGGGCCGGCTGGCTTGACCATTAAAGGTTGCTGTAACCCCCAAAGTACACTCCAAACCAAATAAAAAAATATTTTCTGTGTTTGTGAATTGTGTGCGCAGTAGCCGCACGTGCATCAACAAAGTAGTGCCAAGCGTGCGCCTGTGTCATAAGTAAAGAGCCGGCTGGCTCATTTCTTAAAGGGTGGTGTAACCCACAAAGTGCACTACTCTCCAGCAAAAATAAAAAAATATTTTTTGTGTTTGTGTGCGCCTTAGCCGCACGTATATATCAATATAACATAAATGGAGGACCAAACTTTCTCAGATAAAAATAAAATAGGGAAAGATCAAGAACCACTTCCTCCTAGTGCTGTTGCTGCTGCTGGGAGTTGTTCATCATCCCAGAGAGGAAGTAGGAACACCACTACTTTTACTAAACAATTGACCCTCCAACAGTCCCTAGCGATGAGGATGAAGTACGACAGCAGTCATCCTGAAGCAAAACGTATAACTGAGGCCTTGACTGCTATGTTGGTGTTAGACATGCGTCCGGTATCCGCCATTAGTGCAGTGGGATTTAGACAATTGATAGAGGTAGTGTGTCCCCGGTTCCAAATCCCGTCTAGATTCCACCTGCATCCTCAAAGCAGCAGCGACAAGCGTGCGTCTGTCTGTTAAAGGGTGGTGTAACCCTCAAAGTGCGCTCCACAAGCAATAAAAAAATTCTTCTTTTTTTTTCTGTCTTTGTGAAATGTGTGGGCTGTAGCCGCACCTGCATCCTTAAAGCAGCAGTGACAAGCGTGCATCTGTCTGTTAAAGTGTGGTGACACCCTCAAAGTGTGCTCCACAAACAATAAAAATATTCTTCTTTTTTTCTGTCTTTGTGAATTGTGTGGGCTGTAGCCGCACTTGCATCCTCAAAGCAGCAGCGACAAGCGTGCGTCTGTCTGTTAAAGGGTGGTGTAACCCTCAAAGTGCGCTCCACAAACAATAAAAATATTCTTCTTTTTTTTTCTGTCTTTGTGAATTGTGTGGGCTGTAGACGCACTTGCATCCTCAAAGCAGCAGCGACAAGCGTGCGTCTGTCTGTTAAAGAGTGGTGTAACCCTCAAAGTGCGCTCCACAAACAATAAAAAAATTCTTCTTTTTTTTCTGTCTTTGTGAAATGTGCGGGCTGTAGCCGCACCTGCATCCTTAAAGCAGCAGCGACAAGCGTGCGTCTGTCTGTTAAAGGATTACATCAGTGACAGCATCCAAGTAGGCATGTCAGACAGTCCGTACCTGTAGTGGCAGGAAAAAGAAGCAATTTGGAGGTCCCTGTACAAACTGGCTCTATTTTACCTGAGTTGCCCCCCCTCCAGTGTGTACTCCGAAAGAGTGTTTAGTGCAGCTGGGAACCTTGTCAGCGAAAGGCGTAGGAGGTTGCTTCCACAAAATGTGGAGAAGATGATGTCATAAAATGAATTATCAACTCTTCCAGGGAGACCAGCCTCCAGAATGTACAGAGGGACCGGTGGTTGTGGATTCCAGCGGGGACGAATTAATACTCTGTGAGGATGAGGATGTACACAACACTGAAGAGGGTGAGGAATCGGTGGATGAGGAGGATGAGGACGACATCTTGCCTCCGTAGAGCCAGTTTGTGCAGGGACAGATTAATTGCCAGCTTGTTTTGTGGGGGCCCAAACGAACCAATCATTTCAGCCACAGTCGTGTGGCAAACCCTGGCGCTGAAATGTTTGGTTTGTTAAAGTGTGCATGTCCTGTTTATACAACATAAGGGTGGGTGGGAGGGCCCAAGGACAATTCCATCTTGCACCTCTTTTTTTTCTTTGAATTACAGGTATGTACTGTTTGGGGCCTAGTTTTTCAAACTGCCATCCTGTCTGCCACTGCAGTGTCACTCCTAGATGGACCACGTGTTTGTGCCGCCCACTCGTGTCGCTTAGCATAGTCATCCAGCTACCTCGGTGCAACCTTTTGGATATAAAAACACTATTGTGAGGTGTGAGGTGTTCAGAATAGACTGGAAATGAGTGGAAATTAAGGTTATTGAGGTTAATAATAGCATAGGAGCAGAAAAACCCACAAATTCTGTGATTATAGCTGTTTTTATGCTTTTTTTAAAAAAAATACAGATCCAAAATACAAAACCCAGAAACCAATACACAGTAGGGAGGTTTTGGCAAAACCAATCCAGATCCAAAACACGAAGAAAGATCCAGATCCAAAACCAAAACACAAAACACGAAAAGTGGCCGGTGCACACCCCTAGTTTTTATATATATATTAGGGGTGTGCACCGGCCACTTTTCGTGTTTTGTGTTTTGGTTTTCGATCTGGATCTTTCTTCGTGTTTTGGATCTGGATTGGTTTTGCCAAAACCACCCTTCCGTGTTTTGGGTTCTGGGTTTTGTGTTTTGGATCTGTATTTTTTTTTAAAAGAGCATAAAAACAGCTAAAATCACAGAATTTGTAGGTTTTTCTGCTCCTATGCTATTATTAACCTCAATAACCTTAATTTCCACTCATTTCCAGTCTATTCTGAATACCTCACACCTCACAATAGTGTTTTTATGTCCAAAAGGTTGCACCGAGGTAGCTGGATGACTATGCTAAGCGACACGAGTGGGCGGCACAAACACGTGACCCATCTAGGCGTGAAACTGCAGTGGCAGACAGGATGGCATTGAAAAACTAGGCCCCAAACTGTACATAATGCAAAGAAAAAAAAGAAGTGCAAGATGGAATTGTCCTTGGGCCCTCCCACCCACCCTTATGTTGTATAAACAGGACATGCACACTTTAACAAACCAATCATTTCAGCGCCAGGATCTGCCACACAACTGTGGCTGAAATGATTGGTTCGTTTGGACCCCCACAAAACAAGCTGGCAATTTATCTGTCCCTGCACAAACTGGCTCTACGGAGGCAAGATGTCATCCTCATCCTCCTCATCCACCGATTCCTCACCCTCTTCAGTGTGTACATCCTCATCCTCACAGAGTATTAATTCGTCCCTGCTGGAACCACAGGTCCCTCTGTACGTTCTGGAGGCTGGTCTCCCTGGAAGAGTTGATAATTCATTTTATGAACATCATCTTCTCCACATTTTGTGGAAGCAACCTCCTACGCCTTTCGCTGACAAGGTTCCCGGCTGCACTAAACACTCTTTCGGAGTACACACTGGAGGGGGGGCAACTCAGGTAAAATAGAGCCAGTTTGTACAGGGACCTCCAAATTGCTTCTTTTTCCTGCCAGTACAGGTACGGACTGTCTGACATGCCTACTTGGATGCTGTCACCGATGTAATCCTTTAACAGACAGACTCACGCTTGTCGCTGCTGCTTTGAGGATTCAAGTGCGGCTACAGCCCACACAATTCACAAAGACAGAAAAAAAAAAAGAATATTTTTATTGTTTGTGGAGCACACTTTGAGGGTTACACCACCCTTTAACAGACAGACGCACGCTTGTCGCTGCTGCTTTGAGGATGCAAGTGCGGCTACAGCCCACACAATTCACAAAGACAGAAAAAAGAAGAATATTTCTATTGTTTGTGTAGCACACTTTGAGGGTGTCACCACCCTTTAACAGACAGACGCACGCTTGTCGCTGCTGCTTTAAGGATGCAGGTGCGGCTACAGCCCACACATTTCAAAAAGACCGAAAAAAAAAGAACAATATTTTAATTGTTTGTGTAGCACACTTTGAGGGTGTCACCACCCTTTAACAGACAGACGCACGCTTGTCGCTGCTGCTTTAAGGATGCAGGTGCGGCTACAGCCCACACAATTCACAAAGACAGAAAAAAGAAGAATATTTTTATTGTTTGTGTAGCACACTTTGAGGGTGTCACCACCCTTTAACAGACAGACGCACGCTTGTCGCTGCTGCTTTGAGGATGCAAGTGCGGCTACATCGCACACAAGTCACAAACACATTAAAAAAATAGTTTTTTATTTTTTGGAGCACTTTGAGAGTTACACCACCCTTTAACAGACAGACGCACGCTTGTCGCTGCTGCTTTAAGGATGCAGGTGCGGCTACAGCCCACACATTTCACAAAGACCGAAAAAAAAAGAACAATATTTTAATTGTTTGTATAGAACACTTTGAGGTGTCACCACCCTTTAACAGACAGACGCACACTTGTCGCTGCTGCTTTAAGGATGCAGGTGCGGCTACAGCCCACACAATTCACATAGACAGAAAAAAGAAGAAGAATATTTTTATTGTTTGTGTATCACACTTTGAGGGTGTCACCACCCTTTAACAGACAGAAGCACGCTTGTCGCTGCTGCTTTAAGGATGCAGGTGCGGCTACAGCCCACACAATTCACATAGACAGAAAAAAGAAGAAGAATATTTTTATTGTTTGTGTAGCACACTTTGAGGGTGTCACCACCCTTTAACAGACAGACGCACGCTTGTCGCTGCTGTTTTAAGGATGCAGGTGCGGCTACAGCCCACACATTTCACAAAGACCAAAAAAAAAAGAACAATATTTTAATTGTTTGTGTAGCACACTTTGAGGGTGTCACCACCCTTTAACAGACAGACGCACGCTTGTCGCTGCTGCTTTAAGGATGCAGGTGCGGCTACAGCCCACACAATTCACAAAGACAGAAAAAAGAACAATATTTTAATTGTTTGTGTAGCACACTTTGAGGGTGTCACCACCCTTTAACAGACAGACGCACGCTTGTCGCTGCTGCTTTAAGGATGCAGGTGCGGCTACAGCCCACACAATTCACAAAGACAGAAAAAAGAAGAAGAATATTTTTATTGTTTGTGTAGCACACTTTGAGGGTGTCACCACCCTTTAACAGACAGACGCACGCTTGTCGCTGCTGCTTTAAGGATGCAGGTGCGGCTACAGCCCACACATTTCACAAAGACCAAAAAAAAAAGAACAATATTTTAATTGTTTGTGTAGCACACTTTGAGGGTATCACCACCCTTTAACAGACAGGCACACGCTTGTCGCTGCTGCTTTAAGGATGCAGGTGCGGCTACAGCCCACACATTTCACAAAGACCGAAAAAAAAAGAACAATATTTTAATTGTTTGTGTAGAACACTTTGAGGTGTCACCACCCTTTAACAGACAGACGCACGCTTGTCGCTGCTGCTTTAAGGATGCAGGTGCGGCTACAGCCCACACAATTCACATAGACAGAAAAAAGAAGAAGAATATTTTTATTGTTTGTGTAGCACACTTTGAGGGTGTCACCACCCTTTAACAGACAGACGCACGCTTGTCGCTGCTGCTTTAAGGATGCAGGTGCAGCTACAGCCCACACAATTCACATAGACAGAAAAAAGAAGAAGAATATTTTTATTGTTTGTGTAGCACACTTTGAGGGTGTCACCACCCTTTAACAGACAGACGCACGCTTGCCGCTGCTGCTTTAAGGATGCAGGTGCGGCTACAGCCCACACATTTCACAAAGACCAAAAAAAAAAGAACAATATTTTAATTGTTTGTGTAGCACACTTTGAGGGTGTCACCACCCTTTAACAGACAGACGCACGCTTGTCGCTGCTGCTTTAAGGATGCAGGTGCAGCTACAGCCCACACAATTCACATAGACAGAAAAAAGAAGAATATTTTTATTGTTTGTGTAGCACACTTTGAGGGTGTCACCACCCTTTAACAGACAGACGCACGCTTGTCGCTGCTGCTTTGAGGATGCAGGTGGAATCTAGACTGGATTTGGAACCGAGGACACACTACCTCCATCAATTGTCTAAATCCCACTGCACTAATGTCGGATACCGGACGCACGTCTAACACCAACATAGCAGTCAAGGCCTCAGTTATACGTTTTGCTTCAGGATGACTGCTGTCGTACTTTATCCTCATCGCTAGGGACTGTTGGAGGGTCAATTGTTTAGTAAAAGTAGTGATGTTCCTACTTCCTCTCTGGGATGATGAACAACTCCCAGCAGCAGCAACAGCACTAGGAGGAAGTGGTTCTTGATCTTTCCCTATTTTATTTTTATCGGAGAAAGTTTGGTCCTCCATTTATGTTATATTGATATATATACGTGCGGCTAAAGCGCACACAAACACAGAAAATATTTTTTTATTTTTGCTGGAGAGTAGTGCACTTTGTGGGTTACACCACCCTTTAAGAAATGAGCCAGCCGGCTCTTTACTTATGGGACACAGGCGCACGCTTGGCGCTGCTCCTTTGTTGATGCACGTGCAGCCACAGTGCACACAAGTCACAAACACAGAAAATATATATTTTTTTGGTTTGGAGTGTACTTTGGGGGTTACAGAACCCTTTAACGGTAAAGCCAGCCGGCCCTTTACTTATGACACAGGCGCACGCTTGGCACTACTTTGTTGATGCACGTGCGGCTACTGCGCACACAATTCACAAACACAGAAAATATTTTTTTTTTTGGTTTGGACTGGAGTGTACTTTCGGGGGTTACAGCACCCTTTAACGGTCTAGCCAGCCGGCCCTTTACTAATGACACAGGCGCACGCTTGGCACTACTTTGTTGATGCACGTGCGGCTACTGCGCACACAATTCACAAACACAGAAAATAATTTTTTTTTTGGTTTGGACTGGAGTGTACTTTCGGGGGTTACAGCACCCTTTAACGGTCTAGCCAGCCGGCCCTTTACTAATGACACAGGCGCACGCTTGGCACTACTTTGTTGATGCACGTGCGGCTACTGCGCACACAATTCACAAACACAGAAAATAATTTTTTTTTTGGTTTGGACTGGAGTGTACTTTGGGGGTTACAGCACCCTTTAATGGTCAAGCCAGCCGGCCCTTTACTTATGACACAGGCGCACGCTTGGCACTACTTTGTTGATGCACGTGCGGCTACTGCGCACACAATTCACAAACACAGAAAATAATTTTTTTTTTGGTTTGGACTGGAGTGCACTTTCGTGGGTTACAGCACCCTTAACAGTCAAGCCAGCCGGCCCTTTACTTATGACACAGGCGCACGCTTGGCACTACTTTGTTGATGCACGTGCGGCTACTGCGCACACAATTCACAAACACAGAAAATAATTTTTTTTTTGGTTTGGACTGGAGTGTACTTTTGGGGGTTACAGCACCCTTAACGGTCAAGCCAGCCGGCCCTTTACTTATGACACAGGCGCACGCTTGGCACTACTTTGTTGATGCACGTGCGGCTACTGCGCACACAATTCACAAACACAGAAAATAATTTTTTTTTTGGTTTGGACTGGAGTGTACTTTGGGGGTTACAGCACCCTTTAACGGTCAAGCCAGCCGGCCCTTTACTTATGACACAGGCGCACGCTTGGCACTACTTTGTTGATGCACATGCGGCTACTGCGCACACAATTCACAAACACAGAAAATAATTATTTTTTTGGTTTGGACTGGAGTGTACTTTCGTGGGTTACAGCACCCTTAACGGTCAAGCCAGCCGGCCCTTTACTTATGACACAGGCGCACGCTTGGCACTACTTTGTTGATGCACGTGCGGCTACTGCGCACACAATTCACAAACACAGAAAATAATTTTTTTTTTGGTTTGGACTGGAGTGTACTTTCGGGGGTTACAGCACCCTTAACGGTCAAGCCAGCCGGCCCTTTACTTATGACACAGGCGCACGCTTGGCACTACTTTGTTGATGCACGTGCGGCTACTGCGCACACAATTCACAAACACAGAAAATAATTTTTTTTTGGTTTGGACTGGAGTGTACTTTCGGGGGTTACAGCACCCTTAACGGTCAAGCCAGCCGGCCCTTTACTTATGACACAGGCGCACGCTTGGCACTACTTTGTTGATGCACGTGCGGCTACTGCGCACACAATTCACAAACACAGAAAATATATTATTTTTTTAGCACTTGGGGGGAGCACCCCTGATGGACAGAGCACCCCCTGGACAACACTACAGCACCCCTTTAGGACTGGGACACTGCACAGGACTTTGGAGTGGACACAGCCCCTATGGAGAACTGACTGCACAACACAGTCCAGCCAGCCCCTATGGACTTTGAAGTAGTGGACACAGCCCCTATTAACAACAGCAGCACAGCACAACACAGCCAGCCCCTATGGACTTTGAAGTAGTGGACAACAGCAGCACTACACTACACTACACTACACAGCCCTAACTCCCACCCTCCCTCTTCACTGTCCACAGCCGAGTGAGAAAATGGCGCCGACGCGGGTACCTTATATAGGATCCAAAACCCGCGAGACTCGGAAGGCGGGATGATGACGTTTTGCCTCGATTTCAGATCCGAGTCAGGCGGGAAAAGTCGAGCCTGATTCGGATCGGACTCGGATCAGGGGGGCTCGGATTTCAGAAATCCGAACCCGCTCACCCCTTATATATATATATATATATATATATATATATACATACACATATACAGTATATATATATGTATATATATATATATATATATATATATTTTGTATTTAGATTCAGAGGGGTATCTCCACTTCTAAAATCCTGCAGTTTAATAAATGTACCATAGAGACTCAGTCGCATACATATATATAAGTGTTGCTTAGCAAATTAATCAGCACGGTCTTCTTGCGCAAAAAAACACCCAGCGCTAGCAG
This sequence comes from Taudactylus pleione, assembly GCA_031769625.1. Classification (NCBI taxonomy): domain Eukaryota; kingdom Metazoa; phylum Chordata; class Amphibia; order Anura; family Myobatrachidae; genus Taudactylus; species Taudactylus pleione. The sequence goes on from JAUIMM010000710.1 coordinate 11,088,073, forward strand.
AGTAACATATGTATATGTGTGTGTGGTGTGTATATACAGTATATATACTAGTTAAAAGCCTGTTAAAATGACGTAAAAAAATAACAGTAAGATAATGTTGGACCGTTTTTTGTAGCAATTAAATTCTGCGCTTCTGGCATGGCATCTCGTTTGCGGACTTTATAGGCGTTGACGTGATATTACATCTGTTCTGTTCGCTCTTCAATTGTTTTCTCTTTGATGGGCAATTTGCTGAGGACCTATATTTGCATGGCGATGGCGATCAGGTTCGCGTTCTGTTTGGTCATCTGTTATAGGTTGTCATCTGTCTTTATCCTGCTCCGGCCTTCATCTTTTTGCTGCTACTAGCTGTACTGTTACTCCCATAGCAAACGTTTTCCTTTTAGTTGGCACTTACACTTTGTTGCTTCAAGTAATTAGTATATTCCTATTAATTTAACAGTAAATGCAAATAAAACGAATGGATAGAAAATCCAGTCAATTTTGAATAGCAAAGGTCGTGGAAGTGGTAAATGTCACGCCAAAAACATACATAAACCAAACCCAAAAAGACCAAGAAATTAGGAAAATGTAGTCAGTGGGAACAGCCAAGTTTGTTATAATGTTTTCCCAAAAAACAGTTTAATATAAGAGAATTTTAAGAAACTGCAAAAAATAGAACCGCTAAGTGCAAACGCCAAACAGCAAATGACTCATACTTTGTTTTTGTAAACATTTGCAGCGCACAAGATTCGTTTGCAAACATGTTGGCGCCATCTAGTGGGCACCGGCACACAAAACACTTGAATTCCCCACATAGAGGTGAGGAGCTGCGTTTGCCAGGAGGTTCTTAGTCAGGGTTGTCCCACTTCAATTTCATAATTGCTGTCTTTTGTGGTGGTGCCCTCTGCATACTACCAACATTCCAAACAGTGTCATTGTGACCAGAGCCGTAACTAGACTTTTTGGTGCCCTGTGCAAGAAAGAGCATTGGCGTCCCCCTCATTTTTCAAAGGGACATAATGCACCTGAAAAATGGCCATGGCCTCATGGGGAAGGGCCAGGGAAGAGATAGGGGAGGCCAGGAGATGCTGGGGATGAAATAAGAGGAAGCTACAAGCAAGAATGATAATAAACACAAATTTGACAGGCCCAACAGCGCCACCTGCCCTGTGGTGCCCTGTGCGATGGCACCGGCCGCACTACCCTAGCTACGGCCCTGATTGTGACTATATGTCCACGCCGTAGGTCTGCATACAAAAAGAAGGGGTGGGCTCATGACCAGGCAGTGCCCCCTGATGTGTCTTCACACCCCTGTTTTCATGATGCTGGGAGAGAACCCAGCACTCAGGAAGCTGCTGGGCTGCCCCTAGCCTTCTCCCGACACTAAGTGGACACCACGCATATGCGGACATTCACTACTTCCTGCTATGCAAAGCAGCAACAGAGAGTCCCCCGAACCTCTGGAGAGGGGCGCTGCAGCACACAGATGGAACAGCAGGACAGTGCCCAAAAAAGTGGGACTGTCCCACTGAAATCGGAATGGTTGGGAGGTATGCCCTATGGAAGGCCTATGTGGGAGATGCTGAGATTCGTGGGTTCAAGCCCCCCGAACGCCCATTTCACTCGGTAGTCTCATAGACATCCCGGAATAGTAGGCAAATATGAATTATCATTCTCTTGCCGCAGCATTCTGAGGTAAGTTCCATCACTAAGTGCCAGAGTGTCAGGCAAAGATATTAGGCAAAGGTATAGAAAAGAGTTCTGGGATGTGGTCATAGAAACAGAATAGACAGAAGAGTACATATGGGAAGATCATTTTTACCTCTTTGTATTGACATTCTGTTTACAGTGACACATAGTGGTTTCCCAATGCTAGGTCTAGTGCTGTTTGCATGATAAGGTGTTGTCAATTTGTCATCCACATTCTGCACAGCAGCCAAATGTCAGGCATACAAAGCTTCATGCAATCGATTCTTGCAGCACAATTGCCCTCTGTGTCACCTTGTCTAAATAACTCCATTACACCTGATAGATGAGCGTAGACAATAAAGTTTCCTTGTTAAAAAAGTAAAAAGCCTGAAAGCGAAAGAACAAAGCAAGCAAAACCGACTTCTCTTCTAATACCGCCTGTCACGTGGAGGGGCGGCAGCAGCTGTCTCTATCCGTCCATCTCTCATCCCTAAGTTCTGATGGTGAGAGAGGTAATATAAGCAGAGGAGATCTGGGTCTGTCTCCACACCTCAGCCTGTATGTGTGACACCTCATCTGATGTTCTATGCCACAAGCGGCGCATACACCGTCCCCTGATACAGGAAACGTGTCCTGATTTCTTAGCTAGTTTATTAGATTTCAGTTTCTGAAGCAGCTGAGTTGAATGCATTTCCTCCGCCTTCCCCTTATAGCACACAGACTCAAGTGCATCAGTGCTGAATTTATTTATTGTAAACTGGAAAAGGATTCTAAAGATACTATAGGAGGCAATATCCATCATCAGGCGACAGGGGAGGGGGCAAGGGGGAATTGGTATGAAATACTGCCGGCCGCGATTCCAGGCAGCGGCAGCCCGACATCAGCAGAGATCCCGGCAGTGGAAGCCCAACAGCGCTGGAAATCCCGATCGTGGATAGGTAAGGATTGTCTAACCTAACCCCCCTAACCCTAACCCTCCTTAGGGGTGCCTAACCTTAACCTCCCCCCCAAGTGTCTAACCCTAATCCCCCCTCTAAGTGCCTAACCCTAACCACCCCCTTCCCCGCTGCCTAAACCTAAGTCCCCCGGGGGGGTGCCTAACCCTAAGTCCCCCCCCCGGGGTGCCTAACCCTAACCCTCCCTCCCCCTAGCCTAACCCTCCTGGGGGGGTGCCTAACCCTAAGTCCCCCCCGGGAGCCCTAAACCTAACCCTCCCCCCTCGCGGCTGTCCGCTCGCGGCACCCGGCATCACTACGATCGGGATGCCGGGCGCCGGTCTCCCAGCGTCGGGGAAATGCTGGGCATCTACATCTAGACGCCCGGCATTTCACCCTTGCCGGGATATGACAGTCGGGAAGCCGGCTGCCGGTATTTAGGCAGTCGGCTTCCCGATTGCATACCGGGCAAGGGCCACAGCTTTACCAGGTCCCAAGGTTGTAATGATCCCCAGAGGGGTTTACAGACAAATCTAGCTGTAACCACTTCCTGTGGTGCTGCTACAGTGATCAGCAAGGTGCAGGTGTACATACATGTGCCCTGCTGATCACTGCAGTAGCAACGCATGATGTTTGCAGTCCATCTGGGCAGCCGCTGCAGTTTTATCACACGATAAAGTATTTTTTGTTTGTTGTGGTGCAGCTCGCATGATGTCAAGATGTCACGCATGCCGCAACACTGAAAGACCAACAGAGGAGCTATGGCGGGCAACTAAAAGACATAGAAGGTGAGGGCTGAAGAGACACTGTGGGGGCTGGGACACTGTGGGGGCTGGAGAGACACTGTGGGAGCTGTAGAGAAACTATGGGTTCTGGAGAGCCACTGTGAGCCTATAGGAACACTGTGGGGACTCTGTGGGGGCTGGAGAGACACTGGGAGCTGTAGAGACACTATGGGGGCTGGAGAGACACTGTGAGCCTATAGGGACACTGTGGGCACTGGGGACACTGTGGGGACTGGAGAGACACTGTGGGGACTGGAGAGACACTGTGGGGGCTGGAGAGACACTGTGAGCCTATAGGGACACTGTGGGGGCTGTAGGGACACTGGGCTGAGGGGACAGAAAGGGGCTATGCCTGGAGACAGAAATGAACTGGAGAGACACAGGAGAATGAGGCTGGAGAGATACAGGGGTGGCTGGAGAAACACAAGGAAGGGCTGAGGCAGATAAGAACTGGAGGGAAGTCGCAGGAGGTTATCCACAACTGCCAGGATTAGAAGTAAAAGGCTTGGGGACAGAGATCTTCATTCTAAAGAAACATTAATACACAAATGGTACCAAATTAGCAAATACAGTTTCAGAATATAAAATTGTTTGATCAGGGAAGTTCACATGTTGCCCTGCACCAAAGCTTCTGTTACTATGTATTACCTGGTCAAACCTCTGCTATATGACAATGACATTGATTATATTTCTGCACAAACAGGCTTCGTCTGGACCATGTGATCTCATACGTGAATACTGACTGAAGTCACCATCTGCCCAGGGAGGAACAATTTCTCCAGAGGTTCCCATTGCAGAGAAACCACATATAGGTAAGTCAAACGCTCAAGTGTTAGCATCTCAAGAAAAAATATGTAGGTGTTTTTTTAAATATAGTATAGCTCAACAAGTCATTCCCTTGTGTCCTCTAATTCCTGAATAAAATCATGATCTGAAAAATTTTAGACACAGCAGAGTATTTTGTGAGGAGGCTATTAACCTCTTAATGACCGCTTCTCTTCGTAGCTACATGACCTGACACAGCAGAATATTGTGTAAAGACACTTTTAACCAGTAGCGTATATATAATATGTGCAGAGTGTGCAGTGCACACGGGCCCTTGGGTCCAGGGGGGCCACACCACACACCCTGCACCCATTTAGTATACTTGCCTCTTCTGCTTCCCACGTCGGTGCTGCAGAAATCATAGCGGCTGCCATTTTCACAGAGATTTGCGCACACACACAGTACAGAAATCGACAATTACATGGCGTCACAATCTTGTAGACCCACGCATCTCTACTCACAACTACACATAGCTGCATTGCCTGATAGATTTTAAAATTTTGTGCTGGTTAAACAATAACTTTTGTTTTGTTTTTTTTAAACTGAAAAGAAAGTGTAGGAACTTGCAGAGAATTGAGGTCCCATGACGACGGGTTGCAGGCTTAAATGTTTTTATCAAATATCCCCATGCTTTTTGTGACGTTTATTCCAGAGAATAATCGCCAGGAATGATGTCATGTAAATGTATATATATATAAATGTGAGTATCAACATGGTTTCTAGGCAGTGTCCTGTATTTGACCTGTAGGAATACAAAGCTTGGAGGAGATTTGTCTTCCTGGAACCAGGCATCTAGATAACCATCTCTTCTCTCTACAGGCCATAAAGTTTGGGGAGAGATACATCCTTAATGCAGATGGTCAGACCTGGTCAAGCCAGGTCATGGGATATAAAATCCTTTAGAAGGGAGATGACAAGAATGTAGGGTATGTTACCTGCTTATTGGTTTCTAAAGACCCCTTCACACTGTTTCAAGAACCCCTATTTCCTATAGACAATATGGAAGGGTGTGGCCGATTTCTTAATGCCCAGTGTGCAGCAATGAAAGAGTGAAAAACCCAAAGGTGGGGGCTAGTACAGCTGTGAGGGTATAACTATGCATCTCCCTCAGTGATAAGTGTTCTTGTGCCCAAGGAGAGTCCTGACGACTGGCCAGAATCCAATGCTCCTGTGTCTCCTTTACGACTGAGTCTAGATGTAAAGACTCTGGGTTCTTTTCATTTTTAATTCCTTTTACTTTCTGAAACCTATTTGTGATATATTTGTATTGTCCATATTTGTACTACCTTTTTCTGTAATCAATAACCTTGGAAATATTTTTCGGATTAAACATTCTTAATCCAGTGTATTCTCCGTGTTCTTGTCGAATTCACGAGCCTGTGAGGTCAAAGCTACGTACCTATATGTAAGTGAGTGTGCATATTGAGATTTAAGGGGAGAACCTAACGACTCCCATTAACTTCGTTGGTGGTGGCAGAACCGTGTTAGAGTAACCGCACGTGCTGAGGTAACCATAAGTCACTGGTGGCGATTCTCAGATTAAGGTATCTGGAGAATCGGCCGGCTGGTCGTGACACTTTTATTTGCCAGATAAACACAGATGGCGGTATATTCTTGTTAGCGCCGGTAGCAAAAGTCTTTCTTTTTTTAATAACTTTGTTAGAGCATCAGGGGTAAATTTACCAAAGTGAGAGTTTTTAGAAGTGGAGATGTTACCCATAGCAATCAATCAGATTCTAGCTATTATCTTCTGGAAGGTGCTAGTTAAATGTTAAGTAGAATCTGATTGGTTACTATGGGCAACATCTCCACTTCTAAAAACTCTCACTTTAGTAAATATACCCCTCCAAGTCAATTCTGTAAGGGTTGCCATATTGCCCAGCTGGTTATGGGTCGGGCCTTTTCACTGACAAATGAGGGGTTTATGGTAGCATTTTTAAATAAATTATATTTTCGAGGACAAAAATAGTAAAAAGCAATTTTTAAAAAAGAAATGACTTTTCCATGATTATACTTACTAATTGTTTTTAGCAGTTATTATGCCCCTCGAAAAGTGTGCTTAAATGTGTTCCCCTATTTGTCACCCTTCCTTTGGTACCTAATATGTGTTCTTTTTTAAGGTAGACCCTCAGGGATAAATTTACTTAAGTGAGAGTTTTTAGAGGTGGAGATGCTGTCCATAGCAACCAATCAGATTGTAGATATTATATTCTAGAAGGTGCTAGTTAAATGTTAAGTAGAATCTGATTGGTTGCTGTGGGCAACATCTCCACTTCTAAAAACTCTCACTTTAGTCAATTTACCCCTCAGAGTCTACTGTACAGTACATCAACTGCTTGCTGTAACTGAACATACCAGCTCCACTTAGAGCTAGAAACAAACAGTGGTTTCTACTTTTTACTGTGAGTGCTAATCTGAGACCCAATGACTCCCTCTTCTGCAAGGGGGATCCTTATGGATCACATCAGTGCCGTAACTAGTTGTCCCGGCACCCGGTGCAGGCCACGCCCCATACGTGTGACATCACAAACGCCGGGACTTACAGCAATGCTCCTGGGGGCTGTAATGGCAGCAGTGTACATGTCTGAAGTGTACTAATTGTAATATGTGTGCCGTGCCTGCTGTCGTGCAGGTGTACTTCTGTATCTTACCTTGCGCCGCACCTACTCACCTTCAGGCCGTATGTTGAACAAACGGTCCTGGAATTCCAAACTGGACATTAACACGACTACCTAGGAGGAAGGAGATAATGTGAGGACCGTCCATTCTCACGTCGACCGACACGCCCTCCCGGACCGAGGAATAGATTCGAGTTTTAAGTGAAGATCATCACTGGCACTTTTGGCCTCAGATCCCGAGTTTCACCTATAGGTACTTACGCACCAGGTGAAGACTCGACCTTGCACTGGGATGCAAGGTCCACTGTCGGCCCAGAAGGAAGAAAGACAGAAAGGAACAAACAGACAGTGAGAGACAGTGTACACAGATATTTCTCACCGTGTCCACTCTTGCTCTTCGTCTGCTCACTCGCCTACAGGTCCCTGTAAGGAGATAACCAAACACCACAGAAGTGCAGGGCCTAAACCTGTGTCACGCTGCTACACATACTATGACAACATCGCCCTCAACTTACAGTGTATGTAGTGGGTAGGACCGGATTAAGGAGGGGGCGACAGGGGCGGTCGTCCCTGCGCCCCCACACACGGAGGGGGCCCCACTAGCAGCGGTGCAGCCTGCACCCGCCGCTAGAGTCCCCGACGCTAGTGTAATGTAGACCGCAGTGAGCGCGGCCACACTGCACAGTTCCAAACAAACTGCCATTGGCGGCAGCTGTGTGTTTGTTAGAGCAGCCAATGAGAGTCAGACAGACTCTCATTCTCATTGGCTGCTGCGTCAACGGAGGGAGGCGGCTGGAGCTCACTCATGAGCTCCGCCTTCTGGCTCCACCCGCAGCGGGTGATGATGGGAGAGACGTCATGACGCTGACGTCTCTCCCATAGTGCAGTGGAAGAGCCAGGACTCGAAGTGGGCAGCGGCGGTCGCGTCAGGAAGCGGGGATTCAGGTAAGTTGTGATTTTTATTATTTTTTTGTGTGTGATTGTAAAAGGCACTGCATAGGGGTTGGCCGCTACAGGGGGCACTGCATAAGGGAGGCCGCTACAGGGGCACTGTATAGGGGGGCCGCTACAGGGGGCACTGCATAGGGGGGTGCTACAAGGGGCACTGCATAGGGGGAGTCGCTACAGGGGGCACTGCATAGGGGGGAGCCGCTACAGGGGGCACTGCATAGGGGTTGGCCGCTACAGGGGGCTCTGCATAGGGGGGGCGCTACAGGGGGCACTGCGTAGGGGGGGTCGCTACAGGGGGCACTGCATAAGGGGACACTGCATAGGGGGGGTGCTACAGGGGGCATTGCATAGGGGGGCTGCTACAGGGGTCACTGTATTTAAGGGCCACTTCATGGGAGTGTCGAAGCTGGATAATTGGCTGAGACAAGATCAGTTTAAAATTGGATCTCAGCGACGCCATCTTGCTGGCCGCAAGACGCCATCTTGGAAATGAGATCGCAAGATGCCACTTTGCGAATGGCCGTCTAAGCGCCATTTTAGATAAACTCACACTTTAGTACATGTGGCGATATTACTATTAGCATCATGCGATTGCATCTTACACCATTTCTCATACAGACATTAATATGCACAATAGCGCTATTAACTAGTCGCATATTAGCTTCATGCACATGCATCGGCCCCAAGTTAACTAGCGTCTTTACATCAAACCAGACATACTCACACATTACATATTCACATACAAGGTTCCATAAGCTTTAAGGTATAAGATTCAAGTATGCACATTTATTATAATTGTTAGGAAATAAAGATTATTTCATAACTAAGGTTTTATACGTGATAAGTAAGCCATGTTTGGTATTGTGATGATGCGTACTCTCTCAACAGTATTCCGGTAATATCGATGGAGAGATCGCAACATGCATTCTCAACTTATGGACCGCAGAGACTTCAAGCAACAAAATGTACATTATATGAACAACTGTTAGGATTTCCATGAGGCGGGAAACCAGAGACCACCAGTTATTAGAGGCTGGATTGTGTCTATTTGAACCAACCTGTTAAATGCCTTGTAACATATGTCCTCTCCTTTAGGATCAATGGTATTAGCAGCAAACTTCTCTATTGTGCTGAGGGGTATAAATATGTGTGCTCTGACCCTGGGTTCCTGGTCTTCGTGCTGAATGCTGATTGACGAGGGGTTTCTTGCTGATGCCTACATCTGGACCAGAGAGTGCTGCATATGTATAACTTTACTTGGGTCTGTATAATTTCTTTGCGCTAAGATTATATGAGGATCATACCGTGTAACTGCTGTACTTTTTACTTGAATAATACTTTGTGCTTTGGAACCACAGGTTTTAGGTCTGGAGTCTTTATTTACTGTATGACTGCGTACACAAAATAGCATCATCCTTAGAGGTTTATAGGAAGGATATTAGAAGGTATAGGCAGGGGTATTCATAAGGTTCAAAGGCAGTATCGTTAGTTGGGGGCTCGTAGTGAAGTCATTTACCCACTCACACTGCACTTACGGTTATCGATTTCTCACCAAAGGGTGGAGTGGCCACATGCAGGGTTTACCTGCAACCGCTCGGTGCTGAGAGATTGCTACCCGTTTTTGTGTGAGCCAGGGACGCTGACTAGAATCCAGGGACAAGAGAGGAAAAAGTTTGTTTTCCTTTGTTGGTAGAACCTAACATTTAAAGGGGTGCCGCAGTATTGAACACGCAGCTGAGTCGCAGTTTTGCGCACAATAAAGACACCCTTTTGTGTACACAGCTAAAGGTTGTCATACGGTTGTGTGGTAGTCGCATTATTGTGTATGCGACTGGTCGCACAATAGCGTATACGTACTTCCGGTTGTGCTGCCACGTGTTTAAGCAAAGCCATTGAGGTTTACATTCTTTTCAATTGTTGTCAATATCTGGGTTAACGTGTATTTTTCTGCGCAGGAAAAAAAGTGTGTAACAGTGGGTATTTGTTGGTAGGGGTAACTTGTTCCCTAAAGTTAGAGGTACCGTATGACCTTTAAGGGTTAAGTGCTAGCCACTCGGTAAGCAGCTTACCGTTCTATACACAGTAGCAGGTGTACATGTTGTATTTGTTGTAGAGAGGTGCATGGAAGTAGCCGACTTAAACTTCCATAGGTGTGGAAGTTGCCTTCTTAAATCTTATCCGGGTGTGTGGAGTAGCCTTCTTCAAATCTTCACAGGTGTGTGGGCGCTGCCGTTTAAATTGTCCGCAGGTAAATGAAAGTATCTTGACTGTCTTTCACCAGTTTAAATCTTTATTGAAAAATGTAGGAGTTGTCTCAGAATGGGAGCCATGCAAACAATAGAGATGTTAGACAATGATGTGCTGCTAATGGAAGCGCCGTTTGGATCGGCCCGTCATATTATGCATACTAAGTACGATACTTAGGCAATAAGGTATTGTGATGTATGGTTTAAAATGACGATGAAGAGTGTTAGACCGTTTCCCAGAATTGGTAGTTTTGATAAAGATGTATTAGAAAATGTCCGGGATCAAATCAGTTTGATGCGCTCCTGAGAGAAAAAGGTCAAATATTATGAATGTTTAAAGTTGTGGCAGCATGAAGGGGATGCGTGGCTTAAAAATGCGCAAGCGATGCAAACTAGCGTTGCGAGCGCTTTGCCAGAGAATACATCCGCAACGCTGAATTGCAATGCGGGCGAGCCGCAAAATGGCGTGCACGTGCAGCAAGGTAGCGTTGCGGAAGGTATTGCCAGCAGTTCACGTGCACCACCCCACCTTATGTGGATGGAGGTGCAAGTACAGGTATCAAAAATACCCATAAAAATGTAACAACCAATTTGTACCCTCTCTTAAGCAACTATAAAGAAAATGTTCATGATGTGGATGATGAGCCTATTGTAATGTCTGCCATTTCCCATGCTGCACAAATGGTAGATGCTACACCATAACAATCACGAGTGGTGCCGCCATCTCCATCGGTAACAGCAAGGGAAGTGCTAACACCCTCTGCACCCATAGAGGAAGTTGTTAATACCATACGTAGCAGCAACAGATTAAACCCCCAGCCAGGTAACAAGGTCAAAGGTAGCAGCGCTACCGGTCTGCATCCCATTCGGACAATAACTGTTCCAAATGGAAATGCAGATGCGCACGGTGTAGTGCCCACGAGGGAAGTGGTAATGCATTGTCCTTGGACAAGAGCAGAACTAAATTCCATCATAAATGATTTCCCCGATCCCAAAAAGGAACTAGCCAAATGTCAGAGATTTTTGATCAATTTGGGTAGTTCTCATGAGCCAACTAATAAAGATTGGCGTGTGGTGTTAAGGGCCTGTCTACCACGCAATACCGACGTGACAAAATTTATCACGGATTGCGTATTGGATGGTGACGTTCCCTTAACGGACCAAGTAAACCAAGGTAACATTTCCCGCATTGTAACTCAATTGGGTATATATTTTCCGGTAGTAGTTAACTGGAACAAAATTTTCACCATAAAGCAAAAGGAGAGTGAATCTGCAGAAGAGAGTTGCGACCGGGCTCTGCAGGCTATCACCCAGTACACTGGGATAGAAGATATTAAAGATAGCACTCACCACAGGGGAATGATAGTCACGGTACTCATGGACGGTCTTAAGGAAAGCTTAAAGACTCAGGTTCAGACCTCACAACCTGGCTGGAGGGGAGTCACAATAGATACACTCATAGAATCTGCCATAGAACATGATAAGAACATCTCAAAGAAGAGAGAGACCCAGAGCGAAAAACTAATGGCTGTCAGTATTCAAGCTCTGGAAGGAATGACGGCAACATCACAGCCAACAGACACACTCGCATCTACACACACACCTACACCAGAACAGTTATATGTCCTCACTAATCCCACGCAACAGCAAACACAGCTCTATTCTACTAACCCTACACAACCACAGGTCCCACACTACTCACAAACTTCATATCCCCCACAACACCATTATCCTCCATATCCCTACCCATATCCACCACCTTTCCCCCCTGCTCAAACCTCACAACAACCCGTGTCTTCATCCGATCCACGAATATGTTTTCATTGTAACTAGCCAGGACATTTAAGTAGAACCTGCAGAGTAAAAGAGGTAGGACCCCCAAACCAGAGAGTGCCTGGATATCCCCATAAGGGATATGCACAGGGACCAGCAAATATCCAGCAAGCACCAGCTCCAATTGTGGCCGTTAATGCTTTATTGGAGAATGGTAGCCAATGCTAGGGGTCAGGTCATACCTGTAGTCTACAGATAGTCAGGTTAACGGGAAGTACTAGGGAAGAACCGGTCATGATGATTGATGTAGCTGGTACTGAATATCTTTTTCTTGTAGACACAGGGGCGACCAGGTCAGTGATAAAATCTCCCGTTAATTTACAGGTGACCAACGAGACAGTACCAACAATGGGTGTAACAGGTAAAGTGCAACATTATCCTTTAACAAAGTCCACAGAGGTTACTATTGGGCCGTTGCATACCAGGCATTCTTTCCTTCTGGCTGCTACGGCTCCTACTAACCTGCTGGGTAGAGATTTGTTATGTAAGATGGGATGTGTCATATATTGCACCCCTGATGGTGTATTTCTAGATATCCCAGAGAGAGTTGCGTACAAGGTGCGGGATATGTTGGACACTCCCAAAAGGATAATGTATCACTCTACCAGTTTAAATGAAAATCCATCTCAGGTAGATCAAATGTTGACCCAAATTCCAGATTCCCTTTGGACTAAGGATGGACAGGACACTGGATTAATAGCAAATGTAAGCCCCGTAATGGTAAATTTAAAAGGTGGTAGGCAAGCTCCAAAAATTCCCCAGTACCCACTAAAACAGGAGGTAGAATTAGGGGTTTTTCCAATAATTGAGCGATTATTGCAACAGGGAATTTTAGTTCGTACAGCTAGTGTAGCCAACAGTCCCATCTTTCCGGTAAAGAAAAGTGGTGGGAGGGGTTACAGGCTGGTACAGGACATTAGAGGTGTTAATAATATAGTAGAGAGCCAATTCCCCATAGTGCCAAATCCAGCTGTCATACTTATGCAGATCTCTCCAAAAGCAACCCATTTCACTGTCATTGACCTCTGTTCTGCTTTCTTCTCTGTGCCTCTCCACCCTAACTGTCAGTATCTATTCGCATTTACATACAGAGGTGTGCAATTTACATGGACACGGTTGCCCCAAGGTTTCATAGACAGCCCCAGTATCTTTTCCCAGGCATTGCACGACTGTTTACAATCTTTTCAACCTGCAAATGGATCTGTTCTAATTCAATATGTGGATGATTTATTGCTGTGTTCTGATTCATTTATGTCATGTTTGAATGATACTAAACGTTTGTTGCTTCATCTCTCGCATACAGGACACAAGGTGGCTAAGGACAAACTACAGCCGTGCCAATCCAGAGTAAAATATTTGGGACACTGCCTAACCCAGGGGTTAAGACATCTCACAAATGATAGAATCCAGGCCATACAGAACATGACACTGCCACAGAATCAACAGCAAATTCGTTCCTTCTTGGGAATGTGTGGATACTGTAGAATGTGGATCCCAGGTTTTTCTATTTTGGCCTTGCCTTTACAGGACTTAATCTCTTCCTCAAAGCCTGATCGTGTCATACACACAGAGGAATCAGAGCAGCCTTTCCTTAATCTTAAGGATAGTCTGACCAAAGCACCTGCATTGGGAATACCTGATTATGAGAAACCTTTTGATTTGTATTGTATGGAAGCCGATGGTTGTGCTGCAGGTGTCCTTACACAAAAACATGGTGATGCCAGTAGGCCCGTAGCATACTATAGTGCCCAATTGGACACTGTGGCAAGATCACTCCCCACCTGTTTGAGAAGTGTAGCAGCTACCGCTTTATTGGTGAGTAAAAGTGAGGACGTAGTACTGGGTCATTATATGATTGTATACACTCCCCATGCTCTGCTGAACTCTGCTCAAACCAGACACGTCTCTTCAGCTAGGTTTACCAAATGGGAACTAGCTCTAATCGCACCTGCAAACATCACTGTTAAACGTTGCAGCACGCTGAACCCAGCAACGTATTTACCATATGTACAACGTGATGTACAAGGGGTGGAAGGAGGCGAGTTGCTTGCGGAGGGTGAGTTCAGCGGACATAATGATACACACGATTGTATGGAATATCTGAATCAGACCTTTACTGCTAGACCTGACATACATGACACACCTTTAGAGAATGTCAATGTGACTTTTAAAACGGATGGGAGTTGTCATAGACAAACAGACACAGGTGAATTATGTACAGGTTATGCTGTTGTAAATGACAAGTGGCAGAGATAGTAGCACTAACTAGAGCGTGTGAACTGACAGCAGGCAAATCTGCTAACATTTACACTGACTTGAGATAGGCGTTCGGGGTAGTGCACAATTTCGGGGCTCTATGGCGTCTGAGAAATTTTATGACAGCAGCAGGCACACCAGTTGCACACTCCCGACACATAAAACATCTTTTAGAAGCAATCCAACTGCTCAAAGCGGTGGCAGTAATCAAGTGTAAAGCCCATACATGTGAGGATGACCCGGGGTCACTGGGCAACAACAAGCCGATGAAGCTGCAAAATGGGCAGCAGGGTTAAAAAAAATTTCTCCCACTGAAAAAATTATGTCTTTCCAAACAATTGATATGCTGAAATTAATTGAGATGCAAAATTTGTGTTCAATTCAGGAAAAGTCCATTTGGAAGTCCAAGGGATGTGGGCAAGAGTCCTCCGGACTCTGGAGGGATGGACAAGGTAAGCCAGTAGCCCCCAAGGCATATTACCCCAGCCTGGCTGAGGCAGCACACGGTCTGACTCATCTGGGAAAACAAGGTATGTGCAAGTTGGTAAGAGCATACTGGTGTGCACCAGGTTTTTCTTCACAAGCAGAAAAGATAGCAATGTCCTGTCTGACCTGCTTGAGGAAGAACTTTAGGAAAGCGATCCCTACTGAACCGTCCCACATTCCATCGACTGATGGACCTTTCCAGGTGATACAAATTGATTTCATCCAATTACCACCCTGCAGGAATCTTAAGTATGTATTAGTGTGCACTGATGTATTTTCTAATTTGGTTGAGGCCTACCCAGCTACTGCGTTTACTGCCAAGAAAATAGTTCAGGAATTTGTATGCAGATACGGTATCCCTAAAATCATCGAGAGTGACAGGGGTACTCATTTCACAGGTGATGTTTTTCAAAATATGTGTAAGCTGATGGGTATTAATAGTCGACTTCACACCCCCTACCGACCGCAAGCCAGTGCCAAGGTAGAGAGGATGAACGGGACTATTAAAAATAAGTTAAGTAAAATCATGGCAGAGACTGGACTAGGCTGGGCAGAAGCATTACCATTGGTCCTGCATAGTATAAGGACCACTCCCAGACCCCCTCTAAATATGTCTCCCTTTGAAATACTGTTCGGTAGACAACCTCATTTGATTATAAGTCCACAGGAAGACTTGAAAAGTAACAACGAGGTAACTGTAAAGTATCTTATATCAATGAGTAAGCAGTTAAAACAACAGCAGCAGAAACTGAAATTGTTGTCCAATGATATGCCTGAAACTAACTGTCATGATGTTGAACCAGGAGAATATGTTATGATCAGAAATTTCTTTTGTTCAGGTTGTTTGACTGATCGGTGAGAAGGTCCGTACCAGGTGTTGCTGACAAGTACTACATCTTTGAAGGTGGCTGAGAGAGATACCTGGGTCCATTCCACTCACTGCAAAAAGGTCAACCAAATGGTGGAGAAACGAATCGGAGACAAGGCTGAAAGTGTGAATCTGTTGCTCGTGAGCTTGTTCCGGGAGGATTGAAAAGGTCGTAGTGAGATACCTGAACTAAAAGAAATCTGCAGGTCTTGTTGTGGCAATGGACGGGCCTGCTGTGTTCATTTTCATATTCTCTTTTAGAGTGTTCACCATCCTGGTCGGTTCAGGAATGTCCGGTTTCTGTGAAGGGGGACCAATTGTGGAGAGGGGAGTTGATGGCAGTGCTGATGGAGTGGAGCCAGAAGGAGTGCAATGCCAATCAGGGGAGTGTCTGACCAATCTTAGTACTGTTATTGTTAAGAGAGCTGTTACTCCAGATACTCGGGGATGGTGTGGAGGTTTATCATCTGATGATTCCTGTATTTGTGAGCTTTGTGGGTCCCTAGTTGATGAGAATTGTATCCAACGGTGCCAGCCTAAATATAACCCATACTGGGGTGGGTATCCTTTAGAGGATTATCATAGCATGATAGACAAAGTGTTAAATCAAACTGATTGCTGGGTGTGTTCACATGTGCCACAGGGACAGCATAATGTAGGGTTGGTGCCATTTCCGCTGAATATCACGGAAATTTTAGAATTACAGAAAGGGAAAACATTGGATGGATAATTCCTCTCATCCAAACTACCTCATTTCAAACTCTATCAATTCCAAGTAGATAGATCACTTTTGTGTTTAAAAATAACCAACCCCAATAAACCCGGGAGTTGGGAAGTGACAGGGAATAATCAGATGATGACCTTCTCACAAAGAGCTGATAATGAATCCATAAACCATGATCTGTTATGCTCAATTAAATCTAGTGGGAGACATTTTAGCTACCGGTATGCATTGAGTTCCACCAAAGAAATTATTGGTAAGGTGCCAGATGGTTATTGTGCTAAAATAATACAGCCAGAAACTTGCATATACCAGATGGAAGACACAGAAATAGGACTGTTTGCAAGGGAAATGTGCTTAATGATAATGATGCATACCATTCCTTATGTTCTCCCTGATAATGTATATTTTATATGTGGAAGAAAAGCGTATAAGTGGCTCTCCCCGAGTTCCGAAGGTTTGTGTTACCTGGGAAGAGTAGTCCCAGAAGTTATGACCCTCACACATGTTGAAATGCTTGTTATACATAAAAACACACCGTCACCATATCTTCACACACAATATGAACACAGAGGCAAACAAAATATGATACCTGGTGACGTGCACAAAGCCACTCAGTTAATTAGTGGGACAACAGGCTTTCAAGTTTTAGTCGCATTGGATCCCACCAGGATCGCTCGGGGTACATTAAACTTCAGATATATTCAGGAACTTGCTAAATTGATAGATAACATCACCGAGATGTACGATGACACCTTCAGGTATACAGGGAGAGAATTGCAAGCATACAAGAAAGAACTGGTGGAACACAGGCTAGTGTTAAATTATTTAACTGCAACAAAATGTACATTATATGAACAACTGTTAGGATTTCCATGAGGCGGGAAACCAGAGACCACCAGTTATTAGAGGCTGGATTGTGTCTATTTGAACCAACCTGTTAAATGCCTTGTAACATATGCCCTCTCCTTTAGGATCAATGGTATTAGCAACAAACTTCTCTATTGTGCTGGGGGGTATAAATATGTGTGCTCTGACCCTGGGTTCCTGGTCTTCGTGCTGAATGCTGATTGATGAGGGGTTTCTTGCTGATGCCTACATCTGGACCAGAGAGCGCTGCGTATGTATAACTGTACTTGGGTCTGTATAATTTCTTTGCGCTAAGATTATATGAGGATCATACCGTGTAACTGCTGTACTTTTTACTTGAATAATACTTTGTGCTTTGGAACCACAGGTTCTAGGTCTGGAGTCTTTATTTACTGTATGACAGCGTACACAAAATAGCATCATCCTTAGAGGTTTATAGGAAGGATATTAGAAGGTATAGGCAGGGGTATTCATAAGGTTCAAAGGCAGTATTGTTAGGGGCAATGGGGGGGTGCTACTAGGGTCAATGGATAGGGGGGACAACTACTGGCCCCACTGTATAGGGGGGACTACTACTGGGGGCACTATATAAGTGGCACTGCATAGGGGGGGACCACTACTGGGTTTGGGGGCACTATATAAGGGGCACTACTGGGGGCACTGTATAGGGGTACCACTACTGGGGGGTATTATATAAGCACTGCATAGGGGGACCACTACTGGGGGCACTGCATAATGGGCATTACTACAGTGAGCACTGCATAGGGGGGACCATTATTGGGGGCACTGCATAAGGGGCACTGTTACTTGGGACAGTGCATAAGGGGCCCCCACAACTTTGTTGCCCAGGGGCCCCCACAGACCTTAATCCGACCCTGGTAGTGCGGCATGTTTAACAATAAATTACTAAACGTTTGCCCTGCATGGAACAACAATCACAGATGGTAATCACTCAAGAGTAAAACACGGTGCCATCCCTTTAAATGTTTGTTTGCTGCCAAACTAGAGCTGGCCAGCTCCTCTTCTTGGTGACTGGGAAATACTTATTATCTTAGTGGGAGCCTGACAGCTCTCCATGGGGGTTACACTGAGGGTGAGCTTTGTTTTTCGGTGGCTCAGGCTTTTGTTTGCCTAATACAGGATATGGGAGGGACTTGGGCCTACTGCCCAGTCCCTTTATTATTTTTGATGCCTCAGGCCTATGTGCCTGCCTGACTGTGGGGCATACTTTTAGCGATCTGGGCCTATTGCTCAGATCCACTTTTTGAAGGCTCAGGCCTACGGACCTGCATAACTGTGCGGCTCAGGTAGTGGCCTGGGCCTAATGCCCAGGGCCACTTTATACAGGGCTTAATGAATTGGGCCTAGTGCCCTCCTATATGTGTACAGGCCAAAGGCCTGACTTATGGCCACGGGCCTAGTGCCCGCCTAATTTGTTCATTAGTGACCTGGGCCTAGTACCCAGGTCACTTGCACCTAATAGGGGCAATAAATCCCTGTAGGGCCTAAAGCCTGCTACTGCGCACAGGCCTTGTGCCTGCTTATGTGCCCACAGGCCTAATGCCTGATTGTGCCCACAGGCCTAGTGCCCAACAATCCTGGTGGTCTAGGGAGGGGTATATGGTAGGACTCACGGATAGCCTACCTGCTATGGTGGAAAAGGCTGCATGGGGGGAGCTTAATTAGCTCTTTTACTTTCCACCCCCACAGTCCTTTCCGGTCCTCAGCCGAATTCTTATGCCGCAGGCCTGTCCTGGTCAGCGCCGCCGCCTCTTCTCCGTGTCCAGCTGGCACCTCCTGTCTTCTTTCTTGGCAGCGGCGTCTTCTGGCCTCTTCCGTGGCCGCCGTAACTCTTGCTGCAGCTTCCTTCTCTTCGGGAGGTCTTCACTCCTCCCCCTATCCAGTCGCAGGGGCTGTGGGTGAGCAACGGTGCCGCCCACAGAACTCTGGCCCTGATTCAGAGACGGATGCTCTGAAAGAGCGCTCGCTCTGAATTTGGGCATTTTTGGGTTTTTTTGTACGGCCTCCTGGCCGCTCGCATAGCTGTGGGTGACCACCCACAGCTATAGTGAGCGGCCAAGATGATGGTCGCGATGGTCAAGACCATCACGACCATCGGGCTTGCGACGAGACCTCCTGTGGTAGGGTCTCGTGGCCGCAAGCCCAAGAGAGCTTCTGGCTCTAATAGAGCCGGAAGCTGTCCCACTGACATCACTGGTGATGTCAGTGGGGCCGCCCCCAAACGGCAGGCGTTCCTTCGGAAACGCCTCCGTTTGGCCAGCCACCCCCCCTGCCCGCCTACCAAACGGGGAGAGCTGTCAATCACCATCGACAGCTCGCCCCCTTTGGTGCGGGACCTGGAACGACGGAGCATCCGTCGCTAGCCGGGTCTCGCGCATGCATGCGACGGAGCCGACTCTGTCGTGCGCATGCCAAGTGGGCAATCAAAGACCCAGTTGTGAGCGCACAGCGCTTGCGACCAGGTCTGAATCAGGCCCTCTGTGCGATTTACCCCAAGCTACAGCCCTGCATCACATGATCAGCAGTGGGGGGGATACAGGATGCAGAAATACTTTGTTGAACAGGGGCGTCTTTATAATGGGTGCAAAGGTGTGCGGTGCACACAGGCCCCTGGGTCCAGGGGGGCCCACAATGCACACCCTGCACCCATAGTTAATTGTACTTACCTTTTCGCAAATTCCAGTGTGCTGCTCCGCAGCACCGTACTGGCGCTGCAGAGCAGCAAAAATTCACTGGGAAAATGGCGGCGGCCATTTTCCCAGTGACTCACGTATGCGCAGAAAAGATGTTCCCAGGAAAAAGGCGTGGGTGCCATTTTCCCAGAGACCCGCGCATGCGCTGTAGATTCTGGCATAAAGCCAGCATAAAGCCAGAATCTGCTGCACTCAGGGCCTGATTCAGCAAGGAACGCACAGGAGAGAACGCACGCACTTGGCCGATGTTTTCGCACTGCGCATGCATCGCAGTGCGTGTGCGCAAACTAGCCAGTGCGATCGGGTTATGGTATGCAGACTACATGGAGTGTGTACGCAGACCCTTCAGAAATTGATTGACAGTAAGTGGCATTTGTGGGTGGTGACGGGGGGTGGTCAGGTGAACGCAGGCGTTATATCGCTGTTATAGGGGCATGCATAATTAAGGCAGAACGGCGCCATACACAGCCATACCGTATGCTGTACACAGGAAGCGGCCAAATACCTGCAGCAAGTCTGGTCACCACTATTATGCTAATGGGTCCGATGGTTCTTGATGTTACCGATGTTTACGCTATCTTGCGTGCTGATCAGGCTGTGAGTAAAGGGAGATGGGCGGCTTAGTATGGGGCTGGGAGGCTACAACTTGTGCTACGGTCTCCGTGCGTATGTATTGATTAGCATATTCTCGCAGCATTCCTTGCTGAATCAGGCCCTCAGTGCGCTGACAGAGAGGAGGGGGCCAAAATGGAGGCTGCACACTGGCCCCCTCCTCTATTAAAACGACCCCTGGTGTTGAAGGTAGTGTTTTTGTGTCACACATATGGCAGAAAGACAAAGTTAAATAGGTCCATATATTCTAGAAAGAAAAGGTGATGCATTTAGTAAATATTGCAGGACGGTTGTGTACAACTACAAACCAATACATTAAGCATGTCTGAAGGTGAATATTACTTTTAACAACATACTTCATCATTGTGGCTACAATCTCCCGGGTTGGGTGGGTACGGGATGCTGGCGCTCAGGATCCCAGGCAGTCAGTATCCAGATACCGGCATCCCGACAGGGGTAGGGATAGGGTTAGGTTACCTACCGACACCTATTGGTAGGTATCCTAACCCCCCCTCCCTGCACCCTAAATATAACCCTCCCCCCTAGTGCCTAAACCTAATCTCCCCCCCTCCCCCGCAGCCTAACCATAACCCTCCCCTTAGTGCCTGTCCCTAACCCTCTGACTAACCCCACTACTTACTGTTGGGATGTCGGTGGCCCGGATTCTGACTGGTGTTGGGATTCTGGCGCCGGTATTGTGAGCACCGGCATCCCGCACGCCAAGCTTTAAACTACATCCCAAGCTACCCATCTCCTAAAGGGGAAATGCAACATGCATCAGGCATCTAAGTGGAATTGTTATTGGAGTGAAATAAGGACTGTAAATGTAATCGCCCCAGGATTAATGTAATGTTCTTTGCAAATAAAAATAATGCTAAGAAACTTCAAATACACTGCAGTGAAGGTCAGGGGGCCAACAGAATAAAATAGACCATATTTAAGTGAAATGCTTAATAACTGCAGAGCTCTGAGAGAGTGATCCCTTAATCAGTGATAAAATCCAAAGTCAGGTTCTATGCTAACTTCCTATTTTATGCTTTAATAAGCCTATTTAGCTTGGATAATTGCCATTGATTTGCTATTTTTAGTTATTGCCTTTGATGTTCTAATGCGCTCTGAAATCCGCTTATATTAATGCTTTTCCACTGACATAATTTACACATGGTTTATTTCTGAATGAATTGTACACAGGAATAGACTCTGCTAACAATGAGCACAAAAACAGATGCACGGCTGTAAATGTGTTTACATGCAACTCAATAGAGGTACTGTACTTCTCAGAAGAATACAAGTATAAATTAACTATACAGTCATTAGTAAAATGGTGCCATCCGGTGCCCACTGAAGTGAGGTGGATGCACCTCTCTTACCCAGCAAGTGCGGATTGATAGGTCTATATTAAGAAGTTAAGACCAGCGGAGGTTTTTACCTCAATGTAGTTAGTGTAGTCCGTGACTGCACTGACTACACTGTGACTGGCAGTGGTTTCCCATTGGAAGCTCTGCCTGCCAGTCACATATACAACAGACAGTCTCAGGGGGCAGGTGAGTAATCTCCTTCAAAACGTGCTACTCAGGGGAAATATCTTGTTCTGCTTCACCATCGGACATCTCACTCTCAGCTAAACTCACTTTTTGGTAAATTTGAGAGTTTCAGGAGCCTCAAATCACCCGAGTTTCAGCAAAGCTTATCGAGTTAAAAAAAAAACTCAACCACACTCCATTCTTAGTAAATTTGCCCCTTAGTGTCATCGATTGTTCACATTTTTTCCATAACACAATGATCTTTAGCATTAAGCCATAGGAGCATATTTATTAAACACTATTTGTGGAATATCCCCCCAAAACACCTTGGGGAAGCCGGTATGGTACCCACAATACCCCCAGATTTAACATGGAGGGACTGCAGCAGATATCTTTGATCTCTGCCTCTGTCCCTTAATTTCCGACCTCTTAGGTTTCTATGCAAAAAATTCTGAAGCTTGGCCACGATAGCTAACACCACCTGAAGATGTCATTAGCCTATAGTATTATGGAGATCCCTCTTTGTCATTCCCCGATAACGCATGCAAGGCTGTTGGCGCCGAGGACCCAAACCAGGAAGCAGAGTGATAGCTCTTCCCCCAGATGGGCTATTTTTAGATCTCATTTCCCAGCAAGAGATTGATGCTAAATTTGCATGAAAATGTACAGGCTCAGGGGCATATTTATAATGGCTGCAGGGTGTGCGGTGCACATGGTCCAGAAGGACCCGCACCGCACACCTTGCACCCATATTATACTTACCTCTCCGGAGTCTTTTCACTGCAAAACTCTCTCGAGCAAGCAGCCTGCACATATCGTAACCAGCCCCGAACTTGCCAGCCAGTCCTGGTTCCTAAAATGATGGGGAACAAAATGAGTAGGGTTCCACCATAATTTAGTAACCAGCACCTGGCTGCAGGGCCAGTCCTGGTTTTATATATAGGGGAGGGGGAAATTGCGTAGGAGTACCCCTATAATTAAAACCAGCACCGGACACAAACCTACCGGGCTGTAATGCCACAGCCCGGATACCCTTTTACTGGGGCTCCATGGCCAAAGCCATCAGCCCAAGCCGGTCAGACCAAGCTGGGGATCTCAGGGGGAGTGGGGACTCCCCAAGAAGTGGTCCATCCCCCCCCGAAATCCCAGGCTTGGTATGGGCTGTGGGCACGGGAGTAATAAAGTGATAAATATGAGTAAACTATTGTATTTTACAGTGGGAATACAGGTGCCAGCATTTTGTTCCCCGTCATTTCTGGAACCAGACCTGGCTGGCAAGTCCGGGGCTGGTTATGGCTTTTTTTTGGGGGGGGGGGACCCTGCGTAATTTTTTTTTTTTAACATTACAAATTTTTTTTCTATTTACAAGCAGAAACATACATGGATCACAGTGATCTGTGTATGTTTCTGCCAAACTCGCAGATCACAGGTAGGTGAATTTATTTCCCGAATTTTTACAGGAGAGTTGTCCTATCTCATGAGAGTTTAGAAACTCTCTGCTTGGTAAATTCCCGAATCCTATCTTCACTAGTGAAAAGGTTCTCGAGTTTAGCCGATGGTGAATTGAAGAGAGTTTGCTAACTCTCCAGTATTTTCCCGTAGCAAAGGAGATGTCTCTCCCGAATTTTACATTAGTAAATTTGCGAGTGGGAAAAAATTACCAAACTCTCCAGAGTTTGCTGACTCGACTAGACTCGAATCTTAGTAAATTTACCCCTAAGGGGTCAATCCTATTATGTGCGAAGGGTGCAAGTTGCCATTGCAATGGACCGGCATCTCGCACTCTTGGCGGCCCGCTCCAAGCCCAAATTCGCAGAATTTTGCTTGGAGCCCTATGGGTCTGCGGAAAAAAAATTCTGCGAATCCGGCCTGCCGTAAAGTGCGGCCATGGACCCCTAATTGTTTCTTGGGATAGTCTTTTCGGCAATGGGGCTGATTAAAAGTTAGGCGAAGAGCAAAAAAAAAAGACAAGTAACTTTACACCCGGGCAAAACCATGTTGCACTGCAAGTGAGGGAGATGTGAATTTAAATTTGGGAGGGGAATGTCCGAATGCAAATCTACATTGCAGTATAAAATTAAAGCTGTGCAACATTTGTGGGCTACATGCTAAAGTAGACATTTTTCACCCTTCATGAATAAAAAAGAAGAAGAAGAAGAAGAAGAAGAAGAAGAAAAAGAAGAATGTATTTGCACCCCATGCATTGCAGCTTGGTTTGTTCTTTTGTGATGACTATTCTGCCATGACATGAGTGCCACCATCTTACAAAACTGAAAAAAGTATAATTTCCACTGACGTGAAAGTTCTGTGCGTTTTCAACTTAGCACCCATTACCCAACAAAACTGATGCATACAGGTGCAAAATACACATAGAAAGCCACAGAAATCCTTGATCCCATGCTATGGACCATACGGTAGCTAGGCCTATCCAAGGTACCTGTATAGAGAAGCCCTTGTTGATACGACTTTTAATGGCTAGAATATAACAACTTACATGTTACATGATCACTTATAGCTATCAATACAAAAAGGAATATTTTACCATTGAAAGAATTGGAATATATTCTGAAACATGTCAATTATAGAACAACTATACAACTTTCTAACATATAAAAAGTTTTGTAGCTCTTGAAAAAGTATTTTGTATGGATCATGAGTCGCGGACAGTGATTACTGTATGAGCAGACTGCAAATGCGTCGCAGCTAACACACGCATCTTTACATATGTCCAAGAGTCACTTCTCTCTGTCCATCAAATGTGCATTACTGGGTGGCAACTTGGCCTATACATGGAATCGGTATGATATGCCGGCCGCTGAATAGCTGCTGGCTGAAATGCCGGCAGTGGATGGCCACATGGTTCAGAATGCCGACAGCGGTAGGTAAGTACTCTAACATACCCCTTCCTCCCCTTAACCTTCCCTTAGGGGTGCTTAACCCTAACCTCCCCCCCAGGGTGCCTAATCCTATCCCCGCACCCTAAACCTAACCCTCCTGGGTGGTGCCTAACCCTAACCTCCCCCCCAGTGGTGCCTAACCCCCCCTTCCCCTAGCCTAACCCAATCTCCCCCTGGGGGTGGCTAAACCTAACCCTGCCTTTCCCGGTGACACGGCCGTTACTTACTCATCCAGAAGATTGGGATTTGCAGCGCATCGAGATGCCGATGTCGGTGTCCTGTTCACCTTCGGGATATCGGTGTCGGCATTTTGCCGGGCAGCAGCATTCTGTCCGCCGGCAATATGATTGCATCCCCCCATCTGCTGGGCATGTAGTGGGCGTGTAGCTATGGTTACACACCATATTCCGAGTTGTATGTAAGCTTATGGGATGCCTATTTCTGTTGTATCTCTTGCACCGAGGATGGGGTAAATGTAATTGCCGATACTTGCGATGATGGCTGCTCTTACGGACAGAGGAATGAGGTCAGTGTAGTCGCAGTGATTCATACGACTCAAAATGCAAGCGCCTACTCGCATCAGACTTCCACTGGCAGCCAACGTATGGAATTTCAGCAGAGTTACATGTGACTCAGGGGTCCATTTAGTAATGATCACATTTGCAATGCGATCTGGGCATGGTATTACCATGCCCAGATTGTAAAAATGCCCGTAACAATGCGATAATAGCGCCAGGATGTATCGTCTGGCAAATGCCAAGACAGAGGCTCTGAATGGAGCCCCTTCCCTGTGATTTACCCGGAATTCTGTCTGGGCTACTGCACAAGTGCGGCCACCATTGCCGGGGGAGGGTTCCTATGAAACCTTCTCCCGGTAAGTTTTGTGACGTGTAGCCCATCTAAAGATGGCGGTTGCTATGGCGGTTGCTGGGGGGGCCAATAACTGGATTACATCGCATCCCGGATGTTGGTAAATCTGGCACGATCGCCTCCCCCATAGAAATCTATGGGGGCTGAGGCTGCCTTCGGGAATGGATCACAGCAGGTATTGGAGATATCTGCTGGGATCCCTCCTTCAAATATGGGGGTGATACTAAATGTTTGTGGCTTACCCCCGAAAACGAGTGTTTTTGGGGAATAAGCCGTAAATATTTATTGATTAATGGGCCCCTCAGAAACAGGCTGTAAACATTATAGAGTTTGGAGTACAAAGATGGACAAGTTAAGGCAAAACTCAATCTTAACTCCACTAAACTCCACTTTCCTTTTGATAGGGCAATCTGAGCGCCGATTTAAAATCATGTTCCTGCCAAGACACCGTTGTTACCAAATGTCAACAAATTCCAGAGGAGTTCGAAAATGAAACCGACTGCAAGTATATAATTAGCAAATAGTTTCCAAGCTCTTCCTAAACGTACAGGCGCCAGGAATATTCTTTCATCTGCATTATTAAATGCCACGGATGCGCCATACACACTGCATCCAATACACATTTGTACGGTTTTATGCACAGCTGTTTTTAGATGCAACTTGTTATGATTTATTGTCTGTTTCTGCTCTGATTCGATAATGTTTCCAGGCAGTACGGCTAGATGGTGTTATTATATTGCCATTTATAGTACAGTGACAGAGAGATAGCATCAGTATGAGAAATCTTCCTTTCCTACATGAATAGTCTCGCACAGGATACAAAATAGCTGCCTGACACAAGGCATTGTGGATTGTGATTTCAATTGCTGACAGCAATTCCTACCTCCTTCCTTCAATGTATGTGTCTAAACAAATCACCAAGTTTCTTTCTTAATATGATTATTTCTACACAGCCTGAGAGAAGAAAGCCGTTCTCGCCTACAACAACGCCTTCAATCCGCACGTACTTTGCTCGGCATCACCCTATTCCCCAGCCGGCTGTGGGTCAGGCCTCAGGCATCTACCTAGCACCATATTTTAATTCTGGGATTTGAAAAGAGCTTTCTGCAGACTGGAATTTAAATGGTCTGACAATTTCCAGCCGAAGCTTGTCAGCACATTGCAACGTTGAAAGGGTTGCACGTCATTAGTAGATCTGCTTTCCATACTAATGTGGTGTCTCAAAACAGGCTATCAGTGTTTAATTTACCAGACCGATTCCTAATAATGATTTAACATCCGTGCATCCATAAAATTCTATTGTGGGACAAAACACATCGGTTCAGAAACATTCAGCATACAAAGTCAAATAGAACAATTTCAATTATTTACCAACCAATGCTTTCAGATCCATTTTTGCTATTTAGAAGAAGGTAGGGGTGTCCCGTCTATGCTTACTGTATTCACTGAAGCAGTATACTGAATAAACCTGATGGCTATTCATTAACTAGGCCACTGTTGAACATATTTCTGTCAAGTATAATATCATCATTTTTTAATTTGTGGAACTGTACTTTAGCAGCAGAAAAAGAGAAAGACGTGATCTTATTCTACTTACGTTCTACCTAGAAATGTGCAGTTTGCTGGAAACCGAACACACCCCAACTTAGGGGTTACGAGTGGATCTAAGTCCCGGCTTGGGTCTTCCTGCTGACCTCTGTCGAAACTAGATTGTTGGCTGAGACAAGATCAGTTTAAAATTGAATCGCAGTGACACCATCTTGCGACTGGCCGCAAGACGCCATTTTGCGAAATGGCCGCCTAAGCGCCATTTTAGATAAACTCACACTTTAGTACATGTGGCGATAATACTATTAGCATCATGCGAATGCATCTGTGACCATCGCCATAGGTTACGGCGATTCACCAAAAGCCCATTTCATTACTTTACGTATTATAAAGGATATATATATTTCAGAAATGGCTTTACAGTATGCCAAAATTGATTGCATTAGATGAATAGAGCAAATGGCTACGTGACAACTAGCTTGTGTAGATAAGCTTCCTGGACAGTGTCTGCCCTCACTACAGGTGGTCTGGCTCGAATACACACCTACATTAGCAGGCTTACTGCAATTACATGATTTCAAAGACTAGAGTGTCATCTTAGGTCTGTCTCTTGTAGCTGGGCTATTTGTATTTCACACAAGAGACTGGGAGAATAAAGAGTTTTTCTTTTGAAGCCTGGGACAGGTGGGGGGGCTGCTGACAGAGTGGGCATGTGGAACTATCTGGCTCAGCATGTCACACTGCTAAGATGTTCACTTAGTGAGAGTTAAGTGCACCCTTCCTCATACACACATTAATACGTCTTTATATCAAACCCCGAATACTCACACGTTACATATTCACACATAAGGTTTAATAAGCTTTAAAGTATATGATTTAAGTTAGTTCAGTTAGTTTAAATGCTGTGAAATAAAGATATTTGTTAACTAAGGTTCTATACATGTTAAGACAGCCGTGTTTGGTTTCGAACTGATGCGTACTCTTTCAACAGAATTCCGGTACTATCGGTGTGGAGATCGCATCATGCATTCCCAACTTATGGACCGCAGAGACTACAAGCAACAAAATGTATATTTTATGAACAACTGTTAGGATGCAGCATGGGGAGGCAGGAGGGAAAAGACGCTCAGTTTTAGAGGCTGGACGAGTCTATTTGAACCAGCCTGTTAAATGCACTGTAACATATGCTTCTCCCCTGGGAACCAATGGCATAAGCACGAAACTTCTCTATTGTCCTGTCTATTCTGGGGGGTATAAACATGTGTGCTCAAACACTGGGTCTTTAGTCTTCTTGCTGAATGCTGATTGACGGAGTTTTTCTTTCTGAATGCCGGGATCTGGTCCAGAGGCGCTGCGTATGTATACTGTACTTGGGTCTGTATAATTCCTTTGCGCTAAATTGTACACAGATCATAGCGTGTAACTGACTGTACTTTTACTTGAATAATACTTTGTGTTTCGGAACCACATGTTCTGAGTCTGGAGTCTCTATTTATTGTATAACTGAGTACGCAAATTAGCGTCATCCTTAGAGGTTTATAGGAAGGATTTTAGAAGGTACAGGCCGGGGTATATAGAGGTTCATTTTAATATCAACACTTCGGATCCCAAAACGAGGCAAAACATCATCTTCCTGGCGTCAGATCGCACGTGTTTTGGATTGCATATAAAGGTCCCTCCCTCGTGATCGGGCACTATTTCACATAGGAGACCAGAGGGAGAGGGTGTGAGACTGTGGGCTGGAGCAGTGAGGCATTGTATTAAAAAGAAAATGCTTTAACAAGCCATCAGGACACCATTAGGGTGCCGTTAGGACGAGTTAGGTTTAGATCCTAGGAGTTTAATAGATCTGGAGAGTGGAGATAGGAGTAGGTGTCTGTGAAATGTGACTGCAGGCATCATTGACACTTGTCACTGTTATCAGTGTATGTGTGTTTGTCACACACACTGCACACTCACACACTACAGTGCAAAGAAACAGGCTAGCTACTGTCTGTGTTGCTGTTGAGATTGTTTTTTGTTTCTTAAAGTGAACCTGCACCTTTTTTTTCTGCAAATACTGTACGTAGGGCGGGATGTAATAAGCATCGCATCTACGATGTGGTACATTTCCGCCTGTCTTCAGGTACATACCACGGTATGTACCTAGAACATCGCAAAGGATAGCTCTGCCGAAAAGAGCTGTCTTTTGTGATGGCTCCGGACAGAGGGACTTCTGAGTTTAACACCCAGACGTCCCTCTGGCGTCCCTCTGCGAATGGGTGATGGGAGGGATGTTATTGAATCTCTCTCACTAGAGGCATCCCGAAAAAAAGCCCATTGGCTTCTGTTGGGTAACGCCACCTCAAGATCGCATTACCCATCGGGATATACTGTAAAACCCCCGAAAACTGCATTTTCGGGGGTTTTAACGCATTTTTCCCTTTAGTACATCCCGCTCTTATTGTATATCTGTCCAAACAAATACTGTACTTGGGGTGGAAAAGTAAAGACTATCCCTACTATTGCATCAGTAGAGCATACTATAAATATCAGTCCCCGGAGCAGATGCAGGTATACCTTGAGAAAGACCGTTTGTGGTTGAATCGCGTTGGTGGGGTTTAGGAGTGCTGCTGCTGTGGACCTGAGACGCTAATATATCATCCCAGAAAGAAGGTGATCTTGCTCTACAGGGGGGCTATATGATTGTTATTGTGCCTTTCTTAAAAGGTCATATCTGGCATGCAGCCATTTTACCTGTGTTTTATCTCTTTGTGTTATATGATTGTTTTAAATAAATTTGTATGGTTTTACACTATGCCATTGCCTCTTGTAATGTTTTCCTGAGGTGCACGGACACTCTGGGGGACCATTGGGTTGAAAAAAACGTACTTTCAGGAACCCATATTATGCATTCTGAATTGAAGGATTGGAATGAAGCATATTTATGTATGGGATTTACATACTGTACATATTGAAAAATCCCATACTATCTACATAGCAGTGACTATATACCTCTTTGCTTTGCTTTTGATTGGTTTTGTCACTGGACAATTATTGAATTACTTTCCACAGAGAACGGAGCGCTTAAATATTTGTTGTGTTTTTATATTATTTAAGTGATTGGCGATTGTCACATTTTTATTTGAGCAGCACTTTCGTGATTGGATCACAGGAAGACATTTTTTAATTGTAGTACTATACTTTGAGTGTTTTTCCCGTTGTATATAAAAAGATGCACATACTATATATTGGGCCTGATTCAGAGCCGCTCGTAAGTGGCTGTACGCTCGTTCCGAGCGATGTTCGCACATCTGCGCATGCGTACGGTTTGTAATACGCATGCGCGAACCAGTCAGTGCGGACGAAAAACATGTGTTCGCTATATAGCGAATGCCTGCTACTTGAGTGACAGGATGAGGCGTATGTGGGTGGTAACAGGGGAAGAAGCTTGAAAACGGGGAGTGGAATTAAGAACGCAGGTGTGCTTAAAGGTCAAAACGGGCGTTTTATGGGTGTGCATAATTAAAACAGCAGCGTCATTGACCACGTCACCTGGTTGTTTTATAGTCAGAACTGCTCGCAATATAGTGGTAGGAAAAACCAACCACAAGAATAGCGAGCAGTTCAGACGCTGATCGATGTACTCGATTAATCTAATAAATAGCGGACATGACGTATGGTGCGAGCGGCCAGGGGGCATTTTTTTCAAAATTCCGACCGCATGTTTTGATTGCTCATTCAGACATAGAGGCGTGAACAGACCGCAAAGAGCGAACGGTTCATTTGAATAGCCACCCCTTTTTTTGGAACGAACGACCGCATATAGCGACCGGCTCTGAATCAGGCCCATAGTCTTTTCTACTTGAATTCGCATAGTGTGTTATCCAGCGAGGGTGTGTGCGGTGGTGTCCCAACCTTAATCTGCACCCCAAAACCTATTCCTCTAAGTGCGTGCAAACAATTGCCAGTTTTTATGTGTACAAAAAGAGTCAATAGTGCAACAAAATGTGCATAGTGTGTTATCCTTCCATTGTACACGAGGGTGTGCTTTATCTGCACCCCAAAACAATTCTCACAAAGACCAATTTTTCCAATTGCGTGCAAACAATTGCCAGTGGGTTTTTTGCATAAAAAAACCCAAAACCATTATTTAGCACAAAAAATAGCAAAATGTGTTATTCTTCCAGTGTAAGCAAGGCTGTGTGTGATGGTGTCCCACCTTTAAACTACACCCCCAAAAAATTCTCAAGTGTATATAAATCATTTCTTGGCTGGTGTCAAAAATAAAACCAATCATGGATCAGTCACTAGAAGAGCAGGATCAGCAACCCAATACTAGTGCTGCAACTGCTGCCAGTCATGATAGTACTTCAACATCTACTAAAGATGGTCAAGGGGAAAGAGGGCTTAAGAAAGGGCACCTGAAATCTAAACAATATTTCACAATGTTAAAGGAAAAAAAGCAAAAAATGGAAAGGAAAGGTCAGACCATGTCCTTTCTTTGTGAGTGATGGTCCTGCTACTGCTGCTTCATGCACTAGTAAGCCAGGGCCAAACACAGTCAGAACCACTGGTGATGAAGATAAGTCAACTCAGCCCACCAGAGTGAAACAACCTTATGACATCTGGTCAGACTTTGCCCAAAATTAGACACACCTCTACCATGGCTCATTATGCTACACTAAGCATCAGTAAACTGGTGGATGATTATTTTACTGGTAAATTACCATGTCACAGAGTTTCTTTGAATACTAGGAGGAAAAAGGCAGCCCCTTCTACAAGAACCCATTCTTCAAACTAGCTTTGCCTTACTTAAGGTTCCCACCCACCAGTGTGTACTCTCACTGATGAGGATGAGGATGACAATGACTTCTTACAACTGTAGAAATTATTAACAAAACTGTTAGCCACCTTAAGCCCATTGGTAGCTTGTTTTGTGGGGGCCCAAACAAACCAAGCACTTAAGCCACAAAAGAAACAGTCTCTGTCACTGAAATGCTTGATTTATTAATATACAATATAATGGTGGGTGGGAGAGTCCAAGGATAATTCCATCATGCACCACTTTTCTTTTCATTGTATTTTATTGGGCTGTACTTTACTAGGGCATTACTGACAGTCTTCTGGTTTTCAAGACCCATTTCTCTATTTCTTTATAGTTATAACTGCTTCTCTGATTAATGATTATATGAACAATCAATCAATGGCATGCTTTACCTGGTTTCCACCCTACATGTTTGCCAAGTCCATGTCTATATGTTTTTTATACATGCTTCTATGTTAATCAATCAAATCAATCAGTGGCATGGGTTACCTGGTTTTCCTGGCTTCCACACTACGTTTGCCAGGCCCATGTCTATATGTATCTCTTTTCTTTACAGTTATAACTGCTTCTCTGTTCATATAATCAAATCATTAATCAATCAAATCAATGAATGGCATGCTTTACCTGGCTTCCACTGTTCATGTTTGTCAGCCCATGTCTCTGTTTTTCTATACTTTACAGTTATACTGTAACTGCTTCTTTGTTCAAATAATTAATCATTAATCAATTAATGTTTTACCTTTCTTCCACTACATAAATAGTATTAAATACTCTGCCTCCATTTCCCTTTACTGGCCTCGGGCCTCTGATCTAGTTCTTGATTAATGAAAACATTCTATAGCATTGTATAGTTTTCTATTAAACTGACATACTGTCTGCCACTGTCTGCCACTATGTTTCCTAGATGTGGTATATTTTGTTACACTATCATGTGTTTGTGCCGCTGCTCTATCGCTTAGTTTTGCCAGTCAGCTCAATAAGACTTTGGCAAATCATGATGAAAATGATATTGTGGGCTGTGAGGAGGTCAAAATTGACTGGAAATTAATGTTATTGGGGTTTATCATGCTGTAGGAACAAAAATAGGTCAAAATTTAACTGTTTTTATCAATTTTATAAAAAAAATATCCAAATCCAAAAGCAAAACCAGAATCAAAACACTTGAGGGTAGTTTTGGCAAATCCAAAACATGATGATGAATTAGAACCAAAACCAAAACACGGGGGTCTGCTCCCATCTCCAGTAATAACCTTTCTTTTCTCTAACCTAGGTACCCATTTTCCACATTCAGTTGTCTACACATCTCTCCACCACTTTCCCCTCTTTATTCCTTTATGCTTAAGATATTGGCAACCATATTGGAGCAAGATGGACACTCTTGGGCTGATTCAGAGTTGCGATCCGCACGCAATGCTAATGCAACATAGATGAGCAAGTCCTTTACTTTGCCAGGGACATACGGAACCCTAGATTTGCCACTGTCTGACCAACTTCCCCTCAAAAACAAACTACTGTAATTGGCCATTCGCAGTCTGGTTACTTCACTACCAAGTTCAAAGGCCATTACTCATTGTTACTACTGGACGTCTCCGCAGCTTTTGATCCATCTTACTTCCCTATACAGCTAAAATTCTTAAGTCTCCTGGCCTTAATGACTCAGGGGGAGATGTACAGTATCAAACCTTCTAAAAAGTTTAGAAGTTGTCCTAGCAACCAATGAGATTCTAGCTAGTAATTATCAAGTACATTCTATAAAATGATAGGTAAAAGCTGATTGGTTGCTATGGGAAACTTTTCTTTTCCACTCCGTCTGGTAATATACATCAATGAAGAAAATGCATCAGAATTAAATACTTTTTGATATCTCTTACTGTTTAGAAACTTGGAATTGTTTGGCCACCCAGTACCAACAAGATGGCTACATTTCTACTGTCCTTCCTGAAGTGCTAATCCCGTACATTGGGCCTGATTCAGTATGCATTGCAAATTGCGATCACAACTACTTAATCGCACACGCAATGCAGCTGCGATAATATGTTAATGCCTGCCGCAGCTCAGCCAGTATAGAGACACCCACTGCTACTTTCTCACATCCGTAAGACCTCGCAGTCCTGCATATACATTGTACCATCAAAGCACATTGGCCCGTCATTTACAGCAGCTCTGACCCGTCGCAGAACCTGCAAGTCTCGTCGCACGCAAAGGGTACTCAAGCTGCGCATGCAATCGCAGTGGCTAATTTATGCACGCCCACGCAACGTCAGGAGACTGATCACAGCGGATGGAGTGCTATAAGATTAACCTCAAGTTACCACTTTGCATATCTGTGTATCACTGGCGATAATAACAGGAACCTCCCACATTATATCATTACGATATATCAAGCCCTTATACTCTGGTCTTGGAACTTCTATATTGACAATACTATGCCATTTGGTGTTCTTTAAACCACACCGTTCCATAACCATTTAATTGGATGTTCATTGTCAGTAATATAATCCACATTCTGTAGTTGGTGCAAATATATATTCTTGTTGTTTAGACAACTGTCTCATATGTTATATACTTTCAATAAATGATTCTTCGTAGGCTCTCATGCTGCGTAGGCCATAGCAGTGGCTAATTTATGCACGCCCATGAAACGGCGTTAAAAAGTACGGGCACGTCTGCCGTTTTCTGACCCCCCCCCCTGTTACCACCCCCAAACGCTGACACCATGTCAATCACTGTGTTATGTATTCTTATGTGCCTCCTTAATCGCAATGCAATCTCAGCGCGACTTATACGCATGCGAGATGACAAACAATCGCTCGATCTGCTTATGGAATCTCCATTGCGCTCATCTCTATCAGGCCCTCTCTGTGTGCACACTGTCTAATGCATGTGCCATATGGGTTTTTAGGGATTTTCGTGCGCACGCATTAGCAAAAATTCACATAGCTCCGTGAACATCAGAATTGCATGCACCTCAGAATCTGTCCCTTTTCTAACATTTCACCCTGCTGCTGAGTAGTGAAAGACACACAATCAACATACTGTATTTCATAAAGAATAAACTCTCTAATTATTTACATACTTATTACTCAGCTCAGTCACACTCATCCTTTGATATATTTTTAGTATGGCCCTTTTAAGATTTTTTTTTATCTCGAACTACCCCCACTCCAGAATGTCTTCTCACATAACCTTCCATAAGGAAATCAAAATATATTCATATTCGTATTGATGCAATGTTGTATTTGTGGATGGAACATCATTTTGGCAGCGAAGCTCTCTGTTTCGGGACATGTGGGTACATGTGTGCGCAACGAAGGACAATAGAATAATACAGAGACTGAAACAAGATCTAATTTAGATCCCCTGTATGAATTGCCACTCATAACAAGACAGGGCCATGTATCAAGGGTAGTTCTCACTGTCAGCAGAAATGTGGATTTGACAGTTTGAGGTAAGCTGTGTGTTCCATCCAGACCTTGTGGGATTTTCTTACAGAAGTGAGTTAGTTGGGTTGCTATGGCAATGGCGATGTAAGCCTGTTTAACAAGCCATTCATGACAAAATATCTATTTTGGGGGTGACCCACACAAAATAAAAGGTCAAGAACATAGTCTGTGTTACTTGGGATACGTTGGGCAGGAATACAATTTATTTTCGATATAGTTTAAATGGCAAAAACTCCAGACAATTTCTGTCTGCTCAGCTTACAAAATTGTTATATGTCTGGCAGCAAAGTTCCTGAGTTTTAGGGAACTAAATAATCTCATGTGGAGAAATTCTGTATGTGGTCCGACCAAGGGAGAAGTCATGTAACTGCTGTGTATACAGAACATCTCCACATTTTCAAAATAGATTTAAAAAGTATATATTGAGAGAGAGAGAGAGAGAGAGAGAGAGAGAGAGATAATGATGTTTTTTTTATGGCAAGCGTATGGATTAGTAGATCACAATGGAGATCATATGTGGGGAGATCAATGTTTCTCCTTCTGAGAGAGACTGGGCACTTTGGGGAGTCCCTTGCTCGATGTGGGGTAGCTGCATTAATGCTCTATGTACCGTGAACTAGTAAGAAACAATCTTTTCTAAAGGGCAAACAGCGGGATGTGTCATGTATCCCATGCGTTATATCCCACCCCTTGTTGCATACATGACTGTAGCCCTGATTCAGAGCCGGACGCTCTGACAGAGTGCTCACTCTGAATCAGGGCCCTCCCTCTGAATTTAAGAGCGGCCTCCTGGCCGCTCGCATAGCTGTGAGTGACCACCCACAGCTATAGCGAGCGGCTGAAATG
Source organism: Taudactylus pleione (assembly GCA_031769625.1). NCBI lineage: Eukaryota > Metazoa > Chordata > Amphibia > Anura > Myobatrachidae > Taudactylus > Taudactylus pleione. The sequence goes on from JAUIMM010000710.1 coordinate 11,124,398, forward strand.
ATGGTCGCGATGGTCAAGACCATCGCGACCATCGGGGTTGCGTGGAGACCCTTGCGGTAGGGTCTCGTTGCCGCAAGCCCTGGAGTGCTTTGGGCTCTATCAGAGCCAAAAGCACTCCAACTGACATCACTAGTGATGTCAGAGGGGCTGGTCCCAGACGGTAGGCTTTCCCATGGGAACGCTTCCGTCTGGGCAGTCACGCCCGGCATGCCCACCAAAGGTGGCGTGCTGTAAATCATCATCGACAGCACGCCCCCTTTGGTGCAAGACCCATAACAACGGCTTGGCCGTCGTTATTCGGGTCTCGCGTATGCGCGCGACAGAGCCACCTCCGTCGTGCGCATGCGCACTTGGCCAACATCGACCCGCTTGCGAGCGCTCAGCGCTCGCAAGCGGGTCTGAATTAGGCCCCGTGTTTCTTAACACCATAAGCATGAATAATTGCAAATAATCAGGATATGAGCCTTCAGTTGCATTTTGAGGATTTTCAGTTCATGACCTGGGAGTCCTATTGCGTATGTGCAAGTCGCGCACAGGTGGCGGTGTGGAGGTTCGACAGTGTTTTGCTGAGAGGGATCTTTTTGTATTCTACATCATTTAACCCACTTTTCTGCTTTATATTTAAAATCACTTGAAAATGTATGTCTTTATCGCCTATGTTTCCATATTTAATAACCTCTAAATACAATATTATTAACTGGGAAGGGTGTCCCAGGGGTGCTGAGCTTTGTCCCAACATTTTTGCCTTAAAATAAGGATTATTCACAACTTTTCACCTAGTCTTGAGTTGCGAGGTAAATTTCGTGTTAACTCCAATTGAGAACCACATTAACAAGACAGATTTCTTTTTAAATTCAGTAGTAGCAATTTTCATCTAACTGGCAGTCAAAAAAATGGCCCCTATACATTTCTGGATGCCCTCCCCAAACCAGGAATCATTTTATGTTCCAAACCACAGGATTCATTCCTGTAGCTAGTGGAAGTATGGGGGAGATGTACTAAGCATCGCTTCCGCGATGTGGTACATCCCCCCTGACTTTGCGTATATACCGTGGTTCATTACCACGGTATGTACTAAGGATTTTGCAAAGGACAGCTCTCCCGACAAGTGCTGTCCTTTGCGATGCTGCCGGGCTAAAGGACTTCCGGGTTGTACACCCAGAAGTCCTCCTGCGCATGCGCAGAGGACGCGGGCCGCGGGGGCTCATGGAAGGGTTCTGATCAGATTCCTCCCAGCCAGGAGTGCCGCGTCAAGAAGCCCATAGGCTTCAATTGGGTAACGCCACCTGAAGGTGCCGTTACCTAGCGACATGAAGCAGCCGAATGCGTCGCATTCTGCTGCTTGGTACATACGGGGAATGCGGTAAAACCCCCGAAAACTGCATTTTCGGGGGTTTTACCGCATTTTCCCCTTTAGTACATTTTCCCCTTTAGTACATCTACCCCTTAATTTACTAAAGGTCGATTTTGGTAAATTTTGGTAGATTTTGTATTTCAAGGTCTAAATCATACATTTATTATCAGATGGTATTTGACATAAATTTTTTTAAACAATGTCAGAAATCATCCATTGGAACTATGATTTCATCTCTTGCATAGAATTGTTTTTACATGTATAGTCTATATTGTTCAGTGAAGCATAGTTTATGGTATATATCTGGCCTGGCTTTTACTCCAACTCAGAGCAAGTTATCTCCTTTGATCAGCAGAGCAATTGAGTCAGTTGTAGCCTGTCTTAATCAAGGATACCACTCCTTATATTCAGTCTAGGGGCAGCTGGGGCTGTTTGCAGCTGGGGTTAAAAACGCCAAGTGTTAAATGCACAAAGTGTGATTACATAACAGTTAATCAAACAGTTGAACAAACATTGACCAACATCTAAGGTAATTTCAGATTAAGAAACTGATTGCTTTAAAATTTGACTAAAAATAACAAATCTAAAACTCACCATGTACTACACATTTCTTTTTATCAACTCTTTCCTTTGTATTTTCTCTAAGGATATAACATCCCTAACTCTCCCTGCATCTCCCCTCTCTGGGCACACTGCCGCCCTATTGAGTCACTCACCTCCTCTAAAAACTAATGAGATTTCTTTTCATCAAAAATTGACAATTACAGCCTCATTGTGTCACTATAAAAAACTTTTACACACCTACAACTATATCTACTTCTCCATCCTTCTGCTTTTATTATCTGGTGACATATCACCAAATCCAGGCCCCTCACACGGACAGCGGAAATACTATGGAATAAATATCCTGCAAACCTCACATGTCTCCCATCACCCTCCAAATCAATAAATGTGCCTTATAGAATTCACACTTGATCACAACTTATTATTTTACATCTGAACATCTCTTTACAATAACTGCTTTCACCAATTTCGACATTTACCTGAGACTGCTGGTTCACACGTTAACCACACTCTCTAAATAGCCCCACATGAAGTGGCTTCTGCCACCCGTCAGACTTCACGTAAACTGATATAACAGCCATGGCTCTCCACAAACACCTACATATACTGTCACATACACTGATATAACAGCCATGGCTTTCCCCATACACCTACATATACTGTCACATACACTGATATAATAACCATGGCTCTCCACAAACACCTACATATACTGTCACATACACTGATATAACAGCCATGGCTTTCCCCAGACACCTACATATACTGTCACATACACTGATATAACAGCCATGGCTCTCCACAAACACCTACAAAAACTGCCTCTTAAAGTAGAATGTCAGTGGCGTAAATCTTAATTCAAATGACTTCCACACATACTGTAAACTAGGAATCCAGCCATCTGACATCCTAACCCTCTGTCCCATGCTCACTGTCTACCCCATCCGTGTCACCCCTGTCTGTTTGCCCATCCCCTCTAGAATGTAAGCTCTCACGAGCAGGGCCCTCTTTCCTCTTGTGCTTATCCTTTCTTTACTTATATTATCTGCTCTATACTCAAAAGCACCTAACCCGTGACTTTTGCCATCCTGTTTCTGTTGCAGCAGTGTTTATATACAATGTACTTGTCTTGTAGTGTCTTAAACTGTATGACACTGTTTTCTTGTTCTGTTCAACTGTTTATGTACTATGTTTCTGTACTATGTAAGGCGCTGCGGAACCCTTGTGGCGCCATATAAATAAAGGATAATAATAATAATAATAATAATAATAATAATAATAATAATAATAATGATTTAGGGGTATATTTACTGAAAGTCGATTTGGGTCGATTTTAGGTCGATTTTGTGTTTCAGGGTCTAAATCACACATTCACTTAGATGATTTTTTTACATTGTATAAACAAAAAGATGTTAAAAATCATCTGTTAGTAAATGTGTGATTTAGACCCTGGAACATCAAAATCGACCAAACATCGACCAAAAATCGACTTTTAGTAAATTTTTCCCTTGAGTCTCAAACCACATGCAATGTTTGATGGTTTGCAAAAATCTAAATTGCCTGTCAGTGCATGCTGCCACTTGTAGTACCACCAGGGCCGGATTAAGGCCCACATGGCCTGGAGCTGAAAATGTTCAAGGGCCTATATTGAGAAAGGGACACAATGTCTCCCTAACTACATAGAAATAGAAAAATTGCATAATTGTTTTTTGGGGCGGGGGGGAACTAGAAAAACTATTTAAATACTTAAAGTATATAGGCAGTTAGGCACCTGGTAATCATGCTGTCATGTTGATGGGCCTATTTTTATGTGAATGCCTGGAGCTGGAGCTCCATCCGCCCCATTGTTAACCTGGCCCTGAGTACCCCAACAGCATGCACTACAGTCTGACAATTTTACCCCGATACTTGTACTTAAAGCGTTGAAGCAGTATTATCTGTGCAGAGACCTATCCTGAGAGAACTGGGCTTTCCCCTTTATTTACTCATTTACTTGTAATTTGTGACAAACAGCATGTAGTATGTGCGATCTTGCATGTCATGGCCACGTCTTATTATTTTATTGAACTATTCAGCTGTGGTTTGCAAATCACTGCTTGATATATAGGACGCTATGGGGCAACTCGCAAGTAATTAAATCGGCCTCTTTGAATCTCAGCAGAGGCTCCAAACAGCAAATGTGGTCTGAGATCTTGCGGATTTGATCTGTGCGAATTTATGTGCATTTTTGCTCTTAGTAAATTGAATGATTTACAGACTGCGCATCAAGTCGCATGAAAAACTGCATCTTGGTAGAACCACTGCTTAGCAAATTTCCCCTTTCTTCTTTCCGTCTTTTGAGTCGTGACATCATTACACAACTATTTATAGCACTCATAGTAAATCCATCAGTCTTCCCAAGGGCGTCTTTAGAGAGGAGAGGGCCCATGTGCATTCCCCGTCTGGGGCCCCCTCCTCTCTTCCTGGCAGCCGGCAGCCAACTGACGCGGCTGGCCAGCCACCGGAGCATTAGTAGACTCTGGGCACTAGAGTGTGCCCGGAGTCTACTGCGCATGCGCAAAACGGTGGAAAAATGTTCATGGCGCCCATTTTCCAGCTTTTTCTACATCGCTCACACCCAGTGCTGGACCTCGGAGAGGTAAGTTTTAAGTAATATGGGTGCAAGGTGTGTGGTGCTCCCATTATAGATACGCCTCTGAGTCTTCCTCCAGATACGCTTTACAAATAAAAGAGCCACAACCACCTCTGGCATTTTATTAAGAACGTCTTTTCTGTTTACAAATTAGAGATGTAGAATATTTTATTATGCTTAGTTTCACTGTTTACGCTGTATCTCTTTATGGGTCTGGTATACCAGTTCAACCATCTAAAGACAATATTTAGCATGTGGACACAAGTATGTCGACATGGCCTACATGTTGACATTGTGATTGTCAACAGGGTCTATAAGTGACATTTGACATGTCGATATTCACTCACATATTGTTGACATGGTCAACATTGAGAATGTTGATCATACTATATAACCCTAACTCTGAACTTACCTGTAGCCTAACCCTAACCTAACCACAGCCTGACCCTAACCTTACCCGCAGCCTAAGCCTAACCTAACCACAGCCTAGCCATAACCTTACCCGCAGCCTAAGCCTAACCTAACCACAGCCTAGCCATAACCTTACCCGCAGCCTAACCCTAACCTAACCACAGCCTAACCATAACCTTTCCCGCAGCCTAACCCTAACCTAACCGCAGCCTAACCATAACCTTACCCGCAGCCTAACCCTAACCTAATGCAGCCTGAGCCTAACCTTTCACGCAGCCTAACCCTAATTTTACACACAGCCTAACCCTAACCTAATCACAGCCTAACCCTAATCTAACCACAGCCTAACCCTAACCGCAGCCTAACCCTGACCTTATCCGCATCCTAACCCTAACCTAACTGCAGCCTGACCCTAACCTTACCTGCAGCCTAACCCTAACCTAACCACCGCCTGACCCTAGACGTACCTGCAGCCTAACGCTAAAATAATCGCAGCCTAACCCTAACCTTACCTGCAGCCTAACCCTAACCTTTCACGCAGACTAACCCTAACCTAACCACAGCCTAACCCTAACCTTATCCGCAGTCTAACCCTAACCTAACTGCAGCCTAACCCTAACCTTACCTGCAGTCTAACCCTAAACTAACTGCAGCCTAACCCTAACCTAACCACAGCCTAACCCTAACCTTATCCGCAGCCTAACCCTAACCTAACCGCAGCCTAACCATATCCTTAACCGCAGCCTAACCCACAGCCTAACCCTAACCTTACCACAGCCTGACCCTAGATGTACCTGCAGGCTACGCTAACCTAATCGCAACCTAATACTAACTTAAACACGGCCTAACTTTAACCTTACCCGCAGCCTAACCCTAACCTGTTCAGAATGTCGACATTCAGAACCATTTGACATTACTGTCGACATTCTGATACCCCCAAAACATATGTATCTGATTTCACTTAATAGAAGTAATAAAAGCAAAATATTTGTGTATAGATTAAACAGAATATGCGATTGGCATTTTTCCTATAGAAACGCTTGCAGCAGTATTTATATTCATAATCCATATATTGGGATTCCATTCCCAATTGAAATCTCCAAAGACAGATAGATGGCGAAACTAATATTGTGATTGTGTATGCCTTAGTATAGCTTTAGCTACTGTTTTGCTGTGTGTGGATTTGAGACCGTTGCAAGAATACAGAAAAGAAAAGCAGTTCTGTCATTGAGATTACTCAAGTAATAGCCAAAAGGTGTTTTACGCGTCAATATAAAATATAGTATCTTGCATTGAAAGGTAACAAAGGCAGACATGACTCTAATGTCAAATAAAAGATCAATCTCCTTCATTTAATGGAAAAGTTTTGAGTGCATTTCTAATTACTTTACAAAGTTTACTGGGCTCGCTCTGTAATCACTGCTAGAAGAAAAAATTGTTTTTCAATTTAGAAACAGCAATTAGGAGGTAGAGACAATAAGAGTCGCTCAGCCAAAACTGCATTGTTTAACATGTATAAATAATAAATTCTCCTCCCTTTCTCTCCATACACAGGAAAATTCAGTGAAGCATAGATATTCCATTGTATAAAATGAATGTATTCCGAAATGTACAGTAAATGCTAATCTGACAGTGCACAATGCTATAAATTGTTACCTGTGGAACCTGAGGAACATGTGGAATATGTACTCTGGTGAATAGGTCTATGGTGTGGCTGTGGTGGGGCCTTACAAAACGAGATAGGTAGAAGCATCTGCTGCAATCGCCTTTATCTAGGGGAGGCGGATGCAGATATGGGATTTCCACCTGTCAATCAGACTAGCACAGGGGAGGATCTCTGGGATTATAAACCATGTGTTTCCTGTGGGCAGGGCGATCGATTCTGGGCAATGGACAAGTGGTCTGCGTAAGGTCGGTGCTTGGGATTTCTTAGGGAACATTGTGGATATGTTTAAACATTATTTGCCTCTCTGATTTAGGATAGTATTATGTCAATCCCGCATACTGAAATTCCCCCCAATATTTGCCTCTGCCGCCTCTGTTGGGAAGCTCTTCCACTGAACCACTACCCTTTCAAATTTCCCCCAAACTCATTACCCTCCGGTTTTAGTGTATGGGCCAAATCTAATACCCTATGAGCTGCAACTTGCAGCCTATAGCTGTACATATGGCTCTATGGTCTTTAGTTGCAATACTTCATATTATCTGAAAATGCTTCCCCCCTGTACCTTGTTGATGAAGTCTTGATAATGAAGCTCCTATTCATGTTTAGATCCTTTAGTCTTTCTGGTAAGTGTTTTTATTTGGATCATCATGTGCCGTTTTAACTGCTCTTTTTTACATACAGTACTCACTAATTTATTTACAGTATGTCCATCTGGTGATAGGGCTTCCTGAACTGGGTTCCCTAAGACTGTAGCCCATTATACCAAAAACCTTTTCATTAAATGCACAATATTCAAATATACCTTAAATGTATATAATAATAATAATAAGAGAGAGTCGGCAGTAGCGGCGATGTTGGGCGCAGGTTAGAAATGTTTTCCTATGTTCATGCGGCTGAGTCGCACTGCGCATGTGCCCTGAATTTGTGCATAGAATCGCAGTACAGATTGGGATGCACTTTAGCAGAAATATAAGGGGCGTTCCTGGACTGTAACTGGGGCGTAACAGGGTGGTAGCTAAACAGACGCATTTGCATAAAGACGTAGCTACGATTGCAGCAAAAGACATATCTGCGGCCACATCTGTATCCGAATCTGAATCACGTCCATAATTTCTCTCTTGATCCGTCATAGCGCCAAGGGAAAACAAATCCATTAATAATCCCAGTAAAAAATAAAATCACTAGCCAATCAGTTATAAGCATTTCCCACTTACCACTAGCGGGATGGTGAATGGGAGACTTAGGTTTAGGCTGTGGGTCGGGGGGGTTAGGTTTAGGCTCTTAGAGGGGGGATTAGGGTTAGGCAGTTAGGGGAGAGGTTAGGGTTAGGCACCCCTAAAGGAGGCTTAGGGTTAGGGGGTAGAATAGGGTTATTTATACTTACATTTTTAGCTGTCGGGATCTTCACCCCTGCCAAGCCTCCGCTGTTGGGATTTGAACCATGCGGCTTGGCGGTATTACATACTACACCCCGCTCACAGCAATGGAATAAAATATTCACATGCACAAGTGACATAGGTAATAAAAAGTCTCGATGAGCCAAGATCCGGTCACAAGGTCGACAGTAACCATGTCGACATGCATAACGTCTACACCACAATGTCAACTTTGGAATGTCGACATTGTTCAGACTGCCAGCATTCAACATGTCGGCATACTCAGAATGAACTGACATTGAAATGCCGACCAGTTGAGGATGCCGTTGGTTAGGGTTAGGTGTCAATATATGGTTCCGATTCACGTTGGAATGATATACCATAAGACGGATCGCACAGTGTGTACCCAGCTTAAGAGTTGGGGATACTGGGAGAAATACTTTCCAGAGCGCTTGCGCATCACAGGTCCATGCAGGAAGTGACTGTCACATGGCCTCCGGGACCTGGAAGAGGAAGCTGGAGCCGCCGCTGCAGCCAGGAGAAGGTAAGTGACCACTGGGCCACCAGGGACAGATGGTCAACAATTCATGTTGACATATTATCCGTGTAGACATGATGAATGTGGTCACTGTCAACCGTTCGGCCATGTCGACATTCTTAAGATAACTGTCGACAAATCGTATCACACCTGTTGAGCCCTCATTCTCTATTTTTTTAAGCCATAAATTAGACTAATCCACAATGGTCTTTTAGGAGAAAAATACTGTACAGAAATGCATTTAATTAAAAGGGATGGTATTAAAGGGGCCGGAAGTTAATGTTGACTTGACGTTTGCTCAATGTATCTTCTAAAAGATCTGATTTGAAAAACTGAAGTGCATTTGTACTATGTAGCAGGATCTCCCAAGTGTGTCGGCTGGAACATCGATGCACTGCTGCGAAACCAAGGTCATAGCCGGCCTCCAATATATTCTTATCCGAAAAATGTCTCCGAAATATAAAAATCACTGAATAATTATCCCAATTATTTTACTAAACTTAGTCAAACTTTCTTTAAATGCTATTTCATTGTTTCTGTTTCTTTCAGTCAGAACAATCTGAAGAACTTGCAGAAGAAAAGGGTAATATTAATGTTCATCAAAAGCCATATAAAATGTAAGCCTGTGAGTATCAGTTCATTTCATTACATTGTTAAAGTATTGTTTCCATGGTGACAGATATAATGGCTTTTTAAATGTAATTCTCTCTGCTAGGATGCAGTGCTCTTCCAGGACTTTATTACATTGGTATGTGAGGTAATAAATAATACCTCACAGGAATATTACTGCCATTTATATAAGACTACTCCCTAAACAAATGTCTAAATTTAGCTTGTAATGTAATGTTGACGGTCTATGTTGAATCAATGCAGACTAGCATTATTTAATCAAAGTATTATAGAGATGCTTGTTGCTGCGTGCATGTAACATTAGGATAATTCAATTTGAGAGCGGTAGGGACTGCAGACGTTGTAACTTAAAATGCTGGCTTTTTTTATCTTCAAAATGTCAATTCGGCTAAGCCGGCGGCGGTCACCAGGCTAGACCCCAAGAAAGGTTAAACACTGACTCTGCATGTTTGTCGTAGACGCCTGCGAGGCTTAAGTTCTGTAGCAAAGACTTGTTTCCAGCAAATATCATCAAGCACCATGCATACGTTTATATTACACTTTGGGGTTGATTCAGAAGGGATGATGTCATGCCGAGGGGGCGGGGCCACCTGCACCCGGATTTACAGCACTGCATGGAGCCTAGTCATGTTCCGGAGGGCTTTACAGGCTGCAGTGTGCATGCAGGCGTCACTGCAGCAACGATTCTGGCCGTTTCTGGCACCCTGCTATCCAGGGGCAGTGACAGTGCTGTCCACAGGGCTCTGCTCTCTCTGTGCGGCGGCTCCTCCCGATCAACACTGTCCTGCTCATATACGTGCAATTTTTAGCTATACACATCTCTGTCACAACTCCGCTTGTGCCTGATTGGTTGTAACTGCGTGGCAATTGGGCGCTCATACGTAGGCTTAAGGTGCGTTATCGTTCAGTCGTACACTTTATTGTCCATTTTTAAGCCCAAAAAGATGAACGATGATGACGACGCGCGTTCCCGCGGGTCGTTCGTCATCATCGTTCATCGGGCTGACATGCAGGCCAACCTGACGATCTCGTCAGGTTGCTGCATGTTGGGGAATGGGGGAGAGAGCCCGGCGCTGAACGATATCGTTAATGATATCGTTCAGCGGCTGTGCTCAATGTCATGAACGACATTGAGCACAGCCTGCCGGGGACACACTACACGATATCGCTCAGGGAGCATATCGTCTAGTGTGTATGCACCTTTAGTTTAGTGATGGCGTATAGGGGGCCCTCCAGAGCGCCTTATGCAGAGATGTTTGTACGCAGATGTCTGTAAAATTTCAGATGCATCTCTTGCCCCAGATGTAACCAGCAATGAGAATGTAAGCTCCCACGAGCAGGGATCTCTTCCCTCATGTGCTTCTCTTTACATTTTCTTCTACTCTCTACTCCCCATTAGGGCACCTAACACAGGACCGCCAACTCCTGGCAGCTTATTGTGAGTGCTTTAATCACTATTTCAGCAATGTATATAAGTCGTGTCCTTGTCCTGCACTGTAATGTACTGTAAGTTACTTGTTTCTTGTTCACCTATTAGTTCTATGTACTATGTAAGGCGCTGCGGAACACTTGTGGCGCCATATAAATAAAGGATAATAATAATATTGATAACGGCTATTTCGGTAGGGGCGAGGTCGCAAACATACGTGCAACTTGGCATACATGCACGCAGTGCGACTGCAATTGCGGCCAACTTGCATGAAACTCTGAATTTGGCCCTTTCCATCTAATTAGTAATTACAGGTCACGTCGGCTTGTATGATGGCATGTTTGAAGTTTAGGGGTCAACACTTCATCATCAATATATGTATCAGGTTGATAAAGTAATTGCTATTATTGTATGTATCTACTGTATAATGTAACCAATTTTGATTACAGAAATAGTTTCAACCTGTTCCTGTCATCCTCAGCACATCCTGCCAGGAGACTTCCCATTACGATATGCCTGTAGCTATAATACAGACATACCTCTGCATTTACCATTATCTCAATGGGAGCACAATTATTTCATGTTATGCATGATGCTGGTGCACTATGAGGGAGCCTCTCTCTTCCTGTGAGTCTAAATGTTCGCCCCAGAAGGTGATGTTAGCTGTCAGCGTAGTGAGCGGGCTTCCAGCCTGGCTTCCGCTATACCTCACAGCCCCCCTGCTGTACGCAAGGATAAAGAACAAAGAACATAAAAAGTGTGCTATATTAATGCTCTCTCCTGGGAAAGGGGTTATGGCGGTATAACTTTTATTTTACCACTCCATAGTAGTATGTAGTAAAGCAATAAGATATCATCATCCATTAATTCTCTTGCATTTTGTTTTTAACCCCATAGCTGCTAAATAATGCATCCCACACCTACGAAGGGCGAATGCCACTCATCCCGAAATGAAGGGCATATAGGAAAATCTGCTGACCATTGCTGGATTTCCTGTAGTGCTGCCGCAGGGGACCTCGTGTACGGACACACCGCCCCTTGCGAAATTAATAGGGGAAGCACTTTTTTTTTGTTCTACTGAATAATTTTTTGTTTAAAATACAAAGTATGATTTTAGTTGCAAAAGGTGGATCTGTGTAGAACCATAATCCTGCACCAAGGGGCAAATTTACTAAGCGGCTGGTTGGCTGTCGTTTAGAAACCGATGAGCATCGCCAAAATACAGTATATACTATGCATTGGTTTTGGCAGTGTTTTGAAAACCGTCGGCGAAGTCCATTGCTTTCTAAACCCATAAACCGCCGTCTGTTTAGTGGTTTCTGATGGAAAGATTGCTGCAAAAGCGCTGGAAAGCGCAGCAAGACCGAAGTAAACCAACGGTCAGTTTTTGGTGCTTTTTTATTGTATTATTTTGACTTCACACTAGCCATTAAGTGTGCCAAAGATCCAATTTACTTGGCAGGGGTGCAGTGATGTGGCTGGCACTGTTGGAACTTGGCAGGAGAGTTTTTGCAAAATAATATATTTATATAGAATGGTGAGTGTTGCTGATTCAGGTCTTTTTTCCTGTTATCGTGTCAGTTTTCTTGCCTGTTCCTATTTTTGTGTATTGTCCGTTTTTAAAAAAAATTCTGTCTGTGATTATTTGTATGTGACTGAGGTATAGTTGGCCTGAATGGTAGTGGAGTACTGTAGGTTTTATTTTATCTGAGTATGTTTATCCAGTTTATTTGTGTTTTCTGTTAATAAGGAGGGGGATAGGAGAGATAGTAACAAGGAGCAGAAGGAGCCATAAGGGGCAGATGAGGCACAGGAGTGAGCTGAGGAGAGCCAGCCTTCAAAATCTAAAGGTATCCGTAATATCCACTTTTCTTATGATGAAAATGTGGTCCTAGGGCTTTATTTATGAAGCAGCGGCTTGCGTCCCGGCGGGTAGGAGGTCAAAATTTAAAAGGGCACTCGCAGTCAGTGTAAAACATGCCAGGCTTTACACTGACTGCGAGTGCCGTTTTAAATTTACAAAAGTCACCTCTTCGAGTTCGTACATAAAGCCCCTAGTCGTAGTTCCATGTTATGCCCAGATTTTAGGGAGCCAGGCAGCCAAAATATCAGACAGGTAGAAGCAGTATATATGGGCCAATGTGGTCCAGACTGTGGATGCAATAGGCCTATTGAAGAGGTCCGAGAGCTACTGTTGAAAGAGTTTTACTGACTTCAAATGGGTCAAAGACAAAATGGTGTAGGAGAGGAAAGCAGGAGTAGGGACAGGTGGAGGGCCCCGGAGCAGGTGCGACAAGTCCTTCCGCCAGAGATTGTGCAAGGAATCAATGTCCATGACTCAAATGCACCAACTCAGCAGCCCTAGCATGGTGAGTGATTATTACAATACTATTTTGTTTGTTCTCATGCTTTATTTAAAATTCTTTCACATAAAAAGTCAGAAGATTTTTAACGCTATCCTTGCTAATACATGTTCAAAAGGTAAGCTAATACATTTATTGGGATAACATACTATGTTCTAATGGTGTTTTTCTTTTCACTTTACAACAAGAAAACAATACAAAAAACAAGAAGTAGGTGATATATTCGGAAAGATGGGTGTAGTATGATTCGTCGACAGTTATGTTGACAGGCACCATGTGTACATGAATGATATTTCGACATGATGAAATGTCAATAGACCGTCCCTGCTTGCCCAGTGGTCACATTACTTCACTCTGTGGCAGTGGTGGTTCCAGCATCTTCTTCTGGGTTCTAGTGGTCATGTGACAGTCACTTTCGGCGTGGACCTGTGATGATCCAGCTTTTTGGTAAGAATTTCTCCCTTTAACCCTAACTCTCCCTTAATGCATAACCTTAACCCCTCCTCCCTCCGCAATCTAGCCCTAATTTCCCCCCACAGCCTAGCTCTAACCCTCCCAGCGGTACCTAACCCTAACCATCAGTAATCCTCAGCATGTCGACATTTCACATGGCTACAGGTCCGATTTGTTACAAGTCGCCATTGCTCCTTGCTACACTCTCGTGCCCCGGGTGTCGCTCCTCTTCCGGGACGTCCTGTTCTCTGGCCGCATCTCCAGACGATTCAATCGGTTGCCGGGCATCGTAGATGTTGTACTGGGACGTTGCCTGCAGTTGCTCGGAGATCAAGACGCCGACTGCCACACGCACTCTTGGGAACACTGGCTGTTGTGTTCTCTCTCACCTGTTAACTATTCTCAATCTATTGCCTTGCAGGCTATTGGTACCTCACATTTTATAAGCCTGCTGGTTCAGCTCCATCTTGTCAGCTATAGCGTATCTTTACGTATCTGCCAGGTTCCTGCCAGTCGAGCATCTGTCAGTCTGTGCCCATTGTTTGTGTATGACCACTGTTCTGTTGTTACTCCAACACTCTGCTCTCGCTGTATCATCCAGAGCTCTGAATCTGTGTACGGGAGGTGTGTGCTACAAGCAGCTGTCATCTCCGGTTCGATCTGTGTCTGTGACCCTGCCACTTATGCGGCTACTCCATCAAGCAGTTACCATACAGTTCTGGTCACCTCGGCCCTCCAGGCCCAACCTTGCCATCAGTGTTGCACCTCGGCCCTCCAGGCTGCACCTCGACCTTCAAGGTCACATCCTATCATCAATGCTGCACCTCCACCCTCTAGGTCGCACTTTACTGCCAGTGCTGCACCCCAGCCCTCAAGGCCTCACCTTGACCCTCAAGGTTGCACCTTGCTGCCAGTGCTGCACCATAGCCCTCAAGGCCGCCCCTCAACCCTCAAGGTCGCACTATGCTGCCAGTGCTGCACCGCAGCCCTCAAGGTTGCAACTTGACCCTCAAGGTCGAACAACATCCCAGCCCTCAAGGCCGCACCTCGGCTCTCCAAGCTGCATCTAGGCTTTCTTAGTTAAACCAAGATCATCTAGGTCAAATTCTGTACCAGAACCATCATTAGCCACATAACATCTAGTGGTTCTTAGGATAGCCATGTAAGCTCCTACTATGCCATCTACGTACCAAGCTCTAAGAAAACAGCAGGTGGCTGTTATTGGCAGAAGACTTCACCAGTGTGGTTCTAGGGCCTTACATGGTGATTCCTAGGGGACCACAACATTATAGCCGACCAACATTTTGAGGCCATCATGGATCCAGGCCTGAATCCAGCTCAGGTGCTAGCCACACAGATCCAAGCTCTCTCAGGAATTGTCCTTACGAGTTGAGGAGGTTCATTCATCGTCCATTGCTCAAGCCATTGTGAGAGAGCCCAATGTGAACCTCCTAGATCACTTCATGGGGGACTGTAAGGTTTCCTGAATTTCAGGGAGAGCCGTAAATTTTATTTTAGACTAAAGCTGCTCTCATTTAGTACTGAAGCCCAGCATGTAGATTTAGTCATCTCCCTGCTCCAAGGTGATCCTCAGACCGGGGCCTTCAGTTTGCCGTCAGATCACTCATCACTCAGATTACTCACTCACTGCAGTCAGTCAATGCCTTTTTCGACACTTTAGGATTACTCTACGATGATCCCGATAGAGCAGCCTTGGCCAAGGACCTTTTACGATTCCTAAAGTAACCGTGGAAAGCTGCAGAGGACTACTGCACTGAGTTTCGCAGATGGGCCGTAGATAGCAGATGGAATGAGCCTGCTAGCCAGTTCCGCCATGGCCTTTTGGAGCAAATAAAGTATATCTTGGTCCAGCATCCGGCATCTGAAACCCTGGATGAGGTAATGCACCTAGCCATCTGCATAGGCCGTAGCATACGAGAGTGGAGAGTGGAGAAGGACTTACCGATTTTGCCCCCTCAGTCGAGTGCTTTGAATTCGTCAACAGCGCAAGGGGAAGCCATGCAGGTTGGGGCTTTCTGCTTGTCTGCAGAGGAGAAGCTCAGGAGGCCGACTCTGGGTCTCTATTGTGGAGGAAAAGGTCACACCGTTAATTCCTTCCTTTCTAAATCGGAAAAAGCCAAGGTCTAGAGCTGCCAGGAAAATGTCCTCTAGGCCTTGCTTCTGTTTCTCCTAAAAATTCCTTCTTAGTGCCAGCTCTCATTGAAATTTCTGGAAGGGAATTTGCTACTACTGCTTTCCTGGATAGTGGAAAAGCTGGAAATGTTATGAATGTCTCCTTTTTTAACACCCTGGGAGTTTTCTCTGCAGTCCTGCTGCATCCAATTTCCATCTGTGGGCTTGATGGTTGTCTACTATCCAATGGCAGTGTCAAGTTTCAAACGCCATACATATAAGGCTAACTGTGGGAGCCTTACATTCGGAAGTTGACACTTTCTACCTTCTGCATTGTCCTTCGGCTCCGATTGTCTTTGGACTGCTGTGGCTCAGAATCCATAAGCCTGTCTTGGATTGGAAATCAGACTAGATTCTTCGATGGGGCTCCGACTGTATTTCTAATTGTCTCTGCCTTCCTTCACGGGCAGTACAACCTTCTCCACCATCTGCTACCCCAAAATTGCCAGTCCCATATCATGACTTTTTGGATGTATTCTCCAAGAAAAAGGCTGATACACTTCCCCCGCACAGGCCATCTGGTACCTGGCGCCAAGCTCCCTAAGGGAAGACTATATGCCCTTTCTATTTCTGAGAGCAAAGCTATGGAAGAATACATTCAAGATAGTTTGGCAAAAGTGTATATTTATCCATCCGTTGGGGCAGGTTTCTTCTTCTTTGAAAAGAAAGATGGGTCGATCCAGCCTTGTATAGATTATCGGGGTCTAAACAAGGTTACTATCAAGAATTCTTACCCTCTGCCGTTCTAGGTTCTCTTTCATCAGTTGAGAGAGGCGACCATCTTTTCTAAAATTGACCTCCAGGGAGCATACAATTTGATCCACATTAGGAAGGGTGACGAATGGAAGATAGTGTTTAATACCCTCTCTGAGCATAAAGAGTATTTGGTACTGCCTTTTGGACTCGCCAATGCCCCGGCCATCTTCCAGGACTTTATTAATGATGTCCTCCGTGAGTTTCTGGGCAAGTTTGCTGTAGTTTACCTTGATGACATATTGATCTATTCACAGTCACTAGATTAATATCGTCGTCATGTCAGACTGGTACTACAGAAACTTTGTGACAACCACCTTTTTGAAAAACTTGAGAAATGTGAATTCTATGTACAGTAAAGAAAGTCTCCTTTCTGGGTTATATTATCACCTCCAGTAAATTGTCCATGGATCCCAGTAAAGTGAAGGCAGTCTTGGATTTGGTCCAACCAACAACATCAAGGCAATCCAAAGTTTATTATTGGAGGTTCATGAAATCCTTCTCCACTAGCGTGGCACCAGTAGTGGAGTTAACCAAGAAGGGAGCCAATACAGCTTATTGGGTAAGAGGTATGTCTATTGTGTCAGCGCAGCATTAAGTAAGTGAACTTGGTAAACAGAGGTATGCAGTAAATGAAATGTTTAATAAGTACACATATGAGGATAAAAATTATGACAATAGTAACAATAATTATGAAGGTTACTCTGTATGCATACAGAATAACCTTCATAATTATTGTTACTATTGTCATAAATTGACACAATAGACACACCTCTTACCCTGTATAACATATTTATTGTGGTGACTATGGGAAACTCACTGATGTCTATAGCAGCAGCATATACCAACCTCACTCCCTACCTACATCCCAACTCCCCAGTAGCGCACTACACCAACCCCTATGTCAATAGGCCTTTGACAACCTGAAGACAGCTTTTCACCCTTGTTCCCATCCTTTGTCACCCGAATCCAGAGCTTCCGTTTGTTGTGGAGGTGGATGCCTCTAATGTTTGGAGTTGGGGCCATTATATCTCAGAAGGATCACCAGGACAACAAACTTTACCGGTGTGCCTTCTTCTTTCAAAAGTCCTCCCCTGCCAGAAGAACTATGTGGGCAATAATGAGTTTCTGGCCATCAAATGTGCTTTTGAGGATTAGAGACACTGGCTGGAGGGGGCCAAACTTCAGATTGTTGACTTGACTGACCATAAGAATTTATCTTATATCAAAGCAGCAAAAAGACTGAATTCTAGGCAGTCTCACTGGGCATTATTCTTTACCCACTTTAATAATGTTATTTATTTCTGGCCTGGGTCCAAGAACATAAAAGCCAAAGCTCTCTCCCGAAGTTTTCTCCCATTTCAGAAGTCTGCTAACTCTGATAAGCCCATCATTCCCTTCTCACGAATTCATGCTGGCTTGACACAAAATCTGGCAGAGTCTCTTCAGTCTTTTCAGTCAAAGATCCCTCCAGGTAAACCTCCAGGATTGTTATTTGTCCCTGAAAGATTGAGAGGAGTAGTTCTGTCAGACTTTCATTCCTGCAGGATGGCAGGTCATGCAGAAATCTCAAAGACACTTGAGTTGCTGTCTCAATTGGTATGGTGGCCATCTCTAACTCAAGATGTCTGTGAGTTTGTTCTGGCTTGTGACATCTGCGCTAGGAATAAGACTCCCCGTATTGCTCATGCTGGTCATCTGTTTCCTCTTTTGGTGCTGTCTAGACCATGTGGTGGACCGCTTTAGCAAGATGGTGTATTTCTTTCCTTTAACTAAGCTCCCCACTGCCAAGGAGTTGTCCACTTTGTTTACCCAGCACATCTTCTGTCTCCATTGTTTACCACAAGACATTATCTTTGACTGTCAAACTCAATTTATCACTTCTGGAGGTCTTTCTGTTTGGCTCTAGGCATCAGTAATGGCAAAATGAGGTTCTGGCATATAAGCATCGAAGACCATGTGATTTCAGAATTGGGGACTTGGTTTGGCTTTCCACTAAGAACATCAAGCTCCACCAGTCTTATCAGAAGTTGGGTCCCAGGTTCATCTGACCATTCTGGATCATTGCCCAAGTTAATCCTGTGGCTTTTCAGCTCGAGTTGCCCAAAACCATCAAAATTAATAACACCTTTCACTGTTCCCTGTTATCGCCGGTATTTCATTCCACCAGATTCAGACTTGGAAGTGAGTACATGGTGAGGTTGTTTTTGGACTCCAAGTTCGTGCAGGGACAGTTACACTTCTAGGTCCATTGGAAGGGATGTTACAAGTCACTATCATGACTTTTTACACTCTCGTGCCCTGGGTGTTGCTCCTATTCCAGGACATCCTGTTCTTCAGATGCATCACCAGACTTTCCTTCGTTGCTGGGCAACGTAGACACCATACTGGGATGGTGCCTGCAGTTGCTAGGAGATCAAGATGCTGGGCTGCTGCGCGCTCTCTTGGTAACACTGGCTGACATGTTCTCCCTCACCTGTTGGCTATTCTCAATCTGTTGCCTTGCACACTATTGGTACCTTAGCTTTTATAAGCCTGCTGGTTCAGCACCATCTTGCCAGCTATAGCATATCCTTCTGTATCTTCCCGGTTCCTGCCAGTCAAGCATCTGTCAGTCTGTGCCCATTGTTTCTGTATGACCATTGTTCTGTTATTACTCCAACACTCTGCTCTCGCTGTATCATCCAGAGCCCCGAATCTGTGTATGTGTGCAACAAGCAGCTGTCATCTCTGGTCCCATCTGTGTCTGAGGACCCATTGCTGATGCGGCTACTCCATCAAGCATCTTCCGTTCAGTTCTGGTCACCTCGGACCTCCAGGCCGCACTTTGCCATCAATTCCACACCTCGACCCTCACGGTCGCACTCAGCTACCAGTGTCGCACCTCTGCCCTCAAGGCCGCACCTCAACCCTCAAGGTCACATCTTGCTGCCAGTGCTGCACCCTGGCCCTCAAGTTCGTGCCTTGCTGCCAGTGCTGCACCATGCCCTCAATGCCACAACTTGACCCTCAAGGTCATGCCATGTCCTGGCCCTCAAGGCCACACCTTGGCTCTCAAGGTCGTACCACAGCTCTCAAAGCTGCAGCTCGACTTTCTTAGTTACACCAAGACCATCTTGTTCAAGAACCATCACCAGCCGTATAACATCTAGTGGCCTTTAGCATAGCAGTGTAAGCCCCTACTATCCAGAGTTTAAGACCAGGCGGCCACCTAAGTACCGGTGAGCATATAAAGCTCTAAGGGAATAGCGGGTGACTGTTTTTGATAGAAGACCTTGCCAGTGTGGTTCTAGGGGTCTTACACTGTGATTCCTAGGGGACCACAATGTTGTCAACATTGTGAACATGTCTACATATGAGAATGTCGACATGTTGCCTGTCAACAGTTTGAACCATGTTGACAGTATGTCAATATTATGAATGTTGACATGGTTACTGTCAACCTTCTGACTGGATACCCAAAAAGAAACCAGAACAGGTATTAGGGCAGAGGTTCCCAAATGGGGTCCTCAAGGCTCCCCAACAGTTCAGGTTTTAGAGATATCCATGGTTGAGCACAGGTGGTTAAATCAAATTAACTGAGGTACTACTTAATTCACCTGTGTTCAACCATGGCTATCTCTCAAACCTGAACTGTTGGGGTCCCTTGGGGACCATGTTTGGGAACCTCTGTATTAGGGGAAGCCTGCTGCACACTGACCTCCAGCACACTGGTATACCCTCATCACTGATTCAATCTCAATTCTGAACATCATCCACTCCTCTTGTCTCAGCTGTACCCACCCTTATCCTATTACATTGTAATCCCTCTCACAGGCAGGTCCCTCTCTACCATTGATTTCACATCCTCATTTGTTTTCTCTACCTTTTATGTCCCTGCTACAGTATGTTTTCCACATGCCCCAATATTGCGGAGAACTGTGGAACCTTATAGTTCAACAACAATGGAAATAATATAATATAGTAATAATGATGATAATATTTAGTTTATGCAGAATTTGTGGGCATGAAAAAAGAAGTGCGCTGATGTTTTTACATAACACAGCAAGCCAGTGAAAGGCCCTTGGGGTCTTGCATAGTGAGTCAGCCCTGCTGAATGGGCAATTTTAAATGCATGCCAACATTGCTCTTCAGAATGTTACATTTCCTTCACTATTACAGTGAGATCTCTATTTATACCTGTAGATCTTTGTGTTCTATTCTTTAACAACCCGATTTTATATCTCCTTTGCGCACATCTGAACTGTTTCCTTTAATAGCCACTGCAGGTTATGCTACAAATACTGCCATTTGTCTTTGGATCCTTAGATGAGAACTGTAGGAAAGGCATTCATCGCTGACATCTGCTGTAAGAGAGCTGTGACCTTTTATTAGTTCATGGCTGTTTCAGTGCATGAATCAAACTCTATGAAGCTATTAGTCAATGATGTTATTTTAACTTCTTGTGGAAGACAGAGACATAAAATGTACTGGTAGAAGACCAGCAGCATCTTCTCAGCCTGAATTAGCAGCAGCTGAAAGTTGTTGTTTTTTTGATGTTGTTGTGATGTTTATTTTATTATTATATTTCTTTATTTATAAGGTGCCACAGAATTCTGCAGCGCTGTACAGTGGGGAAGTAGAGCATACTACATAACACATCCTACAAGCAGAAAAAAGAGCAAGCCAGTGCTAAATCCAGAAGATTAAAATTCAAGTGTTACATAATTACATAGTAAGGGTCATGTAAGCATAATGGGGGCCACTTACAGTTGGGCTTATTTGTGTTTAAAAACATACACCTTTTACAGGAAAGGGATTCAAATGCCGGCGGCTGTTTAGCCGCTGGTTCAAATCCTGACAGTGGCTGCCCAAAGGGAGGAAATCCTGACAGCGGTGCCTAAACCTAACTCTCCCCGCACCCTAAACCTAACCATGAGTCCCCCCGGGGCACCCTAAACCTATCTTCCCCCCCCTGCGTGGCTAAGAGGACGGGCGCCCCGGACTTATCTTGTTTGGGCCTGTGTCGTCTTGGATTCCAGCGTCGGGATTATGATAGGCGTCGGTATCGCAACGCCTATCATGAATCCCTAGTCGGCATTCTGCCATCGGGATTGTGGCCGGCGGCCCTGCGGCCGTCAGTCACATAACTACATACCACCTTTACAGTAGGGGAAGATCAATTACACTTGAGTTGCCGTCGGTATCTTCCTATCCATTATGGTAGGCTGATTCGGCTCACACCTCCATAGGCTGTATTCCTTGTAACTTCTGTAGATAACGCTCAGGGGCTGCCAGGACTTGTTCATTGAATCTTCCCCATAGAGCCTGATTCTGAGTCACACAGAACGCTGCATAAATTCCATACACCGGCCACAATGGGAAGTCTAATGTGAGCATTGTGAGTCTTTGCCACTGCACCACCCCCAACCCTCCATCTGCCGGAGCAGCCATCAGCACTATTATCAGCACTTACACCTACCCCATGCTGGGAGCAAGAGATATGACTGAAACAAGTGTCCCCTGATTATGCACACACAGGGCCGTAATTAGGGGGATGTGACCAGTGCTGCCACATAGAGCACCCTTGCTTCGGGCTAGCAGGATGCCTGGAACCGTGAAGCCAGTATCACTATGGCAGTGCCACCCAGAGTGTGCCCAGGGCAGCGCTGCATTTACCAGTGTTGCCAGCCATGCCCCCTCTTTGCATAGTCATTACGTCATGCGCTGAAGGAGCCTGGCTGCCACAGAGTGCTTGGAAGCGCTGCTATGGCACTGTACGCACGACGGTATGGTGTTTGACTTGAGCCATTCAGAGATATGGGTAGCTGCTGATGCCGGGCAGCAGGCACCAGAGCATTGCAAGCTGATGTAAGTTCTGCTCCAGCTGTAGCTCCTGTTGTCAATGAAACCCCACTAGTATATACAGTAACTCCTATCAGGGCCACTCTTCTCTAATCTCTCCCCATGTGTAGTATAGCTAGGTTCCATCACAGCACTTATTCTATTACTGTAATTAGTTTGTCTGGTGGTTCACCCATGCCAGTGTAGTGACCGGTATTATTTTAACAATGATTTGTTTGCTGCCAGCCTTGACCCCACAATGTTTAAAGTAAACGTTATTTTATCTGTCTCCAGCCCTTGACCTTGGCATGTACGATAGGGTATGTTTGATTATTAGATTTGGATACTTATGTTTATACTTTATCTACAATCAGATATTTTTATTGGTGTGCACTTGTATTATCATATAGTTTGATCATCAGTAGTTTGTTCAATATAGTTGTGCACTATCTTGTGAGTTCTTCAGTATTATCCACCAGCAGGCCAACATGATATCTGCATATCACTTACCATTTATGCATTCATAATTGTACCTATACCTGATTAGAGCAAGTGTTACAATTATAATATGCCTGTGTTGCTATTGAAATTAAATATGTGATAACTTCTCAAGGGTTTCGTGTCCATTCTGCCTATAAACCTCGATAATACTAAGCGATTAGCCTCTATTACCTAGAATTGAAATCCTGGGGTCATTTGAGTACCAGTAAGCATTTCCAACTTTACGGGATGATGGTTGCTATAAGTGAATACCTCCAGTAGTGGTTATATAGGTCTTATTACAGTAGATTCAGGTATTATTCATAACAGTTATAATAAAAACAAATGCTTTTTAAGACATGTTTATAATATTGATGACTGGTGCAGAGTTTTATTAGGTATAACATCATATTCCATAGGTGGGGAGGAGGGAAAGATAAGTTATCAGTGGGGAGGTGAGTCATTGATCATTAACAGAGTCAAGGTGAAGGTTTGGGACATGAATGCAGGGACAAGGTGGTTGGGTGAGGGCTTTATATCTATTTCTATTGGATTGAGCACCCTGCTCAAGTGGAAGTAGAGCTAAAGAATAGGAAAATCAGCCTTGCGACTGTATAAATTATCTATATGCCTTTCAGGCTATATTAATCACACCCACATTAGACAAACCATGCCTACTCAGTACATCACGCCCGTTTTACCTTTGTGATGTGAGGGGAAAGATGCTTGAGCCCCTTGCTTGTGTTTCCCACCTGGGCTAAACGATGCCAGCTAACCATGTCCCTGGTCAGAAATTAACCCATGACTCCAGCATAAGTCAGCAGTGCTAACCAATGTGCCACTTTGCTGTCCATGGCTGACAAATAGAAGACTCGTATGTGAAAAAAGTTGTAAAAGTGATTAAAGTCACCTTTGACTCAGAGTAACAGTGGAATCGGTATTTTCTTTCTTTTTCTTTCATTCATTTTAATTCAGAGGTATCAGATAACATATCTCTACCGAATGTATTGCCTCAAATCTTCCCATGGATTATTTATTTTTTGTTTAATTTTTTTAGCATTATATCTGAAAGCCCAGGGCATTAGTAAAGAAAAATAAATCACTCTATTATTGCTCCTTCTGAAATCTTGGAATAAAATGTTCTTTATGTTGCAATTATTTTGTATCCTCCTAGTTAAGATTTTATGAATAGAAATAATTACTTTTATATCTTTATTTTCTTTAATAATGCTAAGCCTCTTGCCACTGATATTACTCCCTCTCTCAGCGGTAATTACTATCATTTCATATATTCTTTTGCCTGCTTTTATTTATTCAACCTTTTGGTCTTAAAGCAGTAATTTCTTGCAGTAGATCTGAGAAACCATTTCTCTTTCAAGAACACAAGTGAACATTTTGGATTTTCCTTCTGTATTAGGTGTGATTAATCTCACAAGCTCAAATAACTAAGGGGCATATTCAAATGGGGGCAACAAAAGCAATAATCCTGCACCTGTGAGGTTTTTCCTGCAGGTGCGGGATTTTTGCTATTTCATTAGGTGCGTGTTTTTTTCTTTTTTTGCGCGCCGGGAGCTATTTATTCTTCCACCTCCAGAAAATGTGTGATTTTTTTCTAAAATCGTACATTTTAGTAAAAATCAACGGGACTTGCTCTGGCACCCTGGTGGCACCCCCCCCCCCCCGTGGACTAATTAAGCAATTGGAAGTTTCCAATTAATTACTTACCTTCTGCAGAGCTGTCTTCTGTATCCAGCGTCGGAAGCCAGGTCTTCTGCAGCAGGGTGAGTATGTCAGTGTGTGTGAGTGTTTGTAAGTATGTATGAGTGTGTGTATGAGTCAGTGTCTATGTGCCCCCCGTAATGGGTGCTGGGAGAACTACATCTCCCAGCAGCCCTTGCTCCTTCCACCAGCCTCTGGAGCCTCCCAGCAGCTCCCGGGACTCCCAGAAGTCCCCTCTCCAGTGAGAAGATGAAGGGAAGGCCACCGGGAGCCACGGAGACCCCCGGGCAAGTAAGTGAAGAATTTATTTATTTTTTTCTCAAGCAGCGCGGGGCTTTCAGCTCTGAAAACCCTGCAACCACTTTTGATACCACGGGTATCGGGAGCGCGCTTACCCGCGGCAATCCAAAATTGGGCGCATGTTTTTTTCCTAGCTAAACCTTGCGCTCAACTGAATATGCCCCTATGAATATGGATAATCCATGCATCTTCTTATTTAAATCATGGGCAGCAAAATTTGGGTCAGCCAACGGGACCATCGTCTCACCAACTTAAGTTCACTGATGGACTTTTAAAAGACCACTACTAAACCTAAAATCCAAGAACCTCCAAAGTAATAGAATAGGACATGGGACCCTGTCATTCAGGACACAGGGCCTGATTCACTACCGATCGCAACTGCGATTAGGCACGCAATTGACCGATTGTTGCGCTCTGCGCATGCATCGCAGTGCACGTGCGTGAACCGGCCACTGCGATCGGGACTGCGATCGCAGTGACTATGCAGACCCATTGCAGAGTGATTGACAGGAAGTGCCATTTGTGGGTGGTGATGGGGGGGTGGTCGGTGAAACGCAGGCGTGCCAGGGCGTTTGAACGCCATTGCAGGGGCGTGCATAAATTAGCCACTGCGATGCCGTACACAGCCTGAGGACACACAGCGTGCAATGAAGTTAGCAATTCCTGAGTAAGGTCAGAGCTTGTGCAAATGTGCGTGAGGCTGCTATGGTACCGATGGTTTCGCAGTCTTGCTAAACATTACAGATGTGTAAGGTAAAGTGGGTGTCCTTATGCTGTGGAGGCATAGTGATCGCAATAGATTAGCATACTATAGCAGTTAGACTGCGTGCGGAATCGCTATTGCAATCGCAGTTGCGATCGGTAGTGAATCAGGCACACAGTCGCTACTGCAAGTGCCCCACTACCAAGTGACCATTATTATCTAACTTTTTCCATTAATAGTTGATTGAAAAAGATACACAGGACTAATGACGTGATTTGTTCTATCAATAATTAAGATATTGTATTATTTTAAAGAAATAAAGAAAATAAAAAATCTGAGCTAGAATTGCATATATGCATTATTAACTAGGATGCAAAAGCTGTAGTATACTCAGATCATCAGAGCATAAAATGTTCCAAACAACAGCAAAAAAGAGTTGCTGCAGTGCCCCACTGTTCAATCGAAAAGCAAATACACAGATGGCATAAATAAAATAAACATTAACATTTATTATTAAAGTGACATGCAAAGAAACAATGCATAATAAATAGTGATTTATAAAAAAATATAGAAATATATAGACAAACAGCAACAGTAGCACATAAATAGTGGATTCATGAATAAGTAGAAGTAATATTCTTTTACAGTTGAATAGTTCAATAGAGTAAAACTTTATTAGAATCAAACATGTTGCCTTAGGTATTTAGCTGATTGTAACTATTGATGTAGTCATTTATAGCTGCGTCTTTATAAATGAGGCATATGTATATAAGGTTATAGACTAAATTTTGAAATAATAACTATGGAGAAATCAGTAAAAAAAATAGTCTGATCCCCCCCAAACGATAGTTAGATGAGAGCAAAAATAGTTAAGGACAGTTTAAAGGTGGTTGATTCGTCCACTTGAATAAGTTGGTTAAAAATAGGCTTTAGTATTTATTGTGGTACCCAGTTTAAGTGTGGAAAAAACTTCCTGTGATATATGAGAGGTTAATATCTGAAAGAAAAGTATTGCTCTTTCCTTTTTATAGCAGGAGCAGCCACATACTGTAGTAAAGTGATGCACTTGTTCCCAAATCCCATAACAATTACTTTAGTAATTTCAGGTCCCAGACTTCCTGTCCATTTTTCAACACAGATGGCTCAGCTCTCCAAACTGGTCCTTTTTACACAACTTCATTCGATTTTTCTGTTGTAACTTGTTCATCAATTGTGTGCAATATTTTTCCTAATTACTCCTAATCTAGTACAATTACAGTTCAAATATCTTGTATGAGGATTGTGTATATAAAAAAATTAAAATAAAAAACACAACACTGAAAAGTAAAAAAAATAAATAAAAATAAAATTAATACTTTAGGCCTCATTAATAAAGGAAAAAGTAAAATTACTGTAATATGGGAAATATCAGCCTAAAATTAAAATAACGGGAGAATAATAAAAATGTAAAGGGGAAAAAAATAAATGTTTTTTCTTTCTCTGCTCTTCCCGTTCTTCTTGTTCTTTAATTATTTTGCTATAATTTTATACAAATCTAGATAATTTTAGTAACTTAATAATCTTCATCTGTGTACTTGTATACATAAAAATGTAACAAGTACCTTGTGGCATGTTTACAGTTTTGCATTTAGAGGATAGAAGTAAAAATTAAAAATAACAATAAAAAAAGAAAGTTACAGTATACTGTATCTGCGGTTTATCTAACATGACAATGGGAATGATAATAAATTAAAAGAAAATATTAATTAGACCATCTGGAATATTGAACCTCAATATGAAGTAAATAAAGCTGCCAATGAGTGAAGAGAGAAGAATAGATTATTAGGGTAAATTAAATTATAAATAAAATTATACAGATACTGCTTTCATCTATCCCCCTTCGCTCACTGTCTCTCTGCTCCTCCCCTATAGATTGTAAGATTGAAGGAGTAGGGCCCACAGTTCTTTTATGGTTTTGCTTCCCTGACCTATACTATCATCTCCTACCAGCAACGGCTCAAATTTTTTGGCCTCACGCAGCACTGCTTTTTTGGGTATTTTGACTGCATACAGTATGCTTTAATGTATTTATAGCTTGTATCTTATGCTCTACATAGTTTTGTAATGTAAGTGTTTTGGATTATTTTATTGTTATGCTTGCACTGTTTTCTGTTTATATACTATGTAAGGCGCTGCTGACCCTTCATGGCACCATATAAATAAAGGTTCATAAATAATAGTAAGTGAAAGGCATAAGCAGAGGCATATTAAGAGAGGAGGGGGTCCGTGTGCAGTCTCTGTCCGGGGCCCTATCCCCTCTCTCTGATGGCCGGCAGCGCACTGAGCGCAGCGCCACAGCAGTAGACTCTGGGCCTGATTCAGACCTGCTTGCAAGCGCATAGTGCTTCGTAAGAGGGTCGATGGTGGCCCAGTGCGCACGCTCCGTGGCTCACTACAAAAGGGGCGGCTGTCGATGTTGATCGACAGCTCGCCCCATTTTGTAGGCGTGGCAGGGGGGGTGACTTCACAAACGGAGGTGTTCCCAAGCGATCGCCTGCCGTTTGTGGGCGGCCCCACTGACATCACCAGTGATGTCAATGGGAGAGCTTCCAGCTCTATTAGAGCCAGAAGCTCTCTGGGGCTTGCGGCCACGAGACCCTATCACAAGGGTCTCATCGCAAGCCCGATGGTCGCGATGGTCTTCACCATCGCGACCATCATCCTGGCCACTCGCAATAGCTGTGAGTGGTCACGCACAGCTATGGGAGCGGCCAGGAGGTCGAACATATATTAATTTGGATTCTGAGACGCACGTAAAGTGGATACATCTAGGGATATTTATCACACTGCGTGTTCGCCCCGCCGTACGCTACTTGACGGAGGCTTCCTGCACAGCTGTTCTTCCTGTCTGTGAAATTAGCATTTGTGGGTGTCAACTGGGCACAGGGCCGGCGCCAGGAGTAGCCACAGCCTGTGCCGGAAGGATGTCAAGCTCTCTTTTTAGTCGCGCATGGCTTAACGAAAATGGAGGCATGGCCTTATTACCATAGGTCACGCCCCTATGTGACGTTATTTGGGGGGGTGCCTGCACGTAACGCCTCCCGTGTAATGTCAGGCTGGCCCAGCACTTCGTCACTAGCTGGGCTTCCCCCAGGCCTCTCCAGGCACTTACTGCGGGGTACGGTACCACCGCACAGCTGCAACGGTTGGGGTTCCCAACCTCCCGACCAGACCACCCGCAGGATACTTAGTCCCACGGGTGGAACAGCGGGACAGTGCTGTCCCGCTGAAATCGGGATGTTGGGAGGGGTGCGCCCTCTATGGGGTGGTGCCCCTGTTTGAACGCACTGGTCCAACACCCCAGATCTTTTGCAGATGACCTCAAGGGACCCATTTGGTGGAAATGTCATGGGATTGGCGTGGGCGTGTTGCCAGAGTTCTGTGATCTTCTTAAGCATGCGTATGAAGAAGGGACGCCTATTTCTGCCGGATGTTTTGCACCCAGCATGGTGTAGGTGTAAGTGGCGATACTAATGATGACAGCGCAATTATGCGCATGATTCCGTACAGATGCTAGTAAGGTAATAAATATGCCGGCCGTGGCCATCCGCACTTTAAGATTAGAAACTCTTCTATTCTTGTTTTTTCAGGAGTGAAGGACCAAAATTTTATAATTTTTGTAACACCCCCATGAAGTTTTTCTCTCCTTTAGACCATCTGCCCTCTAATTACGTTTTTCTTTCGAAGGTAAGTTTTGTGAGATGACCTAAGTATCCATAAAGGATTTTGGGCTGATGCTTCACAAAATGTTACTTGTCTTCTCCAAATGTAATGTTTTAGTATATGTAGACCAGGGGTCTTCAACCTTGGCCCTCCACCTGCTGTGGAACTACACATCCCAGCATGCACTGCCATAGTTTTAGCATGTTGTTATATCAAAAAGGTGGGCAGTGCATGCGGTGATGTATAGCTCCACAGCAGCTGGAGGGCCAAGGTTGAAGACCCCTGATGTAGACCATGGGTGATACTTTCAGCTTCTAGACATGTTTCTAATGTAGTTATATCAGGTCTAAATCTCACTAGTACATTGAGATAAAAACTGAAATCCTTGGAGAATGCGAAAGTATAGTCAACATCTTCCAAAAATACAGCTGAACAGAGAATATTTATTTTGGATCTGTCGCCCAACAAATATTGATGAAATGATGATAGAAAGGGGAAGAGGAAGGTATTTTACAAAATATAAGAAATATGTACAATTAGTAATGTATAAAAATAAAAAATGCAATAAAATGTGAATTACTTTCAGCAAAGAATTAATTGTGGTTGAAACTCAGAAATAAATGTAGTAAAATTCGTAGAGCACCACCTAATTATTTCTGAGATCCACCACAATACCAGATATGGACAACAGGTGGCAGTGTAAAGGGCCTCCAAGAGGTTGGCTGGGCCTGATACTAGGGAGTGTGGTCATGTCATTCAGTGACCTGGCTTTATAAGCCAAGCAGGGAGTAGCAGTCCATCTTGGGGGCATAGTTCCTTTATGGCAGACCCCCAATCCCGTAGAGGCCAAGGTACTTTGTACGAGCTCCACAAAGTACCTGGGCACCCCCTCCTTTCAGCAACCCTGGCAGTGAATCATCTACACATAAAATTACAGAATCGTCACTAAACACCCTCAAAAGTACGGTAGATGATGCAGCAGTCTGATATAACACTTTATGCACATTAAGCACATCTTCAAAAAGTCAATGTAATCAAGACAAAGGGGTATATCGAGTTGGGCGTGAGGTTTAGTGAGGTAAAAACCTCACTCCCAATTTAGAAATACAGTGGGTATGCGCACTCCCGATACCCGCGGTATTCAGTTCCAAAAATACTGGTCGCAGGGTTTTCAGTTCTGAAAACCCTGCGGCGCGCATTTTTTACTGAAAAAAAGACACCACTTACCTTACCGGGGGTCTCCAGTAGTCTCCGCGGCTCCAGGTGGCCTCCCCTCACTCTTCTTACTGGAGTGGAGGCTGCTGGGAGTCCCAGGGGCTGGTGGGAGGAGCAAGGGCTGCTGGGAGGTGAAGTTCTCCCAGCACCCATTCCGGGGGGGGCCACACTAGCACTGCAGGGGCACGCTGACACCGGGACACACACACACTCACACACACTTACATACACCACACACACTGACATACTCACCACTGCTGCAGAAGAGCCAGCTCCTGACGCAGGATGAAGAAGACAGCGCTGCTGGAGGTAAGTAATTAAGGACTAATTAAGCTAATTGGATACTTCCAATTGCTTAATTAGTCCTCAGGGGGGAATGCTGCGGGGGTGTCAGAGCAAATCAACGATTTTAGGAAAAACATGCTTGCTCAGGAGGTGAGTCAAAAAATACCTCCTGACGCGTGTTTAATAAAAAAAACATGCACCTAATAGAATAGCAAAAAACCCGCACCTGCAGGAAAACTCTCGCAGGTGCAGGTTTTTTCTATTCTTGCAGCCTATTGAATATGCCCCAAAGAGTCTTCAACTGTATGCAGCCTTTATAAAGCCCTCACTCCAACCAAGATATACTGTACATGAAGCTAGACTGGATTTGCATTTTCTTGTTGGTTCTTTAAATTTTGTGTTTGATTAAGTTTATATGCTGTTCACAGGCTTAATCATTATTCTACTGTTTCCAAACCATTGACATCAGCTTTGTGCACTACGATTCTACAGTCTGTTCTCCAATCCATACACTTCAGCCCCTCACAATATGTGTTCTGTAAACTAAGCGGCTTGTTCATGCATGGTGTGTCTGTCCCCCTGCCAATTGGTTTCCTCCTTGGGACAAAGAAAATGTTCCATTTTGCTCATGCCTAAACATGGCCCATGGTGGTAAAGCTGTGGTATGGAACTTTGAAAAACCCATCAGAGATAGCCATCCTGAAGCAAAGAATTCTTGGGGATGATGCCTCCTATGAGATGTAGATCTATGAAATGTAGACCTAGATTTCTGTCTGGGAGCAACAAATGGTGGTGCCAGTTTTTTGTCTAGAAGCCTAAACTTGCTGCATCTTTGCATTCTGATGGCAACACTAAGGGACACTGGGAATACCTGACCCAGTTTTCCCTGCAGCTAGAACTACAAGTAACATAATTTACCACAGAACAGACTGAAGTAGGAATG
The DNA here is from genome assembly GCA_031769625.1 of Taudactylus pleione. Lineage (NCBI taxonomy): Eukaryota > Metazoa > Chordata > Amphibia > Anura > Myobatrachidae > Taudactylus > Taudactylus pleione. The sequence continues at coordinate 11,155,930 of JAUIMM010000710.1, forward strand.
TCACCCCCTGCACCTAGCTTTTGCCATACCACTCCACGAGAACAACTTTTTGAGGGCTGGCAGCATGGATTTTTTGCTATGATAAAAATGCTGCATTGAGCAGTCTGAAGTAAAACTAAAAAATAATGGCCCTCATTCAGAGCCGTACGCTCTGAGCAGATCGCACGCTCTGCATGAGGGCCGGGCTCCATTTTCATGGAGCGTCCTCCTGGACGCTCGTATAGCTGTGGGTCACCACCCACAGGCTATACGAGCGTGCATTTTGATGGCCGCGATGGTCGTGACCATCGCGACCATCGAAATTGCGAGCCGGAGCCTGCGGTTGAGGTTTTCAACCGCAAGCTCCGGAGTGATTTTGGCTCTATCAGAGCCAAAATCACTCCCACTGACATCACTAGTGATGTCAGTGGGCCGGCTTCTGACGGGAGGCGTTCCCGTGGGAACGCCCCCGTCAGGGAGGCACGCCCCCGGCACGCCCACCAAAGGGGGCGTGCTGTCAATCAACATTGACAGCACGCCCCCTTTGATCGGACACAACGAGCGAAGGAAAGTCCTTCGCTCGTCGTGTCTGACGCATGCGCACGACGGAGCTCCCTCCGTCGTGCGCATGCTCAGTGCAGACCATCGACCCACTTGCGAGCGGACAGCCGCTCGCGAGTGGGTCTGAATCAGGCCCAATGTATAGTAATTTGTAACGGAAACAGTAATTAGCTGTTTCTGTTTATATATAATGAACAAATATACAGTACCTGTATTTGCAATAAAATATCAAGATAATTTAATCACTGTATGTTCACCTACAGTATAAGAATATTTGCAAGTGGTCCAATTACCACATGAATACACACACTGCTGCTATTAAAGAGTGCTGAGCAGAGCATTTATGTATAATATCAGTATCTTAATCAAAGGAAATGCACAAAACTGCAATAGCTCTAAAGCACACATAAGAAATGCTCACACAAGTAATGAGCACATTTATCTATGATGTCAGTCCCTCGTGTTCAAGTGAGATGTATAAATGAAAGTGCAGTCATGCTAAAGTGCATAGTAAGATTGCTCATACAAGCATCCAAAATGTCATCTTGTTCGAGGGTTTTTTTTTTATTATTTCAAGCAAGAAATGTTATTGAGAACTTGGAAAGTCATCAAGATTGGCCCAGAACGAGGAACGTGGCGGCTCAGTCTCACAGTAAGCCATTAAATTCTGGACTCTCAAAGCACAGAGCGATAGAACAATGACTCATGCCAAGATCTACTTGCCTACAAACAGTGAAAGTGGCATTGGAGTGTGCTATTACCTATAGCAAAGAGGTTGCATGAGTAATATCAGGATTTTTTGCAAAACCCAGACAGGGACACTCCAACCCCGAGGAGAATGTAACGTCCCAATTGATAAGGAGCAATACCTGCTGTCTGAGCCTCAGACAAATGCCATAACCACCTACATACAGTCTATAGAGTTTAATTAGTTAGTTGGTACAAGATTATTTGATTGTGGTGAAGAAGAACCATGAATTGATTATCAAAGGCTGAACTAAATTACAATCAATAATCAATACCCATTCTTTTACAGGCATGATGGGCCACGGTGTTCACCAAACTAATCCCATAAGGGACCTACAATCAAATCCCTTTCTAAGGAATGAATGAAGAATGAGCTTTAACATGAAATATTGTTTACCAAGGATACCTGCTCATGCTGTTGGACTGTCTTACAAGCATGGTTGAATTTCATCTTTAGACACCTGCTGGAGATAGCAGTGCCCATCTACCCTGTTGATAGCCTCATTCTCTTCAGACTGCTTGAGGAACATCACAACAACATGAGACATGTTTTGATTACCTTGACCAAACACGGAATTCCAAAGGCATAACATGCTTTCAACACATTGAATCTAATCTTCATCTATATGTCCAGAAGACAGGCCTATACTCTATAAATGAGTGTATCTGACAGTGGATTAGGAGTCATGCACTTCATGACTGACAACAAAGATGTGTTTCAGCCCTGCTCTTTCTTTTCAAAGAGGCTCACTTTCACCGAGGTCACCTATAACATGGGAAACCTAGGAGATATTCTTATGGCTCTCACTGATTGGAGGCATCTTTTGAGTCCAGAATCCTGCTCTCTATGCTTAAAAACCAGAAGAACCTGCAGTATATTCAGGGGGTGAAGAAATTAAAAGCTTGGCATGCATGGTGGTCTTTATTCTAAATAGGCCAGACTTCAGCATAGTCCACCTGCCAGGATATATCAATGTGAAATCCTATTGATCTATTGTGGACGCACAGTGATTAACATTGCAGCCTCACAGCACTTGGGCCATGGGTTTTAATGCAACCAGAGCCCATTTTTGTGTTGATTATGTATGTTCTGCCTATGTTTTAATGTTTACTGTAAATTGCTGCATAATATGTAGGCACTATTAATGATAAACACTAAATGGAAGGCAAATACATTGGGTCTGATTTAGAGGTGGACGCTAATGCATGCGTGGCTGCGAGCAAATGTTTGTGGAGTTGCAGCGGTGGTGGTAATATGCAAATACTAGTTTCAGCCTCCCTCTTGTGTACTAGTGTATGATGAACTGTGCAAGCTCTGAAATGCCCACTTTTAATGCTCGTGGACAGTGCAACTCCACCGGCAGTTGTAAACACTCCTCCAACGCCGCACCATTGAGTGCACCATTAACACGATGCTCTGTGGCTGGCACAGTGTCTGAAAATTCTATAAACTTGGCCACTATGGTTGTGGATCTGCATTTCAGAATACAGCTGTGTTCACTGACACGCCTGTGGCACTCTCATAAGACAGACTCTCTTTTGCGTTCACTTCAACCTCCCAGACACCGCCCAGGAACGCCCATGGCTCCGCCGCCAGCTCAAATGGGAGCAATTCCCTATTCAACAGTGGTGTCTGCATACACTCAATGATATGCATACACCATGGGGGTTTCCAGGGCTTTTCACATATGCACAGTAGCAAATAATTGCTCAATTGCACAAACATCGATAATGCGTCCACCAAGTCCATTATCTTCCCAGCCATGATTCAAGGAGTGGCCATCTCTACGGAGATGCTGAAAAAAATGTCAAACTGGTTGCATTCATCTTGATGCCAAGATTTAGTCTTAAAGAAATGGTGGTTGGCACCGTAAAGAATTACATCATGTAAATAATGAAATTCTGCACCACCCTTCCATGCGGCAAGTTGCCATGGAGCAAATCTTCAGTATCCTGATGTCTCTACTACAGATATGTGGTTTGGTTTTCCTGAAATACGAACACACCCGAACTTAGGCGTTCCGAGTCGAATCGAGTCCCAGTTCGGAATCACTTTGGGGGTCCAAGTCAAACCGAGTTCCATTTCGGCTCTGGAGTCAGTCCGGAACTCGGATTTAAAAACATAACTCAGGTTTTGGATTGCATGTAAACAGGACCTAATTACATGATTTTGACTGTTTTATCAGTTTTTAATAAATTTTTATCTAATTTTTCATGAATTTTATACATTTTTAAAGAATCCAAATCCTAACCAAAACCGAATCTGAACCAAAACACTTGAAGGTTGTTACGCCAACACCAAAATACGATGATGAATTAGAACCAAAACACATCTCCAGTCTCTACGCATCTCTGCACATCCAGGTGCATTCCAAGGGGCAGATGCAGAGTACCACGCCATTTTGTATACCGTATCTTGCGTAATTTATCTCTACACATGCTCAGAAAGCGAAGGAACAAATAGGCCACTGTGCAGAGCCTCACACATTTTGCACAAGTCAAAACTTATGACGAGATGAAACTGAGATGGCAATAGGCGTTCTCGCATAGGCAAATCTCAGTAAGGTCATATTTACGTAAATGCTGTTCCTGCAGACCATTTGAAACGCGCATATATGCCAGTTAACAGGAGGAACTATTACACCTGCCATAGGGAAGATTCTACTCTACCAAAGTACATTTCCACAATCCAAAACTATAAACAGCATTACCAGAACATATCGTTAAAATGTATTACATTCATTTTGTAGAGATTCTGCCTGCAAGAGTATCGTTCCCATGACCTTTGTTTAAAAGAAAAACAAAATCCCAAGTAATGAGTTGGTAACAGAAACTATAGCCCAAATATGTTGTGTGAAAAGTCAAAAGGTGTCAACAAAAATATTCTTATGCAGTAGAACATAGTGGTCTTATAGCTGTATTTATAGCCTGGTGAGTGCTAGCTGAGTCATGCATATGCACCGCATACATAGTTATATAACTGGTGCCAGCTTATTAAAATGGGTCTGCACTGGCAAACAGGCAAAACATTAAACACAACGTTTCAGGAAAATCCTGCAAATAATTGGTAATCTTGAAAGTAATGTCAGAGTACAGTATAACAAAAATATTACTTAAAATAATAATGTATTCTGAATGTTTTTCATTAATGCGGATAGAAGTGACCTAGATTTATAGTGTGGAACATTAAAAGCTTCTACAGTACTATACATAGTTTTTGTTTCATGCAGGCAAAATAAAGTGCTTAGGGTCCCCCCAAGGAATACAGGGCCCATTTTTATTATAGTCTGAGAAAGCATTGTGGAAATTTTTTTACATTGTTTTCTATTTCAGGCGTTTTCTATTAATAATATTTTATTTGTTATTTATTTTATATATAGAGAGAGAATAGAACATTTTCAAAGTTAGGTGGAACGTCTAAGGGAATGTTAGGGCTAGATTCACAAAGCGACGGCTTTTAAAAGCCACCAATTTTCAGTGGATTTGAACCCGAAATTGAAAATGGCAAAAATATTAAATGCAAAACCAGAAGTTTTTTTTTTTTCATTTTAGGATCAAACCCACCACTTAGTAAATCTAGCCCTTGGATTGTATGGGCATTCTTCCAAACACATGGTTTTGATACTCCAAGAAAAATAATTGCGTGGTTGACAGCGGTGTAATAATACAGCCAAGTTTAGAAAAATGCATAAAATAGTAAAAATAAACAAATATGGAAAAAATAATTATATATTAATGGCCTCTTCTTTTCCTTGATCTGAGCTACGTTTTTCACTTCTACAGACGTGCCTTGCACGGTTTCGCACTGCCAGAGTCGCACACATCTGAGTCACATCTCTACTTGCGGTTAAAGGGGTATAACTGGTTGGTAACTGGGTGATTGCATGCAGGCGTAAAGAGAGAGATTGCAGATGATTCTTTTACACCAAGCATAGGGATGGCACAAGGGGACACTGATGATAATGACCGCTGTGACACCATACTTACGGATATACGGTCTGACTGCAAATATGTATACAACTGCACATATACAGTAGGCGAATATCTACGTTTTGTTCTGTGTCTTACATTCATCTCTGCCTCAGCCCCTAAATACTAGAGACGAACGGTTCAGTTTTACTTGGTTCTCTTCACCAAATAAGCGCAAGTTCGATTTTATGTTATTGGCTATCCAAAACACAGGAGAGCTGGGTAGCCAATAGCATGGCATCTTTGAGATCCGAACGTAGCCAAGTAGAACTGAACTGCTTATCTACATACTCAGAGTTAGGATCTGTGAACCAGTTACTATTATTATTATTATTATTATTATTACCAGTTATTTATATAGCACACACAGTGTCGGACTGGGGCATGAAGGGCCCAACGGGGGAATGCAGTGATAGGGGCCTATACTTAGGGGTGTGGCCAGCCTCCAGAGGGGGTCTGGGCCCCTTTAAATATATACATATTATATAGTAAATACTGCTAGTGAATGCATGATAATGTACCAGATTAATAACCACAGTGCATTGTAGAAATTACACAGTAGTCCTGTCCAGTATAATTCAAGTACACAATCTGGAATCTGATCCCTAAAGAAGGGGGTGGGCCCTCAGGCACTGGGAGCCACCGGGCGTTTCCCCTGTACCCCTGTGGGCCAGTCCGACCCTGAGCACACACATATTCTGCAGCGCTTTACAGAGAATATCTGGCAATTCACATCAGTCCCTGCCCCAGTGGAGCTTACAATCTATATTCCCTATCACATGCTCACACAACATACACACTAGAGACAATTAACCTACCAGTATATTTTTGAAGTGTGGGAGGAAATTGGAGCACCCGGAGGAAACCCACGCAAGCACAGGGAGAATATACAAACTCCTTAGTGGGAATTAAAACCACAACCTCAGTGCTGTGAGGCAGTAATGCTAACCGTTACACCGTCTGTGCTGCCCCTAATACTAATAAGGGTTCTTACTCTGATAGATAGCAGAGCATCACTTGCACATTATAGGGCAGCACTGAGCTTTACAATTGTCAATCAAAATTGTAAGTGTTACTATGCAGAGCATTGCCACATTCATAGACCTGACTCATGTCCTAAATTTGATATTGAGAGTTCAACTCTTGCAAATCTTTCATTAGAATTGTATAATTTCCTGGAATTCTTACACCTGCTGTACAGGAACCACACGTATCCTAGATGTACATATTGTATTATTATACATTTTTTTTTCTATTTTTTTTTGGGGGGGGGGGGGGGAGTGGTTTATATGAAAAACACCGTTAGTTTCACTTCAAGATTGCACGGTGCTCTGAAGTGATAATACAATTAAAGTTGACATTAGTGTTTATTGCTGTAACTTTTTTCCACCCAGGTGATTTTAGAATCACATTGGTCGAGACACTAAGCTGCCTTCTCACTAAGCAGTCACTTCTCTTCCCAGGACACTGAAGCAATGTGACAGGTGATATTTTATAGAGGTTGACCCTCCCAGTCACCCCCACCTTTACCATTATTTATGTGAAGGCAGCAGGATGACTCAATAGAAACACTCCAATCCAATAGATCAGAATAAAGGGGAGATTGGTTACTTTATTTTATAGGTTATTTTGAGCTAATGATAAATGGTGATCTCAGGAACTACCTGAATGAAGGATGATTTCGAGAACAACACGAATGAATGATGATCTAAGGGACTACGTGAGTAAATGATGATCTCAGAAAATATATAGAACAATAAAGGTTCATAGGTAGAAACAGGGGCGCCGAGAGGGGGGGAGCGGGTACAGATTGCCGGGGCCCGGGCTTCCTTAGGGGCCCGGCGGGGGCCCGGGTCCGGCGCCGCTCCCCCTCCCTCACAGCAGCCCAGCACACAGCGTGTGCTGAGCTGCAGTGGAGACTGCAGCCTGTGGGGGGGAGCGATCACACTGATCGCGCCCCCCCTGGCTTTGAGCAGGGCTGAGGGGGCCCAGAGCGCCCCCTCCCCAGCGCGCGGCGCTGCAAATATTTTTTTTCCCCGGGAAGGGGGCGTGGTCACATCTCCCGCGATTAGGCCACGCCCCCTATTACTCGGGCCCGCCGCGGCTCTCAGCGGGCCTGGGTAGAAAGTGAGTTCTATATTTATTTTATTGTTTATGTATTAACAGTTTCTTATATAGCGCAGCAAATTCCGTTGCGCTTTTTTAAAGTGCTACAACTATATACATTTATACAGACGTTCCACTATGTTTTGTTTTTTCTCGACTAAGTGCTTTTTACTTTAAGCTTACAGAGCTGTTGTTCAGTCTTTCGGCTGTGTAATCTTCGCCCATTCAGAACCATTCAGTTGTACTTTAAAGAAGTACTGTAGGGTTATGCTCTAAGGCTTCCTACAGCTTGTTAATGGGATGTAGTCAACATGTCGACAATCACAATGTTGTCAGGCAAATGTCAACACCTGCAAAATGTTGACATGTGAAATGCAGACACGGTTAAAATTTTGCCATGTTAAATGTCGACAGTCATAATGTACCTGTAGACATTATGGTGTCTATCTAATGAATGTCGATTTTGTGATTGTCATTAAGAAATAATGAAACCTGTCACTCTCCGGACTATTAAAACCACTTCCTTACCACTCCCGTGCCTGTCCAGGATAGCACAGAGGTCCACTCACATTGCACATCGCTCCTGGCTGGTGCTTAGGTCTGTCTGTGCTGCTCCTGCCCCGTCTGCTCAGTGTCCTGTTACTGAGCATGGAGATGTCTCTCTGCAGCCTCTTACTCACAGAGTGTTTTCCCAGCATGATGGCACACAGGCTGCACACCAGAGTTCCCCCCTAAACAACAGTATGGGCGCAGCCATGTTGGACTCTGTCACCTGACACTCTTCCTCCACTCTGAGCGCTGACCAGCTGATCGCAGCATCCAATCCCTGCGGATCCTCTCCTATACCATTTCCTGACTGGCCTCTGTTGCCAGTACAACTTCTATCTGAAGTTACAGCTCAGTGCTGAGCTCCCAGGTACTCCGTATCTGAACGTTCCCAAGGCCAGATTCAGCAAGGATCGGAAGTGCTAAGTCGCATGCAGTCGACCGATCTTAGTGATCTGCACATGTGTATGCATCGCAGTTGCAGTGCGCGAATTAGCCACTGCGATCAGGAATGAGATTGCAGTGTGTATGCAGACCCATCGCAGAGTGATTGACAAGAAGTACCATTTGTGGGTGGTGACGGGGGTGGTCGGCGAAACGCAGGCGTGCCAGTGAGTTTTATCGCACATTACAGGCGCAGTGGCATGCGCAGCCTGAGCTTTAGATACCGACAGGAAGTTTAGCAGCTTGCGAGAGAGGTCTGACCTGCCTTAATTGTGCGTGAGGTTCCGATGGTACTCGATGATGTTTTCACAGACTTGCAAGGTATTATGGATGTGAGTAAAGAGAAGTGGGTGACTTTATGTTGTGCTGCGGTGGCATTGCAATCGCACTCATTTGCAAAATTTACCACAGAACTGCGTACACGCTTGCTGATGCAATCGCATCAGCGATTCTTGCTGAATCAGGTCCCCAGTCTGTTATACCCAGTTCCTATATCTGGTAAACAAGTCTCCTATACCATCTTGCACACCAGTCTGGTTTTTACCACTGAGACTTGTTCTTACAGCCACCATCGGTCTCATCTAATGCTTCCAACATCGGACTCTTATCAATTAAGTTCTTCAATTCATCAACATTGGTCCCTACCAATCAAGTTCATCAATTCAGTAATATCGGACTCATTTCAATTATGTTCTTCAATACTTCAACATCGGTCTCAAACCGATCAAGTTCATCAATTCTCCAACATCGGATACAAATCCATCAAGTTCTTCAAATCATAAACATCAGTCTCAAACCGATCCAGCTCTCAATCCAGCATCATCGGTCGCAATCCGATTCTGCTCACTCATTCAGTATTATCATCTCCAGTTCTCATTCCAAACCTGCTGTTTGATAAAGACATTCTCTTTCTGTCCTCGCCTTCGGACGCATCATCCACAGCCGTATCTCTATCTCCTCATATAATTACATGAGGAGGCCCTGGCTCAAGCCACCCAAGTTCCTTCAGGCATCTCTGATCTCCCGTTTCAGCCTCCCACGCCTGTTCCTACCCAAACAAACCCTCAAGTGACAAAACCCTGTAGATATAACACATTGAGTATGCTTAAAGAAGAATCCACTGTTATTTTATTATACATACATTTCTCTCTGCTTCTTATTAGGAACTGTGTGGTTTCCATGCCCAGGACCTCCGGTGTTTTTGAGAAGCTTAATGCTGCCTCCTTCAGTAACAGTTTCTCCAAACTTGACAATAACTTTGTCTAATGCTGATTGGATAAAGCTGCAGCTGTCTATCATTAGCAACATATTTTGAACAAATTAGATGATGTCCTTTCAAATGTCATACTAGACCTGCACCACTGATAGTACATAATGCAGGTTTGTAACACATTGAATGTAGAAGGAACTAGGCTACTAGGCTGTCACAGCAATGTATTAAATGCATGTTGTATGTATATAGAATTAAGCAGGTGGCACTAAGGGTATTGAGGAAAACGGCATGTACAGGTCAATGTTTCAGTAATCTTTAATCACTTCAGGTCCTGACGAATGTGATTAAAGATCAATTAAATTTTGACCTCTGCAGGCTATTCTTCTCATTACTGAAGATATATACCGACGCCAGAAGACATCCCGACTGGGGCAGGTAAGTACCCTAACCCTCCCCTGTCCCCCCTCTAACCCTCCCTTAGTGGTGCCTAACCTCCCCCGGTGGTGCCTAACCCTAAACACCCCTTCCTGCACCCTAAACCTAAAGGTGCCTACACACTTACCGATTTTTTACCCGATCTGGCCGATTTCGATGCATTGGAATGACAGATCATGTAAAAATGCCCAAGTCGAGAGTCCCCGCTGGTCGCACATCGTATCGTCAGATCTGCCGTGCTGTAGGGCAGTTCTGCCAATCTGAGACACAAAAGCACTGGAAAAAGCCTGGATGCACGATAGATCGTTTGTAAATTGGACACTTTAAACACCAAATCGTGTGCAGAGCCAACGGGGAGGAGTTTCAAGGGAAATCGTATACAATGTCGGATCGTGTGCAGATCAGTAAGTGTGTAGGCACCTTACTGATCTGCACACGATCATGCCTCCCATTGGCATTATGAATTTTTACATAGAAGTCTTGTAAAGGGGTTTTGCAAATATGAAAACATTGTATACAATTTCGTCCTCTACTCCACAGTGGGAATCCTTCCCTTGTAACCTTACCATTTGCCTGGGGTTCCCATTCTCACTGTAATGGGATATGCAATCTGTTCAGATTTACTAAAAGTAAATTGTAAAAAAAAAAATACCGGAAAGAGCCCCAGAAAATGAACGCCATCTGCAAGTGGCGTTATAGAGACTTCCCTCCGTTCAGCAGGGCAGAGAGGGAGATCCCTTCCCAGGTCTCCTGCTCTGTTGTGTACAGCAAACTGACAGTGAGTGATGAGTGAGCTACATGAAGATCTGTCCAGAAACTCACCCATCCCTCACAGAACAGAATGGAACACCTGACTGCATACAGAAAGCAGACTGCATGCATAAGGAAAATAGATGTTTGTAACAGAAAATAAATAAAAATAGCTTACCTGCACCCTCAAATCAGTGATTGGTGAGCTCCTTCTGTGATCAGCTGATCTGCGCGGTCAGGTAAAGTGCAGTGAAAGTCTCAGCCGACATCTCAGCTGACCGAACAGATCAGCTGACCGGGTCTCAGAAGGAGCTCACTGATAAACGATCCCTGGGTGCAGGTAAGCTATTTTCTATTCATTTTCTATTACAAACATCTATTTTTTATGCATGCAGCCAGTGTCCTATTTGACACAAGCGGCATACTCGTCTCCACACTCTGCACTGCCTTATTGGGCATGTGCAGACTGTGCCGCCTGCAAGTAAATGCTTTCACTTACTGACAAGCTCTGTCCCATGATGCGAAGTTTAATACATTCTTGCAATATTATCAAATATCGCATTGTGAATGCAGTCTGAATTTTCACATCTCAACCGTGCACTGGTGGAGACCTACAGATGTGTTCACATACATCTATCCTCTATCCTGCCTGCACTACAAGTCGCGCTACACAATGAGGGAGCTCCGTGTGACTCGGTAGCGCGATCGTGTTTCTGTGCAATGTTTACCTTCAAATGCATCTTATTCGCACAGCGATGTAAATATTTAACACAAGCAGCTTCTGCTAATTAAAATTATATGCAGCATGCCTATGTTCTGTGTGCGACTGCGGGTGAATAGGACGCGAATAAGATGCATTTGAAGGTAAAAAGTCGCACGAAAAGACGATCAGTGCTACAGAGTCACACCATTGCATGGCGCGACTTGAAGGGCTGTTTAACGTGCAAGGAGGGTAGATGTATGAGAACACATCTGTACCGCAATTCATATGGTCCCTGAAACCAAGACATTTGCACCAGTTAGGAATGACACAGCTGCAGAGAATCCATGAAAGTCACTCAGCATCGTCCTAAGAGGTTCCGGCATCGTGGATGACATCGCTGCTGTGTAACTGCCACTCAGGACGCTCCCTACTTGTCTCCATCCACCTTTGTACTATGTAATTAATTACTGTAAATTTGTGGTATATTTTTTTCCCTTTGTACAGTCCTATGGATCTCCTGTGGCACCATATAAATAAATGATAATAAAAATAATTTCTACTGGACAGTATCTGCAGAAATGCTTGAGAACTGCAGGATGGCGGAATCCAAAGCATTAGCCACATGTAGTCAGTTACCAATGCTGACGGGTATAACCAAAAAAAGGAAACACCTGCAAGTTGCTAGATCCTCAGACAGAGGGCTCAATTTACTACAATCCGCATTTGTAATGCAGATTGTAGTGTGATATTACCGACTAAATTCGCATTGCGAATTCAGGCAATATCACAGGGATTTACTACAAATCCCTTGCAGGGACAGAGCTTGCGAGAAAGCTCTGTCCCTGCGAATCCCATCCGCACACTAGTCACGGTATTTTCGCAAAAAAATACCGTGACCAGTGCCCCGTGCACGCGCCGACCGACCGTCGCTGCTACCCCCCTGGCACTAAGCCCCGCCCCATCATTAAGCCCTGCCCCCCACAATCACGGATCCCCCTCTCCCTTAATTACACTTACCTGCATGATCCGGGCTCCGGTGATGTCTTCCATGTCCTCCGGTCAAGTGATATCCCATACTGCACTGGGACCCGATCACCTGATGACCGGGCCGCAGTGCACTATGGGAGACCAGCTGACCGGAGGGAGGACATCACCCAGAGTCCCGACCACCGGTCCCTGGAGTCAGGTAAGTAAATTTTTTTTTACTTTTTATTTTTTATTTTTTGCAGTGTATCAGCTTGCGGTCTGTTTAGACCACACAACTGATTACTGGGGCCAACTCCCGGCTCTGCTCTCCCAGTTAAAGCAGAGCAGGAGTCCGGTAACCAGGGGAGACCCAAAGTGAACAAAAATAAACATCATAAAACTTTCAATTGAAGAAATAATACAATTGAAATAAAAGAATCTAGAACAAAAAAGACATAAAATACTATATGAGAGTTTCTATAAATCTGAAAGTTTTTAAAAATGTTTTTAAAGGACAAATTTATAACAAACTGTTTATTGCTGGGTACACACCCAATGGGCTGGCCGGTCCACCGATTTGGAAAGTGTACACTTACCAATCTGCTGCCTGACATGTCTGGCCACAGAAACCGGAAGTTAAGTAATTGTCGGTGGTTCCTGTGGCCAGTATACGGGTGGTCAAGGGGTCGGGAGTACACGCATGCAAATGCACTGATATATCTGCATTGCCTGTGCTGCAGGGCCAACCTGATATGTCCGTGAACAACGGCTTTCACAGACATATCAGGTGTACACATCCGCCGATGCACCTAGCTTTAGATTTCAAAAAGTCCTTATTTCTTTTTTTTGTTCTTGAAAACATATATTGCCATGCTTTCTTTGAACAACAGATGTATTATAATCTTTGTCTATCCTCAGTATACATTTCTATTATGGAGCTGATTCAAATGGGGAAAAAAACCAAAATACATTATGTATATTCTATAAAATGTTTTTTTTTCTGTGTAGCATAAATGAAGCCACCTCCACAAATTTGCATAACAGGAAGTGGCTATCATTAATCTGTGCGTTTATTCTTGGGCAAAGCTCTTTATAAAGTACCATGTCTATTTTTCTCACCAGTCATCATTCAACTGTCGATCAACTTGAGGGAAGAACCGGCTACTATTTTGCCAGTGGAGATTTCTGTGAAATGCACCAAATGTTTCTATGTGAAGGAAATCAGCCTCATCCGTATGGAACAGATGCCTTGATTAGCCTCGGGAACGTTGTGCTGGGTTGTGTCATGTACTAAACATACACAGTTATTTGCCAATACGTTTATTAAACAACTTTACGTCCATGTGCTTTAGATAGATTGTAGTATCTAGCAAGCTCAAGATCGTGTCTGTTTTATTATGCTGTTTACAATGCATATGGCAGTAAGAATACAGATGATTTTGCTAAGTATCGTTTGCCAGCAAATATTACAGCGAGGCTGAGAGCTTGACATTTTTTTACAGGCAATCTGCCTTCCACAGAGTCTCGGCTCACAGAAGCCTGGTTTTCAGCCCAAATATGCAAATATATATTTTTTCCTGTGTAATAAACTTGGAGCGTTTCCATTCAGATAATATAGAGGTAAAGAAATAAAAAGTGTTTAAAAGGAAACACAAAGCCTTAAAAAAAATTTAAGTATTCTTATACATTTTTTGGGCTGGAAATAAAGTTTAAACCAATGTTGTATTTCAACGGTTCAACTTGTGATTTGTAGGCTTCAGCCAACATGCATTAAGTTTGAAAGTATAGCAGTATGGGCTTTCGCATTCTATGGCCTTACTTTACTAGTGGTAAACTAGGAAGGCTCATTACTGTATGTACACAGCACATTTTAAGGGAAGTTACTTTAGGTTGCCCTTTGTCATGGGTTCCAATCAATAGATCTAAAGTAAAAAGGTTGACAGTGTCTAGGTAGACACCAACAGGTAGACAGGCAATAGGTTCGACAGGTACAAAAGGTCAACACACAAAAGGTCGACATTGATGAAGATCAACAGGTACAAGAGGTCGACATTGGTATGGTCCACATCCTTTGTAATAGCTTTAGAGGCCATTATACTGTGCTTTGACAAAGGCACTGAAAAGGATGTTTTTCACTTGAATTAATTCTTCATTCCTGCCCAACACGCCATGACTTGGGAAGAATACCATTTAAATGGATAGACAAAGGCAAGAGCAGTGGAGTTTTAAACAAAAAAAATCTCTTACACTGCTCAGCCAATCAAAGATGAGAATGCTTCTGATTGGCTGCCAAGCTATTAAAAAGCCAAGCTCAGCAGAATTTAATTCATTTTATATTGATTGCGTCATCCATCCATCCCAGGACGATTCTTTTATTGTTTTTTTTCCATTGTAATACATTGGACCAAACCAGAAATACGGTTTTACTTGTATATTGGACAAAATATAGTAATTTTTAATGGGGCCAATAATTAAGTGGTGGTGGTGGGTGCTGTGATCATTTTATTATTACAGTTGTGCACTCTCATGGCCCTACAAGTAAAAGTATGCACTTAAACCCACGTGCATGCTGGGGCTTATAGTTCCACAAGAGAAGGATAGAGCCAAAAGCTGAATAGGCTGGGGCGCTGTAAGGAAGGATACATTTATGTGGTATTTTTTCCAGTCTTTGTCTGTCACAAGTATACTGAGTCTCTTGAAGAGTGATGATATCTGCTTGAAGTTGTGCAACTGAGGCACTCCACGTTACGAGACCTTACTTCAGACATAGTGGATGTGAGACTTATTAGTGTTAGTCATGGAGGTGGGTGATGGGGAGAGCCAGAAACAGAGCCATCTGTAAAGGTGGAATGCACGCGAGAGTACTACGGAGCAGAGAAACATAGGAGAAAGCCAGGTCAGCCACAGGGAAGTAGCTAAAACATGGATGCTGGGAGGGAACAGAAAGATAACAGTTATAAGAGATAGGCGGGACTGTATAAAAGAGAACTAAAAGGAAGCAAAGTGGGAGAGACATATGGATTGGTGGAGAGTGCGATGGAAAGAAGAGAGAGAGAGAGAAGGGAAATGGAAGAAAGAGGGGAAGGAAAGGGCAGGAAAAGTGACACGGTAAGAAATGAAATATTAAGTAAATTTGTTGGATCAGGGAAATACAATGTAGGAATATGACAGGAATATGACGGGAAAATGGCGATAAAATTATGGGGAGGTGTAGCGGGTGGGAAGGGACTTACAGTACAAGGTGATAGGTAGGGGAGAGAGCCGAGGAAGTTATAGTATATCATTTGTCTCCCATCTTAGTGGGCGTGAGCTAAAGAAGCAAAGTATGCAGATGTCAAAGCCATATATAATCAGAGATTTCCTCTGGAAAGAAGGATCTCCTCTAATACTGTACATTCACCATAACGGACCTCTAGACCATGCCAGTGCACCACTACGGTCTACTCTTACCACTCCAATACATTAACTGCTGTGTGCACCATGATTCAGAGTGGAATCAAACTTTTATCTAATTGTTGATAATTAACTGGAATCATTAATGTTGGTAGGGAGGAGATATGATGACCATTTTTATTATCATTTATTTAAATAGTATAAACAGAATTCTGCTACCTGCCCTCAGTCCAGGGGGTCATTTAAATGTAACCAGCTATTAAACAATAACTTACCTTGCTGTCACAGCAGGACCAGCTTCCATAGGCAATAATGAAACCAGCCATCTATGTGGCTTCAGACCATTGTGCACTGGGTGAAATGGGTCATGTAGCAAGATAAATGGAACATAAAAGGCAAACCTGCGGAATATGAAACGATTTATTATTTAGCAGGATGCTTTGAATTTACAGCTATATTATTAATCCTACTTTATCCCCTCTGCTCTACTGAATCCATTATGCTGCCTCTTCTCATCGCCAATGTCTCATTTGTTACTTATCTATCCTTCACTGCTTTCTACCACCTGCAAGTATTTAAATGCCCGCACAGAACACATTTTAGGTTCTGAAGGTTTTCTTGGCTCAGCTTTGTGGTGCTTCTATTAGATTCCTTAAGTACAATATTAGATGATTCTGTTTCTTGAGATTCCTGTGCTTTCCTAGTATGTTTTTGTCTTTTGTACAATGACGTTGGTTCTTCTGATGGGCATAAATATAAACAAATTGCATTAAAAAAGATGTTATTTTGTAATGAAGGAGCAAAACAATATTCATTTACATTTTCTGCCTGTTAGTATTCAACCCAGCCTCAATTGTAATTGGCTGTCTAATCAGATCAGAAATAAACTGGTGATATAATTAAAACATTAAAGCATTGTCTTTTACAAACTGTTTACATCACAAGCTGTGTTCATTATATGGTATTTTATCTCTCTTGTTGGGTACAGACTTTAAAGAGCCTTTGACAAAGAAAAAAAATGTATGCCCAATCCCCCATGCGTTCTGGAAAGGGCCCATGGCTTGGGTGATTAGTATGCAAATTAGGCAGTTTAATATGGTAATTGAGCCAGCATGCAAGACAACATGGGCAATAGGCTAATTGTAACCACAAAACCACAATTGACCTCTGGTGAGGAGAAGAAGGCTGGTGAGGGAATGACAGGGTGCTGCTTGGCTATTCTAATAAGGGCATTTTCTATATGTTCTTTTCCTGGGTGAACCAAGGAGAGGGAGTCTTTAACAAGAGGACCTATCTCTGATTGGCTCCAGGTTGGTTTATTCTTTTATATGTTCTAACACTCATTTTGGCTTCAGGTTGGTCTAGTCATGTTATTATAATTATCATCTTTTATTTACATGGCGCTACAAGATATTCACTGCACCGTACAAAGATAAAAACAAATGTATAACTATAGCATAAATAAGTAGGATGAACATGAAACCACAATGATAAAACAAAAGACATTGAAGGGGTAGGATGAGTAAAGGGTAGGAGAGAGAGATGCACTATAGCTTGTAGAAGCAACCAATGATGGGTCTCACAAGGGAAAATAGGGAGCAAACAGAACTCATTGAACCTGTACCCAGTAAGTAGATGGGCAGACTACAGTAGATCAGAGTCACCAGTTTGATAAATGTAGACAGTATGTGCACAAGTGATATGGAAAGTGTGAGGAGGAGAGAAGAAAGGAAATGTGTCCAGGCTGTAAGGGTTCGCAGTCTAAAAGAGATGGAAGTAACCAGGAGGGTAAGCTGGGAGGGAGGGAAAGTGGATTGTCAAATGTACTGAGAAGACAGTTATGATGGCTGAGAAGCCTGTATGAAGTAGTGAGTTTTGAGTGCTTGTTTGATGGTGTGGATGCTGGTAAAGTGTGTAATTGGATGAGGGAGTGAGTTCCTGGGTAGATAGCAGCACAGGAGAAATCTTGGATGTGGGAGTGAGAGGAGGGGATAAGAGTGGAGGTGAGGCCATGGTCAGTGGAGAAGTATAGTGAGAGGAGGTGATTAGAGCAGAGGTGAAGCCATGGTCAGTGGAGAAGCATTGTGAGAGGATGTGATTAAAGCAGATGTGAAGCCGTGGTCAGTGGAGGAGCATTGTGAGAGTGGGTGATTAGAGCAGATGTGAAGTCATGGTCAGTGGAGGAGCATTGTTAGATGAGGATATTAGAGCAGAGGTGAAGCCATGGTCAGTGTAGAAGCACAGTGAGAGGAGGTGATTAAAGGAGATGTGAAGCCATGGTAAGTGGAGGAGCATTGTGAGAGGATATTAGAGCAGAGGTGAAGCTGTGGTCAGTGGAGGAGCATTGTGAGAGGAGGTGATCAGAACGGAGGTGAAGCTGTGGTCAGTGGAGGAGCATTGTGAGAGGAGGTGATCAGAGCGGAGGTGAAGCTGTGGTCAGTGGAGGAGCGCTGTGGGAGGAGGTGATTAGAGCATAGGTGAAGCCATGGTCAGTGGAGGAGCACAGTGAGAGGAGGTGAGGCAGCAGTCAGCAGAGAGCTGTAATGAAAAGAGGTGATCAGAACAGAAGGAACACCAAAGGCGTAAGGAAGTATGGACAAAAATGAGGTAAGAGATGTAGGAGGGGGTGCAGATAAAGAGCTTTATAAGAGAGGGTGAGGAGTTTAAACTGTATTTTGTTGTGAATGGGAAGTCAGTGAAGTATTTAGAAGAGGGGTGTGACCATCACAAAGAGGTAAATGATACGGGAAGCAGTGTCATAATTAGAGATGTGCTCTGACCCCCGTGTTTTGGTTTTGGATCTTGATCTCCCCTAGTTTTGGATCTGGATTGGTTTTGACAAAACCTCACCTCCATGTTTTATTTTTCGGTTTTGGATCTGGATTTTTTCTTAAAAAATCATAAAAACAACTAAAATCACATAAAACTGGCCATTTTTGTTCCTACAGCATTATTAACCTCAATAACATTTATTTCCACTCGTTTCCAGTCAATTTTGACCACCTTATAGCTCACTATATTGTTTTCATCCAGTTTAGGCCCAAAAAATTGTACCAAGCTAGCTGGCTGACTAAGCTAAGCTGCAGCAGTGGGTGGCACAAACACATGGCAGTTCAACTTCAAACATGGCACATCAGGAAACACTTTTATTATTCAACAGAGGCCTGAGGGAGTTGGAGCATGTATGTAGTTGAAGGCAGAGCAAGGACAGGAAGGGTTGATTGGTAGTAAATTTAATTTAATTTTTTGATTCCAAAGAAAATTTATGAGGGAGAAGGGGAAGGGAGGAGGCATTTTCAAAAAAAATGTGATACATTCACATCAGTCCTTGCCACAGAAGAATCCTTGAGCATGGCTGCTGCTGCTGGGAGTTGATGTTCTCATCCCAGAAGGGGACCAGGAAGACTTCTAGTAGTGCTTTCTACATGAAAAAGCATTTCCCAACCTGTACAGGGACATTAAAAAACATAGTTAGTAAGTGGCCTCAAGCGTAAGATCTATGATTTAAGGCAGGGGTAGTCAACCCTGGTCCTCGAGAGCTAAAAACAGTGCATGTTCTCCAGATCTCCTCACAGAATCACAAGTGTAATAATTAACTCCACCTGTGGATCTTTTGAAATGTGTTGGTGAGTAATGAATACACCTGTGCACCAGCTAGGTCATCTGGAAAACATGAGCTCTCGAGGACCAAGGTTGTCTACCCCTGATTTAAGGCCTTACACTGTGTCTGTCTTGAGAAGCCTGCTTCTGCAGCTAGGAGTGGATTTTCATCCCAGAATGGGACCAGGAAGAGTGCTTTCACCTTTGAAAATGTTTATGCAAATCTCAGCAGAGGCATTTGTGATTCCATGGCTTAATGCGCACACACAGAAAAAAAAACACATTGATTGATTAATTATTTTTTAGGGGGCACTTGGGAGAGCACCCAGAAGAGGTGGCAGCCTTTTGATAAACGACACAGGCAGCACAGCACCCCTGCACACCTACATTGCTGATAAATGTGGCTAACCCGCACACAAAAAAAATTGTTTTTTTTATTTTTGGGCAGCAGCTCTTTGACAGACAGGTGCACAGCACCCCTGCGCACCTACACCGATGACAGGTGTGGCTAAAAAATATAATATAAATAAAATATAATATAATATAAAAAAAAGGTTTTTTAGATTTTTGGGCCAGCAGTTGTCCACACCTGATAGTGACAGCAGCCCTTGACAGACAGCAGCACAGAACCCCTGCGCAGCTACGCCGATGACAGTGACAGGTGTGACTAACACACAGGTGTGGCTAACACGCACACCAAAAAATTCTTGGTTTTTACTTTTTTATTTTTGGGGGGCAGCAGCCCTTGACAGACAGCAGCACAGGACCCCTTCACAGCTACGCTGTTGACAGTGACATGTCTGGCTAACATGCACACAAAAAAATTGTTGGTTTTTACTTTTTTTTTATTTTTTTTTGGCCAGCAGCCCTTGACAGACAGCAGCTACGCCGATGAAAGGTGTGGCTAACACGCACACAAAAAATTGTTGTTTTTTAATTTTTGGGGGACAGCAGCCCTCTGCACAGCACCCCTGCGCACCTACGCCGATGACAGTGACAGGGGTGACTTACACACACACACAAAAAAAAATATTTTATTTTTCACACTGGGGGTGGGTGAAGACAAGCACCCCTGAAGGACAGAGCACCCCCTGGACAACACAGCACTACAGCCAGCCCCTATGGACAGGACAACAGCCAGCCCCTATGGACAGGACAACAGCCAGTCAGCCCCTATGGACAGGACAACAGCCCTTATGGACAGGACAACAGCCAGCCCTTATGGACAGGACAACAGTCAGCCCCTATATTGACAACAATAGCCAGCCAGCCCCTATGGTCAGCTCCCTCCCTGTGCATGCTCCACAGCAAAATGGCGGCAATCGCAGGACCTGTTATAGAATCCAAAACCCATGAGAATCCGACAGCGGGATGATGATGTTTTGCCTCGTTTTCAGATCCGAGCCAGGCTGGAAAACCCAAGCCGGCTCGGATCTGACTCGGATCCCAGATGTTCGGGCGGGTTCAGATCTCTGAGATCCGAACCGCACATCTCTAGTCATAAAAGACTGCAGTGGGGAGAGATGAGTGAGAGGCCAGAGAGGAGGAGTTTGCAATAGTTATAATAATAGGTAGGAAATGACAAGTGCACGAATGAGAGATTTGGGGATGTCAGTGGTGAGGAAGGGCCTCCTTCTAGAGACAGTATGAAGGTGGAAGCAGCAAGATTGTGAGATAGACTGAAAGTACAGAGTGAAAGAAAGGGACGTGATCAGGATGATGCCCAGGTCACAGATTTGAAGAACAGAGGAGAGTGGAGTGCCATCAGCTGGTTTAGGTTAATCGATCCTAGATGGAGCGAAGACAATAAGTTTGGTTTTAGACAGGGGCTGGCTGGCAACTTTCAGCCTAGGGGGCAAACAAGAGCAAGTGGCCCAGTTTTTCTACCAGCAAATAGAATTTTAAAAATGGGCGTGACAATAATGTTGGAGGTGTGGTTTGCGGAATGTGGGTATGGTTTAAATAGCAAATGAAATCTGAAAAATTGTTATGACAAAGAGCATAAACAAATATATCATGTACCAGCCCCATATGACTAATGCTGGGTGCACACTGACAGATATATTGCCTGTTCTATTGAACAGGCAATATATTTGTAGAGCATGATTGGTGTGTAAAAATATGTCTATTAACTACGTCATTCATAGACATATCGCAACTGCCATGCAGCACAGCTAATGCCGAAATATCTAAATGCTTTGATGCCGATACTGGCCCAAAGCATTCAGTCTGCTCAATATCCTTCTGGTAAAATCATGTGCTGTCCTGACTGTGGTGTCTCACAGTCACAGGGGTAAGCTGTACATCTGGGTATCCCTCTCCAGCTTGTGTGGATTAGGCTGCTGGAGGCATGTAGTGGGAGCCCTGGGTTCCACCTTCTATTGCGTGTGCCTCCCAGGGGCTGGGTTGAGCAGCTGCCCCCGGTCCTTTGTTATACCTCCCCTTTTCGCATTGTGTGTGTCTGTTGTGGAAAAGGCGGAATCATTTATTACAAAACAGGAAAGGTGCATTTCACGATTAACAAAATGGACAGTGGGAACACATATATATATATATATATATATACACATACACACATATATATATATATATATATATATATATATATATATAAAAATAAACAAACCAATGTCAGCGACAATTGGGGATTTGAACAAATACAGCACGCACGTAGATACAATCTAGTCGACGTTTCAATGCACCAGTATTTTCATCAGGACACAAAGAATACAAGCAAGACTAAACTTAAATAAGTGCTCCCCCTCAGAATGATTCCGTGTTCATCCTCCCAGCTTCTGGACGGAATCCCGTCAATGTGCGCATCATGACGCCATCACCAACGTGCACCCGTCACCATGGTAACAGCTAGTACACAGCAATGCAGCCACCAGTAAACATACAGCGAATAAAATATTCAGTGGTACAACCAGGATATACAAACATGATAACAGATAAATAAAACATCCCAGCAACCAGCACACGGTGTATATAAAACAAGAAAACTGAGTAAGATGAATAATTATTGTAGTAATAACTCACTGGCAGGATTGTGGCAACCTAATACAAAACTATACGATTCTAATGTTGTTATTAATAACTTTAGATGAAAATGCCACATCCATGCAAGCAAGATACCACAGGTGTAAAATAATCTAAATTTAAAGCTATGTCAAATACATAGTAAGTTTATAAAAACAATGCAGCCCCATCGTTTCATTAAGTCACTTTGGGCTTAAGTATCCAAAAGAAAAATCCACTTGGCTTCTTTTTGCAGGAGGATCCTAGATCTATTACCACCCCTTACCAAAGGGGGAATAGGATCAATGATCATATGTCTCATTGTCATGAGAGAATGTCCTGCACTGGCAAAATGTTTCGCCACAGGTTGTTCTCCTGTTCCTGAGAGGATGGCGGCACGGATCGAAGACCTGTGCATCGTCATCCTCTCTTTGAACTGACTATCGGTCTTCCCAATATAGTATTTACAGCAGGACATATAAGTGCATATACCATGAACTTACTAAAACAACACACATGGTGGGAGATTTTTAAAAGTTTAGCAGAGTATGGATGTTTAATCGTGCTGCCAGTGAGTATATACCCACAGGTAACACACCCCGCACATATGAAACATCGGGGCAGATGTATGAAGCTCTGGAAAGTGATAAAGTGGAGAGTGATAAACGACCAGCCAATAAGCTCCTGACTGTCATGTTACAGGCTGTGTTTCAAAAATGACAGTTGGGAGCTGATTGGCTGGTCGTTTATCACTCTGCACTTTATCACTTTCCAGAGCTTCATACATCTGCCCCATCCTTTTTTAAGTGGACCCAACACGTTTTTTTATACCGTTTTACCCAGATGTGTCACGTCTGTATGCACTAAGAAATCACATATATTTCTGCCCCGAGAATAGCACGTAAGAATACATTTATCATGAAGTACAGACAAATCCGTATCACTGGTAATTAGTGGCCAATAATTCTTAATGGCTATGCAGGCTTTAAAGCTAGCTGTATTAAATCTACTTGGCCATGGTATCCTCTTGGTGATACAGTGTATAGTGATATTGTGTGTGTGTGTGTGTGTGTGTGTGTGTGTGTGTGTGTGTGTGTGTGTGTGTGTGTGTGTGTGTGTGTGTGTATATAGATAGATAGATAGAAAGATAGATAGATAGATAGATAGATAGATAGATAGATATACACACACACAGACATACAGACACATGCATACATACAGACAAAGAAAGACAGACACATGCCTACAGACAGATACACATACAGACAGACAGACACACAAAAACACATAGACACACTTAGTCAGCACACACATATTTGAAATAACAAAACAACGTCCCACGGCAAAGTTTATGCCATTGTGACATATATATATGCCCCACTCCACCCTCCACTTACCTGGTATGGGTGGAGAAGAAAGGAAGCAGGATCTCCTCCACTCTGAGGCACCCCCCATCACAAGCTGCCCTCTCTCTCTCCTCCATGGGTGCGGTGCCATTTCAGCTCTTCTCACTCCTCCGATAAGCCACGCCCCCTTTTCCCATTCTCTCTAGCCTCTTGGATTTCTGGCTAGGGAAACCTTGCTCCCCATTGGTCGACAGCGGCCATATTTTTGTAGCCTGATATGGGGGCAGCCATTTTCTCTTAGCCCCTACTCCATAAATCTGATCTCTCTCTCAAGCTCGGCAGCGGCCGGGGAGCAGGAGCATCCTCTGCCTGCGCAGCCTGGCGGCCCTGAAGTACTAAAATTGTACCGGCCCGGGGGGCAGTTGGCACCCTGCCCCCGGCCCAGTCCGCCCCTGGTTTTAGATATGTTGAGCTTAGATAGCATTGGGACATCCAGGAGGAGATGGCATAAAGAAACTTAGAGAAATGAGAAAGGATGAAAAGAGCGAGGGCAGGGAGGAGAGGTAAATGTAGGTGCCACCAGCATATACAGTAGGTGGTGCAAAAGGCCGCAGGAACTGATGAGATCTCCAATGCCGAAAGTGTAAAGGCAGAAGAGAAGGGGCCATCCTATAATTTTATTTATTAAGAATAATCCGATTCAAACTGTTAATAAATAAACATCACATCTGACATCACCCAACAAAAAATTACAATAAGTACAAATGCAGAAGTGAAACACATATAACAAATTATAGTACCAATTAATCTACATACGATTAAGTTTAGCTACTAATTGTATTCTGATTAAGACTTAAATTCAAGGGACGGGAAGAGAAAGTGAGAAAGAGAGAGGAAAAAAGAGAAGAAATAAAGGAGAGAGAAAATCCTATGGCTATTTTTATATACTATACTGAAAGGTTTTAGCAAATATATTATGTGTTTTACTTATATCATGTAGGTTCTATGTTTACTAATATTTATCGCTCCTGAGCCTTCTAGGATGACTGAGTCAATTAAGAAGCTACTTAATTAATATAAGTAATTAATATCCATTAGTGCTAATTATAATATTTTTATGCAAAATGTGCTCAGTTAAAAATGTAATTAATCTTAATGTATCTCAAGGCTGATTACTGAAGAAAGCCATGGTATGACAGGAGAACTGTGCTTTCCTATTATGCCATGCCCTATTTTCACCACATGGCAGAGATGAATGAATCTCTAATGTTTTATTCAGTCAGTAATCCTGTGGACAGATCTGCAGGTCTCCCGGCTATAGGAAACCTTGTACAGTTCTGATGTGCAAAAACTTGAGTGAGTCATATATGTTTTGTCTGCATGTATTAAATAGTTATTCTGCCTGTGCTGTAATTCACTACTTATACCTTAGTCATTGGATCGCAATACTTATTTTCTATATCTGACAGTACAGGATGATATTAGGGTGGCTTAAATGGACTTGGTTGCCAGGCATGCTGAGTTTTCTAAATAATTAAGCTAACTAAATAATTGATTAGTGGCTCACTGCACATATTGTACAGTCAAAACTTCCTATCAAATAAGTAATGCAGGAGTAAATAAATTGCCCTTTTGAAGCATTGTATATTATGGGAAACTTATTAGGTGCATTTGGCACACAAAGGATGGGAGAGCGGCACACACGCCAAGGTATCTGGTCATTAGGTCTACATTGTCTAGATAGACAATGTTTGGGTGGACAATGGAAGATAGACAGACAATAGATAGACAGGGACTGAAGGTCGACACACTGAAGGTCAACTAGTAACAAGGTCGACAGGGACTGAAGGTCGACAGGGTCAGAAGGTCAACACACTAAAGGTCGACAGGTATGAAAGTCGACATGCAGTAGTTCGACAGGGTCAGAAGGTCGACATACTAAAGGTCGACTGGTATGGAGGTCGACATGTACTGAAGGTCGACATGATCAGGTCGACACACTAAAGGTCGACTGGTAACAAGATCGACATGTACTGA
This sequence comes from Taudactylus pleione, assembly GCA_031769625.1. Classification (NCBI taxonomy): domain Eukaryota; kingdom Metazoa; phylum Chordata; class Amphibia; order Anura; family Myobatrachidae; genus Taudactylus; species Taudactylus pleione. The sequence continues at coordinate 11,181,743 of JAUIMM010000710.1, forward strand.
AGGTCGACGTGGCCATTAGGTCAACACTCATATGGTTGACATGCAAATGGTCGCCACATGGCTTGTTTTATTTTTTAACCCTAATCTTTACCCTAACCCTCCTCTTGGTGCCTAACCCTAACCGTCGGGGTAAGTGCCTAATCCTAACCATCGGGGTAAGTGCCAAACCCTAACTGTCGGGATAAGTGCCTAACCCTAACTGTTGGGATAAGTGCCTAACCCTAACTGTCGGGGTAAGTGCCTAACCCTAACCGTTGGGGTAAGTGCCTAAACCTAACCGTCGGGGTAAGTGCCTAGCCCTAACTGACGGAGTAAGAGCCTAACCCTAACTGCCGGAGTAAGTGCCTAACCCTAACCGTTGGGGTAAGTGCCTAAACCTAACCGTCGGGGTAAGTGCCTAGCCCTAACTGACGGAGTAAGAGCCTAACCCTAACTGCCGGAGTAAGTGCCTAACCCTAACCATCGGGATAAGTGCCTGACCCTAACCGTCAGAGTAAGTGCCTAACCCTAGCCGTCGGGGTAAATGCCTAACCATAACCGTCGGAGTAAAAGCCTAACCGTCAGAGTAAGTGCCTAACCCTAACCCTGACACTAACCCTAAAAAAAAAAAAGTGTAGACCATTTGACTATATGAGTGTCCACCTAATGCCTGTCGACCTTGTTACTAGTCGACCTGTCGGAGTAAGTGCCTAACCCTAACACTAAAAAAAAAGAAAGTGTCGACCATTTGACTATATGAGTGTCGACCTGCATACCTGTCGACCTTTAGTGTGCCGACCTTCTGACCACGTCGACCTTCAGTCCCTGTCGACCTACTGTCTGTCGACCTTCGTACCTGTCAATCTTGTTGCCAGTCGACCTTTAGTGTGTCGACATTTGACCCTGTTGACCTATGCCTGTCGACCTTGTTACCAGTCGACCTTTAGTGTGTCGACCTTCAGACCCTGTCGACCTTCAGTCCCTGTCTATCTATTGCCTGTCTATCTTCCATTGTCTACCCAAACATTGTCTATCTTGACCATCACGACCATCTTTTTGGCCGCTTGCTATAGCTGTGGGTGGTCACCCACAGCTATGCGAGCGGCCAGGAGGCCACTCTAAAATTCAGGGGGACCGCCCTGATTCAGAGCGAGCGCTCTGTCAGAGCGTCCGGCTCTGAATCAGGGCCTCAGTTCCTAATGACAAAAAATAAGTTTCTACGCTCAACTAAATTGTTTGGTTAAAAGTTGAACCCTAATTTTTGCTGGGTTTGCTGCCGTAAGACTTGATTCATCAATCTGGAGATCCTGTAGAGTACGCCAAGTTGTTGATAAAAATAACCCTAATTATTACAATATTTGATTTTAATAAGTGTTTTAAGACATGTAATTTTCACGCACAATTGGCAGGAAAAATATTCAAATAATTCACCCATACTTACTGTAACTTTTCAGTTAAAACAAGACACTCTTAGATTATATCTGTCATAATTAGAAAATGGTAAAATTATTTATATTCACAACTATTGCAGTATTTATTTGAATGAAAAAGTGGAATTTATAAGATTTAGTCTTTACATTAAAATAAAGTAAATAATTAAAAAAACTTTGTGATATTTGTTAGAGTGAACAAATACTTTTGAAAGTACATGGAAAGACAGATCATCAGTATTGTTTTATTCTTGCCTGCCATCAGTAGAAATCTATAGCTGTCGAGTTCATAGCGAGTGATTAAGTTTTGGAGTTTTATGTATTTGGAGTGTAGCATCTCTTAGAGTGTTATAAATCATTGATTTCTTTCAAGTGTATCACTGTCACAAAAAGTCAAATGTGTATAGTGGTATATTTAAAAAAAAATGACAATTGCCTATACAAATAAAAGTTTCTTGTGGGACTAATAGTTATTTAGAACCACACCCTTTGTAGAATTATTTTTGTGAATTTAAATTCCCGGCCAGTTGTTATGTCAGCGCAGACACATCGAGCAGCAGATTGGTAAGCGTGTATTGTCTTACCAATCGTCCGCTCGGTCTGCGGATCCCTGGGTCGGTGGACAAGTCGCCCAGGTGTGTACCCAGCATTAGAGCTGAGGAAAGGGGCATGTTTTGGTATTATATTGGTGAAAAACAGGTAACAGAAAGAATGGGTGAGCTGAAAGACAAATCTAAGTTACAAAAAAAAGAAAAAAAAATTGTTCATGTTATTTACACCCACAAAGTTGTTCACTAGAAAATAACAATAAGCAAAGATGCCCAAAAATTTCAAACCAGCTTGAAATTCTGTAGTCTCTCATGGGTTTGATGATCATGAACATGTTCAATCCTGAATGGACTCCCAATTCAAAGTTTTGGTACTTATTAGGGATGTGCAGGCTCGGATAAGTTCGAGTTTGCACGTGGAGTTCGCATTTTTCCCTCCAAAAAAACGGAACTCAGAAAGAGACAAAACGTCATCTTACATGGACGAACATCATCATTCCTGGACTTTTGTCCAGGAATGATGATGTTCGTCCATGTAAGATGACGTTTTGCCTCTTTCTGAGTTCCGTTTTTTTGGAGGGAAAAATCCAAACTCCACGTGCAAACTCGAACCTATCCGAGCCTGCACATCCCTAGTACTTAAGTTCACCAGGTGAGGTTTGTGGTAATTTTTTTTTCTGCGTTCTCCTGCTCAGTTTGCATTTGGAATAAAATTAGTGTTTTTAAATTTTATTTTCAAATATTATTATTTGTGTTAACAACGATTCTAAAATTTTTAATTCAAACTACCAACAATGTTGCTCAGAGGGGTAGATGTATTATAGCGGCACAGATAGTGCTACTATAACTCTTCCTGCTTCACCTCTCTACCGAGACGAAGCAGGAAACACTAATGAAGAGATGTAAGAACAGCTCATCTGTCGGATTGGGGGAGTTAAAACTCTCCCCTCCAGTGATCCCTGCCTGTGTACACAGCGCATCAGTCGGCTCCACTGGGCAAGCGCGGAATCTCGTATGCATCGCAAGTCCCGCCTGCAGCCCCCGGAGCCGGCGCCGCCGCAGCAGGGATATTGCTGTCCCTGCTGTGGTGATAGGGCAACCGCAGTTCCCCACTAAACAACATAGTGAATTTTTTAACCAATTTTTCAAACCAGTTTGTGAATCAATACATGGATAGCTTGACCCCCACTACCTACTGTGGAAATTGGTGTGTACAAACTCTATTAACTGACAAGTCTGTAGTGTACATAACGTACCTGTCCCACATCATTTACACCTCCACATACCTGTCCCACATCATTTACACCTCCACATACCTGTCCCACATCATTTACACCTTCACATACCTGTCCTACATAATTTACACCTCCACATACCTCTCACACATCATTTACACCTCCACATACCTGTCCCACATCATTTACACCTCCACATACCTCTCACACATCATTTACACCTCCACATACCTGTCTCACATCATTTACACCTCCACATACCTCTCACACATCATTTACACCTCCCCATCCCTGTCCCACATCATTTACACCTCCACATACCTGTCCCACATCATTTACACCTCCACATACCTCTCACACATCATTTACACCTCCCCATCCCTGTCCCACATCATTTACACCTCCACATACCTGTCCCACATAATTTACACCTCCATATACCTGTCCCACATCATTTACATGGAATGCGGTTATGATCCCGGCAAACGGGTTGCTGGCACTTAGAATACCGGCGCTGGAACCCCGCCACCTGTCAGAATCCCGTCACTTTCATCCTGAAGATAAGTAGTGGGGTTAGGGGGAGGGGGGGTTAGGCACTATGGTCGAGGGTTAGGCTGGGATTTTGACTGCGGGGATCCCGAGCGCTGGCATCCCATACCCAACCATATTTACACCTCCACATACCTGTCCCACATCATTTACACCTCCACATACCTGTCCCACATCATTTACACCTCCACGTACCTGTCCCACCTCATTTACACCTCCACGTACCTGTCCCACCTCATTTACACCTCCACGTACCTGTCCCACATCATTTACACCTCCATGTACCTGTCCCACCTCATTTACACCTCCACGTACCCGTCCCACATCATTTACACCTCCACTTACCTGTCCTACATCATTTACACCTCCACATACCTGTCCCACATCATTTACACCTCCACATACCTGTCCTACCTCATTTAGACCTCCACAAACCCGTCCCACATCATTTACACCTCCACATACCTGTCCCAAATCATTTAACCCCTTTTTGGGCTTTTTAGAGAAAAATACCTGAAGAAGTATGTCTTTATACTATTTAAACACTTCCAAGTGTATTATTATTCATTGGGAGGGGTGTAGCAGAAGTTCTGCACTGTCCATACATTTTTACCTTAATATAAAGATTTTCCCTACCTTTTTACCTTCTCAGGGAGGTGCACAAATTGGGAATTTTTCATTTGCTGTGACATATACACAATGTGCACTTTATGTTTTGCCTCTGATTAATCTGCATTGTCAGGTTTTTTTATTCTATTTATTTTCCTCAATATTTTGTGACATTTATAACTTCACAAACAGATCTTGTTTCTTTTCCCACAGACTGGTTCATGGGATAAACATCATGAAAGAAAGATTTTAGCCTTGTGCTGCATATTTTGGAATGTGCCTCCTGGCAACATATAATAATAGATAAACAATAATTATTTGGTTTCTGCAAATGAAACATTTTTACATTGGCTGAGCTTTGAAAGTTAAATGGCTGCAGGGGACAGACGTGCAGGAAAATACTGTACATTTATGTTAAAGATTGGATTACTGAACCATACGCAGAATAAAGTTTTCCTTATTACGATCATGAACAACAATGTTGCTTGTGATGTATCTATTAAACTAGTGTTTCCTAAAAGTCTGTGCTTAAGGCACCTGTAACAATCCAGGTTTCAAGGATTTCCGTGCTTGAGCACAGATGGTTAAATCAAAATGACAGAGGGCCTGATTCAGTGCACTGCTGATGGCAGAGTCCCGATTATCGGGAATCTGCACGTGCGCAGGACCCATTCTGCAAGTGTGCAGAATGGGTCCTGTGTAGTCGCATGCAGACCCTTGAATGACTCCGCATGATTGACAGGCAGAGGCAATTAAGGGGTGGCGCGGGGCGGGTTTGGCTGGTGTTCCTGGAAATGTGTCCTCCCCGTTTTCCGGTAGTGGCCAGCATAGGATCTGCGTTGATCAACGCAGCGTCCTGGGCTCGTAAGCCAGCCTGGGTAAGCTGAGGCCATAGATGGTCGCAACAGTGATCCCAGCCTGTGACCTACGTCGAAGGGTTGGGATCGCAAATGCAGCCAGGGATATTCGTACACATCCTGCTGCATCAGAGACACTAATCAAGTTATTTATTTTCAAGCAGGGATATAACATTAAAAAATGGGTAACATTCTGTATGGTAGTTGACAAACCCAAAAAATAATAGACCATTTAGCCAATTACATTTATTATTAAGTTATTTATATAGCGCACACATATTCCGCAGCGCTTTACAGAGCATATTTGGCCATTCACATCAGTCCCTGCCATAGTGGAGCTTACAATCTATATTCCCGTGTCAGCATCCTCTGCCTGGTGGTACTCTTGTGCACAAGAGACCCCGGCCGCACCATGGACCTCAGCGATCATCCTTGTTATTGTCAAGTACTTCTCCTTCCTCTGCGCTATCACCCTGCACGGCACAGCATCAGTGGGTATGCTGCCAGGAGAACCTGAACAGCGGGTGCAGCTGATTTCTTCCTCACTATGCCGTTGCCCAATCACTCTCATCCCTTATTCACTTTTACTAAAGCCCAAACATTATCAAGTCACAGACATTTTCCTTGGATTTTTAATGCGTATAGGGCAGAAACCGGGGACAAATATATCTCCCGTGTATTTTGTCACAAATGATAGTGATTATTCTGTGTCAGTGATTTTTGACCTATGTGTTCGGTGGTACAACACTGTTATCACGCTCATATTTCGCTTAAAACACATTCTCACACATTGTACACACTATACTTTTTTTCACTGTATTCTTCAATTTTATGCTTGAATACCTATTTCTCACTCGGATATTACATTAGCGAGACAAGGGGTGGTTTCATTTATAATTGCCATTCTATGCTTCATTTATCTTACACAATTTTGGTAAGAATTACCACTAGGAATGTATTTTCCTTTAGTGCTCATGTTCTTAATAATGGTATGTATAGTAATATAACCAACATGTTTAATGTGGAATAAGAATCATGTGTTTAACATTACTGTCTCTCGTTAGAGTGTGCCCCTTTTCCTGAGTACTCCCATGTCTATAATCTATATTCACTACCACATGTCCATGCACACACTTAAACACTAGGGTTCATTTTTGGTCAGGAGCCAATTAACCTACCAGCATATTTCGGATTGTGGGGGGAAGCCAGAGCACCTAGAGAAAACCCACACAAACATGGGGAGAACACACAAACTCCACACAGTTAGGGCCATGATGGGAACTGAACCCAAGACCTCAGTGCTGTGTGCCAGTAAATGATTCTGTGCTCCCCGGAGGTACTCAGTGAATGAACATGACATCTCAGGCAGGAATAAGCAGTGCAATGATATCAGTAAACACCATGGCCAGGTGGTTGCAGAACATGAATCGTCCAATCAGGGCTCCATGTCTCAACAAAACAAATATAAAGTAACACATCCCAATCTACGGTACCAAGCAATCTACCTAACATTGGGGCAAGTAGGTGGATGTGGGGCTGCACCAATAGTCTAAAAAGGTCTATGTTGCAATTCAGTATATAGTACTGAGGCCATGGGTACGATTCAGACCACAGCCCTAAATGTGTGGAGTTTGTATGTTTACCCCATGCTTGCTTGGGTTTTCTCTGGGTGCCCACGTTTCTTCCACACTCCACAAATACAGTATACTGGTAGGTTAATAGGCTCCCACTAAAAATTGACTCTAGTGTGTATGTGTGTTCATGCTTATGGGGTAGGGAATATAGGCCCTCATTCAGAGCCGCACGTTAACAACAGTACGCTCGTTGCGTTCCGATGTTGACTAACCGCGCATGCGTCGGTGTTACACTGCGCATGTGCGTACGGCAGATTGCGAGCTTTTTTTCTCTCGTTCCTAAAATAGCGTACAGGAAGTGACATGTCAAATGTGATTGACAGAACAGGGCGTTTTTGGGTGTTGACGGGGGTGGAGATGAAAAAACGCAGGCGTGGCGAGGCGTTTTTGGGGCGTACATACATTAGCAGATGCGAACGCCAAATGTGTTCGAACCGTCTCATACGTCACTGGAACATCCGCTTTCCCTTCAAAATGCTCGCACAGCTTAGGGTCAGGATTACTCCACCACATTGGCGATGGGCTTCTCCTCCGTCCCGGGACTCAACGATGGTGCTGCGATTAATCGCGGCTGGTCAGTAAAGTAATTAGTGTTGGATTGAAAACCGGCTTGGTATGTGTTTGGAAAGCAGTTTATTGGGATAGCACAAAAGCGTACGCAGGTGGAAATCAGAGCTGCTAATGTCATGATTACACAATCAATTAGCGTACATTTTTGGTGTTTTATTTTGGCCACAATTTGTTGGTTATGGCCTATTGTAACAATAATGTCATCATGTTTTAATTAGCTCCCCTTTTTTTTGGTTTACTGTGGAATTTGCATCGCTATGTGATTTTTTAAACGTTCCTTAAAGAGGCCTTTTTTTTTTTTTAAGAGGGTCAGTTTTTGCCTTTAGGGCCAGGATTAAATGTAACCCATTTGTACAATAATGTCACAATACAATGTCAGTTTTTTGTTTTAAATTTATTGTTTAAACACAAACAAATTGGCCTAATATTTTGTTGCCTTTTTTTTGTGGCAAAGATATTTGTTAAAAAAATAAAAAAAGCCATAACTGGTAACATAAACGTAAATACCAAAATTAAAAACATTTCACAAGAAAGGAGAGGGAAGTTTTGACCAGAAAGGAATATGAGCCAAGCACAGAAGGAGTGTGGGAAAAGTCGCCATTGCTGTCACCGTTTTCTCGGCCGTTTGGCTGGGTGAGGGTGGGCGCCAGACCGGGTCCGGGATGCCATCGGGCTGGCCTATCCAGAGGCAGATGTTGTGGCCTCTGGACTAGGCACAGGGCTAGGCACATTTGGAGGATTGGCTGATGTTGTGCCAGAGGTGGAGGATCCGGATGTTCCGGCAGGAAGGGAGGTCGGCTCCACCATGTGCTGGCGAACGAGCTGCTCCAGGGCATCGGCGATGCGGATGTTGGCCCTGGTATTTTCCGCCAGGGCCTGAGCAATGGTCACGTTGGCCGCAGCATTTTGCTCCAGGGCCTCAGCCACCCGTATCAGACTGGCGTCCGTCCTCTGCAGAATCTCCGTATGGAAATCCGATTTAAAATTGAGTTCTGTGAGGAGGCCCACTGCCTGCGAGGGGGCACGCCCTGGACTGGCTTCTGCAGGGTCCTCAGCCGGATGTACTGGTTCCTCCCCTGCAGAGCCAGCAGAAATTCTGCGGCCAAGGCTCCCCTCTGGAGCAGACTCATCCGCCTCTGTCTCTGTTAGGAAAAATGCGAAAAGACTCACATTAGAATCTACATATTGGCACAATAGCATTTCAGAGTTGGTGACATCACAAGACTTACCTTGGCCAACATGAGGAGCCGCAAAGTCTGGCATGTCCGTATCCATGTTGGACACGCCAAACACCTCCACAGCCTGCACACACCCCTGTGCCAGCTCTTCTAAGTCTGTCAACTCCAATGACACAGGGGTGGGACCCCCACCTGTCCCCCTTGCATGCCTAGCCCTGTCGGCAAGTTTTTGCTTGAGACGATATTTGAAGTCTGCCCATCTGTGGAATGAAATTGGAACCATTATCCTTTTTTTTACAATGGGGTTTGTTTATAGGATGGGAAAGTGTTTACTTACCGCCGTTTGACATCCCGGGCTAGACGGACATAATCACCCACCCTATTGACAGCAACGGCGACCTCCTCCCACATTCTCCACTTCTGGCTTTGGCTCATATTCCTGGCTGCCTGGGGCAGGATGTCAACGCACTTCTGGATCAAAACCTCCATCTCCTTGCTTGTGAAATGTGGCTGCCTTTTTTTTTTGGCAGCTTTGGCGGGTTGACTGGGGCCAGCAGTCTCTTCCATGTCATCCTCCTCACCTATTTGGGTAAATATGCAGATTTAGCCACTTCACAACTTGCACAATATTATGTTTTAAAAGAATCATTGAGACAAAATGCATGAAGGCCCTACCGCCGGAATTTTGGCCATTGTTTCCCTGGTCTGAAGCCATGTCTCTGCTTCCAGAATGAAATCAACCAGAAATTAAATGTGATTTCGTGACGTATTTATACATGCGTCCTTAGTTTGCGGCCGCATCATTGATTGTGCGTCCCTATGATTCATCCTTAATTTGTGCAGGAAAATAAACACTATTTATGGCTTGGTGTGTGTGGAGTCGAGGTTGCGTTGTTGGATTGTTGGCGGTTAAGTTGTTTGGATTTGGTTGTTGGCGGTTGGAGGATTTGGCGGTGTTTGTATTTTTTTTGGTTTGCTACAGTTGTTTTGGTTTTCCGTTCGCATTTCCTGATTTGGTAAGTTTTGTGCAGTCTAATTTGTGGCCAATTGGTGTCTACTTCTGGTTTTTTGTTTTATTTTTTTTTTTTAACACTAATTTCATCTATTTTAGTTTGTTTTGGCTTTCGGACCCAAAGACCTTTTTGAGGGAAATCTTATATATTCGATTTTGGTAAGTCCATTATTTTTCTTGCATTTGCGAACTAATTAACGCATTTTTGACTGTTGGTGTAGTGACTTGCATTTGCGAAATAATTAATGCATTTTTGACTGTTGGTGTAGTGACTTGCATTTGCGAACTAATTAACGCATTTTTGACTGTTGGTGTAGTGACTTGCATTTGCGAACTAATTAACGCATTTTTGACTGTTGGTGTAGTGACTTGCATTTGCGAACTAATTAACGCATTTTTGACTGTTGGTGTAGTGACTTGCATTTGCGAACTAATTAACGCATTTTTGACTGTTGGTGTAGTGACTTGCATTTGCGAACTAATTAACGCATTTTTGACTGTTGGTGTAGTGACTTGCATTTGCGAACTAATTAACGCATTTTTGACTGTTGGTGTAGTGACTTGCATTTGCGAACTAATTAACGCATTTTTGACTGTTGGTGTAGTGACTTGCATTTGCAAAATAATTAACGCATTTTTCGAGGCTTATTCATCATGTAAACCAGTTTTGCTTTTCCCTTTTCCATTTTTGGGGTCCATTTGACCCCTATTTGACGTACGGTGTGCAATGTCGTTTTCATCGATGGCCAAATGTGTGTTTCGCCTATTTTATGTGTTGGCTTGCACCAATTTGACAAACATAAAATCACCCTCTAAATTTTTGATGTCTCATTTTTAGCTTTTTTACAGTTTATACGTATCATGGACAATACCCCGGCATGTAAGCAGCTATGGATGGTATCATAAAGCTAAGTTGTTTTATGTTACTTTTGGGGTGGCTCAAAAGCCTTACATTGTAAACTTGGAATTTCAGGTAGATCTGGGGCGAATTGTTCTGGCCCTGCTCCCGGAAGACGACCAACCTCAAACTCGTCCCAGGCGTAGGCATCGTAGGCATGCAAGGCCCCAGATATTTAGAACACGTGTCACCCTTTTTGGAATGCCCGATGATGAGGTTTTAAGACGCTACCGTCTACCTCCCAAAATCATCATAGACACTCTCTCATTAATAGAAAGTGATCTTGAGCGGCAAATTGACAGTCCAACAGCAATACCACCACTGACGCAATTTATGGCGGTGTTACATTTCTGTGCCTCAGGATCGTTTCAAACAACGGTGGGAATAGTGGCGGGCATCTCCCAATCCTCCTTTTCCCGGATCCTGAGGGCAGTGATGGAGGCACTTTTCAAGCACCTCCATCATTTTATTAAAATGCCTTTGGATATGGGTGCCCTTAGTGTGGCCAAGGCCAATTTTTACCAAATAGCTGGCTTCCCACACATCATAGGGGTTGTGGATGGTACTCACATACCACTTCAGCCTCCAGCACGGCTGGAGGCAATATTTAGAAACCGTAAACACTATCACTCCCTGAATGTAATGGTGGTATGTGATGCCTCCCTCCAGATCCTGTCCCTGAATGCTAAATTACCAGGAAGTGCTCATGACTCCTTCGTCATCCGGCAATCAGGGATATGGCAGAAATTAACCAACCTACAAGCTGGTGATGCATGGCTTCTGGGTAAGTGGAGACCTTTAGTACATAACAATGTTAAGCTTGATACACAGTGTTCCTGATGTTGTCTATTTTTTTTCACAGGAGACAGTGGATACCCTTGCATGTCCTGGCTGCTCACTCCTTATTTGGCTCCCACACCAGGGCCACAAAGTGCGTATAATTCCGCACTTACAGCCACCAGGCAAGTGGTGGAGCGCTGTATCGGCCTTTTAAAAGGCCGATTCAGATGCCTCCACCGCTCTGGTGGCGAGCTCATGTATGTGCCGGATATGGTGTCTAAAATTGTGGTCCTGTGTGGGATATTTCACAACATTGCCATAAGGAGTGGTGTCCCAATGCAGCCAGAGGATGCCTTACCTGAGGATGGCCCCCCCGAGGTTGGTCGGAGGTCAGTATGTGGGGGGGCCATACGCGATGATGTGGTGGCCAGATTTTTTAGGTAAGTTGTAACAAAACTACAGTGTTTATACCTAATGTGTTTGTGTTTGTTTGCGAACATCTAATTTTGTGTTTTTTTTCTCACCATCTTCTGTTTGTTCACATAATCTTTGGCACTCCAACGCTCACTACTTCCTGCTACCCTTACCAAACCTGGATCTGGTCCTTTTGGGCATATATTCGGGAACCCATATCGCAACGCCATGTTTGTGGAATCATGTTGGCATGGTCCTTCGTCAACCAGTTCTTGATTTTTTGTTTTTATTTAATTATTTCTTGGTATGTGTTGTATTTGAATTTATCACTGTGTTCTTTTTTTGGGAGTGACCACTTTGTTTTCTCTGTTATGTTGTGAATAAATGTTTGGAGAGTGAAATGGTCTTCCTTTTTTGGGACGTTAACAGCAAGTGTAACCAGGTTAACACAAGTTACATTTGACTAAGGGGTAATCCAGTACTGACGCCAGTTGAGCTAAACTGAAATATGTTTTCAGCTTCCCAACCCACACCAAAAGGAAGCCTGGCCCAACCTTGGGATTTGTAAGATTGGCCTAAGCAGCTTGCGCACCAACTAGGAACCTGTAAAATGTAGAAATATGTAATTGACACTACACCCAAAAAGGGAAATGACATTGTTACTGTTATGTGTTTCTTGTGTCTGTTTGACATACAAAGACAAAACACAATCTAACTTTTAAAAAAGGGAAATCCTTGCAGGAACAGTCTACTTATGTCATGCTAAACTATCTTGGTTTTGGATTTAAAAAATGAGCCAGAACGTATATTTGTCTGAATAAATTTATTTTGAAACGTTAACAAAAATAAAAAAACTACTGGCGAAGGAGGCCAGACAGCCGGTCGAGGGCCACCAGAATGCCAATTACATGTTGGCGCATCTGGCCAACACAATCCGCCACCTCTTGCCGACGCCTCTGTTCCTCTGTGGGTGAGAAAAGTGTGTGGGTTAATACAACAATAGGGAATCCACATTAAAAAAACAAAAACACAACGAAATCACTCCTAAACTTAAAAAAAAAAAAAAAAAAAGGGGGTGCTGCCAAAAATACAAGGCCTATGTACAAATTCCCACAGGTGTGATATGTGTATGTTGAAATCACCAGGAAGAGGTAAAGGCAAACTGCAAAATCACCAAAAGTCAAGCCACAAAAACACGAAGAAAGGCACGACACATGATTACATACAAACAGTTTGTGCTTTAAAAAAAAACAAAATAAAAACATACCGGGAGCCAAAACGGGAGCTCCGGAAATGCCTCCATGATCCTCCTCGGAGGATCCGTCATTCCCCAAAGAATGGGGAGGAGTTATGATGGACTCCGGGGAGGGGGTAATTGGAAGAGGGGTGGGTGGAGGAGAGGGGGAAGTGGGACGGAGGGGAAGGAGGCCCGACATTTCCGGGAGAGGGTCTGGGAAGGATGGGGAGGAGTGGGGAATAGGGGAAAGATTTGGGGTGGAGTGTTGGCTGGGGGTTGGGGATAGTGGCCGGGAACGCCGTCTGGACGGACGGTGATGGCGGAGTCTTGGCTGTCCCCCTAAAATATGTCAAAGAAATTGCGGTTAGTTTATGGACAAATCCGGGGACCAAAACTAAAAAAAAAAAACAACCCAAAAAATAAGCCAAATAGGAGTAGAATGAATAAATCAGAAATAGAGGGAAAACATGCACACGCAGATATGAGTACAAATAATAAATAGGACAGACAGGAAAACATGCACACGCAGATATGAGTACAAATAATAAATAGGACAGACAGGAAAACATGAACACGCAGATATGAGTACAAATAATAAATAGGACAGACAGGAAAACATGCACACGCAGTTATGAGTACAAATAATAAATAGGACAGACAGGAAAACATGCACACGCAGATATGAGTACAAATAATAAATAGGACAGACAGGAAAACATGCACACGCAGATATGAGTACAAATAATAAATAGGACAGACAGGAAAACATGCACACGCAGATATGAGTACAAATAATAAATGGGACAGACAGGAAAACATGCACACGCAGTTTGCCCCACAAACACAAACATTAAAACCACAATACATAACACTTACTTTCCAGGATCTGCATGCGAAAGCATGCCAGCAAGCGGGGCGCTCGCCGTTGCAGGTCGGACCACCTGCGCTCCAGCTGCCCGATGTTGCGGCGTGAGCCGAAGGACCGCAGGCGGGACCGTGCCTCCGCATACGCGGAGCGCTTCTGCCGGTTGGTGATGGGTTGAGGTTGGCTGGTGATCCGGCGATCCATGACCTCCGTAAGCACCAGCAGCTCGCGCCTGGTGAATGCGGAGGCTCTCATGATGGCAATGGTGTTTTTCTTAAAAATCATTTTTGATAAAGTGTGTAAAAATTTTCTGATTGGCTTATGTATTTTGGAAATTAACAGGAGCAATTTTATTGGTTAGTGTATGAGTCATGTGTTCGACAGGGCCAGAAATCTCTGGAGAGTTATGATAGGCTTGATGCAGTGACATGCGTAAGCAAATTTAAATAAAGAAATGAACCCAGGGAAATATGCGGGGATCCACAGCAATAGAACAATTGTTTAATTGTGGTTCACATGTTTTTTGAACAATAAAAGCGAATGTTTCATCCGTACGTATTCTGCGGGTAAACACAAACACGGACAAGAGTAAAGTTTCTTGCATTGTGTTGAAAAAAAAAAACAATTAAGCTAATTGATACATTGATTGGCATGATACGATTGAGGGAGGTAGGCAGAATAAAGGAGCAGGTAATCGACATCTGACAAGGCCACTTCCTGTTTATACTTGTGCGTGCGTTCCTTTCAAGCCATTTCGGGGATGTACGCTCGCTATTTCGTACGCTCGTTAGTTAGAGGAGGGGTCGTCAGAGTTTAGGGAGGAATTTTAGATGCGAACGAAAATACGAGCGAGCCATTGAATTTAAATATTTTTGTACGTACGCCTAACGTACGTGCGCCCGCTTGCGAGTGGGTCTGAATGAGGGCCATAGATTGCAAGCTCTGTAAAGAGCTGCATAATGTGTCCATTATATAAATAACTGATAAGTAAATAAATAAATGCCTTAGTCTAAAGTACCCCTTCAGAATCCTATTATAGCTGAAGACTTTATCTAGCAATAAAATAGTTGCATATCCCGCCCCCTTCAAATGTAAATTAGCCTGAAACAATATGAATTTGACCTGTCTAGGTATCATGATACCCAGTCCTGAGGTTACACAGACACACACCTTCTACACGCCTCAGGATTCTATTTACAGTATTGTTAAGTGTAGGAAAAGGAAACAGAGGGATTCAACCATTTTCCATGACCCTGGCTACCAGACATTTGTAAGTAAAACTATCCTGCACTTGGGGTCTCCTTTACAGGTCCTACTCTCTGAGAAATCACTGGGGAGCCGTCCTCCTCTACTCCGTCAGGCCTGGTTAGTCTGGCGCTCTGCTTAGAAGTTATTTGAGGACATGGGTATGGATTCTGATGTTCCGGTCCAGTTTAAAAGTGGTCTTTCCAAGCTGGACTCAGACTTTTTGGCACCCTCATGGGGCCAAATGGAATAGGGGGAGAGTTTAGAAAATTTGAGAAGTACGCACAGACTATAGAATTATTACTTCACATAATCTGACATTTATGCAGGCTCAACATTATGTCCGCACAATAGTATGTTGATTAATGACAGCGGACTTGACTAAATCGCTGAATCAGCTTGTGCAGAAACCGGTCCCACCTCGAAAGGCAATAAGCCACTCATTACAGTATGCTACATTTACCGTTAGATTACTCAAAGGTGTCAACGGGTATAACGAAGTAGCTGGAGAATTTTCCAGGACTCATGATTGAAAAATTACTAAGTTCGTTGGCAAACTCTGCACGTGTTATTCCGGCAATTTCATATACAGAAATGTTTTGTAATCTATTTCACAGAACATATACAGTATATCCCCAAACAGACGTTTCTTTATGATGTTATCAGAGGATCACAGGTGTCCGAAATGTAAGGCTTCTATGGCCGATCTATATCACTGCCTATGGCAGTGCACTTATATTAAAAAAGTTATTTTATGAGGTGTGGCAATTTATGGTCCATCATTTAGTTAGTCCCTTTCCTTTATCCCCGGAATGGGCCACCCTTGGGATACTGCCAGAAGGACTCAGGCCCTCATTCAGAGGCGGTCGTTAGATGCAAGCGGTCACCCTGAATCAGGGCGGCCGCTTGCATCCTGAACGGCTGCCTCCTTGTAGATCGTTAAGCTGTGGGTTACCACCCACAGCTTAACGACCGACCAGGTTGATGGTCGCGATGGTGATCACCATCGCGACCATTGGGGCTTACGACCAGACCCTAAGGTTGGATCTGGGCACTCGTAAGCTCTAAGGAGCTTTCTGCTCTGATGGAGCAGGAAGCTCCCCACTGACATCACTGATTATTTGACAGTGCAGTCGCCCACAAAACGGTAGGCGTTTGTAAAGGAACACTTCCGTTTTGGAAACCACCCCCCGACCCGCCTACCGATCAATATCAACAGCCGCCCCTTTGGTAGCGAGCTCCGGAGCGACTGAGTATCTCTGTTGCTCCGGGGCTTGCGCACGCGCAGTGCACCCGCTGTGCGTGCGCTTGCCTAACCATCGAGCTGGTTACGAGTGCATCGGTGCTCGCGACCGACTCTGAATAAGGTCCTCAGTATCCATAAAGGCTCCAAAAAATTATTACTGGCTGTATCTTCAGCAGCTGGTAAGTGTGTGCTAAAAATGTGGACAAAATACCTCCAACGATGCCCTTATTTAGGGCAAAATTGTATTATATCTTCCGAATGGAATGGGTGGAGGCATCAATACAAAAAGAAAAACGAGTAAAACAATTATTTGACACACGGGAAAGCTTTACTGGAATTTTGTCCATGAATATTAAAATACAGATTCAAAATGGTTTCTGCCAACCAACTGGTTTGAAACTCAGATACTTCTAGGGGAGGATCCGATAGTTAGTTGAATAGACTCAAATTTTGGTAAATGTAGAGGTTCCCGTACGCGCGTATCTATGAACAAGAATTAGTAAAACTGTTTAGAAATTGATATATGAAAACTGTAAAATAATAAATGTTGTAAGACTGGAAAATATGAATATTAAAATGTACAATAGAAATGGTTGAGATTTTAATATGAGCATATGTTTCTAATAAAGTATAATTAAAAAAAAAAAAAAAAAAAAAAATTTGAGAATTTAGCAGTAAATGCTCACACTATTACATAGGTTGAGTTGTATATTCAAAATGGGAAAACATCTAGATGAGAGTTTAAATCTGAAAAACATGGGAGTTTGCATATTCTCTGACTTCATTACATTGGCCGAGTTTAAAAAGTGTGAGAAAACTAACGTTTTGTAATCTCTCACCCTATTACATTTGGCTCGTGGTGTCAATACACTTGGTCACTTGGTTCAAAATGGTGTTCTCCACTCCATCAAACATTTGTGCATGGAGTTTGACCTTCCCCACACGGCCTTTTATAGATATCTCCACCTCAGTCATGCCTTGTGCGCCCAGTTTGGATCTGAGCTTATTTTGATATTCCTTTTCTATTTTAAGACTGCTCTCATTAACTACCCTCTAGTATGACGGTCTCCTATCTTTATAGTGACCTTACCTCTCGCATTCTGCTAGAACCCCTTCTTCCCTTTAAAAATAATTGGGAATCAGACTTGGGTCATCTTCAAGATGAACAATGGACTCAGATACTGGGATCTATACGGTACACTTCACCTTGTGTTAGCTTTCACTTTTTGACAATTATGTTCCAACCAATTTCTCCAAGTGTCGCGCACTTGATTGTGATTTTTTTGGCATTTGTTATGGGACTGCCCTAAGGTTAGTGACTTTTGGATGTTGATATGATCGGATATAGCCAAAGAAAAACCAATCGCACAGGTCATACATATTATTACCAAGTTAGAGAGATATCCCCTTGCAATAATTATCCATAGAAGTATCCATATACAAAGCTAGGGGGTGCTACCACTTCACAAGCTTACATACAGTATGGCACAAAAAGACTGGATAGGAAATAATTTATATTGTGTGGTGTACAAAGAGAAAAAGGTATAAATAAAAAATAATGTTTTACATTTATTAAAATGTAGATGTTAAAAACTGCGAAATAACGTTAAAAGAATCGATGTGTCAAAAGTCAAAACTCGTGAATAAAGTCACTGTGTGCAGGATTGTCGCTGCTGTGTTCAGTAATGTGTAACCAACAAAGTGTCTGATGTCTTAATATAATTATATAGAGTATACCACAGGTAACAGGTTTGTTACACCTAAAGTAGTATATATGTTTAGAAACTAATTATGAATGGATATATGACACAATCTTAATTTCCACATATTGTAATTAGTAGATACATTTACACCCGGGAATATGTATTATCCAGATTGCTGGTGCATCATGTGTGTATCGTCTGTGATTAGGGCTAATACACATCCCCTTTATTACACATCTGTTGCATAACATTTCACATACTGTATGAATTCCAAGGTGTAATCCTTATTACACTACAGGGTCACAGGATTTAATTGGTATGTAGCCATTAATCGATGTGTGATCCAAGGGCCTGATTCGTTACTGATTGCAACTTCGATTGACCACGTAATCGGATGATTTTTGCGCTCTGCGCATGTGTATGCTTTGCAGTGCACAAACACTCCACTGCGATCGCAGTCACTACGCAGACCCAACACAGAGTGATTGACAGGAAGTGAGTGTTTGGTGGGTGGTGACCGGCGAAACGCAGGTGTGCCAGTGCGTTTGAATGCTGTTGCAGGGGCATGCATAAATTAGCCACTGTTATACCATACACATCTTGGCCTTTCACTGCGTGCGATGAGGTTAGCAATTCCTGAGTAAGGTCAGACTTTGTGTAAGTGTGCGTGAGGCTGCGATTGTACTCAATGTTACCAATGGTTTTACAGACTTGCAAAGTATTACGGATGGGTGTAAGGTAAAGGAAGTGTCCTTATGTTTGGCTGCAACGGCATTGCGATCACAATCATTAGCATATTTTTGCAGTGAGACTGCGTGCGTAATCGCAGTTGTGATCCTTAATGAGATCAGGCCCTAATGGTACACACGTAGCGATATAATTGAGCGATTTGAACGCTAACGATATAATTCAAATCGTTATTTTTTTTGTCCCTACCAACTCACCATTGACCAGCGATGCTCGGCCATGTATGGACGATAGCGATATCGTCTATCAGCCTGTGCATGTAGGTCAACTTGCTCGATATCAAGCAGGTTACTATAGGGACCAGCGATCGTTGATGGCGGGTCGCTATAGTCGTCGGGTGAGATGGTGGTGTGCTAGATGATCGATATCGATCATTCAGCACTCCAGGGAGAGTGCAGGACGATCAGCCAGCAATATCGTATCGCTGGCTGATCGCTACGTCTGTATGCACCATTAGTCACACCATCACATACTCATGTATACGATCTACTTGCACCCTCTGAAATTAATACATACTGTACAAGTGATCTCTTGTGTTCAATAGATCACAGTGAG
Source organism: Taudactylus pleione (assembly GCA_031769625.1). Lineage (NCBI taxonomy): Eukaryota > Metazoa > Chordata > Amphibia > Anura > Myobatrachidae > Taudactylus > Taudactylus pleione. The sequence goes on from JAUIMM010000710.1 coordinate 11,201,034, forward strand.
TGTTTATACTATTATGCAGTCATGAGTATATAAGGAACACAGCGAGAGCCCGCAGTTAATGCTTCGTCCCGACTTAGGGCCTGATTCTGCACAATAGCGATTACACACTCAAGTCTCAATGCGAAGATATGCTAATGACTGCAATCGCAATGCCGTCGCAGCCTAACATAAGAACGCCCACCTTACCTTACACACATCTGCAATACTTAGAAAGTCTGTGAAACCATCGGTAACACTGAGTACCATCGCAGCCTCACGCACACTTGCACAAGCTGACATTACTCAGGAATTGCTAACCTAACTAATTGCTAACAGGAATCGCACGCAGTGAAAGCCCAAGCTGTGGATGCCATCGCAGTGGATAATTTATGCACGCCCCTGTAACAGCGTTCAAGCGCACTGGCACACCTCTTTCGCTGACCACCCCCAAAGGGTGCTTCCTGTCAATCACTCTGTGATGGGTCTGCGTAGTCACTGTGATCACAGTGGAGTCTTAGTGCATGCGCACTGCGATGCATACACAGCCCACAACAATCGGCCGATTGCGTGCGTAATCGCAGTTGCTATCGGTAATGAACCAGGCCCCATGATCGGTATGTTTACACTAGCCATAAAGCTTTCATAAATTTCACAAATTATGGGACAGATGGGCTCTCTCCCCACTGGGTCTGTGCAGGCCTAATAGGGTTCTTCCTTGTACAGTAGCATATTGTATTCTTATTCATTTATTTCCCTCCCTTATACGCCTTTCATTTCCCCTTCTTTTTGTTTTACATTTTGATTCTATCCCCAATATGGTTTGCGTTCTTTTCATGATACGAGGTCCAGCTTGACTTCTGCTAATCCTTTGATCGCATAAATTTTGTCACTATTATTATCATTTATTTATATGGCGCCACAAAGGTTCCGCAGTGCCTTACACAGGACATAAACAGATGAGCACACAAGACAAGTACATAAACAAATGAGCACACAAGAAAACAATTATTAAGAGTACAAACAATACAGGACAAATACATGATTTATAAACATTGCAGCATAATACCTAAATAAGCAGCAAGGTGTCAGCAACCAAGTGTTAGGTGCTGTTGTAAATTGAAGTATAAGTAAGGAAAAGAAGCACGTGAGGGAAGAGGGCACTGCTCGTGAGAGCTTACATTCTAAAGGGGAGGGGGCAGACAAACAGGGTGACACAGAAGGGCTGGATTGTGAGGAAGGAACATGGAGTAGTGGGTTAGGATGAGCGCTGGAAAGCTTTGAGGAAGAAAAGGGTCTTGAGAATCCATTTGAAGCTTAGGAGCCAAGAAGCAAAGTTATCAGGGAATTTTGAGTCCAGGGGGACGAAGAAGTCAGCTACTCGAGGAAGTTGGAAGAGGCGAATATCATGAGCATTGAATGGAAATAATAAAATGGAGAGTTTAGAAGGTAAGAGTAGGTGGAAGTGACCAGACAATAGAAGTACCCAAACATCAAGACTGTGGCAACCTCCAGTCCAGGGAGTGTGAAAGAATGTGGAGGCCCCTAAAGGAGATCGCTCCAGGAGAAGTGGTGTCAGATGGGTAAATCCAGGATTTGGTGATGGCTGGGAGATTCAAGGAGTTGGAGATGGAGCTGTCATGGATGGGGGCCAGTTGATTATAGACAGAACTGGCTTTCCAGAGGAGACAGGAGAGGGTGATTATGGTTGCTGTAGTGTGGGGTTGAGATTGATTTAGTGCAGGGGGATAAAGAGAGTGTGGGTATGTGGTGGGCTTCTGAATGAGGAAGAGTGACAGCAGGTGGTGGGCAAGGTGGAGGTTTAGTTTGGTGTGGGTTGAGAAGAAGAGGTATAACATGGAGAAAAGGGAGGGAGCAGTGCTTAGGAGTTATGGGAGATACAGTTGAGAGTACTAGATGGGATGAAGAGAGACAGAGGAGAAGAAGGAGGGAGAGGAGACTGTGGAGGGAGGAAAGAGATGGGAACTGGTAGTAGAGGAAAGAATGATGTAGCTTCTGAGTGATGAGGGGAGCAGAAGAAGAGAGAGACAGTGTAGATGAGGGAATTGGGAGAGAAACAGCAGTAGTAGTGATGAGAGTGAGATACAGGAACAGTACAGTTAAGATGTCAAAAAATTAAGATAAAAGGAAGAAGATTGTTGGTAGATGTGAAGGCACAACTACAATAGTATATAATAAACAAAATGAGTGTAGAGCTGTTAAAGTTGCAGGACTTTAGATTAAGGATAAAGTATTCTTAAAGATGTACAGGTGTTAAACTGGTAGATTTGACAGTGGTACAGTAATGATATTAACAGTACACAGGATAGGTAAAGAGTCCGCACTAGTTTAATTAAGCCAAAATAATTAGTCAAAACCAGCATAATTATCCATCTAGCAGAATTATCTTGGATGATACTAAGTTGGTGGTTCTCCCGAATATATTTTGTGTAATACACATCACATGTTTTGCAGAGAGAGCAAAAAAAAATAAAAACCTGGTTTTTGGGGCACTTACAAAAATTTATGGTGAATAGTACAATGGTAATCTAATTATAGGATATATACAAAAATTATTATGTCCTAAAATATAACTTTTAATGAAAGCATTAAAAAAAGAGTGAAGAGAGATTGTATCTACTCCTGTAAAAAATATAGGCACATAAATCAAGTTATTAGATCACTCAATAAATGCTTTATAGCATAAAAATGGTTTCTAATCAGCGAAAATATATAATGGTTCCCCTATTAAATATTTTGTTCAGTCCTAGGGATTTAATCATTATGGTATAAATCCGTCCCAAGGACCTGTAGGGAAACTCACACTAATAAATGTATCCGATGAAAATTGTAGTATCAATCCATTAGAGCAAAGAAGTATACGGATAAGATATCATCTCCCAACTGTTTGTGTTTACAATTTCCTGTACACATATATCTATTAATTCACAGTAGCAATCTTAATTCTCATTCGCATTTGAAAAAATCTGTTCACTTTGACGTCGAATATAAGCAATTGCATTCATCATATACATTTGTGATATCTGACAACAAACAGAAAATAACAGTGGAGAATTATTATCTCAATTGAAAAGTCCTTAATCAGGCTCAGTTGGTTACAATACAATTATCATATATGCTGCAATTAACTAGTATCTGAGAAACAAATTGAGCAATATATTTGTTGCAGGTACAGCGTGAATTTGATCACAGTGGAAAAAAATATTGAGGTCTAGAAGCTGTTTAGTCTTAGTTTCTAAACAAATGCATAATGACATCTGCTATACAATAGATTGATTAATGAAAAAATGGAAGCATGGAAGCAGTGTCCTATATTGAGATAGCCCTGGGAGGCTCCTCTAGACTCAATTGGATAAATAAAGTGGAAAAAAGAAAAGCTCCAAAAAAGAAGGTAATGCAACCACTTCTGCTTTCGCCTGTCTCTGAGTCAAACAGGGGATGAGAGAGTGGAGATCGCCGTATCTGGAGGAAATGACAGGAGAGTGCTTCTGCTGTTTGGGCACCTAGCCTTCTCACTCCCCTGATACAGGAGGCATTGCAGAGGAAGGTACTAACTTAGCCCAAATGAGAGGGTGATGTGTGGAGGGAGAGGAAAGTACCTGAATCAAAGTCTCCGTGATTGCGGATTTATATGCCTATATTTTTCACAGGAGTAGATACAATCTCTTTTCACTCCTTTTTAATAATACTTTCATTAAAAGTTATATTTAAAGGACATAATATTTTTTGTATATATCCTATAATTAGATTACCATTGTACTATTCACCATAAATTTTTATAAGAGTGCTCCAAAAAACAGATTTTTCTTCAGTTTTGCTCTCTCTGCAAAACATGTGTCATGATATAAACAGTGTAAAGTCAAAAAACATACATTTAAAAATTAAAATGCAGCAATATTAAGTGGTAGTTGCTTGCACTGCTGAAGCAGGGTGTTGGCAAAAGGTGTGTCCAAGTTATATTGAGAGCTGGTGGCTGAGTTGCAAGGTATCCAGAAGCTCAGAAGATCCTTTTCAATTGTTTCCAAGTTGTAAAGAGTTCTTATTAAATGTTGTCCACCTCTGTTCCTTCAGTCTAACTCTTTAAATTCTGCTGTGTATATAATACAACTTAGAAAACAAACCACTTTGAAATGAAAACCTATGCAGCCTGTAACCTACTGAGTATATAGTGAACTATACATGTGTAGCACTGATTGCACCCCACCCCCCAATATTCTCACCCACACCAGATGCAGTGTAGGTCACAGTAACATTTTAATAAACCATTTTGAAAAAATGTGCTACAATTTGGCTTCTGATACTACAGCGCTGAGAGCAACAATGCAGCATGTGCCATGCAAGAGGTTGTTCCACCTGTCACATATCATCCCTGTGATGTGGGGATACAGTCAATATCCCGGCGGCCTCGATGCCGATGCTGATATTGCCGGCATGGGAATTCCGACTGCCGGGATCCCGACTGCTGGCATCCCATACCCAACCTGTGATGTGTTATCACACAATACAAAAATCTTTCAGATTAAAACCACATTCCAAAATGTTTATTTAGAAAATATTTTAAGACGGAAAAGTAAAATGTCAAAAAAAAAAGTAATGTCCAGCAGGAAATACTAAAATATACACAGAGGAACAGTACAGTGCTTAAAATGAGGGCAATCAATCTTTGTTTTTTGTGACATCGAATGGCTTCCACCACTGGGCGAACTGCAAAACTTTCTTCCTTTGGTCATCAAAATTCTCTCGGACAGCTTTCCTCCAAACTCTTGGCTCTAGATCCAGCATGCCCCCGATGATTTCCTGTGAGACAGAAATGTGGAGAGAACCGTGAAGCGTTCAGCAGCTGCCATCCTGTTCCTGTACTGATGGGACTTAATACTAAATCAGGAAAGTGTCCCAGTACAAGAGCAAAAAGCAAATACACGATTTAATTTTAGAGCACTCAATAATGGTCAAATTCTGACATAAACTTGTCTTACGATTTACTTAATGGAAATAATAATATGGTAGTATAAACTTTTTTTTTTTTTTTTTAAGGCAGACCTACTGTACAATCAGGCAAGGAGCCTATCATTACCCCTTTATTTATAACCCACGGATAAACAGATGTGTCCTTACTCAGCTTTGCTCTCAGCATGACTTGTATTCATGAGAGTGGTGTCAGATCTCGCATTACAGTTTCACAAGTGTATTTTCGCACTGCCGTCACTACTGTACTAAGCTTAACATAGCACTTTCTTTTGTGCAAATATTTGCGAAAAAGTAGCCTACCTGCAATGTTAGCTAAAAAGTAGCATAATGTTAGGGTATAATAAGTAGCATACCTGCAATGTTAGCCAAAAAAGTAGCATAATGTTAGGGTAAAAGTAGCCTACCTGCAATGTTATCCAAAAAGTAGCATAATGTTAGGGTAAAAGTAGCATACCTGCAATGTTAGCTAAAAAGTAGCATAATGTTAGGGTAAAGGTAGCCTACCTGCAATGTTATCCAAAAAGTAGCATAATGTTAGGGTAAAAGTAGCATACCTGCAATGTTAGCCAAAATGTAGCATAATGTTAGGGTTAAAGTAGCATACCTGCAATTTTAGCCAAAAAGTAGCATAATGTTAGGGTAAAAGTAGCCTACCTGCAATGTTATCCAAAAAGTAGCATAATGTTAGGGTTAAAGTAGCATACCTGCAATTTTAGCCAAAAAGTAGCATAATGTTAGGGTAAAAGTAGCCTACCTGCAATGTTATCCAAAAAGTAGCATAATGTTAGGGTAAAAGTAGCATACCTGCAATGTTAGCCAAAAAGTAGCATAATGTTAGGGTTAAAGTAGCATACCTGTAATTTTAGCCAAAAAGTAGCATAATGTTAGGGTAAAAGTAGCCTACCTACAGTGTTAGCCAAAAAGTAGCATAATGTTAGGGTAAAAGTAGCCTACCTGCAATGTTAGCCAAAAAAGTAGCATAATGTTAGGGTAAAGGTAGCCTACCTGCAATGTTAGCCAAAAAGTAGCATAATGTTAGGGTAAAAGTAGCATACCTGCAATGTTAGCCAAAAAAGTAGCATAATGTTAGGGTAAAAGTAGCCTACCTGCAGTGTTAGCCAAAAAGTAGCATAATGTTAGGGTAAAAGTAGCATACCTGCAATGTTAGCCAAAAAAGTAGCATAATGTTAGGGTAAAAGTAGCCTACCTGCAATGTTATCCAAAATGTAGCATAATGTTAGGGTAAAAGTAGCCTACCTGCAGTGTTAGCCAAAAAAGTAGCATAATGTTAGGGTAAAGGTAGCCTACCTGCAATGTTAGCCAAAATGTAGCATGTTAGGGTAAAAGTAGCCTACCTGCAATGTTAGCCAAAAAAGTAGCATAATGTTAGGGTAAAAGTAGCCTACCTGCAATGTTATCCAAAAAGTAGCATAATGTTAGGGTAAAGGTAGCCTACCTACAATGTTAGCCAAAAAAGTAGCATAATGTTAGGGTAAAAGTAGCCTACCTGCAATGTTAGCCAAAAAAGTAGCATAATGTTAGGGTAAAGGTAGCCTACCTGCAATGTTAGCCAAAAAAGTAGCATAATGTTAGGGTAAAAGTAGCCTACCTGCAATGTTAGCCAAAAAAGTAGCATAATGTTAGGGTAAAGGTAGCCTACCTGCAATGTTAGCCAAAATGTAGCATAATGTTAGGGTAAAAGTATCATCATATTCGGGTAATTGTAGGAAAGAGCGTGCAGTAAACTAATCAGCATTGCTATCCATACAGAAGACTGACAATGTGGCTAAACGTGGAAAATCATGTGATCATACTGTACATTGCTGTTTGTCATTGATCACTGTATTATATGTATGACATGAGCTCTCCACGTTTAGCCCCATTGTTAATCTTATGGATAGACATTAATGTTCATTGGCCTGAACTCTCTCTCCTACTTTTTCACTAATATGCGTTGTAGACGATACATTAAAACTGAGCTGTGGTTGTATTTGAATTGTTTATTATCATAGGCACCATGATCGCTATGGTAAATGAAAGTTATGCACACACTCAAGAGAGCAGCACACTACAAAATTAGGCAGCAGCGGGTCTACTGGCCGTGCAGCAGGTGCATATTACCTGGCCACTGGTGACTCAGCAGCTCACCACCCTGCGCGAGACTATGTGGCACTGCTAGCTCATCCAACCCGTGTACAGAGGACAGTGTCACAGTAAGGTGCCTGCTGTGTGACGCCCAGTGGCTAGCGTAATTGACGCACCAACGTAGCAATGTCTCAGTCTCATGCCCGTGTTGCTAGTTCCCCCAATGTACAAAGGACGCATTTATCATACAGATAAGTGATCTCAATAAGTTGCTCAATTGGAGTTCATATTAGCAGTGAATTGTGCTTGCTCACTCTCCTGGACCATTCATCCCAGACAGCTGGACATCCTCTTACATTCTGTTCATTTCCCCAATTAAATGGGCAGGTCCATGATGCAATTCACATCACCTCCCCCACCCCGCGGTACCTGCCACTTGCATAGCCCGGAAGGGAGATCACAAACATAGGCAAGTATGTAGGGAAATCTAGTTAAAAGCGCAGCAAGTAAAACACTATTATATTTGCTAATGTCTACAAGCTCATCTCTCTCACTTTGCTTCTAGCTGCAGAGCTCAACATTTCTGTTAACTGAACAGAAGAGAAAACAAAAAAAACACAAAAAACAGTTGTTGGAATGTTCACGGCTGCTAAGCCCCAATTTAATAAATCAATATCTGACACACTGCATTCATTGGTGATATGAAATTCAAATACCTTGCCAAAGTAATGTGGGAACTTGTTCTGATCTTCAATAACGTGAGCAAACCCTCCTTGGAGCCCAAAATCCACAGAAAAATAAGGCAAACCTTTTGGAACCTAAAGACACAAACATAAAAAAAAAAATGTAAATGAAAATTAAAATAAAAAATAATGTGAAAAGGAATTTGTCTAAATATGTACTGAACACACATTGCTGCTGAGCTTGGAAATGAAAAAGACAGATATTAGGGACCTGGATTTTTCAAAGATACAATAATAATATGATGTCATTAAATGCTCGTAATATTGATTTCTTAACCATTATGAAATTTTAATGATGGCCGTGGTCATGCCGCTCTGAATTGATAATGTGGAACAAAATAATGAATTTGTTCGCACTGCTGAACGTTACTAGTAATGTCATATACTGTATGTCCTATTTTATCTAATCCGCTAACTTTCTCACATCCATTGCTTCCGACAGTTACGTCTATTCAGTATTTTATATACAAAGACTCTAAACCAGCCGGTATGCAGCATACCGCCACTGTAATCATAGAAGTAACTCAAAAGATAAATTAGTTCGGGAAAATACGCACGCAACACAGACGAGCCGCCCAATCCCAGTACAACATAGCTTTATAGCCGTCACGTCAAGATGGTAAAACCGGAATCTGTAATCCTGATCACTGACGAACGGGTCGAAGAGTCACATAATGTCAAATAATAATTAGGTCTTTCAGTTGGCACAGGAGATTTTTGCTTCTCCTCTTTAATAAGCCAATACTGGATCTGTTCCTTTTATGTTATTAATAGTATATATACTGTATATAATGAAAAGAACAAAAAAAGATCAAAGAAAAGACCTGTGAAAGGGCGTTCGATGCTAAAGGCTTCCATTAGTGTGATCATTTTAAGATAGTTCTATGGTATCTGTTGAATACCTTTAGGCTTACAATAGATATACAGTACAGTAGGACTAGAAATGGTTAAAAGGAATTTCACCAGTCTTTGTGGAAACGCTGAGTTACAAAGTGTCAAAAACATTTCTCTATCTAAGCAGAAGGCACTTGGCCAGTAATCAATACCTGCCATTAATCCCCATTTTGGATAGCTACTCAATAACCCAGCTCATCTAAATAATACATCTTGATGTTTAGACGGTGAATCATGAAAGCGTTATTTGTCTCCAAACATTGCTGGTTAGGTTCCTAAATTCCAAGTGATAGCATCCACGTTGTGTTTCTTGTGTCAGTGTTTTATAGCAGTTTTAGTGACCATATTAAGTTAGTGGCGAAGCTGGGTGGAGGCTGGCTTGTCACCTACACTGGGTGCGGATGTTGGGGAGGGGAGCGCTGGGTACCTTCAGTGAATTACCCACTGGGTGCCATGAAGGGCTGCCAGCTACTACCAGCATGTGGCTGCACTGGAGTATCGCTGCTGTTCATCATTAGGCTCGGCTGATATACAATAAGCGCGGCATCGGAGCTCCCTGCAGATAAGTCCCAGAAGGTAGCTGCTAGAATAGATCTGCTTTGCCGTAGAGACCTTATGATGTTACAGGCAGTGACCAAAAGATACAACCCACGGATTCACAGACATCGTGACCAGGAGAGATACCAGCCGCACCCTGCTAATACAGTGAGGGGTTACAAACCAGTCAAGAAACACAGAATCAATCCAATTCAACGCAGCACAAAGGGCTATGATTGCATGTAGGAACTCGCACCATGCTGTTGATTTGTGTGCACTTTTGTATAATACAGTATGTAGGGAGATCTGCTGGGCATGTGGGATGGTGTAGGGAGGTCTGTGGGATGGTGGAGGGAGGCATGTGGGAAATGTGGGATGGTGCAGGGAGGTATGTGGGATGGTGTAAAGAGGTCTGTGGGACATGTGGGATGATGTAGGGAGGTCTGTGGGATGGTGTAGGGAGGTCTGTGGGATGGTGTAGGGAGGTCTGTGGGATGGTGTAGGGAGGTCTGCGGGATGGTGTAGGGAGGTCTGCGGGATGGTGTAGGGAGGTCTGTGGGATGGTGTAGGGAGGTCTGTGGGATGGTGTAAGGAGGTCTGTGGGACATGTGGGATGGTGTAGGGTGGTATGTGAAATGGTGAAGGGAGGTCTGTGGGATATGTGGGATGGTGTAGGGAGGTCTATGGGACATGTGGGATAGTGTAGGGAGGTCTGTGGGACATGTGGGATGGTGTAGGGAAGTCTGTTGGACATGTGGGATGGTGTAGGATGATCTGATGGGCATGTGGGATGGTGTATGGAGGTCTGTTGGACATGTGGGATGGTGTAGGGAGGTCTATGGAACATGTGGGATGGTGTAGGAAGATCTGATGGGCATGTGGGATAGTGTAGGGAGGTCTGTGGGACATGTGGGATGTGTAGGAAGATCTGATGGACATGTGGGATGGTGTAGGGAGGTCTGTGGGACATGTGGGATGGTGTAAGAAGATCTGATGGACATGTGGGATGGTGTAGGGAAGTCTGTGGGACATGTGGGGAAGTTTTATGGCATGTTGGATGTCTACCCTTTCAGAACAAATGGGTTTAGGTAGTGGCTGTTTTTTTTTTCAGAGGGGGCGTTAAGGGGAGTGCAGAGCAGAGTCTTTGCCTTGGTGAAAGAAAGTCTAGCTTTGCCCCGGATTAAATTATGTGTCGTCTTAATTTTTCCTCTAAGGGCTCAAGGTGAAAGTCTGTTGCATTCCAAATAGAACAAAATAACTGATGTGGCATGGAGGTCGCCATAATTAGACGTCACTGTCCTACCCTATTCTAACCTTAATTTTCACACTTTGCGTTCCATGAGCACTGAAAAAGACAGGTACTGTACCTTCTTGTCTTAACTATCCCTAAAGTCAAGTAAGAGGTATACAGTATACAGATATCCAGGATAATGAAAAGCACGTGCGTTTAAATAAATCCTAAAGGAGAACTTTCCACCTGTCTAGTGATGTGTTATTTTTACTTCTGGCTTTGTCCCTTGCCCAGAAGCTTTTCAAAGTGTATGAGTTGCATGTTATGGTGCCACCTGTTACTTTTCCTACAACTCAGATCGGCAGGAGTGTATTCCAAACTACTTTGATCTCTGAGGTTTTCTCTCATTCAAAGAACAGTTCCCATCAAGCCTTGTCCCAGGGCCTGGAGTTCCTCTGCTCTGCCATATACGTATTCCATGCAGGCATCAATCAAAATGAGGCATCCGGCTCAGAAAATGGTCCAAAAGCAGTAAAGAGTTTAAGCTGAAGATATGGACACCAGTGGAATAGAGGAATACTGAAGCCATTAAGGAAAAAAGTGGTAGGAGATAGTTTTATACTACTAATTAAATAATGTTTGGGTGTTTTTTTTTTCTCTTTTATGGTGTGACCATCGCCATGGATTACGGCAATTCATCAAAACCACGTGTCATGACTATGTATTTTGTGTGCCCTGGGTAAAGTGTGCTCATGGTACTATGAGCAACAACCTGACCCTGAGAGTGATATGTACTATTATTGTTCCCCTAAAATATATATTTCAGGAACGTCTGCTTGCTATGAATGGGTACAGTATGTCAAAACTGGGTTGCATCAGTTAATCAGAACCAAGTGGCCAGGTGCTATCTAGTATTTGAAGACAAAAGCTTCATGGAAGTAATGTTTGCTCTCACCCAAGGGGGCCATTGTGCAAGTCCAGTACACAGACACACCGGCTGCTAAGAGGGTCGTCTTTAGCACCTTAAGTTGTCTTCTTACAATAAAATATCTTCAAAGCCCAGAGAGATATGAGGTTTTGGTTCCTGGAGCTATGCTAATTTACAAATACACAAACCTTGGGAGCACAAAGGGCCAGTCCTATTGAGCCTGGAAAGAGTGGGGGCTGCTGGGGGAGAGGGTTGTTGTGGAACCATAAGAGCCAGCCACCCACGTTTCACTGTGTTCACTCTACCAGGGAGTGCTCGCCATCTTCGATCTATGGTGGTCTCCCTCCATACACAGATCCCCTAAGATCTCAGAGTAAGACTTAGGTTTCTGACTTTTTATCATTTACTTTTATCTGAAATCAAGCTGTGCATTTATATCTGCATATCTTGTTTATTCACCTGTTTTTCCTTGTTATTTTAACCCTGGAGATATTTTCTCAATAAATCCTAAATATATATCAGCGTATCTGTGCTCTATGAACGCACATGCCTGGAGAGGCCCATGCTACATTTGTGTTATTATTTGTGGAATATTACGTAAGATTTAAGTGTCTGGCGATCGCAAGAGCGCTATTCTAATACTATTCGTGGTGGCAGCTCAAGTAAAACCCAAGTCACAACCGCCCACCTGCGTCAGTTTGGCGTATCTGAGCGCAGGCTGGGGTGCAGGGTCATGACATATGGCAATACCATTTCCAGCAGATACCTGTCACCACACAAATGCTTATTCAATCTTCCATCCATGTAACCGAAGAAGGGTAAATTAATCTAGCTGGCAGCCTGAAAAATGCAATAGTTTGAGGTGAGGATTGGTGCATGAATTATGATGGTCTACATCAGCCATGGCACAACTTGCATCCCTCTGATGGGAGCCCCAGACCCTACAGTAGTGTGAACCAAATAAAGAGAGTATGCACTGCAGGAGGATGTGTTTCTTATGGGGATGTGATGGTGTTGCTGCAGAGGTGAGGAAATGTGGGAAAGGGGAAAGTGTTGCTACATGGGATGGCCACACCCCCTATGGTGGTGCATCCTATTTTGCAGCATTGCACCCACTTCTGTCTCCATAGGGACCTTTTAACAATGCCTTTTCCATGAGTATGTTGTAAATATTTATATATTTAAAAGGAAAGGTTTCATTGTGTACCCTCCAATGAGTGCCATCTCCAAGTGCATCCCCTAGACTAAAAAAGGTTGTGCACCCCTGGCCTACATTGTGAAAACAAAATAAAGTGGACCTTTCACAACCCAACACTGGTATCTATAAAACATCAAACACAAATTTATTAACAGACAAACGTTAGAAATGAAAGGGTCGTTAAAAAACCTAATTTCTAAGTTAGCGGTAACAAAAAATAAAGTAAAAAATAAAAATAAAAAATCAGTTGTCAAAATGAGGCCACCAGATACAACTGTTCAAAAATAAGAGTTATGGTATAACATACCTTTGTTAACACTTTTTCTTCGAGGTCCATGGGGTCCACAGCCAGTACGTTGGGGTATGAATCCCGGTCACCAAACAGTTAATACAAACGAGCTCTCTGCTCCCAGGATGCACCTGGGGTTCATCCTCATATACCCCACCTCCGGCCTCAGGTAGCCAGTTCGTTACCAAGCTCAAGCAGGCAGAGACAAACAAAGGTTAAGAAAGAAAAGACCCATACTTACGAGTCCAGACTCTCAAGAGAAGAAACTACGGAAAACCTCCCCCAGAACTACAGGTGCGTCTGGGTGGGTGTCCTGTGGAACCCATGGACCTCGAAGAAAAAGAGTTAACAAAGGTATGTTATACCATAACTCTTATTTTCTTCTTCGGGGTCCATGGGGTCCACAGCCATTACGTTGGGGATATCCCAAAACACTAACCCTACGGGCGGGGACGCTCCTGACTCTCGGAAGAGAGGAGAATCCTACGCCCGAAGGAGGCATCCCGAGAGGCAAAAGTGTCAAAGGCATAACATTTGACAAAAGTATGGATGGAAGACCATGCGGCTGCTTTACATAATTGCTCAGCAGAAGCACCCCGGCGGGCCGCCCATGATGGACCTACCGCCCTAGTAGAATGTGCCGTCACTGAATCCGACACACGCATACCAGCCTGTGTATAAGCCAATGAAATTGCCTTGCGAATCCACCTGGCCAGTGTCTGTTTATTGACTGGCCAGCCACGCTCATGACAACCATAAAGCACAAAAAGTGAATCAGATTTCCTCCATTTGCTCGTGCGTTTAACATAAATTCTCAACGCACGGACCACATCCAGGGAAGCCTCACCTTGTGAGAGACTTGTGCCCTGAAATGCTGGAACTACTATTTCTTCATTAATATGGAATTTAGACACCACTTTCAGAAGGTAACCCTCCCTAGTACGTAGTACTGCTCTATCTTGATGAAATATCAAGAACGGCTCCCGGAAGGAAAGCGCAGCTAAATCCGACACTCTACGTGCAGATGCCATAGCAAGGAGGAATACCGTCTTTGCTGTTAGCCACTTGATGTCTATTGAATTTAAAGGCTCGAACGGAGGAGCCTGTAAAACCTTCAGAACTAGAGTCAAGTCCCACGGAACAACCGGGGAAACGAAGGGAGGCTGAATCCTCAACACCCCCAGAAAGAAGGTCTTTATATCCGGTCTCAGAGCAATTTTATGTTGGAACCAGACTGAAAGAGCTTAAACCTGTACCCTTAAAGAGGCCAGGCGTAGTCCTTTTTCCAGACCGCTTTGAAGAAAATCCAGCACTCTGGATATCAGGAATTTATGTGGATCATACCCTTTCAGTTCACACCACTGAAAGAAAGTATGCCAAACCCTATAATATATATGGGCTGAGGATGGTTTCCATGCCTTCAGCATCGTCCGTATAACAGACTCAGAAAACCCCTTTTCCCTCAAGACGGAGGCCTCAAGAGCCATGCCATCAAAGATAGCCGATGAAGATCTGGGTACCAGCAGGAACCATGTAGCAACAGATCCGGTCTCAATGGCAGAGGCCATGGAGTGTCTATGGAGAGAGACCGTAGATCTGTGAACCAGTGCCGTCTCGGCCACGCTTGAGCTATTAATATGACGGTGCTGCCCTCTTGTTTGATCTTTCTGACCACTCTGGGCAGAAGAGCAAACGGGGGAAACAGATATACCAGCTTGTAACGCCACTTTACGGTCAGTGCGTCTACAAACTCGGCTCTCGGATCTCTTGTCCAGGATCCGTACCTGGGAACCTTGTTGTTCCTTCTTGATGCCATCAGATCTATTTCTGGTAGACCCCACCTGTCCACAAGGTTCCGAAAGACCTGTGGATGTAATGCCCATTCCCCTGCATTTAGCTCTTGCCGACTGAGAAAATTGGCCTCTCAATTCAGGATTCCTGGAATGAACACGGCAGATATCGTGGGCAGATGAGTCTCTGCCCATACCAGGATTCTTGATACCTCTGCCAAGGCGGCCCGACTCCTTGTGCCCCCTTGATGATTTAGATAGGCGACCGCAGAGCGATTGTCCGACTGTATCTGCACCAACCTGCCCTTTAAGATTTCCTGAGCCTGCATTAAAGCTCTTAGTTCCAGGATATTTATCGGTAGCCGGCTTTCCGTCACTGACCACTTTCCTTGGAAAGTGTGTGACCCCGTCATCGTCGCCCAACCTTGAAGACTGGCGTCGGTTCTGACTAATGTCCAATCCGACACCCAAAAGGGACGACCCTGCCTGAGATGCTTTGTCTGCAACCACCAGGTCAGGGACAACCGTACCTCTGGAGAGAGATGCAGCAGCTGGGACCTGATCGTGCGATGATCCTTGTTCCAGCGGGACAGAATGAATTGCTGCAGTGGTCTGGAGTGGAATTGAGCGTATTCCACCATCCTGAAGGTGGCCACCATCGACCCCAGGACCTGCATGGCTACTAGAACGGATATTTGCCTGTTGCGAAGCAACCTGCGTATTCGTGATTGTAGAGCAAGGATCTTCTCCTCTGACAGATATATTCTCTGCACCACGGAGTCCAATCTCGCTCCCAAATGACACATCTGTTGTACCGGACAGGGTGACGACTTTTGCCAGTTTATGATCCAGCCGTGACTGTACCGACATGATACTGTCAGCCTCAAATGATCCTGTAACTGCTGTGGGGACTGCCCCAGCAACAGGAGGTCATCCAAGTAAAGCAAAATCCTGACGCCTTGGCGCCTGAGGCATGCCATCATCACTGCTATCACCTTGGTGAATACCCGAGGGGCTGTGGACAGGCCAAACGGCAGGGCTTGGAACTGAAAATGTTCGTCCCCTACCGCAAAACTAAGAAATTTTTGATGAGCCTGTGTGATTGGGATGTGAAGGTAGGCATCTTGTATGTCTAGGGACACCATATAGTCCCCCTGTTCCATTGCCAACACAATCGATCGCAAAGTTTCCATCCTGAACCCGGGGGCTCGAACAAATTTGTTGAGCTCTCTCAGATTTAGAATAGGCCGGTATGACCCA
This sequence comes from Taudactylus pleione, assembly GCA_031769625.1. Taxonomy (NCBI): domain Eukaryota; kingdom Metazoa; phylum Chordata; class Amphibia; order Anura; family Myobatrachidae; genus Taudactylus; species Taudactylus pleione. Next base: position 11,216,954 of record JAUIMM010000710.1, read on the forward strand.
TTTGGTTTCAGAACCAAGAACAAATTGGAGTAAAACCCCTCTCGGAACTGGTTCTCTGGCACTGGAATCACTACTTCTGATGCTAGTAAGGCAAGAATAGCCTTCTGAAGGGCCAAAGCTCTTTCTGAACCCACCTGCGGGTTTACACAAAAGAACCTTTGAGGAGGAGTCCTCCAAAACGTCAAGGCGTACCCTCGGGAAACAACTCCCCGAACCCAGGCATCCTCCATCGTGAGGTGCCAGGGCTCTGAGGACCGAAGCAGTCGGTCCCCCACCCTGGGATCCCCCAGAGGGAGGCCCGTCCCATCAGGCCACTGGTTTATCCTGGACCCTAGATCCTGGACATTTGTTCTGCCAGGGCTTCCTGGGTCCTGTCTTTCTTGGTGGAAATCTCGCTGAGGGCTGACCTTTGGCCTTGCCCTGCGGCCAAAACCCCCGTAAGGATGCCCTCCTCAATTTAGATGAGGTTGCTGATGGTAAACCTGCCGTCTTTGAGGCTGCCATGGAGGATACAATTTTGTCCAGTTCTGGACCAAAGAGCACACCTCCTGTGATTTGAAGGAATTCTAGGGCTTTTTTGGACCCGACATCTGCCCTCCAATCTTTCAACCAGAGGATCCTACGTGCCACCACGGACTCAGCTGAAACTTTAGAGGAAAGGATCCCTGCATCTAAGGCGGCATCCCCCAAATAAGAGGCCCCTTCTCTAATAAAGGAGATCATATCCAGTTGCTCCTTAGAGGCATCTGGTAAAGACTCCGTTAGAGTTTTGGCCCACTCCTCAATAGCTCTTGCTACCCAAGCAGTGTCCAAAGCTGGGTGGGTGGCCGTTCCTGCCAGCGAAAAAATTGATTTGAGACAAGACTCCAGTCTCCTGTCCGTGGTTTCCTTCAGCGAAACTGCTGGGATTAGTAAAGTGGTACGTTTAATCAGCTGTGCCACATGCGCATCAACTGATGGTGGATTCTCCTACTTGGCACAGTCCTCTGCTGGAAAAGGATATAGAAGCGCCATTCTTTTAAAAGAATGGCTTATCTTATCCGGACGGACCCAGGCTTCCTCCATAAGTTCTGATAAATGTTCAGGCTTTGGGAATTCTGCCTTAACCACTTTTTGGGCGCTTGAACAGGGGGGCTTTCCTAAGCGGAAGATCCCCTTCCTCGATATTTAACACCGATTTTACAGCCCTTATCAGAAAAGGGACATTGGCTACTGGGAAATGATCATCACCCTCCTCGGAGCTAGACTCCTGCAAAAAGTCCTGTGCCTGTTCCTCCTCGGAGGAGGCACTTGAGTACTCACCCATGTAAGGCGGTACATGGCGCCTAGATTTAGGCTGCTTTGGTTTGACAGCCTGAGGCTGAAAAACTCCCGAGGATGATGCCATAACCTTACCAGCACCAGGGTCCATCCAAGGCGGCCACATCATGGGCATAGGATGCATCTGCTGAGGCAAACCCCAAACCGGTGGTACCGGGGAAGCCAGCCGTTCCGCCACCTGAGCCATAACCTGAGAAAATGATGCCCAAGGAGGCTCAGGGCCTGAAACAGGCAAACTTAATTGGTGTGGTGGCTGTCTGAAACAGTTCCCACAAAGCCTATTTTGTAGAAAGTCCTGTGGGGACAAACCTGCCTTACAGGCTACACAGGATATCAGCAACGGGGCTCCCGCCCCCTGACCCTGAGACTCCTTAGACGTAACACTATGTCACTGGTTCTGAGTGTATATGTGCTGCTTTCTACTCTCAACCCACACACCTGTAGCAAGGGAAGGGGAGAGACAGTGACAGTATACAGGAATTACAGTTCTTTTACAGAAGAAACAGTATCCATAAACAACAATCACATGTCATGCATAAATACTCTGCGAGCCATATGCATATAAGCTCTCACTACCATAATCAGCCTCAGCTTAGGTAGGATAGAGCCCTGTAAAAACCAGCAGTAGGCAAGGTATACAGGGAGACTGCCCAGCGTCCTCTCTTGTAGGAGCAGCATTCAGAGAGCAACTGACATACACTCTGGCTGCCCTATATGGAGGCTGGGAGGAACAATCCACAATCAACTGTGCCAGAAGACTGAACTAGCGTGTGGATGGGGGGAGGGGCCGTACCTCCCCTATGCTGCTTGGACCTGCCCGGTAAACTGACCTGGCCGCTCCCACAAGCCCCGGCTGGTCAGGAACATCAAATCCCGGCGGTATAGGCTAGGAGAACAAGCCGTATGCCTCCTGACTGCAGCGTGCCTCCGGACAGTCTCACCGCCGGAGGCCGGACCGCCACGTGGTCCCGGCGTCAGCGGTCACCGCGACCACCTGCTTACCTGCCATCCCCTTGATCCGGTTGCGGTCCAGGGCCAGAAAGCCCCTGCCGAATCCCCTGCCAAGGACCTGCCGAGGCTAGCGGTGCGGCACCAGAGGAGGTAGTTGCAGCGCGTGGCCGGTGCACCTCCAATCAGGCGCGAGGCTGCTTCCAGGACAGCTCAGACCACCCTCTGAGATAGAGAGTAAAACTCTCTTTTTTTTTTTGTACTCTTCTGCAGGACTGCTCCAGCAGTCCCACTGTCTGTGTGGTGAACACACCAAACAGGAAGAACTGGTTACCTGAGGCAGGAGGTGGGGTATATGAGGAGGAAAACCGGTGCATCCTGGGAGCAGAGAGCTCGTTTGTATTAACAGTTATTCATACCCCAACGTAATGGCTGTGGACCCCATGGACCCCGAAGAAGAAAGTATAATAAAACAAAACAAGCTAAGATCATTACAAAAACATTGTTAAGTCGTTTGACAAATAATGAAAAGGAAAAGTGATAACTGAAAAATCTAAAACTAAAAAACATTACACGAGCAACAAGTGAGAAATAGATTAAAAGTAAAAAAGGCATCTTTGTGAGACTGACATTAAATCCGACATTGAAAATGTCAAATAGAGCCCATGGGCTGATCTAGACTTTGTGAGATTTGTCATTACAGGAAAAGCTACAGTCTGCAGACAGCTCGACCTCCTTAGAAAGGACATATAATGTACTGTACAAGAGTGGATATTTTGAGACCGGACGTCTACAACAGCAAATGAATGTCAAGGCATTGCAGGCTGATCACACGGTGATCTGTGCGATGATGGATTACATTACTGGGAAACACATTAATCTATCACTTAAAGTGGATCAGATTTGATATATTCTCATCTAAGAAATACTGGAGAAAATTAATCCTCGCTTGACAAAATTCATACGACTTGAAATAATAGGTAATCTCACACAACTGGCTAGCAATCAGCTTTTTCTTAGTACAGTAAAACAACAGACTTGAAACAGTAGCTTAAATTCATTACTTCTATGGAACTTGAAAAAAAATAAAATTTAATATATATATATATATATATATATATATTATACATATATATACACAGTATATATATATCATATATATACACACAGTATACATGTGAGTGTGTGTTTGCGTGTACTATAACAGGAGGAGTGGCGGATATTTGTTATATATATATATATATATATATATATACATATACACACACACACACACACACACACACACACACACATATATATAAAATATTCTATAGCAGCAACGGGAGATGCAGGCACTTTAACTGAAAATATTTCCACATCTGTGACACAGGAAGTTAAAAACAAACTCTAATACTGACACCATTAAGCATAATTTAATCTGAGAAAGTTAAATTGACACTGCATTCTTATTAATGTCAAGTGTAAGTTAAAATATATAGACGTTCGCAAATTATAGTGGTATGCAAACATTTATCCTTCTTATTTCATATTCCCTATTTGAGAAGATGATTTGCAGTTCATGGTTAGTACATTATTGTTCTACAATGGAAAAAAGCTGTTAAAATATCAGGCCTGCCACACAAAGGGTTATCAATTTCTAAAATGTATTAGAAGTATATTATATATATTACAGGCTACACAGTGCAGATGGGGGACTGCTAAGGTCTACACAGTAATCTTATGGGTTGATTCAGTAAAGCCATGAGGCGGCTTGCACTTCCAGCGGTTACCATATCATTGCAACGGTAACTCGCCCACCCTTGCGGCTAATTGAATTGTCCCCAGAATTGGTGTTTTTACAAAGTGACATGATATAGGGAGGTTGGGTTGACCCACAGGAAAATAGGTGCATTGAAACATCTTTCCTTTAGGATATCATTTTTGGTGGATTGAAAGGTTGAGAAGAGTTTCACAAAATGAATTTGAATAATGCTGCTTCCTAAATTCTTACCACTGATTTGTGCCTCACTTTGAAATCTAATGTAAACTGTTCTAATGAACAACAAGTTAATAATTCATAAAGAAAAACATCATTTTGAAAGTACATTCATTAACATACTGTAGTTTTAACAACATTCACAATCTCCTGCAGCTGGTCTGTAATTTTCACAAGCTACATAATAATCTGCCATAGAGAACTCATTGACCTGCCTATGGCTTCCATTCACCCTTAAAGTGGAGTTGTAAATCAAACGGTGCTTTTTTCCTAAATATAGAAAATACAATGCTGAGCTGGACATAAACAGTTTAGGGCTACTATCTCAACCTGTTCTTCCATCTACTCTTTAAGCTACCGATATCTTCTGTGTAGGTCAAACATTCAATAAAACCATTTAGGTTACATGTAAAGATTTAGGGGGTAATTTTCAGTCTTGCCAATGTTCAGCTGCACACATTCCAAACCTTGAAATTTTGGTTGCACATATTTAGCTGTAGAACTGCTGCTGTGCTTATAACCACTGCCCCGTAGCATGACCACATTTCAGGCAAGATTCAGTTGCTAAAGGGTCTCAAATTCTCCTATACAATATGCCAGTATAAAGAAAAGTTCACAGCGGTCTTAAAGACTGTGAGGTTTCCAGATCTTATGGCTGCAAAACGGCTCCAAGTAATCAAGTCTTCTCCAAAAACTGGTGGTTCTTGTAGTGAAACTCTGTGTTGGTTTTCACCAAGCTTGGTGTTGTGCATTAAGACCGAACGACTAGACTTTGGTCTTGAATGTCCAGAAGACATTGTAGCAAAAGTGGTGCGAGGTTTTCAAATGCAACTCTGCAAGGCCTCCTGTAATGTTCTTTTTTTGAGAGAAGGGGCTAATATCCCTGCTACTTTACCATAAACACCATTCTTGTTCAGTCTTTTTTTCATAGTAGAATAATGAGCATAATGTTTACTATGATATACCGGAGATCCCTGTAAACTTTTGGGTTCTTTGCAATTCGCTGTGGCGCATCATATGGACTGATTCTCGAGTGAATTTGTGGGACCCCATTCCTGGAAAGTTGTCAACTGCCTTCAATGTATCACATTTTTAAATAATATTTCTCATTGAAGAATCATGGACTTCAAACGGTTTGTAAATGGTCTTCTAACCATTTATAGACTGATGAGAAGATGCAATTGCTTCTTTGAAATCTTTGCAAATGTCGTTCCTTTTTGGCATGGTGTAAATGCAAATCAGAATGATCCATACTGAGCTGCCAAAGACTATGCTTTCATGTAGAAGTGAAGTGCACTTGGCGCAAACTACTAGTAAATACTATTGATAGGCATGGAACTAGTAAGGCCGTACCTACTTTATCATGGTTTCTTCAATTTGACTTATTTTTTGATGGGTAAATGATGACTGGTATGGCCCTTTGGTCATGTAAGAATACATTTAAAAAAATGTTAGCACTTTGAGACGGGCAGTTCGCTTTTACTCTATAATGTTCGAATCTCAAAAACGGCATCATATTGGCTATCCGGCTCTCGCGTGTTTTAGATAGCCAATAAGATTAATTCGAACTTGCGCTAATTTGGCGAAAAGAACGTGTCAAATCCGAACCGCTCATCTCTAGTAAAAATGCTGATTTAAAGAAGATATGCTATTTTTTAACAAAATACATACACAGTATATAGACAGGTTCTGAGGCACCAAGACTTTTGGAAGTAAAGGTGCACAGACAGGTATGAGATAAACAGACACATAGGAAGACAGGCTGATTACCACACTGTACTTCAACTATCATGCTACTTACAGATCTCCGGACATCCTTTGAAGAGAGATCGATTAACTTCTTATTCATGGACCATTCCTCGTCAGATTCCATTATTGCTTTCTGGGACAAAGACAAAACTCTCAGTCATAAATCATATCTGGATGGAGGCAATTATAGTGTGAATGAACATCTTTGTTTCCACTGAAGTTATTTTCATTTCTATACTTTGAAAACTCTCTAAGGTCCAATTAGACAAGTTCCAGAAATTTCCATTTATAGGGCACTATACTGTAGATGTGATGCTAATCCTATAAATACACAGTGAGTGAGATGGTCGTACATTGACTATTGCTGACATTACCAGACGAAATGCAATAGATATACGTGACATAACAAGCATGGTAGCAACAGAGGAGGCAGGAGGCCGGCAATTGTCAAGAGCTAATGTCACATCAACATGCTTTGCCTAATGAAATCTTGCCTGGGTTCAATACCATTTTGCTGAGCCACATGTGGATGTGTTCTTCAATACCCCGAGTCCTATTTGCAATGCATTTCACCTTCGCTGCTGAATACATTGAGCTGTGATTCATTTCTGTAATATCCATCCATGAATCTCTGATAATGAGTTTTAAGTAAGTGTGCAGGAAATCCTTTTATACACGGAATTGTTGCCTGATTGAAAAGATGTGATCTTTGGCCTGTCTGCTACAAGACTTCAAGTGCAATTTTACTCCAGAATATCTTAAGACTTTACTGTGGTGAAAACTTTAAAGTCTCTTCAAATAAAAAGTTTTTCTCAGCTATTCCGAAATAAAAATGAAACACTTTATTTAAGTAAAATAAACATGACGTTGTACACAACAGAATCGGTTTCGATGATATTGCAACCATAGCTGTACGCAAATGAATGCAATTAAAATCTGACAAACGATAGATAACATTTAGGCAAGATGGGTGGTATAAATGCTTACTTTGATTGAATAAAAAAAAAAAAGAATGTACAATCATTTTTCCTTATAAAGTTGTATTATGTATGTTGCCCGTGTCTTTGCCCGCGTTGATGTAGTGTCTACTAATATTTTTTTTCATTTGAAGTGTTTTAGTTTGTACTGAGGAAACCCTAAGTGCGCGTGGCATGGGGGCCCACACGGGCGAGTGGCCAGAGCTGCCATCAGTGTTACACGGATTGGGGAGCGGCTGTTCCTTCACCCATCACTCAACCCCGTTCAGTAGCTTTTCAGTTAACCCAGAACAAACAAAGCAGACAAATATTGGGAATTCGGTCTAGGTAGCCTACAAACTATACGTCAAGTGGAAATTGCCTGAAAATTTTTACAAATACAAAGTTACAATTTTATTGACATGTATGCCAAGCTTTCCTACTAGCTCCATATAGATGTCAAATCTATGCCAATTTCTCCACCACTATTGCCATGTTATGCTGAGCCTCAGAACATAGAGTTTATAGGATGTGTGCTGAACATTTCTTGCCCAGAATGCCAGGATAGGAAGTAATGTATATTGAAAGTTGAATGTCAGGTTCTTCAGAATATTTGCTGAACATTGGTTGCTAGTGTTACATACAACGTATGCCAACATTTGGATGCCAGGATGAAGGAGAATGTATGACGCAAAACTGGACAACAGTCGCCAAGGTTAGGAAGAATGCTTGTTGCTAGCTAATAGTGAGTGTAAGAGGATGTACAGTGAAGTGTGGTTGAAAGGGTAGGACGGAAGCTATGCTAAAGACCGATTGCCACCATGAGTATGCCAGTGGCTCGGTGAGAGAGACTGCATGCTGGGTACTAAGATAGGGGGAAGGGATACACAATGAAAGATAATTGCCAGGGTAAAACAGATATATACAATTTAAAGTTGGTAGCTAGGGACAACCAGAATGTAAGCAGCACTGCTTTCCAGAATGTGTCCTAATCACTGGTTTCCAGGGTGAGCGAAAATGTTGTTTATGCTAAGTGCTAATAGAAGGGAGCATACGGACAATGTGGTTTCTACAATCAGTCGGAATGTGTGCAGTACCCGGGTTGCCATGGTCATAGAAAATGTATAATGAACACTTGTTGTCGGGATTGGCAAGGCACAGTAACAGAGTTTGAATGCAGTAGAAATCAACATACGTTAAGCAATAATAATAATAATAATAATAAAATAAAAAAAAAACTCATTAAAAAAAAAAAAAAACTACTGTCAAATAAAACATTTTTAAAATACTGTAGCTCAAAAACTGTGAAATGTGTAAGGGCTACTAACCTTGAAATAAATTGGTGCCATATCTCCAATTTCCTTTGGAAGCGGTATACATTCATAGACCAGATGAAAACGCTTTTTTATGCTCATGTTTGTTTCAAGAAAAACACAATCCAATCCTTTCTCTTCAAACATCTTCACCAGCGCTCTGCGGAACATCTAGGAGACATGAAGAAAAATGATAAAGTCTAGGCTAAGGTATAAAGTCACTATGTAAGGCTCCAGTGCAAGAGAGGGTGGCAACAGGGAAGTGGCACTGACATTAGCTCTGCCTGTTCTAATCAGTCAAGCGAGATTAGTGCACAGGAGCCCAGCACAGTGACTGCAGGAGGTTTTACAGACCATGATTACCGAATGTAAGGCGCATCAAACCCGAGCATTCGTTAAAGCTTAAAACATGAAAGGTAATACCATAATTGACACCTTGTTTAAAACACATTTTTGGAAGAAAAATATCACTAACACACTAACCAACAAAACACATTGGCAAAACTACATTGAACTACAATTATAGATAAAAAAAAAAAATCTATAGATAAAACACATCTGCAAACACATACAGTATAATATATTCACATAATAATATACACAAAGAGAAGACAATTTCTGTTTGCTTGTATAAAACGATATAATATATAAATACCCTGTTAAAACTGTTATATAAAACAAAAATGTTAGAATACATGGTAAATTCATATAATATAAAGAACATGGAATTAAAAAAAAAAAAATGTATAGGAATATATGAATACAGTGAATCTTTCAAGACTTTCTTGGAAACAAATACAACTTCCAGTGCCACCTCTACACGAACAACACCAATATTAACATACAAAACCCTCAACACCACCCCTCAAGCGTCTCATATCTCATCTCTAAGCACTATCCCCTTGTAGCTCTACTGATCTGTCCCCACAGACCTGTGCACTTCATTAGCATACAGTGTACTAGGTATGCAGTTTAAGCATAACGGTGCATGGTGCAGATCACTCGTATTGGGCCTGTCTTTTGTCTTTTTACCCTTGATTGTGTACTTTTCCCTCTATTGTGCTTCTTTTCCCTACCTTTTCCTCTATTGTGCTTCTTCTCCCTACCTTTTCCTCTATTGTGCTTCTTTTCCCTCTAATGTGCTTCTTTTCCTTCTAATGTGCTTTTCCCTACCTCTTCCTCTATTGTGCTTCTTTTCCCTCTATTGTACTTCTTTTCATCTATTGTGCTTCTTTTCCCTCTATTGTACTTCTTTTCATCTATTGTGCTTCTTTTCCCTCTAATGTGCTTCTTTTCCCTACCTTTTCCTCTATTGTGCTTCTTTTCCCTACCTTTTCCTCTAATGTGCTTATTTTCCTCTATTGTGCTTCTTTTCCCTACCTTTTCCTCTATTGTGCTTCTTTTCCCTCTATTGTGCTTCTTTTCCTTCTAATGTGCTTTTCCCTACCTCTTCCTCTATTGTGCTTCTTTTCCCTCTATTGTACTTCTTTTCATCTATTGTGCTTCTTTTCCCTCTATTGTACTTCTTTTCATCTATTGTGCTTCTTTTCCCTCTAATGTGCTTCTTTTCCCTACCTTTTCCTCTATTGTGCTTCTTTTCCCTCTAATGTGCTTCTTTTCCTCTATTGTGCTTCTTTTCCCTACCTTTTCCTCTATTGTGCTTCTTTTCCCTCTATTGTGCTTTTCCCTACCTCTTCCTCTATTGTGCTTCTTTTCCCTCTATTGTACTTCTTTTCATCTATTGTGCTTCTTTTCCCTCTAATGTGCTTCTTTTCCCTACCTTTTCCTCTATTGTGCTTCATTTCCCTACCTTTTCCTCTATTGTGCTTCTTTTCCCTCTAATGTGCTTCTTTTCCTCTATTGTGCTTCTTTTCCCTACCTTTTCCTCTATTGTGCTTCATTTCCCTACCTTTTCCTCTATTGTGCTTCTTTTCCCTCTAATGTGCTTTTCCCTACCTTTTCCTCTATTGTGCTTCTTTTCCCTACCTTTTCCTCTATTGTGCTTCATTTCCCTACCTTTCCCTCTATTGTGCTTCTTTTCCCTCTAATGTGCTTTTCCCTACCTTTTCCTCTATTGTGCTTCTTTTCCCTACCTTTTCCTCTATTGTGCTTCATTTCCCTACCTTTCCCTCTATTGTGCTTCTTTTCCTTCTAATGTGCTTTTCCCTACCTTTTCCTCTATTGTGCTTCTTTTCCCTACCTTTTCCTCTATTGTGCTTCTTTTCCCTCTATTGTGCTTCTTTTCCTTCTAATGTGCTTTTCCCTACCTTTTCCTCTATTGTGCTTCTTTTCCCTACCTTTTCCTCTATTGTGCTTCTTTTCCCTACCCTTTCCTCTATTGTGCTTCTTTTCCCTCTAATGTGCTTCTTTTCCTCTATTGTGCTTCTTTTCCCTACCTTTTCCTCTATTGTGCTTCTTTTCCCTCTATTGTGCTTCTTTTCCTTCTAATGTGCTTTTCCCTACCTCTTCCTCTATTGTGCTTCTTTTCCCTCTATTGTACTTCTTTTCATCTATTGTGCTTCTTTTCCCTCTAATGTGCTTCTTTTCATCTATTGTGCTTCTTTTCCCTACCTTTTCCTCTATTGTGCTTCTTTTCCCTCTAATGTGCTTCTTTTCCTCTATTGTGCTTCTTTTCCCTACCTTTTCCTCTATTGTGCTTCTTTTCCCTCTATTGTGCTTTTCCCTACCTCTTCCTCTATTGTGCTTCTTTTCCCTCTATTGTACTTCTTTTCATCTATTGTGCTTCTTTTCCCTCTAATGTGCTTCTTTTCCCTACCTTTTCCTCTATTGTGCTTCATTTCCCTACCTTTTCCTCTATTGTGCTTCTTTTCCCTCTAATGTGCTTCTTTTCCTCTATTGTGCTTCTTTTCCCTACCTTTTCCTCTATTGTGCTTCATTTCCCTACCTTTTCCTCTATTGTGCTTCTTTTCCCTCTAATGTGCTTTTCCCTACCTTTTCCTCTATTGTGCTTCTTTTCCCTACCTTTTCCTCTATTGTGCTTCATTTCCCTACCTTTCCCTCTATTGTGCTTCTTTTCCCTCTAATGTGCTTTTCCCTACCTTTTCCTCTATTGTGCTTCTTTTCCCTACCTTTTCCTCTATTGTGCTTCATTTCCCTACCTTTCCCTCTATTGTGCTTCTTTTCCTTCTAATGTGCTTTTCCCTACCTTTTCCTCTATTGTGCTTCTTTTCCCTACCTTTTCCTCTATTGTGCTTCTTTTCCCTCTATTGTGCTTCTTTTCCTTCTAATGTGCTTTTCCCTACCTTTTCCTCTATTGTGCTTCTTTTCCCTACCTTTTCCTCTATTGTGCTTCTTTTCCCTACCCTTTCCTCTATTGTGCTTCTTTTCCCTCTAATGTGCTTCTTTTCCTCTATTGTGCTTCTTTTCCCTACCTTTTCCTCTATTGTGCTTCTTTTCCCTCTATTGTGCTTCTTTTCCTTCTAATGTGCTTTTCCCTACCTCTTCCTCTATTGTGCTTCTTTTCCCTCTATTGTACTTCTTTTCATCTATTGTGCTTCTTTTCCCTCTATTGTACTTCTTTTCATCTATTGTGCTTCTTTTCCCTCTAATGTGCTTCTTTTCCCTACCTTTTCCTCTATTGTGCTTCTTTTCCCTACCTTTTCCTCTATTGTGCTTCATTTCCCTACCTTTTCCTCTATTGTGCTTCTTTTCCCTCTAATGTGCTTCTTTTCCTCTATTGTGCTTCTTTTCCCTACCTTTTCCTCTATTGTGCTTCTTTTCCCTCTATTGTGCTTCTTTTCCTTCTAATGTGCTTTTCCCTACCTCTTCCTCTATTGTGCTTCTTTTCCCTCTATTGTACTTCTTTTCATCTATTGTGCTTCTTTTCCCTCTAATGTGCTTCTTTTCCCTACCTTTTCCTCTATTGTGCTTCATTTCCCTACCTTTTCCTCTATTGTGCTTCTTTTCCCTCTAATGTGCTTCTTTTCCTCTATTGTGTTTCATTTCCCTACCTTTTCCTCTATTGTGCTTCTTTTCCCTCTAATGTGCTTCTTCTCCTCTATTGTGCTTCTTTTCCCTACCTTTTCCTCTATTGTGCTTCTTTTCCCTACCTTTTCCTCTATTGTGCTTCTTTTCCCTCTAATGTGCTTCTTTTCCCTACCTTTTCCTCTATTGTGCTTCTTTTCCCTACCTTTTCCTCTATTGTGCTTCATTTCCCTACCTTTTCCTCTATTGTGCTTCTTTTCCCTACCTTTTCCTCTATTGTGCTTCTTTTCCCTCTAATGTGCTTCTTTTTCCTACCTTTTCCTCTATTGTGCTTCATTTCCCTCTAATGTGCTTCTTTTTCCTACCTTTTCCTCTATTGTGCTTCTTTTTCCTACCTTTTCCTCTAATGTGCTTCTTTTCCCTACCTTTTCCTCTATTGTGCTTCTTTTCCCTACCTTTTCCTCTATTGTGCTTCTTTTCCCTCTAATGTGCTTCTTTTCCCTACCTTTTTCCTCTATTGTGCTTCTTTTTCCTACCTTTTCCTCTATTGTGCTTTTTTTTCCTACCTTTTCCTCTATTGTGCTACTTTTTCATCAATTATACGTCTTAGGGCCTGAGTCAGAGATGGACACAATGCCAATGTTTAAGCAGTGTGGGGGAGACTCAATCAGCAGCGGGAATTTACTGCGTACTAATTTATCGCCGTGGGCTATTTAATTAGCCACGCTTAATAGCTATTTTTTTCCCCAAAAAAGAAATCCCCAATGACTGCACCGTTAACGTCCGAATCCGTGAACTTTTCAGAAGTGTTAACGCCCGATAAACAGTGTTAACACATTCAGTTAACGGGTGCTAACACAGGTATCGCATGTAAAAAGGAGCCTAATTGAATACCCTCGGTGATAAAGCCCGAGGCTACTTCCCTTTTCCACCCCCGATAATTTATCGGGGCTAATTGAATCTCCCCCTGAGTGATTATCGGTAATCTGCGCAAGCATCTGAGTCGCACTTGCACGTATCAAGTTTTTCTCATCGCTCGCAGTGAGGATTTATTTGAAAAGTGATCGACAGGCCGGGACTGTTTCTGGGCGCCAATGGGGAGGCGGCGACACAAAGCAGGCGACCGTTTTTTCGGGCGTGTCACTGTCTGCAATGCCGATCCCGCACATGGTTAAAATGGCTCCAGGGTCTCAGTTCCTGCGTCTATTCTGCACAACCATCATATAAATCCAGGCGGCTGTGTCTTTTGCATATTTTCGCTCAGCTGCTGTGTACAAATTAGCGCCCATAACTGAATCGGCCCCTAGGTTGCTTATAGTATATAGTAGTAGGTTCTCATGCTGGCCATACACTAGTACAACCAGCATAAGTTGCGATTCATCTTACGATTCCCTTGAACTCACCGGCAGCTCCCTGGCAGTCCCGACCGCACTTTGGATACACGATGTACATACGATCTCATGTTACGATCGATCGTGTGCCTGCTTAAAAATTGATCAACATTCTTCAAAATGTCACTGAAATAATGCCGGTTGGACACACAATGCATCACATGCAGAAATACACGGCACGATCTGCATACGAATACGATAGATAATATGGGCTGCACATCTGATACGTTTTAAGAGCGGAGGGAGCGCGCATTGGATCGTATCCCACCTAAATACTACACGATTTCCAAACGATTCATCGTACGACGCATCTAAAATCGGGCAATCGGCCCGAAATCACACTAGTGTATGGCCAGCAATAGGATTAGTGTTGTAGCTAAGGCTGTGACCCGCTATTTGGAGTGATGTGAGGATCAGTGTTTGTGGACACATCTGTACCTCTGACCTGTGCCTGGTCTCTTAAAACCACACTCCCACTTACAAGGCTTCTTCACTTCCACTAAACACTTCTAGAAATCCCTACTACACCAGATTAGACTCACCAAGCTGGCGTGATATACAGCTTTGGCAAAAAAAGAAAAAAAAGAAAAGTTCATTAGCATTTACTTATTAAAACATTAAATCAACAAATTCTCCCTCCCTCCTTTCCCCATAATCCAGATTTGGCTGCAGGCCCCTAAATCCACAGGGACCCCGATGCAGTACCGCTGCTGCACCACCACTAGCTCCGCCTCTACAGAACTCCTTAGGTGCAACCTGAAAACTAGGCGATGTTGGTTGAAAACTTGAGCCGTGGTGTAGGACAGAAGTGCAAACAGATCAATGAGAAGAAAATAAAAAATGTGTTTAACTAGAGTTCCCCTTTTCAGTACATTCTCCATTTCATGGTCTATGAAACATCATGCTGAACGCTTTCATTATCTTAACTAATCTACAAAATGAAAGTTTGTTAATAAAACCATAGAGAACATTTTGTTAAATATGACTTATCCTCATGCTACACAGAATTTAATTTTGCTTATAATCATTTTCAGCCCCTTGCGCTATATTCATTAAATGATTACAGAATATTTATTTGCTGTCATAGGAACCCTCAATACAATGAAATTAGACGTCTGGATAATTTCAGACAGCAATTGTAGGAAGTGGTTGTAATTAAGCTTCTCAGGTACTTGATGATGTGAGGGTAGAGGGGATGGGGAACAGCTAAGCACTAAGCAGCTCCATTATATTAGATACAAATTTGAAATTGTACAAAGCAGTTGCCCATTTCTGTGGGTGCCAGGGAGGGGTGGGGTGTGTTTTGGTTTGTGGGGTGTGGACAGAGGGTGATGAGTAAGTGGGGAGATGTGTGTGCGTTATACTGTGATGGTGACGCTGGGGTAAGCTTAGGGGTATGATATAAGACATCAGTCATTTTGAGTATTTAAAGGACACGCACAGGATTGTCTGGTATCCCCTTCCACAGTCAGTCTGTCCTTCCCCCCCCACTGACAGGCTGCAGTCTCAGGACTAGGCTTCTGTGCCAAACCTGGCTGCTCCCACTTAAGAGTATATGACAGGTGCAATTGAACATATCGTTACATAGTTGTAGCTAAGTTTTAATAACTTTCAATTGAAAACATAATTAAAATCTATGTAAAATTTAAAACTTTGCATAGCCTACAAATTGCGTACAGGTTGCCCCAGATGACTGCACACATCAGACAGACACTGTTATGAAGAGAGCAATGAGCAACAATTATAAAACCTAAAATAAAAAAATGTAAAAGAGAGCGAGAAAGCTTCAGAATTCCAAACACTTCATAAAAAACAAATGATTTCCTCACCACTTTGTCAGCAGCTAATTGACCTTTACTTGCTCATTTTGTAAAGTGATTTTCATGACAAACGGGTCTGCTCCTACTTAATGCAGAGAACGTCCTAAATGTGCCGCCGGTTGTTAGCAGTAGCAGGTTA
Source organism: Taudactylus pleione (assembly GCA_031769625.1). Classification (NCBI taxonomy): domain Eukaryota; kingdom Metazoa; phylum Chordata; class Amphibia; order Anura; family Myobatrachidae; genus Taudactylus; species Taudactylus pleione. The sequence continues at coordinate 11,232,513 of JAUIMM010000710.1, forward strand.
AGTGCTGGAACTTCAGCAGTTTCGTTCCAAACTCTGACATCAGTTAACCCTCATCTCAATTAAAGCGGCAACAATTCCGGATTTTTTTTTCATTCGCATATAACAGACATCCTGCATCTGTTAAACTTAAAATCACTTTCTGCCCATTCAAATTCAGTTCCCTTTTTTGAAATAGATGTATATGTTTTTCTCTTACCATTAGGGTATGTGCCTACGTATGTATAATCAGTTAGGCCTAGCGAAGGTAACCCGCCGATTGCCTGGTGTGAATTTATAACTCAACGGTCAGAAGGATCATTTAAAACGGAAAATGCAGAATTAAGCCATTCTGCATTACATGGCGTTCACAGACACGGGACATCAGGAGTTCATAGAGAAGGGACAGGCTGCACTGTCACAAGGTATTGGTTTTACACACGTACAAAGTCGCAGATTAAGCACACCGGAACTTGGCGTGAGGAAAAGCCCACGGTCGCTTGCATCAGAGCCCTTTTTATACAGATTCAGACTCAGCCGCACACAGATGTACAAATGTCGCACACCCCAGTGATCTGTGTATGCTAGCAATGCAGAATGCAGTTTTGACACTTCTAGTTGATTTATGTATACATATAAAGACGCACATTTTGAGCGATATAGACGATTGGTGCGACTGAAGCAACAGTGTTTAAGGACACATCTGTAAAACATGCGACCTGGTTGGATACTCACCTGAACACAGGCTTGTAAAAAGGTAAAACCTCAGCTCACCAAATGTTACAACAATTGAAACTAACATTCCATGTTTACAAAGTACAGAGAACACGGCTTGTAGTCTCTATAATATACATACATGGCCAGTGCAGAGCTTCTGTGATCTTTATTTCAACAATGTGGTCACATACCACATGCCCCCAAGATATAGGAGTGGTGGGTGCAGTGGTCCAATGGCTTTTGTGTATACATACTAGTACTAATAGTAGGGGCACCTCAATCTGCTCCCCTCTTCTCTGCCCCTCACCCTGCAGCTCTGTCATGTAACGCCCAACTCCAATCCCCCCCCCCCCGACTTCATCCACATTCATCTTTATTCCCTGCTTTCAACAAAACATTTTTTGGGGGCTTGGGCAAAATAAACTAACGGTTTTCTCCTCCTGCTGGGTGTTTCGCTTCTGTAGGACAATGATCAGACTTGTGTGTCCAGATAAGCATGAGAGTGATCTGTGGGGGGGCTGTAGCCTGTGCAATTTACAATAATCACGCTATGTTTTAAACTGGTGCTCAGAAATACTTTTTACATGTTTGGAGCATTAAGCATAAGAGATAGAAGGGGCAGATGTACTAAGCTCTGGAAGGTGATAAAGTGGAGAGTAATAAACGACCAGCCTTGCAGCTCCTAACTGTCATGTTCCAGGCTGTGTTGGAAAATGACAGTTGGGAGCTGATTGGTTGATCGTTTATCACTCTGCACTTTATCACTTCCCAGAGCTTCATCCATCTGCCCCAGGAGACGCAAATGTTACCAGAGTTAATACCATCTTGTTATCTAGAATTCTTTTCCCTCCCTTTACAAGTTGTTCCCAAAGCATTTAGTCAGCTAACTCGGCGGGGGTAGAGTGTGTCATCCAGTATAACCTTGCCCCATAATACATGCAGAATATATTCAAATACTTTTTAATGGAAGCGTATATGCGCACTGCATGTCACTGCGCTCTTTTTTTGCCACAATAAAAAGTGTTCAAACCCTGGTTCGGTAAAGTGTGGCCGGGAAGGTGGGTGAGTGAGCTGGCCCAGGGCGGCAGTGATGGCATGTCACTATGCCATTCGTTGCGGCTCGCCCCTCTACACTTTACAAAAATTTAAAAAAATGAGTGGGGTTATCATTCAAGGGATGGGGCTTGTTGAAAGCAACAGGTTTTACATACAGATGTGTCCTCATACACGTAGCCTAATACGCCATGCGGCTCGAGTGAGCCATCAGCTCCGATGCTACTTACTCGTACCGACCGTTTTTTGCCTCTTTTCATCGGAAAATGCGCCTGAAGTCGCAAACTGATGGACAAACTGCTTCCGGAGACCGCGCTGATTAATATGATACGCGACACTTGTATATCTGTGCGCACCTGGGTCTGTATACAAAGCACAACAGACATTGGCGTGGAAAAAAGCCGCGGCTGCTTCATCATAGAACGTCGCATACAGATTCAGACTCATTCTCACACAGATATAGAAGTGTCTCATATCGAATTAATCAGTGAAGTCTCAGGAAGCCGTTTGTCCATCAGTTTGCGACAAAGACGCAATTTCGGGCAAAAAACACGCTCGCCACAAGCAGAGTCAGATGGGAGCTGGCGCCCCGAGAAGGGCTGTATGGCGCGACTGCGGCATATGTGTACGAGGACACATCTGTACCTGACATGCTTCTAGCTTAGGTACAGTACTTGCTAGCATTGGCTTTGTGACAATAATTATACACCAGCCCTGGTATATAAAACTAGATTTACAGACTACAATAGGAATAAATCACTGACCTGAATCTCATTCCAAATGTCTTCATCCAGCAAAGTGGCTGCAGTGTAATGCTGTAAAGGAACGATAAGGCAATGTCCCTCTGTGAGTGAGAGGTGGTTGGGGAGACACAAGTATACCTAAGGAAACAAACAAACATATTACCATCATATAGTTACATATACCTTTTGGGTCACTTTACAGTATTATTTAAACTACTTGTCGGTATAGTCATCATCATTTTTAAAATATACATTTTAGCATTTAAAGGACAATGCTTGGGATATAATTAGCTTCTTCTTTAAACTTCTCAGCTAATTCATATTCTTTTTTTTACAGCTGCTTATTTTAAATAGGACTAATAGCAAACAGTCCAGGACTGTGGGAGGAGAAGGAAAAGTACCAGGAAAGACTAAAAGATCTTAATATGTATAGTGTGGAGCAGAGAAGGGAAAGGAGGGACATGATAGAAACGTTCAAATATATACAAGGTTTAACAAGGTAAAGGAAGGAGACATTCTCCAAAGGAAGAGAAGTATTAGAACAAGAGGACATGTTCTGAAACTGGAGGGTGGTAGGTTCAGGGGAAATGTGAGGAAAAATTACATCATAGAAAGGGTAGTGGGCAAGTGGAATAGCCTCCCATCACAGGTGGTAAAGGCTAAGACAGTAGAGCAATTTAAACATGCATGGGCTAGACATAAGGATATCCTTCAGAAGAAGCAAGGATCAATAAGGGTTGAGGTAACAATATGTTTAAAAATGGGGCAGACTAGATGGGCCAAGTGGTTCTTATCTGCCGTCAAATTCTATGTTTCTAACAAGGGCACTTTATAACTACTCTCACAGACCCAACCCAACTAAAAATGTGCACGCTGCCTCCAACCCATTTGGCTTGAGCCTCACATGCATACAATGTACCGGATGCACAATGCTAAAGTACACCATCCCATCTTTAGCTGGCAGTACCATTTTTGCCAACAGGTACTAAACTTCATGCCAGACGATGCACAAGGAATTGCCACTGACCTCCTTCAATGTAGAACGGTCTATAAACTAGCACCTTTAAGACTTGTGCTTAGTAAGGACTTCCTAATGAGGGATATTATATGCACGGGGCAGTTGGAGACATCTGAATAGCATTCTGTTGGGTAACTCAAAGTTCTATTTCAGTTGTTCTAGAGCAAGTTGGCTGTTTCACAAAATAACCCCTAGAGCAGTGGTTCCCAAACACAGGGTCTGATTCACTACCCATCGCAACTGCGATTACGCACGCAATCGGATTATTGTTGCATTCTGCGCATGCATCACAGTGCGCATGCATGAACCGGCCACTGCGATCGCAGTGGCTACGCAGACCCATCGCAGAGTGATTGACAGGCAGTACTATTTGTGGGTGGAGACGGAGGTGGTGGACGGGGGAAACGCAAGCGTGCCAGTGCATTTGAACGCGTTGCAGAGGCGTGCATAAATGAGCCACTGTGATACCGTATGCAGCTTGAGTACTCATAGCATGCGGTGAAGTTAGCAATTGCTGAGTAAGGTCAGAGCTGGTGCAAGTGTGCGTGAGGCTGCGATGGTACCGATGGTTTTGCAGTCTTGCTAAAAATAATAGATGTGTCTATTATTTTTATGTCCTCAAGGCACCCCAACAGTCCTGGTTTAATGAAATCCATCCTAAAGCACAGGTGACTTAATTAGTACCTCAGTCAGTTCGATAATACCATTATTTTATTTACCACCAATTATTTATATAGCACACATATTCCGCAGCACTTTACAAAGAATATTTAGCCCCGCCCCACTGGAGCTTACAATCTATATTCCTAACTACATATACACGCACACACTTGCACACTAGGGTTATTTTTTTTTTTTTTGCTGGGAGCCAATTAACATACCAGTATATTTTTGGAATGTGGGAGGAAACCTGAGTATTCATACAAGCACACGGAGAATATAAAAACTCCACACAGTTGGGGTTGTTGTCTGTGCACATGCATGGATATTCTTTAAACCCGGACTGTTAGGGTGCCTTGAAGACAGAGTTTGGGAAACCCTGCTTTAGACAGTTTCAGCATATGTTCTGCTTGATGATGACTTGATAGTCGCTAACATACAAAGTTCTATCAGACCTGTCTCACACATAAGACAAAGTAAAGTGCGTTAATAGACCCACATTGGCAGCTTCAACCACAATGGCGCAGCTGTCGGTTTGCGGGAGAACCGTACCTGAGGGTAGCTAGCTGTGCTCTCAAAAATGAAATCAGAAATGTTGTACAGAACCAGGCCCCTCTTACTACCAAACCAGGAACCGAGCCACCCATAAAAATAACACAATTAGACTATCAGTCTAAACCAGTGGTTCCCAAACTTTTTGAATCTCAGCACCATACAGTATCATCTTTTTTTTTCAAGGCACCCAAAGGCCAAAAGTTTCTTATTGGGAAACTCTGCAAAAATGTATAAATTAAGTAGACTGTGCCTACATGTCATCCTTAGGGTCAGTTATGCCTGGTGGACAGTGTTGCAATTTTGTTTGTCCACATATTTTATGGTTGGCAGCCACAAGCTCTGGTTTTGCCTATAAAATGGACCATAAATAATTTGAACTGGCCCTGGACCACCAACCCGTGGCAAGTGCCTCACGGCACCTGTTTGGGAGTTACTGGTCTAAACATTTGTTTCGAGTGCTAGACAGGAAATTTCCTCTACAAGTATAACCCATCTGCTCCAAAACATTGGCAAACACATTTTTTTACAAATCATTGTGGTCGCTACTTAAAAAAATAAAATAAATAAATGGTTTCCCTGAAGAATGGAATATACATAATAAAGGAGTCACAAATTATTATTGTAGGTCATGCCCTCTAAAATGGGTGACTACAATCGAAACTGGACTCTCTCATAATCTGGACATAAAAATTCCTCTAAACCTTATCCTTTGGAATGTAAAGGAATTTATATTACCATAGGATATCAGCTGGTGAAGAGGTTTACAAGTTAGAAGGAATTTAACACCACAAGGCCCTTACACAGCTGATAACCAATCAAAATATAGTTATTAAACAGGTGAATAAAGGAGGGATGGGGATTGGTTTCATTAAATTGAAGGGATAATTAAAAAAATAACCAGAGTGCGGGGGGGTATTCAATTAGCCATGTTGTTTACTCGGCGGCTAATTGCCATGCTGGATAAATGCAATTAGTGGGGATTACCCCACGCGAGAGTCCCCATAGTCATACTGAACCTCGCAACTCCATAAAGTCAGCGTAATAATCACAAAATCAGGTTCGTGCACGGTGAAAAAAAACATTGGATTGCACAGTTTCCGCGGAATCAGTGGGTTTCCGCGCCTGAATCCCGATTTTTTGGATTGAGTAGCCTTTCCCCACCCCGCAGGGATTTTTGCCGGCAAGTGGGCGTGGGGTAAACCCTGTGTCTAATTGAATACCTCCCCGAGTATCCGAAAATCATTCATGCGGGGCAATTATTGCACAGTGTGTACCTAGCTTTAGATGAAGCCTGATGCGGTCCCATTAATAAAATCTCAGGAAGGTAGAAATCTGGGAAGTTGCTGTGGAGGTGAGCGCAAGACTATCAGGAAAAAATGAGGGAAGGCGAATGTCAAAACAATTTGGGAAAAAGGATGTAATGGGAGACCAATTCACGGGAAACTGCTTTAACATCTGGGTCTTAACATTTTCATAAGTCAGCCGGCGCTCCAGTGTTGGTCAGAGTCGGCTGGTACGCCATGTGTGAATCTAATCCTGGTATTAATGGAACAAACTTATCATAGAATTGACAATAGAACTTCCATCTTGAAGGGAGTGAGTTTTAAACACATACCACTATGTACAGATGTGTCCTCTTTGCATCTTTGCCGTTCACGCTGCAAACTTGCGAACGCATCGCGCCATGTGATTAGCTGTGACCGCGTGCGCATTGCTACACCATGCCACTCGCTGCATTCGTACCATGCAATCCTATGGAGTCGCGGGTGCGAACGCAGCGTGTGTACACGATCGGGAGTGCGCGACTGCCGTCATGTGTGAGGCTATTTGCAAAGATGCAACCCATCAGAAGTATACCGCCATGCTTGTAGGTCTCCAACAGGATTAGATCACTTCATAAAGGGTCTCTAGACTCTAGGTGCAGCACCAGGTATTGTAGTGCATAAAGTTACTTTATGTGCCAATCCAGTAAGTACAGTAATAGGTAGAGAGAAATCGTGAAGTAAATTCTCAGCAAATACTTTTGGCCACACTTGTTCGAGAAGGATCAAGGTTTTAACAGTAGTTCCTAATGGTGTTTACGGCATCCACTGCGGTAAGCTTGTTTTTTACCTGTCTGTTGCACTATTTTCCTCCTTTCCAATCCTGGGGGACATATAGAGGCCAGCACGATATGTAGAGATTTCCAAGCCCACCCTGGAGGCAGACCCTATGGGGTCCATGCATCTACGCTGTATTGACCCAATTTCCAGTTCTACTGACGGCGGGGTCAGGGAAAATCCTCGATTCACAAATCCTGACCAAAAAATATCGGGAATGGAATGTCGGGAATTGTTAACATTAAATTTTCCCCAGAACGCAGATTGTCAGAACGGGGAATCGGGTCGGTTGATGTATGGTCCGCATTAGTCTACTATTGGTGCTCTACAAGTCTGCTCTCTTTCACATCCTCCCTAATTTGACAAAGTTATCACATAAATATCATATACCCCTCCCTCCAATATGACAACAGTAATAATAAACATTGAAAAGAAACAAAAACTGTTTTCTTCCATCTATTAAGCAAGAAAACCTTTTAAATCTAAAACGTAACTTGAATTATTATCCTCACCCAGACGACAAACTTTTGGGGACTGAAGTTACTTTTTTTTCCCATCTGCAGAACCCATAATCACTTGCTTTTATAGACTATTATTTTATCCTGACATATTGTTGGTATATTCTGAGCACATAATAAAGAGCTATGATATTTTGTGTGTGTCACAACCGTTGTGTATGACACATAATAACCAAATAAAGCAGACAGACCCTGACACATGCTGTTCTCTTCACTCTATGAAAGGGAACTTTTCTTCTCTAGGATACCATTTAATCACACTGCAGCGGCAGCTACCATTAATGTACAAAGCCTATTCTCAAGAACACAATGTCAGAATTCATCTTGTAGATGCCAAGCCAGTACCCACTGCCCCATACTGGTAATGCAGCTAGTGCTGAATGTCATCTGTACGGCAATTTCATGCTACCCTGAGTCAGTCTATGGCTTCCAGCTACAAAATAATCTTGCTGTAATCTGATGGAAGAGAAAAGCGGTGTCATCTCTAGACTTTGTCGTGCTGCTCAGAAACTTTCATTTCTTAGCGAGAGAGTCTGTAAAACACGTTTGCCAAAATGAATTCTCGCTAACACACTTTTGCAGCAATCAATGATCCTGTTTTAAGGTGATCAAGAGGCAGCAGCATCGACTTTGGGGACAATTACTAGTGGAAATCCATTTTGCTTAGAGTGTCAGAAACGTGGGAATTGCTTTATGAGATCTAGTGGTTTAGAAGCAACGCTAAACATTTCTGACTGCATGGCCCAAGTTTTCCAGCTGTTTATCACTCTTTGGGCCGGATCTAGAGTTGAACGCTAGTCCGTTGTTCACGCATTTCAGCAATAATTCGGTGGTTTGCGTGTGTCACAGTCGCATTACGCAAGTGCTGTGAATGAAATTGGATATCGCTCGCTGTGAGGATTCAACTGCAAATGACTGACAGGAAGAGGCTGTTTTCTGGTTGGTTACGGGGAATTCCTGCCAAAACGTGGGCGTGTTGGAGCAGTTTCCTGGGCGTGTACTAGCCAGCATCTGCGATCGCGCTCCAGTGTCTCAGATACCACCTCCATTATGAGCGACCATAAACCAGGGATTCCCAACCACGGTCCTCAAGGCACACTAACAGTCCAGATTTTAAGGATAGCCATACTTGAGCACAGGTGACTTAATTAGTACCTCAGTTATTTTGATTAACCATCTGTGCTTAAGCATGGCTATCACTAAAGCCACGACTGTCAGTATGCCTTGAGGACCGAGGTTGGGAATCACTGCCATAACAGACTCCAGGAGTCAATGTCTTGAAAATCTTCGTCCAATGCTGCGTTTGTGTGCGCAGTTGCTGGCCGCTACGAGGGCTCTGCTGGACGTCTCAAAACAAATTCTGCTGCCTGATTCATTAGCATATTATAGCAGTCGCTAAGCGGCACAATTCATATGCAAATTGGGGGTTGATTCATCATGGATCTCAATTGCAACTGTGTATGCAGATCGGTAGATGGTGCGTACTGTGCATGCGTATGCACTGCAATGCCCGTGCGTTAGCATTGCGATCACTCTGCCATCACCTACGTAGATACAAAGCCATCGTAGAGTCAGTGACGCCAGGCCAGTGTTTGGGGGTGGTTGGAGAAACGCAGAAGTACTAGTCCATTTGAACGCCGTTACTTGGGCGTGCATAAATGAGCCACTGTGACAGCATACGCATCTTGAGTACTTACTGCGTGTGACGAGGTTAGCAATTTCTGAGCAAGGTCAGAACTGTTGTAATTAAGTGCGAGAAGCCGATGTTACTCGATGTTCCCGATGTATACGAAGGATTGCGAGGTATTACGATGTGTGAAAGCGGTAGTGGGCGTCTCTATGCTGGCTTTGGGCGCCTCTGTAATGATTTTGTGATTGCAGTTATTCCCATTCCGCTAATTACACACTATAATTATGTGAAACTGTTGACTTGTTTGTATCAGACTCTACTCATGCAACTCACTACCTGTTGTAGTCTCCTTGTTCGGCGCTAGGCAACCCTTGTGGTACCGTATCAACCGTAATAATATAAGTTAAGACCAGAAGGAAATATTTATGTAATTATCTTTTTCTATTATTAATTAGAAAATGTCATCTCCTGTTTTAATTTATCATTTGTTGTTGACCAGCGGTAAGAATTCCCAAATAAACACATTTTAATCCCATAACATTATTTGCCTCATCCGGTGGCGCGGCAAGGCGTAAGGTGACGCTCATTTTGTTTTCACTCCCCGGTGTGTTCACTAAAGGCTGTTGTGTCTTGAAGATTGTGATTTGTGTCACCATGACTTGTCCCCACCTTTTATGCTGAATAGCGTCCTTCTGGGATAATTCCCTGCTCTCTATAAGCCTGGGAGTCTTCCAACAGTCTCCAGGAAAGTAGATAACAGAGTTTTAGTTTTAACGTTTACTTTAGTTTTATTATTATATGCAGCAATCTGTTTAGAAGCTATAAGTCAATAACTTCTGCTAGTAAAAGGTCACTCTCCAAAAACACGGGCAAAACGGTCACCTATTCCAAAATTCCATTATACGCGACGGCTGCTTGAAGATTATATTGTTTTCATACGCAAAGAAAGTCATGTTCTCTGCACAAGCGGGCTTGGCCTGTTTGGGAAATGTGTTCAGACAATACCCAAGTGTGCGGATATTTGTACTTGAGAAAAATATGTTACATTAAGCTGTCTTCCCCCTGACTCATCCATTCCTGCCTATTGTCTCCTGCTGGCTGGAAGCCTCAGCATGCTCACAGGCCATAGTGCTATTAATCATACTGTACACACTCAAAATAGCCTAATACAATAACACTAAAGGGCATATTAATCGCAATCTGCATTTTTAATGCGGAGGTCATAAATATTTTTCACGTATATGCTCAACATACAGATGAATATGTTCACACTAATTTACCATATTTTTCTTGCAAGGAGACGGGCCCCGATAAGAGCCCATTCTGGCGAAGAGCTGGAAGCAGTATGATAGTGTGATGCAAATCACACTGCTTTCTGGTTCATGTCCCCGGCACTCAATGTCGGCCGACGCATGCATCACCGGGGTCTGCGGAGTCTGGAACCCGATGGTCTAAATGCTGACCGCCGGCTTCCAGACTGCTTTATCCCGACTAGGGAAGAATGACAGGGGGGGGGGGGTCGGTTTAGGGCTTAGGGAGGACTTAGGGTTAGGCACGCCCCCGGGAGGTTAGGGTTAGGCTAGGGGGAGGGAGGGTTAGGCACCCCCCCGGTTTAGGCAGCGGTGAAGGGGGGGGTTGGTTATGGTTAGGCACCCCTAAGGAGGGTTAGGTTAGTAAATACTTACCTTTAGGACGATCGGGATTTCCTCCTTTGTCGGGCAGCCGCTGTCGGGAATTGAGCCGGCGGTAATACCTCTCCGGAAGAATTTGCAAAACAGTAGCCCATAAGCTACTATAGGCCATCTGGAGATGGCGTTACTAGCTTAGCTCTGCTTGGTAAACCTGACTGCATAAGCTGCATTTGCGGTCAGAAATGGAGGGACATCGGCAGTTACCGGAGACATCTGCTGCAATCCAACCATGGTACACCTGGGGGATCCTTAATATTTGTGGTTAACCCCCTGAAAACGGTTGTTTTTGGGGAATATCCCACAATAATTGAATGATAAAGAGGCCAATAAAGGATTACTAAGCCTAAAATACAAGCGGCTTAATATAAAACAGCTACTAAAAGAGTGATAGTGTACTGCAAGTTTCCTGAGCTTATAAGAACTGAATATATTTTTAAAGTTGTGTCCATGGAGGAAGATTTTTATTCCACGCAGAGGAGATTCTTTGTCTGTCAGGTTTATTGAAAAACACACAAGTCCATTCTCTGTGTGGATTGCGGGAAGCAGGTCAGATACAGGGCTACCTGCGACAGAAATACTACTGCGGTATCCAAGGTACCCCTGTATCTGTCAGGATGTGTTATACATAGTTACTAGGTTCCAACCTCGCAGCGGTCATTCATTAGTGAGGTCAGTCTGACAGTGAATACAAATTAATTATTTTCTGACTAGGAGGTCAGGTACGTGTTATTCAAGGTATTATGTTACAGGAGAGCGCGCGCAAGTGTGTGTGTATGTATATGTGTATGTATATATGTGTATGTGTGTATGTATATATGTGTATGTGTGTATGTATATATGTGTATGTGTGTGTGTGTGTATGTATATATATGTGTGTATGAAGTGGTTGCTACACAAAGGGAGGTGTTACTGGTGGGGAGGGACTGGAGGCTGTGCTACAAAGAAAAGCCTGCGATTCTGTCTGCACACCTACTACACGCCCTCTAAACTACCCATTTTACACCCATTCTGCCGCTAGTAGAGATGCGACTGAAATGCGCACGACACTGAAGCACAAGCATTTCCCCATCTGTATCATGCCCATCTGTCTGCCGATCCCCTTCAGAATGGTAAGCTCTTGCGAGCAGGGCCCTCTACCCTCTTGTGCTCTCCTTACTTTATGTTCATCTACTTCTTACTCACCACTAGGATACCTAACACTTGGTGCCTATGCTTTGCTGCTTATGTGGGTGTTATGGCCACCTACCACCTATGTATCAATGTATATTATCCATGTCCTTGTCCTTCATTGTATTGTATTTTACTGTAAGTCACTGTTTGGTTATGTACCTTGTAAGGCGCTGCGGAACACTTGTGGCGCCATATAAACGATAATAATAATAATAATTTGTCCATAGTTGAATGTGCTACGTTCCAAAGCTGACCTCGAAAGGCTCTGCCTCTGACCTGTACCTCGTCTCCTAGCAATTTAAGATCAAGGCCGTCTGTATTACGTATCACTTTTTGTTTATAATTGTGCCTCGGTTTATTACATTGGCCGCAGAGTGCATCTAAATGACCTTCGTGCCAAATAAAATCATGCTTTTGCACTTCAGTCTGCATTTAATCCGCACAACAGCGCTCTTAGACACCACGGGTAATGACCTCGCACACACAAAGTCGCTCACAGTGTACCAGGCGCACTCGGTTAGTACTTTTGTCGCAAAGGAAATCTCAGATTAAGCCTAACAATACACGGCACAAGGCAAGGCGCCGTCACTCACATCGGACCTCCATGTTTTACCTTCTAAGCCAGATTAACGACCAAGTAACACAGAGAAGCGCACGAATTGCCAGCGCCTAGTCGGCCTACCCTTACATTGTACTGTTATGGTATCGTTTGTGAAAGGACACTGGCAGGACCCTTAGCTCGGTCCTCAGTCTGTGGTGCACCAAATGGGGCTATCTGGGACTTGGGCACATCTGTAAGTTGGAAAGTTGCGGAATTCTTCCAACTCCTCTATAGACCCCTACACACGGAACAATATTGCTAATGATCCGACGCATCGGAACGACCAATTGTCAATATCGTTCCATGTATGCACTATATTGTGCATTGCGCGCTCCCGTGGGGTCGTCAGTTGCATCGCCTGATTTTCTGAACATGCAGAAAGATCAGGCGATGTGGCTGACAATCCCATGCAGCGCTATGCATCGGGGGGCGGTAGGGCACCGGATCAACCCGTGTGTACGGACCGCCCGATATGTCGGCCTGGGATTGTGGGTCGCATCGACAGGTACACGGCCATCTCAGCTGGCACTTGCTCTTCTGTAGCACTAGGTGAACTTGTGAAAAGTAAAGCTGCATACACACGTGAAGATTTTCTGTCCAACCATCCAACTAGTTGATTGGTTGGAATGAAAATCTGGTAAGGTATGGGAGTAACTGATGATCAGCAATTTGCTCCTAAATGCCAGAAAACAGATGAAAATGGTCGTCAGACAAGTTTGTTAAATGTTTGATCTAAACAATTTGTTCAAACAGTTTTTGTCCATTTTACGGTCGTTTGGGAGCAAATTGCTGATTGTCATTTGCTTTCATACCTTACCACATAGTCATTCCAACCAATCAACTAGTTGGATGGTTGGACAGAAAATCTTTACGTGTGTATCCATTAAGTGCGTGGTATCACAAAACTAGTGATTGCACTGTAATTTTATACACTTGTGATTCCAAAATTATCATTTTGCACACAAAGACATGGATGAAACGAAAGCCGCTGGAAAGATTTGATACTTCAGGGAGGACATTCATTTTTCTGATGAATTGCAGAGAATGCTAATTCTGGAGAACAATAGAAAGTCGCATCTTACCTTGACACCAATAGCAATGATAAGATGCTTTGGAAGCTCAGCATTATCAAAGCAGTATGGACATTTCTCCATCCTGGCGGCGAGGTGTCGATGCTCGGATATCGCTTGTTGTCTCTCCCTCTCCTCTTCCTCATTAGTGCGCTCTTTCTTTGCTGCTTTTGAGACAAACATATCGTCCAGGGTGTAATAATCTTGGTCAGTTTTCTCTGTGAGCTACGAGAAAGAAAGACGCTGATATATTACATCCACAAAACTATACAAGAGAAAGGAAAAACAAAACTCTGACAATAACAACAAACGCGGCAACAGCGATGGACGTTCGGCATGTCGACATTCAGAATTTCAACATGGACGGAATATCAACAATCAAGAATGTTGACAGACAATTTTATGGTTATACTCGTCGATTGACAACTTATAATTGGTAGTTGGTGATACTCAAAAGAGACACCAATTGAAAATTTTAAACTAAGAAAAAACTGACTTAAAGAACAAAGTAATGTATTAAGGTGCATACACACGTAATGATTTTGTAACCAACGATTTTCTGTCAGATTTTCCCTTGAAAAAGTGAACAATTTTTTGAAGTGTAATGAACGATTTTTACAATGATGAACGAAAAATGTTCCTTCCCTTAATGAAAATCGTCATGTTGGACAGTCTGAAATGGACGATGAAACATAACTACAAACGGGAGTGGGCTTGAACGATTATCGTTCATCGTTATAACTCAGAAACTGAACGATTTTTTGAACAATAAAGACGTCGTTAACGACAAATCGTTCAAAAAACTCATTACGTGCGTATGCACCTTTAGGGTATATTTAACATCGCAAATGGGAGAAAAAAAACAGAACACAGACTTAGCTAAAACTGTTGGTTTAAAATTCGCACTTGGCAGTTGACGGCATCTGACTTTGAAACGGACGACTATCGTCCCACTATAGATATTCATAGAAAATGTATTTTGCTCTCAATTATTTTCTTCATTGCCATAAGTTTCCTTTAGAATGTATTAGGCTCTATTCCAGGACTGAGCGCCAAAAGTGATGCTGTCCATAAGGCTTACTGTTATTAGCATCCTTCAGAATAAATCATTCACCTGCTGTCCTCCGTCCTAAACAGGACACACGTCAGAAAATGCACCTGGTGCCAACCACAAAGAAAAATCACAAATTGAAGACACTGTAAGGAGGACACTACGGAAGCAGTATTCACCAATGGAGATTATCACATGAAAACCTGTCATGGTCACACTTACACTGACAATTACCACTTTACTCTCAGCCATGACACAAAATAGAAGTTTGCTGCCTTCAAGAAACCCGGGAAACGTAGGCGGTTATCAGCAAAAATGTTGTAATTCTAATTTATTAAATCTTGTAATTCCTCAATTATAGTACACTGGTATTTACAACTTTTGCTGAAATACTATGGGTATGGCCAAATGTCTCCAATCTCTCATGGCAACTCACTATTCTAAAGCTGAGTACATACTGAGACGATGTCGGCACGATATGTTGTCTCTGGCCGAATCGGAACGATATATCGGCCGCATCGCTCAGTGTGTATGGTCAATATGCGCGCTCCTGCGGTAGCATGCGGTATCGCCGGGTGGCTGTGCTGCACGTTGAACCGGACGGTATCGCACGCGGCCCCGTTGCAGGTAATGTACAACGCAACGAGGGATTGTTCAGTTGTTCATTACCTAGTTCTGATGTGTGCCCAGGATCTGGTATGACACATCATTCAGTGTATACCAAGCTTAAGCACCTTGTCAATACATGTACATCTCTTATCAACTCTCCCACACCAATACCTCTGACCACCATCACTACCTAAGATCTTGCTTCCTACTTCAAGGACAAAACTCACAAGATCACATATGAAAGGGTTTTCCCTGTCCTGACAGCCTGATTAATTCTTTCCCTGCACCCACTGACACCCTCATTTCATAAATGCTATTGGTTTCTATCCTATTCTTCTCCTCCCAACCTTCTGCTGTCCACTCGACCATTTCTCCTCACGAACCAGTCATTCACCATCTACTGTGATCATGCCCAGCCAGGGCATGATCACAGAAGATCATGAGAGGAGGGGGCCCGTGTTCACTCCTCGTGCGGGGCCCCCTCCTCTCTCTGGCGGCCATGGCGCACTGACAGCCTCAGTAGATTCCGAGCACTAGAAAGTGCCCAGAGTCTACTGCGCATGCGCAGATTACCGGGAAAATGGCTGCATCGATTGCGTTTTGTGTAGCGCCTCTTCAGCCGTCGAGGGACTTCGGAGAGATAAGTATTAAAAAGTATGGGTGCATTGTGTGCGGTGTGAGACCCCCTGGACCCATGCACCCATTATAGAAACGCGCCTGTGCAAACCTTATCTAATATCTTTAATCTCTCCCTCTCCGCTGGTCTCTTTCCAGTGTTCCTTCATTCCCTACAGACTACTTTTCCATCTCTCAACTGCCATCCCTCTACGAGCTCCTGGTATGCATTTGCCCCACATGCGGTGTTTTCACGCACAACGTTCTGGACTCTCGTCAGCCATGATTTTGTTCCCAACTCGCCACAGAGACTGTACTCTCTTAGGTGGTCAGCGATTTCACTGCTGCCAAATCTAGAGGCCATTACTTGCTTGAGTTTTCTGTCGACTACTTATGCCAACTAATCGACTCATGCAAACGGTGTGTTCCTTAAGACATAGTGTACCGTTCATCTCATCCTCATTATCCAACTGCTCTTTCAGTGACCCTTTCTCCAGATGCAGCTCAGGCCTAGGCCCTCTGCTCTTCTGTATTTATACCACTTCTCTTAGAAAATGAATATTCTGCTTTGGTTTTCAGTATTACCTTTATAAAGGAGGACACCGATATCCATCCTCTCTGGATGTTCCACCATGACTTTCTGATTGGCTTTGCCATCATTCTACCAGCACGTCATGCATGTCCTCTCGCAACTTCAGACTCAAAAATTTTAAATCTATAAAATCTACAGTACCCGATACCTCCACTTCTGTTAACAAAACAATGTGTGGTTAATAGAAATGGAGGGGTCAGTCAAGTCATTTTTGAATGGTCCTTTGTTCTCTACATACAAGTTTAAGAAATAATTACAGAAAATGCATGTCTTGCACTAGACACTGCAAAAAATGGAATTCATTCAATATCCCACATTGAGAATTAGTGCTTCTACGCTGCTAGTTCCTAAATTTTTAAACTACTTCTACGAACATAAAAAGTAATTAATACAACTGCACCAATACACATCTCTTCACGTATCAAATAATCTTCCAATCTGATCTCTTCTCTTTGCCCAAGATCTGTCCCTTTCATCTCCACTCATTATTCCTCCCAGTACCACTTTCAGGACTTCCGTTCCGTGACTATCCCTCCCTCGTACAGCAAGACTTTCCTCTAGCATACAAACCTTCAAAGGTTCCCTGAAAACATGATTCTTTCGGCAAGCTTATTAAATTTCTGTACACTTAATTGAGCTTTCAAATCTTTCAAAGGCAGCTTTAACCAATCAATCCCCACCCAACCCCCTCTAAATTTCACAACAACTGCAAAGAAAAATGTGTTATGCTTAAACTATATAAAGGAAAGTTAAACAGCTAATTAACATGATCACGTTCAAGCTCCTTTAAGCATGTACAGTATACAGATGTGTCCTGTAGTTGCGACAAACAGCCTCTTTCTGTGCGCCTGGGTTTTGCGGGTTTTTTTGCCAAAAATGCATCTAAGTCGCAATGCAATGTGACTAGGACGCACTGTCACTGAATTTTCTAAAATTAATTGTTATCATGCCGATACATGTATGTAGCATACTATGCTGTAATAATGATGGCAGAACATAGGATTAGACTTAGAATTAGGACTCGCACACCGAATGATTTAATTCTTTATTACACACTCAATTACAGCTCTCGATCCATTATGACTATAGCGTACCGAATGACAGCTTCAGTTAGACAATCAGCTGGTGGTACTACCGACATTGCAGTGTCTTTTTACGCATGCGCAGTTTAAGAAAAGCGACATCTGGTGGACAGAAAGCTGTATTACACTCTACGGCTTTTCCAACGTTTCAGTATGTTACGATGTGACTCAATACGCCACAGCACAACGCGACTAGTAGGGCGCACTACATGGCGTATGGAGCTAATATGTAGCAAGACATCTATTTCTCTATGTATTTGTTTAATATTCAAGTCAAATGTGTTATTATATTTTTGTTTAACCACTTTATCTATTACAAAGATGATATAAACTTTAGGCAAACTAAATTCTGCAAGTATGTTTTTAAGTCCTCTTATATTCTCATAAAGTCATCCGATCTTATTTTAGGCTAATTACTTTACAGCACCACAGGATTAAGTGAATTATTGGGGACAGTCTCGACATCGACAGCAAGAAAAGTTGGATGTTAGGGCAGCCTAGAAAGGCTGGCAGGTTACTGGCCCTGTAGTTTGTGCACATTGTTCATACTATACTCTGTGTGCACAGGGAATCAGTATGTAATACCACCTCACAGTTAAAATCCCAACAGCAGAAGCCCCGCAAAGGCGAATATCCCGACAGCTGATTTTGGTAAGTACCCCTAACCCTATCCCCTACCCTAATCCTCCCTTAGGGTTGCCTAACCCTAACCTCCCCTCTAGTGCCTAACCCTAACCCCCCCTTCCCCGTAGCCGGGCGTCGGGTTCCTGGCTTAGGTCTAATGACAGGCATCGGGATTTCGATGCCTGTCATTAGTACCTTGAGGGATTTGACAGTCGGGAAGCCAGCAGTCGGCATTTCGAGCATCGGCTTCCTGACTGCGTCCCGTGCACAGTACGGAACATTTACTGTTCTGGAACATTACAATAGAGCTGCAGCATCATTTTAGAATGTGACTTCCCCTAGGGCTGGTTAAGGGATCCCGACAGTCAGAATCCCGACGGAGGAAGGTAAGTGTACTAACCCAAACCCATCTTTCCCGCTGCCTAGCCCTAACCCTCTCCCCAACAGCCTAACCCTACTCCCCTCCCCCCTGACAGCCTAATCCTATCCTTCCCCCTGGTGCCTAACCCTAAACCTTCCCCTAACACTTACAGTCGGGGTGCCGGGGGTTGGGATTCTGGAGCCAGGATTCTGACTGCTGTCGGGACTCCGGCACCAGTATTCTAAGCACCAGCATCCCGACCGCCGGGAAGGGGACTACATCCCCTCCCCTCATCTCCTTCTGTTCAGCAGAAAGAGGTGAGGTGGGTGTAGTATTTTTTTTATGTTGAAAATAATAATTTAATAATGCCCGCAAAATGAGATATTATTTCAAATTAAACGTATCATTTGATGGCAAATAATAATAAAAAAAAAAAATTTACATCCAGAAACCTAACAAATGTATGATAACTCTGGTTGTTATAGTTTTACCTCATTAAGACATGTGTAGCTCTTGGCATTAATAATAATATTATTATTAATACTAATTCATTTAAATCAGCTTTTACAATTGTTTTTAATCTCAATCTGTAAATGTTCTGCTTTAAACTTATTTAACCACTAGGTTTTAAGCAGAAAAATAAGTTTGTAACTTTTTAAACAGAAATATGAAAACTGTTAAAAACCAATTTATGTTTTGATCAAGTCACCAAGTATTGAGCCCTTAAGCCCTAAAGTCAATGAACTGAACTTCAGGGCATGACAGTAAAATCCCCACATCTGAGAATAAAACAAGCCCATGAGCCACTTCTTCTTCTACTGAAGACATGTCTGACAGTCCTGGCATTTCCAGGTAAGTGGCCAACTGAACCTGAAACGTACAGGAGCCTCCCTGGAGATGGAGTCGTCTAACCATGACCTACACAGAGATCCCAGGCTGGACTGCTTGTCAAACCTTTTGGGATAGACCGGATGGTTGATGTACTGTATGGAACAACCTATTTCAGGCCATTACACTAAAAAAAGAAAGTTTGTTTGTTTTTTTTAAACATGCACATGACACACTGTAAATAATAACTGCACTTACCCAGTTTCGTAAGTGGCCCCTTATTATTTATATAATTTACAAATTATCCATACCTGCGATGTGTAAGTAAACTCACTAAGGTCATTTCCAAAAGTTTTTTTATTTCTCTCAAAAACTATTTTTTTTTTAATAGAGAAGCAAATGAAGACAGTAGCACCTGTGCGGGTGACCAATTCACAAACAACGTGAAGACCTTTGTAGATTGGCGGCTAGGCACCTAAATATTAAATATGAGAAAAGTAGTGTTGTGGGCGGGCATTCTTTAATTGAGATTCGAAAATTAATGAAGCAGGTGGTCCTAAAGAATAAATAGAGTTTTTGGTGGACAGTAGGTCAGAAATGATCATTAAACTCTTTGAAAAGTATGTATTAATATTAACACATACAACAATATGTCCCCTCTCCATAAATGTACTCCGGTCCTAACATAAATTCATTATATCATTGTGTGTGTGTGTGTGTGTGTGTTCGTTCATCATATGGCTCAGATCAACATCAGAAGGCTGCCTCTAGCATTAACAACAAACCTGCAAAAAGTCCAATTATCTCATTCACCCAACTGGGGAATAGTGGACTAGGGGGACATGTCAAAGCTGCCCCTTCGGATGGCAAAGCTTACACGGCAATGGTGCAGCTCCTTCCAACCAAAACTGCTATCTTTATCTGCAAATATATTAAGCATGAACTGAAGACCACGTGGATCCCTGACACAGTTACTGTGCAAAAGGAACATGTCCCGTCACCCAGGGGGCTTTCACTGATCTGGTAAAAAGTGCTTTTACACTGTAAGAAACAGGCCTCCCCATCTCAATGTAAGTGCGCCGAATCCCCCAAAGAGAACCATGTAGCCTCTGAGGCAAGTCAACCTTTTGTTTGTAGGCAACATAGATCATCTGCTTTCCTATACTCATATTTTCTATTGACATATACAGTATCTCCAAAGTTCTGACAGCAACAGTGAGTGAAGAGCTCCTTCTTCCTCAGTGGACTGACTTCTACCCAACGCCAGAATCACAATGTCCTGATAGAGATGGAATAGAGAAACCACTTGAGGATGAAAAGATGGTTTTGTTCAAAGAACAGCCCTAGCCTCATAAAAGAGGAGATATTCATACTGGACTTCCAGCTCAGACACCCTCTGAGCTGTGGGGATAACCAGGGAAAACAGTGTTTTACACTTAACAGCCTTGAACATCAAATTCGGGACCCAAGGTACAAGTGGAGGTCTGTATGGTGGTCGCACAATCAGTATATAAAAGACAGGCGATTTCAGTATATTATGTTGACACATGAATAGCGAGAGTCACATGGTCATGTTGACAGTCAGCTTTCAGCTAAAGCCTAACCCTATTGGTAACCATAACCGTACTGTCAACATTTTCACTATGTCAACATTTTGCCCATGTCAACAACAGAACATTTGACATTTTGGTCTCGACAATCTGACTGCATACTAGACAGACAGTACAGACTGTCATACTAGACAGACAGTACATAATACACAGCATACTGTATAATAAGCAGGCAGTGTATCATAGCGAAGATTTCAGTAATCATGAAAAATACTACACATTTGTAATTGGGTATCATTGCTTGTAATTTATATTAAAAATGTAAAACCGAACAAGACAAGTTTCACAGGATAATCGGTGTAAAAGGACATAACTAGGTTTTACAATTTAGGAGTGATTGCTCACCGTGCAGTTCTTTGCTGGTGAACCATTCAAATTCCGGTTGTCCTTGAAATTGGACTGAATGTATTCCAGTCTGTGAATACACGTTTCACAAACTAAGGATTCAGGTTTCCTTCGTGAACCTCTCTCTATGAATTACCATCAACTACCTCTGTACGTGTTCATTTACTTTAGAAAGACATATTTGCTGAATATAATTTTTAGAAGTTTCATACTTTTTCTAGCTTGCTAATGGAAGCAGAGGATGAATAGATGAGGCATAGTTCTGAGTATTCTGCTACTGGAGGGGGTACTCTGGAGTCCCCTCTCCATCATTAAGTGGGGGAAGAATTTATTTAGCCACTGATTTAAAAAACAAAACAAAAAACTTTCTAACAATGACAGTTTCAGCTTTTCCTGCAGGGTGCGTCTTTTTTGCTATAAGTAAAATTAGTGCACACTTACATTTTCCACATTCAGATGTCTAAAGCTAGCCACACATCTAAAGATTATCTGTCCAACCAGCCAACTAGTTGATTGGTTGGAATGAAAATCTGGTAAGGAATACAATCAGCAATTTGCTCCCAAACACTGGAAAATGGACAAAAACTGTTGTTTGAACCACTGGTTTAGATCAAACATTAAACAAACTTGTCTGAACGACCATTTTCATCTGTTTTCTGGCATTTAGGAGAAAATTGCTGATCATCATTTACTCCCATACGTTACCAGATTTTCATTCCAACCAATCAACAAGTTGGCTGGTTGGATGTAAGTTGGTCTAGTGTGTGGCCAGCTTAAATTATTGGCTTGTACGTTTCCTCCTGCAGCTACAGCTAATGCTATTAATATACATTGCTCTGTGTCTTAAGTGTACTTCTGTGCATTGCGGACTTTGAATAAAACACAGCATGCTGCGCATTGATTCAACAGTCATTAAGAAAGTAGCTTTGCATCGTATCATACGGAGAACAAAATAAACAAATTGCTGATATAAAGGCATGATAGGAAAGCGCAGACAGAAGCAAAAAAAAAAAAATCTTAGTATTTAGCAAAAGTTATTAGTAGGAATATAATCTTACAGAGCCAGTGACATCACTGAGATAGAAGCAGCAGCCTATTAAATTACGTGGCATCACTAAGACACATAGAACCTGTCAATTCACATGAAATGAATTACATTACTATACATATCACGATCTGGCATGGCACTCCAAATTCACAGACCTCCAAAGGGGTGGAATTTGCATCAAAGTGGGCGGAGCTCTAACATCAGTAGGCATGATTGGATAGAAAGTGGTTGTGTCGGCTCAAATTGGGGCGGATCTGTGGTGGGACTTAAGTCGCATACGCACTTGATGATATGCTCCATGAGCGATATCTAAGTATTTTTCCTGTCAGAAAAGCCATTGCGCATACACACTGAACGATATCGCTCAGTGACCCTTCCCACCCTCATCCCTGACCATGTACAACCTGACTATATCGTCAGGTTACCTTGCAAGTTCAGGAGAAGCGTGCATCGTTAACGATATTTTGCATACACACTGGACGATATTGAACGTGATGAACGATAACGTTATCGTCCGTATCGTTCAATTTATGGGACAGTGTGTATGAGCCTTTAGGATCTTGATTTTGCCTTTATAAATGTTGGAAAGTATGCATTATGGAGATGACTAATGGACTCTGTTTTTTCATAAATTAGATATATAATGTTACATTGGCCAAGAAATGTCTTTGAAATTGCTAGGTAATTTAACTATAGAGTATTTCATATAGTTTTAAATCTGTACCAAGGCAGGAAATGACTCTGTATCTGTGTTTGTGGGTTGTCCTCTCACTATTTGTTTATTTGCTTGCTGACCCTTTGCTGTTTGAGGAGGGTGTGAGGGGAGGGGTAGAATCAGTGTGGACCCCTGGCTTCAGCCATACTTATTACTTATATCTAAAGCTGCTAAAGCCAAGGCTGCGTTTGCAAGAGTGCTTAGTTTTGAAGTAGGGATGTGCAGGCTCGGATAGGTTCCAGTTTGCACGCCGAGTTCGGATTTTTCCCTCCAAAAAAAAGGAACTCAGAAATAGGCAAAAAGTCATCTTGCATGGACAAACATCATCACAAAGTCCAGGAATGATGATATTTGTCCATGCAAGATGACGTTTTGCCTCTTTCTGAGTTCCTTTTTTTTGGAGAGAAAAATCCGAAATCGGCGTGCAAACTGGAACCTATCCGAGCCTGCACATCCCTAATTTGAAGTGTAACTGGAATTTTTAAATTGAAGCCGGAGTTATTTAGGAGTTAAACAGGAGGAGAACAGAAGGAGAAATTAACAAATCAACTATTTCTGCTATTAAGGACTGTTTTAATGTACCACCACACTTCCAACATGCCTATGGATTGTGCCTGTACCTGGATCCCCAATGCTGCTCACATCCCTCCTGATCTCCCCATGCAATCTGGTATGGCATAGTTGGAGTGGATAAGCAAACGACAGAGCAAGATGACCCCTCAAATGGACCTTGGTTGTGGCCCACAAATCTTGAGGCTTGGTGCAATTTTGATCAACTCATTGTCTTTTTCTCTAAAGTTTAAACTAACCATTCCATAAATGTTATATTACTGTCACCCTGTATCCAGCCCATCTGTGTCACCCCTGTCTGTCTTCCACCTCCCCTTAGAATGTAAGCTCTCACGAGCAGGGCCCTCTTCCCTCATGTGCTTCTCCTTCACTTAATTATACAACAGTACCCCACCCTTGGTTGCCAACACCCTGCTGCTTATCTAAGTGTTATGCAGCAATGTATTAATCATGTATCTGTCCTGCATTGTTTGTGCTGTTAACTGTTTTCTTGTGTGCTCATTTGTTTATGTACATTGTAAGGCGCTGCGGAACCCCTGTGGTGCCATATAAATAAAGGATAATAATAAAAGGATAATAAATGTAACACCTACCCCTGTAATAGATGCAATAGGCAGAAGAATAAAAAAGGTTATGTTACACCAATATGATTTATCTATCAATTAAACAAAAAGAATATAAAAACACTGCTCCAACTATATTTTCTCTTTACTAAAACTAGAAATACAATAGCAGTGCATATATGTGTGATAACTATTGAGCACTGTGGCGTAGTGGTTTGCATTACTGCCACACAGCCCTGAAGTCATGAATGCAATTCTCTGTCAAGGCCTATCTTTGTGGAGTTTGCATGTTCTCTCCCAGCTTGCGTGGGTTTCCATTGACAGCTCTGGGTTCCTCCTGCACTCCAAAAAACATACTGGAGGGTTAATTGGCTTCTGACAAAAACAAATTAACACTTCTCTGCG
The DNA here is from genome assembly GCA_031769625.1 of Taudactylus pleione. NCBI lineage: Eukaryota > Metazoa > Chordata > Amphibia > Anura > Myobatrachidae > Taudactylus > Taudactylus pleione. The sequence goes on from JAUIMM010000710.1 coordinate 11,257,032, forward strand.
TACACACTGTGCGACGTATGAGCACGCGCAGTACCGAATCATTGCTCAACTCTACGAACATCGCCATTAAGTGTGGCTCAGAATGAGGCCCGGGTTCTCTGTACAGTGCTGTGTAAATTGGTGCCGTTACATAATAAACCACCTCAATCCTTGTGTAATACTTATTTTGATTAATACGGTTTTTCATAGAAGTCTTAGAGATGCATAAATATAATGAAATTGAAAAGCTATGACTAACACGTCAGATTAGATAACGCTGATTAGGACTGAGCAGAGGTCCGATTGCCCTGATATTGCTCTGCACAGGAATATTGCTGGAAACGTCCCACATACTCCAAGTCCCATTGGGGCGGATGATTAAATGATTAGGTGCAAACAATAGCTTGCTCTCTACCTACAGAAGCCTGCACAAAATGACAATAACTTCCTTAATTCTACTTTAATTGCCAGCTTAACTCATAGCTCAGCTAAGCCTATTGTGTGCCTTCCACATTAAAACTAAATCTGCACAAAACAGGTGGCATGTGTAGAGGCTTTAGTTTACATACTACGATTACAATGATTAACCTTGTATATCTTGCCCAAATTATACAATAAATATGTGATGCAACTATATGATTTTTCTCTTTCCTACTCCTATAATCCTGCTCCCCCTGTTCCACCCATCTCCGCTGTTCCTCCCGTGTCCTCCATCGCAGACAGCATGAAGATTAGAGCAGATACAGGTTGAGTCTCCCATTCCAAAATGCTTGGGACCAGGGGTATTTTGGATAACGGAATATTCTGTAGTTTGGAATAATTGTATAGCATAATGAAATATCTTCAGAATAGGACTCAAATATACACACAAAGTATTTATGTGTTATATACACCTTATAGACACACAGCCTTTTTCATAATTTTTAATAATTTGTGCATTAGACAAAGTTTGTGTACATTGAACCATCAAAAATCAAAGGTTTAATTATCTCAGTCATGCCAAAATTATTCCGTATTTCGGAATATTTGGATATGGGAGACTCAACCTGTATAATGAAATATCTTGGGTATGGGACCCAAATCTAAACACAGAATGCATTTATGTTCTATATACACATTATACATACAGCTTGCAGGTCATTTTATACAATATTTTTACTAATTTTGAGCATCAAAAAAAGTTTGTGTATATACTGTACGTGAAATTAATTTATGTTTCATATACACCCTATACACACAGCCTGAAGGTTATTGTATACTGTATATTAATGATCTTGTGCTTTAAAAAAAAAAAAAGTGTGTGTACATTGAACGATCAGAAAGCAAAGGTTTCACTTTCTCAGTCATACTAAAAATATTCGGAATATTACGTATTTCGGAATATTTGGATATGGGAGACTCAACCAGTACTGATAATTGCACAAACATTAGTGGAACTGTGGAGCTGATCAGAAATAAGAAAACTGTACATTTCCAAGTGGAGATGTATAAGCCTTGGAGAGAGAAAGTGGAGAGAGGTAAAGTACCAACCAATTAGCTCCTAACGGTCATGATACAGGCTGAGATTGAAAAATGGCAGTTAGGAGCTAATTAGTTGGTACTTTATCAGTCTCCAAGGCTTAGTAACTCTCATCCCCAGTGAGAAACCTAAAAGGACTGTGGCTGTCTTCTATCGCTGGTTCCTGGTGTATGGTGGCTGCTCCAGTTACTAGGGGGGAAGGTGTGAGCACCTGGTCTGGCCCATCTCTGGAAGGGGGATGTTTTCAGAGCAGGGGAGAAGCTGGGCCCGGGACCTTCTTTCTACAGGCATGGTATCCAGGTAACCAGGACCTCCCTCCAGCTCTCACTGAGGGGAGGGCGTGTGTACGTTTCCCAGCGTACAGGATTATAGAATAGATGTACTCCCTAATGTGTCTAACCCCTTATATACTATGTACTATCTAAGGTGTATATACCCTTATATACTCCCCTATTTTATCACCCTACATACTATGTACCCAGACTGGGGCATGAGGGGCCCACCGGGTGTATGCAGTGGTAGGGGCCCATACTTAAAGGGTGCGGTCAGCCTCCAGAGGGGGTGTGACCAGCCACTACAGCCGCTTGGCTAACCATTTGGCAAAGTTTGGCATAGTTTCCATAGAAGCTTGCCAAGCATCCATGTTTATCTGTGGTCCTGCTCCACCAGGTAACTGCCAGGTAATTGATTAATAGAGTAACAATGTATATTTTGAGTGGACAGTCTGGAACCTGACACCTAGAGGAAGGAGTGGGGCCCCCAGACAGTGGGGCCCACTGGGGAATTCCCCTGTACCCCTGTGGGCCAGTCTAACCCTGTATGTACCCCTAATGTGTGTCTACTCATTTACTATACGCTCTCTAATATGTGTCCTCTATGGAGTCTATTCAAATATCCGCGATGGGGGAGGGGGTCGAGTTGCCTTGGTAATGGAGTGGAAACGCAGCAACGGCACCACAACTACTCCCCCTCCCAGCCCTATGGGCCTGAACAAAAATCATTGAGCCTCTTCAGTGCGGCATATAGCCGCACTTACTCGCAGCTAATTGAATTGGCCCCTATGTACGTCATAATATGTCCTCCTCTAATATATTAGGCACACTTGTAGAGCACATAGGTAAGGTGTATGTGGACACATCTGTATTTGTTTTTTTTTTAAAGTAACATTTTTAAGAAAAAAATTAAAAAAGTTACAAAACCATCTGAAATAGGAAACATTATCTATGTAGGTACTGCACTCCCCCTATGTTTCTATCCCTTGTGTAATAAGGAATGATCAGTGCTGCCTACAAAGTACAGTATACAACTCTTTTCAAGTTGTAATAAATATATCACATAGGTTTTACCCATGTTCTAAACCTAAACTATTGTAGAAGCAATGTTCCTTGTTCTTACGGTTTGTCTTAGTTTACATGAAATTGTTAGGAACATAGTGAAATAGGGGTGTTTTCTGGTCGCCCCTGTGATGCCACTCCTTTTTAGAAATAAGAAACATCCCTGGTTAGTGAGCAGAGATAGCAGCTGGCCACCGCAGTAGAACGCTCGTCTAGTAATACAGAGACCATATACAAATTACCTTTTGTTAAGAGGCTGCCTTAGTGAGTGGGTGTCAGAATGTGATTATGCCAATATAAACCCTGCACTGAAAGCTGTATCTGGGAGGAGGACCAGCTACAGCCATGCATTAGTGCTCTAGAGAAATTCTCTTGCTCCGTGGCTCACTACAAAAGGTGCGGCTGTCGATGTTGATCGACAGCTCGCCCCGTTTTGTAGGCGTGGCGGGGTGGGGGTGGCTTCACAAACGGAGGCGTTCCCATGCGAAAGCCTGACGTTTTGTTGCTGGCCCCACTGACATCACCAGTGATGTCAGTGGGAGAGCTTCCGGCTCTATTAGAGCCAGAAGCTCTCTGGGGCTTGCGGCCACAAGACCCTACCACAAGGGTCTCATCGCAAGCCCTGATGGTCGCGATAGTCTTGACCATCGCCACCATCATCCTGGCCGCTCACAGCTATGCGAGCGGCCAGGAGGCCACACTAAAAAAAAAACAAAAAAACCCACCAAGATTCAGAGCGAGCGCTCTTTTATATCGTCCGGCTCTGAATAAGGGCCACAGACCAGTCACTTGGAGAGAGGACCACCAGACACAGTGTGCTTACTGGTTGCCATTCATCAGCACCTTGTTACCATAGGGCCTGATTCAGAGTTGAATGCTATTGCTCCCGCAGCTGCGTTTTTTTCAGCCGTGGATTTGCGAAAATATGCCACCGGGTCTTGTACCGAGACGCCCACAAGAGCCAATCGCAGCTGTCCGCAAGTGCGTACACATATGTAGCATTGGACGCAGATCATACAAACATCGACTCCTTGAGTCAGTCTATGGTCACTCAGAATGGCCGCCTTAACGGAGAGCCCAGTTTCTTGCGTACGGGATCGCAGAAGCAGAATGTGACACTCCTGCATTTTAATCCAACACTCCAAGTTGCCGCCCCCCGTCACTCACTGCAGTGTGCGGCTATGGTCATGTACTTCGACACCTGCGCAGTGCGACTCATTATATAGTATATTTCCGCAGGACTGGTGGACTCATTTGGGAGTTTCTATAAATAAAAGAACAACCAAAGAGCAGGGGGTTCTGGGAACTGTGACATTTCCAAAAGACTCGGGATTGCTCATTTACGTTGCCTAAGATAAAAGACAGCACAAACTATATCTGGAGACTGGTAACACAGTCGTAAATGCAGAAAATAAAAAGACAATAATAAAGGCCCCTTAATCCAGGTCTGTCAAGAGCTGGTATCAATGTGTTTTTAAGGCATTGACTACACATATCTATGTCCTCCCCCAGAAAGCGATTTGTCTGCACATTGCAGGCATTGTAACCACAGAGCGCTGTATAGAGCACTAGAAGGTCAGATATGCAGAGTACAGGCAGATATAGTATAGATATGCAGTGTGGCTGCTGGGCCGTGGGAGACACGCATGAGCACTGATCTGCTGAGAAATAACAAGAGATATGGTAAGAACTTACCTTTGTTATCTCTGTTTCTACGAAGTCCATAGGGTCCACAGGGTTGACCTTGGGGGTTATAGCTGGAACAGGATCCATGGGCACCACACAGTTAAGCTTTTAGCTCCCAGGATGCACTTGGGTCCTCCTCTATACCTCGCCCCCGAGCCACAGGCACCTCAGTTGGTAAGCAGCCTAGGCCGGAGGAGACTATGGAAGAGAGAAGGAAGACTGGAACACACAAGAAACCATACTCACAGCAATGGGAGACGGAAAACCGGTGACCAGCCACACAGCCCATTTGAAGCCAGGTGCGTCAGGGCGGGCGCCCTGTGGACCCTATGGACTTCGTAGAAACAGAGATAACAAAGGTAAGTTCTTACCATATCTCTTGTTTTCTACTTCAGGGTCCATAGGGGGTCCACAGGGTTGACCTTGGGGATGTCCCAAAGCAGTTCAACTAAGGGCGGGGACGCTCCTGTGCTGAAACGAGCACCCGGCGCCCAAAGGATGCATCCTGAGAGGCGAAGGTGTCAAACGCATAGAACCTCAAAAACGTTTGAATAGAAGACCAAGTGGCCGCCTTACACAGCTGAACAGCAGAAGCGCCACGTCTAGCAGCCCAAGAGGGACCCACAGAACGAGTGGAATGAGCCTTAACAGAGGCTGGCACAGGTAAACCCTCCTGTGCATAAGCCTCACAAATAACGGAACGAAGCCAACGGGCTAACGTTTGTTTGTTGCCAGGCCAACCCCTCTTCTGAAAACCAAAGAGGATAAACAAGGAATCAGACTTCCTAACCGAAGCCGTCCGGTCCACATAGATTCTAAGCCCCCGGACCACATCTAAGGAAGTCTCACCAGCTGAAATATCAGGGGACTGAAAAGCTGGCACAACAAGTTCCTGATTAATGTGGAACTTCGAGACCACTTTGGGCAAAAACTCAGGACGAGTGCGGAGCACCGCTCTATCCTGGTGAAAAATCAGGAAAGGAGGGCGACAGGAAAGCGCCCCCAATTCAGACACCCTCCTGGCAGAAGCAATTGCCAGGAGAAAAACGGTCTTAAATGTCAGCCACTTGAGCTCCACCGACTCAAGAGGCTCAAACGGAGGACCCTGCAGGACCCGTAGAACCACCGCCAAGTCCCAAGGAGCCACAGGAGGCACAAAGGGAGGCTGGATCCAGAGAACACCTTGGAAAAAGGTGTGAACGTCCGGCAGCATTGCAATCCGCCGTTGAAACCACACAGACAAGGCGGAAACCTGAACCTTCAGAGACGCAAGGCGTAAGCCGAGGTCCAATCCTGATTGAAGAAATTCCAAGACCCTAGAAACTCGGAACACCTGAGGATCATAATTTCTGGACTCACACCACTGAAAGTAAGTGTGCCACACCCTGTGATAAATCTGTGCTGAAGCAGGCTTGCGTGCCCTGAGCATGGTACCAATAACCGAACTGGAGAAGCCCCGAGACCTCAAGACGGCTGTCTCAAGAGCCACGCCGTCAAAGACAGCCGACCCAGAACCGGGTAAAGACAGGGCCCTTGAGACAACAGGTCCCGACGCTGAGGAAGAAGGTACGGAGCGTCGATGGAGAGGCTCCTGAGATCGGAGTACCAAGGACGTCTGGGCCACGCCGGAGCTACCAGCACTAGCGTGCCGCCGTCCTGCTTGAATTTCCGCAGAACCCGAGGAAGCAGGGATATCGGAGGAAACAGATACGCCAGGTGAAACGTCCATTGCACCGACAGCGCGTCCACCAGACTTGCGCCTGCGTCTCTTGTCCTTGACCCGTAAAAGGGCAACTTGTGATTGTGACGGGAGGCCATCAAGTCCAGCTCCGGCAGTCCCCACCTGTCCACGAGTAGCTGAAACACCTCTGGGTGAAGCGACCATTCCCCGGGATGCACGTCGTGACGGCTGAGGAAGTCCGCTTCCCAATTGAGGACTCCGGGGATGAAGACCGCCGAGATCGCTGGAATGTGACCCTCCGCCCAAGTCAGGATGCGAGACACCTCCGACATCGCTGCCCGACTGCGAGTTCCTCCTTGGTGGTTGATATACGCCACCGTGGTGGCGTTGTCGGACTGCACCTGTACCGCCCTTCCGTGAAGAGCGGGGCCGGACGACTGCAGGGCCCTGTATACAGCCCTCAGTTCCAGGATGTTGATGGGAAGAAGAGTTTCTTCCGCAGACCAACGACCCTGGAGAGACAATGAGCCGGTCACTGCCCCCCAACCCCGGAGACTGGCATCCGTCGTGAGCAGGACCCAGTCCGGGATCCAAAAGGGGCGCCCCTCGACCAGATGAGCTGTCTGAAGCCACCAAGCCAAAGATTGCCGAACGTCCGAGACAACACCAGCACCTGAGAGCGGATCCGGTGAGGTAACCCATTCCATTCCGATAGAATCAGCCCCTGCAGGGGCCGGGAATGGAACTGGGCAAATTCCACCATGTCGAATGTCGACACCATGGACCCCAGAACTCTCATAGCCGAATGGACCGACAGGCGGCAACTGCGTATCCGCAGCTGTAGGGAGGCGACCTTCTCCGGAGTCAGGAAGATCCTTTGCTGACGCGAATCCAGCAGGGCTCCCAAATGAACCATCCGCTGTGATGGAATCAGGGAGGACTTTTTCCAATTTATCAACCACCCGTGTGCTTGCAGGCAAGCGATCGTCAGGTGGAGATGTTGAAGCAGTACCTCTGGGGAGCTCGCCAGCAACAGGAGGTCGTCCAGATACGGCAGCAGCCGTACATTCTAGTTCCGAAGATGTGCGGCCATGACCGCCATAATCTTCGTCCACACCTTCGGCGCCGTGGAGAGACCAAAGGGTAGCGCCCGGAACTGATAGTGGTGTTGAAGGATAGCGAACCTCAGATACCGCTGGTGCGAAGGTGCTATCGGAACATGGAGGTAGGCGTCCTGGATATCCAGGGACACCATGTAATCCCCCGGTTCCATCGCCAGAATGATGGAACGTAACGTCTCCATCCTGAACTTGGGAACCCTGAGGAATTTGTTCAGAGACTTCAAGTTGAGGATAGGGCGATGAGAACCATTGGGTTTCTGCACCAGAAACAGAGACGAATAATACCCCGTCCCTCGTTGTGATTGAGGAACGGGAACAATGACCCCTGCTTTCAGCAAGGACTCTATAGCCTCCTGAATCCGTAACGCCTTGGTCTTGTCCTGAGAAGGACTAGTGCAGAAAAACTGGTGGGGTGGTCTGTACCGAAAAGACAGGGCGTACCCCTGGGAGACCACTTCTCGAACCCAGGCATCCGTGGTGGTATTGTGCCAGCACTGGGCAAATAGAAGAAGTCGGCCTCCCACTCTGAGGTCCCCCAGAGGGAGGCCCGTCCCATCAGGCCGCAGGTTTATCTTCCTGCTTGGAAGAAGGGCGCCGTGCACTCCAGGCTTGCTTCTTGGTCTTAGAGGCAGTCTTACTCTCAGATTGTCTCGGGAAGGACTGACCTTTCGCCTTCCCCTGAACCCGAAAGGAATGAAAAGCCGAACTCCAAACCTTAGCAGGCAGTTCCGCCGAAGGGAGGAAGGCTGACTTGGATTTAGCCAGGGTATCCACAATTTTGTCCAAGTCCGGACCAAATAGTAATTCCCCATTGAAAGGTAAGGCCTCCAGGCCCTTCTTTGAATCAGAGTCCGCTCTCCAGGACCGCAACCATAAGGATCGGCGGGCAGACACTGCTGCAGCCGATACCCGCGAAGTCAGCAGACTAGCATCTAAAGAAGCTTCTCCAATGTAAGAAGCAGCGTCCCTCATCTGTCCCAACAACGCCCGCTGGACATCCGGAGCATCATCCGAGAAGGTATCTTCCAATGCATTGGCCCACCCCTCAATGGCCTTGGCCACCCAGGAGATGGCCATGGACGGTCGGGCCACCGCCCCGGAGAGGGAGTAAATAGACTTTAAACAAGTCTCAACTTTCCTGTCCGTGGGATCCTTCAGCGAGGATATCGACGGTAATGGTAAAGTAGCGCCCCGAGTTAAACGGGTGACATGGGAATCCACCGCCGGTGGAGTTTCCCATTTTTTACAATGTGCCTCAGGGAAGGGATAATTAGAAGCCAACCGCTTCTGAGGAAGGAATCTCTTACTGGGCGCCTGCCAAGCTACCGCCATATGATCCGTCAACTGATCCGACAGGGGAAACACCGCAGAAGCCACCTTAGTTCTTTTGAAACTAGGAAACTTCGACTTAGGAACTGGTGCCTCATCCTCTATAAGAAGAATAGCTCGCACCGCCCTAACCAGTGCTCGCACATTAATGGACAACTTGGTATCCATTTCCTGGACCGAGGCGTCCGAGTCAGTGTCATCAGAGACCTCCCCATCATCTGAGGAACCCTCTGAGTCCGATACCTGAGCAGCCCGTGCCATGAGTGAGCGTTTTGAACCCCTAGAAGGCATGTCAGTCTGCAACATTGACTGAAAAACCGAGGAAGCGGACGCCAAATTTTGTACTGAGTTGGAGAGCACATCCGCCCAGGGTGGAGGAATCACCATAGGGGCCTGAAAAGGTACCACAGGCTGCTGCGGCACAGGGGAAGCCTGTATATACATAGGCAACCCCGCATAGGGACCCACCGACTGAGACCCAGGAGGACTCCGCAATAACTGCGGGACACCCGGGGAATGGGGGATGGTCGGCTGGGGTAACGCCCTAGTAGGGAGAGCAGTCGGGACCGATAGACGGTCCGCAATAGACACCAGCACTTGAGAAAACATCGCCCACGGTGGTTCCTGCGTCAGAGAAGGACTGGATGGGCCAGGAGCCACCTGGCACCGACTACACAGACCCTCCTGTGACAAATCCTCCCTATCCACTCCTGCAGAACAGCGTCCGCAGGAGGCCAACATCGGAGCCACTGAGTGCTCAACCTCCTCGTCTGACATGACAGAATATATTATATATCTGGCACCAGGGTAGAAGTAAAACGCACTGAACAACAGCCCACAATATGGCACTGAGTAGCACACAACTGTATGTGACGGACCTCACAAATACGTGATCTATATAAGTGAGGTCAGTAGAAACGCCCCTCCCCCACACACCTGTAGGGCTTGTAGGAGAAGTAAAGGGACAGGTATAAGCTGACAGTAAGCGGAAAATAAGCACAGACAGGCAGCACTAGCAAAAGTCACATACCATGCAGAAGTAATACTCACTGCACCTTTACACTACAATCAACCTGCCCAGATTCAGTGTCTGGGAGGGCTATAGTGCTGTGTACGCTGTCCTTAATCAGGGGAGAGGTACACAGGGGGACCGGTCCGCATGCTCCCTGAGAGATCTGCGCTGCCACTGTGAGAAAATGGCCGCTGGAGACCTCAGAGGAGGAGTGGCCGAAGAGTCTGCAGCTCAGCGACGCCAGACTGCGTGCTGAAAGGCGCGCTGAGCTGAGGGGAGGAGCCGCTGAACAGGGAAGGCTTCCTCCCCTGGCTGGCCATAACCCCAGGGATGCTGGCTTCCCGCTTGCCCCTTTATCCCTGGTGGTCTAGTGGTCCCACGGGTTATGGGGGGGGCCCGCCGCCACTGCCAGCAGCCTCCGGTCTGTCCCCAGGACCGGAGGCTAAAGGACTGCATTTAAGGCATTCCGCGCGCCGCCGCTAGCCAGCGACGCGCGGCTCACCTGCATCCCCGGCGACTCCGGCAGCAGTCCTGGGAGGTAGACAGAGTCCGGCTAGTACGGACTCTGCCCTCCCGCCGCGATCCCCAGATCAGTACTGGCGTCGCGGCGCCAGTCGGCGATCAGAGCGGCAGCGTGGGCGTCTGTACAGACAGCCCTTCGCTGCCGTCTGTAGTAAAACAAGAGATCTGGTAAGAACTTACCTTTGTTATCTCTGTTTCTACGAAGTCCATAGGGTCCACAGGGTTGACCTTAGGGGTATAGCTGGATCTGGATCCACGGGCACCACGCAGTTAAAGCTTTGCTGCTCCCAGGATGCACTTGGGTCCGTCCTCCTCTATACCCCGCCCCGGCCACAGGCACCTCAGTTGGTAAGCAGCTAAGGCCGGAGGAGGAGACTAAACAGAGAGAAGGAAGACTGGAACACACAAGAAACCATACTCACAGAAATGGGAGACGGAAAACCGGTGACCAGCCACACAGCCCATTTGAAGCCAGGTGCGTCAGGGCGGGCGCCCTGTGGACCCTATGGACTTCGTAGAAACAGAGATAACAAAGGTAAGTTCTTACCATATCTCTTGTTTTCTACTTCAGGGTCCATAGGGGGTCCACAGGGTTGACCTTGGGGATGTCCCAAAGCAGTTCAACTAAGGGCGGGGACGCTCCTGTGCTGAAAGGAGTACCCGGCGCCCAAAGGATGCATCCTGAGAGGCGAAGGTGTCAAACGCATAAAACCTCAAAAACGTCTGAATTGAAGACCAAGTAGCCGCCTTACACAGCTGAACAGCGGAGGCGCCACGTCTAGCAGCCCAAGAGGGACCCACAGAACGAGTGGAATGAGCCTTAACAGAGGCTGGCACAGGTAAACCCTCCTGTGCATAAGCCTCACAAATAACTGAACGAAGCCAACGGGCTAACGTTTGCTTGTTGGCAGGCCAACCCCTCTTGTGAAAACCGAAGAGAACAAACAAAGAATCCGACTTCCTAAAAGAAGCAGTCCGGTCCACGTAGATTCTAAGTGCCCGGACCACATCTAAGGAAGACTCACCAGCGGAAAGATCAGGTGACTAAAAAGCTGGCACAACAAGTTCCTGATTAATGTGGAACTTTGAGACCACTTTGGGCAAAAACTCAGGACGAGTGCGGAGCACCGCCCTGTCCTGGTGAAAAATCAGAAAAGGGGAGCGACAGGAAAGCGCCCCCAATTCTGAAACCCTCCTGGCAGAAGCAATTGCCAGGAGAAAAATGGTCTTAAACGTCAGCCACTTGAGCTCCACCGACTCAAGCGGCTCAAAAGGAGGACCCTGCAAGACCCGCAGCACCACCGCCAAGTCCCACGGAGCCACCGGAGGCACGAAGGGAGGCTGGATCCTGAGAACACCTTGGAAAAAGGTGTGAACATCTGGCAGTGTAGCAATCCGTCGCTGAAACCACACGGACAAAGCAGACACATGAACCTTCAGAGAGACCAGGCGTAAGCCGAGGTCCAAACCCGATTGAAGAAATTCCAAGATTCTGGAAACCCGAAACACCTGCGGATCATAGTTTCTGGATTCACACCACTGAAAATAAGTGTGCCACACCCTGTGGTAAATCCGCGCGGAAGCAGGCTTGCATGCCCTAAGCATGGTACCAATCACCGAACTGGAGAAACCCCTAGACCTCAAGACGGCTGTCTCAAGAGCCACGCCGTCAAAGACAGCCGACCCAGATCTGGGTAAAGGCAGGGCCCTTGAGACAACAGGTCCCGACGCTGAGGAAGAAGGTACGGAGCGTCGATGGAGAGGCACCTCAGATCGGAGTACCAAGGACGTCTGGGCCACGCCGGAGCCACCAGCACGAGCGTGCCGCCGTCCTGCTTGAATTTCCGCAGAACCCGAGGAAGTAAGGATATCGGAGGAAACAGATACGCCAGGTGAAACGTCCATTGCACCGACAGCGCGTCCACCAGACTTGCGCCTGCGTCTCTTGTCCTTGACCCGTAAAAGGGCAACTTGTGATTGTGACGGGAGGCCATCAAGTCCAGCTCCGGCAGCCCCCACCTGTCCACGAGTAGCTGAAACACCTCTGGGTGAAGCGACCATTCCCCGGGATGCACGTCGTGACGGCTGAGGAAGTCCGCCTCCCAATTGAGGACTCCGGGAATGAAGACTGCCGAGATCGCTGGAACGTGACACTCCGCCCAAGCAAGAATGCGAGACACCTCCGACATTGCTGCCCGACTGCGAGTTCCCCCTTGGTGGTTGATGTACGCCACCGTGGTGGCGTTGTCGGACTGCACCTGAACCGCCCTTCCGTGAAGAGCGGAGCCGGACGACTGCAGGGCCCTGTACACAGCCCGCAGTTCCAGGATGTTGATGGGGAGAAGTGCTTCTTCCGCGGACCAACGACCCTGAAGCGATAATGAGCCGGTCACTGCCCCCCAACCCCGAAGACTGGCATCCGTTGTGAGCAGGACCCAGTCTGGGATCCAAAAGGGGCGCCCCTCGACCAGACGCGCCGTCTGAAGCCACCAAGCCAAAGATTGCCGAACCTCCGGGGACAACACCAGCATCTGAGAGCGGATCCGGTGAAGTAACCCGTTCCATTCCGATAGAATCAGCCCCTGCAGGGGCCGGGAATGGAACTGGGCAAATTCCACCATGTCGAATGTCGACACCATGGACCCCAGAACTCTCATAGCTGAATGGACCGACAGGCGGCAACTGCTCAGGCAACTGTGTATCCGCAGCTGCAGGGAGGAGACCTTCTCTGGAGTCAGGAAAATCCGTTGCTGACGAGAATCCAGCAGGGCTCCCAAATGAACCATCCGCTCTGATGGAATCAGGGAGGACTTCTTCCAGTTTATCAACCACCCGTGTGCTTGAAGACAAGCAATGGTCAGGTGGAGATGTCGAAGAAGCACCTCCGGGGAGCTCGCCAGCAGCAGAAGATCGTCCAGGTACGGCAACAGACGTAGACCCTGACCCCGAAGGTGGGCAGCCATAACCGCCATCACCTTGGTGAACACCCTCGGAGCCGTGGAAAGGCCAAAAGGCAACGCCCGAAATTGGTAGTGATGGTTAAGGATAGCAAACCTCTGATACCGCTGATGTGCCGGTGCTATGGGCACATGGAGATAGGCGTCCTGGATATCGAGGGAGACCATATAATCCCCGGGTTCCATCGCCAGAATGATGGAACGTAACGTTTCCATCCTGAACCTGGGAACTCTGAGGTATCTGTTCAGAGACTTCAAATTCAGGATAGGGCGATGAGAACCATTGGGTTTCTGTACCAGAAACAGAGTAGAACAGTACCCCGTCCCGCGCTGAGACTGCGGAACGGGAACAATGACCCCTGCTTGTAGCAAGGATTCTATAGCTACCTGAATCTGACCAGCCTTGGTCTTGTCCAGAGAAGGACTCGTACAGAAAAACTGGTGGGGCGGTCTGAACCGAAAAGACAGGGCGTACCCCTGAGAGACTACTTCTCGAACCCAGGCATCCGTGGTGGTATTGTGCCAACACTGGGCGAATTGGAGAAGTCGGCCTCCCACTCTGGGGTCCCCCAGAGAGAGGCCCGTCCCATCAGGCAGCAGGCTTATCCTCCTGCTTGGAAGAAGGGCGCCGAGCACTCCATGCCTGCTTCTTGGGCTTGAGTGCGGCCTTGGTCGCCGAATGTCTCGGGAAGGACTGGCCCTTGGCCTTACCCTGAACCCGAAAGGACCGAAAGGCAGAGCTCCTCACTTTAGCCGGCGCAGAGGCCGAAGGGAGAAAAGCCGACTTGGACTTAGCCAAAGTATCCACTATTTTGTCCAAATCCGGACCAAATAGTAAATCACCATTAAAAGGCAAGGCCTCCAGACCCTTTTTTGAATCTGCATCAGCCCTCCAGGACCTCAGCCACAGGGAGCGCCGAGCAGACACCGCTGCAGCCGACACCCTAGAAGTGAGCAGGCTGGCATCCAAAGACGCTTCCCCAATATAGGAAGCTGCATCCCGCATCTGTCCCACTAACGCTCTCTGGATATCCGGAGCCTCATCAGGAAAGGTATCCTCCAAGGCATTGGCCCATGCCTCAATGGCTTTAGCCACCCAGGAGATAGCCATGGACGGGTGAGCCACCGCCCCGGAAAGAGAATAAATGGACTTTAAACAAGTCTCCACCTTCCTGTCCGTGGGATCCTTCAAAGAGGAGATAGACGGCAATGGCAGCGTCGCGCTTTTGATCAAGCGGGTAACGTGGGAATCCACCGCCGGCGGAGTTTCCCATTTCCTGCAATGAGCTTCAGGAAAAGGATAGTTCGCCGCCAACCTCTTCTGTGGATGGAACCTCTTACTAGGTAATTGCCAGGCCGCCGCCATATGATCCGATAATTGATCAGACAGGGGGAACACAGTTGAAGTCACCTTGGCCTTTTTAAAATTAGGAAACTTCGACCTAGGAGCCGGCGCATCATCCTCAACATGTAGGATAGCCCGCACCGCCCTAACTAAGGCTGGAACATTAAGAGGACCATCAGAGTCAGAGTCCTCATGGATTTTTCCATCATCTGAGGACACTTCCGAGTCCGACAACTGCGCAGCTAGTGAACTCACAACCGGACGTTTAGACACCCTTGGTGGCACATCACCTTGCAACATGGACTGAAACGCCGAGGATGAAGCCGCCAGACTCTGTACGGAGCTGGATAGAACATCCACCCAAGGCGGAGGAGCCGTCGGAGCAAAACTCTGCAAAGGCACTACAGACTGCACATACACAGGCAGTCCCGAGTAAGGACCCACAGTCTGGGCCCCGGGGGGAGACCGCAACATTTGTGGAACCCCCGGGGAATGGGGGATGGTGGGCTGCGGCAACGCCCTAGAAGGGACCGCTGATGGGACCGATAACCGGTCCGCAATAGACGCCAGCACCTGTGAAAACATCGCCCAAGGAGGGTCCTGTGATACAGGGGGGTTGGAGGGGCCCGGTACCAGCTGGCACCGCCCGCACAGACCATCCTGAGATAAGTCCTCCCCATCAACTCCAGCAGCACAGCGTCTGCAGGAAAATAACACAGGAGCCACAGAGCGCTCAGTCTCCTCATCAGACATGATACCGTAAATCACAAGAAATAGGTATCACCAGAGGAATTACGGTTTTAACACCCGCGCACTCACCAGTATGCGACACAACAGCCCAGATATGGTACTGTGTAGCACACAACAGTATGTGACTGACCCCACAAATACGTGTTTTATATAAGTGAGGGTCTCAGAAAAACGCCCTTCCCCCACACACCTGCGGGCCGTAGGAGAAGGAAAGGGATAGTTATAAGCTGACAGCAAGGAGAATAAGTCACAGACAGGCAGCACTAGCAATAGTCACATACAATGCAGAAAAGTTAGTACTCACTGCACCTTCCGCTACAATCAACCACCCAGATTCAGTGTCCGGGAGGGCTATAGCGCTGTGTACACTGTCCTTTAGCAGGGGAGAGGTACACAGGGGGCGCGGTCCACTTGATACCGCCTGGGAGTCTGCGATGTGCCAGTAAAGATGGCCGCCGGAGACCTCAGAGGAGGAGTGGCCGAGAGATAAGAGCAGCTCAGCGACGCCAGACTCCTAGTTGAAAGGCGCGCTGAGCTGAGGGGAGGAGCCGCTAGACAGGGAAGGCTGCCTCCCCTGGCTAGCAATTAACCCCCGGGTTGCCAGTCCCGCTACCAGCCTGATACCCTGGTGGTCTAGCGGACACGCGGGGTATTCCTCAATTGAAGGGGAGCCCGCCGCCGCTGCTAGCGCCTCCGGTCTGTCCCCAGAGACCGGAGGCTCCTGACTGCATTGAAGTATCCGCGGGCCGCCGCACGCGGCGACCCGCGGCTTACCTGATCCCCGTCGCGTCCGGCAGCAGTCAAGGGAGTCCCCAGAGCCCGGCTAGTACAGGCTCTGGGGTCCCGCCGCGATCCCCAGATCTGTACTGGCGTCGCGGCGCCAGCGGGGAGAAGGAGCGGCAGCGTGGACGTCCTAAAGGACAGTCTGATGCTGCCGCTCTAAAAGTGTAAAAAAAGTAGAAAAAAATAAAAAAATTTCTCTTTTAAAATAAAGCTTAGGGGCTGCTCCTGCAGCCCCACTGCGACAGGGTGACCCGACTCCGGCCGGGCACCAACTAAAACTGGGGTGCCTGCGGCCGGGGCGGGGCATAGAGGAGGACGGACCCAAGTGCATCCTGGGAGCAGCAAAGCTTTAACTGCGTGGTGCCCGTGGATCCAGATCCAGCTATACCCCTAAGGTCAACCCTGTGGACCCCCTATGGACCCTGAAGTAGAAAAGAAACTAAAATAAATAAATAAATAAAAAAGCTTCTGGGGGCTGCTCCTGCAGCCCCCCTGCGCGGTGACCGACTCCGGCCGGGCACCAGCTTACACTGAGGTGCCTGTGGCTCGGGGGCGGGGTATAGAGGAGGACCCAAGTGCATCCTGGGAGCTAAAAGCTTAACTGTGTGGTGCCCATGGATCCTGTTCCAGCTATAACCCCCAAGGTCAACCCTGTGGACCCCCTATGGACCCTGAAGTAGAAATATTGGGCTCCGGTACTAGGAGGCCTGGGCAAGAGTAGGGGGGTTGGGCACACCGGGCTGTCATTACATGCCGCAATGATCGCTAAATAACTCCATCGTGGTGGTGTGGCTGCACCTATTACGCAGCCCGGCCTCAAAAGTCTTGTATACGGAACTTTGTGCCCACCCCTCTTCCCATCTTTCGGTGCTCCTGCATGTGCACAAAGCACCTGGGTGCCACTGGCATAATGCTGTGCCATTCCTGTCCATGCAAAACATTTTTCGATGTAGCAAATACAAAGCGTATCATAAAATGAAAAAATAAAGGAAAAATTAGAAAGATCAGATTTAAAAACACAAATCAATTTTGCGCAAAGATCTTGGGAGTTTCCGCACTGCGTATGCGCTGGAGCGGAGCAGATACAACTACAGGTGAAGAAAAGCTGTACACAGCTGAGTCGCATCTCTACTTTTGGCTGAAGGGGTATATCTGTGTGGTAACAACGTGTTCGCATTTAGGTTTAAATTCCCACCTTCATGATTTTGCCCGTGCTGCTCCTTACCTCTGGAATTCTCTCCCTCTCCTCATCAGACTCTCCACAAAACGTCAAACGGGCTCTCAGGACCCACTACTTCACCATAGCCATCCAGCTCTCATCCCAACTCACTGCCCCATGCTCTCTGCTCACTGTCTCCACCATCTGCATCATCCCCGTCTGTCTGCCCCATCTCTTTAGAATGTAACCTGTCTCGAGCAGAGTCCTCTTTCCTCACGTGCTTCTCCCTCCCTTACTTATACTATCACATACTCCCCACCATGACAACTAACCCTTGGTTTCAGCCACCCTGCTGCTTATTTGAGTATTATGACCACTATAATACAGCGATGTTTTTAATGGGTTGGGTACAGGATCCCGGCGGTCAGAAAACCGACAGTGGAATCCCAACAGTCAGAATTTTGAAGCATGCAGGTAAATACCCTTATCCTCCCCCTAACCCACCTTTCCCACAGCCTAACCCTAAATCTCGCACCCTGCAGCCCAACCCTAACCCTCCTCCTGGTGCCTAACCCTAACCCATACCCCAACTAATACTTACCGTATCGATGTCAGCGGTCAGGATTCTAGAGCCGGGATTCTGACCAGCGGCATTTCGAACAAATCCCTTATAAAACACGTCCTTGTGCTGCAATGTTTTTTTTACTGCAAGTCGCTGCTTTTTTGTTCTGCTCATTCTCTATTTATGTACTTAGTTAGGCGCTGCAGTCACCTAATGGCGCCATATACATATAGGATAATAATAATGTCCTCATACCGCAACCTTTGCCCCTATCCTCTTAAAATGACAATGCAGAGAAGAGGTGGCAAAGATTTAAACCTACGTTTTATGCCATCTCTGCTGTTGCCATTAGCAGTGAGCCAGACAAACCCTGACTTGTATAATAAAGACACCGCTGTACATTTATGTGGGGATTACAGATGTTGAAGATCTTACTTCTCAGAAGAGAGAGATTTGCATATTTTTTGGCCGTAAGCACTTTTCAGAAGTATATTTTATGCGCAACATTTACATTTTATGATTGCAAACGGTAACCGATCATGATCGCAATGTTTTATGCCTGTGCCACATATGGTATGGTGACACGAGGTAAGGAGACGGCCGCTCCAGTTATTGGAACAATCTGATGATCTCCAGTCAGGTCACGAATGGAGCGCGCTGCTGGAGCAGAGATTTAATTTAGTAAGAACCATGCACAGACCTCATGACACGTTCTAGTGGCAGCGGGGTAACGCATGACAACGCAGACATCTGTACTTAGTAATGATTTCACGCATTTGGCACCAGTCAGAAGAGATTAGCCAAACCGAGCTCTGATTGTAAGCAATAATGGCAGAGCTGCCGGATGATGAGACAGTTCAGTCTTCAAAATCAGTTATGATATCTAGCTACATCTTTGTATAATGTAGGATATTAGGACGCTGCTCTGGCGTCATGGAAGTGACAAGTGTATTTGTGCTGTAGCCGCTGCTAGCATCGTACAAGTAGACACACCGAATACTCTTACCTTTCTAAACCATGGTATACAGATCTGATTATAGAATAGAGGTCGTAGGTACAATATGCACATATTCATCAAACGTTAAATACATCAGCAGCGTTATACATAATACATTTCGCTCTCACACATAGATTTTCTGCATCAGATTGAAAAAAAAAAAAAAAATTCCTTTTCATGTGAATATCTCATGTGGTTAGTTCTCTGGATGTAAGTACATAGCCAGCTCGCTGAGTAACCCCAGGAAAGCGGGGAGCTGCATTGCAGAACCACGGAGAGAAGTAGATGATAGTAACATTTAGTCACTTTATAAAGCCAATCATTTCTGTAGTAATAGGAAAATACTCTGATATAGTATGATATAGATAATGGTATTCTATTCTAATATGATTTTGAACATTTGGAGATATTAGAAGTTATATCATTAGATATGTGTGTGGTATAAAAAGGTCGACAGAATAAAGATCGGCAATCAGAAGGTCGACTGTCTCCGAATATCAACAGTAAAAAGGACGACATGGTCATTCTGTTGACCATCATTGGATGAAACGCGTTGGGGCATATTCCCCACCACATTTGAACTTTATAAGATTGGACTATTTATTTATTAAGGAGACATCAGAGCAATGATGTATATATGCCCTTGATTTTTAATATAGGACTCTAGTAGTCACTACTGATTTATTAATAACAGTACTATATTAGATACAAGCGTAGTGTCTAGTTCATATATAGAACCACATTGCTTGACATTATATATATTATATATATATATATATATATATATATATATATTTTGATAACCCCCACCACCACCTCTATGAGTACTGGGACCAAGGGAACCAGCAGGACGAATTTAGCAGAACAAACACAACAGCGTGGGGTAAGTACAAAGCTTCTTACCCTATCCTGCAGAACAGTGTCACCCATAGTTCCTGATACTGTGCCATATTATATTTGAGGAGGAGAGCGAAGAGGGGCACCACACCATCACCAATCATTCAAGACTACGATCACCAATTATTTAAGAACACCCAACCAATTTGTGTTTTAAAGCTTGGAACTATATGAAGAGACATATATAAGACATTACTCATTTGTATGGACTATTTTTAAGAACACCCTCCCTACAAATTTAAAAGTTGGGACTTTACAAAGATTCACAAATAAAAGTTTTCCAAGGATGTAAGCAACTTCCCTGGTACTTAGTCTCTTTCACAAAGGGAGTCATAGCAAGACATTAATTAACATAAACTAAGATATATTGATTCCAATGCCCCTGAGCGCACCACAACTTTCTTCTTATTTGACCATCATTCTGGAGACATGTATTGAGGTCGACAGGGTTAAATGATCGACACAGCCAAAAGGTTCACCATTTCTCTACAATTTTTTTTGTGATTTTATCCTAACCCTAAAAATCATGAAAAAAACATAACATTTCTGTGTCAACATGTAAAATGTCGGACTTTTAAACTGTCGACCATGTAACCCTGTTGACCTAAATACAAGTTTTCTAATGACGGTCGACCTAATGACCATGTTGACTTTGTTAATGTAAACATTAAGAATGTGTCGACCTTTTTATTGTTGACCAATCGCCCGGAATCCTCAGATACATAATAGAGACTGAAATGGTTAAAGCGACGGGAAACATAACAACTGGGTGCATTCTATTACGATGCATTGTTGAGTGTTCCCCTGCATATGGGCTCTGTGTATTTGTTGTGGTTGCCATAGATACAACTCCCATGTGTCCCAGTTAGCCCATCAAAGATTCCTTGTGGTTGCCATAGATACGGCTCCCATGTGTCCCGGTTTTCCCATCAAACATACTTATTTTACCTTAATGATGTTGTCAAATTAACAGGAGACGGTCAAATAGATTATCACTACTTCATATTACAGTCATCAGGGGGCGGATTCTAAATCGGGCGCAGAAGTGGAGTCTCCTTTTGCCGCAGTCGCGTCCTTATGCGAATGCCGCTACAAAGGCCTTCCCTGGTGTACATCCATGTGTGCAAGGACTGAGACGCCCAATGTCAGCATCTGCAGACGCTGAAATAACGCTCGGCGCGCCTGGTGATGCATTATCGGCCAACTGGCAGAAGTCCCATGGCAGATGCAGCTTGTCTGCCTGTGTATGGACCCCTCTATGTGAGCAGTTCAGCAGCTTTGTATGCAAAGGCTTTCCACGATATGACCGCGACACAAGAGCCGTACAGAAACCCGGAACTCAGAATTCCGACAGGACCTGAATGTCGACATGGACTTTAGGCAGACAACCAATAAGTCCACATTTAACATATCGGCATACAGATTTTAGCTTATTTTTAGGGCTGGGTTTATGGTTAGGCTAAAATAAGCAGGGGGGGGGGGGGGGGAATAAACGTGTTGACATTCTAATGAACACGCCGTCATTTTGACCATCCCAACATTTTTGAATGTCGACATTGGTGGTCAACCGAAAGTCCATGTCCACATTCACGGCATGTCGACTTCTCTTTACACACCACAGCAACATGCCTCCAACACTCCCCATAAGAGGCAACATCTCCATGCGACTTTTTAGACACCCCACTGTTACCTCCTTACCAGGAACGCCCCTCTCATTGCTGATACAGTGCATCGAAATTAGACCCGTACATAAAAAAATTGGTGACACATGCACATAGGAAAAAAAAAAAAAAACGCTCCACCGTGTCAAACATTGCCGCTGCGTACGACTCAGAAGCAACCCCCAGAGCTCATGAGTATCCCAGTTTTTCATGTATAAATCATGGGAGTCATAGTTAAAGAGCCCAGCAATCCTTATAGCCAACTCCATTGTGGTGCGTGTTGCAGTTATTCACCCTGCAGAATACAATCGCAATGCACTCACAGGCAGGGAAAATGTTAGATGACCACAACAAAATGTGCAGCTAATGAGCTACACATCACTAGAGCCTTCTTTACAGGGCCAATCCAGTACAACCTACTGAATTCCATACCCACTATTTCTGACAATCAATGTCATAGGCCTGACTCCTGATACAGACACACATGGCATAATCTGAAGGATGCTGGACCCTACCTTGGACATCATTCTCATATAAAGTTTATTCTGGTCTTCGGCTGTACCCATCTTCTCTCTCTTGACAAGATCTTGAAGACTCTGGTCATCGTCATCGTGGAAGTATCGGACCCTCTCCTTATCAATATGTGTCTCAGCCTGCAACACAAAGCAACATATAGTACAACCTACATCACACAATCACCACTCAACTTACTAACTTTAAACTATCATTTGTAGAGGCATTCATAAAACGAGTTCAGAAAATATATATATTTATACTTGGGAGAGATAGAAGTTTTATTTTGGTGCCGAAGTCATGTAATATATTTTATAGTTTTATGGACATTACTAATATGACCAAAAACTAAAAAAACAAAAACAGTGATATGAAACATTTACGGGGATACTATAAATGTCTACTTTACTTTATTAAAAGATTTTTCTAATATGAATAAACTTTTTTTTTTTTTTTTTAAATAACAAGGGAAATTCCGCCATCTCGTCTATTCCCTGGTCACTTAAATCTCTGCTAAAAAAAAAAAAATACAAATGTCCCTGTGGAACTGATGCGCACTTAGTATGCTTGTGACATCTATGCTTGCAATCAAACCATGCAGCACTTGCCAGGTAGATTTTTAGACCTCATGTACGTAGGCTTTAATATTTAGTGTTTAGTGCATGTTTATAAAGCAGATTTTACACGTTTTGAGGGCACAGTCCAAGAATAATGGGCACACACTCTGATGGTTACCGTCTGTCTAACACAATTGTGCTGGATCTGTAAAAGTTTCAGGAGCTTAATAGAAAGGAAGGTACCAGGTAGGACCATTAACAGGCTACTCAACTTCTGTCAAGGTCAGGGAACTTTTACCTAAGCATCTATGATCATAGGGCCTGATTCAGAGCCGGACGCAATTAGCACTCGCTCGTCCAGAAAATAGGGGTGGCTATTCAAATGAACCATTCACTCTTTGCGGTCTGTTCACGCCTCTAGGTCTGAATGAGCGAACAAAACTTGCGGTCGTTTCTTGAAAAAATACGCCCCTTGGCCGCTCGCATCCTACGTCATGTCCGCTATTTATTAGATTAATCAAGTACATCGACCAGGGTATGAACTGCTCGCTATTCTTGTGGTTGGTTTTTGCTACCACAATTTTGCGAGCAGTTTCTGGCTATAAAATAACCCAGTGACGTGGTCAATGACGCTGCTGTTTTAATTATGCACACCCTTAAAACGCCCGTTTTGACCTTTAAGCACGCCTGCGTTCGGATCTCCACTCCCCGTTTTCAAGCACCTTCCCCCGTTACCACCCACATACGCCTCTCCTCCTGTCACCCAAATTATCAGGCATTCGCTATTTTGCGAGCACATGAATTTCGACCGCACTGACTGGTTCGCGCATGCGTATAACGATCCATATGCATGCGCAGTTGGGCAAACATCGCTCGGAGCGAACGAGCGGCCGCTTACGAGCGGCTCTGAATCAGGCCCATTGTTAGCTCATATAATACAGATGTATATTTTAGGTATAGTGGCCATTCAAGATAGGATATTCTACAACTGCTGATATTGTACATTCAGAGAAAATAAAAAATTGCATAATAAATTGCACACGAGCTTTGTTTTGTCCAGAAAAAAAAAACAAAAAACAATTTATGGAAACCGCAAGTGAACGAGCATCTCTCTTTTATGGCAAACAATAACTAAAGCTTAGTATGCAGCGGTAGGATGCTAGTCTAATATGTTACTAGGCAAATGTATCTGCTGAATATTGCATGCATCAGGACGTCTGCACGCCAGTCATGTTGATGTGAATATTTCCCAGGAGAGGAAGCCTAAATGGAAAAACCCTCAAAAGAAAGAGAACATTAACATGAGCGTTCCTATTAATACAGAGTGAGGAAAAGTTCATTTAGATCCCTAACCTCCCCGGCAAACAAAAAGAAAGCTTATTACACTGGAGATCGCCTCTACCTGCCTGTGTGTGCTTTATGGACTGTGTAGGGATATTAGATAAAGGGATGTCAAGGTGCAGCATGGCATCTCTGCATTAGGTGTACATGTAACGGTACAATGTGCCATGATACAAAAAAGGCAGCATAAAAGTGCTGGACAGCAATGACCTGATTTAATACTGCACTTACAGAATGGAGGCTTTATAAGCCATATAAGTACATTTCAATTAAAAATAAAAGGGAAAATGCTTTTTAGTTTTACACCGAATGACATTTAAATCTTGGAAGATGGACGACCTCTGTCTGCTCTTGGAGCATTGCTGTTTGCTAGTGACTCTAACCTTTGGCTTGTGTGCTGACTAAGCATGTGCTGCCTGCCGTGCCTACATGTGTCATTCCCACCGATACACAGGGCCTGATTCACAGGTGGATTCCTATTAATTCTGTGCATGCGATTTTTACCATCGGGTACAGAGATTGGAATTGCATGGAAATCAATGCAATTCCAATGGTTGTTCCTGGCTAGTGACTGCGCAGTGTAAAGGCTCATACATACTTAACAATAGGCTCCATGAGCAATATCGTTAAGTGTTTTCCCTGCATTGCCGGGCTCAATGTCGTTAACGTCATTGAGCTTACAAAATTAACGATATCGTTCAGTGACGTCACCATCGCTCATCCCCATACTTGCAGAACCTGATGATATCGCCGGGTTGCCCTGTAAGTACGCGGGAGCGCGCATCGTTACCGATCTCTTGCATACACAATGGACGATATTGAACGCGATGAACGATAACGTTATCGTTCATATCGTCTAGTGTGTATGAGGCTTTAGACCGTGCAGAGTCTTCATTCTAGCACCCTGCACCTGTCACAACTCGGGCAGTTCCTCTTTCCTGCCAGGGGTGTCGCTCTCTGCTCTGGTGCTTCCAGCATACTCAGCTGATGTAACAAACTGCTCAGATACAAACCAAAGTGTGCAATAGGCACCAGAGGAAAGAGCGACACCCCAGGCAGGAAAGAGGTACTGCACAGGTTGTGACAGGTGCAGGGTGCTAGAATGAAGACTAGTGCATTGAAAGATGCAGTTCGTCTGGCACCGGCGGCAAATTACCGTCAGACATTCTTAGCTATCATAGAGCTGCTCCAATGTCCAATGGTGCAGCCCATGTCTGAACGATGGGGCACCCAACAGTGGCTTAGAGTGGGCGTCTTAGTAGGCATGAACTCGCAGTAGCAGCTGTGACAAAAGTCGCGGGCATTACTCCACCTCTGAAGCAGGGCCACAGTGTGTGTACCACCCATCTCTGCTTTTGCCTAGTATGAAAAGCCTGAGGATAAAACTTGCTGTATGTCCTACAGCGAAGGTCATCAGTGCCTAACAAAGACGTCAGCGCCAATGTGCTTCTACTACCTGCTCTCCGATGGCCAATTTTATTATGCTCACAAAAGATCTACGCGTTTCACCGGCAGGATCATTTCCCCCCCGACTGCATACGCTTACACACTATAGTGATGTCTATACTAAAGAAATCTGCCATATGACAAATTGCAACTTTTTACGCTCAGTTAACTTTCCTGAACATACACGCTGGCGCGTTCCGTGCTCCATCTCAGCTGTGTTCATGATGGTAATCGTAGCGCATCGATTCAGCAAACAAGGTTAATTGATTTAATTTGAGGAGAACAGAGTTCAGAGAACAATGAAAGTGAGTGCACAGGTTGAACTCTGTACATATCATGGACGCAATCTGCAAAGCTAAATGAGCTCCATTTAAGAAGCGCCCATGTGTTCCGAGCCCTAAAATGCATAAATTTAGTTTACCATCTGTCTTTTTCTCCTTCCTCCTCTTGGCTCCACTGGATCGGACATTGATTTCAGAGGCCAAGCTCGCCCAGACTGATCTGTCCTGACTAGGAGAATCTCTTGTTCTTCTCTTGTGCTGGATCCCTATTAAAAAAAAAAGGTTATCATTAATTTATATAGCTCACGCATACTGTTCAAACTCCCAGAATGCTCTGACAAACAGGAGAAAAGCCATAAGTAGTCCAGTACTGCACCATTCATGACCTCATTTTATCGCAGTATTCCCTATCTGTGATGTAGAATGCGATTCTCATTTACATAAATTCAGAATAAAACTTCCACGGCGCTAGGAAACTTTAAACTACACATGAGGTATTTAAGTCACAGAGCTGGAGTGTTTCTTTCTGAAGTGCATATTAAATTATTCATACGTGCAGACGGCATTTAAAATTTATTGCTAATGAATCTTACTGTGTTTTTCTACCCTTTAACAAAATGATTAGATCTCTTCGCATTGGGAGATTTTTCTTTGGGAAAATGAAAAGTAGTAAAAGCACAATGAAATAGAAGGGGAACACAGGAGGCCTTCTGCGATGTAGCTATTATCTTATAAAACACTAAGCAGGAGGTGATTTGTGAATCGCATGCTATTAAAGCATTTGGAAATGTGCTGCGTGTCGCTGCAGGCCTGGAAATGGTCAGCACCGCGTGGACCCCGCATCAGACAGCGCGAATCATGGGCGTATCACAAATACAGTATGACAAGCTTAACAGCCCCTATTTATAACTAGGGCGTTATTATGTTTGGATTTTAGCAAAATATATGCACCTAACCACATTGTCCCACATTGCTATATTTATGTGCATATTTGCTCTGCAACGGTATAAAAACACTTCCTCAGACTCCAGTGACACACGGCCCATGAGAATTTATATGCTAGGACAACACCACACATTCAGCAAAATACGTTTTTGTTAATGAAGTAATGTTTCAGTATAATGACACCTTTTCTAAATTACCTCCCACGCACCCCAGGGTGGTAAAAGGGTTTCCAGTAGTATTCATGTTGTCAGCACACATCAACTCTGCATGGTGTCCAGTCACGTGCCCCCCCCCCCCCCCCCACTAGGCACTTACCATGTTCTAAAATGGCGTCATTTCGGCCTATGTATTTTAAATAACTGTTCATTAAATTACCCCTTTTTGTTACCAGAAACCTTACATGCATCTAGTAGGGAGAGATAGCCCCTGCCCCTTCTGTTCCCAGGAAGGGGTCTTAGAATCCATGTACTCAACCAAAAGTTGGTTCATGCCCCCCTTTTATTTCCAGGGACAGCTCCCATACTCTCCTGTCTCGTACATGTTACCTGATGTTTTCTTATCTGCTATCATGCAGGGACAGGTGAATGTGGTGTAAAAAAAAAATTATATATATATATATATACATATATACACACATACATACATACACACACACACACGCAGTCGAGTCACATTATTAATAGCCAGCTAATAGCCAGAGTAACCACCGTGTGCAGCACGGACAGCAGCTAGACGGGCTGGGAGTGACTCAGTAAGATGCTGATAGATTGGCACAGGTATCTGGTGCCATGCCACAGCTGCTGGAGGGTGCGTGGTGGAGTAGCCACAGAGCGAACAAAGCTGGAGGTGATCCCAAAGATGCTCAATTGGGTTCAAGTCCGGGGAATTAGGGGGCCAGGGAAGTACTTAGTAGTTGGACGAGCTCGAGTAAAACTTCCATCGGACATTTCTAGCCGCGTGGCATGTCGCATTGTCTTGCTGGAAGATCCCATCTGGCTCAGGGAAGACAATCAGTATGTATGGGTGTACGTGCTCTCCAA
This sequence comes from Taudactylus pleione, assembly GCA_031769625.1. Lineage (NCBI taxonomy): Eukaryota > Metazoa > Chordata > Amphibia > Anura > Myobatrachidae > Taudactylus > Taudactylus pleione. Next base: position 11,284,449 of record JAUIMM010000710.1, read on the forward strand.
GGATGGATTCATAACCAAATTGGTTGAGGGTGCCTTCCACATGGATGAGTGGGCCCAGAGAATGCCATGAAAACATTCCCCAGACCATAATGCTGCCACCACCAGCTTGTGTTCTTCCAACAATGGTTGCAGGGTGTTTGTTCTCCGATGTTTCTCGCATGACACGCCAACGTCCATCCGTTCGATGAAGCAGAAAACATGACTCATCGGAGAAGGCAATCCTTCGCCAATCAACGGAGGTCCAATTCCAATACAGGCGTGAAAATTGAAGCCTTTCCCGCCGATGCACCTTCGTTGGCCTAGAGTAGTGACCATCCATTTGCTTCAGAGCCCCATACGCGGCAGGGTTCACTGAACTGTTGTTTTAGACACGTTTGGTGGCCCCCAGGTTAATTTTGACGGAGAGCTGCTCCACTGTAGCTTGTTGGTTGGCCCTCATGCAACTTTGGAGCCGACGTTTACCACTCACATCAATGGTAGTGGTGCGCCGCAGGTTCCACGTCGGTTATTTGCAATGGTGCCAATTGTCTAGTCACGAAACACCTTCACCAAAGCAGCACGCTGTATATTTAAATGGTTTGGCTAATTTAGCCCTAACTGGTTAAAGTGTATTTTACTTTAACCTCATCTCAATGTTATGTTATGGACTATGAGTATAGGACTTGCAAAAAGTGAGATGTTTGACTCTTGTTTTGAATTTGCACATGATGCCCAAAATATAGCGCCTCATTTTTTTGTGTGCACAATATATAAAGGCATAGGGGGAAATTCAATTAGCTGCAATAAGCTGCTTTGTTGTGAAAGATGGCTTATCATGCTAATTTGTACTTATCACGCTATCCTATTCGCCACAACTTATCGCGGGTATGAATTCTCTATACTATTTGCGGCGAAAAGCTTTTATCACATCATGAGCAGCTGATAAGTTGTGCAAAACCCCGATTTTTGGCTAAAAATGTCGGGACTTGGTTCAGAACCACTAGGACACCCTCCTTAATGACTAATAAGGTAAAAATAATTGTTTAAGTAACTTAATTTGGTCAATAAAGACATGTAAATTCTGGAGAGAAAATGTGCAAAGTACAGGAAAATATGTTAATTTACATGTGGAACAGGTATATGGGGGTGCTGTATGAGTGGACAGGTATATGGGGGTGCTGTATGAGTGGGACAGGTATATGGGGGTGCTGTATGAGTGGGACAGGTATATGGGGGTGCTGTATGAGTGGGACAGGTATATGGGGGTGCTGTATGAGTGGGACAGGTATATGGGGGTGCTGTATGAGTGGGACAGGTATATGGGGGTGCTGTATGAGTGGGACATGTATATGGGGGTGCTGTATGAGTGGGACAGGTATATGGGGGGTGCTGTATGAGTGGGACAGGTATATGGGGGTGCTGTATGAGTGGGACAGGTATATGGGGGTGCTGTATGAGTGGGGCAGGTATATGGGGTGCTGTATAAATGGGACAGGTATATGGGGGTGCGGTATGAGTGGGACAGGTATATGGGGGTGCGGTATGAGTGGGACAGGTATATGGGAGTGCTGTATGAATGGGACAGGTATATGGGGGTGCTGTATGAATGGGACAGGTATATGGGGGTGCTGTATGAGTGGGACAGGTATATGGGGGGTGCTGTATGAATGGGACAGGTATATGGGGGTGCTGTATGAATGGGACAGGTATATGGGGTGCTGTATGAGTGGGACAAGTATATGGGGGTGCTGTATGAGTGGGACAGGTATATGGGGGTGCTGTATGAATGGGACAGGTATATGGGGGTGCTGTATGAGTGGGACAGGTATATGGGGGGTGCTGTATGAGTGGAACAGGTATATGGGGGTGCTGTATGAGTGGGACAGGTATATGGGGGGTGCTGTATGAGTGGGACAGGTATATGGGGGTGCTGTATGAGCGGGACAGGTATATGGGGGTGCAGTATGAATGGGACAGGTATATGGGGGTGCTGTATGAGTGGGACAGGTATATGGGGTGCTGTATGAGTGGGGCAGGTATAATATGAGATATGGTAAGAACTTACCCTTGTTATCTCTATTTCTACGAAGTCCATAGGGTTCCACAGGATACCTTGGGGTATAGGTGTGACGTCAGTCGCAGGGCACCAAAGAGTTAAGCTTTCAGCCTCCCAGGATGCACTAGGTCCCCCTCCTATACCCCGCCCCCGAGCCAAGGCACCTCAGTTAGTTACCAAGCCATAGGCCGGAGGAGGAGAAGGAAGAGAGAGAACAAAGATCTGGACACATACAAGTATCACATTCTCACCAGAGGGAGACGGAAAACCGGTGACCAGAGCAAAGCCCATCTGCAGCACAGGTGCGACAGGGCGGGAGTCCTGTGGAACCCTATGGACTTCGTAGAAATAGAGATAACAAGGGTAAGTTCTTACCATATCTCATATTTTCTACTTCAGGGTCCATAGGGTATCCACAGGATACCTTGGGGATGTCCCAAAGCAGTATCCTATAAGGGTGGGGACGCTCCTGTGCAGAAAGGAGAATCCGCCGCCCGAAGGAAGCATCCTGAGAGGCAAAGGTGTCAAACCTGTAATACCTTACGAAGGTATGGACAGAGGACCACGTAGCAGCCTTGCAGATCTGGACTGCAGAGGCACCACGTCGAGCTGCCCATGAAGGACCCACAGACCTAGTGGAATGAGCCTTCAGAGAAGGAGGAACCGGTAGGCCTTCATGAAGATAAGCTTCAGAAATAGCCATACGGATCCAGGCTGCCAAAGTTTGCTTTGAAGCAGGCCAACCCTTTTTACGGAAGCCATAGAGGACAAACAAAGCGTCCGACTTCCTAAACGAAGAAGTGCGGTCAACATAAGTCCTTAAGGCCCGCACAACATCCAAAGAGGCCTCACCCACGGAAAGACCCGGTGAGTTAAAGGCCGGAACAACGATTTCCTCGTTAACATGAAACTGGGAAACAACTTTGGGAAGAAACTCGGGCCGAGTGCGGAGTACTGCCCTGTTCCCATGAAAAACCAAGAAAGGGGGTCTACAAGAAAGAGCCCCTAACTCAGAAACACGTCTGGCCGAAGCAATAGCCAGAAGTAAAACAGTCTTAGCTGTTAGCCATTTAAGATCCACTGATCCCAGTGGTTCAAACGGCGGTCCTTGGAGAGCCCTCAGGACCACAGCCAAATCCCAAGGCACCACAGGTGGAACAAAGGGCGGCTGAATGCGGACAACACCTTGCATAAAGGTGCGCACATCCGGGATTGTAGCAATCCTACGGTGAAACCAGACAGACAGGGCCGAAACCTGTACCTTCAAAGGAGCAAGGCGAAGCCCATGATCTAGTCCCGCTTGCAGGAAGGAAAGAATCCGAGACAGACGAAACTCCCGCGGTGCATAACCTCTCGGTCGACACCACTGGAAGAACGTATGCCACACGCGATGGTATATCCTCGCGGAAGACGGTTTCCGAGCTCGCAACATGGTATGCACCACAGAGCTGGAAAACCCCCGGGACCTCAGCATGGCCGTCTCAACAGCCACGCCGTCAAAGACAGCCGAGTCAGGTCCGGGTGACGACAAGGACCCTGAGACAGGAGGTCCGGTCGTAGCGGCAACCGCAGAGGACTGTCCACGGACAGACCCTGAAGGTCTGAGAACCAGTGCCGTCTGGGCCACGCGGGAGCTATCAACAGGAGCGTCCCTCCTTCCTGTTTGAATTTCCAGATTACCCGTGGAAGAAGGGAGACCGGAGGGAACAGGTATGCGAACCGGAACGTCCACCGGACGGACAGAGCATACACCAGAGACGCCCCTTCGTCTCTTGTGCGAGACCCGTACACCGGCAACTTGTTGTTGTGCCGGGACGCCATGAGGTCGATCTCTGGAAGACCCCATCTGTCCACCAGTAGTTGAAAAACGTCCGGGTGCAGGGACCATTCCCCCGGATGAATGTCCTGGCGACTTAGAAAGTCCGCCTCCCAATTTAGCACTCCCGGGATGAAGACCGCTGATATGGCCGGAAGATTGCGCTCCGCCCAAACCAGGATCCGAGACACCTCTACGAGAGCCGCCCGGCTTCGGGTTCCTCCTTGCCTGTTTATGTAGGCCACGGTGGTAGCGTTGTCCGACTGGACCTGTACCGGGTGACCCTGGAGAAACCGATGTGCCTGCTGGAGAGCATTGAAGACCGCACAGAGTTCCAAGATATTGATTGGAAGCTCCGCTTCTGTCGGCGTCCACCTGCCCTGGAACAGTTGTGGACCCGAAACTGCTCCCCAGCCCCGAAGACTGGCGTCCGTTGTCAACAGGACCCAATTTGGAACCCAGAACGGACGTTCCTCGCTGAGGTGGGTCGTCTGTAACCACCAAGCAAGGGACAGGCGAACCTCCGGGGTGAGCACAATCGTCTGGGACTTCAGAGACTGAGGCAGCCCGTTCCACTTTGACAGGATCAGGTGCTGCAGAGGTCTGGAGTGAAACTGGGCATATTCCACCATGTCGAACACCGACACCATGGAGCCCAGTAACCTCATCGCCGAGTGTAGAGACACCCGGCGGCTGTGCAGACAACTGCGCACCCTTGACTGTAAAGCAGAGATCTTTTCCTCCATCACGAAGATCTTTTGCTGTCCCGAGTCCAATAAGGCTCCAAGATGCAGAATCCTCCGAGACGGGATTAGAGTGGACTTCTGCCAGTTGATTAGCCAGCCGTGCCGTTGCAGCAGGGCAATGGTCAGGTCCAAGTGGCGTAACAGGAGCTCTGGAGATCCCGCCACCAAAAACAGGTCGTCCAAGTACGGCAACATGCGGACTCCCTGCAGCCGCAGAGAAGCCGCCATGACCGCCATCACCTTGGTGAAAACACGTGGTGCTGTCGCCAGGCCAAAAGGTAACGCCCGAAACTGGAAGTGGTCGCTGCGGATTGCAAACCGGAGGAACTGTTGATGGCGCAAAAGAATAGGGACATGCAGGTAAGCGTCCTGTATGTCCAATGACACCATGTAGTCCCCAGGTTCCAGCGCCAGAATGATGGACCGTAGGGTCTCCATCCGAAACTTCGGTACCCGCAAAGACTTGTTGAGTGCTTTGAGGTTGAGAATCGGACGATACGACCCATTGGGTTTCTGTACCAAAAAAAGATTTGAATAGAAACCCTGGCCACTCTGGGAGAACGGAACAGGCACTAAAACTCCAGCCTGGAGCATAGTGTGCAATACCTTCCGCAGCTCCGTAGCCTTGTTCCGGTCTGATGGTAGACCCGTGGTGAAGAATCGAGCCGGGGGTCTGTGCCGGAAGGAGAGGGCGTACCCATGGGAGACCACCTCCAGAACCCAAGTGTCTGTCGTAGTGACCGACCAACACTGAGCGAACTGCAGCAGGCGGCCTCCCACCCTGGGATCCCCCAAAGGGAGGCCCGGACCGTCAGGCCGCAGGCTTGTCATCTGGCTTGGGGGCCGGACGTCTGGTACTCCATGCCTGCTTCCGGGGCTTGACCGATTTCCTAGGGCCAGCCTGACGAGGAAACGACTGTGGTTTGGGCCTGCCCTGGGCCCTAGATGACCGAAAGGACGATGGTCCAGAACCAGAAGGAGCAGCGGCCCACGGGAGACAAGCCGATTTGGCTGCCGCCAGCGTGGCCACAATCTTATCCAGATCCGGACCGAAGAAAACTTCTCCGGTAAACGGCAACGCTTCCAGACCCTTCTTGGAATCTGCGTCCGCCTTCCAGGATCGCAGTCACAAGGTGCAACGAGCAGCTACCGCTGCTGAAGAAATTCTAGACACCAGAGTACTAATGTCTAGAGCCGCCTCGTTGATGTAGGTGGCCGAATCACGGAGATTGCCAATCAACTCCGCCTGTTCGGCCGGACAGTCGGAATCAAAAGAAGCCTCTAATGAATCCGCCCAGCGCTCCATCGCTCTGGCAATCCAGCAAATGGCCATAGCCGGCCGTGCTGCCCCCCCCGCAAGGGAATAAGCGGACTTCAGGCAGATTTCCACCTTGCGGTCCATAGCATCCTTAAGGGAGGACATGGATGGCATCGGCAATGTGGCACTACGGACAAGACGGGTCATGTGAGAATCCACCTGTGGAGGGGATTCCCACTTAGCAAAATAATTATCCGCGAACGGATAAGCCACCGCCAGGCGTCGCTGCGGCTGGTATCTTTTGCCAGGCTGTTTCCACGCCTCCTCTAAATGGTCCACCAACTGACCCGAAAGAGGAAAGACTGTGGCATCGCCCTTCACGTCTTTGAAAAAGGCATACTTCAACTTAGCCGCTGGGGGAACTTCGTCCTCAATCACCAAGGCTGTGCGGACCGCCCGAATAAGTCCAGGAATATATACTTTGGACTTAGCATCAGCGTCCTTAGTATGGAGAGGTTCCTGATCGTAAGGATCCAGAATCTCCCCATCATCAGACGTCCCTTCGTCATCCTCATAAGGAGCGGACAGAGACACCACCGGCCATTTATGAGGCCGCATCACAGACTCCCCTTGCAACACATCCGACAAGTGCTGTACAGAACTCGTCAGGGAGTTAACCCACGCTGGCTCCTGAGAAACCGGGAGCGGGGAAATAGGGAGACTGTGGGGTCCCACCAATTGTCGTGGGAAACCCTGCATGGGTGACGACACCACAGACTGCTGGGACAAACCCATCGGAGTAAACGCGGGCTGCGGAGCTAACTGGCCCACTAAAGCTGTTAGCGCCTGAGCGAAACAAGCCCAGGGCGGCTCCTGTACCGGTGCTGTAACCGTAAGAGGCCGCGCCATGGACAAACACTGCCGGCAAAGGCCCTCCGCGTTACCCTCCCCCTCCGCTAACGGTACTTTACACGTGGTACACTGTAGCCGGAGGGGAAAATCACTTTCAGACATGATGGCACCACGTATGTGACCCCTCTCACCAATTATATATTAAATAGGCGAGAGACCACCCTGCAGCACCGCACCGCAAGGGCTTAGCAGAAAGAACAGGGACAGTAATAAAGCTGACAGTCTTGAGAAGAAAAGTTACAGGCAGCAGCGCTAGCACAGTCACATACAATGCAAAGAAAATCAATTCCTGCACTAACAGCGCTGATCACTCAACTACACAGACACAGGGCCTGGTAGGACACAGCGCTGCATACACAGACCTGACCACAGCGGAGGAGAGGTATGCGGGGGGACCCAGACCACGATGCTTCCAATGCAGGCTTCCAGCAGCGTTCACCATGCTTCTGAAAAGATGGCCGCCGAGGAGCAGAGAGAAGGCTGGCCTGGGGGAGGAGCGCTGACACAGGGCCAGTCAGCACAGTGCAGAGAGGGCTGTGTGCAGCGGGGGAGGCGCCGGCTGTGAGACAGGGAAGGCGCGCTCCCCTGGCATGCATTTAACCCCTGGGACGCCGCAGCGCTACCGCTCGGCTGCGGTCCGCTGTCCCAGGGGGTAGTGGAAGCGCAGGTTGGTCGCCTGGCTCCACGCTGCAGCCAGTCCCCAGGGAGCCCCTGGCTCGGGGGCGGGGTATAGGTGGGGGACCTAGTGCATCCTGGGAGGCTGAAAGCTTAACTCTTTGGTGCCCTGCGACTGACGTCACACCTATACCCCAAGGTATCCTGTGGATACCCTATGGACCCTGAAATAGAAATGGGGGTTCTGTATGAGTGGGACAGGTATATGGGGGTTCTGTATAAATGGGACAGGTATATGGGGGTGCTGTATGAGTGGGACAGGTATATGGGGGTGCTGTATGAGTGGGACAGGTGTATGGGGGTGCTGTATGAGTGGGACAGGTGTATGGGGGTGCTGTATGAGTGGGACAGGTGTATGGGGGTGCTGTATGAGTGGGACAGGTATATGGGGGTGCTGTATGAGTGGGACAGGTGTATGGGGGTGTCTTTAAATGAGATAAATATATACTTATAGGCATTTTTAGCCACCCCCACTTTAAAGAGAAAACATTAATATTGCCAAAAAAAAACACTTGCTGTCTATCATTATTTGGCTGTTTCAGAAATATGTATAAAAAAGCCATTAGACACAATTTAAAAACCCCAAATATATTGTTATCCTATATCACTTTGCCTTTTTTGGGGTACAGGTAGATTTCCCATTGTCACTGGTAAAAGCAGGAAGAATTTTGAGGCGAATGCCGATTCTCGACTTTTGGGATTGAATTGCGTGAGAAATGGGTGCACCCATATCCACGATAAGTGGAATTCACACGCGTAGGGTGCAAAAACATAGCACATGAAAAGTTACTGTATTATTGCGGTTGATTGAATTCTCCCCTTACTCTCGTAAGAATAAGCGCTGGCAGTAACTGTACACTACAAGCAAGGCTAACCGTAACAAAAAGGCTGAGGGTGGAGTCACTGATAAACTTGTGTTACGCAATTGGCTGGACGTATGTATGACTTAATGATGTATGACTTAATGGTGCATATGTCCCAGGCAGTATATGCACAGTAGCCAACAATTAGCTATTTAGAAGAGCAAATCATATTTTCTTCACCTTTGACTGAGTTGTGCAACTCATATTAAAACACATTCTTTTATCTTTCAAGTTTCCTTATGTTCTATCAACGCATTATGTTTATGTTGTCAGGCACGGTTGTATATTTTTATTGCCCTGTAATACAAGATCTGCAGGTCAATCTGCATTGGATTAAACTACCCCCAGGTGGCCGCTTCCTGTTGTATTACATACGGTACCCTCTGAGAAGTACAGAAGGCAGCTAGAGAACATATAAATCAGTGTATGAAGTAAACATGACATGAGGGCGCATACAGGCCAATTACTCTGCACGTGGGAACCCCTTTTACATCTTATTTTCTACATGTTCTGTGCTGACAAGTCTGTCCTCTACAACAAACACCAAGGCCCTCATTCAGACCCGCTCGCAAACGGGTCGATGGCGGGGCACTGCGCACGCGACACGCGCAAGCCCCGGAGCGAGTGAGAAATTCACTCGCTCCGGGGCTCGCTACAAACGGGGCGCCTGTCTATGTTGATCGACAGCTCACCCCGTTTTGTAGGCGGGGAGGAAGGGGGGGTGGCTGGGAAAACTGGGGTGTTCCTGAAGGAACGCCCGCGGTTTGTGGGCGGCCCTACTGACATCACTCATGATGTCAGTAGCGAGCATCCGGCTCTATTAGAGCATGAAGCTCACTGGGGCTTGTGGCAGACGAGACCCTACCGCAAACCTGATGGTCGCAACCATCGCCTGGGCGCTCGCTAAAGGTGTGGGTGGTCACAGGAGGCCGGCTATAAAAAAAAAAAAAAAAGCGGCCTCCCTCATCAGAGCGAGCGCTCGCTTTTTGCGAGCGGATCTGAATGAGGTCCCAAGTGTGGACTGGAAGATTAGTCTAGAGGTTGCAGTTCAAGTACAAAGTTTAGAGGAACGGGCTATGCTTCTAAACTTGCAAAAAATGAATAAATGTGTTTTGGTGTTCAATGAGGGTATTTAGTATGCCAGCCAAAGAGGCTACAGACATTGCCCATGAATATTACAGCAAAGTCGAGATGCAGGAACACTTGGGAGACAATGCAGACAGGACAATGACAATAGCTGCAGAGATTGCAGAATTATCCGATGAAAACTCGCTCTCATTCTATTTTCTAATAACCCGCTGTCCCCCTGCTGATTTTTTTGTACAGAGTTCTCCCTCTGGAAATTTGTCAAAAGCAAAAAGCTGGAATCTAGAAGACAATAACATAAATTGTCACATTTAGATAGAGAAAGCTTATCTAAAAAAAAAAAAAATGTGCACACAATTAATTCCAGCAAGACAGTTTAATTGCTGCCATATGTTAGGATGGTGCTGAGATACAAAAGTTAATGTAAATTTATCAACATTGGTAATCTGTAGTATATGAAAAATGTTTTACATTAAATGCATTAATTATAATTATCATCATCTTTTATTTCTTACGGGTCAACATAGTACTCGTGGGATCGTGGTACCGGCAGGTAACATACAACAACATGAAATCAGCTTACAGTAAAAAGCGGGGGCAACTATTACTATGTACAGACATGTCCACATATTTCTTACCCCCGTGCGCTACAAGTCGTATTAAACAGAACGTGTGAGCACCATACAACTTGGTAGTGATGAGCTTGTTTTTGTGCGATTTTTTTTAACTTCAAACATGTCTTATTCATAAAGCAATGTGGATATCACACACAAGCAGCTCCTGATATGTAGCATGCCTATGTTCTGTGTGCAACTGCGGTGTATCTGCATGCAAAACGCTATATTACAGTGTCACAGTTGGAGTGGTGTGACAGCAGCCAGAAAGAAAGGTGACAGCAGCCAGAAAGAAAGGTGACAGTAGCCAGAAAGAAAGGTGACAGTAGCCAGAAAGAAAAGGTGACAGTAGCCAGAAAGAAAAGGTGACAGTAGCCAGAAAGAAAAGGTGACAGTAGCCAGAAAGAAAAGGTGACAGTAGCCAGAAAGAAAGGTGACAGCAGCCAGAAAGAAAGGTGACAGCAGCCAGAAAGAAAGGTGACAGTAGCCAGAAAGAAAAGGTGACAGTAGCCAGAAAGAAAAGGTGACAGTAGCCAGAAAGAAAAGGTGACAGTAGCCAGAAAGAAAAGGTGACAGTAGCCAGAAAGAAAGGTGACAGTAGCCAGAAAGAAAAGGTGACAGTAGCCAGAAAGAAAGATGACAGTAGCCAGAAAGAAAAGGTGACAGTAGCCAGAAAGAGATGACAGTAGCCAGAAAGAAAAGGTGCCGGTACCAAGAAAGAAAGGGGACAGTAGCCAGAAAGAAAAGGTGCCGGTACCAAGAAAGAAAGGGGACAATGCCAAAAAGAAAGATGACAGTAGCCAGAAAGAAAGATGACAGTAGCCAGAAAAAAAAAAAGGTGCCGGTACCAAGAAAGAAAGGGGACAATGCCGGTACCCAGAAAGAAAGGTGCTGGTACCCAGAAAGAAAGGGGACGATGTTGGTACCCAAAAAGAAAGGTAACAGTACCTAGAAAGTAAGGATAATATGGCCCATGAAGAAAGGGTACGATGCGTCTACCGGAACAAAAAAAAAAAAGATGACGGTAGCCAAAAAGAAAACTTGCTCCAAGATGTATAGTATGCTATCAATAATAGGACCAAGCAAAGGGACAAATAGCTGGTGATGCTGGGTCACCAGTAAATCAGAGGAAACCAGACTAGGATTCCCAGCATGAGGCTTTGTGAGGCCCTAGTCCCAAGGCTAATTCACCCCAAAAAACAAAAACACTCTGATTTTTACCCCATCTGACAGCTAGTGCTGCACTGAAAGAACTTTCCTTCTGCCTGCATGGAACTCGCTAACACTCCGATGCGACTGCAGCTTTGCGCTAAGTGTCTGTGTTAGATGATATCATAGGGCCTGATTCAGAGGGCATTGGATTGTATTGCCGACGGCTGTATAGCAGCCGGTTCAAACTTCCAATGGACAACCATAGGGCAGGTCAGAGGATCGTTGACGCGACCATTGTGGGATTAATGGTAATGGTCTTTGTAAGTAAGCGGCGGATTAAAGATGCAGTCAGTCGGTGTCTGTGTACAAGTCGTGCAACATTAGTATATTTTCGCAGAACCGCTGCGTACGGAATCGCAGTCGCGGCGGGATTTACGTACACCTCGGATTTAGGCTCATAGTGCTATTTGCATGGCCCCTTCTGATGGCTGTCAGCAGGAAACAGTACGGTAATAGAAGAACAGGATTGTAGGGGGTGACTGCTACTGAGGAGACGCATGATAGCAAAATGTATGGGACCCCAGACCAGAATGCTTATACTATTAAGCCAACCAGCTCTCCTAGTAACTGCTGCAGCTGCTAGACTGCAACGCCAGGTCTGGGATAGGGCTTTTATTGCTATGCTAAGTCAGTCAAGACCCCCAAGTTATAGTTCAGCAAAACTAGTTCTATATGAATTGCCAAATGGCTTTGTTCCCCCCCCCCCACATCTATAATTACCTCGATCCACATTCCGGGTGTGCAAACTAAGGGGCCGATGGCGAGATATACACACCTAGGTTTTGTAGATGGCTCTCGCATGTGCATAGTACTGCGCCTGCTTCGAGGAATAGCGCACTTGTCTACCGGTGATACAGAGATGTATGCACTTTCGACTGAAGGGGTGGATCTGGTTGGTAACATGGAGCTCCCATGTTTAGACATTGCAATTTAAGCAGCCCACTACGTAAAAGGTTGCTGGGAGAAAGTACCCACACCCATTCTTTCGTCTTTCCCGATGCTTGGGGGACAGGGAGCGCTGGCACAGGGCGCCACGAAGATCCGATAAAGGCGCTGCATACAGACAATAATCCACAATTAGTTCCGTGCTTGCAATGCAGCAATTGGACCCAAAATGTAAAACTAATGAGATGAGAAAAATATCATAGCATCCAACTCATTTTAGAATACACAGACAATTGTATATGCAGTACAGTATACAGTGTTTTAATGCTAGATTACAACACAAGTCGAAACTGGTATTCTATTAGTGGTGGGGTTAAAAAGCTGGTGACATATGCTGGAAATAATACCTCTTAACACGTATGTAAATAAATATATAATACATTAGTATTATGAATGGGGATGGTATAAAGAGGGAACACATGGCTCTAACTTGAGAAACTAAAATAAGAAAAAAAAATAATCTATACACTGTATTTTTTCCTTTGATATGTTGCTTAAATATCACCGAAACCTAAGTAACACAAAAGTTTGGTCACTAAGTTTCCAGTACTAGAAGTGTTTGCGTAACACTCGCTGTCAATCAGGACATGCCTGGCTATGATAAGCCCTCATGAAGGGGCCAAACAGCTTCACTTTCTGATTCCCTATTACTACGAACTCATTTTCCACATCAATACACAATACACCCAAGTACGGTTTATAATGTAAAGGCGCACCGAGTGAGAAGACCACAGTAAATTACTGTCAATGATATGCTAATAGCTTCAGTGCAGGTGATTTATTTTTAGATACTTTTAAATTACTTTGGTCATATCTTAGCATGCAATAAACACCGTTGATGTGTCATAAGATACAAATGAGGATGAAGTAATTAACATTCTATTGCACCCCGGTGGAACTTAATTGCTTTTAACAGGAATAGGAAGGAAAGAAACTAATTCAGCTTAAGTCACATTTTGATGTGCAAAAAAAAAATAGATGAGACAAAAAAAAAATGTTAAAGTTTCTCAGATTTAGGAAAGTAAGATGGTTAAAGACAAAAATTAACGTGTACCTGTGAACGAAACACAGTAGACCTCATTTACGGTGCACGCTGGCCACCTTATCTCGTTCCATCGTGAATCAGGTGCACGTTACAGGGATAGCCATAATCACTTTGGTTGTATCCCCAAACACCTGCAAGAATCACCCGCTGCACATCAAATGAAACTATAAACCAGTCTCAGGACACTTGCAGGGGTGCCTCAGGTTGGTGGTCCAGTACCAAACAAAATGATGTGATAAGCAAAACCAGTGCCAATAGCTGCCAATCAAAACAAATATGTGGACAAAAAGAAGCACAGCCCTGTCATCTACCACATAACTGACCCTAAGGGTGACATATAAGAACAATTCACTTCATTTCATTTTTGCGGAATTTCTCATTAAGAAACTTCTGCCCAGGGGTGCTGTGGAAGCAATGCTGACACTCTAGGGCGCCGTGATTCGAAAAAGTTTGGGAACCACTGCTATAAACTATTATAGCACTAGGCAACATGTTGAAAGAATTCTCACAGAATTCCCCATTCACGGACATAGGAGTCTATAGGCCTAATTCAGACCCACAACGCTCGCAAGTGGGTCGATGTTGGCCCAGTGCGCATGCGCACGACGGAGGCGGCTCCGTCGTGCGCACGCGCGAGACCCGGATAGCGGCGGGCAAACTGTCGCTCCAGGTCTCGCACCAAAGGGGACGTGCTGTTGATGTTGAGTGACAGCACGCCCCCTTTGGTGGGCGTGCCTGCCCAGATGGAGGCGTTCCCATGGGAACGCCTACTGTCTGGGGCCGTCCACACTGACATCACAAGTGATGTCAGTGGGAGTGCCTTTGGCTCTGATCGAGCCTAAAGCACTCCAGGGCTTATGGCAACGAGACCCTAACACAAGGGTCTCGTCGCAAGCCCGATGGTGGCGATGGTCTTGACCATCGCGACCTTCTTCCTGGCCGCACGCTATAGCTGTGGAGGAGGAGGCCGCTCTAAAAATGAAGAAGGACGGCGCTGTTTCAGAGCGAGCGCTCTGTCAGAACGCAGGTGTGCCTGGGTGTTTCAACGCCGTTTTTAAGGCGTGCATAATTAACAGACAGCGTCATAGTACACATCACATGCCTATTTTTTACACTGAAGTCCTCGCAGTGCTTGCGGCAGGGTAAAGCAACCACAAGCGCTGCGATCGCTACCGATGGTGCTCTATGTACCAATGTTTTAATACACTTCTTGGAGATGACGTACGCTAGTGGGCGTCTCTACATAGGCTAATGGGTGTCAGCATACACAGAGCGATCGCAAAGTGGGTGTGCTTATGCCTTGGCGAGCGATTGCTTCCCATGGCGTCACTTTGAAAAATTTGCATACGCTGGATGCGAGTGAGCGGCTCTGAATCAGGTCCTTTATCTCTCTCCAAGGCTTAGTACATAAACCTGATAATGTCTGGGTGGAGGGGCTAGCTAAATTATAGTTATTGTCCTAAAATTCATGGGTACTGCTCTGTGACCTGTCATTTTTAAATTAAAATAAGGACTTTTTCATAGTCATTACCTAGTCTGGATGTGCAAACTGAAATCTGCAAGTTCCCCCATTGAGACCCGAGTAAACTCAACATGGGTTTCCCAAATAATAAAAAGTTGCAGTCGTGGGCTTTAACCACAGTAAAAAGTTGCATGACCCAATTCGCAGGTAACTGAATTTACCTATCTTTCAATCCTTTAATATGGGCTCCTTCTCAACCAGTAAATAATTAGACCATACTTTTATGTTGTATTTTCAGCTCTAAATTCTATTTACACCGAGACTATATCAATTTCTAAGCCTCTAAAACGGCCCCTAAAGATCACGTGTTATCCAAATCTAATAAGTGGTTTTAAAAATGAAATGAGCACACCCTTCACCTTAATAGTGAGGTCCCTCTCCTAGAACATTTATCTATGTGTGGTGGAGAGAATGCAGATTTCTATAGTTGGCTGTACCAAAGAGTACATTCTGAACCCTCCTCTGCTACAGCCATCTGACATCACATGCTAGGACAGGGGTAGGGAACCTTTTTTTCTGCCGAGGACCATTTTGATAAATATACAACATTATTTGCGGGCCTGGTGCAGGCCACGCCCCCTCCGCGTGACATCACATGGGGGCGGGGCCACAATCGCCGGTGATAACAGTAATGCCTGGAGCATCCTCAGATGCTCTGGGGAGCTGTAGGGGCAGCGTTGGGACCGTCTGAAGTATCCCAAGGACGCTCCAGGCGGCACTACTGCATAGATTCTGGGTACAGTGTGCCATTAAGGGCACCCTGCTATCCAGATGAGGCTGGCAGAAAAAAGCTCCGAGGGTGAGACCAACTTCAGGGCCTAACTTCATCAGTGACCCCCTAAGATGCAGATGTAAGGGATCTTCAGGTGGGATCAACACCTCCCAGGAAAACCACTTTCTGTCAAGGCATATTTGAAATGAATACATACTGCTCATGTCAGTGTGCATGCTATCCACACTTTAGAGCAATGAGATTGAGTTTAAAAAAATTTGAATATCATGCTATAGCCAGTATCAACATTATGGGCCGTATTCAATTAGCAGCGAAAAGCCGTTATCGGCAATACTTTTTCGTCGATGACGTAATTTTCAACGCTTTTCACTTATCCCCCGTAAACAATTTTTGCGACTTTTCGCCGATGTGAAAAGTCAATGCATCAGACCCAGCAAAAAAGTATCGCCTAAGAATAGGTGGCGAAAAAAAGTGCAGAATTGGGGTTTTGGGGTACAAACTTTAAAAAAAAACACCCTACACCCCTTGGACAGTCCCCAAAAATTGTTCTGTGTCAAAAATGTTTAAAAAAGTACCACAGAACACCCAAAAAAAGGTACTTTCATTTTGGGGGCAAAAAAAAAGTTGGGGGACAAACTTCTAAACTAGCGAAATAGACTCGGGAGGGTCCCCAAGTATGCCCCAGGTGTTTTTTATTATTCCAGATGGCTGTGGCAGGTGGATTTTTCACGATTTTTAAAACTTCACATTAGCCACTTTAAAATATGCTAGTACCCACTTTATGTACCCCAAATTTGATGAGACTAGTTATTTTTCCCCCCAAAAGCACTTATTGAGACCATTTAAAGACCCCAAATACCTTTAGCAGGGCTATTTGGGGGTACCCATAGTGAACCACCAGGTCAGAGCATCTTTTGAGGGGTGTCAGGCTGATTTCCCCAAAAATGACAGGACTTTTCACCGATTTCATTTTCGCGGATTTGAAGGGGATACGCGGGGACGAACGCGATAAGTTTTCAAGCCTGAAACCTGCGATGACGGCGAAAAATCCGGCAACGGACTTTTCGCTCCAAACTGAATATGGCCCTATATATAAATGTCAAACTTAAGGTGTATACACACGGTCACATATGTCAGATGAACGATTTGCAAACGATTGAACGATTTCAGCCTGTATTAAAATTAATGAAATCGTCCAAATCTGACTGAAAACACATCAGATGTCAGATATCGTTATCTGACAAACGGCAACGCGCATCGTTCATCGTTGCCCACATGTCAAATTTTTCTTTCAAATATGAACGATTGAATGATTTTTAAAATCGTTATCGTCCAGATCTGAAGAAAAATCTGACCGTGTGTATGCACCATTGCTGCACTGTAATGAAATCCAGTTTGGAAGTAATTTAGTAAAAGTGCAAATGTGGATTAGTCGCAGATGACCTCACACATTCACAGATAGGGAGAATCAGCCAATCTAGTTTCATACTGTGCTGGGCCATATCCAATAGGATTCTGACTTTTTATTATTTAGGGTGAAGCCATATACTCTGTTGGTCATATATTAAAGTGGTTTGCAAAAAGAAAGACTAACCTACAGTAGCGCCCCGGTACAACGACATACCTGCACTGCCGGCTAAGTAGGGAATTTCACTAATGCTCTGCGAAAAAACTTGGTGCAAAATGGGATCAAACTTATTTATGACAAAAACTAATTTGACAATGGCCCTTGCCCTTGCCCTAAGCCAAACCTGGTTAAATGCAAGACGCCTTTTGTGGGGCATTAATAAAAAATGGTCAGTGCAGTTTTTATAAATGAAGACCCCTTACACTCGTTTTCATCTGGTCAGTTTCTGCATTTAATTATATAATACTAGGCCAATTTGGTTCATAACGAGTGTTACTGAGCAAAATTATTATGAAAAATTGGCCTAAGACGACCTCATACTTTATAGTTTCCAGTATTATTTCCAGATTTTAACTTTATAGAAGCAATAAACGAGAACAATGCTCTAAACGACTTATAAATAATAAAATATTGAAATTAAGGATAAAATGCATGTCTAGTGGAATCATTAATTATTTAGCATGACAGTCTCAAGTTAATTATTGTAGAACCTCAATTATCAAACATGAGCGACTCATTTACATATATACTTTGAAACCAAGTAGGATAGCTGAGGTAAAGTCACGGATTCAAACTACTGAAAATAATTATTTCTAATATAGCAGTCGGTACTATGTAAAATGCAGTGGAGCGGATAACGGTTATAAAAACAGCAACAGCGGAGGAGTGATGAAGTAAAACCTAGAAAAATTATTTAGCCTTCAGCAAAACTTCATTCTTCAAGCAAATTTTAGTTTTTATTAAAACTAAAACCATTGATAGTTTCAATTCATTATTTTTATTTAAGATTTGTAAGAACTCTCCCTGGAGTTGTATAGTCAACAATTCATAATCATCTGTGGGAATGTTATTACTGATTAATCGAAGATGCTTTAAAATTAGAATTTTAATTGCAATGTAATATTGATCTTAATGGGGTTTTCCATGTACAGGTTGAGTCTCCCATATCCAAATATTCCGAAATATGGAATTTTTTTTAGCACGACTGAGATAGCGACACCTTTGCTTTCTGATGGTTCACTGTACACAAAATGAGTTTAAGGCACAAAATTAAAAAATATTGTATAAAATTACCACCAGGGTGTGTGTATAAGGTGTATATGAAACATTAATGAATTTTGCGCATGTACATGCTTTGATGCACAAAATTAAAACTATCACATAAAATTACCTTCAGGTTGTGTGTGTATAAGGTGTACAAACCTAAACGTATTCTGAGTTTAGACTGGTGTCCCATCCCCAAGATATCAGTATGGTATGCGCATATTCCAAAATACTTCTGGTCCCAAGCATTTTGGATATGGCAGACTGAACCTGTACTCTTTCTTCCCCCCCACATTTTAGACACTATTCACTCTTCCCTTATAGCAGCTATCCAGCGTTACCACAGAATCTGATGTATATGCTGTCAATTTTTATGCTTAAAGACAGTGGCGGAACATTGGGCTCCGCAGCAAAACTTAGTTAGGGGCCCGACGATGCTCTATAGCTGCCAGGACCCCCCACTTTGTTCTCAAAAGAAAAAAAAAAAAAGAGAGGGGTCTCACTTTGAGCATGGACAACTCATAAGAGAACCCCACTCTGCTCTATTCTGAGAGGCGTCTTCAAACAGTGCTGCGGGGGATATGGGAGAGGGAGCGGAGGCCAAGCTTCCTCACATCTGGACTTGGAAGCTTCAGCATCCTCTGCACCCACAGTAGTGCAGCCATTGCTTTCTGCATGTGATGGGGCTCTCCAGCTTTGCCATGTTCCTCCAGTCATCTATACTGGAATAACATATTATAATAATGTGATATTATGGTATAGCCAGTTATACAAGGTATTAGGAGTTGGGAAAGCTGGTACTTAGTAACTATCAGCAAAATATTAAGTGCAAACCCAGTCAGTGATGGGTCTTGGTTATAAGGTATTGTGGATTGTTTCAAAGAGGGTTCCATCTCCAGACATCCTTAAATGTTTGGTTCCCTCTGGCAACTTTTCCAAAGCACATAGCTTTAGGTTTTCTGTAGCTCCCTCCTGCACATGAAGGTCTGCGGCTCTTAGGTACCAGGTGTGGCCGTTGGTGTTGATCTCCAGCAAGCAGACGGCATGGCTTATAGTTCAACGAGAGTGCTGACTACCACAGGCTGGCTATGCAGCATTAACAAATGATGGTCACCAAGCAAGGCGTACTACATACAGAGTAATAAAGCTATTGATTAAGCTGAAGAGAACATATACCCTTACATTATTCATTCTATTTAACGCCGTAATGTAAAAATCAATTGCAATTTGGGTGGACATGCTTGGCTGGATCCTTAAACAGAATCCCTAATGATTCTCCTCTAACACCAACTAAGTAAGAAACCGAGGAATGTGATATGTTCTCTCCTACTGAAAGGGCTGAGAGTAATATCCATATCTAGCCCTACACAGACGTTATATTGCAAACAGATGTTGGACGTGTATTAAACTGAAAAAATGTGTCTTTTTGATCATAAAAGCCATTATAAAATAAAATCCTGCTCATTGTGCCCAGTCACGGCTTGGTGGGTCATACGACTGTTGAAAATAGATCTGTAAGCACTTATATACAGCCTTACAGCAGACCTCTCCATATAAAACCACATTGGTGGTCCCCTCGATACAGGGATTTCAGCATGACATCAGCAGATTATCCGGTGAAACCATTAATTTCGGAAGCGCAACACAATTTTGCATTTAGAACATTCCGTTCTTTTTGATGAGCAAAGGGGCAGGAACCAAACAGCTCTGTTCCCAGAACTTCGGGAGATACTTGGGCTTTCACTGCCCAGCTGCCAACAAAGGTGCACTATACAGGCCTGTATGCATTGGGTTACAGACAAAATTACAGCCTAATTACTACCTCAAAAACTTCAAATGGCAGCAACCATCAACTTTTCCACCTGCCAGAACACTTCTCTATTAAAAGAATGACTCCAAATATGAGATTTGATATTTTAGGTTGAGGTCACGTTTGTGGGATGTTAGAGGGACGTTTCTCTACTCATGTTTAGACTGTTTAAGAAACATTTAGTGGCAGCAGTACAGAGTTTTTCGGGGTAGGAACATTAAATGCATCAGGGACCGCAAAAAAACTCATTTGGAAAAGTACTTTTATTTATTTTGTTTTAAATTTATACCCATTGAGCCTCACCCAATACTAAAATGTAATTTCTGAGTATAGCTATTTATTAATGCGTGGCTATGGCCACTTGATATCTGTCTTTCTCTGCTATACTGGCAAACCCTTCCTAATATTAATGGCAAATCTATGCAAGGGAGAAGGCGGGAACATTTCCAACAGGCATTCGAGTAGTACAACAGAGCTAATCACATAAATGTGTAGGAGAGCCATTTATGTAGCTTTGTGCAGAGAGGTGTTTAGCTCAGTTTATTTCCAACTCGTGAATAAACCAAGCACAAGAAAGGAAATAACCAATTAATGTGTGTAGAGAATATAGATACTCTGCCCCATATAGATCAATAGGATGTTATTTTCTATGGCTCACAGGGTAACCGATTTTGTAAATGTAAGGGCATAGAATGGCCTCTTGTTAAGTGGTGTCATAATAGCAAAGGTAATTGATTTAAGAGCCAGACAAAGATGATCACTAACATGTTAATTCTGAAGGGAACTCTAATGAAGTGGTCTAAATGTACATTCAAAAATGCTAACCCTGTCAGCAGGAAGATGCCATAACCTGACAGGACATGGGTCAACAAAACCTTGTAGGTATTCATACAAAGGAAGAAGGATGCAGTCATGTCTGCTACAATTGTGGGACAACGACGACGCCAAATAATTGTTTGCCATCAAAAGAGAATTCAGACATGAGCAGAGGTCAAATGCTTCACCGTATTTCATCTGGGTTTATACGCAGAACTGATATTTCTATAGTAGCTGGGAGCTTGCAAAAATCATATAAAAAGGTCTGAAATCAATTTGAAGGTTGGGTGCGATTTGGAAATCCCTCAGGTATATGGCTTCACAGATATGAGTTACTTAACCTCTCACACATACCATTGTGTCATATTTAAACTCATATTGCATCTAAAATAACAGGGAATGTCAGCAAACCACATTTTAAGTAGACCTTACCCCAGATATGTTATGTACAATTATATGGATGTAAGTTAAATGTGACATGGGCAGTTCTGGAATGTCCCAGATTTAATTACCTGGTCAGCCAGTCAGCAGAGATTTAGTTATGACATACCAAGGCTGGGGGCACAGGGGATAAAAAATATGAACACCCTTTGTTCTATGTTCAGACTTTGGGGATCAGAGACTGTTCCATCAGAATTGGTTGTGATTAATCTGTAAGGTTTTCCTCTTTATTTGAAATTCCAACACATGTATGTAACCTGGAAGCTTTTTCTTAGTAACATTTTTGTACTTAAGCATTGTACTACTTTTTGTAAATACAGTGTCCTTTAGTCATCTAATTCATATATGTTCCAGAACCCAGTCTTTGAGGAGGCTATTAGATGGCAAGGTTATGCTATAACTATTATTAATTGCTAGAAGCAGGGGGTAGACCAGCTTACAGCGTGGTAGTGTGCGTTATCGAGTCTGCGCAATTGTGACAGAGTGTGTGCTACAACTGTTATTGATTGCTAGAAGGGCTCGACCAAGCTAACTGAGTGGGAGTTTGTGCTGGCGAGCCTGCGCAATTGTTATTGAGCATTTCGGGACTGGTGGCCCCTTTGAGTAATCCCCATCAGTGATGACAGTAACAGAAGCAAGGTACAGTCTAGGTACTCAAATGACTCCTCTGACCTTAAGAGTGCAACCCATCGAGTATACTTACTGAGGTCCCTGACCGTGTGCATAACAGCAACACATGGAATTCAAGTTAAACATTAAGAGAATACCTGTTTGTAATTCAGTGACGTCACAGACGCTTAATGAATAAAATGGCTGTTTTCTTGCAAATAGTTACTGCTACCGCCTACAAACAAAAAGTGTTTTAAGATCCATAGCAATTATATACCTGCGCTTTCTCCCTGCTGTCTTTCTCCGGAGCTTGCGGCCTATTTTGTCGCTGCTGACGGGCTTCTTCTAATTGAGCTCGAAGTTTTGAGGCCAATTCCTGCATGAAATAAATATGGTGCAGAAAAATAAGGTCAAATGAAATACAAAACAAGTTTTACAGTGCATTGAACAATATTGCAGAGCAGAAAATAAATTTATACTGCTTTAAGAAAAAAAAACAAACCTTTAAATCTACAAAAAGGATTAAGTTATTGTAGTTTTTGGACAATGTTATGCACTGGCTCAAGTTGCCATGAAAATGTTACCTCTATGGGAACCGCCTACACACGCTGCTATCATCAAATACAAACATTTGGAAAGGGCTATCAAGAAAACGATGCGACAGGAACTTAATAATGAATGAACACGAGACATTTTTCTTTCTAAGTACCTCATATATCAATGAGTGCTATTCTTGTTATCACTCGTTACTAATCTTAAATCATGCTCCAACCAATCAGCTCCTGTCATTTTTTTCCAACACATTACAGTTAGGAGCTGATTGGTTGGAGCAGCATTTAAGATTAGTAACGAGTGATAACCGAATTATCACTTGTTGATAAATGAGGCCTAAATCAGCAGAGTTGCCATTAACAAACGCAAAGGATCGATCATATTGGGACTGCTAATTGCAATGTAGAAATGTTTTTTTTTTTTAAATAGGCTGATAAAACAAAGACAGTTAATGGATGGAATGTTGTCAATCTGAGCTGTAGAAGTGAAGCTATTCAACCATACACACATAATAATCTGCTTATTTTCGAGTTTTATGTAATAAAAGCCATTATTTATGTACAAGTGTACAATGTACAAAATGGGTAACCAATCTGTATGCTGTTACAATAATAAAAACAGATTTGCTCATTAATTTTGCAGTCTGCTACATAATTAAACAATTAATTTTGCGGTTGTGTGGGAATACAATAGCCCACATGATTACATTATATTGCACCCTAGAGACATTGTATTATTGCTGAAAATAACAACATTAATAAAAATGGTAGAGACACGATCAAATAGTTTCTCATTGCACCAGCTCTCGCTTCCCAGCAACTGCAGTTTGTCTGACGTTAGTGGATATTTATCAATAGCGACATCTATGGGACCTGGAGGTAAATTTATAGCCACATATTTTGATAATGTATGATCGGACGCAGCTGAAATAAGCACGAGATAAGCATACACAGGGCCGTCGCGAGCTCCAACGGGCCCGGGCACTGGTGGTGCGTAGCCAAATCTGACCACCGTAACCACGCCTTTTCCCCACCAAAAAAAAAAAACGTAACTAGGATATGCAGCGCCACGCGCTAAGCACGGGGGGAGGGCGTCAATCATTGCGATCGCCCTCAACCGTAAGATTTCTGGATAGCAGCTGTTTTCTGTTCTCTCACTGCCAGATGTGCCGCTGCGTCTGCGCTGCTATATAGGCGCAGTCATCGGTAGTGGGCAGAGCAGTGGGGGGAAATCGCCCAACCCAGGCCCCTCCAATCGGCCCGGGTAAGTAGTACCCGCCCCCTCTCGGCGCCACTGAACATACAGTAGTTGGTGGTGTATTACCAGTGATAACATTTGAAAACACCAGTGTAAAAACTACACATAAATGTGACCATTCCTATTCGGAAGATTACGTGATGAGGCCGGTCCTTGTGAGAAAGGTATTCTGTGGGGTGAGAGCGACGCTTCATGACATCGTCTTTAACGCTCAAAAACTGCATCTTATTCGCAAAAATAAAACCAGCGGAAGCGAAAAAACTACTCTGTTAGAGGACACTGATCACTTTGATGTGACATTTCTACACCTGCGTGCGACAGAGTCAGAATCTATATAGGAAGCGCCACAATGCAGCGGCCGCGACTTTTTCTCGCGCCATGTTCCATTGCTCTTCATGTTCAACCTTGTACGCATTTAAAACAAATTCCTGTGCGGTTAAAGTTACAGCCTGGGGTCTCTAGTGCACTTGGTGTGGCGTTTTGCTGCGTCTGTGATGCGAATAAGACGCATCGTTTACAGAAAAAGATGGTACGCTGCACCTTTTGACGTATAGATGCTAGGGGGTAAATTTACTAAAGTGAGAGTTTTTAGAAGTGAGTTTAAAAAGTGATGTTGCCCATAGCAACCAATCAGATTCTACTTAACATTTAACTAGCACCTTCTGGAAGATAATAGCTAGAATGTGATTGGTTGCTATGGGCAACATCACTTTTCAAACTCACTTCTAAAAACTCTCACTTTAGTAAATTTACCCCCTGCTGTATGAGGACACATCTGTATTTTGTGTGATATGTTCATTTCCATTTTTAATGTGTATGTGCAACTTAATATCTTTAATAAATCTATACATACAGTGTTGCACTAGATTTCTTTCCCCATAACATTCCAGCAGCAGCAGTATACAAGATGGCCGAACACAATCTGATACATTTGCATTATCCACCCCTCCCTGAGGAGGAAGGCAGCCAGAAATGACCCCAGCTACAGGGAGTGAGTACAACAAAGAGAGGGAACTTACCGTGTTACCCATTATTTCTGCTTTAACAATCTTGGCACCAAGTCTATTCATCTCTTCTTCAGAAAGTAATTTGACTGGCGGAGATCTTGAAGGGAGTCTGGATAATAGAACGTAAGTGTAAGAACACCAAAAAATACCACATATTTACATTACGCTGAGCATATGGTCATGAATATTCTTGCCTTAAAAATGCAGATTTATAAATAAGAGATGTGGAAAAAAATCCTCTTCTAAATCATACCAATACCTCCTCTGTCAGGACGACGTGACCGGCGTTAGGAAGCAGAGAAGGGGTATTTTCTAAATTCACTAAATGCATTCGCTGCCACCTGCTGTGCCAAACCCGAACAATTGTGGGTAAAGGAAAAGGCTCAGGTGCTTGTCAATGACAACAAACAGAGAGAAGAGGGGCTCAGGTGCAGTAGATACACCAGGGAGTATATTTACTAAGCTTACAGTGTTTTGCATTTAATATTAATGCCCTTTTAAACCCTTTTAAATCCGGGGGACAGAACTAAAACGTACCTACTGTGCCCCTCTTTTCCATGTTTGTTAGACTATGTCTAACATATGACAGATGTCTGAGGGTAAAAAAATGTTCGTTACAAATGTTTTAAGACTCAGAAGTGGTATGACAAATGGCATTCCGACTGTATTACTCTACATAAACTGATCCCATAAATCATTCATCTTTATTACAGCTATAGAGACATTAACAACCACATCAATAACGGACATAGAAAGGATCAAATGCAATTAAAAAAGGAACAAACTTTACTAGCAAATAAGCAATATACTGTATGTATGATTAAGTACAAACAATAAAATATACCCATAGGTCCTACATGTGAAAAAGACAGTATACACTATTTCAGTTCTGTGATTTACATATCGCTGCACAATCTGGTCCCCTCCAAGTCATAAAATGTGTTAACTCTAATAACGTGA
The DNA here is from genome assembly GCA_031769625.1 of Taudactylus pleione. Lineage (NCBI taxonomy): Eukaryota > Metazoa > Chordata > Amphibia > Anura > Myobatrachidae > Taudactylus > Taudactylus pleione. The sequence goes on from JAUIMM010000710.1 coordinate 11,310,034, forward strand.
CAATCAACAGTATTTACCTTGTCATAACTGACTAACCAATAACAAACCATCATTAAGAGTCCATGGTGAGATTTCAGCGACGTGTGCTCGAGATTTTAAGAAGCAATTATTTTTAAAGGTGCAACCAACCAGAGGGCTACATGTGGCTTTTGGGTGCTCTGCAATTTCACATCGTATAATGCTGGCTGGCCTTTGGGTTAATTGTTTGGGATGCTCATTACTGGGAAGATTGGCAACTGTTTTCATTGTTGTCACATTACTGGGGCACCCACAGGCTATTTACCCTGGCCAATTGGCAAAGAGTGCACCCAAGTTAATTGGCCAGAGACTCCAGCACCAAAGCAGGTCTTAATGGGCTGTGAGCCTATTCCCCACCCCCAGAGCCGTCGTGGATCTATGAATTTATTTTCACACCCAGGTAAATATCTGGTTGGAAATAGCCATCAAGATTGTTAGTGGCTGGATGTGCAGTCGGGTCCGAAGCAGGAAGTAAAGTCACAGCTCAGGTTATCACTTTACTTCTTACTCACTGCTGGGACAGGTAGAAAAAAAATCGCTTACTGCCGCGATAAGGGATGTGAATTTGTAGGGGTATATTGCAATTTACAAAAATATGTCCCACAATGAGAACCAAAGATTTCATCTTGAATCTATTATGCTAGACTAGAATTCAGGTTGTTTATAACATCCTAAGTGCTGTAACTACTTCATGTTATCCCAGCATAGAACAATGAGCCAGAAAAAGTCAGCAGCATCATTATATTATATTATATATATCTCTTTTAAAACAGGCACTGAATGAGCTCTGTTTAAATTAGGTTACAATGAACTTCCAAGTTATCACCTTCCATAGATTTTCTGTGATGGTTTAACGCAAACTATAACAGTTCACATTGCAGTGTCCTCTATAACAATTCGGCTCCCTTAAGTTTCACGGATTCCCACACACGACTGTTTTGTCATGAGACAATCCCCATGGCTGTCTTTGGGAAGACGTGCTCTGTTCGCTATAGCAGGCTATGAAGTATAACTGCATACGCTTCATTTATATTCAACAAGCTACTGAATAGAGTTGGTTTTAAATCATTTAAAGGGCGATGCTTTCTCAACACAGCTACACGAGCACCATCTGGAGAAATGTAGGTACATAACAAACATCTTATATCTAACTTTAAAAAAATGTGACATTCCTCTATGGATACTTTTTCAAAAGGAACGCAGCAGTTGTGACCAGGGTTTGTTTCCAGAATATGCACAGTCTGACTTTCATCAGGTACAGATGTGTCCACATACATCTATCCTCCGTGCGCTACAAGTCGCGCTACACATAACACGTGAGCGCCGTGTGACTCCGTAACGCCAAGCGCCTTTTCGTGTGACTTTTTCTCTCAAAAAGAGAGTGATGCGAATAGGACGCACAAGCAGCTTCTGCTGATTAAAATGATATGCGGTATGCCGATATTCTGTGAGCGAGTGCGGGTGTGTCTGCATGTGAAATGCTGTGTTACAGTATCAGTGGCTGTGACACTGTGACGTAGAAGTTTGCATGCAGAAACAGCCGCAGTCACACACAGAATATAGAGAATGCTGCATATCATTTTAATCAGCAGAAGCTGCCCGTGTGTCCTATTCGCAAAGCTTTACAGAGTCACGCCACAGCATGGCACGACTCGGACTGTTTGACTCGCAAGGAGGCTAAATGTATGCAGAAAAATCTGGACATATAGGCAGGGTGGCGCCTGATGAAATAGGAAAGAAAGAAATGTCAGTTCTAATGGAATGCGCCAAAAGCCATCCTGGTGCATATCTGCATCCTAAATACAGAAGTCTTGGAGACTAAACGCATCATGAATTTCTGGTCGATAGGGGCATCCGTCCAAAAGAAACCAGAAGTGGTTTGTGTTCCACATGCTCTCCACTAGTTGCAAGACATAAAAGAAAGATGTATTCAAGGTGTTCGAATTGCGTAGGCTAGAGAAATGGGGAGTACCCATATGTTTCCAGTGGGCAGCAATGGCAAAATTAGCTGCGTTAAGGATGTGATGGTTTGTGTACAGATGTGTCCTTATACATCTTTGCTGCAGTCGCGTTAAAAGCCCCTCTAGGCACACCAGGTCCCGTGAGACTTTGATAGCTCCAGGAGTCTTTTTTTTGCCGAAAATACACCTAAATCGCAATGCGATGCGGCTATGATGCACCAGTACACTGTATACACAGATTGATTTGATATGCAACACTCATATCTGTGTACGACTGAGTCTGCAGATCTGTATACGAAGTGCTACAATGTAATGGCTGCATCTTTTTTATACCATGTTCTGTTGTGGTTCATATACAGACTCAGTTGCACAGAGATATACAAGTGTTGCATATCAAATTAATCAGCAGTGTCTGCTGGTACGTCCTAGTCACATCGTATGGTGACTAAAGGCTAATAAACACTAGAGGAATTGGTATGAAATACCGCCGGCCCGATTCCCGTCAGCGGCAGCCCGACAGGAGCAGAGTGCGACGCAGCGGAAGCCCGACAGCACTGGAAATCCTGATCGTGGATAGGTAAGTATCCACTAACCTAACCCCCCTAACCCTCCTTAGGGGTGCCTAACCCTAACTTCCCCCCAAGTGCCTAGCCCTAATCCCCCTCTAAGTGCCTAACCCTAACCACCCCCCTCCCCGCTGCCTAAACCTAAGTCCCCCGGGGGGGTGCCTAACCCTAACCCTCCCTCCCCCTAGCCTAACCCTAACCCTCCCGGGGGGTGCCTAACCCCAAGTCCCCCCCGGGAGCCCTAAACCTAACCCTCCCCCCCCGCGGCTGTCCGCTCGCGGCGCCCGGCATCACGATCGTCGGGGAAATGCGGGCGTCTACATCTAGACGCCCGGCATTTCACCCTTGCCGGGATAAGGCAGTCGGGAAGCCAGCTGCCGGTATACAGGCAGTCGGCTTCCTGATTGCTTCCCACACTAGACGATATCTTGAGGAATTTGGCTGATCCCGACGCATCGGAATGACAAATCGTTCATATCGTCCAGTGTGTACGCACAATGCCGATGCGTGATCCCGCAGGTCGTCCATGGCATCCTCAGATCTTTTGTACATGCAAAAAGATCTGAGGATGTAGCTAGTGATACCATGCTGCCGATTGCAGCATGGCCCCTACTACCCCCCTGCTGTCGCTGCTGGCATAGTCAAGTGTGTTTGCACGTGTCGATGACGGCAATGGCCTAATAGAGAAATGGCCAAATTTATTCCACTAGGAGAACTCAGGAAAAGTGGCTAAGTGTGAGAAATCCTGGGGATATTGGATATTATGTCTGATCTAGGGATCAAAAGCTTTGAGATCCTCACCCAGGGGAAAGGAGTTATTGTTCCAGAGTGGGGACTAAAGAAGGTTAATCCAAACACTCTGTTGCAGTAAGCCTATATGGAAAAGTTAGATCGAAGGGCCAGGAGGAAGCTTCCGGTCATTTGGGAGCCAAAAAAAAAAAAAAGAGTAGGGAGATAGAAAGTCTATGGAACAGCTTCAAGATCTACCCAAAGTTGAAGGTGTGGGTCAGCATGGGCTAGGACAGCTTGAGTGAGATTGTAGTAATGTAGTCCGTTAACGAAACGGATTAATTGAATCCCGCATCAAGTCTTTCTTCCTTACACTAATCTCAGTAGGACTGAAGGTTATGAATTGAAATAAACATGAAGAAGATTAAACCACAAGATGTTTCTCTGTGTATTGCCTCTATAATATGTTGGAGTTGTTTACTCTTTAAGATTAAGAATGTTAGTTGTGGTTTTCTCCTGTCCTATAGGACGGCTAGGGGTGCAGTTTGTTAGCTGATGCCAGGCAGATTTAGATCTGGATCACCCTTACACCCTCCCTATTTCTCTGTTGTGTGTGTGAATTTACTGAATTGGTTCAGCTCACTCAAATGAAGACCAATAGAAACAAGAAATGTGAAATAATACTAGGGGGATTCCCTTAAAATAGGCTTTTTTTTTTTTTTTTTTTTAAGTAGTCACAGCGTCCTGCCAGTAGCCACAGCGTAATTATTTTTAAATAACAAAAACATGGTTTAAACTAGCCAACCCTGGTAATACACAAGTAATACTAATGTGATGCAGAGTTGAAATTGAGTGAGTTTTGCGGACGTATCTTGCGTGTTTCCACAATGTGCAAATAGACTGAAAAACAAATAATAGACCGTATAGTAAGGCAAAATGAAAAGGAGAAGAAAAAATCCAGTCTCTGGTTAATATATTCCATTCTTAAATTAAAATGAACATACACATATAGATCATGCACATCTTTAATTACCAAATAAATAAAAATAAAAGCAATGAACCCCTATTCCACATATATTCTACCTACAAGTCTGAAGTTGAAATATCTAAAACAAAACAAATAAAAACAAATGACCACATCTCTCCAATAGTCAGTCTCTATGTGCTGGAGGTCAATCCTGGAAACCCCTCCCCTTCCTTCCCCACATTATAATCAGGACGACGATTGGCCACATTTCATGGTCTGGCTGCAAAACCATTCTCTGCATTTTCATTATGCTGCAACATCCCAGCTGTCTGTTGGTGCGGCCCTGATTCCAGACCCCTGCATTCCGGAGCTTGGGACTAGCAGCTACACCATCCTCAGATGGCATTAGTCGCTGTAGCCTATGAGCTAGAGATCGCCACAATTACTGGCACAGGGTACATGGGGATACCTCCCCAGCAATGGGCGCTGCACAGGCGTGGTCAGCAGATTGAGTATGTGCAGAGACCCGGTAGAGAGATGAAGTGATCACATTAGGGATAACTTCTCTCCTTACACATTGAATGGATGGGATCATTTCAGAACCTCTGTTCCTACTTGTGTATTTTAATACACTTGGGCGGTATATAATTTAGTATTGCCGCAAACAGCGCAATTCTACTATTAGATATGAAGATATTGCACGGCTATCTTTCCATGTTATGCGAGAATCACACAATGGGGGACTCACGTCTATGTGGAAGAATTGTGTGTACAGTATAATGCACACTTGCCTTCTCTCCCGGAAGTTGAGGGATAGCCCCTCATACCCCCGGAAGAGTACCCGGATCTCCCGCATCCAACCCAATTTCCAGGGAAGTGGGCAGAATGGGAGAGATAAAAAAGGGAATTGCAGGTCCAGTACCCCACGCTATGAACTGCTGCACTAATATATACAGTCAGGTCGATAAATATTGGGACATTGACAGAATTTTCAGATTTTGGCCTCTATTCACCATCACAATGGTTTTGAAATGAAACAAACAAGATGTGCTTTAACTGCAGACTTTCAGATTTAATTTGAGGGTAATTACATCCAAATCGGGTGAACGGTGTAGGAATTACAACAGTTTCAATATGTGCTTCCCACTTTTTAAGGGACCAAAGGTAATGGGACTATGAACTCAAAAGCTATTTCATGGACAGGTGTGAGCTATTCCCTCGTTATTTCATTATCAATTAAGCAGGTAAAAGGTCTGGAGTTGATTCTAGGTGTGACATTTGCATTTGGAATCAGTTGCTATCAACTCTCAATATGAGAGCCAAAGAGCTGTCACTATCAGTGAAGCAAGCCATCATTAGGCTGAAAAATCAAAACAAACCCATCAGAGAGATAGCAAAAACATTAGGTGTGGCCAAATCAACTGTTTGGAACATTCTCAAAAAGAAAGAACGCACCGGAGAGCTCAGCAACAACAAAAGACCCGGAAGACCACGGAAAACAACTGTGGTGGATGACAGAAGAATTATTTCCCTGGTGAAGAAAAACCCCTTCACAACAGTTGGCCAAATCAAAAACACTCTACAGGAGGTAGATGTATATGTGTCAAAGTCAACAATCAAGAGAAGACTTCACAAGAGTGAATATAGAGGGTTCACCACAAGATGCAAACCATTGGTGAGCCACAAAAACAGGAAGACCAGATTAGAGTTTGCCAAACAACATCTAAAAAAGCCATTACAGTTCTGGAACAACATCCTATGGACAGATGAGACAAAGATCAACTTGTACCAGAGTGATGGGAAGAGAAGAGAAGGAAAGGAACTGCTCATGATCCAAAACATACCACCTCATCAGTGAAGCATGGTGGTGGTAGTGTCATGGCGTGGGCATGTATGGCTGCCAATGGAACTGGTTCCCTTGTATTTATTGATGATGTGACTGCTGACTAGGGATGTGCAGGCTCGGATAGGTTCGAGTTTGCACGTGGAGTTCGGATTTTTCCCTCCAAAAAAACGGAACTCAGAACGAGGCAAAACGTCATCTTACATGGACGAATATCATCATTCCTGGACTTTTGTCCAGGAATGATGATGTTCGTCCATGTAAGATGACGTTTTGCCTCGTTCTGAGTTCCGTTTTTTTGGAGGCAAAAATCCGAACTCCACGTGCAAACTCGAACCTATCCGAGCCTGCACATCCCTACTGCTGACAAAAGCAGCAGAATGAATTCTGAAGTGTTTCGGGCAATATTATATGCTCATATTCAGTCAAATACTTCAGAACTCATTGGACGGCGCTTCACAGTGCAGATGGACAATGACCCGAAGCATACTGAATAAGCAACCAAGGAGTTTTTTAAGGCTAAAAAGTGGAATGTTATGCAATGGCCAAGTCAATCCCCTGACCTGAATCCAATTGAGCATGCATTTCACTTGATGAAGACAAAACTGAAGGGAAAATGTCCCAAGAACAAGCAGAAACTGAAGACATTTGCAGTAGAGGCCTGGCAAAGCATCACCAGGGATGAAACCCAGCGTCTCGTGATGTCTATGCGTTCCAGAATTCAGGCTGTAATTGCCTGCAAAGGATTTGCAACAAAGTATTAAAAAGTGAAAGTTATTTCTTTATCAATTGATGGAATAACTATCTCATCTAGTCCCAAGGTGCGCTGTCTTGGAGTTATCCTGGACTCATCCCTCTCCTTCAAACCACATATCCAGAACCTTTCACAGTCCTGTCGTTTCCATCTCAAAAATATTTCTAAGATCAGACCCTATCTCACCCAGGATGCTACTAAAACCCTCATACACTCACTGGTCATCTCCAGATTGGACTATTGTAACCTCCTCCTATCTGGCCTCCCCAAATCCCATCTCTCTCCTCTCCAGTCTGTCCTCAATGCTGCTGCACGGCTTATCTTCCTCTCCAAACATTCTGTATCTGCCTCCCCTCTCCTACAAGCCCTACACTGGCTCCCCTTCCCTTTCAGAGTCCAATTTAAGGTTCTCACGCTCGCTCACAAAGCCCTCACCCAATCTTCTCCCATATACATCTCTGATCTCATCTCCCTTCACGCTCCTCTCCGCCCTCTTCGCTCAACTAATGCACGCCGCCTTTCATGCCAGCTGATTACTTCCTCCCACTCCCGCCTCCAAGATTTTGCCCGCACTGCTCCCCACCTCTGGAACTCTCTCCCACTCCGCATCAGACTCTCCACCTGTTTGCAATCCTTCAAACGGGCTCTCAAGACCCACTACTTCATCAAAGCCTTCCAGCTATCATTCTAACTCCTTGCTACATGCTCATTCGTCCCCATCTACCCCATCTGTGTCAACCCAGTTTGTCTTCCCCCACCTTTTTAGAATGTAAGCTCTCACGAGCAGGGCCATCTACCCTCTTGTGCTTCTCCTTACTATAGTGTCATTTACTTCTTACTCACCACTAGGGCACCTAACACTTGGTTGCTTATGCTCTGTTGCTTATCTGGGTGATATGGTCACTAATGTAGCAATATATATTATCCATGTCCTGTATTGTATTGTTCTGTAAGTCACTTGTATACAATTTGTTTTTGTACTTTGTAAGGCGCTGCGGAACACTTGTGGCGCCATATAAATAAATGCTAATAATAATAATTTATGATTGTTTAGTTTGTCCCATTACTTTTGGCCCCTTAAAAAGTGGGAGGCACATATAGAAACCGTTGTAATTCCTACACCGTTCACCTGATTTGGATGTAATTACCCTCAAATTAAATCTGAAAGTCTGCAGTTAAAGCACATCTTGTTTGTTTCATTTCAAAGCCATTGTGGTGGTGAATAGAGGCCAAAATATGAAAATTCTGTCAATGTCCCAATATTTATGGACCTGACTGTAGCTGCTCCTAATCACACAGACTCAGTAAGAAGCCCAGCCAGAGTAACATCTACAGTCACTGGCCTCAATGTGAGGAGCCCCAGATAAAGGAATAACTATATTATTTATACATAGTATATTATGTTTTCCATAGTACTTACACCTGTAGCTCATCTCAGTGACTGTGCTGTAAGAGAATGTCTCTGGGGAATAGTTCTCCTGGTTACAGCAACTTATTGTCTACATGACTATTTTTTTTATTTTTCATTATCCAATTCTACTTTTTATTTATATAGATAAAATAAAAGTATACATTGTTATCATATTGTATGTCCATAAAGATCAAATATAAACCAAAACTTTAATTTTTAAACTTTTACTAAGATGAAACTTTATTAACAAAAACAAATAAAAAGAGGACAAATTGTCAGTGAGGCACTGGGAGAGAGAGGGGAGAAAACAGAATCTTGCACAATAGATTGTGATGTCATAATGGTGTCTGTTCCAGGACTGTACTAAAGAGCTGCTCACTGTACAGACACCTGTCTTGCTGCAGACTCACAGTACAGATAAGCAGCTCTTAGGTATTGGCCTTGATTCATACCAAGCGAATACTGATATGGACCCTGAAGAACACACAGTACGGGAGTCCATTACCCAATTTATGGGAGAACAAAGACTGGATTTACAATACGAAAAAAGAAAGCCCAGAAGTCACCAAGCTCCAGAAGACGACCAACTGAGGGTGACCATAGGGAATGTTTCCTTGGAGATAGCTATGTTTGGTATTCCAAGTACCTGGAATTATGATCCTTCCATAGGCTGGACGGTGATGGAAATGGAATACAGTGCAACGTGGACCCTCACTAAAACACCCCAATGTCCTTCCCCTGCTATAGAGGAGACTGCAGGTGATGTGGGGAACGGAGAACAGAGTAGTCTGGCTGCAGAGAACCAAGAACAGCAGGAAGACATAACACCAGCTGTCCCCAATGATGAGGATATGACAGACGCAATACAACAGCGTAAGAAGGAAGTAAAAGACGAAATAAAAAATAAAAAAGCTGAATTGAGAGAACTCCAGCAGGAGAAGAGGAGAATAAATAAGAAACTCCAAGGAAGGACTCTACCCTCTGGCTGGCGAGGCTTCATAAGCAGGATCAGGACATCCGTGTGCAACGTATTTCTAAGGCGCAACAGGGTCACGCCTGTTGCATGAACTGCTGACTGAACCAGACGTTTATCCCGGGTGCTCCTGCTTAGCAACATATTAATTCTGCTTTTTGGGGAGTCCCCTACCATCTACCCCAATCATCTGTACTCATTGTGCCTCCTATTCACACCTGGAGTGCAATATTGCCAACATCTAGTGTGCCTCTCGGCCTACCAAGTCTTCGCCTGCCGGACCCTACTTCTCACTGCAGGCTTGCCTGCAATCACCGACCACACTGCTTCCACCCCAGTGGTCTGAGACTCCTCTTCTTATATTTTGTAGAATACATTTTATGTATAAATAAATATGCATGTGATTTCACATTATATATATGTATGCATCTGATTCATGTTTATTCCCTTGTTATAGCTGTATTTTGTAGTATAATTGTTCTCAATCTTCTCGAGTATCAGGATATTGATGGATTTGAAGTTGCTGTGGATAATGGGTACAATATCGTCATAGTAGGAGCTGGGACCTTTATCCCAGCCAGGGCCAGGTGTAATGGGTCACCTCTGATATACTCCAATACCAAAAAGTTTTGTATAGCGCTCAAGCCTATGATCTAGTGCCCAATGATATTGTGAGTTAAATAACCAATATGTTGGGCAGGTGTAGTAATTACAGATGCTGGCTGTTATGACCCCTTGGGTGATTGTGTGCTGCCTTGATAAGAAGAGACGTGAACCTAGTGCGAGAGAGCGCACCCAGAAGTGACCACGGGAAAGACCAGATGCCGGCACAGCGTTACAGGAACACAAAGCCTCCAGACTGGGCCACCGGACGGGGCCCAGTCTGTAGTTATCATCTCATTTATTTTGAGCGATGGGTACCTAGAGTGTAGCAGCACACCTGGTTACAAAGAAGCACACTCAGTATGCAGGTACTCCCATTATTTATACTCCAATACCAGACAAAGCTTTAAGGCATCAGGCATACTCCTTTTAGAGCTACAATATTAGGGTGATTCAACATGAAATACACTAATGGCATCCTGCCTGACATTTCCATCCATTACGTTATCTTCATTTGAACCATGCCGTATTGCCTTCACTACCATCTCTTTATCTCTGCATTATCCCCTGTGGACCTTCCCAAAACAACACTCTTCTGCCCCCCCAACCAATCATTTCCTCCAAATCTAGTACCTCACACTTGAAATGGATCATTTTAGTCTTGCTAATCCCAAAGGCGGACTTGTAAAATGTGCTCCCCCCCCTCCCCCTGAGAAATGATGTAAGGCTAAAGAGACACAGCTAGCATGAGGCTGGAGATTTTATGAAACTAGAGAGACCAAGGGAATGGTATGAGGCTGGAGAGACACAGGTAGCATGAGGCTGGAGAGACAGAGGACATGGTATGAGGCTGGAGAGACGGGATTGTATGAAACTAGAGAGACCAAGGGAATGATAGGAGGCTGGAGAGATGGGAATGGTATGAGGCTGGAGAGACACAGGTGGCATGAGGCGGGAGAGACACAGGTAGCATGAGGCTGGAGAGACAAAGGGGATAGTATTAGGCTGGAAAGAAAAAGGTAGGATGAGGCTGGAAGACAGAGCGGATGGTTTGAGGCTATGGGGACACGGTGGAGGGAGGTCTTGAGGAGGTATAGAACATCGATGGATGGGGCTGGTAAGACACACAGAGGATGAGACTATATTGCGGCCACAGTGGCCTGGGTGGTGCTAGACACACCCTTCCAATAATGCATGCCCTAATGAAATGTGCTTGCACGCGTCCAGGAGCGTAGCGAGGGGGGATCCGGTCAAGCTCAAGGCGGCGTTAGAAATGGAAGGCGCCATCGGGACTGTCCAATATGATCACATACTGTGTGTCACACAAAAGTCGCTGCAGTGATCCCGGCGGGTATTTCATGTCAGACAGACTCTGATGACGCCCACTGGCATCACTGCAGCGCGTGCTGCACAACTTTTGAATGACTTGCATCTTCCCTGGGTACTCTAGTACATTTACTGCAGGCAATACTACACAAGCACACAGCCACCACGCTGCTGCGGAGCTACTGGTCTCGTGAGATGATGACATCATCATCTCACGAATGTTAGTTCTCTCCAGGCTCCAGGACTGGGAGGTGCAGAGTCGCAGTCTACTGTGGCCCCTCTGCCCAGCCTTCTACTTACCTGATTCCCCAGCACATGGCCCCGGAGCCGCCCACCCGTGTCCTGCTGCAGCGACACGATGACACTGATAGAAGCAGAGCAGCAGGAAGGATCTGCCCTCAGTGCTGTTCTAGGGCCGCGGACAGTTGACATCCCCCTGAGCAAAGTGCAGGTCAGAGGTAGTGCCCCTCACCCTACTCCCAGATACCTCGCATCACTCCCATTTTTCCAGGCAGCAAACAAAGGAGATCCCTCATCATGATACATACAGACGAGGACAGTAACACAGTCTGTCCTAGACCTTACTGTGAGGAATGGTGTATGTGACACCTCCTCACCCCCCTGCCCCTAAACGGAACCCCCTACACACACCCTCCCTACCTTTATACACCATTCCCCTCACCTACCTCTACCCTGCTTCCAGACACCCAGCCTTCAGCTCCCCACCCTGCCTGCAGACACTCCCTTTTCTCTCTCCCTGCTTTCAGAACATCCCTCCTCCACCTCCTGTAGCAAGTACCACAGACAGTACATCTCTCCCTGCTACCTGACTTAATCTCTCCCTATTACCAGACACCCCCTACCCCTACCCCTACTGCACCCTCCATGCTTACAGACTCCAACCATACTGCCATACTTCTCCCCCTTACTGCCAGAGAAACTGCCCTGCTCATTATAGGTCGGATATTACCACATAACCTACAGAGTATTATTGTGAGGGAGGTGGGGGGAGGAGTATGGTAGGGAGTTTGGCCGTATGAGCAGGAAGATTCTGTAAGTATGAGGGGGGACTGGCCTCATACAGGATATTCCTCCACATATGGCCAAACTCCCTACCATTCTGCCATACTCCTCCCCCCACCTCCCTCACACACACATACTCTGTAGGTTATTTGGTAATATCCGATCTATAATGAGCAGGGGAGTTTCTACATTATTGTTTGGAGTAAAATCATTAATAAATAGTCTCCTATACTTTGATTTTACAGTATATGGACCTAGGGGGGCCCAGATGCTGGCCATGCCTACTTTAGCAAAATTTAGAACGGGTGGTGGTGGGGGGGCACTGTAGCATAGGCATGCTCCGGGCACAATGGCTCCACGCTACACTTCTGCACGCGCCTATGTTCTGAAGAGATCCGTTATTGCCCTGAGCTCCTATTATTCCCTGTTATGCTTTTGTAATATTTAAAACACATTGTACACCTACATAAACGGTTCTACAAATTATAATATAATAATGATGGTATATCATCAGGCATAACATGTAATACATGGTTTCAGCTCTCTACAGCAGTCTTTCCTAAACATATTGCTCAGGGAGCACTAACAGTGCATGTTTTCCAGGTCTCCTCACAGAGGGCCTGATTCAGACCCGCACGCTAGATGCGATCGCTCGCTCCCAGCGTATGGAAATTCGGCTAAGTGACATCAAGGCAGCCGCTCGCAGGTCAAGTCATAAGCACACCCACTATGTATTGGCGAGCGATCACTTTTTGATTGTAGACGCCCACCAGCCTGTCTTAATACGCCCACTTGCGTACGTCATCTCCAGGAAGTGCAAGAAACCATTGGTACATTGAGCACCATCAGATGCGATCGCAGAGCTTGAAGTTGACTATACCCTGCCGCAAGCACTGCGAGCACTTCAGTGTAGATTTCAAGTAAGTGACGTGTCCTATGACGCTGATTGTTAATTATGCACGCCTCTGAAACGGCGTTGAATTTCTCAGGCACGCCTGCGTTCGCACCTCCACTTCCCCGTTTCCAGTGGCCTGCCCGTTACCACCCACAATTGGCACAAACGGCTTGACCTGTACGAGAGTTTCCCCATCGCTTGTACCAGTTCACGCACGCGCAATACGAAGCGTACTCATGCACAGATTGAGAAACATCGCTCGCTCCAAGCGAGCGGCAACTTGCGAGAGGGTCTGAATCAGGCCCAGAATCACAAGTGAAATAATTAGTTCCACCTGTGAATCTTTTAAATTGTGTCAGCCAGTAATGAATACATCTGTGCACCAACCTAAAAAAAATGGAAACCATGCACTGTTATGGTGGGTACAAACCTGAACGACTGTAATTGGACCTATTTTACATCCAATTACCCTTGAGGCCAGAACATACAATATTGAGCGTACACACGACGACTGAACAATATATTGTATCGTTTGATCGTATACGATTTATCGCTGCTCCCATACAGACTACAATGATGACTGGCAATACATGACGTCAAAATTGGCCAAATCGGACTGACATATCGTCTGGTCGGCCGTACACACTACACGATTGGCACCTAATCGCTTGCGATATCTTCCAGTTGGACATGCAGCACAGCCAATCAGAAGATGTCGCATACGACCGGTGGGAGCGCGCAATAGTGCGCACACACTAGCCAATATGTACGATTTGTCGTGCCGATATCAGCCAAGTGTGTAGCCGACCTTAGTGCCGCCTGAGGAATGAGTTCGGGAACCACTGCTTTACAGCATTACTATTTATATACAGTAGACTAGGTATAAATGACACATAAACCATACAATATGATTCTTGCCCGGGAACTGAGCAGTCACAAGGGTTAGGAGACAGCACCTCTTGTACACAGTTATTATAACCAATGATATCACTGACCTGCGCTGCGCAGTCCTACATACTACATACACTGCTATACATACGTTTGGCAACATTAACAAATCTATTATGTATTGCGGAGTTATTTTATAACTGGGCAATAAATATTTATAGGACTATCGGACGCTTATTTCCTGGCTCTCTCCAGGAACCTTAGAACAATAAGGAGATAAGTGATTATTCTTTGTATTTAAATGCATGCATAATTAATTCTATTAAAATTATAATAAATAAAAAAAAATACAAGAGTATCACTATGGGGTCTATTCAATTTGGCTGCGAAAAGCAGTTATCGGCGATGATTTATCGCCGATGACGTCATTTTCACCAATTTCAATTAATCCCGTATTCAATTACAAAGACTTTACGCCGATGCGAAATGGGGATAACTTTCCACCATGTTTTACATTGCGAAACAAAGTGCAGAATTGGGGTTTAGGGGTGCAGGCTTAAAAAAAATAGCTTGCACCCCTGGGAATGGCCCCTAAAATAAATGTGTATCAAAAAAATGAAAAAAAAAAATAAAAAATTAGGAAACCCCAAAAAATGTACTTGAATTTTGGAGTTAAAAAAAATATATAGGGGAAATAGATTCCACAGGGGTCCCCATGTATGCGGCAGGTGTTTTTCTTCATTGTGGGTAGTAGCGGCAGGTGCATTTTTGAAGTATTTTTAAAAATAACTTTAGGGACTTAAAAATATGCTTGCACCCATTTTCATGTACCCCAAATTTGATGGAAATAGCTATTTAAAAAAAAAATTTTTTTTTATCTAAGTGCTATTCTTCACCCCCTCTTAAGCCGCATTTATGCACCTGCCGAGGCCATTACAAACCCCGACTTCCTTCAGCAGGCAAAAATGGGGGTACCCATAATGATCCCCCATGTCTGGACATCTTTAGGGGGGTACCAGGAACATTTCCTGAAAATTCCCGATTTTTTTTCGATACTTACCTTTCCACCTCCCGTTTTCGCTGATTACTAATTGAATACGGGGGATAAAGCAGGCATGCGACCGATAAATTATCCCCATCAAACCTCCGATGTGGAGTGAAAAGTCCAGCACGCACTTTTCGCTCCAAATTGAAAACCCCCCATATGGGGTCAACTCAAATGTGGGCGATGCCGGCGGGGCCCGCGATCTATTGTGCACTTATGCAGCACTTATAGTAGCCCTGTGGGGCTACCAACAGAAATCCCTGCTTTCAATCGGGAAGGGGGGCAAGGGGGGGGGGGGGGGACGCTTGGTGCGCCGTTGCTAGTGTTTCCATGCAGTTCTATAGACCACTATACAGTATGTGCGTATTTCCCTAGTTAGAGTATACCGGCATGACTCAGTGATGCAATGCAGTTGCTGCTGCGTCTTTGTATGTAAATGTGGCAGCGCCGGGAGATGTAATGAGACGCCCAGCAGCAGCTTTGCAAATCCAAGAATCTGAGCTAAATGTTGCAGCATCTGTGTACAAAGGCGCAGCATCGGTCGTAGATCATACGATTGTTGCTGTCCTGGGTGAGTCTATGGCCCCACAGAATGGCTGTGAGAATCGATACACCCGAGCCATATTCCTTACGTATGGGAACGCAGTTCCAGGATGAGACATGGCCCGGAAAAGGGTTTGACACCCCACGAGTTCTTGTCGCCACTCCCAGTTACCTCCCCCAAACAAACCCTTACTGTCAATCACTGCGAATAGTCGCTGCGAGCGACTACAGTAATGTACGTTTAATGTATGCATTATATCGCTCACTCCATAACATCAAAAGGTACAGTAAGCAACAGATGAGCATACGTTTATTTCCACTTCTGTACCAGGCTTTTACATTCACTATTATGGATATCAGACAACTGTGTTCTGCCACCATTTTTTTTAATTTGGGGTGTTCTAGTTGTATTGCTTTGCAAAGAGGGCTTGTTGTGGGAGTGACAAAGAAAAAAATAGGTTAACTTAACCGCTCAATTACTGTTCAGTATGGACAATTGCTGCCAATACCCTTCACAAACGTGTAAAATAAAAAAATAAAAAAAAAAAGAGAAAAAAGGTGTCTGCGCAGTTGTCTATACACAAATACCAAGGCTGTTGAATAATTAATCATATAAATTATACTTATACATGAACTGCAGTTCAATATAAAAACATATTATATCATCACATATAAAATAGTTCTAGGGTGTAACGGATTAGCACATTGGGACTAAATATTGATACAATCATATATACCGTCCCAAATTTATAAACGGTACCGATTGTTGGTATCAGATAATAGTAATACCCTTCTAAAGATAGAGAGGGTATAAATGTATTCATACGTATATGGGTATTTATTGTATAGTCACCAATGAAGACCGCAAAAGCAGAGGCTGGTGTCCCCCATATCCAGGCTAATGAAATACACAGCACTTGATTTTGAAATGGAATAATAGGGGGTCTCCTGATTCGATTCGTGGTCCCCCGTCTCCTATCTTTCTTCTAAGTACCCTACATGAACGCCGTTCCAGCGGCTCCTCACTTGGCAACCTCCTCACAAGTGGCAACCCAGCTACAGGTTTTTAACCTGTGATGTTAGTTCATTGTACACCAATATCCACCAAGAGGGGGGGAACAGAAGCTACAGAATTTTATCTCACAGGAGATGGAGGAATTTCGGAGAAACAGCGTGAGTTTATATTATCATCAAATTTGTTTATACTTAAACACAATTATTTTTTGTTCAATCACCATTTTTATTTACAGCGCACTGGCACAGCGATGGGGACCCAGTACACACCGAGTTTCGCCAACCTGTATATGGGCCGCCTAGAGGAGCGGCTCATTTGGGGGGGGGAGGGAGATTCAGTGCGAATCTGGTCCTCTTTCGGCGATTTATAGACGATTTGTTTTTCATTTGGGATGGTGATGAGGATTCTATTCATGAACTTATGAGTTATCTGAATTTCAATGAATTTAATCTCACATTCACGAGCACTTGTCACTTTAAAACAATTAATTTTCTGGATATCAAATTGGAGGTTGTGAAAGATTGTATACAAACGTGCACTTTTCGTAAAGAAGTAGATATGTATAACTATACTGATTACCAAAGTAATCATAATAAAAAGTGGTTGGACAATATTCCATCTGGACAATTGCGACGTATTCATCGCAATTGTTCAACTATTAAGACTTTTAATGAACAGGCCAATGTCCTGGTGGAGGCATTTAGGGACAAAAACTATCCTGAGGAAATACTACAAAGTGCACTAAATTCAGCTTCAAAACTAAATAGAACGGACCTTTTAGACACAATAGGGATAAAGAAAAAGAACAAAAACAATGGATAGGTCCAATATCTTTGTCTCTTAATGTAATAGTTGTGCACATAAAATTAGAAATATTATGAATAGGAATTTTGGGATATTACAAACAGATTCTCTTCTAAAATCTGAACTGAAATCAGGTCCTTGGGTAATTTTTAAAAGGGCTAATAACTTGAAGACCATATTAGCTCCGAGTTTCTTTAAGAATAAAAATAAAAGCAGTAAAAAAAACGATTAATATAAAATCACCTGAGGGTTGTAATTTACTAGACCTAACAAAAAAGACAATTGGGCGCTATAAATGTGGTCACACTTGTTGTATCACATGCAACTTTGTCGGACTTAGAACTCTGACATTCACGGCTAAAGATTCAGATAGAATGTTTGCAATTAAGTCATTTATTAATTGTAATAGTATATATGTAATTTATCTACTTGAATGTTCATGTAAGCTTAAATATATCGGACGCACCACGAGATCGCTGAAGATTAGGTTCTGCGAACACAGGAGGAACATTATTGATGGTTATGAGAAACAGTGTTTCTATGCACTTCAGTTTGGTACATGGAAAGAATCCTGTGGGTTTAAAAATTGTGGGCATTGAATGTATTGCCCCCACCCCTAGAGGGGGACACAGATATCGTAAACTTTGTATGCGGAGGCTTTCTGGATACACACATTACATACTGTGTATCCAGAGGGCCTCAATGAGACAATAAAAATGTATTTTGAATAATAGAGCGCGTTATGTTTAAATCTTTTTATGCGGAATTAACATATATTTCTATACTTTTTTCATATAGTTATTTATTATTTTTTAAGTGTATGTCTATTTGCTATGGTTTATTTTTGACCATTTGGTCTAGCTATTGCTAACCACCTGTGTAGAATATCTAGTGGGATTAATGGGTTAAAAGGTAGGGTTAATATATTAATTTATTAATTGTTATTCAGGATTATTGTGACTGTTCTTGGTATAGATGTATTACCTTCTATTAGATTTCTATTTTTATTTTCATATATAGTTATTTATTATTTTATCTGCTATGGTCTCTTTTTGACCATCTGGTCTATCTATTGCTAACAATCTGTATAGAATATCTAGTGGGATTAATAGGTTAAAAGGAAGATTTAATATATTCATTTATTATTTTGCAGGATTATTGTGACTGTTCTGGATATAGATCCAATTGAAATATATTTATTATCCTCCATTAGATTTTTATTTTTACATTTTTTTTTTATTTGTCTCCTTGTGTGTCTTCACTACTTCTATACTAAGGCTGTTTTAATTTGTAATTTCACTATGGTATAACAAGTATTGGCAGCTGCATGGGTGTATCTAATTGTAAGTAATTGATTGATTGGATGCAGGATAAATAGACTGCCTTTTTCACAAAGTGTCACTGCAATACCTTTTGAAAAGACTCCTGTCATAGGAGAGAAACGCGTCAAGGAAGGATCACAGTGGACTGCTTTTCATTCATCACCCGCCTCCAGTCTCTTGGCACCACAGCTTTATTCATCTATTCCTCCACCAGCGGTTGCCTCTGGGTCAGCGGTCACTGAGCGGCTCATTGCAGGCACCATCCACCGACCCCTCACCACTCGGACTATCAGTGCGGAGTGCTGCGCTAATAGCCGAACTTCTCTTCATTCCTACACGCCGGAGTCACTAGCTGCTGGAGCGGGGCTACATTGGGGTCCACAGTGCGAGTGTGGTGCACTGCCTCAAGCAGCCGCCTGCACACTCTGGAGTTGGCAGTCGCTGGCGTGGCGCTGCATTGGGATCCATAACACATTCGAACACTCTCCTCCCAAGTGAGGAGCCGCTGGAACGGCGTTCATGTAGGGTACTTACAAGGATCTCGTTGCCAGTTAGGAGACGGGGACCACGGATCAAATCAGGAGACTCCCTATTATTCCATTTCAACATCAAGTGCTGTGTATTTCATTAGCCTGTATATCGGGGACACCAGACTCTGCTTTTGGGATTTTCATTGGTGACTATACAATAAACACCCAGATACATATGAATACATTTATACCCTCTCTATCTTTAGAAGGGTATTACTATTATCTGATACCAACAATCGGTACTGTTTATAAATTTGGGACGGTATATATGATTGTATCAATATTTAGTCCCAATGTGCTAATCAGTTACACCCTAGAGCTATTTTATACCTGATGATATATGTTTTTATATTCAACTGCAGTTCATGTATATGTATACATTTATATGATTAATTATTCAAAAGCCTTGGTATTTGTGTATAGACAACTGCGCAGACACCTTTTTTCTCTTTTTGATGTGGGAGTGGCCCACGTGAGCAGAAGCACTATACAGACTGGTGGCAGCAGCGCCTACACCCACCACTCACACCAATGTCACTGTGTGCCCTGTGCACAGACTGCTATGTAGCCTATCTTATTCACCTACCACTCCCACCAATGACACTGTGTGCCCTGTGCACAGACTGCTATGTAGCCTATCCTATTCACCTACCACTCCCACCAATGTCACTGTGTGCCCTGTGCACAGACTGCTATCTAACCTATCCTATTCACCCACCAATGTCACTGTGTTCCCTGTGCACAGACTGCTATGTAGCCTATGCTATTCACTCACCACTCCCACCAATGTCACTGTGTGCCCTGTGCACAGACTGCTATGTAACCTATCCTATTCACCTACCACTCCCACCAATGTCACTGTGTTCCCTGTGCACAGACTGCTATGTAGCCTATGCTATTCACTCACCACTCCCACCAATGTCACTGTGTGCCCTGTGCACAGACTGCTATGTAGCCTCTCCTATTCACCCACCACTCACACCAATGTCACTGTGTGCCCTGTGCACAGACTGCTATGTAGCCTATCCTATTCACCCACCACTCATACCAATGTCACTGTGTGCCCTGTGCACAGACTATGTAGCCTATCCTATTCACCCACCACTCCCACCAATGTCACTGTGTGCTCTGTGCACAGACTGCTATGTAACCTATCCTATTCACCTACCACTCCTACCAATGTCACTGTGTGCCCTGTGCACAGACTGCTATGTAGCCTATTCTATTCACCCACCACTCAAACCAATGTCACTGTGTGCCCTGTGCACAGACTGCTATGTAGCCTATCCTATTCACCCACCACTCACACCAATGTCACTGTGTGCTCTGTGCACAGACTGCTATGTAACCTATCCTATTCACCTACCACTCCTACCAATGTCACTGTGTGCCCTGTGCACAGACTGCTATGTAGCCTATCCTATTCACCCACCAATGTCACTGTGTTCCCTGTGCACAGACTGCTATGTAGCCTATGCTATTCACTCACCACTCCCACCAATGTCACTGTGTGCCCTGTGCACAGACTGCTATGTAGCCTCTCCTATTCACCCACCACTCATACCAATGTCACTGTGTGCCCTGTGCACAGACTGCTATCTAACCTATCCTATTCACCCACCAATGTCACTGTGTTCCCTGTGCACAGACTGCTATGTAGCCTATGCTATTCACTCACCACTCCCACCAATGTCACTGTGTGCCCTGTGCACAGACTGCTATGTAGCCTCTCCTATTCACCCACCACTCACACCAATGTCACTGTGTGCCCTGTGCACAGACTGCTATGTAGCCTATCCTATTCACCTACCACTCCCACCAATGTCACTGTGTTCCCTGTGCACAGACTGCTATGTAGCCTATGCTATTCACTCACCACTCCCACCAATGTCACTGTGTGCCCTGTGCACAGACTGCTATGTAGCCTCTCCTATTCACCCACCACTCACACCAATGTCACTGTGTGCCCTGTGCACAGACTGCTATGTAGCCTATCCTATTCACCTACCACTCCCACCAATGTCACTGTGTGCCCTGTGCACAGACTGCTATCTAACCTATCCTATTCACCCACCAATGTCACTGTGTTCCCTGTGCACAGACTGCTATGTAGCCTATGCTATTCACTCACCACTCCCACCAATGTCACTGTGTGCCCTGTGCACAGACTGCTATGTAACCTATCCTATTCACCTACCACTCCCACCAATGTCACTGTGTTCCCTGTGCACAGACTGCTATGTAGCCTATGCTATTCACTCACCACTCCCACCAATGTCACTGTGTGCCCTGTGCACAGACTGCTATGTAGCCTCTCCTATTCACCCACCACTCACACCAATGTCACTGTGTGCCCTGTGCACAGACTGCTATGTAGCCTATCCTATTCACCCACCACTCATACCAATGTCACTGTGTGCCCTGTGCACAGACTATGTAGCCTATCCTATTCACCCACCACTCCCACCAATGTCACTGTGTGCTCTGTGCACAGACTGCTATGTAACCTATCCTATTCACCTACCACTCCTACCAATGTCACTGTGTGCCCTGTGCACAGACTGCTATGTAGCCTATTCTATTCACCCACCACTCAAACCAATGTCACTGTGTGCCCTGTGCACAGACTGCTATGTAGCCTATCCTATTCACCCACCACTCACACCAATGTCACTGTGTGCTCTGTGCACAGACTGCTATGTAACCTATCCTATTCACCTACCACTCCTACCAATGTCACTGTGTGCCCTGTGCACAGACTGCTATGTAGCCTATTCTATTCACCCACCACTCAAACCAATGTCACTGTGTGCCCTGTGCACAGACTGCTATGTAGCCTATCCTATTCACCCACCACTCACACCAATGTCACTGTGTGCTCTGTGCACAGACTGCTATGTAACCTATCCTATTCACCTACCACTCACACCAATGTCACTGTGTGCCCTGTGCACAGACTGCTATGTAACCTATCCTATTCACCCACCACTCCCACCAATGTAACTGTGTTCCCTGTGCACAGACTGCTATGTAGCCTATGCTATTCACTCACCACTCCCACCAATGTCACTGTGTGCCCTGTGCACAGACTGCTATGTAACCTATCCTATTCACCTACCACTCACACCAATGTCACGGTGTTCCCTGTGCACAGACTGCTATGTAACCTATCCTATTCACCTACCACTCACACCAATGTCACGGTGTTCCCTGTGCACAGACTGCTATGTAGCCTATCCTATTCACCTACCACTCCTACCAATGTCACTGTGTGCCCTGTGCACAGACTGCTATGTAGCCTATCCTGTTCACCTACCACTCCCACCAATGTCACTGTGTTCCCTGTGCACAGACTGCTATGTAGCCTATGCTATTCACTCACCACTCCCACCAATGTCACTGTGTGCCCTGTGCACAGACTGCTATGTAGCCTATGCTATTCACTCACCACTCCCACCAATGTCACTGTGTGCCCTGTGCACAGACTGCTATGTAGCCTATGCTATTCACTCACCACTCCCACCAATGTCAGTGTGTGCCCTGTGCACAGACTGCTATGTAACCTATCCTATTCACCTACCACTCACACCAATGTCACGGTGTTCCCTGTGCACAGACTGCTATGTAGCCTATCCTATTCACCTACCACTCCTACCAATGTCACTGTGTGCCCTGTGCACAGACTGCTATGTAGCCTATCCTGTTCACCTACCACTCCCACCAATGTCACTGTGTTCCCTGTGCACAGACTGCTATGTAGCCTATGCTATTCACTCACCACTCCCACCAATGTCACTGTGTGCCCTGTGCACAGACTGCTATGTAGCCTATGCTATTCACTCACCACTCCCACCAATGTCACTGTGTGCCCTGTGCACAGACTGCTATGTAGCCTCTCCTATTCACCCACAACTCACACCAATGTCCTGTGTGCTCTGTGCACAGACTGCTATGTAACCTATCCTATTCACCTACCACTCCTACCAATGTCCTGTGTGCTCTGTGCACAGACTGCTATGTAACCTATCCTATTCACCTACCACTCCTACCAATGTCACTGTGTGCCCTGTGCACAGACTGCTATGTAGCCTATTCTATTCACCCACCACTCAAACCAATGTCACTGTGTGCCCTGTGCACAGACTGCTATGTAGCCTATCCTATTCACTCACCACTCACACCAATGTCACTGTGTCCCCTGTGCACAGACTGCTATGTAGCCTATCCTATTCACCCACCACTCACACCAATGTCACTATGTGCCCTGTGCACAGACTGCTATGTAGCCTCTCCTATTCACCCACAACTCACACCAATGTCCTGTGTGCTCTGTGCACAGACTGCTATGTAACCTATCCTATTCACCTACCACTCCTACCAATGTCCTGTGTGCTCTGTGCACAGACTGCTATGTAACCTATCCTATTCACCTACCACTCCTACCAATGTCACTGTGTGCCCTGTGCACAGACTGCTATGTAGCCTATTCTATTCACCCACCACTCAAACCAATGTCACTGTGTGCCCTGTGCACAGACTGCTATGTAGCCTATCCTTTTCACTCACCACTCACACCAATGTCAGTGTGTGCCTGTTGCACAGACTGCTATGTAGCCCATTCTATTCACCCACCACTCACACCAATGTCACTGTGTGCCCTGTGCTCAGTCTGGTATGTAGCCTATCCTATTCACCCACCACTCCCACCAATGTCACTGTGTGCTCTGTGCACAGACTGCTATGTAGCCTATCCTATTCACCTACCACTCCCACCAATGTCACTGTGTGCCCTGTGCACAGACTGCTATGTAACCTATCCTATTCACCTACCACTCCCACCAATGTCACTGTGTGCCCTGTGCACAGACTGCTAGGTAGCCTATCCTATTCACCCACCAATGTCACTGTGTGCCCTGTGCACAGACTGCTATGAAGCCTATCCTATTCACCCACCACTCATACCAGTGTCACTGTGTGCCTGTTGCACAGACTGCTATGTAGCCTATCCTATTCACCCACCACTCCCACCAATATCACTGTGTGCCCTGTGCACAGACTGTGTACCCTATCCTATTCACCCACCACTCCCACCAATGTCACTGTGTGCCCTGTGCACAGACTGCTATGTAGCCTATCCTATTCACCCACCACTCACACCATTGTCACTGTGTGCCTGGTGCACAGACTGCTATGTAGCCTATGCTATTCACTCACCACTCCCACCAATGTCACTGTGTGCCCTGTGCACAGACTGCTATGTAGCCTCTCCTATTCACCCACAACTCACACCAATGTCCTGTGTGCTCTGTGCACAGACTGCTATGTAACCTATCCTATTCACCTACCACTCCTACCAATGTCCTGTGTGCTCTGTGCACAGACTGCTATGTAACCTATCCTATTCACCTACCACTCCTACCAATGTCACTGTGTGCCCTGTGCACAGACTGCTATGTAGCCTATTCTATTCACCCACCACTCAAACCAATGTCACTGTGTGCCCTGTGCACAGACTGCTATGTAGCCTATCCTATTCACTCACCACTCACACCAATGTCACTGTGTCCCCTGTGCACAGACTGCTATGTAGCCTATCCTATTCACCCACCACTCACACCAATGTCACTATGTGCCCTGTGCACAGACTGCTATGTAGCCTCTCCTATTCACCCACAACTCACACCAATGTCCTGTGTGCTCTGTGCACAGACTGCTATGTAACCTATCCTATTCACCTACCACTCCTACCAATGTCCTGTGTGCTCTGTGCACAGACTGCTATGTAACCTATCCTATTCACCTACCACTCCTACCAATGTCACTGTGTGCCCTGTGCACAGACTGCTATGTAGCCTATTCTATTCACCCACCACTCAAACCAATGTCACTGTGTGCCCTGTGCACAGAGTGCTATGTAGCCTATCCTTTTCACTCACCACTCACACCAATGTCACTGTGTCCCCTGTGCACAGACTGCTATGTAGCCTATCCTATTCACCCACCACTCACACCATTGTCAGTGTGTGCCTGTTGCACAGACTGCTATGTAGCCCATTCTATTCACCCACCACTCACACCAATGTCACTGTGTGCCCTGTGCTCAGTCTGGTATGTAGCCTATCCTATTCACCCACCACTCCCACCAATGTCACTGTGTGCTCTGTGCACAGACTGCTATGTAGCCTATCCTATTCACCTACCACTCCCACCAATGTCACTGTGTGCCCTGTGCACAGACTGCTATGTAACCTATCCTATTCACCTACCACTCCCACCAATGTCACTGTGTGCCCTGTGCACAGACTGCTAGGTAGCCTATCCTATTCACCCACCAATGTCACTGTGTGCCCTGTGCACAGACTGCTATGAAGCCTATCCTATTCACCCACCACTCATACCAGTGTCACTGTGTGCCTGTTGCACAGACTGCTATGTAGCCTATCCTATTCACCCACCACTCCCACCAATATCACTGTGTGCCCTGTGCACAGACTGTGTACCCTATCCTATTCACCCACCACTCCCACCAATGTCACTGTGTGCCCTGTGCACAGACTGCTATGTAGCCTATCCTATTCACCCACCACTCACACCATTGTCACTGTGTGCCTGGTGCACAGACTGCTATGTAGCCTATGCTATTCACTCACCACTCCCACCAATGTCACTGTGTGCCCTGTGCACAGACTGCTATGTAGCCTCTCCTATTCACCCACAACTCACACCAATGTCCTGTGTGCTCTGTGCACAGACTGCTATGTAACCTATCCTATTCACCTACCACTCCTACCAATGTCCTGTGTGCTCTGTGCACAGACTGCTATGTAACCTATCCTATTCACCTACCACTCCTACCAATGTCACTGTGTGCCCTGTGCACAGACTGCTATGTAGCCTATTCTATTCACCCACCACTCAAACCAATGTCACTGTGTGCCCTGTGCACAGACTGCTATGTAGCCTATCCTATTCACTCACCACTCACACCAATGTCACTGTGTCCCCTGTGCACAGACTGCTATGTAGCCTATCCTATTCACCCACCACTCACACCAATGTCACTATGTGCCCTGTGCACAGACTGCTATGTAGCCTCTCCTATTCACCCACAACTCACACCAATGTCCTGTGTGCTCTGTGCACAGACTGCTATGTAACCTATCCTATTCACCTACCACTCCTACCAATGTCCTGTGTGCTCTGTGCACAGACTGCTATGTAACCTATCCTATTCACCTACCACTCCTACCAATGTCACTGTGTGCCCTGTGCACAGACTGCTATGTAGCCTATTCTATTCACCCACCACTCAAACCAATGTCACTGTGTGCCCTGTGCACAGACTGCTATGTAGCCTATCCTTTTCACTCACCACTCACACCAATGTCACTGTGTCCCCTGTGCACAGACTGCTATGTAGCCTATCCTATTCACCCACCACTCACACCATTGTCAGTGTGTGCCTGTTGCACAGACTGCTATGTAGCCCATTCTATTCACCCACCACTCACACCAATGTCACTGTGTGCCCTGTGCTCAGTCTGGTATGTAGCCTATCCTATTCACCCACCACTCCCACCAATGTCACTGTGTGCTCTGTGCACAGACTGCTATGTAGCCTATCCTATTCACCTACCACTCCCACCAATGTCACTGTGTGCCCTGTGCACAGACTGCTATGTAACCTATCCTATTCACCTACCACTCCCACCAATGTCACTGTGTGCCCTGTGCACAGACTGCTATGTAGCCTATCCTATTCACCCACCAATGTCACTGTGTGCCCTGTGCACAGACTGCTATGAAGCCTATCCTATTCACCCACCACTCATACCAGTGTCACTGTGTGCCTGTTGCACAGACTGCTATGTAGCCTATCCTATTCACCCACCACTCCCACCAATATCACTGTGTGCCCTGTGCACAGACTGTGTACCCTATCCTATTCACCCACCACTCCCACCAATGTCACTGTGTGCCCTGTGCACAGACTGCTATGTAGCCTATCCTATTCACCCACCACTCACACCATTGTCACTGTGTGCCTGGTGCACAGACTGCTATGTAGCCTATGCTATTCACTCACCACTCCCACCAATGTCACTGTGTGCCCTGTGCACAGACTGCTATGTAGCCTCTCCTATTCACCCACAACTCACACCAATGTCCTGTGTGCTCTGTGCACAGACTGCTATGTAACCTATCCTATTCACCTACCACTCCTACCAATGTCCTGTGTGCTCTGTGCACAGACTGCTATGTAACCTATCCTATTCACCTACCACTCCTACCAATGTCACTGTGTGCCCTGTGCACAGACTGCTATGTAGCCTATTCTATTCACCCACCACTCAAACCAATGTCACTGTGTGCCCTGTGCACAGACTGCTATGTAGCCTATCCTATTCACTCACCACTCACACCAATGTCACTGTGTCCCCTGTGCACAGACTGCTATGTAGCCTATCCTATTCACCCACCACTCACACCAATGTCACTATGTGCCCTGTGCACAGACTGCTATGTAGCCTCTCCTATTCACCCACAACTCACACCAATGTCCTGTGTGCTCTGTGCACAGACTGCTATGTAACCTATCCTATTCACCTACCACTCCTACCAATGTCCTGTGTGCTCTGTGCACAGACTGCTATGTAACCTATCCTATTCACCTACCACTCCTACCAATGTCACTGTGTGCCCTGTGCACAGACTGCTATGTAGCCTATTCTATTCACCCACCACTCAAACCAATGTCACTGTGTGCCCTGTGCACAGACTGCTATGTAGCCTATCCTTTTCACTCACCACTCACACCAATGTCACTGTGTCCCCTGTGCACAGACTGCTATGTAGCCTATCCTATTCACCCACCACTCACACCATTGTCAGTGTGTGCCTGTTGCACAGACTGCTATGTAGCCCATTCTATTCACCCACCACTCACACCAATGTCACTGTGTGCCCTGTGCTCAGTCTGGTATGTAGCCTATCCTATTCACCCACCACTCCCACCAATGTCACTGTGTGCTCTGTGCACAGACTGCTATGTAGCCTATCCTATTCACCTACCACTCCCACCAATGTCACTGTGTGCCCTGTGCACAGACTGCTATGTAACCTATCCTATTCACCTACCACTCCCACCAATGTCACTGTGTGCCCTGTGCACAGACTGCTAGGTAGCCTATCCTATTCACCCACCAATGTCACTGTGTGCCCTGTGCACAGACTGCTATGAAGCCTATCCTATTCACCCACCACTCATACCAGTGTCACTGTGTGCCTGTTGCACAGACTGCTATGTAGCCTATCCTATTCACCCACCACTCCCACCAATATCACTGTGTGCCCTGTGCACAGACTGTGTACCCTATCCTATTCACCCACCACTCCCACCAATGTCACTGTGTGCCCTGTGCACAGACTGCTATGTAGCCTATCCTATTCACCCACCACTCACACCATTGTCACTGTGTGCCTGGTGCACAGACTGCTATGTAGCCTATGCTATTCACTCACCACTCCCACCAATGTCACTGTGTGCCCTGTGCACAGACTGCTATGTAGCCTCTCCTATTCACCCACAACTCACACCAATGTCCTGTGTGCTCTGTGCACAGACTGCTATGTAACCTATCCTATTCACCTACCACTCCTACCAATGTCCTGTGTGCTCTGTGCACAGACTGCTATGTAACCTATCCTATTCACCTACCACTCCTACCAATGTCACTGTGTGCCCTGTGCACAGACTGCTATGTAGCCTATTCTATTCACCCACCACTCAAACCAATGTCACTGTGTGCCCTGTGCACAGACTGCTATGTAGCCTATCCTATTCACTCACCACTCACACCAATGTCACTGTGTCCCCTGTGCACAGACTGCTATGTAGCCTATACTATTCACCCACCACTCACACCAATGTCACTATGTGCCCTGTGCACAGACTGCTATGTAGCCTCTCCTATTCACCCACAACTCACACCAATGTCCTGTGTGCTCTGTGCACAGACTGCTATGTAACCTATCCTATTCACCTACCACTCCTACCAATGTCCTGTGTGCTCTGTGCACAGACTGCTATGTAACCTATCCTATTCACCTACCACTCCTACCAATGTCACTGTGTGCCCTGTGCACAGACTGCTATGTAGCCTATTCTATTCACCCACCACTCAAACCAATGTCACTGTGTGCCCTGTGCACAGACTGCTATGTAGCCTATCCTTTTCACTCACCACTCACACCAATGTCACTGTGTCCCCTGTGCACAGACTGCTATGTAGCCTATCCTATTCACCCACCACTCACACCATTGTCAGTGTGTGCCTGTTGCACAGACTGCTATGTAGCCCATTCTATTCACCCACCACTCACACCAATGTCACTGTGTGCCCTGTGCTCAGTCTGGTATGTAGCCTATCCTATTCACCCACCACTCCCACCAATGTCACTGTGTGCTCTGTGCACAGACTGCTATGTAGCCTATCCTATTCACCTACCACTCCCACCAATGTCACTGTGTGCCCTGTGCACAGACTGCTATGTAACCTATCCTATTCACCTACCACTCCCACCAATGTCACTGTGTGCCCTGTGCACAGACTGCTAGGTAGCCTATCCTATTCACCCACCAATGTCACTGTGTGCCCTGTGCACAGACTGCTATGAAGCCTATCCTATTCACCCACCACTCATACCAGTGTCACTGTGTGCCTGTTGCAAAGACTGCTATGTAGCCTATCCTATTCACCCACCACTCCCACCAATATCACTGTGTGCCCTGTGCACAGACTGTGTACCCTATCCTATTCACCCACCACTCCCACCAATGTCACTGTGTGCCCTGTGCACAGACTGCTATGTAACCTATCCTATTCACCTACCACTCCCACCAATGTCACTGTGTGCCCTGTGCACAGACTGCTAGGTAGCCTATCCTATTCACCCACCAATGTCACTGTGTGCCCTGTGCACAGACTGCTATGAAGCCTCTCCTATTCACCCACCACTCATACCAGTGTCACTGTGTGCCTGTTGCACAGACTGCTATGTAGCCTATCCTATTCACCCACCACTCCCACCAATATCACTGTGTGCCCTGTGCATAGACTGTGTACCCTATCCTATTCACCCACCACTCCCACCAATGTCACTGTGTGCCTGGTGCACAGACTGCTATGTAGCCTATCCTATTCACTCACCACTCACACCAATGTCACCGTGTCCTCTGTGCACAGACTGCTATGTAACCTATCATATTAAACTGAATGCAGGCTGAAAAACCCTCTCTCCCCACCTCTTACCGGCCACGTGCGTGGTGCCACACCTATCTCTTGCAATGATGTCAATAACTTTTGATTGTTATTGCTCAGCTTTAACTTGACGGATCGAAATGACAAAGTGCAGATTATTTCTAGGAGTTTCCACTACAAAATGACGCAGTTTTTATGAAAATCGGTTCAGTAATTTTTGCGCCAACTTGGACAGTACGTTCTTATGAAATTAGTATAGATTTAACGCCACCCCAAAAATACGGGACACATTCAGTATCCTGACATGTGGGGTGCCGACGCTTAGAACAGCGGCGCCGCAACCCTGACAGCCGGCATCCCGAAGATGAGTAATGGGCTTAGGGGGAGGGTTAGGCGCTAAGGGGGAGGAGTTAGGTGTAGGCACTGGGGTGGGGAGGTTAGGTTTAGGCACTGGGGTGGGGAGGTTAAGTTTAGGCAGTAGGGGGGGTTATGGTTAGGTTTAGGGGTTAGGTTACTCATCTCTCCACATCAGGATTGTAACCTGGTCGGAATTCTGACCGCCGGGATCCCGAGCACCGGTATCCTGTACCCAACCCCAAAAATACAGATGGCAGTGTTTAGTAAGGGAACAGAGACATCAGCTCTTCTAATACACTGTGTAAAATTAATGAAATTAAGCCAGACAATCTAGGCCTAGTTGAGAGGTGGACACAGAGCGCTCACAGCTGTACAAAATCCCCCCCCCCCCCCAGATTACGCGCCAAATGCAGAGATTTTCTCATTAACTCAGAAAGATTGAGAGATAAAACTGTGAGATCAGGACACCGGAGGGCAAATGCTGGAGACCCCCAATATTCTGGGACATTTACCAAGCCTGCATTTGTAGTGCGGACAGTCCTTGAAAATCAGTATTCTTCATTCCATTGTCCCGGTACTGAGATAAGATACCAACGCTAAAGCTGGGTACACACTGAGATATATTGGCCGATCAATTGATCGGACAATTTACCTGCTGCCCGTCGGCCAGTGATAGGTCTGTGAACGTCGTTGTTCATAGACATATCGTGACGGCTGTGATGCACAGCCGATGGACAGATATCGCTGTCCATCGACAAATGTGTACGAGTGGTCTGCCTGAAAGATGATGGTCGTTCAGTGTATATGAACGACCATCATCTATAATATACCTGCAAATCAATCGATCTGCAGATTTATCTGCTAGGTGTGGATTTACAACACCAGCCTTATGTAAGCATTGTGTTACTGCCATATCTGCACGCTGAGGGAATTCCTGGCTGTGAGCGGAGCATATTTCTTCTCTTGAAGTTGGATCTCTCTATAAAAGAACCACAGGATATTTTTTCTACCTTTTAACAACATATTGATGGTGAAGTGTTACAAAAAGAGTATCACACTATTGTGTCTGTTTTTTGTATATGGTTTATTCCTTTATGTTGCTGGAGACGTCAATCAAAGGTGGAACATACATAAGAGTCTATGATAAGGATTGTGGACTAAATGTCCATGTGAATGAAGCCTTTTTAAGTGCAATTGTAGGTCAATTTTTTTTCAGGCTCTATCTTTAAGTTGGGTGCACACTAAACGATCCGATGGATCGGACCATCAGATCGTCAAAATCGTCTAATGTGTACCCACTAGGTCGGCCTTTGCGCGCTCCCGCGGGGTCATCAACCGCATCATCAGGTTGTCCCTACATGCAGCTCAATCCAACGTTGCGACTGACGAACTCGTGCAGCAGGATGTGGCAGGAGCCGACATATTGGGCGGCCGGGTAGCAGATCGTCTTATGTGTACTAGCCGTCTGATATGTTGGCCCGTCGGTGTGAGGGGAGGGGGGGGGGTGGTTTACTCTTCACATTGTTGTATCCAGCTTTAACACCGCAATCTGAAACCAAATATGGACTTTTCAGAAGTGCAAAATTGCTAAAATCGTGGCTTGTATGACACATTTTTGTATTGGTCACAGAATACTAGTCTGCAGAAGACAAAAGTGAAGGAGGCTTTGCCTGCTAGAGTTTGTTAGGACTGAGATTCCAGTTTCTCGCCCCAAGGTAACCATCGCAACTTACCCTGGATGTGATAAAGCAGTCATTCTAAAAAGTAGAGTATTTCTTTGCCCTTTAGCAAACGGACACCGTAACTAATTGTCATTTTTATGTGTACGGACAATGGGAATGTAAAAAAATCATTAGAGGCGAGCTCATTTATTCTCCGCAAGGCGAGTAAGTTCATTATTGGAATGGAGATGAGAAGGCATTGCATTACACAGCAGCTATCCGGCACTAATATTAGAGGAGAGCGGTGTAACTCAGTCTGCCGTGTACATACGGAGAAGAAAAGATAAAAACCTAATAGATCTGCTCTGTTGAGCTGCAGGAAGCTAGAGAGCACAGAAGCCGCACGGTTTGATAGGGGGGGAAAAAATATTTCCTCTCTGTTGGTCTCTGAGATTTGGGCTTGCAAAACCATTGGAAGCAGCAGGTGGTTATCAATTAGGAAAGCTTTCAGCGACACTCCTCTTTTATGCTGTTTTCTTAACCTATTCACTACATGGCAGGTCTTAAAAGAGAACCGCCTGACCTCTGCAGCTCGCTACAAAGCTGGTGTTATTGGAAACACTTTTTCATCTAAATTATTCCAAATAACAGAAGTAGAAATGTTGCTGGATAAAAATACAAAAAATACATTGAAAAAAAAAAAAAAAGACAAATAAAATATTTATCTACATACATACATACATACATACATACATACATATATATATATATATATAGCAAAATTTGTTGGTAAAACTGGTTAAGGGCAGAAATCTGTTATAGAATATGTTCGATTTGGCCCCAAGGGGTTGAATATATTCAATTTCTTGTAGGACAACCTGTATGTATCCCGATGAGACATGAATAATGGAACAATACATAGATAGTGGAATGAGAAATACAGAAAAAACTGCTATTGGCCAGTTAGAAAGGGATTAATGTTGAGACCACTAAAATCAAAAACTTAGTGCATCCACACTAAAACACTTTGCGAGTTCTCTAGATTACTGTATTAATGGACACAAAGAGCAAAGGCCATTTAACATCTACCGTCTCTCTGTTCCGTGTTTAAACAAGAACATGAAGGAGATGGATACCAGTATAAAGACTGACTCTCCCCCACTCTTCCCCTCCCTGATCACCTCCGCCCACTACTGCGCCCAACCTCGGGAATGCCTTTCCACACTCAGACTTCCACCTAGCCTTCCAGCCTTTAAATGTATCCGTAAAACTCACATTTTCACTCAAGTCTACCCCCAACCTCCTCCTAGGTTCACTGCTCTCCACACTCTGAGTCCGATCTTTTCCCTTTAGAATGTAGGCTCAGCGCACAGGGCACTGTCTCCTTAGGTTTTCCCTAAGTGACATGTAATTTGCAGGTTGGTTGTGATTAAGGCCCTTATTTATCAACGAGTTTTATTATTCACAACGAGTGATAAAACTTGTTGCATATGATAATAGTGCTCCAGCCAATCAGCTCCCAACTGTAATTTTTCAAACAGATGACAGTTGGGAGCTGATTGGCTGGAGCACCATTTATCATAAACAACGAGTTTTATCAATTGTTGTGAATGACAAAACTCGTTGATAACTGAGGCCCTTAGTATTTTTGTTAATCTGTGAACCTGTCAGTATCGGTCTGACTTGTTTACTTAAGTAATCCTGTATGTTCTATGCATACATACATCACTCCAGAACCATTGTGGTGTCATAAAAAATTAAAAGCAAAGAATATATAACGCAACTGGCAACTTCAGGAAACTTAAAATGTTTAAAAAACTTATTCTATTAATGAAAAGATTACCGTGGAGATGGAGGCCTGGCTTCAGAAGACGGAGGGTCCTTTACATCTGAATCCTTGCTACTGGATTCTGCATTCGGTCTTACGACTTTAGAGACCTCAAGATTGGATTGCTGTTTCGTTTCATGTTGACTTTTTGATGACGTTCTCCTCCATGATGGCTGAGGATCATCGCTTGCAGGCTTAGAGTATCGATTTTGTGTCGAGGCCTCAGGAGATAAGATGGACTTATGTCTTTGTGGTTTTAATCCAGTGGCAAATGACACATCGTCCTCATCTTCAGATGGTTTTAAGAACTGGTGCTTGAGTTTGGAAGAAGAACTTTTATGATCAGCAGTCTCTCCAAAATGTTTTGCTAGATATCCTCTACGTTCTGATTCTGTTCTCTTCCCCTTGAAATCACTTTCCTCTGCATTTGTTTTACCTAAGCTATCTTCCCCACCGTGTCTATGGGAAGATCTATCATGTCTGCGATTGTCCCTATAATTATCTTGATTTGTTTCATAGTCCTCGGGTTTTACAAATCTCCGCGATTCATCGTTGTGATACGACGATCTTCTCCAGCTATCTTTTCGGTCATCGCGTTCTCTTCTGGGATTCTGTGAAGCCGCTTTTTCAGCAGCTTCCATTTTGTTTTGGAAGATTTCCATAGACTGCCCAAGATAAAAAAAAAAGAAGAAAAGAAAAATACAATTAAAAATTATGGAAACAAACAATAGACATTGCTAAAAATGACAATACCACAACATAACTTGTACAGCAAAAATGGTTTTATATAGATAACCTATACTAAAAACTGAGAACAACTAACAAAAAGTAAAGAAAAAAGTTGTAACACGGTATTTGATTTATGTGTAGCTGTACGGGCCTATCCATTACACCAGGGCTAGACAAAACCCGGGGGCCAGGTTCCCATTGCGACCAGAAATGGTTGCCTGGCGACCAGATTTCAGCAACCCCCGGGCCCTGTAGTCAGTGGCGGGCTGGGCCGGGGGGCAGGCTGCCATGTGCCCCCTGGGCCGCAACGCCATGCGGGCCGCAGGCAGTCTGTGTCTCTGTGACACAGACTGCACCGCGCATGTAGCGCTGACCGGACAGAGTCTGGTCAGCGCTACACAGTGACTGACAAACACACAGCCGCCGGCGCCGGCAGCTGTGTGTTTGTTTTGTGTGGCAGCCAATGAGAGTCTGTTAGACTCTCACTGACTGCCGCTGCGCCCACTGCAGGAGGCGCTCCATCTTCCGGCTCCTGCAGTGGGTAATGGGAGAGACGTCATGCAGAGCGGCCCGGCCGGGGAGGACGAACGGAGGAGCGGATGGCGGCGGGAGCGGGGATTCAGGTAAGTTTTTTTTTTGTTTATTACATGTGGCACTACAAGGGGGAGAGCACTACTGGGGGGCACTAAAAGGGGGAGAACACTACTGGGGGCACTACAAGGGTGGGACTACTACTGGGGGCACTACAAGGGGGAGAACACTACTGGGGGCACTACAAGGGGGAGAACACTACTGGGGGCACTACAAGGGGGAGAACACTACTGGGGGCACTAAAAGGGGGAAGAGTACTACTGGACACTACAAGGGGGGATTACTACTGGGGGTACTACAAGGGTGGGACTACTACTGGGGGCACTACAAGGGTGGGACTACTACTGGGGGCACTAAAAGGGGGGAGAGCACTACTGTGGGCAATACATAGGGGGGGACCACTTCTGGGGGCACTATATGTGGGGACCACTACTGGGGGCACTGCATAGGGGGTGTGGCCGCTACTGGGGGCACTGCACAGGGGGTGTGGCCGCTACTGGGGGCACTGCACAGGGGGTGTGGCCGCTACTGGGGCACTGTATTGGGGGGGGTGTAACTAACACACTGTATAGGGGGGTGCTACTAAGGACAATGCATAGTGGGGACTACTACTGGGGGCACTGCATAGGGGGACTACTACTGGAGGCACTGCAGAGGGGGGACTACTACTGGCGGCAATGCAGAGGGGGGACTACTACTGGGGGCACTGCAGAGGGGGGACCACTACTGGGGGCACTGCAGAGGGGGGGACCACTACTGGGGGCACTGCAGAGGGGGGGACCACTACTGGGGGCACTGCAGAGGGGGGGACCACTACTGGGGGCACTGCAGAGGGGGGGACCACTACTGGGGGCACTGCAGAGGGGGGGACCACTACTGGGGGCACTGCAGAGGGGTGCCCAAAAGCATATTCTTGCATCTGGGCCCACCACTCTCTAGTTCGCCCACTGCCGGTGGTGGCTTTGCTTGCCCGGGGTTTTTTGACTGCAGAGGGGTGGTCTTTCTGGGGGTTGGTTGTCTGGAGAGGCGGGTTAGCTGCTCAATAATGTGGCTGTGGGAGGGTGGTTTACCTGGGGTACCCAGTTAGTGGTGTGGCCATGGGGGTTGGTTGCCTGGAGCGTAGGTGCTCAGTAATGCTGCCCTGGGGGAAGGGGGGTCTGGCTCCTACACTTTCATCCTGGCTCCTAGGTTTTAGAAAAATTTGTCAAGCTCTGCATTACACGACGTTTTGAACGATACGACCAAATCCAGGAGGTTTTGGTCGCATTGTTCACAAAGTCGTGTAACGGATAGCCGGCAAGGACCAGCGATGCGCGTGCACGCTGAGTCCTTGCCGACCCCTAATATCTACGGAACATGCTGATCAACATGACGACGATCGTCAGGTTCCCCATGTTCCAAGATAGGAGGTCGGGATCCTGCACTGAAAGATGTTCAGTGAACGTCATTCAGTGCGGGCACCGTACCCGGCGACCTGAAGGTCTGACCGCTAGACGTTCAGTTTTTCTGGTCGCCTAATGGATAGGCCCCTTTACAGCAAAAACAGTATAAATCCCATGGTTTTATAGGATGTACGTAGGAAAAATTAAAAACCGTAGTGATTGTCACCGTTAGTGTCCCATCACCTAAACACAGTAAAGGCCATCATTCTACACTTTACCAATATTCCTAACAAAGCAGCTAGGAACAATTGACAAGTCAGACATGCGGCATGAGAACGGCTGAAACAAGTGTGCGTAGGTTCGTATATTGTACTATAACAATTTGATAAGGGGGAAAAAAAAAAGTACAATATGCAAATATATAAAGTAATACTAAATTATTCTTACACCATATCTTTGAGCTATGATGTCGTCCAGGTTCCTCTTCTCTCGTTCCGACTGTTCCTTCATTCTCTGCAATGATTTTTTTAGCCAGCTCAGGCCCCCATCTTCAACATGCTGAACTAGGGGACAAGTACAATAATATAGGACTCGGGTACGATAGCATTGAAACTCCAAACTTTCTCTTCAAGCCCTACTGCTATGGAAAACAAGCTACAATATGTAGTAGGGATCTTAACAAGAATCACTTTTGCTGTTGAACCTACGTAATACTGATTATTTATTCAGTAGGATATGAAGGGTGCCATTTTTTTTTTTTTTTTTAAACCCCACCTGAATTTTAAGTTTTAACAACATATACTTACACTAGTCTTCCTTCTAGCACTCTGCACCTGTCACAACCCGTGCAGTTCCTCTATCCTGCCTGGGGTGTCGCTCCCTGCTCTGGTGCTTCTAGCACACTCAGATAATGCAACAAACTGCTGAGATTAAGGAGTTTGTGTGCTAGAAGCACCAGAGCAGAGAGCGAAATCACAGACAGGAAAGAGGAACTGCACGGGTTCTAACAGCTGCAGGGTGCTAGAATGAATACTACTTACACTATATTCTCTGAATTTATTTTAACTTGAAGCACAAACATTATTATTATTAGTGGTAAGGTAACAGGAAAAAGAGGTTTTCAACTTTAGCTCCCAGTTGTTAAATCAACTAAAATACTATTTCCTTAATAGGACTACATATAATCGCAAGAAATAGAGGGTATATTACATGGGACAGGAACGACCATCATCTCTTGAATTTACACTTTAAACTGCATAATCCTCTGAATGGTAACATTTAGTTTACAAATCCTTTAAAGGTGTATATGTAAACAAGCCTTCCTTAACAAAACATTGCTCTTGTGTAGCTAAATGGAACCTGTAGCCAGATGTTAAATAAACTCTAAAAGGTGCATACACACGGAACTATATATCGATACGATATGAACGATAATATCGTTCAACAATATATCGTTCATATCGGTCATTTTTATTCAGTGAACGACCAACGATGCGCGTTACCGCATGAACGATAACGATATCTATGATCGTCCGTACGTGGCAGAATGTCTTTCATGTCGTTGGTGGTACAAATCGTACCATGTGTATGCAGCTTTAGTCGGCTAACTGTATTTGCCCTGTTCCTGCCAAAAATCGCCACGGAAAATCCTATAGAGTTCTTCTATAAAGCCTGTGTAATGGATCGTGTTCAAACAGTGAGGAGTCCCAGGGTGAAAGATTATTAGAGAACTCAATGGATATTGCGGGCTGGGGGGCTATTAGGAAGGGATTTTTCTTGTGTAATCAGTCAGCAATTTTTATTTATTTATTTATTTTTTAAAACAAAGACAACAATTCCGCCCAGAATTAATATAACAAATACTATAAAAACCCTATATCCACAACTAGACCACCATGACAAACCCCAATACCTGATCAATGGTCAGTTCACCTGCTGGATGATGTGGCAGTTTGAACTGGAATTACATCACCAAACATTAAAGGTGCCCACACACATACCGATGTGCTCACGATCCGACGATGTGTCCAATTTCCCTTGAAACTCTCCCCCGGCAGCTGTGAACACGATATGCTGTCCAATCTTCATCCGATCTCCTGCAGCCAGAGTTTTTAACAGTGCATTTGTGTCTAGATTGTCAGATCTGCCGTACTGCACAGCAGATCTGAAGATGCGATGTGCGACCTGCGAGGGGCGCGCATCGCATCGTGATCGTGAGTGGGGACTCACGATTTGGGCATTTTTTACCCCATCTGTCGTTCCAATGTGTCGGAATCAGCCAGATCTGGAAAAAAATCGCTATGTGTGTGGGCACTTTAAGAGTGTTTAATGACCAAGTACCAATCTAACTCAGGCAAGCCCTGATGTCTCTAAATGCTAGAACAGCAACTTCTCCTGCCTTGCTCTGGCCAAGTTCACCGGGGATTTGGAACTGGGAGGTGAATTTAACCAATGGCGAGGGACCCAGACACTGGACCCTTCCAATTCCAGGAGGACGAGAGGGGTTGCCATACAATTTTAACACTTTCTGGGGTAAATGTTTAAACATAAGACCATGAAGATTAATAAATAAAAAAAGAAATGTTGAACCAAACCAAAATAAGAAACTAAAAGTACTGTATAATTAAAAAGCAAACCAGGGAATACCAGAAAAGGGGACATTTAATGTTTACTGTAGCAGCCAAGTTTTACATATCTTCTAAGTTACATTTATGAGTACTTTAATTTAAGTAAAGTGCAGGGAGTTATAGAAAGATCAGGTGACTTTTTACGTTAAACCAGTGTAATGGTGCGTACACACGGTCAGATACAACAGGACGACATGAACAATAACGATATCGATCATATCGTTATCGTTCATATCATCCTGTTCTTGGGCCCTTCCAACCCCCAAACGATGGTCGATATCGACCATCTTCCGTGCATGCATGCCAACCTGGTTGATATCGACCAGGTTAGCCTGGTTACTAAAGGGACCCTCGTTATAGTTGTTTGGGGGTTGGTACATGTGCTGGATGTTCGATATCGAACATCCAGCGCATGCAGGACGATCATACAATGATATCTGATCATTGTCTGATTGCTCCGTGTGTATGGATCTTATAATGTATCAAAGTATCTGATACATCAGGTTTTAGTAGCTCCAGTGTCCAGTATGAATCCGTGAAGACTCATCCAGAAGATTAGGAATCCAAAGTGAGTTAATTTACTTCCGTTTCATTTTACTACTGCAAGAACTGCACCCCCTGGTTCTGCAATTGATCCTAACCTGCTGAATGCTTCTCTGAAATTACTAAATAACACTACAACATAATACTGTTAATTAGGTCACAACTTTTTTTTTTCTTTTCATTTTCTGTCTTTTTTTATTTTTA
Organism: Taudactylus pleione; assembly: GCA_031769625.1. Lineage (NCBI taxonomy): Eukaryota > Metazoa > Chordata > Amphibia > Anura > Myobatrachidae > Taudactylus > Taudactylus pleione. The sequence goes on from JAUIMM010000710.1 coordinate 11,350,433, forward strand.
TATTTTAACAAAAGCGATTAAGAAAAAAAGGGAATTGGGATAAGCAGCTTTTTGACCAATTGAACATAAATGTAAACACAATTTATGTTATAGTAGGGATCGCGCTCTCTTTAGTGAATGTAGTAGATGTTGTAGATTGGACCCCACTTGCAGAAACACTGTGAGTGAAATAATGCAGACTGGATATATACCAAGGGGGATGTACAGAGTAATTTATTGATGTCACTCGCAGTATAGTGAGGACTAACTGTTTAAAATACATGCATGTGGCAGCTAATAATCTGCGTGGTTTATGCAGGGGAACATATGCAGGTGGTGGGGAGAGATGGGGGGGAGGGGGAATGGACAGGCACTGGACAGATGGATCGTGCAGGGGACAGTCCAGTGACGTGACTAAGTGTGCAGGGGGAGGGCGTCCCGCACCGCACTGCACTGAGCAGCTGATGGTAGTTATGAGCTGTTAGTATCACAAAGTCAGGGTTGAAGTATAACAAGTCTAGATGACAGTCTTGGTGAGGCCTCATCTTATCTTCTTTCTTGGTCCGGGTCCTGGTATCTTCTTTTGGCAGTCTTCATCCACTCCTACTATAGCCGTTGGTCAGACCGTGTTCCAGCGTGCGCCTTCAGTGCGGCTGCTGGTTTGGTCTCCACAGTATGTAAAGTGCTGAATCCCGTCCGGACCCGCGATCTCGCGGGCTGGAGGGGAAGAGCAGGCTCCAGACTACTGTGCTCTCAACTCCCTGAGGAAGGCTAGAGGTTAGCCGACACGCGTAGGAGCTTCTCATCACACACATCTATCATACGTCCCTCCGCTTTCCCAAGTCTCCTCTCAGCAGAGTTGAGCGCACAGTAGTCTGGAGCCTGCTACCATCTACCATCAGCTGCTCAGTGCAGTGCGGTGCGGGACGCCCTCCCCCTGCACACTTAGTCACGTCACTGGACTGTCCCCTGCACGATCCATCTGTCCAGTGCCTGTCCATTCCCCCTCCCCCCCATCTCTCCCCACCACCTGCATATGTTCCTTTGCATAAACCACGCAGAGTATTAGCTGCCACATGCATGTATTTTAAACAGTTAGTCCTCACTATACTGCGAGTGACATCAATAAATTACTCTGTACATCCCCCTTGGTATATATCCAGTCTGCATTATTTCACTCAGTGTTTCAGCAAGTGGGGTCCAATCTACAACATTTACTACATTCACTAAAGAGAGCGCGATCCCTACTATAACATAAATTGTGTTTACATTTATGTTCAATTGGTCATTTATCACACTAGTTTAGATTGGGGCATCTAAACATAGGGATCTGCAGCACTCACATCAATTGCTTCTAGTACCTACAGTGAGCGCCGAGAAACGGATCTACATGATCTCCCTCTACATACAGCTTTTTGTAATATCCTGTTACTATTATAATGCTTACTGGAGCTATTACATTAGGACTTACAACAGTATTGAAAGTACATGGTTACCGATTTATCCCAGCACTTACCGCTAGGTATATTATATGCACACAAATCCATTAGAACAGGTTCAATTCCAGACTACGTCACCCTGTGCATAATGCCTCCGTCACTATAATGCCAGTTTGGTCTGTAGCAATACTGAAGTTGGTGGTATGAAGAGGGGGCAAGGTGCCAATACTGTATACACATAGAACAATCCAACTTTCCCAGCAATACAGCCTACTCTTATTTATCTAGTAACTTGCAGGGTTCTGAAAAGTCGCCTCTGTAATTTTAGATGGAGAGAACAGGAACATTTTAGAAAACTGTACGGTGCTTGTGAGGGACGCTGGCATTGGGGAAAAATTATTACATTGGTTCTAATAATGTACTAGATTGTTAAGAAGAAAGAAATAAGAAAATAGATAGATGACAAATGTTTAATAATACTTTTCTGTGGCGGCAGAACTGCAATTTCCACTCATTCAAGGCCCCTTCCGACTCTTCAGTGTGACAGGGAAAAATACCAACAGACAAGCTAAATCTAGGAAGCCGCGTCAGTGGAAATTGCATTTACCTTTTTTAACTGAGGTTACATCTCCCTCCTCTGGTGGCAATCCTGAACCACCGTCCTTCCAGAACGGGTTCAATTCCCTGGCTTGCAGCTTTTCCTGAAATAAATACAAACTCTCATTTTCAATAAACTCTGCAATCTCTCCAAAACGGTTTTGTAAAAAGCTCAATAGATAAGAGAGAGAACAATATGTGCCGGGCTCCCCATTTCAGAATGCATACCTACTGAGATGGGGTTTAAATGCCGAGATTAAAAACCGTGACAGGACTATTTTTAAAGCTGCAATCTCATGAAGGAAAAAAAAAAATTGGTGTATGCTTTAACAAATCACTGAGGCAGGCTATAAGATGAATGCCATTATTTACCATTTTCCCTTGTTTGTTTTCTACAGGCTGTTATTAATGATTTATGATTCTATACATTGTCATGGCAATCGCTTTGGAACGCAGCCTCCGAGTTCTGTGTGCACTGCAAAATCCACTCTTCTTTCTTCCGTTTGCCATTAAATGGCATGCTGAGCTGTGTATGAGCTTGTGTCTGGCAGTCATATTTGTTTGCACTCCAGAGAGATTTTGAAAAGGAGATAATGATTTGTAGGATAGCAAAGAAAAATTACCTGCAAGCTTAAAAAGAAAAAATCCCTCGTACCGTACATGTAAAAGGACAAATTGCGTGGATCCAGTCATTCAGACACTGATGTGAACCAGGCCAATCACATCCCACTTTTCGGTTTGACAGGGCCACTGGCCAATCAGGTTGAAGCTTGATCCGTCAGAACACAATCTTGGCACTAGCTTAATATGTGCTGGACGCTGCCAATTGAGAGCACTTTGTTTTGGTATTAAAGCGGTTGCTGTGGTTGCAGTGACTTTCCTGCCCTAGCCATACATAGGAATATGGAGTATATACCACTGTGCATGTAAAAGAGATAGGAACAAACACTCTACTTCTGAATACGCTGCATTTGTTCATTCCCAGGACAGTTGTAAGATCTGTATCAACTCCCCTGACAAAGAGACAGCAGATCTAACATGTGATAAATATAAAGGAGGTGTCAATAGTCACTGCAGAAAGCATAACAATCCTATCATCACCTAACAGCAGCATCACATATGGAGGAGAATGTAAAGCAATACATGCCAGGGCAAACGTCCAATGGTAATGTGATGAAATACAGTTCCACAACATGGCACAGGTAATGCGAGGGACATGTAATTTCTATGCTAAGTAAGACAAATTTCACATGGGTACACCTGCGTCATGACCGTACACATGTTATTTCTGGGTCTCTAGAATTCCTGCTGGTTATGTTATACAACGCTCTAGCGATCACATAGATCTACGGGGATAGTTGAGCAGAATGCAGCGCTGCACTCTTAGAGTAAAATATGGTTTCCTGTTGTAGGGAATCTGTCACCAGGGTGTGTACAGAAAAGTAGCTACTCTGAAACATATCAAATATACATCATTTCAAGTAATAGCAATATCAGAGCTGTGGCAGCAGGTACCACTCAATGGCATCAGAGACTATCAAAATAATATCTACTTTCGTCGGCAGCATAGAGTCTGGAAACAGAATTAATTTAGCATAAAAGAGTACGACCCTATTTTCTATATCAAGAAGTGCGGTTCTTCCGTCATAATAAGGTAGGTCTAGTGACTACGTCTGCACCATGCCGGCTGTAGGTAGAGAGAGGGGTGTCTACTTCCTTAAGATAGCCTGTTTTTCTAAGTTAATACTGACGATAAGGAGAGGGTGGGGTTGTTAATCTGGGAGAAAAGGCTGCTAATTATCAAAACAAGTGAAAAGCATCGCCTTATAAACCCAGGAGTGCCTAACCAGGTGTATGGTGTTTGTGTAATGCTAAAATGTTAAGCTTTTAGGGCAACACCACATATTATGGACAGTGGCCTGTCTCTTCCACGGTCATAGGAACTAATTCAGAGGCGCTCGTAAAATGCGAGCTCTCGCTCTGAATGAGGGTGGCTGCTTCTATCTTCTGAGCCAGCCTCCTGGCCGCTCGCTAGGCTGTGGGTGACCATCGGGGCTTGCGACGAGACCCTTGTGGTAGAGTTTCGTCTACTGCAAGCCCCAGTGAGCTTTCGGCTCTATCAGAGCCGGAAGCTCACCACTGACATCACCAGTGATGTCAGTGGGGCCGCCCCCAAACGGCAGGCGTTCCGACGGGAACGCCTTAGTTTGTGAAGCCACCCCCCCGCCACAACTACAAAATGGGGCGAGCTATCGATCACCATCGACAGCTGCTCCTTTTGTAGTGAGCCCCGGAGCGAGAGAATTTGTCTCTCGCTCCGGGGATTGCGCACGCGCAGTGCGGCCGCTGCGCGTGCGCAGAGCCCAACATCGACCCGCCTGCGTGCGCTCAGGCGCTTGCGATCAGGTCTGAATGAGACCCATAGTGTGCTGGATAGGATCTAACAAACAGGCAGGACTAAGGAAGTCTTTTTGCCAGGAGAACCATATTTTACCCCAGGGGGTCTGTCGAATTGGAGTAAGCATTTGCATGCCATGCAGACGCCAACATACTTTTACATTTGTTAGAAGCAGCAAGGTCTGTAGGAAATCGCCAAGGTCTATAAATGACCAAGGTTGGCCAAGCTGTCTATGGTAACCCAGACTGGGGCGCTAATCGTACAAACCAATAGGTTCAATACCTTAGGTGAGGAATCGAGCAGTCAGGGAATTAGAAACTAAAAAATAATCAATCCAGGACAGGGCGTCATGAATACGGCAGTAGTAGGTAAACTCTATCGGTAGGGTGTCTGAGAAGCCAAGCGTCTGGCAGTTGCCTATTAAGATGACGTAAACCAATTTAAAGTTGTCGAAAAGAGCCTGCAACTGGGGACTGGTGTTCCATACTTTGAAAGCAATTAAGTTAATGTTCCTATCTGTTGTCATGGAGGTGTCGAAACGGCATAAAGATCATTAGCTATGTTCAGGAACAATTGCTTGTCATATGCAGTATAAGTTACAGAGGGCTCTATTTATTTACATTATTTTTAGAAAAATAATGTGAAATAGGGTGTTTTCACACCCTTTTCACATTATTTTAGTATCACCTACAGTTACTAAAGGGCAACTGGAGTAGAATTCGTAAAATTCGACTCCAAGCCCTAAGTATCACTTATTTTTAGTAAGCGATCGCAGGGGGCGAGGCTTAGCAACGGGGGCGGGGCTTGGCGACAGGGGGGGTAGCAGCGGCGGCCAGTCGGCGCATGCGCGTGGCACCTGTCACTGTATTTTTTACGAAAATACCGTGATAAGGCTCCAGAGGGGATTTGCAGGGCCAGAGCTTTCTCGCAAGCTCTGTCTCTGCAAGGGATTTGTAGTAAATTCCTGTGATATTGCCTGAATTCGCAATGCGAATTCAATCGGTAATATCACACTACAATCTGCATTACAAATTCGGATTGTAGTAAATAGAGCCCATAATGTGTAGGGGGTACCATTTATTTTCAACTGAACAATAACATATTGGCCAGCAGGGTCAACCTTTTCGATGTAGTAAATCAAAAGTTTGGCCCCTGCGCACCAGTATGTACACTCCTGATCGAGAATTAAATGAGGCAAATGCTACAACTATCTGTCTAAGCATAGAAAGACAGTGTCACAGGATAAAGGGAGGGGGAAGGGGGAAGGAAAAGGGGGTGGGAGGAACAACACAAGGATTCAAAAACAGCTTGAAACAATATAGTTCTATGAGGAAGGCAATCAACATGAAACAACAATATAAGAATGAGGCGAGGAACTCGCCTACATCCCTGAGACAATATAAAGAGGAGCTAGGGAGTAGAAATCTATGATGAAGAAGCCCAGCCCATCAGAGATAAATTACCACCTCACATTGCATATTGAAAACATAAAATGATACAGTTGGAATATAAATCACACTAAAGAGAATGCAATTAGCATATAACATGAAACAGATATAATCAAGCATGAGGTAAGCTTAAAAACTGAGGACATAAGTACATGCACTACTAGGTTTTAAATTTGGTTATCAAACTCAATGGTCAGTTGGAATAATCCATTGAGTCATGTGTTCCCTTGCTATGAGTCGTCCTCACCTAGAAACGCCAAGGCACCAAAGGCTGAAGTAAAGTCCTTATAGTCCAAGCCATTAAAAATACAAATACGAGCCGGGAAGAGAAGAGCGAATTTCATACAGGAGTCATCTCCTTCCTGGTTCTAGTTACCTCTGCCGAATAGTCCTGGAACAGTAGGAGACTACAGTATGACCAGACCACTCCAGATTTCTGAGCCTCTGAGCAGTCATCCAGAGCAGAGTTTTCTGAGCGTAGTATTAGTATATAATAATGACTGTGCGAAGATGGGAGGAGGATGTTACTCTGGTTGGACCAAGGTGATGGGCATGCTCAACTTCAAAATGACAGAGTAAATCCGGAAGGTCGGACTTGAGGAAGTTATAAAGGGCGAAGTCCTTGAGATCCTCCGCGAAGCCTAACAAATGAAGACTGCTTCCCCTAGAGCGGTTTTCTAGATTGCCGAGCTTATTGTGCATTTAGTTGTGAACTTTTTGTAGGAAAGTAAAATTGTTCCTGTAAGGTAACGATATCTGGAGCGTGTTCTCCAAGCCACTATTTGTTAGCGGTGACTTGGAATGAGGTTTGGGCTAGTTGATTCATTAAGACTGTGATAGCTGCATAAAACTTCAGTTTGTGAGTGAAATGGGGGTTCCATTGTCTCCAGGATAGCCCACACAACGTCTGGGTAGGACACCTTTTTTAGGGAAGTCTGCAGAGAGCATCTCATCCTTTATTGTCTTACGCTCAACTTTTGATCTTTGTGATTTTGCTGGTGTGGGATTCATAATGAATTTATCCATATTAAAAGTATAGTCAAAGCAGGGAGACATCAGAATAGGAAAGGAGATAGGAGGAGATGAAGTGCTGCCAACATCCATATTTAGGCATGCATTACATGTCCTTCAGGAATAGGCAGGTGTTGCCAGAGAGAACTGGGAAAGGCTTTGTGGTATGTTCGCAGTGGACTGGTGGGCCAAAAAGGACAAATACCGTGTGGAGAGATCTTCCAAGATGGCAGCTGTTCAGAAGGAGGGAAGCTCCGAGGAGCAGGCCAAGCAGTCCAGCGCTGGGACCAGCAGGAGATAAGCCACCTGCCGCTGTCTAGAAGCCAGGTGCTGGGGACACCGAGCACACGTCCAATCAGCTGCAGCCACAGCCAGCCAGAGAGCGTCTGCCATCAGTGAGTAGATCGGGAGACTAGACAGCCTCCTGGATCTGAGCAGTGACCAGTCACTGCGTCCACACCTTGAGGGGAGGCGATTAAAGTTAGTAGAGGCGGTTAATGCTGGCCAGGAAGAGCATAGAATGTAAACCAGGGCACTGGTGATCGGGGCTCACTAGCCATGCATCCTCCTCCATAAAAGTTTTTTTTTTTCTTAATTCAGTAAATTTTTACTGAAATTTCCCTTTTCATACAAAAAAACAATAAGTAATTAAAAGTATGGCAGACATGTAGAAACAAATGCGACATACATTAGATATTGGCATAGGGCAGTGTACAAATAATGAAAGACATAACACAGAAAACAGGATATACAATTTAGCCCACATATATTATATATATATTTATTAATACAAAAAAGTGAATTCAGCGCCAGTAAGTAATAGTGACAAGTGTGAACTGTCAAACTGTTAGTATATATTAATGCGGATAAGCCCAAATAGATATATCTATGACTTAGGGCGACAATACCGCTACTAGTGTGTATCTAAAAACAACAGGACTTATAGATATTGAATAAAGTGCATATTAGTGGCAAAGTAGCATATAGAAAGTAAATAAACAAACACCAGTTTGGACCAAACATTGATTAGGAACATAAATACTGCCATTAATGTACATAGGCTAAATGACCTTATGACATACAATCCAATGTCTAGGGACCTAGCTTTTTCCCTAAGGACTATATGCAGAACTCCTATACTTTTCATTCAGATAAGCGATCTCCTCATTTTATTGTATGCGGTTTTTATTGTATTTATGTAATAAGGTTTGCCCTAATTTATATGGGGGAACCGCCTTTTATGAACTCTTCATGTGTTTAGAATAAAATTATCCCTTTTTTTACGTATTGGTATATATAATTTTATTTATTTATAATCACTTATGCACTTTAGGCATTTAGCACTTTACTAGCCATTGGATTGTACGTCATAAGGTCATTTAGCCTATGTACATTAATGGCAGTATTTATGTTCTGAATCAATGTATGGTCCAAACTAGTGTTTATTTATTTACTTTCTATATGCTACTTTGCCACTAATATGCACTTTATTCAATAGGCTATAAGTCCTGTTGTTTTTAGATACACACTAATAGCGGTATTGTCGCCCTAAGTCATTCCCCCCTTTTTTCTTTATATATATATATATATATATATATATATATATATATATAAAAAATATTGTGGGAACCCGAAGGCGCCTTTCGGGCCCACCTAGACTCAGGTGAGTACATAAATATTCTGCCACTACAAATTCCAAATATTTCATTTGCATCTCAAAACAGTATAGAATATCAAGATAAGAAAAAACAAAACATCCACATCTGCCCGGATATACAAAGAGAAAAAAAAAAAAACAGAAACAAACCCCCCAGAAACCTCCACCCTGTATGACCTAACCCCAACCTAGGTATACCTGGATCCCCAACTCCCAGCCCCCAGTCTACACTAAACTACCTATCTAACTAAAAAACCCTCCCCCCCAACCCAAATAGAGGATGTCAGATCAAAATAATTGACAAGGGCAATGCACTAAATGACCCTAAGCTTGGCTAAGCCCAGCTCTCCCGCACTACACGAAAGTGAAATTCCACCCTTAAACAATACTTAAATTGTTACAGACATATATGTACATCAATAGTGAGTAGAAAAAAGTATAAAAGGTGTCCTAACCAGTGAGGCAAAAGGGTGAGTTACATAACATTATCCGGCCAGGCCTCAATCCCTTGAAGAGACAAAAATAGAAAAACAGACCTGTCCCAGCTCACTTGATAACGAGCAAAAGAACACAAAGGATTTTGTAACGACAAGTCCCATATTTCAAGCACTCCCCACATGACCGGATAATGGATCTTTTGAAGGACCGTAGAAAAATTGAAACACTCAGGTAGGAAGCAGTGAAACTCAGGTAAGGTTTCAGCTATTAAAAAGGAGGAATCCAAGACACACTCAGGTACGGGAAACGGGAGGACCTCAGATTCATACATCGAAGGTACATCCGATCCAACCCCTGCGCGAATCTTCAAAGTATCATAGCTAGGAGAAAGGACTTCCATCGCATGGTCCGCAAACTTATTGAGACGTCTCTGAGTAGAGGCAGCAATGGCCTGAAGGATCTGTTGCAGAGAGCTACCCATAATAGAGGTATGCAGCCACGGAGAGAAACAAAGTCACTAAAAGCAGATCCAGGATATGGATCATACTACAGGAACCATACAACTTCAAATTGGGTTTCCTGTTGCACCAGATACCACATATGCCTATATGTATCAATGTCATTAACCCCACATAAGTCACTATCTCTCCTTCGGAAGCGTGGGGGTGCTACAACGGACAATGTGTAATACCACAGACTAATACAAAGAAGAAGGAAATGTCCATTGCAGTGACCTAATCGAAAAATAAAGCATAAAATATAACTTTTATTAATTTATACATAATATACAAGGACTAAAAAGTGAAATATCTAAAAAGGGGGAAATAGTGTGTGTAATATGAATGAGTGTATTAATAAAAAGGCGTACGCTCCTATTCCACTATGTATCCTAATGTTAGTATCAATTGACTGGTTACCATATGTAAGCCAGGATAGGTAAAGACCTAATCACCTTATTACTACGATCCATGCATGGGAATAATGTATGGTCTATATCATGTATAAATTAAGGTTTGCGTGATATAAGGGACCTTATCCCCTTGTAGATATATAATATAGTAAGGTACCTGTGTCCAAATGGAAGCTGAATGGTTTCCCACTATTCTAGGGGGGAGTAATATTTTCCTCTAATATCATAGCCCACGCTACCTAAATTATATTATGGATTGGAGCGTGTGAGGATTGCCATTTCACTGTTCCAAATGGTGAAAATGGAGAATAACTCTCCTATTAGCATTTATTAATAGATTATCACCCAATTCTTATACAGTGTTCATGAGTACTCCACTTTTTATAGTGTTTCTCCACATGTGTACACAAATGTGGTGTTCTTTATTTCTAATATTGACTCTTTGCTGTCTCAGCACATTTATAGTGTGATTCTTCTCTTTATTCGTCACTCTTGCAGTGACAAAATTTAGTGCTTATATCCTAAATATTCAACCACATTTATACCCCTTTTACACCAGAGCAAAAACCTGGGTTTTTGCTGGGTCTACCCGGGTCGCAGCTCAGTGTAAAAGGGTCCCTGAAAAATAACCTGAGTCAAGTGACCCTGCAATCCAACCCAGGTAGCTACCAGGGTTGGACCCAGGATGGACCCAGGTAATGGTGCAGTGTAAACGGTGCAACCCGGGTTATCTGATCTGGATCATGCCTAAAATGAGCGGATTGGTGGTTGTGGAGCATTCACCTCCCACTTTTTATGACCTCACAGGTTTAGCAGGGCAGACCTCAGTTCAGTGTGAACAGGGCTGACCTTTGAGTAACCCAGATCAAAGGTGCAGTGTAAATGGGTCTGACCAGGGTTGGAACCATGTCCAAAAACCCAGGTCGGACCTGGGTTTTTGGTGGAAAAGAGGTATAAGTGTCTTATAGCTCTTAATATAGATATATGTCTCCCACACAATTTCTAGCTTTATTCCATATGATTTATAACATACATACTCCCATCAATCTATATGCAAGTGTTGCTGGGAAATAATTTATGCAGATAGTGAGTATCTGTCATTCTCACTGTCCTGCTGTATCTACCAATGTCTCTGTGCTTAAGTGCATGTCCGGGGGGTCCCTCTGTGATATGGCACTGCACCAAGTTAATGTGTCATCAGTAATCAGAGCATTTAATTACATTGGTATATTTTTCACCTTTTATTTTATGCCTTAATTTATACATGATATAGACCATACATTATTCCCATGCATGGTTCATAGTAATAAGGTGATAAGGTCTTTACCTATCCCGGCTTACATATGGTAACCAGTCAACTGATACTAACATTAGGATACATAGTGGAATAGGAGCGTACGCCTTTTTATTAATACACTCATTCATATTACACACACTATTCCCCCCTTTTTAAATATTTTGCTTTTTAGTCTTTGTATATTATGTATAAATTAATAAAAGTTATATTTTATACTACAGGAACCACCAGCCCAACAGGAGAAAGCAACCAGCGGCAAGAATGCGGCGGCTAGTACACCAGAGCTCACCAGATCAGGCCACAGAGGAGAAGGGTCAACAGCAGACAACAGGTAGCCGATATGCAAGAGGATCCCCGGAAGAAGAGACCATCGGACTGCCGAGACAGAGGAGCAGTGCACCCGCAGCACCAGTGACGCTGCACAAGCAGGAAACCTCAGGAGGCAGCCACAGATCAGAGCAGTCTCAAAATGGCTCAGCGGGTCCCACACCGCTTGGGACGATCCAGACAGGATTAAGGAGGAGCAGGGAGCAACCACGCAGCACAGTCAGGTAACCGGATATCACCGCCAAGGACTGGGAGAGAGCCGTCAGCCGGATACAGCAGAGAAAGACAGCCACTGGAACTAGGAGCACCACAGCACAGGATCCGACCGCAGAGACCACCAGGCAGCAGGTAAGTGGACACTGGATGGGAAACACACAGGCGATGCAGAAGGTAATATCACACTGGTATATCCAAATTGAAGCGGGTAGATCCACCTGACCAGGATATTTAATCAGGATAAAGCGGGAGAGCTGGCAGAGAGCGTCCTACACCATGCTACTCCAGGCCACGCCCCCACACCATGCTACTCCAGGCCACGCCCCCCACACCATGCTACTCCAGGCCACGCCCCCGACACCATGCTACTCCAGGCCACGCCCCCCACATCATGCTACTCCAGGCCACGCCCCGAAAATCTGGTCCATAAAAGATATTTTTAATTACAAAATTATGCAGACACCTGTCAAATATATCATCTGTCACTATTAATAAGCTGCATTTCAGCTACTCTATCCACTAAAATAATCAGGAAGGATGGAGCATATTGCAAACCAGACACTGAAGGGTATATTTATGAAAAGTCGATTTTAATCCATTTTAAAATTGATCTAAATCAAATCAACAGTGATGTTGTATTCTGGGGCTAAATCACACATTTACTAACCGACCGTGTTTTTTTAAATGTTAGTAAATGTGTGATTTAGCCCCAGAAACACAACATCGATGTTGATTGATTTGGATCAATTTGAAAATCGATTAAAAACTGACCTTTAGTAAATATACCTCTAAGTTTTCTGCAGGGCGGACCAGTTAACATCTTAAATAATGACACGTGACAACCGCAAATGATACAGCTCTGAACTGAAATCAATGCAAACATCAAGTTACTATGGAGAATAAACTAGGCAACACAAACGACACAAGCAGAAATTGCTGCTCGACATAAATATGGACCGGCAGGACTTTAATAACAAAGAGACATCAAACTGGAAGAATACAATTCAATTTGCACTTGAGGAGATTAAGCGGAGAGCAGCGACATAACACACGCATAAAAAAAATAGCTTTGCCAGTTCAATGCTATTTAGTCTGTATGATGCATGACCTTGAGAAAGCCAGAGAGAGACACAAATATTGTCAGCACGAACATTACAGCTCCCTGGTCACAGGAGCAGCGGTACAGGGAAATGCCTCAGGAAGATAGCGCCATTCGCAGCGTACAGGTTATGTTTATAAGATGCAAAGGTAAACAACGTTCCCCAGCCGAGATACCAACAACAGCGCACGCCAACATTGCAGCGTGATAAGTAATAAACAAGGAGGAATGTAAGCGGAGAACGCAGGAAGGCAGCAATTATATTTCTATGCAAGGTTTTAATTTCACTATATTTATCATTAAAATGATTAAAAGGGAAAAAACACAAATTATTCTGTACAAATTACATGTGTGCATTTTTTATATTTTTTTTTTACCTAAGAACTCAATCTTTTCAACTAATATTTCCCAAGTATTTTTTTCCTTCAGTAGCACCAATATTAAAAGTATATTCCCTCATGCCACTTTACGCTATAATGTTCAGTCAGGCATGGGCGCCAGGATTTTAGTATTCAACTAGCCGCACGAATTTCAGCAGCGGTAATTTTCAATAGAAATTAACTAAGCTTTAGTCCTCGTAGCCGCTGAGCCGATGCAAAGTTCAGAAAAATCATCAATTAAAGCTAAAAGTGTAAGGACTTTGTTCAGAACCCCTGGGACATTCACCCTTCCCCCATAATGATTAATTGGGGGATCAGTATGTAATGGTCGGCGGTTCAAATCCCGACAGCGGAAGCCCGGCAGGGGTGAAGATCCTGACAGCTAAAAAGGTGAGTATAACTAACCCTATTCTCCCCCCTAACCCTAACCTCACCCAGGGGGTGGCTATCCCTAACCTTCCCCTAGGGGGTGCCTAACCTTCCCCCGGGGGGTGCCTAACCTTAACCTTCCCCCAGGGGGTGCCTAACCCTAACCCCCTTTCCCCTAGCCTAGACCTAACCCTCCTGGGGGGGTGCCTAACCCTAAGTCCCCCCGGGAGCGTTAAAGCCCAACACCCCCCCCTGCGCGGCTGTCCGCGCCTAGCTTACCTTCGTTGGGTATGACGGGCGCCTAATGACAGGCGTTGAAATCCCGACGCCTGTCATTAGTACCTTGCCGGGATTTGACAGTCGGGAAGCCGGCGGTCGGCATTTCGACCGTCGGCTTCCTGACTGCATCCCTTAATTAGGCAATTTGAAGTTTTCAATTAGCTTAGTTATGACAAAAAAGGGGATTTAGTACTCGCACAAGAGCAATTCGATTATTATAATTTTTTTAATCCAGGCATTTTTATTTATTTTGCAGTAAATAAACAATAAACTACAATACAATTAACATATACATATACATGTGTGGTCTCCTTATTAAAGTTTGTCTGATAAACACTTCAAAATATTGAGTTTACAAAACATAATTTGAGCATAGACTTTAAAGTACAATGCACAATTCACGTATAGATAAATCATCAGAGGTCATATAATATATACAAATAAATCAGGCGCTCTCTGGCACCTCCAGTGGATTAGTTATTGAATCACAGGCTCACGAATTTACAGTCGGCCACAATTAAATAGATATTACCATATGCATCGTGACATATAGGTTAACCAGTATTTATAGGTCTCACAAAGTTCCATCCCCACAAAGGTCCATGGGAGGAGGAGCTGCTGTGGCTGGGCATGCCCACCAGCAGTGATTTTAGTTACTGCCCGCTGCCCCCACTGTCTCAGCCACCCGATCCTGCTGCTGCCAGCTGTATGAGCTGCCGCCCAATCAGAGCTGTGCTGAGAGCTCCAATCGCGGTAGGACAGCAAGAGCAGAGGTGCCGTCCACCTGTCCAGTCCCACCATTGCCCGCTGTCAAGCTGACTTGGAGTGCATGCCCCTAGGCATTCCAAATGCCCTAGGCATTTGCCTAGTATGTCTATGCCTGGGGCCGGCTCTGTTCGTGAGCCACGGTCTCGTTTACAGCAGTTGGATTATTTACATATTATTATATACTGCACCCATACATAAGGTCTAATTGATATATATTTAATTTCATGTGGGAGGTACACCCTAGAATAAATATCACATACAAGATAAAAGGGGTAGTACATGTATTCTAATGTGGGGCACTGAAATAAGCAGTATCTCCTAAAATGTGACATTTATTACATTAATTAAAAGCAAATTATAACAACAGAATGTGAAGTGATATGTCACGTGTGTAATATCGCTTTTATACCAAAAAGCCGGGTTTGACCCGGAGGTTGGAACAGGCCAATAGAACATCGACAAGCAATTGTGCCTCGATGGTGACCCCAAGTTGTGATCTGGGTTGCAGCGCTGGGATTACGCAAATGCAAATATTTCTGTATTTGCATTTTAAATGGACGGAATTTCACAGTCACTTGTGTGCGTCTGTAAATTCCGTCCATCTCTGAATCAGGCCTTTTGTGTGCACATGAAAAGGGGGAAAGGCCACACATCATGCCCCCATTTCATGTCACACTAGACGTGTGTAAATCGCTTCCCCAGACCCTCAGAACAGGTGAGTGTTCCGTCCCTAGCTCTCCCCCCGAAATACAGGATTAGTCCTGACAAAATTGGGATGGATGAGGAGGTATGCATACATACATAGGGCAGGATGTATCAAGCATCGCATGTGAGGGCTTCCAGGTTTATGACCCGGGGGTCCTACAGCAGATGCACGGCCGCGGGGGACACTGGGAGGGACCCTATTGGATCCCTTTTGGGGAGTTATGGGGAAAGAAGCCCATAGGCTTGTATAGACAATGCCATCTATAGAAGGCTTTGCCTATCTAATACAAGCTCCAGAAATTTCTGCTTTCCAGAGCTTGAAACATATGGGGAATGCGGTCGAACATCCGAAACCAGTAGTTTTCAGAGTTTTGACCACACTTTTTGCCCATAGACACACACATACATACAGTCACACCACACATATATACAAATACATAGTAACCCACATACACAGTCACACTTATTCACTCAGTCACACACATACATACTTATTCACACACATACAAACACACTTATTCACACACACACACATACAAACACACTTATTCACACACATACAAACACACTTATTCACACAGTCACACACTAATGCACAAACTTAAGCCGCATACACAGGGGACGATGTGCTGTATGAACGATATTGGTGAAAGATTTCCCTTGAACTCTCTGTAACGCAAGACAAATGATATTGGGTGTACACACTGACAGATATCTCTCAGTGAAGTCATCCTGCCACATCTCTGAACAGGCAATTCTTGACGATATCATGCAAATTGGCCTGCATGTACGGACGACCAAAGATCTCGCTATTGTCCAGCGGGAGCGCTCATCGTTGGTCGTTCACTGCATACATACTGAACGATATGAACGATATATCGTTGAGCGATATCGTTAACGTTCAAAGATATCATCTCATGTGTATGCCCCATTACATACAGTCACGCACTTATACACATACAGTCACGCACTTATACACGCAGCCACACAATAATACACAGACTTACATATATAAACACATACATACTGTCACAAATATATACGGATACACACTCATAGTTACAGACACACACATTTATACACAGACATACATACAGTCACAGACAGACAATATAGTAGGCCCCTCCTCACCCTCTCAACTGACAGTGTACACTACACTCAATGTCTGTAGGAAAGTAGTTCCTCCGTCCCCTCCTCTTTCCCCCATGCTGCTGGCCTGGCACTGATTGTCGTGTAGCCCCGCTCCTTACCTGACTCCACCTACCTCCCTTTTAGCTTCCTCCTATAGCTTGAAGTGCTGTCCCGCAATCAATGGCCAGGGGGTTCCCCAGAGAAGGGGGGCCCAGCGTGAAGTGCCCCCTGTGCCCCCCTACTTAATCCGGCTCTAGTGATTGTGCCCACCTGGGCAGTTAGCTAAACTGATGTCATACTCAAATAATGTTCATCTATGGAGATATAGGCAGCTGAATTGCAGATTAAGCTCTACACTAGGGTTTCCCAAACTCGGTCCTCGGTCCACAGATGGTATAATCACACTGACTGAGGTACTAATTAAATAACATATGCTTAAGCATAGCTATCCTTAACACTTGGACCGTTAGGATGCCTTGAGGACAGAGGGGCTAATTCAGCATTTCACGCAAGTGCAATGCTGAAAGCAGATTCCGGATTATCGTGAATCTGCGCGTTCGCAGGACCCATTCTGCGAGTGTGCAGAATGGTCCTGCGTAATTGTACGTAGCCCCTTCAATACCTCTGACTGATTGACAGGCAGAGGCATTTAAGGGGCGGTGTGGGGTTGGCCGGCGTTCCCGGAAGAGTGTCTGCCCCGTTTTTTTGGGAGTGGTAAGGAAGGGACTGCGCAGACGGATGCAGTTTCCAGGCCTCGCAAGCCGGCCCAACCCGAGTACGCTGAGGCTTATTCAGCTGGCCGGCAGCCCGGTTTAAATCAATGAACACAGCTTGAGACATACCTCGGTCGCAGAGCTGGGATTGCAAATGCAGCCATACACCTCCTACAGCATTTGCTTATTAGCAAGGACGGCATTGCAAAGCTGCACGCTATTCCGTCCGATGCTGAATCACCCCTAGAGTTTGGGAAAAACTGCTCTATCCGACAGATTTTTTTTACCTTGTGAAAAAAGTAAAAGCAGGTACGTCTTAGGAACGTCTTAGGACTGCAATTTTTGAAATCGGTGCCAAAAGCTGTACAGGCCTGTCCCCCCCCCCCCTCCCCCTCACTGCTCTGCACAGCTCCCCTGATCCACCCTCCAGTAATAATGGACCACATTTCACATAAAACCATGGTGCAAGAAAGTACAACAAAACCCCCCTCCCCTAATGGTTACACCATTATCCCTCTGAAGCCGCTCCGCAATCCCTGGAGACGCATAGACCCTACTACCGGAGAGCTCTATTCAGCTGGAGATAGGAGACAGTAGACAGCTGGGAGGTACTGGAGGATCAGCGTAGACTGGGACAGACAGCAGGGATCAGAGCAGGCCAGGATGGAAAGGAGTCATCAGCACAGGCCGGGATGGACAGAAGCACAGCAGTCACCGCAGGCAACACTCCTGTGCATGATATGAACACTGCAGTACTATAGGCACGAATCTCCGCCAGAGCTGATGAGGATCTGCTTCCTCAGTCACTGCAAAATCTGGTAGCCAGGCAGCAAAATCTTGTAGCCATGGCGACCTGGTCCCCGGGATTTGTCGAGCCCTGTCCTAGATCCAACACAGCAACAACCTGAACATTGCTGATGGTGCACTGAGGAGTCAGTGACCGTTGCACCCACCCCCCACTAACCAAAGTTAGTCTGACATATATGCCAACCTTCAGGGGACCCGAGTCTACTTGACATGGAATGACTCTAGTAAAAAAAAACAATAAAAAAAAACAAATTTCTAATCTGAAGCCCCTTTGTCCTGAGATATCAGCCACACGCACCACATTCTGTTTGGCCAGGTCTTTTGTCAGGCACGGAGAAGTGGGCTGAGCAGTGGTGGTGCACACAAGAGGTCACTGAAGCTGCTTGGTCATCAGTGCTGGACCCAGGTAAGCTCGGGTTTGGAGTTTTACTTCGTGTATTACACCCAGAACGGAATTTTTGCTCTTGGATGGAATTATCCTTTCAATAATGCATTAAATAAGTATCCCAGAAACAAAACAATGAACACAGCCTGATACATAACTTGGAAACACAAAGTTTGCCAACTCAACTATTAAATGCAATTCACTGAAGATACAGCTTTCAGATGAATGACTGTGTTACCTTTTCTACCGCTTCAGCTTTTTCACGCTCCAGTGTCTTTTCCTTATGTTTTTCTGCTCTTAATGCGGCTGTTGATGTCGCTTTCAAAGACATAAAGTCTAAGGTCATCCACTCGTCCCTCTGAAATGGAAGCGCAGGTTCATTTAGCATTACAAAACATACAGTCGATCTTTGGTCTCATGGGTAAATAGCTTTAGCAGACCACACAAAATCTGTCAGGTGCCTAAGTGGCTGCTGCGTCAATAGCACATCGCCAGCATCCTAAACTATGCACAATTCTCACGTAAGAGACAGGATATACATAGGGCTTGATTCACTTGGATGTGTACGCCACACATGACTGGGAAACAATGACATTTTATTGTGAATAAATTAGATATACAGAAAGTGAGACACTGGGGAAGCTTTCCACCAATCAGGCAGCAGGCACTGAGACGATGTCATCGCAAATACAGTAAGCTACTGCTGCGGTTTATGGTGACCTTTCAAATGTTGCAACAATGAGGTCAGCAATAGGGCGACTTGCAGAGAGGGCATCTATAGGTCTCTTCCATGTTACCGGAGGCACAATTAGCGCTTGCAAGTGCGTCGATGGCCGGGCAGTGCGCACGCGTGAACCCTGTAGCAAGTGAATTTTCACTTGCTGCGGGACTCACTACACGACAGGGCGGCTGTCGACTGTGAATGACAGCTCGCCCCGTTTTGTAGGCGTGCAGGGGGGTGGCTGGACAAACGTTGGAGTTCCTGAAGGAACGCCTGCCATTTGTGGGCGGCCCTACTGACATCACCAGTGATGTCAGTAGTGAACTTCCTGCTCTATTAGAGCAGGAAGTTCACTGGGGCTTGCGGTGGACGAGACCCTACCACAAGGGTCTCGTCGCAAGCCTGATGGTCGTGATAATCGCGACCATCGCCAGGCCGCCCGCTAAAGCTGTGGGTGGTCCTCGCTGTGCGTCCTCATACTTTATTCCTGTATTTGTGTTGTAAATGCACAGAGCTATATACTACACAAATAGAAAATAGAGAGGCAATTCAACTGAATCCTATCAGCTGCATGTGGCATATATTTGCCTGAACAAATTGGTATAGTGTTAATACATATCAATTGTTTATGGTTAGTTGTTAATTTGGAGATTTGAATAAATGTACACTATAGTTAGTATTACTCCTCTTAAATCACCCTCTTAGTTATGACTATACATGATGAATATGCCATATTCCTCATGGAAATCCCTTTTATGTACATACTTCATATCTGTGTTATGGAAAGATATAATTCTGATCACATATTTATAATAGTATACATCAGTTCCACTCCTCACGGATAGTGTTATATAACTTTTCCTCATCAGGTCACTGACCATATATAATATAATAAAATCCTTCACAAATGCACATTCAGGCCGAAGTCTGTACTTAGAGTGAGGTGATTTAGTATTATTAGACTGTCTCGATATTATTACATACTAATACACAATATATCTCTATTGTACTCTATACACAATATATCTGTATTGTACTCTATACTCTATTATATTTTATTGTCTCTCTATTCATTGTTCACTTCAAATTTTAAATATGACTCTGCTGCTATTAGGGGCTTTATTCTCTATAGCCCTTATCCCTTCAGCTGTACTCTGTATATTTTAGAGGAGAGATGTTTGGCAACAATGTTGCTGTTATCAATTAAATTGTAACTTGTGTAGCTAAAAGCTCAGGTCTAATTACACCTATTATACGGTGGTGGGTTTCACTTTACCACCCCGCTATCACAATATTCATATTATATTACAACATCACAATTAATTCTTTGAGGCGCACACAGCGAGCGTGCCGATGCGCGTTTCGCTGTTGTGAGCTTTGTCAAGGCAGCGTGAGCAGTGTCAACACTGAGGAAATTGACATCTTGAATGTCGACATATTGACTATAGCAAATCAGTTTTAAGTATATTGGTAAGTTTTAGAAATGTTTCTAGTATGTGTTAATTGCAAAAAGCAGTTACAGTCCACAGTGTTCTACCCAGAAAATTTTGCCAGCCGGGTGGCATCAAGATGTAGCCAGGCGATAGCCTTTACAACAATGCAAATGGTGAAATCCTGATCTTATATTGAAGTGGTGTTAAATTCAAAACTTAGCGGTCCAGTTGTCTTTGTTGTAATCAAAGACTGTAGGATCTGGTCCCACTAGTGATCATCAGGTTATGTAGTGTGCTCGGCTTCATGCGGTTCCTTAAACAGGTTCTAATTCGTTTACAGTAGAAAATCCTTAGAGCTGACCAGATATTGCCCACTTTTTTTTTTTAGACACAAATACATATTTAAGAGCGGCCAGATACTGCAGACTTACCATCTGGACATAGATAGTAGTGTTCACTAAAGGTACAGCGGCAGGCAGGGCGCCGGACCTAGAGCACTTCTGCGCGCCCCCGAAAAGGGGGTGTGGCCAATTAAAAGGGGGCGTGTCTTTATTACACGTCCCCTTTCCGTCACTCTTGGGGGCGTGCCCGACACTTACGGACATGCCGGGCAGCCCCCAAGCACCGCTGTCACATGCGCCCAGCGCCCATTCACTGGCGGTAACCGCTTCTCTGCCGCAGGCTGTTTAAGCGGGGCGCCGCGCTGGAGGCCAGGGTGCTTTCTGCCCTTCAAAAATAGGGCAGGGCGCAGTGCCCCGCTGAAATGACTTAGCCGGAACTCTAGCTAGACAGCCCCTCTTGCTGGCTGGACAGATGGCAGCGCTGCCCAGATACTGCCCCACTTGCTATCTGGACTGATAGCCAGCCCAGATACTGCCCCTCTTGGTGGCTATACACAGATGGTAGGGCTACACAGATACTGCCCTACTTGCTGGCTGGACTAAGAGCCAGATCAGGTGCTGCCTCACTTGCTGGCTACACAGAAGGCCCAATAATAAACAACGCTCTGGCTAGACACAGATGGTGACACTGCCCAGATACTGCCCAACTTGCTGGGTACACATAAGGCCCCGTAACATACACGCGGCTGCAGAGACTGGATGCAGGCAGTCCACTCTCTTCACTGTTCACCAATGACTGTTCCCATCAGCAACCACAAGCTCTTTCTTTTACTCTGGGGGGAGGGGGGGGGGAATCCATTCTGACTTGCAGCCTGACGCTGCCCCGCACTGTGACGTGGCCAATGAGTCATGCCACAATGACTTATCTATAAGAAATGTCAGTGCTGTGCGACTTTTGATCTGACTTACTATGCGATCAGCATTTGAGCTGGTCTAAACCAGTAGTTCTCAATCATATTCCATTTGGGTATCACCCAAGAGCCCACTTTGCATTATTTGTACCTGCAGCATTTACAAACCAATACATTTGTAATGAATATAATTGGTATACATGTCTAGGCACTGCTATAGATAGAAGCAATAAATCTGCTATAGTTAAGATTTAAAACAAAAAACAAAACATGAATTGTACAGTAGTGTCCTCATACAGCACCCCCCGCGAGAATCCTGGTGCGAGTGAGCACCAGGTTTCATGTGACTAGGCAAGCGCTGAGCGTCTTTTTGAAGTATTTTTTGCCCTAAAATGTGTCTCAGAGCCGTGTTCAATTAGAGTGGATCCGAGATACTTTTCCGCCTCCCAAACTTTTCGCCTACATCGCGTCTTTTTTAGGCGGAAAAGTATAGCGGCCGTGCCCGATAAAGCCCCCGTATTCAATATGGAAGTACGCGAAAACGGGACCCGGCGAAACTTGAACAGGTGGAAAATACTGTCAGATTTGGGGAAATCAGCCTGACACCCCCCAAAAGATGCTCTGACATGGGGGTTCCCTATGTAACCCCCGATTTGGCTTGCTGAAGGTATTTGGTGTTTTTAAACGGGTTCAATAGCTGCTAAATAGCGTTTTTCTATATGTGGTGCAGAATAGTATTCAGGAGTATTTTTTCCAGAAAATAACTTATCCCAGCAAATTTGGGGTACTTGAAATTGGGGGTCAGCATATTTTAAAGTTGCTAAAGTGAAGTCGAAAAAATTGTGAAAAATCCACCTGCTGCAAGCACCGGCAATGAAAAAAACACTTGGGGCATACTTGGGAACCCCCACCAGAGTCAAGTTCACTAGTTTTTAACTTTGTCCCCCAACATTTTTTTTTTTTGCCCCCAAATTGAAAGCGATTTTTTTTTTGGGGTGTTCTTAAGTGTTTTTGTTTTATTTTTTGACACAGTATACCTTTGGGGGACTGCATGAAGGCTGCACGGGGGTTCCCGCAATGTTGCACCCCAAAACCCCAATTCTGCACTTTTTTTCCGCCTCCTATTCATAGGCGATACTTTACCGCCTATTGAATACAGGGTAAAAGCCAAACAGGCGAAAATGACGTCATCGGCGAAAAGTTTTCACCAAAAACACGCGAAAACGGCTTTTCGCCTCAAATTGAACACGGCCCTTAGTAGCAAACTGATGTGACAAACCGCTTCACAAGACTGAACGTATTAATTTGATATGTGACAATTGTATATCTGTGCGCGGTTGAATCTGCATACGAAGAACAATTGACTGTGGCGTGGAAAATGGCGTTGGCAGCTGCATCGTAGCACTTTGTATACAGATTCAGACAGATATAGGTGCGCACATCAAATTAATCAGTGCAATTTTATTAAGCGGTTTGTCGCATCCGTTTGTGACTAAGACGCATTTTTAGATAAAAAAAGACGTTTGGCGCAAGCCGAGTCAGATTGGACCTGGCGTGCAGAGAAGGGCTTTTTGGCGCGACTGCAGCCAAAACAGAGAGCACAAATGTACATAGATATTTCTATATAAAATATAGTCCATACAGATGTCTCCTCATACACATAGCATCTTTGCGCCATATGGTGCGAGACGCTTGGCGCGACTGAGACACTCCTGCCCGGCTATGAAGCATGCTTTTTCCACAAATAGTGCTCTAAGTTGCATCTCATCTGCTAGGTTGCGACTTTTGTTGCAAAGAAATTGATACAACATAAGTAGCAGATTAAGCATAACGTAACCTTATGGCAGGAATAGCAGAGTTTGCTTGTATAGGAGTCTTTTTTTTTTATTTTTTTAAAGATTTGCAACTTAGTCGCACACACATGGACAAGTACCACACGCCTCAGGGGTCAGTGGACGCTAGCAATGTAGTTTTGTTGTTATAGCAGGATGCAAATTTTAAAAAAGGAAGCTCGCCGTGGCTAATTGACAAGGACCCTGGCTAGCCAAGAGGGGCTTTTTGGCGCACCTAGGGCAAAGGTGCACAAGGACACATCTGTATACTTTCTTTTACAGGGATAGACTTTATACATTTGTTATTCAGGCTTGTACAAGTACCCCCAAACGTCACAGCGAGTAACCCAAGTTGAGAACCACCGGTATAAATGTACATGCAGACAGCATAACATGAAGACATACAATACAGGTGCGCAGAACCATACACAACTTAAAAAAAAGTTTTATCTTGAGAATATATTTAATCATACACAAACTATTCACATGTACTTGTATAAAGACAAACAGTTATAAATGAATAATATTTTTTGGAAAGTACAAAAAAAAAAAAAAAACTAAAATTGAATGATGGAGAATTGGACCCATATGTTGCTAGGAAAACATGTACCAGGGGCATTGGCGCAACTAATCATGGAATCGGCTAGCCAGCACTGAGAACACCTGCGCCCATCAGTTCAATGGGACATTCGGTTCGTGGGCCCAGATGGCTGTGTGCTATTAAATTCCTAGATGAGGAGGCAGCTAGGACAAACCATGGCTGGAAAACAACTTCGCATTGGCGTGTGAAGCAGATGAAACACTGAGACAATAAGTCACTTTTCATCTTAGTTTAATTAATAAAGGAACAAAGTAGAAGCAAGGTGTCCTTCAGAAACCGGTCGAAACTGTACTTCATGCCGTCAAAGGTCTTCAGCATAATATGATGTATTGGGTGGAAACATTAATTGTGCAATTTGTGTTTTATTTAAATAGCGGATATTGCAGATCTGTTACTGAAACCCCCCCCGCCCTCCCCCCTCATTTCTACCAAACTCAGTAGTTAGAGAAAGAGATTTATGCCAAATGAGATGAACGGGAGAAGATCCTCATTGACAGCGCAGAACCTAGAGATCTAGGGTCTCCCCCAGATGTACTTTGTAAGGCGCTGCGGAACACTTGTGGCGCCATATAAATAAATGATAATAATAATAATAATAATCTGCTACGTCCTAAATTTGGGTTTGTCAGCCTAATCCCCCAGTCTTTATCCTGTTAGTGTTCCTCAATGCTAAACTAACCGCAAAATTAGGCTGCTTTTATTATTATTACCAGTTATTTATATAGCGCACACATATTCCGCAGCGCTGTACAGAGAGAATATCTTACCATTCACATCAGTCCCTCCCCCAGTGGAGCTTACAATCTTTATTCTTTACCACATGCACACACATACACACAGGTTCATTTTTGTGGGGAGCCAATTAACCTACCAGTATATTTTTGGAGTGTGGGAGGAAACCGGAGCACCCGAAGGAAACCCACGCAAGCACAGGGAGAATATACAAACTCCACACAGGTAGGGCCGTGGTGGGAATCAAACCCACGACCTCAGTGCTGTGAGGCAGTAACGCTAACCATTACACCGTCTGTGCTGTTATGTTCCATCTTAGGGTTTTACATGTTGCAGGCAGCCATGAGAGGTCCCAGGAAATCCCAGCTGCTTCCTACCGCCTTCCTATCATCCTCCCTGCTACATAAGCGTCTGGTAAGTAAAGTATTTCTGCCTGACATTGGGAAGGGTAGTGGTGCGACAGTTTTAATCGCGAATTAGAAATTAAGATCTTTAAATGGGCCGTTTAGTAGTTACATGTAGCAGGAACTGCCCCTACTGCATGCATAAAACATCTTCCTGTACATTATGGTACTTTAGGGGTTTTTTTGCCTTATAAATTCCATCACATGGGAACGATTCAATTGTTTTTTAGGCGTGCTAATTAATGGGTATCTAATATAGCAAATCAATTGTTTGGGTGCCCATTAATTAACACGCTTGTCGCGTTCCATCAGACCAGGTTTAGCCACGTAACATGGCTAAACCCATCTATAGTCCTGGTAAGGGCGCCCAAACAAACCACGGACTTATCGCACATTTCTGCTCGTCACCTCAGTAGGGTGTGAGCAGAAATGTCGGTGGAGCCGGCTAACGCGCCTGAACGGAGCAACAATTGAATTGCTTCGTCAGGCGCCCATCAATCACAACCGTGGGCACTAACAATTGTATCGCCCCCCTTTAAGTCAAATGAGAAATCCATAAAAGAAAATATATATATATATATACACACACTGAGGAGGCCTGTAAGACAAAAGGGAAAGGAAGGTCCACAAACAGCTTCTCAGACTTTGGTACTGCCCCTTTAAGTGGGATGGCTGCGCTGCCAACATAGTTATCATATATTGGGGTCTATTTTCTAAGCAGTGTTAGGAGTCAGAGTGAAAAGTGATAAGAAAGTGATAAGGTGCAAGCCAATCAGCTCCCAATTGTCATTTTTCAAACAGCTTGTGAGATGACAGTTGGGAGCTGATTGGCTGGCACCTTATCACTTTTCCCTCTGTCTCCAAACACTGCTTAGTAAATAGACCCCGTTGTCTCAAGGCGATAAATAAACTGCAAACTGTGGTTCTTAAAATGTTATTACTTTCTAAATAATTGGATATGGTAGGACAGGAATACGTCCTATATACTGACTGCCAGCAGTTAAGCAGCACTCTCCTGTCACCGCATGACCGTTTGTCGATAAAGCCAATCAACAGGAGTCTTTGAGAAGTGCAGCACAATGGTCAATATGACCAATACATTTAAATTCAATAATCTTCAGTGTAACATTGTTTTGTCTTATATACAAATAAACCATTTATATGTTAGTATCAGGGGCGTATCTACCCATTGGCCAGGATGGCACTCGCCAGGGGCGCCGACCAAAGGGGGCGCTGTCCGGCAGTGCCACCAGTAGCCAAGGGGTGGACAAGTCCCCCGGCCCCACAAGTGTAGGGCAGACCACAGTGAGAGTGGTCTGCCCTACACAGTTTACAAACAGACAGCCGCCAGCACTGGCTGTGTGTTTGTAATAGCAGCCAGCTAATGAGACTCAGACAGACTCTCATTTGCTGCTGCGTCGTCCACGGAGGGAACCGGCTGGAGCTCGCTAATGAGCTCCGTGTGCCGGCTCCCCCCGCAGCATGTGACGGGAGAGACGTTATACGTCATGACATCTCTCCCATGCAGGAGAAGAGCGTCTGGGACTCAGAGCGGACAGCGGCGGTCGCGTCAGGAGCGGGGATCAGGTACGTTGAATTTTTTTTTGTTCTTTGTGTGTGTGTTTGTGTGTGTAAGCCTGGCACTACAGGGGGGGCACCCGTTACTGGGGGGCACTGTATGGGTGTGGCCACTACTGGGGGTGGCCACTACTGGGGGCACTGTATAGGGAGGGGGACTACTACTGGGGGCACTGTATAGGGGGGGCTACTACTGGGGGCAATGCAGCATAGGGGGGATTACTATTGGGGCACTGCATAGGGGGGGTGGGGGGCACCAGTCCATTACATTGCCAGGGACGCTTGGATCACTAGATACACCGTGGTTAGTGGGTATCAAGAGTCATAGAAACTGTCCCAGCCCCTATCTGTATCTAATACAGGACAGTGATATAAGAACCACACAGTTTCCTTGGTAATGAAGCAGTAAAATACCTCAGCTGATGGGCCGGTTTCTTTTGCAGGAGGCTCCACTTGGACTTTCCAGGCCTTCTTCTCGCCAGCTGGTTGGGAAGGGGCTGCTACGACCCATTCTCCCTCCGAATCCTGCAAACAGAAGACCAATTACTAAATGACAACAACCAAGTGAAGATGGCAGATACATTTCCTATAATCCCCTGGGAGCTACGGACAAAGAGTTTGGATCATTTGTGGTTATGAAGAAGCAGCAGACATTTTGGAAATTGAAATCATATTCAGGGAAATTTACGTGTGCAGATGCTGTAGTAGATTTAATAAGCAATGTAAGAAAACAAATAGGGGGGAATTCAATTGTGTTTTTCGCTCCGGATTTCCCGTCTACGGTGACGGGAGATCAGGGGAGGCAATATTCAATTGTTTTGGTTGATGATGCATTTTCGCGCATGTCGCACCCAAAAGCACCAGGGTTAGTTGCGTAAAGCCTTTCAACCCGTGTAAAGATCTCGTTAGCGCGGTCAAACGGCAGTTTGGGCGCCCAAAAACCAGACAGGCAGCGAGCAGAAATCTGTGCGCCCGTGGCATTCGCGCCCGTTCGGAGCAACAATTGCATTGCTCCTTCAGTCACCCATTACTAACAGCGAAAACAAATGAAATTTCCCCCGTAGATTTTTTTAGTAGAGGCAGCCAATTTGTTGACTAAAATAATATTAAGGAGAATTTACATGTGCAGATGGTGCGTAATATAATTAATAAGCAATGTAAAGGTGCGTATCCACTACACAAGAGTGGAACGACTGCATGATTGCAACATCGTAATCGTGCAATCGTTCTCCAACCTGTGCAGTGGATAATGTGCCCACACTGAACGATATGTCATTCAGTGCAGGCACCCTCCCTCATCCCCGAACATGCGCAACCTGACGTTATCAGCAAGTTGGCCTGCATGGTCAGGCGATGATAGATGTCAAAAACGGAATGGGATTGTTAGGCCAGCGGCTGTTTACATCCCGAAAAGGCTAGCCCGGCAGGACGGAATCCCGACAGCGGAGGTAAAGTAACCCTAACCCTCCCCTGTCACCCCCTACCTAACCCTAACCCTCCCTTAGGGGTGCCTAACCTTAACCTTCCCCCGTTAGTGCCTAAACCTAACCTCCCCTCCCCCCCGCAAGCTAAACCTAACCCTCCCAGGGGATTGCCTAACCCTAAGTCCCCACGGGGTACCATAAACCTAACCCCCCCATCCCTGGGCTAAGTGAATAGTTACCCTGTCAGCGACGATCGGGATAGCGGGGGGGGTCGGGGTTCCTGCGTCGGGATGACGCCTGTCATGACTCCCTAGCCGGCATTCTGCCGTCGAGATTGTGTCACATAGCTACACCCAGTCAAAAACGACCAGCAGGAGCGCACATCGCTGGTCGTTTTCAACATTTTAATGCACGATTTGTGAACGATTAATGAGCGATTCAACGATAACGATGTCGTAATCGTTTAATCGCTCATTTTAATCGCCTAGTGGATACGCACCTTAAGAAATTATTTATTTTTCTATTTTCAACATTGCACAGATGTGATCAAATGTGAAGAAAATAATTTGCATAAATTAGCAGCCTATGTTCAGAATCAGATACATTATTACATCATTAAGCAGCGATGGGCTAACGCCAAGGTTAATTGACAGAGAGAAGGTCACCTGGTACATTCTTACAGGCACACGACACAAAAGTCACCTCCATAATGGAGGCCTGTGTAAAATGCATCCAGGGATAGCATCTCTTACTGTTTATTTAGGATTTATCTGTCACAGTGGGATTAATGGTACTGGAAGGAGAAATTATACCAAGATAATGGTGCCCTTCTCTGAAAATAAACATTACAGCTCAGCAGCACAACTTACCTCCATGGCTTTTAAATTAAATTACAGCATGAAGGCGAATAAATAAATAAATCTCTCCCATAACATGAGCTACGTACCGTGGAACCGTCCGAGGTGCCGCTATTCTCAGATTTGGTCTTTTTGCTCTTTTTCTTTTTTTCTCTCTTCGATTTTTTGCCTTTTTTCTTCTTTCCAGAATGTTCCTGAAGCAACACAAAAGGGGAAGGTGTGTGAGGGAACAGTAGGTTCCAGCCGTCCCGGAGGCCATTTTGCACAGTTATGTACACCACTACGCTTCTGTGATGCCTCCTGCACTTTGTCCAGTATGTTACAGATGCAAGGGTGACAGCAGCGGGCACAGGGCCTGATTCAGAGCCGGACGCAATTTGCGAACCGTCGTTCAGAAAAAGGGGCCGGCTATTTAAATTGAGCGCTCGCTCTTTGCGGTCTGTTGACGCCTCTGTGTCTGAGCGAGCGAAACATGCGCTCGCTATTTTGTAAAGACGCCCCCTGGCCGTTCGCATCATACGTCATCTCCGCTATTTATTAGATTAATCGAGTACATCAAAAGGCGTCTGAACTGCTCGCAGTGCTTGTGGTAGGATTTACTTCCCGCAGTCACTGCGAGCAGTTCAGGCTAAAAGACAACCAATTGACGTAGTCGATGACACTCCCTTACTAATTATGCACACCCATTAAATGCCCGTTTTGACCGTTTGGCACGCCTGCGTTCGGATCTCCACTCCCCGTTTTCAAGCACCGTCCCCTGTTACCACCCACAAACGCCTCATTCTGTCACTCAAATTAGCAGGCCCTCACTGATTTGCGAGTGCATGATTTCCGACCGCAATGACTGGTTGGCGCATGCGTATTACGACCCATACGCATACGCAGATGTGCGAAAATCGCTCGGAGCGAGCTGCCGCTTACGAGCAGCTCTGAATCAGGCCCACAGTGTAGACTTGGTCAAACAGAACAATCATTATTGGTCTACAAGGGAATTTTTAAGCCTGGCACTGCATCAATGTATCTACAGCAGTGGATGCCAATTATTTTCTACCTGGGCACCACCCAGCAGCCCATTTCCATTACATGTATCCACAACACTTACAAAGCAATAAATAATTCAATGAAGAATATAATTGATAACTAAAATGTTTAGGCGCTGCTATACATAAAAGCAATAAATGTGTTACAAACAGGATTAAAAAAAAAATACAAGTAGATTGAATTGTCAATATACTTTATATTTCTCACATTGCAAAAAAGAAAAAAAAAAAAACAGTTAAAGGGGACGATTCGCAATGAAGGAGGTCCCGGAGCTATTCAATTGACCACCATGTTAAGACGACTAAAGGATTTCTTCTCGTGTTCTCCTGAGGGTGCGAGAAGAAATCCAACTAAAGTCCCAGCCGAGAAGTTGTGTGCTGGCTTAGCGCGGTGCTAACAACCTCATGGCCGGCACTTTAGTCGGAGAATGCCGGTTCTCGCTACTAAACATCCAGGTTAAGGCTCTGGAGCCGGCGTTCTCCGATTTAAGTTGGACTAAAAAGCGCGATGAATTGATTAGTTCTGGGACTAACTTCCCGGCACTATTCACCGTGCACTTAATTGAATCGCCCCATTTGTGTCAATAAAACTATAGTCACAGATATGCTTTATTACTATTACAGTTGAAGGGATGTAGTTATCAGACCGGTGGACGGCATGCCGTCGGTCTGAAACCAGACCATGAAAGTCCAACACGGGACTTAAGAAAGGCGTCAAAATACTGAATCAACTAGAACTTGTAAACCATATAGGGTAAGATGTATCAAACCGTGGAGAAAGAAAGTACCAACCAATCAGCTCCTGTAATTTTTCAAACACAACCTGTAACATGGCAGTTAGGATCGGATTGGTTGGTAATTTATCTCTCTCCAAGGTTTGACACATTTCCTCCATAGTAATACACTATCCTTGGCTGAGATCAGCCACAGGTAGGGGGCGCCTTGCCAGAAATGATCTAAATCCAGATAATCTTTATTCTATAGGAAACACCAGTGATATTGACACTATATTCTCCTGCCGGTACATATTTTTTGACATACCCCCAAACGTCACAGCAGGAATCACTGATCTAAAAGAATACAACTCTCATTTAGCTCTTGTCTTATTAAAATAGACTAAAAATAAAAAAATAAAATAACAAAATAAATGTGTGACATTAATGTCTTATTATAACTAGGATAGCTGCCTTTTATACAGAGAAGACACGGGGGAGCTTGTGGCCATGAGGGCTGCAGAGATGGGGAGAATAGGTGGTTAGTAGCAAAACAATGGGGGGGGGGGGTTATTTTCTGGCGCCTGCTGTGTGCTACTTGTGTAACTTGCATGTCACTCACAAATTATAGCCACCCTTTATTGCTTTATTAATGAACCATTCCTAGCCGCTACATTAGTACTGCACAACACACAGCAGAACAGAATATACAGCGTGCAGTTATAAATAACACTTCTATAAAACACGTCCTCATTTCTATCCATTATAGCTTCTCTTATACTAGGTACAGATACCAATATATATTATCAAAATAAATGGGGGGGAATACAAGAACACATTTTAGGACAACATCTGGGGAAGCACTATGTTCAGAATTATAATTATTTATGTGTATATTTATTTTACATTCTTGAATAATTTAGCCCAGGTCCCTAAAAATAAAACTATATCTAAAAATTATAGCATAATAAAGCACCATCAGTGATAAAAAAAATATGAGATATGGTAAGAACTTACCCTTGTTATCTCTATTTCTACGAAGTCCATAGGGTTCCACAGGATAACTTGGGGTATAGGTGTGACGTCAGTCGCAGGGCACCAAAGAGTTAAGCTTTCAGCCTCCCAGGATACACTAGGTCCCCCTCCTATACCCCGCCCCCGGGCCAAGGCACCTCAGTTAGTTACCAAGCCCTAGGCCGGAGGAGGAGAAGGAAGAGAGAGAACAAAGATCTGGACACATACAAGAATCACATTCTCACCAGAGGGAGACGGAAAACCGGTGACCAGAGCAAAGCCCATCTGCAGCACAGGTGCGACAGGGCGGGAGTCCTGTGGAACCCTGTGGACTTCGTAGAAATAGAGATAACAAGGGTAAGTTCTTACCATATCTCATATTTTCTACTTCAGGGTCCATAGGGTATCCACAGGATACCTTGGGGATGTCCCAAAGCAGTATCCTTTAAGGGTGGGGACGCTCCTGTGCAGAAAGGAGAATCCGCCGCCCGAAGGAAGCATCCTGAGAGGCGAAGGTGTCAAACCTGTAATACCTCACGAAGGTATGGACAGAAGACCACGTAGCAGCCTTGCAGATCTGAACTGCCGAGGCACCACGTCGAGCTGCCCACGAAGGACCCACAGACCTAGTGGAATGAGCCTTCAGAGAAGGAGGGACCGGTAGGCCTTCATGAAGATAAGCTTCAGAAATAGCCATACGGATCCAGGCTGCCAAAGTTTGCTTTGAAGCAGGCCAACCCTTTTTACAGAAGCCATAGAGGACAACAAAGCGTCCGACTTCCTAAACGAAGAAGTGCGGTCAACATAAGTCCTTAAGGCCCGCACAACATCCAAAGAGGCCTCACCCACGGAAAGACCCGGTGAGTTAAAGGCCGGAACAACTATTTCCTCGTTAACATGAAACTGGGAAACAACTTTGGGAAGAAACTCGGGCCGAGTGCGGAGCACTGCCCTGTTCCCATGAAAAACCAAGAAAGGGGGTCTACAAGAAAGAGCCCCTAACTCAGAAACACGTCTGGCCGAAGCAACGGCCAGAAGGAAAACAGTCTTAGCTGTTAGCCATTTAATATCCACTGAGCCCAGTGGTTCAAACGGCGGTCCTTGGAGAGCCCTCAGGACCACAGCCAAATCCCAAGGCGCCACAGGTGGAACAAAGGGCGGCTGAATACGGAGAACACCTTGCATAAAGGTGCGCACATCCGGGATTGTAGCAATCCTACGGTGAAACCAGACAGATAGGGCCGAAACCTGTACCTTCAAAGAAGCAAGGCGAAGCCCATGATCTAGTCCCGCTTGCAGGAAGGCGAGAATCCGAGACAGACGAAACTCCCGCGGTGCATAACCTCTCGGTCGACACCACTGGAAGAACGTATGCCACACGCGATGGTATATCCTCGCGGAAGACGGTTTCCGAGCTCGTAACATGGTACGCACCACAGAGCTGGAAAACCCCCGGGACCTCAGCATGGCCGTCTCAACAGCCACGCCGCCAAAGACAGCCGAGTCAGGTCCGGGTGAAGACAAGGACCCTGAGACAGAAGGTCCGGTCGTATCGGCAACCGCAGAGGACTGTCCACGGACAGACCCTGAAGGTCTGAGAACCAGTGCCGTCTGGGCCACGCGGGAGCTATCAACAGGAGTGTCCCTCCTTCCTGTTTGAATTTCCGGATTACCCGTGGAAGAAGGGAGACCGAAGGGAACAGGTATGCGAACCTGAACGTCCACCGGACGGACAGAGCATCCACCAGAGATGCCCCTTCGTCTCTTGTGCGAGACCCGTACACCGGCAACTTGTTGTTGTGCCGGGACGCCATGAGGTCGATTTCTGGAAGACCCCACCTGTCCACCAGTAGTTGAAAAACGTCCGGGTGCAGGGACCATTCCCCTGGATGAACGTCCTGGCGACTTAGAAAGTCCACCTCCCAATTTAGCACTCCCGGGATGAAGACCGCTGATATGGCCGGAAGATTGCGCTCCGCCCAAACCAGGATCCGAGACACCTCTACGAGAGCCGCCCGACTGCGAGTTCCTCCTTGCCTGTTTATGTAGGCCACGGTGGTAGCATTGTCTGACTGGACCTGCACCGGGTGACCCTGGAGAAACCGCTGTGCCTGCAGGAGAGCATTGAAGACCGCACGGAGTTCCAAGATATTTATTGGAAGCTCCGCTTCTGTCGGCGTCCACCTGCCCTGGAACAAGTGTGGACCCGAAACTGCTCCCCAGCCCCGAAGACTGGCGTCCGTTGTCAACAGGACCCAATTTGGAACCCAGAACGGACGTCCCTTGTTGAGGTGGGTCGTCTTTAACCACCACGCAAGGGACAGGCGAACCTCCGGGGTGAGCACAATCGTCAGGACTTCAGAGACTGAGGCAGCCCGTTCCACTTGGACAGGATCAGGTGCTGCAGAGGTCTGGAGTGAAACTGGGCGTATTCCACCATGTCGAACACCGACACCATGGAGCCCAGTAACCTCATCGCCGAGTGTAAGGACAACCGGCGGCTGTGCAGACAACTGCGCACCCTTGACTGTAAAGCAGAGATCTTGTCCTCCGTCACGAAGATCCTTTGCTGTCCCGAGTCCAATAAGGCTCCAAGATGCAGAATCCTCCGAGACGGGATTAGAGTGGACTTCTGCCAGTTGATTAGCCAGCCGTGCCGTTGCAGCAGTGCAATGGTCAGGTCCAAGTGGTGTAACAGGAGCTCTGGAGATCCTGCCACCAATAACAGGTCGTCCAAGTACGGCAACATGCGGACTCCTTGCAGCCGCAGAGAAGCCGCCATGACCGCCATCACCTTGGTGAAAACACGTGGTGCTGTCGCCAGGCCAAAAGGTAACGCCCAAAACTGGAAGTGGTCGCTGCGGATTGCAAACCGAAGGAACTCTTGATGGCGCAAAAGAATAGGGACATGCAGGTAAGCGTCCTGTATGTCCAATGACACCATGTAGTCCCCAGGTTCCAGCGCCAGAATGATGGACCGTAGGGTCTCCATCCGAAACTTCGGGACCCGCAAAGACTTGTTGAGTGCTTTGAGGTTGAGAATCGGACGATATGACCCATTGGGTTTCTGTACCAAAAATAGATTTGAATAGAAACCCTGGCCCCTCTGGGAGAATGGAACAGGCACTATAACTCCAGCCTGGAGCATAGTGTGCAATACCTTCCGCAGCTCCGTAGCCTTGTTCCGGTCTGATGGTAGACCCGTGGTGAAGAATCGAGCCGGGGGTCTGTGCCGGAAGGAGAGGGCATACCCGTGGGAGACCACCTCCAGAACCCAAGTGTCTGTCGTAGTGAACGACCAACACCGGGAGAACTGCAGCAGGCGGCCTCCCACCCTGGGATCCCCCAAGGGGAGACCCGGACCGTCAGGCCGCAGGCTTGTCATCTGGCTTGGGGGCCGGACGTCTTGTACTCCATGCCTGTTTCCGGGGCTTGACCGATTTCTTAGGGCCAGCCTGTTGAGGAAACGACTGTGGTTTGGGCCTGCCCTGGGCCCTAGATGACCGAAAGGACGATGGTCCAGAACCAGAAGGAGCAGCGGCCGACGGGAGACAAGCAGATTTGGCTGCCGCCAGCGTGGCCACAATCTTATCCAGATCCGGACCGAAGAGAACTTCTCCGGTAAACGGCAATGCTTCCAGACCTTTCTTGGAATCTGCGTCCGCCTTCCAGGATCGCAGCCACAAGGTGCGACGAGCAGCTACCGCTGCTGAAGAAATTCTAGACACCAGAGTACTAATGTCTAGAGCCGCCTCGTTGATGTAGGTGGCCGAATCACGGAGATTGCCAATCAACTCCGCCTGTTCGGCCGGACAGTCGGAATCAAAAGAAGCCTCTAATGAATCCGCTCAGCGCTCCATCGCTCTGGCAACCCAGCAAATGGCCATAGCCGGCCGTGCTGCCCCCCCTGCAAGGGAATAAGCGGACTTCAGGCAGATTTCTACCTTGCGGTCCGTAGCATCCTTAAGGGAGGACATGGATGGCATCGGCAATGTGGCACTACGGACAAGACGGGTCACGTGAGAATCCACCTGTGGAGGGGATTCCCACTTAGCAAAATAATTATCCGCGAACGGATAAGCCACCGCCAGGCGTCTCTGCGGCTGGTATCTTTTGCCAGGTTGTTTCCACGCCTCCTCTAAATGGTCCACCAACTGACCCGAAAGAGGAAAGACTGTGGCATCGCCCTTCACATCTTTGAAAAAGGCATACTTAGATTTAGCCGCTGGGGGAACTTCGTCCTCAATCACCAAGGCTGTGCGGACCGCCCGAATAAGTCCAGGAATATATACTTTGGACTTAGCATCAGCGTCCTTAGTATGGAGAGGTTCCTGATCGTAAGGATCCAGAATCTCCCCATCATCAGACGTCCCTTCGTCATCCTCATAAGGAGCGGACAGAGACGCCACCGGCCTTTTATGAGGCCGCATCACAGACTCCCCTTGCAACACATCCGACAAGTGCTGTACAGAACTCGTCAGGGAGTTAACCCACGCTGGCTCCTGAGAACCCGGGAGCGGGGAAATAGGGAGACTGTGGGGTACCACCAATTGTCATGGGAACCCCTGCATGGGTGACGACACCACAGACTGCTGGGACAAACCCATCGGAGTAAACGCGGGCTGCGGAGCTAACTGGCCCACTAAAGCTGTTAACGCCTGGGCGAAACAAGCCCAGGGCGGCTCCTGTACCGGTGCTGTAACCGTAATAGGCCGCGCCATGGACAAACACTG
This sequence comes from Taudactylus pleione, assembly GCA_031769625.1. Taxonomy (NCBI): domain Eukaryota; kingdom Metazoa; phylum Chordata; class Amphibia; order Anura; family Myobatrachidae; genus Taudactylus; species Taudactylus pleione. Next base: position 11,387,120 of record JAUIMM010000710.1, read on the forward strand.
CCGGCAAGGCCCTCCGCGCTACCCTCCCCCTCCGCTAACGGTACTTTGCACGTGGTACACTGTAGCCGGAGGGGAAAATCACTTTCAGACATGATGGCACCACGTATGTGACCTCTCTCACCAATTAAGTATTAAATAGGCGAGAGACCACCCTGCAGCACCGCACCGCAAGGGCTTTAGCAGAAAGAACAGGGACAGTAATAAAGCTGACAGTTTAGAGAAGAAAAGTTACAGGCAGCGCTAGCACAGTCACATACAATGCAGAGAAATAACATTTCCTGCACTAACAGCGCTGATCACTCAACTACACAGACACAGCGCCTGGTAGGACACAGCGCTGCATACACAGACCTGAGCCACAGCGGAGGAGAGGTATGCGGGGGGACCCAGACCACGATGCTTCCTTCCAGACTTCCAGCAGCGTTCACCATGCGTTGCAGAGAAGATGGCCGCCGAGGACAGAGAGAAGCTGGCCTGGGGGAGGAGCGCTGACACAGGACCAGTCAGCACAGTGCAGAGAGGGCTGTGTGCAGCGGGGGAGGCGCCGGCTGTGAGACAGGGAAGGCGCGCTCCCCTGGCATGCATTTAACCCCTGGGACGCCGCAGCGCTACCGCTCTGCTGCGGTCCGCTGTCCCAGGGGGTAGTGGAAAGCGCAGGTTCAGTACCTGGCTCCACGCTGCAGCCAGTCCCCAGGGAGCCCCCTGCCTGGGGACTTAGGACCATGTGACCAGCGGGGACCCACCGCGGGACCCCGCTGCTTACCTTTGTCCCCCTTGGATCCGGCCATGGTCCGGAACATCTGGGGTCACACCTGTGACCCCAGATGCTCACCAGCATCCCCGGATCGGTACCGGCGTTCTGGTACCGGCGGGGGTGTAGGGAAGACAGCATGGACGTCAGGACTGACTGTCCATGCTGTACATCCAGATGTGCAGCCACAGCTGCACTGAAGAAAGCTTCAGGGGCTCTTCTAGCCACCACTCCGACAGGTGCACCCGACGCCGGCCGGGCACCAAACTAAACTGAGGTGCCTTGGCCCAGGGGGCGGGGTATAGGAGGGGGACCTAGTGCATCCTGGGAGGCTGAAAGCTTAACTCTTTGGTGCCCTGCGACTGACGTCACACCTATACCCCAAGGTATCCTGTGGATACCCTATGGACCCTGAAGTAGAAATATATATATATATATATATATATATATATATATATATAGAAGGCAACAATAGCACTCACTTGCATTCTCTATCGAGTAAAGAAAAATGAGTTTCATTTAACTAAAATGTACCAAAAATTCTAACGTGTCCGGTAACAAGTTACAGTGTATCCTTGGTGATTAACAGCTTCTCTAGTAAAGACAGGCGGGACTCGTCTTAATCAAATGGGAGGGACTTAACTAAAAGTTCCTGCCCCCCCTTGTAGATGATGTCTCTCGGACACACAGGGAATATGATGAGGTCATTAAGCCCTGCTCTTTATAGGCAAAACAGCCTGGAAGAGGCCATTAAAAGTGCCCCTTGCACCTCCTGTCACCCACAGACTCGTGGTTACACTCCTTTGAAAGAGGAGTCTCGTCTTTTAAATAATGTGACCCCCTGAGAAGTTATTCTCTGGTGATCCTACCTGATCACCAGAGAACACCCCTGCACTGTAGAACCCACTATGAAATCCTGGGATGGGGGGGGGGGGGGGACTTTAATAAACTATGGGGCACCCTTATTTGAAAAAGGATAGTACTCGCTTTTCAAAGTGAGCAACTGCAGAAATACTAGCAGAGCCGGCAGGTTAGTAAGGGCGTTTACATGCACCATCTCGTCCATGATAGCACTTACACACCCGGGGACACCCTCGTATGAAAGACTGGAGTCGCTTCTTTCAAACAATGGGCCTTCTTTCAAACAATGGGCCGCAATGGCGATACTTACGCAGAACAAGCGATTGTGTGCTAATGCGAATGCCACACTGTGCACGAGCAGCAATTGTTTTGCGCCTACGTTCATATGGAGGAACCATTCATAAAGTGAGTGACAGGTCGTCAGCGTTTCCGGATGGGTGGCAAAACGTAGGCATGTCTGACAGTTTAAACGTCTTTTGTGGGCGCTCATAAATTAGCCTCTGTGATCTCCTGTGCCGTATGAGAGCTCTCTGTGTGTCAGGAGCGCTGCATTGTTTGCGGCTGGAACTGGTGGAAGGCGGCCTCCCATGCTGGGGGTTCCGAGGTGGTGGCCTACGCCATCAAGCTGCAGGCTTATTGGCTGGCTGTATTTGGAACCCTTAAATGAGGATCCCTGAGACAAGGAATAAAATTGTCCCTTGGCTTTGCCTTGCAGCCAAAAGAAGCGAAAGCAGAACCCTTTCCACTTAGGAACTATGGAAGGTAGGAACGCAGACCTGGACGCCGGCACAGCAGCTACAATCTTATCTAGCTCATGTCCGAGTAAAATATCCACTGTGAAATTTTGAGTGTCTTGTGACTTTAACAGCAGATGTTAAGAAACTACCTGACATAAAGCCATGAAAAACCTGTGCTTCTTAAAAGTAGCTTCATGATTTGATGCTAAAATTATAAAAGTAGAATCATTTGTTTTGTCTACGTAATGGGGACTATAAAACCCATGGAGAAGCATTTTCGTATGCATGTATCCCAATAAGCGGTTAATGAATTTGCTTTGCACTGAAATCTTGAAGAGGACATCCATAACTGGATCAATATCTGGGCGGACCACATGGATACAGATTTATACAGTTAAGAGTACAAAACACTACTGTGATGGGCATGAAAGTAATATATGGACAAAGGGTTTAATGTAGCAGGCACAAAACAGTACTGTGTTAAGCTTAGGGCGATAGTCCTGGGTACTGAGCTAAATATAGTGGGCACAGAACAAAACTGTGGCAGGCATGAGACTTTAGTTGGGCAGGAGGATTTATATAGCTGGTACATAACACTATTATAGCGGGGGGGTGACTATAATGGTGGATACAAGGCTAGCTATACTGGGCACAGAAGAGTATTGTGGTGGACATGAGGCTGTACTAATGGGCACAAAAGAGTATTGCAGGGGACAGGAGGCTATAACAATGGGGACAGAACAGAATTGTAGTGGGCATGAGGCTATAAAAATGGGCACAGAAAAGTATTGTGTTGGGATAAGGAAATAATAAAGGGCACAGAACAGTTGTTAATAGGAAATATGAACGTAAAGTGCCTACCCTCATTGTTAGCCATTGTATTTTACTTTACAAGAGTAACGCTGCAACGCACGCACATGACAGCGTCACCTCCCAACCCTCCCTGCTTGGCACCTGCACTCCTTACCCTTTGCCTGGACTGTGCGGAGAAGGATAGATTTTTATCACTCTGCTCGTCCTGCCTTTCTCAGGTATATGCAGAGAACAAGTTGCATTCTGTCTAAAGGAATTTATAGCCAATTTATACTTCAGACTTTTACATTTGGAACTTGAATGGCTTCGTTGTCCTGGCTGCAGGAATAGAAATATGAATACAGTACTTTGTACATGATCAGCTGCAGTGACAGGAATCAGAATCAAAATACACGTTTTTTTAATTCTGATATTAAGTCTCAACATACAAATAAAAGAATAGCAAAGCCAGAAGACAAACATTGCTGCATGCAGGTGAGACTGGTTGCTATCTCTACATAACAACATTCACAAAGAACCAGGAGGCCTGGTATAGAGCCATTTTCAATATATATTTCTTTCAATTTTCTTTAGTCATAATCATTCTAGCACCCTGCACCTGTAACAACCCGTGCAGTTCCTGTCTGGGGCGTCGCCCTCTGCTCTGGTGCTTCTAGCACCCTCAGTTAATGCAGAAAACTGCGGAGATACAGACCAGTGTGCTAGAATCACCAAACCGACAGTGACACCCCAGGCAGAAAAGAGGAACTGCACGGGCTGTGACAGGTGCAGGGTGCTAGAATGAACACTAGATATACAATCTGTGATAACCTATGTCTGCTATGTGCCAAGGTCCACAGAACACCCTCAGCAGAGCGAGGCAGGAAGAAAGTCATACAAAAGGTACTGTCGGGGATTAAAATTAGTACAATCTTAATGTAAAACTATAACAAAGCAAAGGCAACATCAATAACAACATTAGGTCACATAACCTTCATGAAAAGACAGCGATCCATCCATGGAAGCGGCTGATATGCCAATATGAGGTTGGGTAAGATATAAGATGTGGGAATGCAAGTTATGCTCTGGGAGACCCTGCGGTGAGGTGGAAAACCTACACAGAGATGGGCAAATGGGCAACTAAAATTTGAGTGGAATGCAACAAAGTGAGTTCAAAACATTTCTGAAGTGTTGGTCTGGTATTTAAAAGAAGAGAGTGTATATATTTCCCCCAGCATTGAAAGAGAACAATGACTCCATATTATGTGTAGATTCCTATCCAGTAGTGCCAAGGAGCCAAAAATAGCACACTGTGAACTTACTCTGCAGGGAATACCTAGGGTGGCATTGCCATGATATGCCAGGCTGTCCAAAAGTGTTGTAAATGTTGTCAGAGTCAAAAACTATGAAGAGGTCAGCCTTATGAGTACTGTGAAAGTATATAAAATGAGGATTCTGTAAAGATCGGCCCAGTGGTAGTCTCAAAGTAGTGTCATGACGCGTTTCATTGTGAATTAACCCACACCTTCATCTTATGAAGTTGTGAGTTATTCCACAATGAAATACATCAATATTCTCAATTTAGAAATTATTTAGAACAGGGGCAGACAAATTGTGGCATTCCAGCAAGCCCTGCCACAGTTTTGCTGTTAGGGCAGGGTACACATATACCAGACTGTAGCACAGGAGATGCACCAAGCCTCGGCAAGTGATAAAATACCAACCAATCACCTACAGTCATTTATCAAACACAGCCTGTAAAATTAGTTAGGAGCTGACTGGTTGGTACTTTATCACTCTCCACGGCTTAATACATCTCCACCATTACATAAGGATCAATGAACTTACACACCTGTACCTCAAGGCATATAATGGAACCCCCTGCCAGTCTGTGACCACCATTCACTTAAGGCCCCCATAATCTTTCCCTTTTTCAATCGATTATGGCAATTCTGCAGTCGATTGAAAAAGGGAAAGATTTTTATACACAATCGATTGCAAATTGCAGAATTGCTGATGTAAGGGGGCCTATACACCAGTGCTTGAACCTAACTGCCGGTGTACTGCACATAGTCATACTCGTCACATGACCTTAGATTGTAAGCTCATTTGGGCAGAGCCATGTTTATCTTCTGTTTTATTTCATCAATAAAATGTGTTTTCATTATGACCCAATTTGCATTTTATAAAGGATAATACATGCAGAAATATCTTTTCTACACACAACCTGTTACAGCTGCTGCCCGCACAAGCCAGCCAGAAGTATGCCACCTTACATTGATGTCACTATGTTACGCACTGGCTCAGACTATGCTAGTATGCTGCCAGTACCCATAAGGGAGATACAGAATAGCGCCACTGAGCTCCATCTCCAGCATCACGCCTCTCACCTCTGATTGCCAAAATATACTATTTTAAAAAAAAACTCTTCTTAATGCAAAATGAAAATATTAAAAAATACCTTACCTGTTCTATCTGCTCTAGTCGGTGACTGACATCATTCAGCATCCAGGTGTCTTCACCCCGCAACCGCCTCTGCTCTTTTCTCCTCTCTTCTTTTTCATGTTCTTCTTTAGCCTTTAATACAGAAAGCAATATCGTAACATCTTTCCATGGATATTATGTACATGCACTTTATCTGCAGTGCCAGTCGCACATAGCCCCCAGCATTATGTGAATATATAGCACATAATCCTGATCTCAACATAATAAAGTTGGCTGCAGTGGTCTCCTCTGTCTCATTCTGCCCCAGGGTCTCGCATTTCTCCGTAAAATAAAGAGTAAAGCGCAGGATTTTGCGCTTTACACGCCTCCTTTAAATGCAGAATGATTTTGCACATAAACGTTATCAGTAATATAAACACTGCTAGGGAGCTCAGACACAACCGTGTCATAGATGTCTCATAAATATGGTATTATCTAACTTACATTTATTATTGAAAATGGACACTTAAAAAGGGGAATATCCAATCAGTTGCGAGTTTACTAAAAATCTCGCATCTGCAGGGTTTTTCCCGCAGGTGGAAGATTTTGGGTATTCAATTGGTTGCAGGGTGTTTGGGCGCCTCCAGAGCAGGTCCAATTTTTCCTTAAATCTTTATTTTAAGAAAAAATGAAGGGACTTGCTTCTGGATCCCTGCAGCACCACCCATAATGACTAATTAAGCAATTGGAGGTTTCCAATTAGCTTAATTAGTCCAATAGATACTCGCCTTCTAGCAGATCTGTCTTCCTTCTCCGATTCTTTGGCATGCTGAAGTCTTCCCTCGGACGTCTGCGGAGTGTGTGAGTGTCCCTAGTCAGTGACCCCGTTAGTTGGGTGTCACCCACTCCTGTGATGTGTGTGCAAGTCCATGACCCCGTCCAGTGTGTTTTGAGTGTGTGTGACCTCAGTGTGCTGTGCAGTCAATCACCTCCAAGCAGCAGCAGACGCAACCAGTTCAGGGAGTGTGGAGAAGCAGCAGCCGGGCACAGCAGAGACCGGAGCAGCCAGAGCACAGCAGAGACCGAAGCAACCGGAACAGATACGTTTTGTTTTTTTCTTCCTTCTCCCCCCTACGTGATTGTGCTCGCAAAGAAACCTGCAATTTTTTTTTAATTGGATACTGCGGTACCTGTAGTAATCCAAAATTGATTGCAGGCAAAAACCTCGCAACCAATTGGATATGCCCCTTAAAACCTTCACAACAGGATGACGACATCATAGATGTAGACACCTGAGGGTAAATGTAATAGGCCGTGGCTTTGAGACATCGGCAAGTCCTGTGCGAGACGGCCCAATGTTTTAGCAAACTTTTATTAGGTAAGACCAGGTTGATTTTGCCTATTAAAAGACAGCTATAGTACTTTAAAACATCGGGCAGTCTCGCACAGGACTCGCCAATGTCTCAAAGCCGCAGCCTATTACATTCACCCCCAGGAATATGCTGACGTAGACAGAATGTTGACATTACCATTAGGGTTAGATTTACCTTCTATACACATTATTAACATTCTGACCATGTCGATATTTATTCAATTTCAGCATGCTGATTAAGTTGACCTGTCTACTACCGACATTATGACCATGTTGACATTCTCATGTCAGCAAAGTATACCAAACCCCAGGACAGTACTAATTCTTAAAGTGCCCACACACTGTCAGATATTTTGCACGATTTGCCAATTTCAACGCATCGGAACGACAAATTGTGCAAATCGTGAGTGTCCACTCACGATGCGCGTACTTGGGGGTCGTACATCGCATCTTCAGATCTTCCCTCCTGCTGGTAAGATCTGGCAATCTCGTTAACGATGCACTGGAAATAGTTAAGGACGCCCGATAGGTCGTTAGTAGATCGGTTGTCAAAATGAACACTTTATGCACGGTATAATCAGTCCAGGGCTGCCAGGGAGTTCAAGGGAAATCGGTGACGACATTGTTCAGTGTGTGGGCACCATAAGGGTGGTACTGCTGATTGAGTGCTGATATTGTTGTGGCACTGCATAGTGCTGATACAATTGTTGGTGGAAGGACAACAATCTGGTAACTTGTGCTGCTGTGTGGGGAGCATGGAGTGGAAAAAGGACAGCATGCACAAGAGGAGAGTAGTGGGCTTATAAGTGCAGCATGCCTCAGTGAAGACATGGGGGCTGGTTAGAGTTGGTACAGTAGGTTGAGCTCCGGTGGCTGGTATGTATGAAATTTGTACATGAAATTCATGAGGTTGGTAAGCGCCGCATTGCAGGAGGTTTGCAAATGTGATATTTCATGGTGGAGAAAAAGAAGTTGATAGGGGTAGTACTGTTTAGTGGCAGAGTGGAGTCCCAGAAAGGTGTCATTTGTAGAAGGTATGGTAGTGGTATTGCTAGCTAGAGGACAATAGAATAGGAAGGGTTGCACCTCTGGATAGAAGGCAGGAGACTAGCAATAATGGCACTGCAGGGGACGTATTGCTGCGTGTATGGCAGGAGGCTGGTAAGGGTGGAATTGTTTGAGAAGGGTGAGGTGGAAGGGGGTATTGCTGGATGTAAGAGAGCGATCTGGCAAGGGTGATACTGCTGGGTCAAAGTCAGGGAACTGGTATTGGTTCCAATGCTGAGTAGTGAGCAGTAGGCTGTCAGTAGTGGTATAGCTGGGCAGAGGACAGGGAACTGGAAGGGGTGGCAAAGCTGAGAAGGCAGGAGTCTAATAGGGTTAACAATGCTGGAATAGAGGCAGGGGAGTTTTGGGAGTAGCAATGCAGAGACAAAAGCAGGGGACTAGTAGATGTAACGATGCTGGGACAAAGACAGGGGATATTGTACTGCTGGGTAGAGGGCAGGGCACTGGTATGGGTGGCACTGCTGAGTACAGGGCAGGAGCTAGTATGGGTGGAATTGAGGAGCAGAGGACAGGGCACTGGTATGGGTGGCACTGCTGAGTAGAGGACAGGATACTGGTATGGGTGGCACTGGTGAGTAGAGGACAGGAGGCTGGTATGGGTGGCACTGCTGAGTAGAGGACAGGAGGCTGGTATGGGTGGCAAGGCTGAGTAGAGGACAGGAGGCTGGTATGGGTGACACGGCTGAGTAGAGGGCAGGGCACTGGTATGGGTGGCACTGCTGAGTAGAGGGCAGGAGGCTGGTATGGGTGAGAGTGGTGAGCAGATAGCAGGGCACTGGTATGGGTGGCACTGCTGATTAGAAAGCACAGGCCGGTAAGGGAGGCACTGCTGAGTAAAGGGCAGGTGCACTGCTGGTTGGAGACACAGGATCTGGCAGAGCAGAGGTGGGTAGTAGTGTGGAGATACAGATAAATCCGGATCAGAAGCTCCAGTACCTGACTCAGCAGCTGCTCCCGGGCTCTCCTCTTACTCTCTTTCCTGTCCTCTATACTCCCCGCAGATTCAAAACTACTCCCGTAAGCTGCCATCACTCTGCTGCCGTACGGCGAGACGCATATGGCCGCAAAATGTAAAACACGATCACCTTTCTGGCTGTCGTAAACAGTCCCTGTACCGTACGCATACAGTGTCTGCTGTCACCCGGGTCCCGCACGTGAACACCGCCATGTTGCTACACCCGGATGTGAAATGAAATATTAAATCAATGAGACGGTTATGCTGCAGTGCTGCACGGTGTTCCCTCACTGCCATCACATCACGTGGTGATCAGACCATGTGACCGCTCTCGTAGGAACAATAGTTAATAATTGGAAAGTGGAAGACTCAACATTTAATTACTCAACCGCAATGATAATAAGTGGGGAGCTATAGGCTCCTAATGCTGTCTCATAGATTGATGTGCGTATGTACTGGCAGATAGGTGATGGGAGAACCAATGAATGTTTTATACTCTACCATGAATGAATGGGGTATATGGTTTTGAGCAGTAGAGAGTAATCGATAGAGATCGAATGATTATGTGCACACACTATACATGTGTATATCTCTACAGATGTGTCCTGCTCAATATGCAGCGAATTGCGCCACATGTGGCGCAAGGCGTGCATCCGCACCTCCATAGGATTGCATGGTGCGAACGCAGTGCACGCCATAGCATACCGTAGCATATGCTGCTGCCGGTAATCACATGGTGCGATGTGTGCGCACATTTGTAGCAAAAGAGAAAGGGGTAAGGTGTGCGTGTATTCATTAATACTGCTATTACACCAAAGTCCCGGGTCAGACCTGAGTTTTGGGACATGGGGCCTGATTCAGACCCACTCGCGAGCGGCTGTCCGCTCGCAAGTGGGTCGATGGTGTGCGCATGCGCACGACAGAGGGAGCTCCGTCGTGCGCATGCGCGAGACGCGACGAGCGAAGTACTTTCCTTCTCTCGTTGTGTCTGATCAAAGGGGGCGTGCTGTCGATGTTGATTGACAGCATGCCCCCTTTGGTGGGCGTGCCGAGGGCGTGCCTGCCAGACGGAGGCGTTCCCAAGGGAACGCCTCCTGTCAGAAGCCGGCCCCACTGACATCACTAATGATGTCAATGGGAGTGATTTTGGCTCTGATAGAGCTAAAATCACTCCTGGCCTTGCGGTTGAGAAACTCAACAGCAGGTTCCTGCTCGCACTGGCGATGGTCAAGACCATCGCGACCATCATCCTGCACGCTCGTATAGGCTGTGGGTGGTGACCCATAGCTATACGAGCGTCCAGGAGGACGCTCCATATTTATGGGGTTGGGCCCTGATTCAGAGCGAGCGCTCTGGTCAGAGCGTCCGGCTCTGAATCAGGGCCATGGTTCCAACCCACATCAGACCCTGTTTACACTGCTACTTCGACCCAGGATATTGCCAGGTCAGCTCCATTTATACCCCTTTTCCACCTAAATTCCGGGTCTGACCCGGAGTTGGAACAAAGTTCCTATTCGGATCAGACCCGGAATTTTGCCGGCGCCGACTCGGGATATTCCCGAGTCAGCGCCGCTCACACCGCAGTCGGGTCTGCATAGGCCCGGCTTTTGCGGAGTGAAAGTGGACGCTTGGAGATGACGTCATCTCCAAGCGCCACTGAAGCCGGACCAATCGGCCGGCTAGCAGCGCACTCCAGGTCATCGTGACCCGGAGTGCGCTGTTCTCACAGCAGGGTTTCACGGGCTAAGCCCGTGTTAGACCCTGCTAGTTACCTGGGTTGGATTGCCGGGTCACTTGACCCGGCGATCCAACCCTCTCCCCTTTTACACCAGGGAGCTGCCCGGGTTAACCCTTCAAGAACCCGGGTTTTAGCTCCGGTGTAAAAGGGGTATTACACTGAACCTGGGTCAGGTCTTGCATAGCCTATGTTTTTTTTTTTTTATATACATCCAAGTTATTTGTAAAATACATCACTCATTATGGAAGTGAGATAGCGGTAGTGGGAGGTGATGGGCGTCTCTATGCCGGCAGTGCGCCAGAATTGCGAATGCATTCACTAGTATATTTTCGCAGAAGATCTGCATGCGTGATAGCAGCTGCAATCGCGATCCGTAATGAATCAGGCCCATAGATTGTAAGCTCAACTGGTGCAGAGTCAGATGGAAATGGACAAATATAGTAAGTAAAGTGCAGAATGTGTGTGCGCTATATAAATAACTGCTCCATATATATATATATATATATATATATATATATATATATACTGTACATACACATCATGCAAGTATGGGAGCCATTTGCCACCCTCATCCAAGTGAGGCCAGCAATGCTGCTGCTCGGCTCCCCTCCCCTTCATGCTGCTCCGGCGGTCAGGAGGGTACAGGAACTCCAGAAATAGATGGGTTGGCAGAGAGCCGGATGAGATGCCCAGGGTCAGCCCCAGCAGCGCGTTTACACTGACATTCAAGCCGGGTAGTGTCCGTGTTAAACACTGCTAGCTACCCGGTTTGAAATAAAACAGTTTTTTTTAAAAGGACCTTTTTACACTAGACAAAATTCCAGGTTGATGTGCGCTCACGTGCCATAACTTGGGAATTTGAGCCCAGTGTAAAAGGGGTATTATATGAGACAGAACATGGTGATTTGCGTCTGGAGAGATATAAGGATTGAATAGGACTGCACCATCCTATACCTTTCCATCCTGCATACGGTTGTCAGCCACGTGCAGGACGATGTCGCTGACGATGCACGTAAACGTGCAATTGAGGTTACACACTGAGCGTTATGGACGATACATTGTTATGATTCGCCTCGGAACTATATTTCATCTAATCACCTCTGTACCCGGCCTAGGCATAGATAATTCTGAAGGTGCATACACACTAGACGATGTGCTGTATGAAAGATATCTGTCAGTGAAGTCATCCTGCCACATCTCTGAACAGGCAATTCATGACGATATCGTCAGATTGGTCTGCATATACGGACTACTAAAGACATCATTATCGCTCAGCGTGAGCACGAATCGTTAGTCGTTCACTGCATACACACTGAACGATATGAATGAGATATCGTTATCGTCCATATCGTTCATAAAAATCGTCCCGTGTGTATGCACCTTGAGACAGAAACATGAGGTTAAACATGAGTAAAACAAAGCTGTGGCTGATAACTGCAATCAATGCTGTGAGACAGATTTCAGTGCATCCAATTTGGTAACAATTAGAATCAATTAAAGGTCTCTTGTTTAAGACAAGCACAAGCAGGGGCATTTCTAGAGAGGAGGGGACCCGTGTGCAGTCTCCGACACAGGCCCCCTCCTCTCCATCTGGCTGCACACTGAGCGGCGCGCGGCTAGCGCCACACTTATGAACTCTGGGCACTAGAGTGTGCCCATAGTGTATAGCGCATGCACTGGTCACCGGAAAAATGGCAGCCATTTGCTCTGTACTGCACATGCGCAAACGATGGGAAAATGGCCGTGGCGGCCATTTTGCAGCCATTTTTTACAGGCGCAGGCACCGGAGCCAACGTGGGACTCCGGAGAGGTACGTTTTATGGGTGCAGGGTGTGCGGTGCAGGTCCCCCCGGACCCAGGGGCCCGTTTGCCCCGCACACCCTGCACCCATTATAGATACGTCCCTGAGCACAAAACAAAAGGGCGGTGAGAGTATTGTATATACCAAAGGTTCCCAAACGCAGTCCTCAAGGCTCCCCGACAGTTCAGGTTTTAGAGATATCCATGGTTGAGCACAGGTGACTTAATTAGTACCTCAGTGAATTTGATTTAACCACCTATGCTCAACAATGGCTATCTTTAAAACCTGAACTGTCGGGGAGCCTTGAGGACCGCGTTTTATGAACCTCTGGTATATATCATCACCCTTCTTATCTAGATTTTACATCCCGTACTTATATGTTAATAGTTAACATTTCATATTTCTACTATTAAAGCCATCCTACATTGGCACATGTACCACCCCACCGCTAATGGCTCCCACTATGGGAGGGTAGGTGAAAGGTCAGTGGGGAGGCCAGGAGCCAGGGATTAGTCAAAATAGGGGAAAAAGAGGGAGATTTGTTAACGGGTTCAATATGCTAGTTTACAATCATTGTATTAGGGATATTCATCAGCAGAAGACATGGATAGTAAGCCGTGTAGCCGAAATGTGTTGCTTCTTTTTTTTATTTTTGAGAAGAAGCAGCTCAGATGGAACAACAGTGAGTGCAGATCCTAAAACAATATTAGCAGAGACTTCTGCCAACATAGAGCAGCAGCTGTAACCATTTCCATGCAGGGGAGACATGCTCTGCTACATAATCAGGCAGCGTACAGCAAACAGAGCTTATCCCTATTTTTATAGTATGTCAAAACTCTTATGAATCGATTCAATTAACTCGCCACACTTTCGGTATCACCGGACTTGCTAATTTGTGTTGGCAGCCCCATAGGGCTGTGTACAAAAATCTGATAGTCCAGGGCGAGATTGGACCACAAGGGGGGTGACTTCGGCTGCCATTGACAGCGTTTCTGTGCCGTTGCAGTGGAAACTCTCCCCCCTCGCATACAATTGAATTGACCCCTTAATGCAAATTACACATTTGATGTCAGAAAAGGGTAATTTTTTTGTTGTGTAAATTAATAACCTTAGGACTGTAGCGACAGTTCCTGCTTAATACAAAACCCTTTCTCAGGAGTTTTTACTATATGTTTGTTCGTTTAAAACCGTATAAGCTAAAATTCGATTACTTCTTTCTTCAGAAAACATACCTTCTGACCTATTGCTACATACAGAAAACCCATCTAACCGGCATGTCACGGTAATTATTACTCAATATAGCGTTGATGTCTCTTAAATCCTCCACTAGTTCCTGTTTTCCTAGAACAAATATCACCACATAAAAACCTTGAAATGTGAGTGGGACAAACTTGCACAGTATTCCGGAATTCAGCTGCCCCGCAGTATAAAGATGGCAAATTAGCTTCTATTGTGTAGCATCCTTGGCTCATTACATGGCTATAACATAGTTACTCCCGCTTCAAGATGCTGTGGGGTAAAGTTAGCTAACAAGTGACCCTGCACATGCAGGTTTGATAACAGTTGAACTACTGTAATGCATACTTGCTTACCCTCCCGAAAATTGGGTGCCGCTCTCGACCTCTCGGGAAGGCAGGCAAGGCTCCGGGCTGCCGCCGACACCTCCTATCCCCCCGCAATTACATGTAAAAGTCCCGCAGCGGAGGGAGGCGGTGACACGATTCCCGCGGAATCGCGTCATTTTGGCCCAGCCCCCTGCTGTACAATGTCCGTAATATCGGCAGTGTGTAGCGGAGGCAGTACCAAAAGAATGCGATCGCGTGGCTCCGCGCCCCGCCCACAAACACTTGTCGTCTGGCTGGCCCCGCCCCATGTGCTGACAGGCCCCCTCACTCATGCCAATCTGGCTGCTCCCTCCCAGAAGGGGCAGCCAGATAGTCGGCAAGTATGCTGTAATGCAAATATAGTGATGCGCCTCTGAAGGGAGTCCGTCCTTGCAGTGTGCTTGGAGTGAAGTAACGGCAGCAACGGTCTCTTCACTCCTCTGTCAGGACTTCTGGGTAGGCATGGCCTACTGACCACGCATGTGCGACAGCCTCTCCTGATCATTTTTGTGAAGTGTAGCCGATAAGCTACAGCGGCTAACACCATCTTCCGATGGCATTAGCTGGGGGCCAAACTCCGGAAAAGCTTAGAAACCTATGGGGGTTGCTGCTGCCATCGGAAATGAAGGGACTGCAGCAGTTATCGATGTCTGGAAATATTTAATGATAAATAGGCCTCAAAGATGTATTTACAGTCACATACTCACAGTGTTTCATCCTCAAGCACACATCACTTGATCCCATTAATTTAGTTTGCAAATTAAATTGTTATGTCCAATCATAACAAGTGACTGTTTCAGTCAAAGTAACACTTCAGTATTGGCTGAAGAGCTGACAGGCCGTGTAATGGGATTGTCACTAAATCTAGGACGACAGGACACAGCCTCAAAAATACTTTGTAGCAGCATCCAGTATACAATATGTATGTTTCCACAATGGGTCTCATTCAGACCCGCTCGCGAGCGATGTACGCTCGCAAGCGGGTCGATGTTACCCAAATGCGCACGATGGAGACGCCTCCGTCGTGCGTATGGGCGAGACCCGGCGAGCGATGGGGAAGCCGTCACTCGGGATCTCGCACCAAAGGGGGCGTGCTGTCGATGGTGATTGACACCACGCCCCCTTTGGTGGGCGTGCCGGGGGCGTGACTGCCCAGATGGAAGCGTTCCCATGGGAACGCCTACCGTCTGGGTCCGGCCCCACTGACATCACTAGTGATGTCAGTGGGAGTGTTTTTGGCTCTGATAGAGCCAAAAGCACTCCAGGGCTTGCGGCAGACGAGACCCTACCACAAGGGTCTCGTCGCAAGCCCGATGGTCGCGATGGTCTTGACCATCGCGACCATCTTTTTGGGCGCTCACATAAGCTGTGAGTGGTCACCCACAGCTATGCGAGCGGCCAGGAGGCCGCTCCAATTTTAGGTAGGCCGGCCCTGATTCAGAGCGAGCGCTCTAGTCAGAGCGTCCGGCTCTGAGTCATGCCCAATGTGTGCAACAGGCACAGAGCATAGACAATAAGGCCCTTAAAAAAAAACTATGCTGGCAATTGTAGTTCTGGTAGCCAGGGTCATCTGGGATACATAGTGCTAAATCGGAACTTACTAATGAAAAAGTAGAAAAGCTATATTTAAAATAATAGATATTACCCCAAACCTCATTCACCATTTTATTGAAATCCTAATTCCAAAGAGATTCTCTTCTTCCCCTGATAGACCAGGCTGAGCTGCTCCTTACGGAGACCTAAGGGCTTATGACAAGAGCCTGACCAGCTTTGCTCTGATTGGTTAGAACATAGGGGACGATTCAGTCCCGTACGCAACGCAGCGCACTTTTGCCGTCAGTGGCAAGGCTTAAGGACGCCCTCTATGTCTTAGAGAGCGACGGCAGAGCGAATGCACGCCAGTCTAAAGATACCCCCTTTTCTTTTGCAGCACGCGTCATCCCCAGGAAGTGTATGCAATATCAGTAGCATCGGAGCTGCTCGTAGCCCGTGAGGTAGACCCTACCCTGCCGCAAGCACTGCGATCACTGCAGGCTGAAATACAACCAGGTGACGTGTACAATGACGCCTCCAAGTATGCACGCCCATGAAACGCCGTTAGCGTTCACACATCCACACCCTCATTTTCATAGACCTTTCCTGATACCACCCACAAACAGCACTATCTGTCACTCAAAGTAGCGCTCAGTCTGTGTACTTCAAGCACCCGATTCCTGATCGCTAATACTGGCTTGCACACGTGCACTGCGGCCTATGCGCAGAATGTGAAAATCGGCCAGCTACGAGCAAACGCCGCATTGCGTCTGGGTCAGAATCGGGCCCATAGTGCTCTGTATTGTTAGTTATATCTAATGATCATGTGTAATCTTATTGTGATGAGATTACATGATAACAATGTAAGAAAATAATTATTAATGCTCTCTGCCAAGTGCCATTACAGCCTAACAAAATGTTGTCACCTTTCTTTTCAAAAGCAAAAATGTACCCCATTGTTTCTGACCCCTAGGCTATTACTGCATCAGACTTTGCAAAAATACAAGCTACAGTATATGGGTCTGGACATGTCACTCTGTAACATGGGACATGTAGAATGGGGCCCTTGTCATATATCTGTGATACCAGCACCAGCCCAGTCAGTATGATCTGATATTCTGCAGGAGAATCCAGCCCACAAGGAACCTGCAGTTCAGGGCTAACTAAATTAAAGCTGGGAGCAAAGAAAAAGAAAAGTTATATCACTTTTACACTACAGTCCCGGGTCTAACCTGGTGTTTGGAGCATGGTTCCAATTCGGGACAGTCCCTGTTCCCACTGCTGTGTCGACCTGGGCTATTCCCGGGTTCGGAACCGTTCACACTGCACACGGGTGCACTGGAACGTTTTTTCCGGCGCTTGGAGATGACATCATCTCCAAGCGCCGAGAAACTCGTAAGTCCCCATGCTGTAAATGGGAGCCCGGTTGTACGAACCAAGTTACCCGTTCGTACTGCAGGGTTACACAGGTCGTTCTCATGTTAAACCCTGCAAGTTACCCAGGTTGGATTGCCGCGTCGCCCGACCCAGGAATCCAACCCTTGCACCTTTTACAACTAGCAGCAACCCTGCAATTATCTGGATTTTAGCTGTGTTGTAAAAGGGGTATAACTTTGCACCATACTACAATGTAAGGGGTGCAAATACATAATTTGTTTGCTTTTGCATGCAGAGTAAATAATGGCTGCCCGACAGCTTTATTTGTACCCTGCAGTTTCGATTGAGATAGAACACGCTCCGTCGAAATCTAAATCTCCATGCACATTTTAAATCTGCCGACCCGCAGTGCAACATGGTTTCTCCCAGGTGTTACAGTTACTGCTTTTTTTTTTTTTTTTAGATATTTTAAATATTTTTATCCCATTGTAGACAGAAAGCCTACAAAATGTAAACCAACATATTCTGCTCAACACATAGATTCCAAGTATGCACAATAAGCTGGTGCTTTATAGATAAGGGATAATGATACATAATCCATGGGTCAACACCTGGTCAAGTGCAATGGAGGAGAAAATGATGCTGAGATAGTATGGAAATAGCAGCTCCAAGTGAATGGAGTGAAGAAGGTAATTGCAGAGAACGGTCCTGGTGCTATGTTGTCATCAGTCTGACAGATGTGAGTGACGCTCCTTGTTAGGAGAGAAGTCCCAGGATAGCACTCTATTACTGCAGCAGTGGAGAAGGTAATTGTGGGGTTGAACTGTCCTCCTGGTGCAATGTTGTCATCAGTCTGACAGATGTAAGTGAGAGAAGTTCCAGGTTAGCCCAGCAGTGTAAATGCTCCTATAAAACACTGTCGTTATTGTACTCTCCTGGGAGGTTGGGTAATGTAATGGTCCTCTGACAAGTCAAGGTCAATCAGGACGACTTGGCGTGGCAAATCAATAGTGGTCTCATTCCTTGCAGGTAGCTATCTTTATCATTTCTAATGCTGGGTACACATTGGCCGGTATATCGGCCATTCAATTGAAAGGCCGATATATTCTGGGTGCCTTGGCCGGGTGTGGACCAGCGATATATCTGTGAACTTCGTTCACAGACATATCACGTTGGCTAAGCAGCACAGGCGATTGCTGATATATCTGTAGATATACCGGCACATGGTGTTATGTGTACGGGTGGTCAGCTGACCGCCCATACACTTGCTGCAGAGGCCACCACTGACTGACGTCACAACTGGACGGGCACAACACATCGGGCCAACGGTTGGTAAGTGTGTATGCAATTACCAATCTGCAGATAGGACGGCGATCGGTCCAATGGCCAATCCGTTGTCCTAGTGGGTACCAAGCTTTAGTCTACGGGGTTTAAAGGTAAGAAAAAGACTCGCCTAAGGGAACACTCTTATTAACAATTTATTACATTAAAACATAACTTTGAGTAATGTAAAATTAGTAAGTATAAAATAACAATACAATATACAAACAACAGCAAA
The DNA here is from genome assembly GCA_031769625.1 of Taudactylus pleione. Taxonomy (NCBI): domain Eukaryota; kingdom Metazoa; phylum Chordata; class Amphibia; order Anura; family Myobatrachidae; genus Taudactylus; species Taudactylus pleione. Next base: position 11,405,691 of record JAUIMM010000710.1, read on the forward strand.
AAATCATGCTGTAGAAACTTGAAGTGAAATGAGGGATTACATTATCAAAAGTATAGACAGGCTGGACGTGAGCCTCAAAATCGGTGAAAATACCAGAAGAAATGTATAAATATGTATAAAACATATATAACAGTTAATATTAAAATGCATGAAGTCTCATTAACAGGTAAAGTATTCAATATACTGTATAGCCGAATATTAATAAATTAAATTAAACCAGAGGTATTCTTAATATGGTAATTATCATGTGTCCACATAGAAAGAAGCATTATAGGTAGGGTAGTGTAAGGTTGTGTTCCAAACTCTGCTGCTCCATGTGTGTCCTGAGACAGTGAACAAAGAGTGAGATACTTCTACTGACAACTACCCCTTTGGAACAGAAGAGAAGATCGCTACAGTAAATCAAACTCTTCTGCTGTCAGCTATCTGTCTCTTGGCCGAGATGGGTATGGGATGCAGGCAGTCAAAATCCTGACGCCGGCATCCCGACAGGGTTAGGATACGGACACCTGTCTATGGGTACACAAGAGAAACCTCAGCGCGAATGAGACAGAGAATCAAATATCAGTGCAGCAGTAATAAAAGAAGTGATATTAATGTTGGAACGTAGGGACCTGTCTGTGCGTATCCTAACCCTCCCCCTCTCCCTACCCTAGCCCTCCCCGGTGCCTGAACCTAACATCCCCCCTAGTGCCTAACCCTCCCATGTAGTGCCTAACCCTCCCCCTAGTGCCTAACCCCCAACCCCGCTACTTACCTTTGGGATGCCAGCGCCGGGATTCTGACAGGTGTCTGAATGTATCTCCTCTTGGACATCCAACAGTTGATGAGTGACAAGGGTGATTAGCTGCAGTTAGAAACACAGAGGGCCTGATTCAGAGCCGGACATTCTTTCAGAGCGCTCGCTTTGAATCAGGGCAGCATTTTTTTTTTGTGAGCTGGCCTCCTGGCTGCTCGCTAAGCTGTGGGTGACCACCCGCAGCTTTTGCGAGCAGCCAGGTGATGGTCGCGACCATCGGGCTTGCGACGAAACCCTTGTGGTAGGGTCTCGTCCATCGCAAGCCCCAGTGAGCTTCCGGCTCTAATAGAGTCGGAAGCTCACTACTGAGGCCACCCCCAAGCAGCAGGCGTTCCTTTGGGAACGCCTCCGTTTGGCCACCCACCCCCCCTGCCCGCCTCCAAAACGGGGCGAGCTGTCAATCAAAATCGACAGCCGCCCCGTTTTGGTGCGAGACCCGTAGCGACGGAGTGCCTCTGTCGCTGGCCGGGTCTCGTGCATGCGCATGCCGGAGCCGACTCTGGCGTGCACATGCGCAGTGACGGACCATCGACCCACTTGCGAGCGCTGCGTGCTCGCGAGCAGGTCTTAATCAGGCCCAGTGTCAGGTAACAAGTAACCATTTCATTGATTCCTCCAGTTGTGTTAAATAAAACTGATCTTGCTCTGTTTGTCTGTTATGCTTGTATCTATACAAACAAAAGATGAGCAGGTCTGGTTTTCCGAGAACTGAACCCACCCGAACATAGGGGATGCGAGTCTGGCTCGGGGTTTCCCGCCTAAGTCGGAATCCAAAACGAGGCAAAACGTCATCATCCCACTGTCGGATTCTCGCGGGTTTTGGATTGTATAAAGGTCCCGGTGATTGGCGCCATTTTCACTCCGGCTGTGGAGAAGTGTACAGAGCAGACGTGCAGTCAGTGTTGTGTGTCACTATTTGTTCGAGGGTGCAGTGTTGTCAGGCTGGGGCTGCAGTACATTAAGTGGGGGTGTGCTGCTGTGTCACTCACTGTTATCCTGTCAATCAACTGGCAGGGGCTGCAGTACATAAAGGGCTTCTGCTGTGTTGTCCATAAAGGGACTCGGGCTGCAGTACATAAAGGGCGGCTGCTGTGTTGTCCATAAAGGGACTCGGGCTGCAGTACATAAAGGGCGGCTGCTGTGTTGTCCATAAAGGGACTCGGGCTGCAGTACATAAAGGGCTTCTGCTGTGTTGTCCATAAAGGGACTCAGGCTGCAGTACATAAAGGGCTTCTGCTGTATTTGTCCATAAAGGGACTCGGGCTGCAGTACATAAAGGGCTTCTGCTGTGTTGTCCATAAAGGGACTTGGGCTGCAGTACATAAAGGGCGGCTGCTGTGTTGTCCATAAAGGGACTCGGGCTGCAGTACATAAAGGGCGGCTGCTGTGTTGTCCATAAAGGGACTCGGGGCTGCAGTACATAATGGGCGGCTGCTGTGTTGTCCATAAAGGGGCTTGGGCTGCAGTACATAAAGGGCGGCTGCTGTGTTGTCCATAAAGGGACTCGGGCTGCAGTACATAAAGGGCGGCTGCTGTGTTGTCCATAAAGGGGCTTGGGCTGCAGTACATAAAGGGTGGCTGCTGTGTTGTCCATAAAGGGGCTAGGGCTGTAGTACATAAAGGGGTGCTGTGTCATCCAGGGGTGCTCTTCCCCAGTGTATAAAAAATAAAAGCTAAAATTGTATTATTTTTTTTTTTGGTGTGTCTGCTAGCCAGGTAGTTACGCTATTATTGTTCGGTGACACTTCCGGTCAGACCGCAGTTTATCATCCACGTATTTGTGACTCTGCAGGTGGTCTGTCCGTACTCCACTGCTGCCATAAAAGGGTGCTGTGTTGATCATCAAGGGGCTCCTGCCCCGTCCAGGGGTGCTTTTCCCCAGTGTAAAAAAAATAAAAGTGCAATATAAAATTAGCATTCCTCAAAAAAGAAGAAAATATTATTTTTTTTATTTTTTTGTGTGTGTGTGCGCATGTTAGCAACTTAGCTACGTTGTTATTGTTTGGTGACACTGCCGGCCAGACCGCAGTTTATCATCTACGTATTGTGGCACTATAAGTCGTAGCGCAGAGTGTTATTCTTATTTAGAAAAAATATTGTGACACTGTACGTGGTACCGCAGAGTTTTACTCAGAAAAAATCTTGTGATTCTGTAAGTGGAAGCGCAGTGTAATATTCAACTTTTCACTTCTTTCCTCAATCATAAATAAATGATTAGTCTACACGCCGACTACAAGGCCACAACAAAGTGCTAAATAACATTTATAATATATATAAAACATAATGACATCACTGTATGTGGTAACGCAATGTGTTATTCTTTTCTTATTCATAAAAAGTATTGTGACACTGTAGGTCATTGATACCGCAGTGTAATATTTAAAATTGGTACAAATTGATGTGTGTGCTGGTAATCCACTTCATTCGTGTTTGTTGATATGGAGAACAGTCAGCTGAGAGGAGAGCAGGAACCACATACTAGGGCTGGAGCTGCTGCCAGTGCCACCAGTCATGACGATACTAGTCCATCTATGTCATCTACTAAAGCCGATGCCCAAGGGCATACAGGGCTTAAGTCAGGGCATCTAAAATCAAAGAACCACACTATTACATTGGTAAAGAAAGAAACATCAAAAGGAAAAGTTAGCTACAGAAAGACATAAAATTGGCAATATGCCTTTCACCACACGAAGTGGCAAGGAAAGGCTTAAGCCTTGGCCTTTATTTATGACTGGTGGTTCTGCCTTTTATGATGATGTAAGCCCTTCTCCCTGTAGACTGTTCAAAAAAATGTTAAGGCACAGGAACCAACCGTGCGCTCAGAAATATCACAAATCTGTCACGGCTGTAGCAGAAGTATGGGAAACTATGGGCCTTAGTTGCGGGAGAAAGCAGAGACGAGGTCCATTCCGCAAGAGGAAGGTAAGCAGGAGATATCTGTAATATTAGTGTATGGGGACAGTGGGCCATTCCGCAAGAGGAAGGTAAGCAGGAGATATCTGTGATATTAGTGTATGGGGGACAGCGGGCCATTCCACAAGAGGAAGGTAAGTAGGAGATATCTGTGATACTAGTGTATGAGGACAGCGGTCCATTCCGCCAGAGGAAGGTAAGCAGGAGATAAGTGATACTAGTGTATGAGGACAGCGGGCCATTCCGCAAGAGGAAGATAAGCAGGAGATATCTGTGATACAAGTGTATGAGGACAGCGGTCCATTCCGCAAGAGGAAGATAAGCAGGAGATATCTGTGATACAAGTGTATGAGGACAACGGGCCATTCCGCAAGAGGAAGATAAGCAGGAGATATCTGGGATACTAGTGTATGGGGACAGCGGGCCATTCCACAAGAGGAAGGTAAGCAGGAGATCTGTGATACTAGTGTATGGGGACAGCGGGCCATTCCGCCAGAGGAAGGTAAGCAGGAGATATCTGTGATATCTCCTGCTGTACCTTCTTGATGAATAGCCTGATAACTTAATTTTTACAAAAGCAGGTGAAAATGCGCATTTTCACCTGCTTTTGTAAAAATTAAGTGATAAGTGATAATGAATTTACTCTCCATAAAAGGAAAACACATGAGAAACAATTTAAATAAAAGTGCATAGAGTCAACAAAGTATATATTCTAAAACTCACAAGATACAGTGTGGTTAAGAAAATGTCTTATTTGTTCTAAGGAAACACATTTACTCAGCAATGCATATTCATATTGAAAGCTCTCATCCTAACCAGCTACTCCATGCTCCCTCCTCTCTGTCTATCCCATCTGTGTCACGCCTGTTTGTCTGCACCTCCCCTTTAGAATGTAAGCTCTTGCGAGCAGGGCCCTCTACCCTCTTGTGCTTCTCCATACTTTATTTTTATCAACTTCTTACTCCCTACTAGGACACCTAACACTTGGCTGCTTATGCTCTTGTTGTATTTGTAAATAAACCTTTTAATACATTCCTGCCTATAAACCTCTAAGATTCACCTGCCTAGAACCTCTAAGACAAAACCTGCCTATAAACCTCTAAGATTCACCTGCCTAGAACCTCTAAGACAAAACCTGCCTATAAACCTCTAAGATTCACCTGCCTAGAACCTCTAAGACAAAACCTGCCTATAAACCTCTAAACACAACGCTAATTGCGTACGCAGTATGACCGCAAATAAAGACAGGAGTGGAATCTGTGGTTCCAACGCACAAGTATTATTCAGGTAAAAGTACAGTCAGTTACACGCAATCTATACATACATAATTTAGGCGTCAAAAGAAATAATACAGACCAAGTACGGTTATACATACGCTGCGCCTCTGGACCCAGAGATAGACTTCTGACTAGATATCCTCAGTTCACCCAAAATTCAGCATGAACTGGCAAACCAGTGTTCGGACACATGTATTTATTCCCCCCCAGACTGAAACAGGACAAAGGGAGAACTTCCTGCTGATCTCATTGGTTCCCAGAGGAGAAGCATATGTAACGACACATTTAACAGGTTGTTTCAAATAGACTTTCCCTGCCTCTAACAGCCGGAGTCTTTCTGGTAACGCCTCCTTTAGCATCCTAACAGTTGAATCTAAAATATACATTTTGGTTGCTTGTAGGTTCTGCGGTCCATAACTCGAGAATGCATAATGCGATCTCCTCACCGATAGCACCGGGAAACTGTGGAAAGAGTATGCATCAGAACAACTCCAAGAATGACATGTTTATCTTGTATAATTCCTTAGTTAACAAATATCTTTATTTCTTAGCATTTAAACTAACTGAACCTTCTTGAATCATACATTTTGATGCTTAAGGAACCTTATGTGCAAATATGTAGTGTGTGGGTATTCGGGGTTTGGTATAAGGACGCTAGTTATTAATGGGTGAGATTTTAAGTGCATAATCTCTCATACACGAAGTGAACATCCAGCAGTGTGGATGGCTGAGGGTTGTAGTTCTACATGCCCTCTGTCAGCAGGCCCCCACCTTTTGTGTGTTCAAAGGAAAACAAAACCTCTTTTGTTCTCACAGACTCTTGTGTGAAATGCAAATGTATTATCACCTCAAACTGTGGGATTTGGGGCCATCCTGTCTAGGATTCAGGCAAATCCAATTGTGTAGATATTATATTACAATTGCCACAACTATACTTTATCTGCATCCAGGGATTCCCAATTTGTATGTAAAAATACCCATTGTCTCTTCTTATTTACTTCTACTCAGAAAGCTGGTTTTTCCCGTTGCCCTTGGTAGGTTAACAAAAACATTGCCATCTGTTCTTAGCTCCTGAGTTATAACTTGAATTAATGCTGACCACAAAAATGGTGTCTTGCGATCTCATTTCCAAAATGGATTCTTGCGGCCATTCGCAAGATGGCGTCGCTGCGATTAAAACAACATGCTATCACAACCTAATTTGAATCTGTTTAGCCATGCATGAGAATATACCGTTCAATGTTATTATGGTATGACACAGTATGGTCATTTGAACCACAAGGATAATGCGTCTCCGGGAGGGATATAAAACTGCCCTTATACGCACACCGCGGATCCTTAAGGGATCGTGGGAAAGATGTGGGGATGCACCTATCCTATAAGAAGAGCCTTGGAAGGGGTTGGGACTGCATTTCCTAAGATGACTTAAAACAACATAAATGTTATATCCATGTACGACCACTCAAACTCAGGCTACATTGTTATACACTACGTCATAACTCAGGATTGAATTACAGTTCTTCCTTATTATTGTTATTCACATTTTCACAACAATTTACTGTACTGAAATTGGACCGGCACTCCCCTGATTTGGTATAGCACTCCTCCTCCTGACTCCACTCCATCAGCTCCACCATCAGCTCACATCTCCTTTATCGGTCCCCCATCACAGACACCGAGCATCCCCAAACAGATCATCATGACAAAAAAAATAAAACTCTGGAAAAAAAAAAGAACTAGGATGACCACAGCAGACCACTCCATTGCTTGAAGCACTGATCTACACATTTCTTTAGCTCAGATATCTCACCGTCACCTTTTTAATCCTTCTGGCACAAGCTCGCAATCGACAGGTCCACGTTATCGGCCTTGTCTCTGCCTTGTTTCTCCACCGGTTGGTTAACCTCCCTATAGTGAGCGGAATGGACCCACGTATCTTCCCTGGCCACCCTTTGAGGATGCTGTATCGTCAGATACGGACCTTTCCACCGATCAGTCAAACAACCTGAGCTAAAAAAAAATTTGGGTCATAACAAATTCTTCCAGATTTGACATCATGACAGTTTGCATTAGACATGTTAGTTAATAACACTTCCAATTTCGGTTATTCTCATTCATCTTCGTGAGACCCTGCACAGTAACCTCATTATAATATTTTCACATGAGACTGCCTGTTTGGACAGTATCTCAAAGGGGGGGGCAAATAAAGGAAAAGACAATCTGGGATAATCTCAGTGTTGTTACCCATCATCTTACACATGTACTTGGAAACGTCACCTATAAAATAAGTCCCCCTATCATTTTTAATAATTCTAGGGATATAGTATCTGCATACAGGTTCCTGCAATTAAATCTTGTTATCAATAGCTACTGCTCTAAATAATGCCTGTGCCACTGGGTTGGATAGTATTCCGAGTAGTCGACCTCAGCCTGGCATGGCTGCCGTTTATCCTTAGCAACCTTGTGTCCTATGAGTGGGAGATAAAGCACAACAGTTTAATATCATTTAAACATGACCCAAAATACAACAATAAATCATCCACATTTTACATTAGAACAGATCCATTGATAGGTTGAAAAGATTGTAAACAGTCATATAAGGCCTGGGAGAAGATACTGGGGTTACCTATGAACTCATGGGAAACTCGTGTTCCTGTGTGGTGTTCTTCGCTTTGCAGTACTTACTTATGTGTCCCACTTGGTGACAGTTAAAACATAATTTTGAAGGGGTGGATGAAAAGATTGTTGTGGGATTGGAGCAAGAGGGAAAGGTGGTGGGTATGGGTAAGGATAGGGAGGGTAAGGATATTGTGGGGGATATGAGTATGGGACCTGTGGTTGTGTATGATATGTGGGGTAAGGATGTGTTTGCTGTGGTGTGGGATTGGTGAGGACGTGTAATTGTTCAGGTGCAGGTGTGTGTGTGGGTGCAGGTGTGTCGGTTGGCTGTGATGTTAACGTCATTCTCTCCAGAGCTTGTATACTGACAGCCATTAATTTTTCGCTCTGGGTCTCCCTCTTTTTTTTTTTTTTATGTTTTTGTCATGTTCTATGGCAGACTCTATGAGGTTATCTATTGTAAGTCCCTGCCAGCCAGGCTGTGAGGTCTGAACCCGAGTCTTTAAATCGTCTTTCAGACCGTCCATGAGTACCGTGACTATCATTCCCCTGTGGTGAGTGCTATTTTTAATATCTTCTATCCCATTGTACTGGGTGATAGCCTGCAGAGCCCGGTCGCAATATTCTTCTGCAGTTTCACTCTCTTTTTGCTTAATTGTAAAAATTTTGTTAGAGTTAACTACTACTGGAAAATATACACCCAATTGAGTTACAATGCGGGAAATGTTACCTTGGTTTACTTGGTCTGTTAAGGGAACGTCGCCATCCAATACACAGTCCGTGATAAATTTTGTCACGTCGGTATTGCGTGGTAGACAGGCCCTTAACACCACACGCCAATCTTTATTAGTGGGCTCATGAGAACTACCCAAATTTCTCAAAAATCTCTGACATTTGGCTAGTTCCTTTTTGGGATTGGGGAAATCATTTATGATGGAATTCAGTTCTGCTCTTGTCCATGGACAATGCATTACTACTTCCCTCGTGGGCACTACACCGTTTGCATCCGCATTTCCATTCGGAACAGTTATTGTCCGAATGGGATGCAGACCGGCATCGTTGCTACCTCTGACCTGGTTACCTGGCTAGGGGTTTAATCTGCTGCTGCTACGTATGGTATTAACAACTTCCTCAATGGGTGCAGAGTGTATTAACACTTCCCTTGCTGTTACCGATGGAGATGGCGGCACCACCCGTGATTGTGGTGATGCAGCATCTATCATTTGCACAGCATGGGAAATGGCAGACATTACAATAGGCTCATCTTCTACATCATAAACATTTTCTTTATGGTTACTTAAGAGGGGGTACAAATTACTTGTTACATTTTTATTGGTATTTTTGGTAACCGTACTTGCACCTCCATCCACATAAGGTGGGGGAGGTGAGCGTGAACTGCTGGCAATACTCTCCACGACGCTACTTTGCCGCACGTGCGCGCCAATTTGCGGCTCGCCCGTATTGCATCTCAGCGTTGTGGATGTATTTTCTGGCAATGCGCTCGCAACGCTAGTTTGCGTCGTTTGCACATTTTTAAGCCAAGCATCCCCTTCATGCTGCCATATTTTTTTAAACATTCAAAATACTTAATTTTTATTCTCTCGGGATCGCACCATACTGATGTGATCCTGGACATTATCTAACACATTTTTATCAAAACTACCAATTCTGGGAAACTGTCTAACACTCTTTCTCATCATATTCCTCAATTAGCAGCACATCATTGCCTAACATTTCTACTGTTTGCGTGGCTCCCATTCTGAGACAACTCCTACACTTTTCAATAAAAATTTAAACTGGTGAAAGACAATCAAGATACTGTCACTTACCTACGGACGAAATTTCTAGATGCGCCCCGCTCACCTACGGACGAAATTTCTAGATGCGCCCCGCTCACCTACGGACGAAATTTCTAGATGCGCCCCGCTCACCTACGGACAAAATTTCTAGATGCGCCCCGCTCACCTATTATCTCTCAGCTCACAATCACACCTAGTGCGGCTCAACTACAATGCTCAAATTTTATTGAACACTGCAGTCACACTGAGAGCCGGTCCCTAACAAAAATAACAAACCATACACCTGCTCTGTGTACTGAACGGTAAGCTGCTTACCGAGCGGCTAGGCTAACCCTTGCACCTAGCCCTTAAGGATCATACGATACCCTTAACTGTCCAACACATACTCACTGTTACACACTTTTTCTCTGCGCAGAAAATAAACGTTTAACCCATATATTGGTAGATAGAAAAAAATGTAAACCTTAATGGCTTTGTTCAAACACGTGGCATAAGAACCGGAAGTGCGTATACGCTTATTGTGCGACCGGCCGCATACACAATTATGCGACTACCACACAAGCGTATAATGACTTTTTAACTGCGTACGCAAAAATGCATCTCAGCCGCATACTCAATACTGCGGCACCCCTCTAAACGTAAGGTTCTATCAACAGAGAAAAAAAACTTTTTTTTTTCTCTCTTGTCCCTGGATTCTGATCAGCGCTTCCTCTACACAATAACCGGCAGTACGCTCTCAGCAACACTGTGGTAATGAAAGACTAATGCATCTCTCAAAAGGCGCCTCCACCCTTTTGCTGAGAGAGGACTGACGGAGTGTTATCGTGTATCAGATAGTGTGATAAACCGATGAGCCCCCACTGTTGTATTTGTAAATAAGCCTTTTAATACATTCCTGCCTATAAACCTCTAAGATTCACCTGCCTAGAACCTCTAAGACAAAACCTGCCTATAAACCTCTAAACACAACGCTAATTGCGTACGCAGTATGACCGCAAATAAAGACAGGAGTGGAATCTGTGGTTCCAACGCACAAGTATTATTCAGGTAAAAGTACAGTCAGTTACACGCAATCTATACATACATAATTTAGGCGTCAAAAGAAATAATACAGACCAAGTACGGTTATACATACGCTGCGCCTCTGGACCCAGAGATAGACTTCTGACTAGATATCCTCAGTTCACCCAAAATTCAGCATGAACTGGCAAAACAGTGTTCGGACACATGTATTTATTCCCCCCCAGACTGAAACAGGACAAAGGGAGAACTTCCTGCTGATCTCATTGGTTCCCAGAGGAGAAGCATATGTAACGACACATTTAACAGGTTGTTTCAAATAGACTTTCCCTGCCTCTAACAGCCGGAGTCTTTCTGGTAACGCCTCCTTTAGCATCCTAACAGTTGAATCTAAAATATAAATTTTGGTTGCTTGTAGGTTCTGCGGTCCATAACTCGAGAATGCATAATGCGATCTCCTCACCGATAGCACCGGGAAACTGTGGAAAGAGTATGCATCAGAACAACTCCAAGAATGACATGTTTATCTTGTATAATTCCTTAGTTAACAAATATCTTTATTTCTTAGCATTTAAACTAACTGAACCTTCTTGAATCATACATTTTGATGCTTATGGAACCTTATGTGCGAATATGTAGTGTGTGGGTATTCGGGGTTTGGTATAAGGACGCTAGTTATTAATGGGTGAGATTTAAGTGCATAATCTCTCATACACGAAGTGAACATCCAGCAGTGTGGATGGCTGAGGGTTGTAGTTCTACATGCCCTCTGTCAGCAGGCCCCCACCTTTTGTGTGTTCAAAGGAAAACAAAACCTCTTTTGTTCTCACAGACTCTTGTGTGAAATGCAAATGTATTATCACCTCAAACTGTGGGATTTGGGGCCATCCTGTCTAGGATTCAGGCAAATCCAATTGTGTAGATATTATATTACAATTGCCACAACTATACTTTATCTGCATCCAGGGATTCCCAATTTGTATGTAAAAATACCCATTGTCTCTTCTTATTTACTTCTACTCAGAAAGCTGGTTTTTCCCGTTGCCCTTGGTAGGTTAACAAAAACATTGCCATCTGTTCTTAGCTCCTGAGTTATAACTTGAATTAATGCTGACCACAAAAATGGTGTCTTGCGATCTCATTTCCAAAATGGAGTCTTGCGGCCATTCGCAAGATGGCGTCGCTGCGATTAAATTTTAAACTGAACTTGTCTCACTCAATTATTCAGCTTCGACACTCTGTTGCTTATTTGGGTGTTACAGTCTCCAATGTAGCAATGTATATTATACCTGTCCTTGTCCTCCATTGTATTGCACTGTTAGTCACTATTTTGGTTATGTACTATGTAAGGCGATGCGGAACACTTGTGGCACCATATAAATAAACAATAATAATAATAATAATAAAGTTAGCATAGGCCGTTTTCTCCATTCCAGACCAGGGGAAAAAAATACAAAATCCCTATTTTTGGCAAAAAATGTGGGGATTTCTATCAGAACCCTTTGGACACCCCCCCAATGATAAATGACGCCAAAAAAATTAGCAAGTTGCGCACTTTGGCGAAAAACGACAGTGCAAATTTTGGGTAAAAAACAAGAAAACATTGAAAATGGTTTTAATGTATTGGGTCTGATTTTTCGGGGGGCAGTATGGATGTGTGAAGTATTTTAAACATCGCACGCAGTCGCAGCAGGCATTTTTTTACGGTTTTTAAAATTGTATTTGTACGATGCAAAAATATACGTGCACCCAATGGACGTGGAACAGTAATTTCCTGGAAAAAAAATAGCTTCCTATCATTTTCAACGGTTTTTATTTTTTTTCATCCAAAATTGTGCGGTCGTTTTTCGCCAATTGCATTTTCGCCTGTTTTTTGGCAAAAATATTGCCGTTTTTTGTCCTATGGCGAAAAAAAATGGTCGTTTTCGCCACTAATTGAATATTGCCCTATGTTTGGAAGCGTATGAAATGACAGTTGGTGTGGCTCTCCTATTTGAATTTTGGACTGCTCTGCAGCCTCGCCACTGGTTGCGACTACACCCCAACAGTGCGAAGGCATGCTACCATGTGGAGACATCCATCCTCTGCACCAGGGCCCGAACAATGTTCAGTTCTCCCTGGAGGATAGTTGGGGGAGGCTGTGAGGTCAGGCATCATTATTCTAATGGGCCTATTTCCATATGGAGGCCTGTCGCTCCTCTCCCAGCAGCCCATTATTAATCCAGTCCTGAAGTTCATACAATCCACTTGTTTTAATAATCCGAAATGCCTGGGAGGTCACTGGAGAAACACTTAACAAAGTTGCACCTGAAGAATTTCGTAAAAACAACAAGTGCCATACAAACCAATACAGGTACAAAACTGGATTGCAACAACTCATGGGAAGTAATGGTGATAGGTCTCATTTCAATGAGACTTGGGACACAGGGTCTCATTCAGACCCGCTCGCAAGTGGGTTGATGTTACCCAAATGCGCATGCACACGACAGAGGCTGCTCCGTCGTGCGCATGAGCGAGACCCGGTGAGCGACGGGGAAGCCGTCGCTAGGGGTCTCGCACCAAAGGGGGCGTGCTGTTGATGGTGATTGACAGCACGCCCCCTTTGGTGGGCGTGCCGGGGGCGTGGCTGCCCAGACGGAGGCGTTCCCATGGGAACGCCTACCGTCTGGGTCAGGCCCCACTGACATCACTAGTGATGTCAGTGGGAGTGTTTTTGGCTCTGATAGAGCCAAAAGCACTCCGGGCTTGCGGCAGACAAGACCCTACCACAAGGGTCTCATCGCAAGTCCGATGGTCGCGATGGTCTTGACCATTGCGACCATCTTTTTGGCCGCTCGCATAAGCTGTGGGTGTTCACCCACAGCTATGCGAGCGGCCAGGAGGCCACTCCAATTTTAGGTAGGCCGGCCCTGATTCAGAGCGAGCGCTCTGGTCAGAGTGTCCTGCTCTGAATCAGGCCCACAGGCTTTGAGAAGCTCCATTTGTGAGTTAGAACATACACTGCAAGAAAAGCTTAAATGAGCTCCAACGGCTACGACACAAAGCAATGAAAATACCTGAGATTGCCATTCACTCGTGTAATGTACTTAGCTCTCTGCTGTCAGGCTCACAAGATGTCAGAATAAATTACATTTCTTGCCAACAACATTGGTTCACTTAATATTCAAACAGTATCAGTGCACGATCGTTGTCTCAGTCCCTCAACCAGGGAATCTCATTACATTTTCAACTAATCCATGAAATCGCAACTTGGCCCCACGTACAGCTTTCCTTCTTAATTCAGGCCGCAGTTTATGGGCTATTATGGAAATGATACAATCTAACAGGGGAGAAGAAGCGTTAGCAGAATGATGATCCAAATAGCTTTGTCATTGAACAGTTTCCTTTCAAAAAATAATATTTATTGAGATTATATAGCTAAGCTATTTTTTTTTTTGTCTATAAGATCTTTGGTATATTTTATTTTTATGTGTACTATGAGCAGTCTAATGGTGCGTACACACGGTCAGATAAGGTGTCAGATTTGTATGATAAGGATCCTATCGTTATCGTTAAATCTGACAGCTTCTGGCCCCTGCAAACGACCAAATGATGGTCGATGCGCGGCCACATATGGTCATTATCGACCATCGTCGGTAGTCCATGCAAGCAGGCAGACCTGGTCGATATCGACCAGGTTAGCCTGTTTACTATAGTGACCTGCAATCATTAATCGTGGGTCGTTATAGTTGTAAGGGGCTTGCAGCATGTGTTGGATGTTCGATAACGATCATCCAACACATGCAGGACGATCAGATAATAATCGTTATCTGATCGTACCCCCGTTGTACCGTGTGTACGCACCATAAGGCTTGTTAGCTGGAAATGCAGATCAAACACCATTTGCTCAGGTAAAACAGACATTTATTAGGCTTCATCGTTTTTGCTTGACACATCCAGAGAAGGGAGAGGGGAGGGGGATACGATCCTCAAGTGGAATGAAGAATCTCTCAAAGGTGAAGACATTATTGATTGCCATAAAAAGTGATGTACATCACTGGTTATGGGAATCAATAATGTCTTCACCTTTGAGAGATTCTTCATTCCACTTGAGGATCGTCTCTCCCTCCTCTGGATGTGTCAAGCAAAAAAGGAAGCTAAATGATATAGTTGAAAAAGCGTGACTATTTTTTAAGGACACCAACTACTCTCTTGTTACAAGTAAAATAAAGCTTCCCTGCAGACAGATGTATTATAATATAATAAGACATAATAACGTTAGGGGGCTATTTGATGGCTGATGATAATCACATAGGTCTAACGGTTTACCAAACCAACTGAAGAAGGTGTCTAGAGCATCTGTTCTCGCAAATAAGCTTTATGGAAGAAGAAGATTATGGTGATGAGAATAATAATAATGACTTGGACATTATGCAGCCTTTTCAGTGAGTCAATCAAACAGTGGTTTCAGTCATCATGACCCCCTGACCTGGAAGTAGATGTGGCCAGTGGCAATTAGTCCTTTCCTGAAGTCAAGTGGAGTAGTAATAGCGTGCCACTATGGAAAGGTATCGATCCCCTTCAGTATATGTATCTGGAAGTGACGTGCAGTGAGGCGGAAGTGACGTTCCATGCCCATAAAGGCCACCAAAAGATTTGTTTGCTCACCAGGCTTCGGGCACAGTGACTCGCTTCGCTCACCACAGGTTTTTTATTCCCCCTCTATGTCCATGTGGATAGTAGGGAATGACGTTGGACAGTAACTGATGACGTCAGGGTGCAAAAACTGAAAAGGAACTATCCACTTCCGTACCACTATGGTCATTACTCTGTAAGCTTATTGGCTTAATGGCTTGGTAACAGTGTGCCTCATGCTGCCTGTTAGGAAGGGACGTAGTTGAATGACAACGAGTACCTACAAAATAATTATTGCACTCTTAAAATTCTGAATTAATTCACTGCTCAATGCTCTTACTCCGGATTGTGATTGACAGTGTTTATATAAAGCTTCTAGCAGCTTTTTTGTTTACTTCTATTTAGGGGACTATGGCCCTCATTCAGAGCCGGACGCTATTTGCGGTCGTTCGTTTAAAAACAAGGGGTGGCTATTCAAATGATCCGTACGCACATTGCAGTCTGTTCACACCTCTAAGTCTGAACGAATGAGCAAAACATACGCTCGTTTATTTGTTAAAAACGCCCCCTGGCTGCACGCATCCTACGTCATGTCCGCTATTTATTAGATTAATCGAGTACATCGACCAGCGTATGAATTGCTCGCTATTCTTGTGGTTGGTGTTTGCTACCACAAATTTGCGTGCAGTTCTGGCTATAAAATAACCCAGTGACGTGGTCAATGACGCTGCTGTTTTAAATATACACACCCATAAAACGCCCGTTTTGACCTTTAAGCACGCCTGCGTTCGGATCTCCACTCCCCATTTTCAAGCACCTTCCCCTGTTACCACCCACATACGCCTCATTCTGTCACTCAAAATAGCAGGCACTCGCTATATTGCGTACAAAGGATTTTCGACCGCACTGACTGGTTCGCGCATGCGTGCTAAAAAGCGTACGCATGCGCAGATGTGCAAACATCGCTCGGAACGAGCGTACTGCCGCTAACGAGCGGCTCTGAATGAGGGCCTATGTACTAAGCCTTGTATGGAAATAAAGTGAACAGAGGTAAAGTGCCAGCCAATCAGCTCCTAACTGCCATGTAACAGGCTGTGTTGGTTGGTACTTTTATCTCCATCCACGGATTAGTAAATACACCCCTTATTTTTTATTTTTTTTCCTTATCTTGATCTTTACAATAAAACAGTACCATGTGAATATCAGCATTGTGTACAGTTAGTGTCCACCTCTGAATTAAGCCCTGTATGACCTAGTCTAAAAATGTAAAAAATCTGTACAAAAAAATATAAATATTAAGAACGCATTTGCTATTTATGTATTGGCAGTTATGTTTAAAACAGTTATATCTCATAATAAAAAAAAATAAAGAATACACATTATCCAGTAAAAACAACATATCTGCACCATAAACCTACAAATGAGGTAAAAAAATTCCATACCAAAGTGTGTTTTTTGTTTTGTGAATTTCAGATTAAAGACACATTTTTTGAAGGTTACAAATAAAAGCAAATTTCAGCTCACAACTGTCTTTTTACATTTTTTTTATTTCTTTAAACCATTGGGTTTCACGTCATTGCGCCAGAATGCCCGTTTTTCCACATTCATTTAAAAACAAATTTATCTAAACAATCTGAAAAACAGCAGAAATGTTTCCAATTGCTGTGACTTGCCCGGAAACAAAATAATATATTGTTAGAGAGAACACGGTGCACTCATGGAAATAAACACACTTGTTATTTCTGTAAAAATCACTTGGAGATTGTTGTTTTTCTTTCCATGAGCTATGCAATATTCATTGCAGGCTATAGGCTATTGGTGTGACCTGTCATTGACTCCAGCACATAACGGTTTCCATTAGGGGAGCAATTTTCACTGATCACAGGCTGGTTTTCTATAGCACAACCGAATATGTTTGCTGGCAAATAAACAAATATAATAATTCAGATTTTTCATGCTGTTTTTATATAGACTGGTGAAAAAATAAAACCGTAGCTGATCTGTGTATCCAACAGCTTTGTGGTTGCTGAAAACTCTAACTTAGTTAAACATGAGTAAATGATAATTGCACGGGCAATTTTTAATTTGCGCTCTTGTTCTCTCTTTTTCTTCTGTAAAACGGTTTCCCTACCACCAACTCTCTGCCTAATGTGCCTGAATCTCCTACGCCTGTGGCATGCTGACAAGATGTCTTGTAGGCTGAGGAATTTATGATACCTTGAAACTTCTGCCTGCTATGTGTGTTATAGGACTACGTATACAGGCGAGCAGCACTATGTGGCCTGGTTACCACCTGACAGTGGCGTAACTACTGTGGGTGCAGGGGGTGCGGCTGCTATGGGGCCCGGACCAACCCGGGGCCCGGGCCTCCCCCTGCACCTAAGCTGCCAGGCCTCTGTCCACGGCCCTTCCCTCCGCACCCTCCCCCATCACTCTACTCAATCCCCTCTACTTCACTTACCTGCTCCGTGGTCACGTCTTCCCAGTCAGCTCCGGCTCTACCCATTGACTGATACTGGGAGAAGGCGTGGTCGCCTCTTCCCAGCATCAGCGAGATGGAGCCAACCGGGAGGTGCGCCTGCCCTGCACAATGCGACCATGGATCAAGTAAGTTGGGGAGTGAGGAGGGTGCTGGGGGAAGCCTCAGGCCAATGGGGGGCCACGGGATGAGAGCGGGGGCGGTAGGCTGAGAGGGGGGCCTGTAAAAATTTTTGCTATGGGGCCCACGTACGTATAGTTACGCCCCTGCCACTTGATGAAAACACTAAGCAGCCTCAGGGCTAGTCTATAAGATTTCCCTCTAGGCCATAGGCTCTCAAACTGGGTCCTCAGGACCGGGTGCATGTTTTCCAGATCTCCAAAACATACTGGTAGATTGATTGGCTTCTGACAAAATAAAAACAAAACTCTAGTGTGCATGTGGGTGTACATGTGGTAGAGACTGGGGCGTTTCTAGAGAGGAGGGGCCCGTGTGCAGTCTCCGACACTGGTCCCCTCCTCTCCGCCCAGTGACCGGCAGTGCACTGAGCTGTGCGCGGCCAGCGCAGGAGTTATAGACTCTGGGCACTAGAGTGTGCCCAGAGTCTATAGTGTATGCACATATCACCGGGAAAATGCCCGCGTCGGCCATTTTCCCTGTATTGCGCATGTGCAAACGACAGGAAAATGCCCGCCGTGGCCATTTTCCAGTCGTTATACAGTGCCGGACGCCAGCGCCGACGTGGGACTCCGGAGATGTAAGTAATATTATGAGTGCAGGGTGGGAGGTGTGGGGCCCTCCTGGACCCAGGGGCCCGTGTTCCCCGCAAAACCTGCACCCATTATAGATACGCTCCTGGGTAGAGAACATATATGGTAAGCTCCATTGGGGCAGCGACTGATGTGTATGACTCCGGACCCCACACAGTTCACATTTTCCAGGTCACCCAGCAGGTGTATTTATTACTCACTGACCCATTTTAAAAGATCCACAGGTGGAGCTAATTATTACACTTGTGATGCCGTGAGACCTGCAAAACATGCACTGTTTGGGGTCCTGAGGACCAAGTTTGAGAACCTGTGGACTAGTGATAGAGAAAATGTTGGCAAGCAGCCCATGAGTTAATTAAGTAGTAGAAAATATTATGAAACTTCTCACATTTTTTTAATTTACCCTAGCTAAGAAATTAGTGTCAGATGCATTTTTATCTGAATCCAAAACCAAAAAACTTGAGGGTGGTTTTCAGAGGCGTAACAAGGGTTTTAGGAGCCCAGGGCTAGATGAAGAACGGCGCCTCCACACACACACAGACACACACACTAAACTACATGTGCGCACCGCAGTTGCGTGGAAAAAATGGGCAAAACCACATACAGGAAAGGGGGCTGGGCACTGAAAATGGGGCGTGCCAACATGACACACCACCTGTTTCTCGTTACTCTGGGAACATTCCTTTCCATATGCACCTTACCTATATGGTAGTTTCTTACAATGTGGAACCTCTTAGGAAATGTATCCTTCCTGGAGTGACGGCATCTTCAGTCGGTATTCACTATTCATGTCTGGAAGATGACTGTTTGTGTAGGAGTATTAACAAGATTATCATCATAGAACAGCGTTCTACCAGACTGGTGTCCCCTGTTTCTCTCAGCCACACCATAATCTCCCCCCTGCATCTCTCAGCCACACCATCTCCCCCCTGCATCTCTCAGCCACACCATCTCCCCCCTGCATCTCTCAGCCACACCATCATCTCCCCCTGCGTCGTCTCTCTGCAAACCATTACCTCCCCATCGCATTGTCTCTCAGCTCACCATTATCTTCCCTCCGCGTCATCTCTCAGCACATCATCATCTACCCCCGTGTCGTCTCTCAGCACACCATCATCTCCCCCATGCGTCGTCTCTCAGCACACCATCATCTTCCCCCTTGTCTCTCAGCCACACCATCATCTCTCCCCTGCGTTGTCTCTCAGCACACCATCATCTCCCCCCTGCGTCGACTCTCAGCACACCATCATCTCACCCTGCATCGTCTCTCAGCACACCATCATCTCCCCCCTGCATCGTCTCTCAGCACACCATCATCTTCCCACTGTCTCTCAGCCACACCATCATCTCTCCCGTGTCGTCTCTCTGCAGCACACCATCATCTCCCCCGTGTTGTCTCTCAGCACACCACCTCACCCTCTGCATCGTCCCCCTCTTCATTCTATGTCTCTGTGTGTCTCCCGCCCTTCATTCTATGTCTCTGTGTGTTTCTCCTGGGTCTCCCCCCCTCTCCTCACCTTCAGCCAGGAGTCGGGAGCCAACGGGATGGTGAGGCCAGGCAGCAGGCTGAAGCTCAGGATCCAGGAAGCATGACGCTGGCATCGTGGTCACGCTCCTGGCAGCAGCCCTAAAAAGTGGGTGCTGCTGTCTGCTGCAGTAACGCCGCCGAGCACCACGGGTCTTGCTTGGCAGCACAATGGGGACAGGCTAGAGGGAGGTCGGCTGCAGCAGAAAGGTGTTGGGCGGTTGGTGCGGGTACGATGCCCTGATCGGCGGTGCCCCCAGCTGCTGCTGCCTGCTGCAGTAACGCCACCGAGCACCACAAACCTTGCTCGGCGGTGCAATGGGGACCGGCGGAAGGGAGAGCGGCTGCAGTGGAAAGGTGGCGGGCAGTCAGTGCGGGTATGATGCCCTGGTCAGCGGCGCTCCCTCTGCTGGGCCTGCCATGGCGCCCAGAGCATGTACCCCGCTCGACCCCCCCTGGATACGCCACTGGTGGTTTTTCAAAACCAAAACACAAAGATAAATCCAGATCCCTAACCAAAACACTTAGGTCCGTGTACATCTCTAATAATCATGTTAGTGTATCCCTGGTACTGTACTAGATATAGAAGCACGTCCAGCATTTATCACATGGAATGTTATGATTACAGTCTTTGGTCTACAATCTAGGTTTGTAAAGTTCCTTCACACAGTTTTCATCCTCATATTGTTCTCTACAAGGCTCCACTCAGGAAGAAGGACAAGTTATGTCAGCGGGAGGAGAAGGTTATTTATACATATGAGAGCAGAGAATAGCATAAATACTCAGCATTATTATTATGTGTTATTTATAAAGCTACAGCACATTCTGAAGTGCTTTACAATTGGGAACAAACACAGTAATGAATAAATAAGACAGAACACAAGGTAAGTGGACCCTGCTTGCAAGCAATAGGAGTCTACTGTATAATGCATTGACCTACATAACAAATCAATGCATTAATTCCAGATTTGCACATTAAAAAGCAAGTAAAGCCAGTATTTGCCATGAATTTATAGCAAATTCATGTAATATTGGGTTGAATAATAAATGCAATATGATTAAGTTTTTATACTTACTGTAGCTACCAAATAAGTTAATTATATATGTGTTCTTTTCTGCAACAGGTTGTCATGTTAGTAGGGAGGGGGTTCTTCTTACACATGCAGCAAAGAGAAACGCTCCCAATACTTACATTTTGTGATTCTCAACACCCCATAAAGCGAGCATAGCTACATTAATGGAGGCTACTGTTCAGCCCTGGGTCAAAAGTCCTGACAGTAGGGGAGGTGGTAAATTCCTCCATATTCAGGGTTGTCCCCAAAGACGTATCTATAATGGGTGCAGGGTGTGCAGTACACATGGGCCCCTGGGACCAGGGGGGCCCACACCCCACATCCTGCACCCATATAGTGTTATACTTACAAGTCTGTAGTCCCCAGAATGCTGCACAGCACACCCCACATCCTGCACCAATATAGTGTTATACTTACCTGTCCATAGTCCCCAGAATGCTGCACAGCACACCGCACACCCTGCAACAATATAGTGTTATACTTACCTGTCCATAGTCCCCAGAATGCTGCACAGCACACTGCACACCCTGCAACAATATAGTGTTATACTTACCTGTCTGTAATCTCCAGAATGCTGCACAGCACACCCCACACCCTGCACCAATATAGTGTTATACTTACCTGTCCATAGTCCCCAGAATGCTGCACAGCACACCCCACATCCTGCACCAATATAGTGTTATACTTACAAGTCTGTAATCTCCAGAATGCTGCACAGCACACCCCACACCCTGCACCAATATAGTGTTATACTTACCTGTCCGTAGTCTCCAGAATACTGCACAGCACACCCCACATCCTGCACCAATATAGTGTTATACTTACCTGTCCATAGTCCCCAGAATGCTGCACAGCACACCCCACATCCTGCACCAATATAGTGTTATACTTACAAGTCTGTAATCTCCAGAATGCTGCACAGCACACCCCACACCCTGCACCAATATAGTGTTATACTTACCTGTCCGTAGTCTCCAGAATGCTGCACAGCACACCCCACACCCTGCACCCATTTAATGTTATACTTACTTGTCCATAGTCCCCAGAATGCTGCACAGCACACCGCACACCCTGCACCAATATAGTGTTATACTTACCTTTCTGTAGTCTCCAGAATGCTGCACAGCACACCCCACACCCTGCACCAATATAGTGTTATACTTACCTGTATGTAGTCTCCAGAATGCTGCACAGCACACCCCACACCCTGCACCAATATAGTGTTATACTTACCTGTCCATAGTCCCCAGAATGCTGCACAGCACACCACACATCCTGCACCAATATAGTGTTATACTTACCTGTCCGTAGTCTCCAGAATGCTGCACAGCACACCACACACCCTGCACCAATATAGTGTTATACTTAACTGTCCATAGTCCCCAGAATGCTGCACAGCACACCACACATCCTGCACCAATATAGTGTTATACTTACCTGTCCGTAGTCTCCAGAATGCTGCACAGCACACCCCACACCCTGCACCAATATAGTGTTATACTTACCTGTCCATAGTCCCCAGAATGCTGCACAGCACACCACACATCCTGCACCATATAGTGTTATACTTACCTGTCCATAGTCCCCAGAATGCTGCACAGCACACCGCACACCATGCACCAATATAGTGTTATACTTACAAGTCCGTAGTCTCCAGAATGCTGCACAGCACACCACACACCCTGCACCAATATAGTGTTATACTTAACTGTCCATAGTCCCCAGAATGCTGCACAGCACACCACACATCCTGCACCATATAGTGTTATACTTACCTGTCCGTAGTCTCCAGAATGCTGCACAGCACACCGCACACCATGCACCAATATAGTGTTATACTTACAAGTCCGTAGTCTCCAGAATGCTGCACAGCACACCACACATCCTGCACCAATATGGTGTTATACTTACTTGTCCGTAGTCTCCAGAATGCTGCACAGCACACCACACATCCTGCACCATGTAGTGTTATACTTACCTGTCCGTAGTCTCCAGAATGCTGCACAGCAGTCAGTGCCAGATTAAGGTCTGCATGGGCCTGGAGCTGAACTTCATGAAGGGCCTATTGTGTGCCGCTGCAGGTATGACCAGCATTGGCAACTGTCTTGAACCACTTTATAGTGGAGCTCCTAAATAAATTGATGGAGGTTTTTTTGTAAAATGGTGAAAACTGTATGGTATGCTTTTTCTTAACCCCCTAGAATAGTTTAGATCAGGGCTCAACAAATCCCGGGGGCCAGGTCGCCATGGCTACCAGATTTTGCTGCCTGGCTACTAGATTTTGCAGTGAGGGAGAAAGCAGATCCTCATCAACTCTGGCGGAGATTCGTGCCTATAGTATTGCGGTGTTCATATCATGCACAGGAGTGCATGTGCTGAGTGTCGCCTGCGGTGACTGCTGTGCCTCTGTCCGTCCCGGCCTGCGCTGATGACTCCTCTCCATCTTGGCCTGCTCTGATCCCTGCGGTCTGTCCCAGTCTATGCTGATCTTCCTGTACGTCCCGGCTGTCTACTGTCTCCTATCTGCGGCTGCATAGAGCTCTCCGGTAGTAGGGTCTACGGTGTGACCACGATGGGAAGGGGGTTTTGTTGTACTTTCTGGCACCATTATTTTATGTGAAATGTGGTGTGTTATTACTGGAGGGTGGGGGGGGGGGGGTGGAGCAGGGGAGCTGTGCAGAGCAATGAGGGGGCCTCCATTTTACTGCATCCATTCAACTGTGACAATTTTGTGGACTAGTATAGTGTGTATAACAATTGCATAGCACACAGAGCTGTGCTCCTCACTCCTGTAATTTTTTTTGAGGGGACTGTGGTCTGGCTCCTACACTTTCATCCTGGCTCCTAGATTTTAGAAAAATTTGTCAAGCCCTGATTTAGATTAATAAGAAAAGAACAAAAAATTCTTAAAATTGTTCACTGCAAATTACCATATTTATGTACGTTTTCATCCCACATTCGTAACCACTGTAGTAAAATAATTAGTGAACTGCCTTCTTAGGTGTTGCCTTTTAATAAAAAAAAAACAATGGCAATACTGGACCAGGACAGTAAGGGTTAACTTTGACAGAGGACGATTTGGTGCATCCCCACTCTGGCAAGAAACTTAAATCAATTACATCCTTATCTGCAGTAGTAGTTACATGATCTATTTTATTAGCTATCCAAAAGGATTCCTCTACATCGGTGTGTGTAAATATACAGAGAATATATATATATATATATATATATATAGTTAGATAGATAATGCAAATAACAGTGCAGTGACTGCCATATAATATAGAGAGCATCGCAGTGGTTACAGATAATACTGAGAACATCTCAGTTACTGACATATAATACAGAGAACATTGCAGAGACTGCCATATAGTACAGAGGACATCACATTGACCTCCATATAATGCAGAGGACACGACAGTGACTCTCATAGAGTACAGAGAACATCACAGTGACCTCCATATAATGCAGAGAACATCACAGTGACTGCCATATAATATAGAAAGCATTGCAGTGACCAACATAATATGTAGAAAACATTGTCGTGACTGCCATATAATACATAGAGCATTGCAGTGACTGACATATAAGATCGTGACTGCCATACAATACAGAGCATCGGTGCCTGCCATAATACACCAAGCATTCAAGTGACCACTACAAAGAACATAGCAGTGACCACAATATAACATAAAGAGCATTGCAGTGAGTGCCATATAATACAGTGAACATTGCAGTGAGTGCCATATAATACAGAGAACATTGCAGTGAGTGCCATATAATACAGAGAACATTGCAGTGAGTGCCATATAATACAGAGAACATTGCAGTGAGTTCCATATAATACAGAGAACATTGCAGTGAGTGCCATATAATACAGAGAACATTGCAATGAGTGCCATATGAAACAGAGAGCGTCTCAGTGACCAACAGATAATACAGAGATCATTACAGTGACGTCATATTATACAGAGAGCACCGCAGTAAGTGCCATATAATACAGGGGGATGTCTCAACCCTAACACTGTAATCCCGGTAAGGGATTTAACATAGGGCGTCAAATTACCAACGCCTATGTTAGTCCCAATGCCGGAACGCCGAGAGGACGCTGGACCGATCGTTCTCTGCCTGGGGTAAGTATACACGTAGCCGGGGATGGGGGGGTTAGGTTTAGGGACTCCCGGGGGAACTTAGGGCTAGGCACCCCCCACCGGGGAAGGCTAGGGGCCAGGGGAAGGGAGGGTCAGGTTTAGGCACTGGGGGAAGGTTAGGGTTAGACACCCCCAAGTGAGGGTTAGGATTAGGGTGCAGGGAGGGGGGCTAGGTTTAGGCACTGGGAGGGAGGTTAGGGTTAGGCACCCCTAAGGGAGGGTTAGGGGAGGGAGAGGGGTAGAGATAGTATACTTACCTGCACTGTTGGGATCTTCACCCATCGGGCTGCCGGTGTCGGGATTTGAACCGCCGGGCTCACGTCCGGCGGTCATACATACTTGTTCCAATACAGGGCATCATGATAGATATACTACACTAAGCATAAGTGACCGCCATACACTTTACAAAAAAAACCATTGCAGTGAGTGCCATATAATACAGAGAACTCCAAAGGCCACCACAAAATACAGAGGACACCACAGCCACAGACTATGGCCCCTGAAATATGGGATAAACCAGATAACAAGTTGTTGGCAGATAGAGGTCTATAATACAGCACAGCCCCACAGCTGCCTAACGCCTCCATCCGTCACTACTGCCGCCCTCTATACTGTGTGCACCGCAGCTAGTGTGTCAACACAGACACACTGAGCCTGCGGCTGTGTTGTAGTAAAGCAGAGCCAAGGCAGGAGGCCAACATAGATACACATACAAACACACATATATATATGTGTGTTTGTATGTGTATCAGAGCCGTAACTAGACATTTTGGAGCCCTGTGCCAAAAGGAGCAGTGCCGCCCACACCCCCTAATTTTTCAAATAGGGACGTAAGATAATGCCCCTGAAAAAGGGCCATGGCCTCATGGGGAAAGGCCAGGGAAGAGATAGGGGAGGCCAGCAGATGCTGGGGGTAAAACAAGAGGAGGCTAAAAGTAAGAATTATAATAAACAGGAAAATTGACAGGCCCAAACAGCGCCCCCTGCCCTGCAGTGCCCTGTACCCTGTGTTGTACTACCCTAGTTACGGCCCCGAGAGAATATATATATAAATATATGTATCTATATAAACACACACACAAACCACTCGGACCAGCACTCAATACTTCTCAATTGTGACAATGACATGGGTGCTCACACTTTTGTTATCCTGACGAAGGGGCCGCAGGGGCCTTGAAACATTGAAACAGAAATATTACTTTGTACCAAATCCTGGAGTGACGCACTGTGTTCTGCCACATACCGTGGCTCTGCATACTAACCGAATATTTAATATATATATATAATTATATATATATATATATATATATATATACAGAGAGAGAGAGAGGCATATAATTACTCTATATATACACATTATCTCTCTTTCTCTCTCTATACAGAGCAGAGGTGTGGCACTCTTAAGGTGCCCATACACGGTGCGATATAGCAGCCGACCCGAATGATTGGTTTGATATCGCTGCTATATCGTACCATGTGTGGGTATGATATCGGCCAGAGCACGCTCTCGTGGGGTCGTACATCGCACCCCCAGATCTTACTGCAAGTTCAATTGATCTGGAGATGCGATGTACGATCCCACACAGCGCTATGCGGGTGGGGGAGGGGGGTGCCGGCATATGGGGCGGTCAGCAACCCGATCACAGCGTGTGTGGGGACCATCCAATATGTCGGACGTCGGATCCCCCATCGCATCGCAAGGTGCATATTGCACCGTTTATGGGGGCCTTTAGCTTAAACATTTTCTGAGACTGGATGCAGTATCAGTGTGACTCAATGACTGAAATGTTGATAGTGCATTCAGTCTCAGAAAATGTTTATTTAAGCTAAAGGCTGGTACACACAAGACGATGCCAGGAGCATTCGACAGCATGGGCCCCGCTAACAATATAGCCTGTCGGACCTGCATGCAGGTCCGACAAGCAATGTCGCTGACAACGCACGGGAGCGCACGTCATCAACGACATAGCTGGTACACGCTGGTTGATGCGGACGATATGTTGGCCCGATCCGCCGGATCGGGCAAAATATCGTCTAGTGTGCACCCGGCATTAGAGTGCCCCAACTCTGCTATGTAGATTTTTCTGACTGTGAGGACTAGGGGGGTCATTCAGACCCACTCGCAAGCGGCAGTACGCTCGCAAGTGGGTCGATGTTCCCCACTGCGCATGCGCATGACGGAGGGAGCTCCGTCGTGCGCATGCGCAAGACCCGGACTGCGACAGCCAAGCTGTCGCTCCGGGTCTCGCACCAAAGGGGGCGTGCTGTCGATGGTGACTGACAGCACGCCCCCTTTGGTGGGCATGCCTGCCAGACAGAGGCGTTCCCATGGGAACGCCTACAGTCTGAAGCCGGCCCCACTGACATCACTAGTGATGTCAGTGGGAGTGATTTTGGCTCTGATAGAGCCAAAATCACTCCAGGGCTTGTGGCTGGGAAACCCTACCGCAGGGTTTCCGTCGCAAGTCCGATGGTCGCGATGGTCAAGACCATCGCGACCATCTTTTTGAACACTCGTATATGCTGTGGGCGGTGACCCACAGCTATACGAGCGTCCAGGAGGACGCTCCATTTTAATGGAGGAGGGCCTTGATTCAGAGCGAGCGCTCTGGTCAGAGCGTCCGGCTCTGAATCAGGGCCTAGGTTCTTTATTGTTGGTAGTGCCAGACAATGGGAAAAAAAAAATAATAATATATATAATTATATATACACATAATTATATATACACACATACATAGGTGCCAGCCAGTATACCTACCTGTGGGTTGCTTGCTCCTAATGGCTGGTGACAGCTCCCTCCCTCCTGTGCAGGGCTGACATCTCATAATTTCTATGCCAGCAGTCAGCTCAATCAATGGAGGTGGGTGGGGATGAATGGACCGTGCTTCAGATGAAAGGGGACATAGCTGCAGATGCAGATGGGACCCCTAGCACGAATTGGGGGCGGAGCTTCGGCCGGTATGGGGGCGGAGCTTCGGCCGGTATGGGGGCGGAGCTTAACACTGCAAGGAGACCCTGTAAGGAGAGGATACTCGGATAACACAGGGGCGGGGCTTCAGACAGTCTGGGGGTGGAGCCTCGAATGACGGAGCTTCGGATTGCCGATGTGAGGTGGGTAGAGAGGGGGTGACTGGCCGGGGGTAGAGAGGGGGTGACTGGCCGGGGCCTGGGGCTTCCCTCCACTGCAGTGCAGACAGCGGTGACAGGGATTTTTTTTTTAAAATTCCCTTTCAAAACTGCCTGCACTGCAATGGATCCTGTGGGCCTATTTTCAAGGTGGGCCTGGAGCTGTAGCTCCACCCGCCCCATTAGTAATCCGGCCCTGACAGCAGTGCCCGGTTGGCGCTGGAGAGCAGAAAAAAATCACTGGGAAAATGGCGACGACAACAAGCCAGAATCTACTGTGCTGCCAGAGAGGAGGGTGTCTGCACTGAGTGTGCACACGGGCCCTCTCCTCTAAAATGCCCCTGGTTGCCCCCCTAAGTGGGACAGTATGACAGCTTGGCAGACTTGCTTTGTATAAATGTACCATGGACCTGATACAGAGATGGAAGCAAATCCAGACGCGACTTTGTCTTTGTACGCAGTGGCTGTGCAAAAATAGGCAAATGAAGCTCCCGCCATGATTTGTATTGAGAAGCCCACAAGCACCTGTGCACATAGACGCAGCATCTGGTGCAGATCAGATGATTATCAAAGTTTAGTAACCATATGGCTGATAAGAATGGCCGTCGGAACTGATATGCCGGAGCCTCAGAGCGGCGTACGGGATCACAGTCGCAGGTTGAGACACACCCCAAAAATGGAAATGGCACGTCTGCATTTGAGTCCCCCCTGGTACCGCCCACAAACGGCCCATGACTGTAAATCACTTTGCGAATAAGTCCTCTCTGTGACTGCTGTCGCACGACTATCATGGTCAGGGTTGGGCTGGCCCACAGGGGCACAGGGGAAATCAGGAGTGAGCTCTGGCTTTCGGCTGCCGCTGCAGGGAGGGAGCCAGGTGCCCGCTGATAACAAATATCAGCGGGCGCCCGGCAAATGGAGCCTCCCTGTGGCGGCTAGTAGGAGGGGGCCGGCGCTGGGGTTTTTTTTTTCTGGGATTTTTTTTTTCTTCTCCTGGGGACTCAGTGGTGCCCTCTATGGGCCGGCACTCCGGGCGATGGCCCTGTTAGGCCACCCCTAGAACCGCCACTGGGTCCTACCCTCCTTTCTCTAGGTGTCAGGTTCCAGACCTCAAATTATAGATTGTTACTTGCCCCTCGTAACACAGCCACTGTGCACTTTACAGAGTGCTGGTGCTGCAGCAATGCACGGGACCCGGCAACAACAAGAGAAGGGATAAAGGGCCTAATTCAGTCGATGGTGGCCCAGTGCGCATGCGCACGGCGGAGCCGGCTCCGTCGTGCGCATGCGCGAGACCCGGATAGCGACGGGCCAGCCGTTGCTCCGGGTCTCGCTACAAAGGGGGCGTGCTGTCGATGGTGAGTGACAGCACGCCCCCTTTGGTGGGCGTGCCGGGGTGTGGCTGCCCAGACGGAGGCGTTCCCATGGGAACGCCTGCCGTCTGGGGCCGGCCCCACTGACATCACAAGTGATGTCAGGTCAGTGGGAGTGCTCTCGGCTCTGATAAAGCCAAAAGCACTCCAGGGCTTGCAGCAACGAGACCCTACCACAAGGGTCTCGTCGCAAGCCCGATGGTCTCGATGGTCTTGACCATCGCGACCATCTTCCTGGCCGCTCGCTGTATCTGTGGGTGGTCACCCACAGCTACACGAGCTGCCAGGAGGCCCTGATTCAGAGCGAGAGCTCTGTCAGAGTGTCCGGCTCTGAATCAGGATCTCTTTTTGACAGCCGGAGCCCGGGGGACATGCCACACCACACTGCAAAAATAATGTTTTTTTCTACCCCTTAGGGGCGTGGCCATGAGTGACAGCCGTTGACAACGTTATATATATATATATATATATATACACGCCGCCCCCCCTAAAGCAAGAGTCTAGATCCGCCCCTGCTCTATTGGAAGGTCAATTACTTGTAAGAGTAGAACCACTGATCAACATGCGGGCTTGGTTCCCTTCTATAGAAACTACTGCACACCAAGATTTGCTTAATGGTTAGTCAAATGTCTGTGGTACCTGGCCACACCCTCTCTGGTGGAAGACCACGCCCCTTAAGCATGGGCCCTTACCACTGCATTTTCCCGCTGGTCCCTTCATACCCCAGTCCAACATTGATCGCAACTGTTTGGGTTAACATTAGAATTGCATCCATCTCTTATTGGAGCCAGTGCATTGGGTGTTAGCTCCTTATAGGACCAGATGCCTCTTCTATGCCGGTTCATGTGCAGTGGGTGCGGGGCCGGTCTACACAGTGTTCACAGGCTGGAGTGGCATCTCCAGAACTATACAAAAAAATTGTTATGGGGCCTGACAATGCACTTTTCCATCCTTAGCAGAGCCACTATGTTACAGCAACTAAAATGACAGTAGTTTTATCTGGGATGTAGTCACCATCCCGGTGGTCAGGATGCTGGCACTTAGAATACCGGCGCTGGAATCCCAATACCAGTCAGAATTCCGGCTCCAGAATCAGGACCACCGGCATCTCGGCGGTAAGTATTCGGGCTAGGGCCAGCTTTGGGGTTAGGGCTTAGACACTGGGGGTTGGTTAGGGTTAGGCTGCGGGAGGGGTCAGGTTGCAGGGAGGGTTAGGCTGCGGAGGGGGAGGGGTTAGGCTGCAGGGGAGGGTTAGACTGCAGGAAAGGTAGGTTAGGGGGAAGGATGGGGTAAGGCTACTTACCTTCAGGTGTCGGGATTCTGACATTCGGGGTGCCGCTGTTGGTATTCTGACCACTAGCATCCCGACTGCTGGGATCCCGTACCCAACCTGTTTTTATCTTTTTAGCCTGTAATGGATCCCAATAGGTTTCAATACTGAAGATATGAGAAAGGCTTAAGCTCTTCACAATGGAATAGGGATGTATTAAAAGAGCTGCAGTGAAATACAAGGTGAACAATGAGCAATGTATTTAACCTTCGCTGTCCTATCTGACTGACCTTTAACATTTTATGGTCCTGAGTATGCAAATAAATAAATGAACTGAGCTACTGGTTGGATTTGTTCCATGCCAGTGGTCGAAGTGGGACGGTATACGGCGGTATGAAATACCGCCACTTCCCGGCCCCACTTCATTTTAGCCCCAGAAGAGAATGCACCAGCGCTGGGATGCAGTATGGCATCCCAGCGCTGGAACAGCGGCGGCAATGGCAATGAGTAGAGATGTGTCCCACAGGGGGCACATCTCAATCAACAGCAGTGGAGATGCTGGCATGTAACCGGGACAAAGCAATCATCCGGCCCCGGCTGCATTGTAAGCACTAAGCAGCACACACTGGCATCAAGGGGCTCGCAGCTGCCAGCCAATCCCGGGGCTCGCGGCCGCCAGCCAATCATGGGGCTCGCGGCCGCCGGCCAATGGCAGCTTCTCATTGGCTCACACTACTGCACCAGCAATGAGGACCCTATGCTCCTGGCAGCTCCATTCCAGCAGCGCAGGTAAGAGGGAAGTAGAGAGAGGGACAGAGAGAGGGAGGCAGGCAGTTAGTATTGTAGGGGGTGAAAGAGAGGGAATCAGTGAGAAGGGCAGGGTGTGAGAGAGGGGAGCAGGCAGGGAGAAGTGTGGGGGTGGGGGGGGGGTAAGACGTACAGTGGGGTTATATGGAAGCAGGGGCCAATCTCCATACACCCACCTCTAAATTCCCACTTCGAGCACTGGGCCTGATTCAGAGCCGGACGCTCTGACCAGAGCGCTCGCTTTGAATCAGGACCCTCCTACCTAAACTTGGAGCGGCCTCTTGGACGCTCGCATAGCTGTGGGTTACCACCCACAGCTTATACGAGTGTCCATGATGATGGTCGCAATGGTCAAGACCATCGCGACCATCGGGCTTGCGACGAGACCCTGCGGTAGGGTCTCAGTGACCGCAAGCCCTGGAGTGATTTTGGCTCTATCAGAGCCAAAATCACTCCACTGACATCACTAGTGATGTCAGTGGGGCCGGACCCAAACGGTAGGCGTTCCCATGGGAACGCCTCCATCTGGCAGCCACGCCCCGGCACGCCCACCAAAGGGGGCGTGCTGTCAATCAACATCGACAGCACGCCCCCTTTGGTGCAAGACCTGGAGCAATGGCTTCCCCGTCGCTCCCCGGGTCTTGCGCATGCGCACGACGGAGCTCCCTCCGTCGTACGCATGCGCACTAGGGCACCATCAACCCGCTTGCGAGCGCTCAGCGCTCGCGAGTGGGTCTGAATCAGGCCCACTGTTCCATGCTATAATGAGAAACCTAATACAATAGTATTGAGCACTAATTACAGGTGGCTGATACAGGCTTTTCATTGTTATGTTAAAAGTAGATGCACAGCATTAATATAATTCCTTATTTATAAGCATTGCTGTACATGGGGGAGATCATATTATAAACAAATGACATACAGTCACATGAAAACAAGGTAAGAGAATATAAACGGGATTATCCATACTTCCCAACCTTTATGAACTCCCATTTGTAGTGCAACATTTGTCTCTAGGAAGCGCCTGGACCGCCCACTTCACGGGGAAATTGGGAGGCAACCTGGAGGCTGTACCACTCTCCGGGAGAACACCCCAGATTTCGGGAGTGTCCCGTACGTTCCGGAAGAGTAGGTAACAGGGCCGGTGCAAGGTTTCCGGGCACCCTAGGCAACATTTCACCAACCGCCCCTGCTCCCTACAATTCATAATATGCCATGCATAAGTCTCCCCAGTTATTTATCATGCCACACAGCAGTGTCCCAAACTCATAATATACCATATAGGATAATACACACAGCAGAGCACCAAAATCATAATGTACCTCATAACACTGCTGCAAATTCATAATATGCCACAGAGCTGTGCCACAGATTCATTATATGTCACTCAGCCATGAATTATGCCATTCCTTTTTTTTTTCTTTGTGGGCTCAGTGATGCCCTCCAATGGCTGGCGCCGTTAGGCGTCTGCCTAAGGTTGCCTAATGGCAGCACCGGCCCTGGTAGGTAAGAACGCCTTGGTGTAACATTCTCAGCTGTGTGTCTCACCCAGTTTCATTGTACCATCTCTTTCCCTATATCTCCTCAGCCCCTCACAGGTGATGTTTTGTCCTTAGCATTTAGGCTCTCTCTCTTCTGGTTATTCCTGCTACATTCACACGCAGTGGAGTCTTAGGGCCTGATTCAGAGCCGGACGCTATTTGCGCTCGCTCGGTCAGAAAAAGGGGCTGGCTATTTAAATTGAGCGCTCGCTCTTTGCGGTCTGTTGACGCCTCTATGTCTGAGCAAGCGAACGAAACATGCGCTCGCTATTTTGTAAAGACGCCCTCTGGCCGCTCGCATCCTACGTCATCTCTGCTATTTATTTGATTAATCGAGTACATCGAAAGGCATCTGAACTGCTCGCAGTACTTGTGGTTGGATTTTCCTACCGCAATCATGCGAACAGTTCAGGCTAAGAGACAACCAAGTGACGTGGTCGATGACGCTGCTTTGTTAATTATGCACACCCTTAAAACGCCCGTTTTGACCGTTTGGCACACCTGCGTTCGGATCACCACTCCCCGTTTTCAAGCACCTTCCCCTGTTACCACCCACAAACGCCTCATCCTGTCACTCAAATTAGCAGGCACTCGCTATTTGGCGAGCGCTCGATTTCCGATCGCACTGACTGGTTGGCGCATGCGCAGTTGTGCAAACATCGCTCAGAGCGAACGAGCGGCCGCTTACGAGCGGCTCTGACTCAGGCCCTTAGTGCTGTGACAGTGCACACTGGTTTGGCTGATATGCCGTGGTAGCATCTAGAAGTAATCAAAAAAACAAAATACACAAAATGGGATCTTGTTTACATAATTCTGGGGTGTAATAAGATGCTGGCTGTAGTTAGTGTGATGTATCCAGGGAGGATGCACGTCTTGAAAGCATCCAGCATTCAGTCACATCCTTAAATATGAAGCTTAGCTGCAGCAATCAGACATGTAATGGGCTAAACAAATGCAATATTATGTACAATATGGCCATCACTGTTCCTCCCAGCTTACAGATGTATGGAGTACGAGTAGGGCTTTATTATGTAACTAAATATCTGACAGATCAATAAACCTGGTCACACATAATCTCTGACTATGACTCAAAGAGCAACATGAAGTAAAAGCACATTGCTTACCCAAAGTAATACAGACGGGATGGTGTCAATGAAAAGTTGATACTATATTAATAAAAATCAACTTACTGTTACTGGTTAGGTTCCCCCACCTTCCTAGAGGCTGGATTACCTTCACTGATTGTGAACCACATGCACTCATGTCCTGTTTTCCTTCATGATTTTGATTGGATACACCGGTAAGGCAACCGCTGGGAGAAGAGACAGAGGGCCTGATTCAGAGCCAGACGCTCTTTCAGAGCGCTCGCTCTGAATCAGTTCCCTCCCTCTCTTTTTTTAGAGCGGCCTCCTGGCCGCTGGAATAGCTGTCGGTGCATAGCTGTGGGTGACCACCCACAGCTATAGCGAGCGGCCAAAAAGATGGTCGCGATGGTCAAGACCATCGGGCTTGCGACGAGACCCTTGTGGTAGGGTCTCGTCTGTCGCAAGCCCTGGAGTGCTTTTGGCTCTATCAGAGCCAAAAGCACTACCATTGACATCACTTGTGATGTCAGTGGGGCCGGCCCCAGACGGTAGGCGTTCCCATGGGAACGCCTCCGTCTGGCCAGCCACACCCACCAAAGGGGGCGTGCTGTCACTCACCATCGACAGCACGCCCCCTTTGTAGCGAGACCCATAGCGACAGCTTGCCCGTCGCTATCCGGGTCTCGCGCATGCGCACGACAGAGCCGGGTCCGTCGTGCGCATGCGCACTGGCCCAGCATCGACCCGCTTGCGAGCACTCAGCGCTCGCGAGCGGGTCTGAATCAGGCCCAGAATTTGGAACTTCCTGTAGGGAGCATCTTGACATACTAATGGTGTCAGAGGAGCAAGGGTGGTGGGCACTGTCAGTTAGGGATAGCCATTAAAGCTTTCACCATCGATGGCAGACTACCGACTGAATGCCAGCGATGGTTTGAACCATTGATGAGGAAAGGGGACAGGGCAAAGGGGCAAAATGTGGGACTGAGCTATGTGCCGTAGATTCTACACTGGGTTGGGATGACAACATTGCATGTCCAATCAATGGTTGAGAACCATCGAACCTCTGCCATTGATAGCAAAACCATTGACCATCGGTGGCAAGCCATTGATGGTTGCTAACCATAGATGGTTGATGGCCATTCCTGCTGTTATTTGGTCCAACTGCGACAAGGATGAGTTTGTAACAGGAGTCTATCGCTGTGTCATCGATTGTCCGGCATTGTGACACTGTATGTCCATGTCAGTCACTATCATTGTGATTCTGTGTGTCTTAATTATATTCAATGAAAACTGATGTATTATACAGTAAGTTATAATGTATCTTACCTCGCCAACTATTCTAAGCAAGTAACCTTGGAATTCAGTTACTAATACAAAATGTCAGGGAAGTGGGGAAGTCGTTGGTGAATATTAACATCATTATAATTCTCAGTAGAAGGCACGATTCTCTCTCTCTCTATATATACACAGTATGCATGTCCATTCAGATGCACTAGGTACAATTCCAGGACAAGAAAAAAAAGGAATTTTTTTCGCAAGTACACTTCGAAAGACCAGCAATAAGATACGAATAGTATATGATTATAGAAATACAGAGATTTATATTTGCAAATATATGTTTAAGCACCGAGCCGTGTCAAGGCGTCCCTGTACCAGTGTCCCTAACGCTACATGATAATAGTACCCACTTTGGGTCATATAATTGCATACTGTTGTGCCACATGATAATACCACATACATTAATATATCTACTGTAAATTGAAATCCAACTCACCTGGAGGTACTGTACCCCACAGTCCACCAAATAGCACTACAGGAACCATCACCCGATCCACATGTTGGTTCCATCCATGCCTCTCAGAACAGTAATATAAAATAATGGCAGCTCAGATCAACCTAATGGTCTTTCACAGGTGCATGAAAGGGAGGGTTTTAAATTGGACAGTTCCAGGAGACTCTGCATGCTTAGGACACGATCTGACATGTCACCAGCATGACAATTCCACACCCACTTTGTCAGTTTCAAAGACATAGAGGACCTAATTCAGTCTTGGACAGAAATGACAGCCATCTCCTCTTCTAGTGTGCATGTGCAAGGGAAGGGTGCCGGGATGAAAGTTGAAGGGGGCACGTAGACAAGGCCAAAGTACAGCAAGGGTGCGTAGATGTGGATTACGGCCAAGGTGGCCAGCATCTACTGTATGTAGGGATGGACATTGGAAGCCGATGGTTAGCAACCATCTATGTTCCAGATATGATGGAAGTACTCCATCGAATAGCAGGAATTCGATGGCTGGCAGCCATCTGATGTAGCTTTCCGATGCCCATCCGATGACTGTTTTTTTTCAGCTGCGGACACCCAGAAATGGTGTCTGCAGCTCCGCTAAATCATACCTCACAACTGTCCTGCAGTGGGAGCATAGATACTTTGCGCAAATTCAGTACAGGGGGAGGCTGGGGGCAGCCCAGCATCTCGGAGAGTGCTGGACACGCCCCCCACAGTAATGTGAAAGGGGATGTTGTGTGGCTCCACCAACTTTTAAGGCACAAGTATATCTATCACGATGATTGCGATGTGATGGCTAGTTGCCATGGGAAGCAATCGGGAAGCCGACTGCCTAAATACCGGCAGCCGGCTTCTCGACTGTCTTATCCCGGCAAGGGTGAAATGCCGGGCGTCTAGATGTAGACGCCCGCATTTCCCCGACGCCGGGAGACCGGCATCACGATCGTAGTGATGCCGGGCGCCGCAAGCGGACAGCCGCGCAGGGGGGGGGGGGGTTTAGGGCTCCCGTTGGGGACTTAGGGTTAGGCACCCCCCCGGGAGGGTTAGGCTAGGGGGAGGGAGGGTTAGGCACCCCCCCGGGGGACTTAGGTTTAGGCAGCGGGGTGGTTAGGATTAGGCACTTAGAGGGGGGGATTAGGCACTTGGGGGGGAAGTTAGGGTTAGGCACCCCTAAGGAGGGTGAGGGGAGTTAGGTTAGTGGATACTTACCTATCCACGATCGGGATTTCCAGCGCTGTCCGGCTTCCGCTGCTTTGCACTCTGCTCCTGTCGGGCTGCCGCTGACGGGTATCGAACCGCCGGCCGCATTTCATACCCATTCCATTGCCATCGCATCGCTGGATTTGGTGACAGAAGCCCGGCGATCATTCAATCCCGGACTTTCGAATGTCCATTCCTACATCTGTGTGTAGGGACCTGACTTGCATGTGCGCAAACCCTGGTGAACCTGTGCTGATGGCTGCATCGGATTGGTCAAAAGCTTCTAAAACACACCCATTTATGCATATGCAGTTAAAATGCTGTAACTGTGACTTAAAAGCAAGATTACAGTGTACAGAACACCTTTTTTATTATAAAGTATGTCCCCTGCTGTGTGGGAAGGCTGCCCATATGTTTATTAGTGTTGATTTACAAAAAATCAATGTGGTACTCCTGTCATATTCCTAGTACTGTACATCTGATGCTGTTATTTGCACATTTGCTGGAGTTGGTTGCATCTGGCATACGCAGCAAAAGCAACAATAAAGATTTTTCTGGACGTTTTGTTGCGATTACATTTGCAACCAACTCCAGAATGTTGGAGATACAGGCTAAATAGATCATTATTTACAGTAGCTCATTGTCAATTATGACATCATGTACTCCCATCTATCCTTCTCTTCACAAAAGTCATTATTCATTACATAAAAAAACACACACTAGACGGGAGCTGAGCGGTGGAGATCTGATGATGACCTGACTTCCTACATCCAACAGTAATTCCTGCGCCCTGCGGCACCCTCAAAGCTTGGAATTTCCAGCAGCGATAACCAGAAATGAAGTGTCAATTCTGTCACACAAGTCTCTCATGAAATGAGTAAAAGAAAATGATGACCAGGGTGAGCAGCTAATGATGTGATAACAGTCTATGCACAGAGGGCCTAATTCAGACCCGCTCGAGAGCGCTCGCAAGCGGGTCGATGTTGGCCAAGTGCGCATGCGCACGACGGAGGCGGCTCCGTCGTGCGCATGCGCGAGACCCGAATAACGACAGCCAAGCCGTTGCTATGGGTCTCGCACCAAAGGGGGCGTGCTGTCGATGGTGAGTGCCAGCACGCCCTTTGGTGGGCGTGCCGGGGGGGTGGCCGCCCAGACGGAGGCGTTCCCACGGGAACGCCTACCGTCTGGGACCGGCCCCACTGACAAAAGCACTCCAGGGCTTGCGGCAATGAGACCCTACCGCAAGGGTCTCGTCGCAAGCCCGATAGTCGCGATGGTCTTGACCATCGCGACCATCTTCCTGGCCGCTTGCTATAGCTGTGGGAGGTCACCCACAGATATACGAGCGGCCAGGAGGCCGCTCCAAAAAGAGGGACGGCCCTGATTCAGAGCGAGCGCTCTGTCAGAGCGTCCGGCTCTGAATCAGGGCCAGAGAGCGGACTGCAGTGCCCCAGACGCTGCCAGGACCAAGAAGTGATTTGGGAATCAACACAGTCCAGATAAGGTACATAATAGGGGCATTTAGCTTTGTCTAATCCCTTCCCGTATTAATTGATCTCCGTCAATCCGTTGCCCATTCATATGAAAGTGCACAACGACAATACATACATTTTGGAATTTGCCTAGAACAGGGGGATGTACAGTGTACACTAGCCATAGTGTGACCGGGCTTTGAGCAAACTCAGAAGCTCATTTAAAAATGGAGTAATTGTTTGTACTGTCATTTTGGGTTTATTACTAGTTGTGTTTAGCATATGAAGGAGCATTATGCTAATAAGTTTAAAAATATTATGAGGGGCATTTAATATGTGTGCACCTGAGTCTGTATACAACAGGACTTGGAATGAAAAAGCTGCGGCCGCTGTAGCAATTCGTATACAGATTCATAGACTCAGTGGCACACAGATATACAAGTGTCGCATATCAAATTAATCAGCACAGTCTGCTGGTGCATCTTAGTCACATCCCATAGTGACTTAGGGTCGTACTCATTCGTTTCACCTCCGGAAAACTTTTGCCTGCCTGACTTTTTGCCGTCATCGCGTGTTTTGGGCGCGGAAACTTATCGTGCACGTCCCCGCTATTCGCCATATTCAATTACAAACCACGTGAAAACGGCAAGCGGCGAATTCAGTACAGGCGGAAAGTGCTGTCAGAATTGGGGAAATCAGCCTGAACCCCCCAAAAACATACACTAACATTGGGGACCAATGTAGATGTGTCCGAATAGCCCTAATAAGACTGTTTGGGGTACTTAAGTTGTTTCAATAGTGTCTTTGCATAAGCAGTGAAGAATGGCATTAAGCTGTTTTTTTTTGTGAAAATAAGTAGCCCTGGCAAATTTGGGGTACTTGAAAATGGGTGCTAGCATATTTTTAGGTCTCTAAAGTGAAGTTTTAAAAAACTTGAAAAACGCACCTGCTGCATGCACCTGCAATCTTAAAAACACCTGGCCCCTCCTTACAGCACCCCAAGAAGTCTACTTCGCTAGTTTTTATGCATGACCCCCACTTTGTGCTTTTTCGCAACCAAAATGTAAGTACTTTTTTGGGGTGTTCTCAAATTTCCCCCCCGGGATTTTTTGACACAGCTGTCCTTTGGGGGGCTGTCCCAAGGGTTCTGAGTGGTTTCCCCACCTTTGCACCCCAAAACAAAAAAGCTGCACTTATTATCTCCTGCTATTCAGAGGGAAATCTATTTCGCCTATTACATTGCAGTGACTTTCCACGTAGGTGAAAACCGGCTGGAATTGAAGTTCGGACCACGCGAAAAGCACTGATCCGCGATACTTTTCTGCGGAAAACGGCTTTTCCCTTCTAATTGAATACGGCCCTTAGACGTATTTTCGGCAAAAAAGACGCATAAAATATGCCCGACGTTTGCAGTCTCATGGGACTTAGTGCGCCAAGAGGGGCTTTTTAGCGTGACTGCAGCAAAGATGTGTAAGGACACATCTGTATGATCTGGATTGG
This sequence comes from Taudactylus pleione, assembly GCA_031769625.1. Classification (NCBI taxonomy): domain Eukaryota; kingdom Metazoa; phylum Chordata; class Amphibia; order Anura; family Myobatrachidae; genus Taudactylus; species Taudactylus pleione. The sequence goes on from JAUIMM010000710.1 coordinate 11,445,887, forward strand.
CAGATGGGGGCTTTTTAACATGAATTTCACCAATACCCTGAGGTATCATTGATGGCGGCCAATCGGCTTATCCAACCGGCTGTTCCAGCCCAATCGGGGAATCGGTGAAACAGCCGCCTGATGTATGGGGCCCTTAATGGAGATGCTGATTGTACAGACCAGTCTGTTTTAGAATGCAGTGTTGTTTGGCAGTGACCTATTCCTGGTTGTCAGTAATGGGGCATATAAGCGCTGACTCCATAGGGGCAATTCTCCCAAGCTACAAGGCCTGCAAGTTACAGGGAGAGGGAAGTCAGCTACAAATTACATTTCATTGCTGGAGTTCCCTTCAAGCCCCTTGCTCCATCTAGCTAAAGATACGTCAACCAGCAGAATTTAGGAAAAACAAACGTTAAGCATCATTCCTTAAAATGAAGGAGATCCCGATATTCTCTGTGCTAAAATAACACTAGAACAACACGGTTGGAAGTCAATTGTAACACAGCTTGTATCAAATGTAATAGGCTCAGATATTGACAGATTAAGGATAAAAAACAAACAAAAAAAAACTACAAACTTTTTAATTAGAACTATAAATAAAATTATAATGTACAGTATAATATTAACCAATAATATAAATGTTGACTATCCCAGCACGCCACATACAGAGTTACCTATAATGTTATTCTGGCATCAGGAAATGATTTTTAGTGTGATTATGCCATCTAGTGTGCACAAAGTAATACACTTTAAACAAGTGATTGCAACAAGATGATAAGTCCAAACCCCGTCAGGCATCTCTTTATTAAACCCTCAACATATTAAAATAAAATAGTTAATCAGTCAAACGTCCCCATAAAGCTTTGGCACAGGCTGTCTGGTGTGCTGGGACTGGTCATATTGCAACAGCTGGAGAGTGACTGCTTATCTACTTCAGAAGCTTCATAACTTTCCTAAAACCACACACCAATTTCCCTGATCGTGGAACGCGCTCTGCACTGTGACAGCGCTTAGTTTTCCGCACAGTGCTTCCAGCTCCCCTTCGCAGAACACATGGTAATATCGGTGATACACGGAGCGAGGCGCCAGCTGTTGTCTTTCCTCCGTGGGGGTTGAGGCATCAGACTTTCCAGCAGGACTTTTTGCTTTCAGATGCCAAGGAACCAGAAGGTCCTGAGAATGGAAGGCAGTTCTGTTAGTGTGAATCGGTAAATTATCCGTAGAGTCCGGAGTAACGGGAACGTCAGCAGGCGACGTCGGCTTCTTAGAATTGCTTTCCTTAAGATACTTTGACTTCTGCTTTTTGTACTCCTGTTCCATAGCCCAGACATAAATAAGAGCTTTCCCTCCAGTTTTAAGCAGACGGGTTAACTCTTGTATAGCTGCCAATCTTCTTTCCTATATAGGGAAAAATGGAACATTTTTGTAAGAGTCGTTTTGTCTTCAAATACATCAAAACATTTCAGTTAGTTAAAGGAAAATGTAGCGAAGATACAGATATTATTGTACTTTAATCATCATTTATACATTAAAGTACTCATGTACGAAGGAAAATATAATCTGATGATGACGATTGGCTGAATGCACCTTAATCCCTCCTATAACTGCTAATAATATAGTACTCTCAGTGCTGTGATGAATTCGCATTAATACATTGATATCAGGAAGTATATTTCCATATGATCTATTAAAGTGGAAGGAGACGGATGTGTGTAATGTTTTGGATTTAATAAAAAATCATCATTTTCCATTTGTGTTTTGTTCTAATTTCCTCTGAACTTTGGCCCTGATTCAGACCCACTCGCGAGCGGCTGTCCGCTCGCAAGTGGGTCGATGTTCTGCACTGAGCATGCTCACGACGGAGGGAGCTCCGTCGTGCGCATGCGCCAGACGCGACGAGCGAAGGAAAGTCCTTCGCTCGTTGTGTCTGATCAAAGGGGGCGTGCTGTCGATGTTGATTGACAGCACGCCCCCTTTGGTGGCCGTGCCGGGGGCGTGCCTCCCTGACGGGGGCGTTCCCACGGGAACGCCTCCCGTCAGAAGCCGGCCCACTGACATCACTAGTGATGTCAGTGGGAGTGATTTTGGCTCTGATAGAGCCAAAATCACTCCGGAGCTTGCGGTTGAAAACCTCAACCGCAGGCTCCGGCTCGCAGTTTCGATGGTCGCGATGGTCAAGACCATCGCGGCCATCAAACTGCACGCTCGTATAGGCTGTGGGTGGTGACCCACAGCTATACGAGCGTCCAGGAGGACGCTCCATTTTTATGGAGGGCGGCCCTCATTCAGAGCGTGCGCTCTGCTCAGAGCGTACGGCTCTGAATGAGGGCCGTTGCTAGTTATTAATACCACTGTTCAGTCATGTACTATATTGTGTACTGTATTTTAGCATTAACTACTAACACTAGGAAGGCGCATCTCCTAGTATACCAGGTGCATATGCTCCTGTTTTACTCTGGGAAGAGCAGTAGCATATGTACTCTAAGCTGGTTACATCTCGTCTATACGGACAGCTCAGCAAATGCCTTTTTCCAGGGGAGGGGGGAATTTTGCACTTGCGATTTAGATGGAAATAATGTCAAACAGCATGAGCTCCTATATCTGCAGAAAATGTAATCCTGTTGGAATGCCATTAGAACAACTGGAGACCCACAAGTTGCATTTGCAAACTGGCCTGGAATCTGTACGCAAGTCTGTCAGCGTACAGAGATGAAACCCTGACCATGCAGGAGCTTTAATGTACATCCTATGCAGTCTGACCAGTGGTCAACAGGTATATGGGGCATTTAAATTAAGACATCCCGTCGGTGTTCTTTGTAGTGTCACATATTTAGGTACTGATCATCAGGGCCGTAACTAGGGTGGTGCGGCCAGTGCCATGGCACAGGGCACCGCAGGGCAGGGGGCGCTGTTTGGGCCTGTCAATTTTCCTCTTTATTATCATTCTTCCCTGGCCCTTCCCCATGAGGCCATGGCCCTTTTTCGGGTGCACTATCACTGTCCCTATTTAGAAAATGGAGGAGGGGGGGGGCGCGCCAATGCTCTCTCTGACCCAGGGCACCAAAAAGTCTAGTTACGGCTCTGCTGATGATATACAGTACAAAGGGTGTAGTCAAGATTTGTGGTGCAGGGGCACAAACAGAGCCAGTGACAATCAGGAAGCCAAGACAATCAGGCTGTCTGATAAGGAGTGGAAATGTGCGTTAAACAAAAGGGGCCAAATAGTGGCGTGACCTGGAGTAAGAAGCATTTTACTTCTTTCTCCTAAGCATTTTGCATTCTTAGGAGAAAGAAGCATTTTGCCAGCTCTCCTGCATATATCCTTTAATTATCCTGTTTTTTTCTGGTTGTTTCTCCCCCAAACTGGACATTTCAGCGTGTTACCTTCTCCAGACTAACTGGGCTCCCAGGTGGAAGTTTGCAAACAGTGTTTCCCAGTTTATTTCAGCAGCCAGGTCCTCTCTCACTGGGGCCAGTTTTTCCTGTCTCCAGCTCCCTGGGCTGACTCCTGTTATTATACTTACCTGTGGACTCTATCCTGGTGCCTGACTGTGTCCTGCGGGATCCGGTGTGTGTTTCCTGCCAGCTCTTGTCTGTATCGGTTGGGGAGTATTGGAAGCGGACGTCAGCCATCTTGTCTTCTTGGGTGGTGGCTGCGAGTCTCCCTCTGCACCAACATCTCTGCTGCTGCGGCTGATCTGCCCTGTTGTTCCCGACTTCAGCGGTCATCTGAGGATTTTTCCTGGGATTTCTCCTTTACACCTGCTGTTTGATATGTACCTCTCCAGCTGTTGACCTCCTTGTGGCTGTGTGCTGGTAAGCTCTGGTGGTGTGCTAGCCGCCATCACCTTGCCACTGATTTCCCTCCTGGCTGCTGCTCAGGTTATCCTGTCTTGCTGAGACTACTACACCGATGGCTACGTACCTCAAAGATGGCTAGTTCTATGCAGCAAATTATCCAGGCTATTAATGCCTTTACTGTGAGGCTGCTTACCAAGTTTGAGGATGTCTCCTGCAACAGTGCAACATTTGGATATATCCTGTCCGAGGTCTGTGTTTACCTCTGATTCTGATGCTCTCTCGCCTTATGGATGTTTCAAATTTGATGAGGTTTTTACAGAGATCCGTTCTTCACTTCCAACAGACAAGTTAAAGTTCCGGGACTTATCCTTGCAGTACTTCATGACCCTTTTTATCTACTCTCCGCTGGCAGAAAGTTTACAGTATTTATTGCTTCCATGCTCCATAGTGTGTCCTTGGGGAGATGAGGACGGAACTATTTATATAATCCTACAAGAGGCTGAGGCCTGGCCAGATTAAGATTAATATTTTGAAACCTAATATTTTGCTCTAAGGGCCTGATTCAGAGCTGGATGCTCTGACCAGAGCGCTCACTCTGAATCAGGGCCGGCCTACCTAAAATTGGAGCGGCCTCTTGGATACGCCCCCGGCACACCCACCAAAGGGGGCGTGCTGTCAATTACCATTGACAGCACGCCCCCTTTGGTGCGAGACCCCGAGCGACGGCGTTGGGCACCATCGACCCGCTTGCGAGCGTTCAGCGCTCACGATCGGGTCTGAATGAGACCCTAAGGTCTTTAGATATTTTATTTTTGTTTATTATTATTTATCCAGTTGTTTGAATTACTTAATTACTCTGCTAATTTGTTTTTTATATATAGAAGTATAATGCTATGTATTTTATATGGAAGAAACACCATTCCTTTAAAATGTGGGAGAGCTGGGCAGAACCTATCTTAGGGTCATTAGTTTATTGCTCTCATCAGATATATGGGTTTCTGTTATCTTGTTTTTCTGGATTGAGGGGGGAGGGGGTTAGGTAGTTAGTGTATGGTAGTTAGGGTAGCTTAGTGTGTTTGGAGGGTATTTAGGGATCAAAGTATGCCTGAGTTGGGGTTAGGTTATACAGGGTGGGGGGTCCAGGGAAGGGGTTGTTTTAATAATTGTTTTTATTTTTTAGGGATATAGGTTTTATTTTGATATTTGGGTAGATCTGGATGTTTTATTATTTTGATCTTACTCGGTATTTTGATATGCAATTTTATGTTTAAGCTACTTGCGGCAGGTTGTATGTATCACTTTATTTTGAATACTGTATTTCTCTTACCTCCGGATTTATGTGCTCGAATGGCGTCTTCTGGTCCCTTTTGTTCTAAATATATATGATAAGGAGTATTCCATATATCCTGTTATTCTATACCATAATATACTATTATGTGCAATATTACACACTTGCTCATTGTATGCTAGATTTATTTTCCATATTTAATCCTGCTTAATTGCTGTATATTCTGTTTTTGTTTTGTGTGCATGTTAAAAAACTTCAATAAAGAATTATTGAATTAAAAAAAAAAAAAAAAAGGGGGCCAAATAGTGACATTAGGGAACAGACAAGAAGCAAAGGGGAACTTGCTGGGGTGGAAGACCAGAGACACCGGATTAGAAGACAGGAAAAGGAGGAACAACAAGAGACACTTAAGAGTAACAATGAAGAAATGAACAAGAGGACCTGACAGAGATGGAGATGGACAGACATGAAATAAGGGAGCATACAAGAGGGAGATAAATGGAGCCAAGGACTGAATACTGAAGGGGGATAATATAGTCCATTATAGTAGCAATATATGTTAATTGATCAATGGTGTTAATTAATTATAAGGCATGGCACGGCAAACAGAATATGATGAGGCAAGTTTTTCTGTTGCCTACACATAGTGGAGGAAGCCATTTTGTAGACTTAACAAATATTCATGAAGAGACTGACTATCAGCCTTTCTGCTTTATGTCTTAGTAATGTCACTAGTTCCAAGTGAAACTGGCAGGATGGCTTATCCTACTTACCTCTGTGGCAAAATGGTGGATCACTGCTATGGAAATACAGGCATCAAATGAGCCGCTTCTAAAAGGTAATGACATAGCATCACATATTGATGCCTCAAATTTCTTCTCTCCACAAATGTCCACAAGGTTTCTACTGCGGTCACAACCAATCTGTGAAAGGAAAATAATATAAACATCAGAAAGAGCAGGAAGTGCACTACTGACATCACTAGTGATGTCAGAAGGGCCGCCCACAGATGCCAGGCGTTCCTAAGGGAACGCCTGCGTTTGTGCAGCCACCCCCTCTCCCCGCCTACAAAACAGGGCGAGCTGTCACTCACCATCGACAGCCACCCCATCATGTAGTGAGACCCGTAGCGACGGAGCTGCCTTCGCTGGACGGGTCTCGCGCATGCGCACGCCGGAGGCGGCGCATGCGCAGTGGGGGACCATCGACCCGATTGCGAGCGCTGTGCGCTTGCGAGCGGGTCTGAATCAGGCCCTCAATGCTAAATTCACCATTTCTGTATGATCTTTCCCTGAGGCCGATAGTTCAAAAGTCATTGTAGTGGTGTAAAGAAAAAATGGCTACTGCCACCACAGCTTCAGAAGACTCATGTAAGGTAACCGTAACAGTTAAATTAGGTTTAAATTGGATTTGTTGCACATCAGAGGCAGACATTTTATGGTATGGACCATTGTTCGTGAGAATGGGCACCAGTGACATCACTGACAATGTAGGCTACCATTCACTATGAGCTCGTGGCACAGGGCAAATTAATATTATTCTAGTCTACAAAATGGCTGCTTTATTTGTGTGCAGGTGGCACGTTAAAGGCATCATTAGCTGCATCAATCCTTGTGGTTTTATGAAAGAATAAAAGTGTCCACATTTATAATTTTAGTGTAGTCTATGTGTATGTTCTTGAAAGAATGCCTCTAAATAACTAATTAAGTAAATAACCACAATACCCACTAGAACCTGCCTGTTCCTGTGGCAATGCTTGTTCTTCCACTGCTTAGATTTTCTGTGACCAATTGTTTAAACCAAGACTTTTATCCACACTTCCCACCTAAACTCTACTGAGCTGAGCACCATGTTGCCAGCTGCTGAGCAGTTCCAATTCCCAATAAGTGGTCAAGTCAGAAAACCCAACAAAGAGGTGCTGCAGCAGCTGCATAGTGCTCAAGAAGTATGATCAGTTCCAGGTGACAGTCAAGGAGATGAGAGTGGCAGAAGTACCCTTCCTACAACTGGAGATACCATGTTACTGTGCTGCTGGTCACGTGGAACCTATGGTAGCAAGCTAGTGACAACAAGCTGAAAACTATCGGGGCCCAAAAATATTTGGAAGAGCAGTACCTTGTACTAAGGTAACTTGACCTTAGTACAAGGTACCTTAGTACCTTGTATAAAGCAGGCTACATATCTGTGCCTTAGACCTAGAAGACTGATGGTTGGGAAAGACAAATTGTATAAAATTCCAAACGTGGAAAAGAGTAAAGGGTTCGGTGACCAGGACTCGCTGAACTAAGGTACTGGGATCAACAACAAGGAATTACAGCATGCCAACCCAGGGTCAAGGGCACAACCCATGCCAGATCATGGATCTAGCTGCCGGTGCCTCCTGTCTAAAGGCAAGGAAACACCTGAGCTTAACGTCCACTTTTCCTGTCCATAGGACATACTGTAGGGGGATGGAGCTCAAGCTGGTGAGAACTGAAGCCAGATTTATACCCCTTTCAGACATACTGAGATTCCCTGGATTTTGGCCTGCCTCGGCCAAAATTCCCGGGTCTCATGTCTGTGTGAAAGGTACCTACCCGGGAACACGTTCCCGGGTAGCCGCCCCTGCAATCGACCAGGGTTTTTCCCGGGACTCAAGTCCCGGGAAATTACCCTGCTTCTGTCTGAATGGTGCTACCCGGGAATTTACTACTCCCGGGCAGCACCAAGCAGCTTTTGCATGTAGCTGACAGCGCAGAGCGTCCTATAGAACGCTCAGCACTGCTGCTTTGTTTGAGCTGACAGCGCAGAGCGTCCTCGCTCAGCGCTGCTGCTCACCACCCTCAGCACCGGCCGTCTGTGCCACAGCGGGCCACCCGCACTCCCGCTGGACTACCAGGGAATTAAAATAAATGTTAAAAAAATTATAATAATAAAAAAAAAAAACTGCATTACGATTGGCCGGCTTTTGGCTGCTGAATGATGACATCATCATCATCAGCCAAAGAGGGGATAGACTAGGAGGAGCAGACGGCAGAGAAGAGACAGGTAAGCAGAAAAACCCTGCTCTTGTCTGAAAGGGGTCTACCTGGGAATTTCCCGGGTAGACACTGTAGTGTGAAAGGGGGGTCTCAACCAAATACCCGGGAATTTGCAAAGGAGAAATTCCCGGGTCTGAGCAGGAAATTTCCCGGGTTGTATGTCTGAAAGGGGTATTAGTAGTAATGTCATTTCACTGTTTGTATCCATTGTGTAGGTCTTTTGTGAATGACATGACTAGTCTGATTTATTATATTTTGTCGAATAAACCACAATAATATACCACTGTTTTATTTTTCCACGGAATACATGGCAGAGAATCTTCCTTCCTGAATCAGCATACCTGGGGTATCTGTTCCATTAGCCTCGCATAAGGATTCAGCAGCTGGGGGGGATGGGGGTCTATTAGGCCATGACAATCTTATGATACCATGTCCCTGGGGGTCAAAAAATGTGTTTTCCTACAGTACAATATTATATTCATGGACCTGGATAGGAATCCTTCACGTTTGCTTACTAGAAGGAAGACAGAAATAATTAAGACAGGGCTGATCACTGAGCAAAACGCTCATGTGGAAAATGTCCCTGTAACGCGAAGCAAGTAGGAAAAGAAAAATGACCTTGAGGGTGATCTTAACACACCAAGAAATGTTAATGAATTGTAAACTAATTGAAAGGAACAAAACATATTAGATTGTAATTTGCATCTAAATTGCATGAAATACATTTTGCTCAGACTCGTTCTCTGTCCTTCCCTCCATCCAAATACAGATGGGAAGATGATGAAGCAGGGGGTGGTGAGTTATGGGCCTCAATTACAGTTTATGGGAGGTGTTAATTACGGGTTAGTGGCGCTCAGCTCTGTGTCACTCATGAGCTAATGCGGCTCCCTCGTCAGTGTTATTTTTTCATGAACAGAATACTGCACTGGCCGCAGGCAACAGGATCATAGAGAAATATGTATGTATCTAACTAATCTAATGATAATATACAGATGTGTCCTGCTACATCTTTGCGCCATAGGCCATGTAGAACACCCTGCTAGTCGCGCTGTGCCGTGGCGCATTGAGTCACAGCGTAATGTACTGAAGCGCTGGAAAAGGCGGAGAATGTTTTTATCCGCCAGGTGTTGCTTTTCCTAGCGCATGCGTAAAAAAAAAAGACAATGCAATGGCTGTAGTACCACCTGCTGATTGGCTGACTGAACCTGTCATTCGGTACCCTATAGTTGTCATGGATCGAGACCCTGTAATTGAGTGTGTAATAAAGGATTAAATCATTCGGTGTGCAAATCCTAAGTACATTTTTGAAAAACTATTTATAAATGTGTCAGTGCCAATAAGTGCGACTTGTGCTGTGTACATTGTTCTGCAGTGATGTGCGGCACTCACACAGTGATAACATGCCTTAGCAATGAACAGTTGGGTTTGAAGGGCACTGTATAAAACCATAACTCAACTACAAGTCTCAGCCCAGAAAGAGGTATCCTTAAATTACAAACTGACTGTGCGTTTTATGCAGCACAACTTGAGTCAAAGTCGGCAGTACTGTGCCACTAGGAGTTTGTAAAACATGTCGCTAATCGGTACAAGTCAGTATGTGCCAATCACTGCAGCACTGTAGAAAGTGGTGTGCAGCGTTTACACAGTGATGGCATGTCTTAGAAATTAGTAGTGGGATCTGAGCAGCGGTGTATAAAACCAACATTGAACTACAAGTCTCATCCCAGAAAGAGGTATCTTTGATTCACAAACTGACTGTGCATTTTATGCAATGCTGGCACTGCTGTGCCACTAGAAGTTTATACAACATGTCGCTAAAAAGGTACACATCATTAAGTACCGGTCACTGCGGCACTGTAGAAAGTGGTGTGTAGCGCTCACAGAGTGATGGCATGTCTTAGAAATTAGTAGTGGGATCTGAGCAGAGGTGTATAAAACAATTATTGAACTCCAAGTCTCAACCCAGAAAGAGGTGTCTTTGGATTACAAACTGTGCGTTTTCTGCAGCAAACTTGAGGCAAATTCCGCAGTGCCGTGTGGCACTCACACAACTACGTCATGCCTTAGAAATTAGTAGTGAGGTTTGAACACTATGAAAGTATGAAACTATCACTCAACTACAAGTTGCAGGACAGAGATTACACACTGACTACCTCGCAGCAGAGACTCAGGCAACACCTTGTGTGTTGTAAGTACAGTATTACTTTACAGTTACAGTAGTTAAGTATAGCCAATCAGGATCTTCCATAGCGACATCACTGTGTGACATAAAGTGAATGGGCTATGTATGACATAAACGGTGAGTGACATGAATAGTGTGTGACATAATATGACATCAATAGTTAACAACCGAGAGTGGATGATTTTGCAATGCTAGGTAGTAAACTAATTTTTCACTGCCATCAATGGCACAGAGCCAAACGATGTAGGGAATTCAAAACATTGATGGTTGCTGGCCGATGTTAACTACTTTTGTTCAGCCTGCTGCACATTCAGTATTAAAACAGGGATGACCATGCTGCATAAAACACACAGTCAGTTTGTAATTCAAAGATACCTCTTTCTGGGCTGAGACTTGTAGTTCAAGCGTGGTTTCATACACCGCTGCTCAAGCACCACTACTCATTTTTAAGGCATGTCATCATTGTGTGAGTGCTAGACACCACTTTCTACAGTGCCGCAGTGACCAGCACTTGCTGCCAACATGTTGTACAAAAGACAGAAGATGCACAGTGAGTTTGTAATCCAAAGACAACTCTTTCTGGGCTGAGACTTGTAGTTCAGTGTTGGTTTCATACAGCGCTGCTAAAACCCCACTACTAACTTCTGTACTATTGTATTCTAGTCTCACTGCTCCTTACCGCACCACACTGCGCTATTCTCATGCTGCGTCTTAGACGCCTGTATGTCAGAATATGAGCAAAGATGTAGCAGGACACATCTGTACCTGAAGATGGTAAGAGGTCGATTCTGATGATCCTTTCTGGAAGGATTAATGGGTCATTGTAGAACTCTGAGTAGCAATGAATTATGAAATACTAGTAAAATGAACACGGTACATCACCTCAGCCCACCCCAACTCTGCTCTACTATACTTCCCGATTCTCCTATCTTTTCTGATGAGATATCCCGTCTCCTTCGCTGCGGCAGGAGTTTTTGGTGTCGCATGCCCCGCTCAAACTGCACGTGATGGAGATGAGATAGACCACACTTGATTATTATACAGATATTGAATTAAAGCCCAATACAATGAAAAATAAGAGTTATGGTAGACTTACCTTTGATAACTCTTTCTTCGAGGTCCATAGGGTCCACAGGAACTACCTTGTGGTATATGTGGTTTGGAAGAAAACCGGCACCAAACAGTCAACTCTTTCCGGTCCCAGGATTCACTGGGTCCACCCCAGTCCAGGTCACGCCACCGCAGCCAGCGTGCTCCGCCGCGACCCTGACAAAATCACCAGACCACACAGGTTACCGGTGTTGCGGTGGCGGCGGGGGTAGATGGAGTCGCAGCATGGGCGTCTTATAAGACGCCCTGCTGCTAAATTCATAGGGTAGAAAAAAAACAAAAACTTGGGACTGCTTCAGTCCCGTACTGTTACAACGGTGCGTCTCCTGCAGCACCAAACACAAATCTGAGTACCTGAGGCCGGTGGTGGGGTATATATGGGGGAGGACCTAGTGCATCCTGGGACAGGAAAAAGTTGACTGTTTGGTCCCGGGTTTCCTCCAAACCACATATTCCCCAAGGTAGTTCCTGTGGAGCCTGTGGACCCTGAAGAAGAAACAGTTTTTGCATTGTAAAGAATTGCCACTTTAAATCTTGCCAGTTTGCAACTGTTGCACACTGTTACATTTGGGCCCATGTTAGTAGGTGTGTTTAGTTTTCACAATTGTTGCATGCCATATTGTATGTGGAGAAATAGGTCTTATATTAAATAAAAAAATAAGATTTTATTACAAACTGCCAATGGTAAAACAGATGATTTTGTGTTTTCCTTGTATCATCTAGTGTAATTCCGTATTGTTCTAAGCTAACAAGGTGCAGTAATGTGACACTCTGCTGCCCTTAGGTTGTTGCCTCTAGGTGCCTGCAGGTAACATCAGTTTGCTCCAAGGCGTGCAGTGACAGCCTCTCACAAGTGACATGCCAGTTACACTAGTAGATCTACAGACCGTCAGCATCTATTTGCTATAAAATAGAATCTCTGCTATATATTTAACGAAAAATAATCACTAAAATAAGTTGTTTTTAAAATATGTTTTGTAAAATGTAATACATAGATAATATATAATATGGCCATTGTCTAATGGGGCAGAACCATGATCTTTTATTAAAGCAGTCATACAATAAAATTAAGCTTTACTGGATTTGCAAGGTTTAAGGCAGGGGTAGGCAGCCGGGATCCGGTCACATGGTCGATAGTTACCATCTTGACATTCAAAATGTCGACACCACGCTCTAGAATATCGACAAGGTTAGGCACTACGGGGATTAGATGTTAGGGATCAGGGATAGGGAGGGGGGGAAACTCTCACTGGAAAGCTGCTCCGTTTGACGTCTGCGCCGAAACTGCTGGTCACATGAGTGCCGGGACCCAGAAGACAACGCTGGAGACGCCGCAGCCGCCAGCACCTGGTAAGTGACTCCTGGGCCACCAGGGACATTCTGTCGACATCAGTCGACATGTCAGTCGTATAGACATGATGAATGTTAACATGGTCACTGTCGACATTTCAACCAAGTCAACCTAATGCATGTCGACATAACATACCACACCCAGGCAAACCTGTGGCACTCCTGCTGCTGTGGAACTACACATCCCTGCATGCCCAGCCACAAATTTGCTGTTAGGTCATGTTAAAACTGTGGCAGGGAATGCTGGGATGTGTAGTTCCACAGCAGCAGGAGTGCTATAGGTTGCCTACCCCTGGTTTAAGGTATCAACAGTGCACAGGACACGTGCGTGGGTTTACATGAGATGAGGGGAGGCTGGTGGAATCAGCAGAATATGGGTATGGAAATGTCAGCACGTCAATACTGGATAGACAATGTTGCTTTTAAGAAGATCTGCCAGCAAGCACTGGTGATGCATTCCAAATAATAGCATGGTTCAAGTAGATACATGGCATAGTGCACAACTTACTGTGAGATATAAGGATATTAGAAAGGATAGTAGAAGTCACTGAGCAGGTCCTTGACCATATAAAAGCATGGGATGGCTACGGAATCCTGGCGGTCAGAATCACGACGCCGGTATCCCGACAGGGTTAGAATACCGACACTTGTCGGTCAGTATGCTAACCCTTCCCCTCTCCCTACCCTAACCCTCCTTCCCCAGTGCCTGACCCAAACCTCCCTCCCCCCCCCAGTGCCTACACCTAACCTCCCTCTCCCTGCACACTATACCTAACCCTCCCCCTTTAGTGTCTAACTCTAACCTTCCCCCTAGTGCCCAACCCTAACCCTCTCCCCAACCCCGCTACTATCCTTCGGGATTCCGGCGGTCAGGATGCAAGAGCCAGGATTCTAACAAGTGTCGGGGTTCTGGCACCCGCGGTCGGGATATTAACCGCATCCCAAAAGCATGGGTCTCAAAGGTCAAGTGCTTTGATATCGGTCATGAACCCCAGAGCGAACTAATATCTTTGTGATTCACACTAGTAGGTGTATTATTCCATATAGTCTAATAATAATAATTTTATTTATATAACTCTATTCTCCAGACACTTAGTAGAGCAGTAATCTTTGTCATATTTTAGTATCTTTATTACAACTGTATTAAATTAAGATTTGGTATACATCACTTTCTGGTATTTTGTCAGAGGATTGTGTGATAGGCTGCTGCATGGAAAAGAGGGTGTGGGCGGGGCCAGGATCAGAGGATTGTGTGATAGGCTGCTGCATGGGAAAGGTGTGGGCGGGGCCAGGATCAGAGGATTGTGTGAAAGGCTGCTGCATGGGAAAGAGGGTGTGGGCGGGGCCAGGATCAGAGGATTCTGCGATAGGCTGCTGCATGGGAAAGAGGGTGTGGGCGGGGCCAGGAGCAGAGGATTCTGTGAAAGGCTGCTGCATGGGAAAGAGAGTGTGGGCGGGGCCAGGAGCAGAGGATTCTGTGAAAGGCCGCTGCATGGGAAAGAGGGTGTGGGCGGGGTCAGGATCAGAGGATTGTGTGAAAGGCTGCTGCATGGGAAAGAGTGTGTGGGCGGGGCCAGGATCAGAGGATTGTGTGATAGGCTGCTGCATGGGAAAGAGGGTGTGGGCGGGGCCAGGATCAGAGGATTGTGTGATAGGCTGCTGCATGGGAAAGAGGGTGTGGGCGGGGCCAAGATCAGAGGATTGTGGGATAGGCTGCTGCATGGGAAAGAGGGTGTGGGCGGGGCCAGGATCAGAGGATTCTGCAATAGGCTGCTGCATGGGAAAGAGGGTGTGGGCGGGGCCAGGATCAGAGGATTCTGCGATAGGCTGCTGCATGGGAAAGAGGGCCTGATTCAGAGCCGGACGCCCGTTTTGACCTTTTGGCACGCCTGCGTTCTGATCTCCACTCCCCGTTTTCAAGCACCTTCCCCTATTACCACCCACAAACGCCTCATCCTGTCACTCAAATTAGCAGGCATTCGCTATTTTGCGAGTACACGATTTTCGACCGCACAGACTGGGTCGCGCATGCGTACTAAAACCCATACGCATACGCAGATGTGCGAACATCGCTCGGAGCGAACGAGTGGCTCTGCATCAGGCCCAGAGTGTGTGGGCGGGGCCAGGATCAGAGGATGTGTTTTGTTATCAGTGTAAAGGTGCGTACATACGGGACGATTTTTTGAACGATTGGTCGTTAACGACATCGTTCAGTTTCAGGGCCAAAACGATGAACAATAACTACCAATGCACGCTCCCGTTTGTAGTTGGTAGTTGCCGTTCATCGCCCGAACATCCTCTGAAAACTGACGATAATGTCAGGTTGAACATGTTCGGGGATGAGGGAGGGAGCCCGGCACTGAACTAAATAGTTATTTATTTTGTTCAGTGTTTGTGCTCAGTGTTGTTAACAACCCTGCTGGGGGCACGGGACGATCTCATTCATGGAGCAAATCGTCCCATGTGTAACACCTTTAGGTCTGGCTGAGGTGTATTGGATGGAATAAAAGTACATGAACACTTGTATATTATCTTTGCCATATTGAGGCATGTTGTAAAACTATCACCTTATGATAAATCGTGATGTCAGAGATTGACCAGAATAAGGATTTATTTCCCCACCATATATGAATTATATAAACTATATTCATACTAGTCTACTCAGCTGTAATGCTCACAAATTGCAGCATTGCGCAGTGGCAGGTGGGGCCACAATTATATGATTTGCAGCAGCAAGCCCCAAGAGGGGGAGGGGTGGATTAATACGTCGGCAAGTGTGACTATAATGCACGTGGTATATAATATTAAATACTTTAAATATGGAAAACTTACCATGTACATATCCTTATTAACACCAAGATATTTTCCATTACCGCAACCCACATCGGCCACAAGAGAACCTATAGGTAAACCCATGAGAAAGTCCACGATCTTGGGCCACGGAGTGTGTCTTGTGCTGCTGAAATGTCCAGCGATATCTTCATAGACCTTGTGGACATATTCTCTCTCCAAGGATTCAGCACCCAAATCACCAACAAGGTGAGGAGGAGGAGAGGGGTCTTTCTGTTGGCTGTCACAGACTGATGGAAAAGCTGCATAGATATAGAAATGATCAATATGCATTTATAGAGATGTGTCTGTCTGCATCAACATTAGATCAATATACAAAAGAAGGGGGATGTTTAGGGTTTGGGATAAGACCTGAGTGCGGGTTGGGTACGCGATCTCGGCGCTGACAAAGACAGCGGTCAGAATCCCGGCAGCATAATCCCGACGGTGGAAATCCCGACACATGCAGGTAAAGTATTCTAACCCTTTCCCTAACCCTAGCTTACCTGTCCCACAGCCTAACCCTAACTGCCCAACCCCCAGCCTGACCTTAACTGTCCCCCCCAGCCTGACCCTAACCCTCTCCTCCTGCAGCCTCACCCGAACCCTCTCCTCCTGCAGCCTCACCCGAACCCTCTCCTCCTGCATCCTCACCCAAACACTCTCCTCCTGCAGCCTCACCCAAACACTCTCCTCCTGCAGCCTCACCCGAAACCTCTCCTCCTGCAGCCTCACCCGAACCCTCTCCTCCTGCAGCCTCACCCGAACCTTTCCCTCTTACAACCTCACCCGAACCCTCTCCTCCTGCAGCCTCACCCGAACCCTCTCCTCCTGCAGCCTCACCCAAACCTTTCCCTCTTACAACCTCACCCGAACCCTCTCCTCCTGCAGCCTCACCCGAACCCTCTCCTCCTGCAGCCTCACCCTCTCCTCCTGCAGCCTCACCCGAACCCTTCCCTCTTACAGCCTCACCCAAACCCTCTCCTCCTACAGCCTCACCCGAACCCTCTCCTCCTACAGCCTCACCCGAACCCTCTCCTCCTACAGCCTCACCCGAACCCTCTCCTCCTACAGCCTCACCCGAACCCTCTCCTCCTGCAGCCTCACCCGAACCCTTCCCTCCTACAGCCTCACCCGAACCCTCTCCTCTTGCAGCCTCACCCGAACACTCTCCTCCTGCAGCCTGACCCTAACTCTCTCCTCCTGCAGCCTCACCCTAACCCTCTCCTCCTGCAGCCTCACCCTACCCTCTCCTCCTACAGCCTCACCCGAACCCTCTCCTCCTGCAGCCTCACCCGAACCCTTCCCTCTTACAGCCTCACCCTAACCCTCTCCTCCTACAGCCTCACCCGAACCCTCTCCTCCTGCAGCCTCACCCGAACCCTCTACTCCTGCAGCCTCACCCTACCCTCTCCTCCTGCAGCCTCACTCTAACCCTCTCCTCCTGCAGCCTCACCCTACCCTCTCCTCCTGCAGCCTCACCCGAACCCTCTCCTCCTGCAGCCTCACCCGAACCCTCTCCTCCTGCAGCCTCACCAAACCATCCCCTCCTGCAGCCTAACCCTGGAAGAATGGCTGATCGTGTAATGTTCATTCTAGAACCCTGCAGCTGTCACACCTCATGCAGTTCCTCTTTCCTGCCTGGGGTGTCGCTCTCTGCTCTGGTGCTTCTAGCACACCCAAGTGATGCAACAAACTTCTGATATACAGACCAATGTGTGCTAGCAGTACCAGAGCAGAGAGCGACACCCCAGGCAGGAAAGGGGAACTGCACGGGCTGTGACAGGTGCAGGGTGCTATCTACATTTGGTATGGAAATATTTACTTCCAACTTTGTAGTGGGAAAAAGTTCATTGAGTTTGGATTCTCTTTCTTGTAAACTGATAACAACTTGTACCTGCATAACACAGGGCTCAATATGTAACCTCCTATAGGAGACACCTACCTCAACCACTGTGGTAAAGTGTTCATACCTCACACATAATTGAATTCCCCTATAGTCCTTAGGTCATTCATGAAACAAATATGGTAAAATCACACACTAACAAATTATTCAGACAGGTGCTACCATCTTGCAACAAGTGTTTTATTATGTATACACTCCTTACAAGCGCTGATTTTGTGGACCAGATGGTACTGGTAGATGAACTAGCTGCATAAAGGGGAATTCTTTACTACTCAATTAATATCCTACTCCTCTTTAAGTAAAGCGCAAGTATACTGGATGCTAAGCCATTAGTATCCAGAAACTATCCCATTTTTCAAATATGGTAAAATCCACTCATAAATGATAGTACTTAACTAACATAATTATGCTTGGTAGAATTGGCTGAATAAACCACTGATGCTGCCTGAAATAGCCTGTTGATAACTTGGAAACACGATTGTCATTTTGACAGAGTTTGTGAATAACTTTGACTCGCTTTAGCAACTGTAACCATATAAACAACAGGTGAGCTATACTATTTGCATGGTAATAGATGCTGCCAGTTTAGGCCAGTTCATCACAACCTGTCAATTGCGGCTTCTGTATGCTTCTGAGTTTTGAACTGGAGATTTCAGGCAGAAATCCTTACAGGCATCAAAAGTTATTCCAGTAAGTTGTAGTATCCAGCATAATGAGTTTAATTAGACTAAATGACGTTTTAATGGAGCTATCCTTTAAGAGTTGCAGCAGTATATGATGTAATCAGACATAATTTATTTTAGTTCCTGTGAATATAGAGTCAACATTTCTCAATAAGCATAAATAAATATAATGATAAAAAAGGAATATTGACTTTTCTCCTACACTTACCACATTTACACAAGCCGTGTCTTATTTTCCTGAATGTAAAAGATGTCCTTGTACCCCTTTTGTTTAAGGTTAACTCCTCTGAGTTCCCGCTGACTGTTCCAAATCTCTGCCCTTCCGACATCTGAATAACATCAAACTTTCTGGGAGTGATGCTGGAATGGAAGAATGTAATTACATGGTGTGGTGCATGGACAAGGCTGAAATGGTTTTAGCAATAAGTAGGAAGGATTTGCGGCAAAAGCTTTACAAATGGATTGTTAAACTGTCTTTCAGCAGCGGCAGCAGCACCGTTATTACCCAAAAGGAAAAAAACTGTTCTGCTATTGAAAAGTAAATGAAGTGGAAATATCTATAGAGAGCTAATAAACTGTCCAGTGTATTTGCGGTTTCAGCTTAAAGGAGAACCTATACTTTAGGAAGTGATAGGAACTGCAATGCAAGCTGGTATTTGCATGGCCTCAATCAGATTCACCTTCCAGCCATTGCACAAAGTGAGAATAACGATTATGGGGGATTACAATGCTTTGTTCTATGACAGAATTTTGAACGATTCATATTTTAAAGCAGAACAGTTATCCAGACTGCCAAAAAAAAAAGATCTTCACCCTCCCTCTAGCCTGCCCCCTCTTCTTTCTGTCATACCAGGGCAGTACTGTCTATGCCAGGCGACTTTCCGTTATGTTAACTAAGGCCGTAAACATCCGATTCCCTGTATTTAATAGTAGTAACATTGTCTAACAATGTTCTATTACTGCAGACATCACACATTTAACACAGACCCCAGGAGTGTTGTGTTGCTCTGCTATCCAGGGTGGCACTATCCAGTGGTGTGTGTTGCTCTGCTATCCAGGGTGGCACTATCCAGTGTTGTGTTGCTCTGCTATCCAGGGTGGGACTATCCAGTGGTGTGTGTTGCTCTGCTATCCAGGGTGGCACTATCCAGTGGTGTGTGTTGCTCTGCTATCCAGGGTGGCACTATCCAGTGGTGTGTGTTGCATTTCAAGGGAGAGTCTCAGTGTCTGTAAATAAGGAAGACTAGATTGGACTAACTACAATAGGTGGCTGCCCAAAATGAAATAATTGAGTCATATTATGCCAACCATACAGTAGGCACTTTTAGGGGGTATTCCAGCTGTTCAATATAATCACTATACAAACAATGTTGAATTTCTAAATAAAAATTAATAATGTGTAAATGGAATCATGCTCATATTTAAAGGAATACGCTCAATTCTTTTAATTCCAAATTTGTAAGTGCATAACCCCTACTGTGACAAGAGCATGCGTTGAGAAACTAGCGCCCGGCATCGCACTGCATTGTCAGATGCGCATTAGTTGCAACTTGGGAAGGACTACCCGCTGGATCCAATCTGTATCGTTACAATATGCATTTATTCTAAATACAGGTGTTAATGCACAGGTGACCAGGCTCTTAAATAGTACGTTGTAAATTATATTAGAGCAAGATACATTTTGTCAGTGTCTGTATGGTATGGAGAATGTGATATAAATGTTTCCAAGTTGTAATTCTGCCATATACAATAAAATCAGGACCTTGACCCTGAATAGCTACAGTGCTGCTGATTCTGACTCACACAGAGGGGAGTGCACGACCGGGCACTAGGACTACCTCTGATGAGGTTAAGAACCGGGGGGTTTAGGATGACTGTATGGAAATGATGGGGTGACAGACTAAGTCTCCTAGTTGCGGCCAAACCCAGGTTTGGCTAGACCTGCCCAGAGGCGCAGAATCTAACTCACTTGGTGGTTTTCTCCAGTGACCCCTCCAATTGGGATTTGGTTTTCACCGCACCAAGTGAGCAGGTCGTGGCCCTCTGGACAGGTACCTGGGAGTGACAGAAGTGAAGTTATATTGAGACACAGGAACAAGTATACAAAGATGGCCACTTGGGGCGCACTGGAGGTGTAGACCAAACTTGTACTGGCATATAGGGACAAAGTACACGAAGATGCCACTTGGGACGCACTGGAAGTATAGACAGAACTTGTAATGAAGCACAGGAATAAGGTACACAAGGACGCCACTTGGGACGCAGTGGAGGTGTGGACTGAACCTGTACAGAAGCTCGGAGACGAAGTACACTGCAGTGTGTATTTTGTACACTATATGTAATTCCAGATGCACCGGTAATTGATAGGATGTTGTACACAACGGTGCGTGCTTTGTACACGATGGTATGTATTTTGTACACAAAGGTGCAACTACAGAAGCACCAGCAGATGACCTTGAAATAATACCCGAAGATGTGTATGTTGTACACAAAGGTGCGACTTCGGACGCACTAGCAGATTACTTTGAAAGTGTACACAGTGGTGTGTACGTTGTACACAAAGGTGCGAATCTGGACGCACCGGCAGAGGACGTGAAAGGATACACAGTGGGCGACTTAAGTCTCACATGATGAACTTGTACTGGACACGGGGACTGAATACACAGAGGTGCGATTGGAGACACACAGGACGCCAGGAGTTTGTACTGAAGACGGGGACTGAATACACAGAGGTGCGATTGGAGACACACAGGACGCCAGGAACTTGTACTGAAGACGGGGACTGAATACACAGAGGTGCGATTGGAGACACACAGGACGCCAGGAACTTGTACTGAAGACGGGGACTGAATACACAGAGGTGCGATTGGAGACACACAGGACGCCAGGAACTTGTACTGAAGACGGGGACAGAATACAGAGAGGTGCGATTGGAGACACACAGGACGCCAGGAACTTGTACTGAAGACGGGGACAGAATACATAGAGGTGCGATTGGAGACACACAGGACGCCAGGAACTTGTACTGAAGACGGGGACAGAATACATAGAGGTGCGATTGGAGACACACAGGACGCCAGGAACTTGTACTGAAGACAGGGACAGAATACATAGAGGTGCGATTGGAGACACACAGGACGCCAGGAACTTGTATTGAAGACGGGGACTGAATACACAGAGGTGCGACTGGAGACACACAGGACGCCAGGAACTTGTACTGAAGACGGGGACAGAATACATAGAGGTGCGATTGGTGACACACAGGACGCCAGGAACTTGTACTGAAGACGGGGACAGAATACATAGAGGTGCGATTGGAGACACACAGGACGCCAGGAACTTGTACTGAAGACGGGGACTGAATACACAGAGGTGCGATTGGAGACACACAGGACGCCAGGAACTTGTACTGAAGACGGGGACAGAATACAGAGAGGTGCGATTGGAGACACACAGGACGCCAGGAACTTGTACTGAAGACGGGGACTGAATACACAGAGGTGCGACTGGAGACACACAGGACGCCAGGAACTTGTACTGAAGACGGGGACAGAATACATAGAGGTGCGATTGGTGACACACAGGACGCCAGGAACTTGTACTGAAGACGGGGACAGAATACATAGAGGTGCGATTGGAGACACACAGGACGCCAGGAACTTGTACTGAAGACGGGGACTGAATACACAGAGGTGCGATTGGAGACACACAGGACGCCAGGAACTTGTACTGAAGACGGGGACTGAATACACAGAGGTGCGATTGGAGACACACAGGACGCCAGGAACTTGTACTGAAGACGGGGACTGAATACACAGAGGTGCGATTGGAGACACACAGGACGCCAGGAACTTGTACTGAAGACGGGGACTGAATACACAGAGGTGCGATTGGAGACACACAGGACGCCAGGAACCTGTACTGAAGACAGGGACTGATTGCACAGAGGTGCGATTGGAGACACACAGGATGCCAGGAACTTGTACTGAAGACAGGGACAGAATACACAGAGGTACGATTGGAGACACACAGGACGCCAGGAACTTGTACTGAAGACAGGGACTGAATACAGAGAGGTGCGATTGGAGACACACAGGACGCCAGGAACTTGTACTGAAGACAGGGACAGAATACACAGAGGTGCGATTGGAGACACACAGGACGCCAGGAACTTGTACTGAAGACAGCGACTGAATACATAGAGGTGCGACTGGAGACACACAGGACGCCAGGAACTTGTACTGAAGACAGGGACTGAATACAGAGAGGTGCGATTGGAGACACACAGGACGCCAGGAACTTGTACTGAAGACAGGGACTGAATACAGAGAGGTGCGATTGGAGACACACAGGACGCCAGGAACTTGTACTGAAGACAGGTACTGAATACAGAGAGGTGCGATTGGAGACACACAGGATGCCAGGAACACTGAGGAAAGTAATACAGCCTCTGGAACATAGGACAGTTGTCACCAGTAATGACTATGTGCAGTCATACAGCGATGTTGATCAGCAACTTACTGTTGCAGGAGTCGTATCTAAATACCCCTAGGCAGCTGGTCATTGGTTCATGAGATCAGCTGGGAGACTGCTGGGCTTCCATTGGGGGAGACTGACCAGGAGAGATGAACCAACATGGCTGCACCCATGCCTGCTAACACAGGAGTCAGGACGCACACATGGAAGTTCTAGCAGCCCACGGGATTGTCCTTAGCAGAGCAAAGACTGAGATGCAAATACAAGCCAGTAAGTGTGTTAAGATGAGTATGTAGCCCCCAATGTACGTATTGCATAGTGCTAGCAGAGTATGTAGCCCCAATGTACGTATGCATAGTGCTAGCAGAGTATGTAGCACCCAATGTACGTATGCATAGTGCTAGCAGAGGATGTAGCCCCCAATGTACATATGCATAGTGCTAGCAGAGTATGTAGCCCCCAATGTACGTATGCATAGTGCTAGCAGAGTAGGTAGCCCTCAATGTACGTATGCATAGTGCTAGTAGAGTATGTAGCCCTCAATGTGCATAGTGCTAGCAGAGGATGTAGCCCCCAATGTACATATACATAATGCTAGCAGAGTAGGTAGCCCCCAATGTACGTATGCAAAGTGCTAGCAGAGTAGGTAGCCCCCAATGTACGTATGCAAAGTGCTAGCAGAGTAGGTAGCCCCCAATGTACGTATGCATAGTGCTAGCAGAGTATGTAGCCCCCAATGAACGTATGCATAGTGCTAGCAGAGTAGGTAGCCCCCAATGTACGTATGCATAGTGCTAGTAGAGTATGTAGCCCTCAATGTGCATAGTGCTAGCAGAGGATGTAGCCCCCAATGTACATATGCATAATGCTAGCCGAGTAGGTAGCCCCCAATGTACGTATGCAAAGTGCTAGCAGAGTAGGTAGCCCCCAATGTACGTATGCAAAGTGCTAGCAGAGTAGGTAGCCCCCAATGTACGTATGCATAGTGCTAGCAGGGTATGTAGCCCCCAATGTACATATGCATAGTGCTAGCAGAGTATGTAGCCCCCAATGTACGTATGCATAGTGCTAGCAGAGTAGGTAGCCCCCAATGTACGTATGCATAGTGCTAGTAGAGTATGTAGCCCTCAATGTGCATAGTGCTAGCAGAGGATGTAGCCCCCAATGTACATATGCATAATGCTAGCAGAGTAGGTAGCCCCCAATGTACGTATGCAAAGTGCTAGCAGAGTAGGTAGCCCCCAATGTACGTATGCAAAGTGCTAGCAGAGTAGGTAGCCCCCAATGTACGTATGCAAAGTGCTAGCAGAGTAGGTAGCCCCCAATGTACGTATGCATAGTGCTAGCAGAGTAGGTAGCCCCCAATGTACGTATGCATAGTGCTAGCAGAGTATGTAGCCCCAAATGTACGTATGCATAGTGCTAGCAGAGTATGTAGTCCCCAATGTACGTATGCATAGTGCTAGCAGAGTATGTAGTCCCCAATGTACGTATGCACAGTGCTAGCAGGGTATGTAGCCCCCAATGTACGTATGCATAGTGCTAGCAGAGTATGTAGCCCACAATGTACGTATGCATAAAGCTAGCAGAGTATGTAGCCCACAATGTACGTATGCATAGTGCTAGCAGAGTATGTAGCCCCCAATGTACGTATGCATAGTGCTAGCAAAGTATGTAGCCCCCAATGTACGTATGCATAGTGCTAGCAGAGTAGGTAGCCCCCAATGTACGTATGCAAAGTGCTAGCAGAGTAGGTAGCCCCAATGTACGTATGCAAAGTGCTAGCAGAGTAGGTAGCCCCCAATGTACGTATGCATAGTGCTAGTAGAGTATGTAGCCCTCAATGTGCATAGTGCTAGCAGAGGATGTAGCCCCCAATGTACATATGCATAATGCTATCCGAGTAGGTAGCCCCCAATGTACGTATGCAAAGTGCTAGCAGAGTAGGTAGCCCCCAATGTACGTATGCAAAGTGCTAGCAGAGTAGGTAGCCCCCAATGTACGTATGCATAGTGCTAGCAGGGTATGTAGCCCCCAATGTACATATGCATAGTGCTAGCAGAGTATGTAGCCCCCAATGTACGTATGCATAGTGCTAGCAGAGTAGGTAGCCCCCAATGTACGTATGCATAGTGCTAGTAGAGTATGTAGCCCTCAATGTGCATAGTGCTAGCAGAGGATGTAGCCCCCAATGTACATATGCATAATGCTAGCAGAGTAGGTAGCCCCCAATGTACGTATGCAAAGTGCTAGCAGAGTAGGTAGCCCCCAATGTACGTATGCATAGTGCTAGCAGAGTAGGTAGCCCCCAATGTACGTATGCAAAGTGCTAGCAGAGTAGGTAGCCCCCAATGTACGTATGCAAAGTGCTAGCAGAGTAGGTAGCCCCCAATGTACGTATGCATAGTGCTAGCAGAGTAGGTAGCCCCCAATGTACGTATGCATAGTGCTAGCAGAGTATGTAGCCCCAAATGTACGTATGCATAGTGCTAGCAGAGTATGTAGTCCCCAATGTACGTATGCATAGTGCTAGCAGAGTATGTAGTCCCCAATGTACGTATGCACAGTGCTAGCAGGGTATGTAGCCCCCAATGTACGTATGCACAGTCCTAGCAGAGTATGTAGCCCTCAATGTGCATAGTGCTAGCAGAGGATGTAGCCCCCAATGTACATATGCATAATGCTAGCAGAGTAGGTAGCCCCCAATGTACGTATGCATAGTGCTAGCAGAGTATGTAGTCCCCAATGTACGTATGCATAGTGCTAGCAGAGTATGTAGTCCCCAATGTACGTATGCAAAGTGCTAGCAGAGTATGTAGCCCCCAATGTACGTATGCATAGTGCTAGCAGAGTAGGTAGCCCCCAATGTACGTATGCACAGTGCTAGCAGAGTATGTAGCCCTCAATGTGCATAGTGCTAGCAGAGGATGTAGCCCCCAAAGTACATATGCATAATGCTAGCAGAGTAGGTAGCCCCCAATGTACGTATGCATAGTGCTAGCAGAGTAGGTAGCCCCCAATGTACGTATGCATAGTGCTAGCAGAGTAGGTAGCCCCCAATGTACGTATGCATAGTGCTAGCAGAGTAGCTAGCCCCCAATGTACGTATGCACAGTGCTAGCAGAGTATGTAGCCCTCAATGTGCATAGTGCTAGCAGAGGATGTAGCCCCCAATGTACGTATGCATAGTGCTAGCAGAGAATGTAGCCCCCAATGTACGTATGCAAAGTGCTAGCAGAGTAGGTAGCCCCCAATGTATGTATGCAAAGTGCTAGCAGAGTAGGTAGCCCCAAATGTACATATGCATAGTGCTAGCAGAGGATGTAGCCCCCAATGTACATATGCATAGTGCTACCAGAGTAGGTAGCCCCCAATGTACGTATGCATAGTGCTAGCAGAGTAGGTAGCCCCCAATGTACGTATGCATAGTGCTAGCAGAGTATGTAGCCCCCAATGTACATATGCACAGTGGTAGCAGAGTATGTAGCCCCAATGTACATATGCATAGTGCTAGCAGAGTATATAGCCACCAACGTACCCAGAAACTCTGTTTGGTAAATTCCCGAATCCTATCTTCACTAGTGAAAAGGTTCTTGAGTTTTTCCGATGGTGAATTGAAGAGCGTTTGCTAACTCTCCAGTATTTTCCCGTAGCCAAGGATATCTCTCTCCCGAGTTTGACATTGGTCATTTTTTCCACTCTCAAATTTATTAAACTCTCCCAGACTCGATTCTTAGTAAATTTACCCCCTAGAGTCAATTAATTTTGTATATGTAAATGATCTCAATATAATGAGAAAATAAGCCAACAAAATTATTCTAGGCACAAAACACAAACACTCAGCTCTGTTCCGACCAGTAAACCACAAGAGAAGTAAGAACACATTATCAACCCAGAAGGGAGAAACCACAGCACAGCTAGTTTATGGGATTATCCCAGGGGAAATCAGCGAGATGGGGTGTTATCAGCAGGATGTTGCAGACTGTGATTAATCTTAATGAATCTAATATAAGAAAAATTTCAATCTTGCAGCTGTCTCTGTAGTTAATTATCGTGTTCCATTAAGAAAAAAAATCCCAACAGCTAATACAGTCACATGGTATACAGTATATCCGCAATGGAAAGTAACTGGAGCACTTAAAGAGATCAAACCAACATACAGATCAAGCACGTCTCTATTAGATCAATGGCGCAATCATGTAACAACAGCAGCCGCATAAAGGCCATATTATACTCTAATAACTATGTCCCCTTCATTATATTTCACTGATAGCAGATGGCGTAAAGCATAACTGGGAGGTGTGAAACAGTATAACTGGCAGACTATATTGCTGTTGGTTTTAAAGCAATGAGCTCAATCGGTATAACACATAAAAGGGAGATCTCATCACACATCTAGCTAAATCAAAGGAACAGTTGTATTTGTTCTTGTAAACTCACCATTTTACATACTTGCCATTTTAATAAGGGCAATTATAAATGTGTAAACAGCCCATGTACTGCCAGGAGCATGCTCGCTGCATGAAACTTTTGAGGGATCGTCATCAGAGGTACAGGGCTTCCAATTGATTGCTTAAAGCTGGGTACACACTAGACCAGTGGTTCTCAAACTCGGTTCTCAGGACCCCACGCAGTTCATTACTCACTGACACATTTTAAAAGATCCACAGGTGGAGCTAATCATTTCACTTGAGATTCTGTGAGGAGACCTGGAAAACATGCACTGTTTGGGGTCCTGAGGACTGAATTTGAGAACCTGTGCACTAGACAATATATTGGCCGATATGTCCTTTTGAGTGAATCGGAATGACATGTCGTCCACGTCGTTGAGTGTGTACGCACTATCGCGTGCTCCTGTGCGTCTTTCAATGCAATGCAGGCAGATCTCAAGACCCCGTGGCTGACACCATGCTTCTGGAAGCGGCGAGGAAGCGATATATCGGGCGGTCGTACACCAGATCGTGCACTGTGCACTAACCATCCGATATATCGTTCAGTTGCATCTGCCGTCGCTGGGTACACACATCGTCTAGTGTGTACCCGGCTTAAGAGTCATGATCATGTGATCTACAGCTCACGGAACAGCCCAAGCCAATAGCAAGTTTAAATAACATGTAAGTCATCAGGAAGTAATAGACAAATTTTGTGTTGCTAACTGGATTTGCAGATTAGCTTTTCACTCAGGTTGTACTATTAAATTATAACTCCGCTCAGGACTAAAAATTTAGTTTTTGATGGCGTTTCATGAGTTAATATAACAACTGTATATTGTATGGGGTTGGGTATGGGATCTCGGCAGTCGGGATGCTGCCGGTCAGAATACAGACACCAGCATCCTGACAGTCAGAATCCCAACACCATTAGGTAGGTATCCCACCACTAACCCTTACCCCTACCGCTAACCCTCCCCGGTACCTGAACCTAACCTCTCCCCTAGTGCCTAACCCTCCTCCTAACCCCAGATACTTACCTTCGGGATGCCAGCAATCGGTATTCTGCTGTCGGGATTCCAGCGCTGGTATCACAACCATCGGCATCCCGCATGCTGACTACGTCCCATTGTATGGACTGTGGATACGCTGGTCCCGCTGGTGTCCCTGTGGGTTACAGTGGTTCCATGCACACTCCTCTCCTCTTTCTGCTCAGAAAAAAATCGAGAGGGCATTGAAGCTCCTCTCTTGTAAATTTGCCATGAGAATGGAGGATGGGCAATGAAACCGATTGGCAGAGGAGAGAAGAGTGTGGCATAACGCCGTCACAGCCATCGAGGACTCACGACAGGTTCTACAAATGGCGGATCCACGTTACATACTATTTCAGCTTTTATATGACCTCCATACAGAATGACATTTTTAATTAGGGTGGAGATCTTTAATACTAGAACTTGCTTTACCATCCAAACGTATAATATGTAATGATTGACGACACAAAAGCAGACCATACAACGGCGGACTACACAAGCTTCTTTCTCATACATACCCATGTGTCCACAGATATCTAGACTCTCCGCTCATTACCAGCAAACTGCGCCGTGGCAGCATTACCGGCACACTAGAGCCGCTTGGAGGCTTGAAATCCATGACAATCTATAAATGAATGTGTAAAAATACTCAGCGGGGTGTTCAGCGTAATATTTAGCAAAACTACAGTTGATATTTTAATTATTTAGAAGACTTAAACACTGCTGTTCACAATATAAAACTCTAAAACATATAAAATAAAGGTAAATTACAAACACGGGTGTATCTAATGATCCAAGCGCCCCTGGCAATGTAATGGACTGGCGCCCCCTACCCCCCCTATGCAGTGCTCCCAATAGTAATCCCCCCTATGCTGCATTGCCCCCAGTAGTAGCCCCTGCTATACAGTGCACCCAGTAGTAGTCCTCCCAGTAGTAGTCCCCCCAGTAGTGACCACACCCATACAGTGCCCCCCAGTAACGGGTGCCCCCCCTGTAGTGCCAGGCTTACACACACACACACACACACACACACAAGGAACAAAAAAAAATTCAACTTACCTGATCCCCGCTCCTGACGCGACCGCCACTGTCCGCCCTGCGACCCGGCCGCTCTTCTCCTGTTTGGGAGAGATGTCATGACGTATGACGTCTCTCCCATCACATGCTGCGGGGGGAGCCGGCACACGGAGCTCATTAGTGAGCTCCAGCCGGCTCCCTCCGCGGACGACGCAGCAGCAAATGAGTCTGTCTGACTCTCATTGGCTGGCTGGTATTACAAACACACAGCCGCCGCTGGCGGCTGTGTGTTTGTAAACAGTGTAGGGCAGACCGCTACCACTGCGGTCTGCCCTACACTTGTGGGGCCGGGGGACTTGTCCACCCCTTGGCTACTATTGGCACTGCCGGACGGCGCCCCCCCCTTTGGTCGGCGCCCCTGGCGAGTGCCATCCTGGCCAATGGGTAGATACGCCCCTGATTACAAACTGCACAAAGCATACATAGTAGTGCGTTTAAATAGGCATAACTGTGTATAATGTTAAAGGTCAGTGTATTCCTATAGTCACAGCAGCGGCCGATCTTTTCTTCAAAAGTAGACAGTGCAATTTGGAAGGAGCGATGCTTTGCAAAAATCTTCCCTACTGAGAACACCAGGCTATTCCTTTATGTCCATGCCCCATCAATTCTAGACATTGCTTTTCCTGGGTGTCTGATTATCATATGGATGTTCCCCTCCCTCACTGTCCCACCATTATTACTAGAACTACTGTTCTTGGGGGTCTTCCTGAAGACTGATAAAGGAGGGTCTACCTCCCTGCCAGATGCAATTGCTGCCCCCAGTTTATGAAAATGTTCACATTGGGAAGGGCCAGGATAATTTCACTCTTTTGTGTAACTTGGAGACAGGGATATGGGACCACCCAATAAAATCTGCACTAAAAGATTTAATATCTAACTAATGTGTTCTAGGTTGGGCAAATGGATAAGAATGTGTACTCCTATCAGAGAACGGATGGTTGTTAGGGATATCATGGTATGATGACCGATAGATGGATATCATTGTGAAAATAAACTATTTATGTCTGCTAAGTCCTAACATTACCATTCTAATATCTGCTGATTCCCTGCATCAAAGCAGCAATCCCATTAAAAATACAGGTGTGTTTTTAACATAATTCACTTTAACAGGTTATATGAAGAATCGTAATATTTAACATTTCTTCTTTATTTTTTTAGTTTACTATCAGCCATATTTGTTTTCCATCCAGAGAGATTCTGATAGGAGGTAATGATTTGTAGGTGGATAGCTTAGAAAAATATGAAGATGCTACAGGTTGAGTCTCCCATATCCAAATATTCCGAAATATGGAATATTCCGAAATACAGAATTTTTTTGGCATGACTGAGATAATGAACCTTTGATTTTTGATGGTTCAATGAGCTCTTAAGACCCACTACTTCATTAAAGCCTTCCAGCTCTCATCCTAACTTGCTGCTACATCTTCCTTTCTCCCGGCCCACCCCATTCTGTGTCACTCCTGTTTGTCTTCCCCTCCCTTAAAGAATGTAAGCTCTTTCGAGCAGGGCCCTCTACCCTCTTGTGCTTCTCCCTACTGTAACTTAATTTATCTCTTACTAGCCACTAGGGCAACTAACATTTGGCTGCTTATGCGGGCGTTAATGTCACTAATATAGCAATGTTTATCTATGTCCTGTATTGTATTGTAAGTCAATGGTTACTTTTTTGTCTATGTACTTTGTAAGGTGCTGCGGAACACTTGTGGCGCCATATAAATAAATGATAATAATAATAATAATAATAATACACAAACTTTGTCTAAGGCACAAATTATTAAAAATAATGTATAAAATGACCTACAGGCTGTGTGTATAAGGTATATATGAAACATAACTGAATTTCATTTCTGTACACAAACTTTGTTTGAGCCACAAAATTATTGAAATATTGTATAAAATTACCTGCAGGCTGTGTGTATAAGGTGTATATAAAACATAAATGCATTCTGTGTGTATATTTGGGTCCCATTCCCAAGATATTTCATTATTAAATGCAAATAATCCAAAATACGGAATATTCCGTTATCTAAAATACCCCTGGTCCCAAGCATTTTACTCAACCTGTAGTTAAAAAAAAATATATATATAAGCGGTGTTGCTGACTCAATAACTTTTGAATAAATAACGCACCAGGAATATAGCCACAATAAAATACTTAAATATTAGTCTTTTCTCTTTAAAAAATGTCACATAAATTTTTATTAAAGTTTTTTGTCAGGAGTTCTTAGTCCCCAGTAGAAAAAAAAAAAATGACAACACTGACATATAAATATATATTAAAAATAAAATAAAAAAGCAGCTGATGTCAAGCTTTCCCCATAATGCCTTTGTTGAATTTTTGTTGCTGGATAGCGAGATATTGCAAAACACCTCCAGGCCCAGTTTGTACTCTGTCAGTTTGTGAAATGTAAATTTCATTACATCCACATTTCATGCTTACACAAGCTGTTCCATAGAAGGATGACAACAGACGAGACTTCCAACACAAGCACATAAAACAAGGCGGCCCCTGGTTAATACACACAGACAGAATAATCATAATGTACATCTGCCCAAAGCATTATTGCAATGTTGTGTCTACTGAGTAGAGAAAGTTCTCCGAGGTTGCTGGAGGCTACGGATCCAATAACAGAGTAACTAGTGTGACAGCCATTACAGAACTAGGGTTGGGATGGGTTGAGGTGTACCTACAGTAGCAGTCATGTCAGATAATAAAGATAGTGATGTTTTATTTCACCAGAAAGTCTAGGATTACAGTTCTCATCATGTGGAGATGCGGAGTCCACCTAGGAACCCATATGAGCATCTCAAACCTCCTTGCTAGACTAGAAACACTGACTGGACTGGTCAAATTATGTAGAAAAGGGGTCACCTGTGCTCTGTCAAGCATGGCTATCCTTAAAACCTGGACTGTTAGGTCCCTTAAAGACCAAGTTTGGGAACCTTGGGTGTAGTGGAATTTATTGTCCTGCAAAACCACATGTAGCTAAAGAAGGTCGTAACCCCCTCCCCTGCGCAAATCGAGGAGCACAGGGACTTATGCAAAATTGGACGCAAGTCTGTTTGCGAAGTGTATCTTGCTTTCTTTTTTTTTTGCACCACTCTTGCTCCAGAACCAGGCATATGCACCTATGGACAAGGCAGATTTGTTTGCAATTCAGTCAGATTTCCGATGGGAACGGAAGGAGCGGACCTGGGCTGTAATGTTCTCACGTAGGCAATGTTCACGGAGGGAATTGCAGGCTATCCAGAGCGGCCATAAGAGTAAATGCGCCCGTTTTTAGATGGGTCTTTTGCATCTAGAAAAGGGCTGATAAAAGTGTTCCCGGGTATCAAACCAGGCATACCAACAGAAGGGAAGCCCAGCTGCAGAGATACATACAAATCTGCATACAGGCAAGTATACTCATTTACTTCCATGCACACAATGCGAGGCCAATTATGGCTGACTTGCATTCAACTATGCACTGGCCCTATCAAGTCTCCGAAGGCAGCCATTTTGTAGGCTGATCCAATGCTCATGAGACTACAGACCAGATCATTCCACTAGGACCATAGACATGAATGACAATGCTTCTGAGCCATGTCATTGGCTACAACCTCATGAAAGGTGATCACCATATATATAACGGTTCCAGCCACTGTGTAGATAACAGATGCACTTTACATTATCTCCATTCTCTGCTCTATTAGGCTTCTGCAGCACCAATTTTTTTTGTTACTCACGAAAGATTAGTCTGCCCAATATTAGATGAAAGGAAATGAGGAGATGGTATTTAATCTTTGTTGCCTTTCCTGAGGATGTTAGCAGTGTGTCCCCTTCGCTATTATTTATCTAGCTGGCAAACGCAACACTAATTTAAATTTACAAGTTGGTAATAAACAATGCAGTAACTGATGCATAGAAATGGATCTAAACTTTAAATGGAGTTCAAAGAAAAAAAAGACTACGGTGACAATAAAATCCCGTAGTTAATTAAATGAGATTCGTTCTCTGACACAAATCAAACAAACAAACAAACAAACAAACAAACGATAATTAAAAAAAGAAAAAACTTAAAACAATTTGTAAGTCATACACATTCCACGGAGGGAAAAGAACTGAATAATTCACAATGATAAAAAAACAAAAACCTGTATTCACATTTTATTCTTCAAAAATTTGCATTTGTTTTAAGGAATCACAGCAAATTCAGCAATAGTAAAAAAAAAAAAAAAAAGGCTAAAATAATGAACAATGAGACTTGGTAGAAAGAAAATAAGTAAAAGGAAAAAAATGAACTAAAACGGGAAATAGAAAGAATGAGAGAGAATTGTGCTGTGCTATAAAACGCAGAAAAGCTATTTTGTTCCCCACATTATCCATGTATTTGTCTAATTTACATACTTGATTAATGTAATATTCCTGTTGCAGAACATCACCTAGATTCTACATGTGGGACCATAAGCATCATTGGGGCATTGTTGTCATGGAACCCAAGAAAACAGGGCTCCTAATAGGATCTATAGCATATCCGGGGAGCCCCAAAAAAAACATATATTTCTATTATTTATAATCTTATCGTCTCCCAAAATTCTCCAGTCAATTTAATTAATGTGTGAAACCTTTATGACAATACACCAGCTATGAGGCCCTGGCATATCAGAAGGGTAGTGTATAGATCCCCTTCAGTAGATGTCCCTGGAAGTGACGTGGAGTGAGGGCGGAAGTGCGGTTCCATGCCCATACAGAGCCACCAAAGGAGGCCATTTGTCCGCTTAACACGCTTCGAGATATAACATAAAGCTGATGGTGTATACATATGGTCAGATTTTTCTTCAGATCTGAACGATAACAATTTAAAAAATCATTCAATCGTTCATATCTGAGGGAAAATCTGACATATCTGACATATCTGTCAGATGAACGATTTGAACGATGCGCGTTCCCGATGGTCAGATAACGATATCTGACATCTGATGTGTTTGCAGTCAGACTTGGACGATTCCATTCTTTTTAATGCAGTCAAAAATCGTTCAAATCGTTTAATCGTTCATCTGACAGATCTGACAAATCTGACCGTGTGTATGCACCATAAGCTTCATGTACTATATGGTCCATGTATCTCTGTACTAAGCAAAAGATTTCTGAGATGAGTGCTTTTAAATAAAATAAATGATTCAAATCGGGATTATGGCTTATGAAGAACGGAAAATAATAAACATTTGTGTTTAAGATGAACTAAGCAGAACTTCATTCTCCTATGTATTATTAAGCAGGTACCCTCACTGTTTCCATTTTACCCTTATTACACCCCCGACCATTGTATTCTCCAAACACAAGACCAGCAGCCTGGAACGTGCAGCAATCGGAGGTACAGGAGAAGAAGAGGAGAATCATTTGTAAATGATGGGGGTTACGGGGGAGAGGAGGGGGGTGCAGTTCCATAAGTTATCAGAGGGGATGGTTATGTGACAAATACACTGGAGATTGAAGTCCACCCTTTAATATAATGTGAAACAGAAAGGAATTCACTGTCTAGTATTTTCTTTAATAGAAACAGGCTGGGACTATGGATCTAGGAAATCATTATATGTACATTACATTATACGTTTTTAAGGTTGCAACATTAAGAGACAGAGGGCCTGATTCAGAGCCGCTCGTAAGCGGCCGCTCGTTCGCACCGAGCGATGTTTGCACATCTGCGCATGCGTAAGGGTTGTAATACGCATGAGCGAACCAGTCAGTGCGGTCGGAAGTCGTGTGCTCGCAAAATAGCGAATGCCTGCTAATTTGAGTGACAGACTGAGGCGTTTGTGGGTGGTAACAGGGGAAGGTGCTTGAAAACGGGGAGTGGAGATCAGAACGCAGGCGCGCCAAACGATCAAAACGGGTGTTTTAAGGGTGTGCATAATTAACAAAGCAGCGTCATTGGCCACGTCACTTGGTTGTCTTTTAGCCTGAACTGCTCGCATGATTGCGGTAGGAAAATGCTACCACAAGCACTGCGAGCAGTTCATTCGCCTTTCGATGTACTCGATTAATCTAATAAATAGCGGAGATGACGTATGATGCGAGCAGCAAGGGGGCGTTTTTTTCAAAATAGCGAGTGCATGTTTCGTTCGCTCGTTCAAACATAGAGGCGTCAACAGACCGCAAAGAGCGAGCGGTCAATTTAAATAGCCGGCCCCTTTTTCTGAACGAGCGAGCGCAAATAGCGTCCGGCTCTGAATCAGACCCAGTGTTCAATGTTCAATGAAACCACACAGAGCTATAAAGCCGACAAGAGCTATGTCAGCCAACACTAACACTCATCTTACTTGTACTAACAATCACACTGGAGTGGGTATATTCTCAGTGGGGGCTGAATACTTTTTGTAGTCTTACCTCCGCTCCCAAACTCAATGAGATAATTTCATCTTCAAAGGCAGAATGAGTGTCAATGTGCGGCGGGATGCCTAGCGAGGACAAAAACAGATTTAGTTTTTATTCACACCTTATTCTTGTGTCTAGATGGCTTGCCACAAAGTAACGTATGTATATACAAAACATCTTTACTCTGAAGGTCATGTATGAAGTGTGAAATGATCTTTGGCGATGTCATACACCGCACATTCCTCCTTGGTTTGTGGTGCAGCATTAGCGGAACAACAGAAATCTGCAAGGACCGCTCTAAGGTTGGGTGTGCGGAGGGCATTTCTTACCAAGCACGCTGTAGAAGGCGGAGCACTGCGAAAACTTGGTTTGTGCAGAGCGACACTATTCAAATTAGATAAAGGGATTCTAAAGAGCCGTTTTATATATGTTCTTTGTGTTCTGAACTTGGGTTACCGGGGAACAAACACACGTTCATTTTACACCTGCTCAGAGATGGAGTATTGTCCTATAGTTAATGAATGCTGTACCTCGTAGGTGCACAGTGGAGGAAAGCATTCAAACGTATGCTAGAGTAACTGCACACTTCAAATATGTAAGTATGTGAATTTATATACTGTCTGTATTAGTCTGCATTTTTGTTTTATTTATACAATGTTGGCAAATGTTCAAAACAGGACGCTGACTTTCCAGGAGCCCCCAAAGCTCAACAACAGGTAAAAGAAGAGCAGGTAGTCAAATCTGCAAGAACATGGCAGGGAGAACAGCGCAGTCTGTGTACTTTGTTACAGTTATTTCACTGATATTTATGAAAAAGTACAATACCGTTTTGCCAGCTTGTATTTACTCCGGCAACCAGTGACATGCTCTGTGTGTTAGGTCCTCCTACTGTGATAGGTTCATCCGAGATGTAGTCAGCATCCCGGTGTGCAGGATGCCAACAGTCGAAATACTGGCGCCGGAATCCCAACAGCATTGGGATCCTGGTGCCAGAATCCCGATCGCCGGCATCCCGAAGGTAAGTATCGGGGGTTAGGGGGAGGGTTAGGTTTAGGCACCGGGGAGGGGGGGTTAGGCACTAATTGGGGAGAACAAAGAAATTGGTATGTGACTTGCGCTAACAGAACGGCAGCAGGGGTCCAACCCAAAGAGTCACCAGCTCTTAACCTCGCAAAACATATACAGAAAATAGGGGAAAGCCACCCAGCGCTGGTCTGAAAAAAATGGTTCATTAAATAATAAAATCCAAAATATATTATGAATAGTTCTTCTGTGTAGTCACATCAATCCAAATCCTCAGGGAACTTTAAATAATCGAAAAGGGGGAGTTTAGGGTTAGGCACTAAGAGGGGAGGTTAGGGTTAGGCACCAGGGAGGGAAGGTTATGGGTGAGGGTTAACTTACTTACCTAGAAGAGTCTGGATTCTGTCGGGGGGGCGCTGTCGGTATTCTGACCGGCAGCAGCATCCCGACCCCCAGGATCCCATACCCAACCCGTTCATCCTTTCATTTTAAGTTTCCACCCACCACAGCATTTTGCATTAGCCTTCCCTACCACTGATGTGGCTAGAGATTGCATTGTGATAAACCTGCCTGCTTTTGTGTTGGCCCCACCTAATGTTGATTTGGTTCCACACACACTGAGGCCACTTTCAAAATGTTTTCCCAAGGTCACTTTAAATTCCCAATCTGCCCCTTAATACACAGTTGTTGCTGCAGGAAAACTACCTTACGTTATTGCAAGCTTTGGGTAATAGGGAGATGCCCAGGAGTGCATTTTTGCTTAACAAGGAGTTGTCCAAATTTGCCCTACTCCTTTCAAGTAGAATGAGGACAGTGCTGCTAAAATACAGGGGCAGATGTACTAAGCTCTGTGATAAATTGGAGAGTGATAAGCTACCAACCAATCAGCTCATAACTGTCATTTTTCAAACACAGCCTGTAACATGACAGTTAGGAGCTGAGTGGCTGGTAGTTTATCACTTTCCACATCTTAGTACATCTGATCTGAGCTGGTGTGCGATTCAGAATTCACAGTTCAAAGTCATTTTATATTCACATTAATCAGACCTAGTACCTTACCTTGTCCTGGCTCATACTGGTTTATTGTTAATTGGTCAGGTCTATTCTTTATGAGTCCTCGTTGCAAGCATCTGTCTAGTACCACATTACAGAACTCTGGAAGACCTGTGTAAACAATAAAACAAAACTGCATGCTATCAAATATACTCGTGTGTGTCCGAGCAATTGAGGGTGGGTCTACATGAACCTTCAACCAATTAGGTTTCTATAATGTCCAGATCAGCAAAGAGTATTTCAAGAGCTGATTATGCTGATCTTGTGGGAGGCAGTGAGTGGGATTAGTGGGGACAGGACTGTATGTGACAGTATCGGAATCCGTGTGAGATGCTGGTGCTCGGGATCCCGGCTGTTAGAATCCAGACGCTAGAATCCCAAAAGGGTCTACATACCGACATACCCTAAACCCCCCTCTTTGGTGCCTAACCCTAACCCTTCCCCCCCCTAGAGCCTAGCCCTAACCTCACCATCCCCGGTGCCTAACCCTAACCCTCCCTCTAGTGCCTAACCCCTAACCCTAAACCTAACCCCCCCTAGCACCCCGATACTTACCTTCGGTATCCCGGTGGTTGGGATGCTGGCACCGGTAATAGGAGCGTTGGCATCCAGACCACTGGGATGCAGAACGCATACCACAGTATCACGATATGAGGAGGGGAATGTGTTTACCAGGAAGCCACAGACTCAGATTTAGACAGTAAAAGGAGCATGTTCCCCAAAAGCACTTAGCAGCCCTGCTAGCTTCACTTTAGGTTCTAGTAGTAGCAGCATTAGCAGTCCAGTAGTATTACTTACAAAGACATAGAGGTCTATGTACTAAGCCTTGGAGAGAGAGATCAAGTGGATAGAGATAAAGTACCAATCAGCTCTTAACTGTCAATTTACAAGCTGTTTAAAAAAAATGACAGTTAGGAGCTGATTGGTTAGTACTTTATCTCTCTCCAAAGCTTAGTACGTAGACGCCATAGTGCAATGTCCATTGAGGAAATCATGACACAAACAAATGACATACAATAACATGTGGCTGAAGGTAATAACGCCTGCCCTAGTGAGCTTACAATCTATGAGGCGTGATGAACAACTGACAGAGTTACAGAAAAACAATTGTAGCTGATGGTGCGGAAAGTGTGCGTGACCGCTATAGGGCAGCGCGCTATCAGCCGCCAATAATAAGTAGCGGCACGCAGCGTTTATGTGCAGCTAGCGGGGGTGTAGCACCTTTGGTATAAGGATACACAGTGGAAAGTGGAGACATGAAACATAAACCAATCACTGTAGGAATCTCAGGATAGTCAGCTGCTGTCACCCATAACGATATAAATGCTGGAAATACTAAAAGCTTATACACCCAAACATATACAGAAGATGATTTATACCACCTATTCTACACCCGTATCCTACTTATTAAAGCTTACCTCCAGGCAAAGGCTGGTCCTTATCGACGTTGTTGTTATCGTATCGGAACTCGTATCCATAATGTTTCACCCGTCTGTGCTTTAATGACTTCTGGTCTGCAAGCAGAATGAATGACAACATCCTATTAACCAACAGCACATACAAAAACTTAGGACCTCATTCAGAGTCGGTCGAAGCGGCCGCACGGACGTACGCAGCCGATGTTCGCTTAACTGCGCATGCGTACAGTGCGCAATGCGCGTGCGCAAACTAGCGGCTACGATCAGAAATTTCTCTCTCCTTGAACACCGCCAGGTCGGTAGTTTGAGTGACAGATTGCGGCGTTTGTGGGTGGTAACAGGGGAAGGTGCTTGAAAACGGGGAGTGGAGATCCGAACGCAGGCGTGCCTCATTATGCGAACGGCGTTTTATGCGAGAGCATAATTAACAAAGTAGTGTCATGGCACACGTGACAGGAGAGGTTTTAAACTGACATAATCGTAGAGCTTAGGAGAGGGTCAGGTCAACCTTTAGCTCTACGACCAGTTCTGATGGCATACGATGCTCGCGATTAATCCTTATGTAGCCGGAGATGACGTGTTATGCGTACGAGAAGTGGGCGTATTTTTAGCGATCCGACCGCATCCACCCCTTGGTCGGCCAGCTAACGATCCGACCTTAGGGACGCAACTTGCGTGTGCATCATTTGCATATCCGGCCCCTTTTTCAGTACAACCGTGCGGCCGCTTCGACAGACTCTGAATGAGGTCCTTAATGTGGCACAAGATAGAGGTGAAGTAACTGAAAACAACCGATATATCGTTTCACTGCAATGTGCTCGTGCTATGCCACAAAGATGTTTATCATAATTAAGACAGAACTTCTGTATAGACAGACAACATCTGCCATATAATTCTCATTTCCTTTTGCAGAGTACCGATGCTCCTATTGCACGGACTTCTCTTTCATCTGTGAGTGTTACATGGATCACACAGAGTCTCTTTTCAGACTGTATTTTAAGCCATTTATCCGTCACACTAATGTAGACTGATAGGATACTTACTGGAGTTATCCACCTCCCAGAGGATATTTTCTAACATCACAAGTTCTTCACCAGGAGTAACAAAGTCTTCTACAATTACCAGGCCAGGGGGCAGTGGCGGGGGTAAAATCTCTCTTACTTCTACTGTGAAGGAAATAAAATAGTTAAAATTTTATTTTAGAATTTTCAAATATCATCTTTTAACTTCACAATAGTCATAAAACGTATACGCAGATTACCATAGACAACAGAGAAAATAAATTCATAGAATATTACTTGCAAATTAAAAATAATAAAGATGAAACTTTGCTGCTTTAATATATAATTATGATTAGCAACAGTGGCCCCAGCGGTTTCCTGCTTTATTGCTATAGCTGTAACGGTTATCTCACAATAACATGCCTACTGTTGTATAATTACAGGTAGGCATCTCTTTCTTTTGATGAACTTTATTGTTTTAATTTATTACTATCATTAAGTGTAACGTGATCCATTAGAAGGTTAGAGAGCCATCAATTCGGCCCCTGGGCTGCATCCGGTTGCCCATCACTAATTTAAATGCATCCATCCCTGCACCAAGGACCCCTTCTCAGCTTAAGTACTGTTCCTCCAAATTCCCTATATATAAACCCAGAGGAGAAGCAACCTAGTGAAGGGTTATTCCATGTCAAGTGGACCAATTTTAAAGATCGTCCCAAGTTGACCTTCTCCAGGTTTAGTATTTTAAATAAAGGTTGGCATACAGGTGCGTGCAGTTACATTGTGGCTGATCGTGCCACAAACGTGCGCACACATCACGCCATGCGATTCCCCGCTCCTACATATGCTACGGTGTGGTGATCGCACCATGCATTCCTATGGAGGTACGGTCGCGTAGGCAGTGCCAGCGGCAAGGACATAGCTGGGCATATCTATATATGTCAGACTGACTGGTAAACAATTTAGTTCATAATATGCAACAGTAGTAAAACTATGGCCCTCAAAGTGTGGTTGGGTGCAACCATCACATTTGGAGATGGTCAGGTGGGGACCCCTGGTCCACAAGACATGGAATGACCCTGAACTCTCTCTGTTCCCTTACATGACAGTTCCAGGCCAGGAGAATTGTCACACCTTGCTGGCATCCATACACAGAATGTGCCACTTCCCATTGGATTGTGGTTAAGCCCTACACACCATTAAACGCAACCACCAGAAGTTGTCAATGAACCCATCAATAGGGAACCCAGTGGAAGGACCTGACGTTGACCTAAGGAAGGAGCTACTTAGGGTCAGTATGGTCAGTGGTGTCTGAAGGTGAAGAACATCAGTCCTTTGCACATCCTTCCCCATTGTGAATTTATATGGCCTCTCGCTATATAACAGCAAATATAAATCCAGTACGTAATACCCCAAAGTGCAGCAGAATGTATATCCGATATACTATTTATATACTCT
Source organism: Taudactylus pleione (assembly GCA_031769625.1). Classification (NCBI taxonomy): domain Eukaryota; kingdom Metazoa; phylum Chordata; class Amphibia; order Anura; family Myobatrachidae; genus Taudactylus; species Taudactylus pleione. The sequence goes on from JAUIMM010000710.1 coordinate 11,487,357, forward strand.
CCAGTCAGCAAGTAACCGCACCTTTCCTCCCCACTGATTACCCCCTCAGTCCTGCCTCCAACACTTCTGACACGTTGCCCCTAACCTATGGAAGCTCTCTCTTTAGACCACTGTTTCCCAAGACACACTAATAGGCCAGGTTTTATTGATATCCATGCTTGAGCACAGATGGTTAAATCAAAATGACAAGTATTAATTTAGACACCTGTGTTCATGTACGGCTATCCTAAAAAACCTGGACTGTTAGTGTACCTTGAGGACCATGCCTGGGAACCCCTGTATTAGACTCTCCTCAAACATCCATTGCTCCAAACATTCCCTCAAAATCCACTCATTGTCTACCGGATTCTTGCCAATCACGTCTTTCTTTCTACATCCTTAACCCCTGGTATCTCACTCCCCTCCCCTTCTAGAATGTAAGATTTCACAAGCAGGGCCCTTCCTCCTACTGTTTCATTCAACCCCCTTAGGCTCACTATCTCAGCCGCTGTTATACGTTACTATTATTATGCCTACTCTTGTGAACATGTACGTTTTGTGTGTCTGTCACTTCTGTTTACCCTCTTTGCATCTTTGCTATGTACAGCATTGCGGAAATGTGTGGCATCTTTTGAATAAATTATAATAATCTATTCCTTTTTCTATCTATTCCCTAGTGCCCAGTCCACCGTTCCTCTAAATTGGAAACCAGGTAATATAAATGTAAGAAAACATGGTCAAACTAAGCTGTGCACGCCCATAATTCTTGTAAAAGTCTGTGATTTAAACATTTGGTTACAGAATCCAAAGACTCTGCTTAGTTTCTATAAATTCTCCCTTTTCTAGCGCAGACACATTAACACTGAAATGGAGGATGTTTTCCGCTCCTAAATTACCCTGTGAAAGGAAACATCACAGCATGAGATTTCATCTAGCTCTGCACAATGCTGTTTAATAACAACAGCCAAATGGAACACAAGCGCCACTTACAGAAAGAAGCAAAATACCTTTATCAACAAAGCTCAAGTAGAGAGTTATGTTCTGCTCCGAGTCACCAGATGGGAGGTCCTGCCCGCTGAGACAGGTGTAAGACTCGATGGCCTCCTCCGTGGAGGAATATGTGACAAATGAGTAGGGCTTGTTTGGGGGCATTACGAGTGATTCCACCAATCCGCATCTCTGCAGAACGTCGAGCAGCTGTCGTCTACTGACGCCGTTCCCCAGTCCTCCATTGGCAACTACCAGGCTCTAAACACAACCAGCAAAATACATTCCATAATCCATATAGATTCCATTTATATTTTTACCACGTACCCTATTGCTACATTTATGTATTATGACTTGCTCCACAGAGTAATAACAGTAATAAGGGAGTGGGGGTTCTCTGGGCCTGATTCAGAGCCGGACGCTATTTGCGGACGCTCGTTCAGAAAAAGGGTCTGGCTATTTAAATTGAGTGCTCGCTCTTTGCGGTCTGTTGACGCCTCTATGTCTGAGCGAGCGTCCGAAACATGCGCTCGCTATTTTGTAAAGACGCCCCTTGGCCGCTCGCATCTTACGTCATCTCCGCTATTTATTAGATTAATCGAGTACATCGAAAGGCGTATGAACTGCTCCCTATTCTTGTGGTAGCATTTTCCTACTGCAATCATGTGAGCAGTTCAGGCTAAAAGACAACCAACTGACGTGGTCGATGACGCTGCCTTGTTAATTATGCACACCCTTAAAACGCCCGTTTTGACAGTTTGGCACGCCTGCGTTCTGATCTCCACTCCCCGTTTTCAAGCACCTTCCCCTGTTATCACCCACAAACGCCTCATTCTGTCACTCATATTAGCAGGCATTCGCTATTTTGTGAGCACACGATTTTCGACCGCACTGACTGGTTGGCGCATGCGCATTACAACCCATACGCATGCGCAGATGTGCGAACATCGCTCAGAGCGAACGAGCGGCCGCTTACGAGCGGCTCTGAATCAGGCCCTCTGTTCTACAGCTACTGGCAAATATGCACTCGGTAGGTTTAACCCTTTCAGCGCCGGGGGTTTTGAGCAGAAGAGCTCTTTTAGGTGGCGAAGATCAAACGGGAGGGAGTCTATCCTCTTATAGGCACATATTAGTATTCAAGATTTCTTTCTTTCCACGGAGCTGACAGATGGATTCAAGCAGTTGCATGAAAAGCCAATAATTAAATACCAGGGCCGTAACTAGGGTTTTGCAAGCGGTGCCACCGCACAGAGTTCTGCATCTGGCTAGCAGGGTACCTGGAACGGCCCCCTGCAGCCAGTATCACTGCTGAAGTTCTGCCCCGAGCGTCCTTTGGACACTCCAGGCATGCACTCTGTAGACTGTAGTACGCCCTGGGCAATGCTGTTCTTCCCGGCGGTCCCATCATTGCGTCATGCACTCAGGGGGCATGGCCGGCACAGGGCACCGTAAATGCTTGTTGCGGCACTGTTACATACCAATGGTGCACTCCTCTTTCTTCAATAATGAGCTATATATAATAAGAGAATATCCATATGGTATGATTTTGTTCAGAATGTTAGTGGCTTTTATTACGATGTTTATCAGGAAACCTATAGGTACAGGGTCCTGGAGTCATTTGTTACTTCTATTATAGGTGCAAATACATCTGTAATCCAAGAAATTATATTTAAAAAAAAATCAGATTTACAGTTTCAGAGTGACTTAGCATTGCATTTTATGCTTTATTTTTTGCATCTTTAAAAAACAAAAAAATGTTTCCATATGTAATTAATTTTTTTTTATATATATAAAAAAAATGTTTTGTCGTACACTGGGCCTGATTCAGACCTGGACGCTATTTGCGGCCGCTCGCTGGCTAAAAGGGGCCAGCTATTTAAATCATGTGCTCGCACTGCGTCGCGTAAAGCCGCCCACTAAGTAATAGCGAGCGGCCGCACTATGTGCTCGCATCTGTATAAAGACGCCCTTTTGCCACTCACAACACACGTCATCTCCGGCAGTTGTAGGATTAATCGGGAACATCGAGAGCCATCGGAGCTGCTCGCAGCGCTTGTGGTAGCCTTTTCCCACCACAACATTGTGAGCCGTTCTGGCTAAAATACAACCCAGTCACGTGTGTAATGACGCTACTTTGCTAATTATGCACGCCCATTAAACGCCGTTCTGACAATCGGGCACGCCTGCGTTCGCACATCCACACCCCCGTTTACAAGCACCTTCCCCTGTTACCACCCACAAACGGCACTATCTGTCACTCAAAATAGCGGCCCGACTGCAGGCTACGGGCGAGCACTTTCCCATCGCAATGACTGGTTCGCGCACGCGCATTGTGACTCATACGCATGCGCAGATTGAGAAAAATCGATCAATGCGAGCGAGCGCAGCATAGCGTCCGGGTCTGAATCAGGCCCACCGTCCTTATCTGAAATTGTGAAGCAATTTTTAAAAAATATAATTTAATGGATTACAAAAGGTATTTGTGCCCATAATAGGAGTAACGAATGACTCCAGGACACTGTACCTATAGGTTTCTTGACATACATCGTAATAAAAGCCACTAACATTTTGAAGAAAGTGTTAAATATTGGGTATTACTGACCCTTCATACAACTGTTCAAATCCTTCTGTCAGCGCCAGGGAAGACATCTCTCATAGGTGTATATTCACTAAACTGCGGGTTTTTATAAGTGGAGATGTTGCCCATAGCAACCAATCAGATTCTAGCTACACGATGTGTCTATGTGGCGATATAGTCATTGGCAGGCCCGATGCCGATGCCGACCAGCGACGGACAACGGCGAGGGGGTAGCAGGGCCATGCCGCTTTCAGCAGCATGGCATCGCTCACGATATCCCCAGATTGTACTTGTACAGCCGACTGGGGATATCGTAAACGACCAGCGTACACACTGGGCGATGGTGTGAAAGTTTGAAACATAATGATATCATTATCGTTCCAAATTTCAGCAAGTGTGTACGCGGCTTAAGAAAATAAAGCAATTTTGTAGCTAAACATTAAATGTGAATTTATTATTTCTTGCTATAAAGCAGATTACTGAGCGCTTTCAAGGTACCAAGAGCCCCTTCTGCTGCCGGATCACCTAGAGAAACCCATGCACACACAGTGAGATGCCGGATACAGAGCAGGGAAGCTTTGTTATACAGAAAGAAACATATTATTACAACATTATGGTATCCCCTCCCCCCTCTCCCATTCATGTATATTTAGGAAGTGATGGAGATTTAATGTGACAATGTCCTAAGGAGAGATGGATAAGCAAGACGTATAGGCTTAGTACTGCACATTATTAGGAATTATTATACTCAGAGCTATATGTATAACGCGTCTCAAACTATTACTGTAAATATAAATCATAATATATTCATTTACACTTCATATCACCATGACATGATTATATACTTACTGTAAGTAACATACCTGGCATTGTACAAACCAGGCCTATTTATCAAACAGACTTCTATAACCATAGACTGGGAAATGTATGTGAATTGCTGAGCCGGGGCAGGAGAAGCTGGAGTCTGGGATGTGCTGTCCTGGATAACATCTGTGTGAAGCTTAGTAAGTAACGAGAAGCTAATGCTAGCTTGGTAATGGTATACGATGTGGGATTAATCTCTGTACAGAAGATTTTACTACCAATGGCTCAATATCGTAATTTAATCTTGTGGCATCAGCATCTCACATGAGGGGAGATGTCTCATACCTTGTACAGCGATAAAGTGGAGAAGTTTCCCATAGCAACCAATGAGCTTCTTTACTGTTATTTATCTAGCACAGTCTGTAAAATGACAGTAATGCTGGGTACACACTGGCTAGTGTGTACAGGCGATATGTCGGTGAACGACATCATTCACAAACATATTGCATCGGCTCTGCTGTACAGCCGATGGCAGATATATCCGCACATCGTGTTGTGTGTACAGGCGGTCAGCTGACCGTCCGTATACTTGCTGCACAGAACGCAGGGAAGGGGGTGGCGACGCAACCGCCGGCCAGCTGGACTGCATATAATGATTTGTTCAGTGTGTATGAACAAACATCATCTGCCGATATATCTGTCGGGTGTGTAACCACCTTTTGAAGCTGATTGGTTGCTATGGGCAACTTCTCCACTCTCATTTGATTTCTTCACTTAGGGGCTGATTCCGGAATTTACGCTAATGCAAACACAGCGGCATTCTATCACAGATCCCAGTTGCTAAAATATGCTAATGCCAGCACAGCCGAGCATAGGGACGCCCACTGCTACCTGCTCATATCCGTCTGACGATGTGCAACAGCATAAACATCGGTACCATCGGCGCACATCGGGCAGTCACACAGCAGGTAGGGCAAATCTGCCCAGCCGCAAACACAGCAGCTCTCCTGCGATCGCAATGGCTAATTTATGCACGCCCATAGACCTGCGTTCAAATGGTCAGACATGCCTGCGTTTTTCTAACCACCCCCCCAGTTACCTCCCCCAAATGCTGACTACCTGTGAGTGGTTCCTGTGTACGAGAGTAGTCGCAATGCAATAGCTGCGCTTGCGCAGTGCGGCATTCGCACATGCGCATTAGCAAATAATCCCTCGTTCTGCGAAAATATTGGCTTTGCGTCCGTCTCTAAAACAGGCCCTTACAATCTATGGAGAGCTCAACCCAATTCCCTCATATACATTGCAAATGGGTTCTTCTAATCATGTATCCTTTTTAATAACACTTTAAACAGAACATTGACCTACACATATCAGATGGAGTCATTTTGTGGCCTGGACCAATATTCCCAGGCAGCCTGAGAAGTAATACTCACACCACTCCCTTGTCTGCTCACCACTTGGTCACTAGGTAAGAAACGGTGAATAAGAGGGTAGAATAAATGACATCAAGGTGAGAGCAGTAGCAGCTCCTGTGCAGGACGTGGGGTATTGTAATCGTCTGGGCGTTCCTGGGATGCATTCTAGGGTTTGCCCTGCAGACTAATGTTATTTGCGCCCTATTATCCCTTTGTGGTGCTTTGTTCTGTTACTGCACCAAATCAGCACCATCCCCTAATTAACTGTCACCTACTTGCATACATTGCTTTACAATTGCCTGCACTAGTTACCCCAATAGTGATCTGTTTCTAACCATCTGTATACTCTCAATACAATACTCAGAGCAAATATCCTTATTATACACTGAGAAATATGGAACTACAGCTTACACCCATTCCTCAGCAATAGCTAATTCTAGTCATTCAGAATGAGCCTTTCAGGAGGAGACGCCATTAGGGAACAGACAAGGGGCATGGCGTTACCTTTGATGGGTGCGATACCGTCTGGATGCCTTCATGTCTCATCAGAATGCTTTTGGCCTTTGCTTGCTTCTTAATCAGCTTCTTCTCCTCTTTGCTCAGCTTTGGTCTTGTGTTGTTGGCACGCTCCGACGTTAGCTCCGACTGTGGGGACTACAGCATAAAAAGCAGACATATATTACTAAGACCTGAAAAGAATAAGTGTATACGCGTTATATATTCCCGTATAACCCAGTTATATACATGGACATCCTATATAAATCAACAAATCTCCGCTTCATGCCTGAATCTGCTCCCCGCCTAGCCTCAATCTTTACAGGGCCTGATTCAGACCCGCTCGCATGTAGCGGCCGCTCGCATCCTGCGTATGCTAATTTTTAAAATTGACATCATGGGATGCGATCGCTCGCCAAGACAAAAGCACACCCACTTTGGCTGTGCGGGCGATCGCTCTGCGTATGCAGCCGCCCATCAGAGTATACAGAGCCGCCCACTTGTGCGCGTCATCTCCTGGAAGTGTCTTAAAACATTGGTACATCGAGCACCACTGGAAGCTAACGCAGCACTTGCAGTTGCCTTACCCTACCGCAATCACTGCGAGGACTTAAAAACGACGTTGAAACACTCAGGCATGCCTGCGTTCGCACCTCCACTCCCCTGTTTTTAATGGACTGTCCATGTTACCACCTACAAACAGCCTCTCCTGTCACTCACTCTGCTGGGCTGTCTTTGCTGGGCGAGCGGGCGGTATGCGATAGCAATGTGTAGTTCACGCACGCGCGCTGCGATGCGTGCACATGCGCAAACCATTGGGCCGCTTGCGAGAGCAAGCATATAGCGACCAGGTCTGAATCAGGCCCAAAGTACCAGCCAATCAGCTCATAACTACCATGTCACAGGCTGTGTTTTAGTTAGGAGCTGATTGGCTGGTACTTTATCTTCATTCACGGCTTAGTACATCTCCCCCAGATGTTTATTCTCAATGATATTTGTGTTTTGAAACACATTATTATACCCTTTTCCCTTGGTGCCACATAATTTATATTACAACGCAAAAACCATATATTCTGTAATTTGCCTGCTCAGTCATGTTCTATGATCTAAACGTCAGGCTAAATTAATGAGGAATCTACCAGCAGATTTCCAAGGACAGAGAAGCACACAGCAATTGTGACTGCTGCATGTGTAAGAATCCTGGAGCCGGTCAGTGGAGCTGGGAGCCTGGGCAGCACTTCACTACTGAAGCTGCTGGGGAGGACAGAACAGATAAGAGTACTCACACTGAGGCCTCATTTATTTATACACAGAGAGTGAGACAACTTGTTGTGTATAATAGTGCTCCAGCCAATCAGCTCCCAACTGTCATCTATCTGAAAAATGACAGTTGGAAGCTGATTGGCTGCAGCACCATTTATCATACACAACAAGTTTTATTACTCATTGTAAATGATAAAACTCGTTGATAAATAAGGTCCTGAGTCTGACTATCGCCTGAATTCAATTATCCACGAGTTCCATTAATGCGGGTTACAGCGGGTAAAAAAATCTGCAGTCGCGTCTTTTTGTTATTCAGTTATAAAACCCTCATTTGAGTTAACATGGCTTTTAGTTTGCAGCTCCAGACTGGATGAAAAGTAGGGAAAAATCCTTATTTCAAGGTATAAATGTCAGGACTCGGCCTGATTTAGCAAGGAACGCACGCTAGCAGACGCACGCATCGAGCCACTGCGAGACTATGCTAATCAATGCATACGCGCGGAGACCGCAGGCACCCAGCAAGACATAAAGCCGTTCACCTATGCAGTGATTGACAGCGTAAACATCGAGTGCCATCGAAGCTGGGTGTAAGCTAAGGGTAGACCTGACCCTGCCGTAGGATTTGAGAGATTCCTGCACCCAGAGAGGCACTCGGCTGCATGCGGCGCCACTGAGAATAATTTATGCACGCCCGTTATGGCATGCGAACGCATAAGCACACCTGCGTTCGGCCGACCACCCCCCTGTCAAGACCCACATACAGCACGTCCTGTCAATCAATATTGAAGGTCTCTGCGGGCTCCCTGCGTACTCGGAGAGAGCCCTTACCGTACTCTGCAACTTGTTCGCGCACGCTCAATGCGATGCATATGCATGCGCAGATCGCAAACATCGTCTCGCACCGTGCGTTCTCTCACTTGCGTTCCTTGCTGAATCAGGCCCTCAGTGCAGAACCTCTGGTACTCCCCCACCCAATGAATAATAATGCTCTTGGACGGTTTAAATAGCATAATTTGGCCAATAATGTCATATAATTTTTCAGGTGATTTCCTGTAAAAAGTTAAAAAAATCCATTCCACCCAGATTTCGCAATGTAGAATTATCGTGCTAAAAATTTTCTAATTGAAAATCACAGGTCGCATGCGGCCCCTATGTGCGAGAGTCTAATGGCCACACAGGAGAATAGAGGCCTTTCTACTCATAGATACTGAAAGAGATGTAGGTCCTCACACCCTATACAGCTGCCAGTCTCATAGAGCAAGCTACCATAGTTACAGACAAAGCTGCAACACTGATACCCCTTTTACACCAGAGCTAAAACCTGGGTTATTGCAGGGTTAACCTGGGTAGCTCTTTGGTGTAAAGACCCGGGAATCCAACACAGGTAACTTGCAGGGTTAAACACGGGAATAACCGTGTAAACCGCGTGATCCGGGTCTCGGTGACCTGGATCGTGCCGCATGCCAGCCGATTGGCCGGCTTAAGAGGTGCTTGGAGATGACGTCATCTCCAAGCCTCCACTTCAACGCTGGAAAAGCCGGGTGTCTGCAGACCCAGCTTCGGTGTGAACGGCGCCAACTCAGGAATATCCTGGGTCGGCACTGGGGAAATTCCAGGTCTGAGCCAAATTGGAACCCTGTTCCAACCTCCGGGTCGGACCCGGAATTTCGGTCTAAAAGCAGTATGACAGACTAGTCCCCAAGGCTGCCAATCCATTAGACAGGTCTGGCTGGTGCATGATTATAAGAGGAAAGTGCAAATTCTAAAAGGGGAGTGTGCAGGATACCAGTCCACACGGATGGAGAGAGCAAGATACCAGTCCACATGGATGGAGAGAGCAGGATACCAGTCCACACGGATAGAGATAGCAGGATACCAGTCCATATGGATGGAGAGAGCAGGATACCAGCCCACACGGATGGAGAGAGCAAGATACCAGCCCACACAGATGGAGAGAGCAAGATACCAGCCCACACGGATGGAGAGAGCAAGATACCAGCCCACACGGATGGAGAGAGCAAGATACCAGCCCACACGGATGGAGAGAGCAGGATACCAGTCCATATGGATGGAGAGAGCAGGATACCAGTCCATATGGATGGAGAGAGCAAGATACCAGGTCCACACGGATGGAGAGAGCAGGATACCAGTCCACACGGATGGAGAGAGCAGGATACCAGTCCACACGGATGGAGAGAGCAGGATACCAGTCCACACGGATGGAGAGAGCAGGACACCAGTCCACACGGATTGAGAGCAGGATACCAGTGGAGACAGATGGAGAGAGCAGGATACCAGTCCATAGGAAGTGAGAGTTTAAACCCACTCCAGCGATGCAAGGTGACTACAGGTGTGTTCCTTTTGTCTGCCACTTGTTCTGTCACTTTGCCACAATTCAAAGTCCCTGCTGAAATTGCTGTTGCCCTCTAGCTCTTCCCATATGGGGGAAAGAGTCACTGGAGGACATTCCAGTACTTTACGTTTATGTTGAGAGAAGTTTAAGTTTCAAGAGTTTGTTACCGCCAGCCACCACAGGAACTTTCCTCACTCTAACGCGGGCCATACATCAGCGCCACCATTCCGCCATGCTGATGCGATCCACAGATCAGCGATCGGGCGCGGGATCAGTGAAACACAGCACGTTAAAATTCCCTGACTCGCCGATCCCGACCATCGTTTGGTTGAAACCGGGAATTCCAACAAGTTGAATTTCTCCAATACCCTGAGCTGCCATTGGCAGAGCGGGGAATTGCAGCAGTCAGTCACAGAAGTATGGGCCTCATAAACTAATATAGCGACTACATGCCTCATTATCATGTATTTTTACATCTTGCTAGTTAACTGCCAGTGTCTAGACACCCTTCAACATTGTTTCTACATAACCTATTTCAAGTTATGACAGTATAATTATATATCGCAGCATTGTTTTAATACTGCATGTGTATTGCCATTATTCCTCTATTGTATTGTGCGTGATAACGCCAATCATGTTGTAGCATTTTATTTCACCATGTGGACGCATATAAATAAAAGATAATAAAAATAATTATAGTTATCATATGCATTTATGTATTCTGTTTAGTTACTAATATACGGTGTTGCTTGTGGCGTCCTATAAATGAAAGTAGATAATAATTTAATCTGTGATCTGGGTGCAATCTGTTTGCACCAGAAGTTAGCAGTCACTTCCTGACTGTAATCGTCTGGACTCAATAAATGAACGATGTATAAGTTTTGTAATAGAGCAATTAAATAATTAAAGCCCTGGTTAGTTCAGAAAGTCAGTCCCAAGATTGGGGCAAATATCTCACAGATACATCACATTATTTACGAAAACAGCATAGGTCAGAGATATTCAACATGCGGCCTTAGATCAGCTGTGGAACTACACATCCCAGCATGTAATACCACAGTCTTAGCATGCTCCATTAGCTAAACTGTGGCAGGGCATGTTGGGATGTGCAAAACTGTAGCACGGCAGCTGGAAGGACACACGTTGAATACCCCTGCCATAGATTGATCCTAAGGTCTAAAAAAAAAAAAAAAAATGACTACTTATTGCCAGTTGGTGGCGCTGTATAACTAGCTATGATAAGTGTTCCCTGCATAGACTGTATAACTAGCTATGATAAGTGTTCCCTGCATAGACTGTATAACTAGCTATGATAAGTGTTCCCTGCATAGACTGTTTAAAGCGTAAATAAAGTATCTGCGGTTTTCACCCCATAATGTCAGGCTCTGTGTGTGAATTTTTGCTCCCTAACTGTATGCAAACATGTGAATGTATTATTTTCCAAAACTGGTTCTTAAATCCCCAAATTTAGGATTACATATACGACACACAAAGATAGAATTACATTATTCAGCTTTTCTATCATTTTCAGATACAGATCTGTCAAAAAAGTTAACATTAAAATTGTTATTTACCTCAGCAGTTTTAGCACACACACTGATGTGATCAGTAACACCTGTTGTGGCTATCATTGGTAATGCTTCATCTCATCAGTTATGTTAAGGCCCCCATACATCAGCAATCGATTGTGGCAATTCTGCAATTTGCAATCGATTGTGTATAAAAATCTGCAATGTATGGGCTTCACAGATTGCAACCAAAAAGTGATTGGAATTGTTAAATCAGATTGTCCAACGTGTTGGATTTCACAGATCAATTGGGGCTATAGATTGCTAGTGTATGGGCATGATCAGCAGATTTGCAGACCGTTACTAGTAAAATGATGGGCCTTTCAAGATTGGCAGATCTGTGTTTGCTGTAATCATTCTGCAAATCACTGAAAAAGATCTGTAATGTATAGGTGCAGATTGCTAGATTGGGAAATCCTAAAGCTGGCCACACACTAGACCAACTTACATCCAACCAGCCAACTAGTTGATTGGTTGGAATGAAAATCTGGTAAGGTATGAAAGCAAATGACAATCAGCAATTTGCTCCCAAACACCGGAAAATGGACAAAAACTGTTGTTTGAACAAATTGTTTAGATCACAGGTTCTCAAACTCGGTCCTCAGGACCCCAAATGGTGCATGTTTTCCAGGTCTCCACACTGAATCAAGTGAAATAATTAGCTCCAACTGTGGACCTTTTAAAATATGTCAGTGAATAATGATTACACCTGTGCACCTGGTGGGTGACCTGCAAAACGTGACCTGTGTGGGGTCCTGAGGACCGAGTTTGAGAACCACTGGTTTAGATCAAACATTTAACAAACTTGTCTGACGACCATTTTCATCTGTTTTCTGGCATTTAGGAGCAAATTGCTGATCATCATTTACTCCCATACGTTACCAGATTTTCATTCCAACCAATCAACTAGTTGGATGGTTGGATGAAAGTTGGTCTAGTGTGTGGCCAGCTTCAGGCTGGGTACACACATAGGTGCACAGGTGTACTCATTACTCACTGACACATTTTAAAAGATCCACAGGTGGAGATAATTATTACATTTGTGATTCTGTGAGGAGACCTGGAAAACATGCAATGTTTGGGGCCCTGAGGACCGAGTTTGAGAACCTGTGAACTAGTTGATTGGTTGGAATGAAAATCTGGTAACGTCTGGGAGTAACTGATCAGCAATTTGCTCCTAAATGCCAGAAAACATATGAAAATGGTCGGTCAGACAAGTTTGTTAAATGTTTCATCTAAACAATTTGTTCAAACAAGAGTTTGTGTCCATTTTCTGGCGTTTGGGAGCAAATTGCTGATTGTCATTTGCTTTCATACCTTACCAGATAGTCATTCCAACCAATCAACTAGTTGGATGGTTGGCCAGAAAATCTTTACGTGTGTATGCAGCAAGATCGGGCAACAAATCTACAAATTGTTCAATTGTGGTTTTCAGATTGCCGATGTATGGGGGCCTTAACTTTTTCAAACATTTCAACACAGTAATACCCCTTTTACACCAGAGCTAAAACCCGGGTTATTGCAGGGTTAACCCGGGCAGCTCCCTGGTGTAAAAAGGGAGAGGGTTGGATTGCCGGGTCGAGTGACCCGGCAATCCAACCCAGGTAAATAGCAGAGTTTAACACGGGCGTATCCCGTGAAACCCTGCTGTGAGAACAACGCACTCCGGGTCACGATGACCTGGAGTGCGCTGCTAGCCGGCCGATTGGTCCGGGTTCAGTGGCGCTAGGATATGACGTCATCACCAAGCGTCCACTTTCACACCGGGAAAGCCTGGTCTATGCAGACCCGACTCCGGTGTGAGCGGCGCCGAATCGGGAATATCCTGAGTCGGTGCCGGCTAAATTCCGGGTCTGATCCGGATAGGAACTCTGTTCCAACTCCGAGTCAGACCCGGAATTTTGGTGGAAAAGGGGTATAATTTGCTGATTAACGCGAGTATCTCTTCTATATGAAAAAGTAAACCCGGGTCAAAAATCCCAGAATTTCGACCCAGGCATTTACCAGGCTCGGAGACCCGGTAATTTCGACCCAAGTTGACCCTTTCAGACAGAAGAAATACCCGTGTTAATTAGCAAATTACCGTGTTGAAATGTTTGACTCAGTAATTTGCTCTTCTGCCTGAAAGGGTCAACGTGGGTCCCGTTAGGCTGTTTTAGCGGGGCGCCGCGCCCTGCCCTATTTCTGAAAGGCAGAAAGCACCCTGCTCTCCAGCGCGGCGCCCCGCTGAGACAGCCTGCGGGTTCTGTCTTCACCCCACACCAATTATTTTTTTTTTTATTTTATCACTTTTTATTCATTCTTTTTTTAACACAGATCCATGGGAGGATCTCACTGATCCGTCCATGCCTCTGTGTCAAAATTACGTCAGGCATCGTGCGGGTCCGAATGACATATTGTTCAGGCATAAACACTGAACGATATGCCGCGAGTCGGGTACGAGATTGACAGATCTTGCCTGCTGTAAGTAAGATCTGAAAATACGACGCATGACCCGCGGGTACAAGCAACGTTATCGTGAGTGGACACATGATTTGCACCTATTATGCACGATCTGTCGTGCATAATATCGCCTAGTGTGTACGCACTTTCAGAGGGAAGTCCAGGAGCAGAGCATTCTGTCCCTCCCGGAATGGGTCATTATGGGAGCTATGCATTCAAGATTTCACAAATCCGCCAACGTGCGCCTCATCGCGCATAAGTAGCACCTCAAACATCAAATGTCTGCTGCTATTTTGAAATGTTATTTATGTCAGACAATGTAAAGAATGCTTTATGACAAAAGCCTATAGCCATCACTGCAAATATGTAACAACTCATCACGAACCATGTACCCCACCTCAGTACAACGCTGCAGGATGGCATGCAGAAAGCTATTCCTAGCATGCATATAACTCTAATATATTTTTTGACTGCTAATTATTGTGCGTATTTAATATCCTGCTTTCCTGTGAGAAGCCATTCATCATGCTGTGGCACTTTCATTTGAATGAATCTCCCTAATTTATAACTGCAGTACTACACAGGGAAGTTTAGGGCTTATGGGGCAAAGGCAGCTGTATGAAGCTCTGGAAAGTTATAAAGTGGAGAGTGATAAACAACCAGCCTTGCAGCTCCTAACTGTCATGTTACAGGCTGTGTTTGAAAAATGATAGTTGGGAGCTGATTGGTGGGTCGTTTATCGCTCTCCACTTTATCACTTCCCAGAGCTTCATCCATCTGCCCCATAGTGTCGCTAAATGCCAACAGTGAGTGAATCTGCAGCTGCTGGGGAACTACTGACCTCAGCATGACCTGCCAGCCACTCAGTGACACTGCAGCTGCTCTTCCTGCACCTATTATTATCCATCACAGTACACAATCACTCACAGAACCCCCATTAATGTAAAAGCGCCCACACATTAATAATCAGCTTTAGTACCAAGACAATGATCTGCCTGTACACACATGACATTACCAGCTGGCTTTATGCCCCCTAAGCCCATTGCTATAAGTATGCATCCTGCCTGCACGTTACCTTGCTGCAAGAAGCCATGGACAGGAAATGAGTCTAAAAACTACAATTCCCAGAATGCATCAGGCCACTCACTGCCTAATCCACCAGTCAGGGGTGTATTAGGTTCCTGTCTGAGTCTGAGTGAATATCTCACATTATATAACGCGATGCTATTATATTTCTTTCTCTCTTCTATTTGCATTAAGTTTTGCAGATATAACCCTTTGCATTGTATATATAACTTATAGAGTACAGCATTATATAAAGCAATAGGAAACATTGGTAATAACATTTTACTTTCTGGTTGTTGCACTTGATGATACAGCCCATAGATAAAGTCCACTTACAGCTGTCTAGGAGAAAGTAGTGCATACATTGTACACTATCCAATGTATGCTGTTCAGATTAATCCCTTTTAATTGACGAGACATGAAATGGCATACTAGTTTTTAACTGGGTTTTATTCCCAATAATTATAATTTGCTAACCCTGCGTATTGCAGCACTAAGAAGTGACGTACAATAACTTATTAAAAAACATTCTGGGATTGGGGTCGCGCTACTGTGTACAGGTGGAGTGGTCATTGCCGGGTCTTGGTACAAATAATTGATGTTTTAGCAACCGCTCTTTCAGATGATACATCCCAGCGATACTTAATATTTGCATATACCCCCCCTCCTCCCCCCCCCCGGATTAAAGACCGGCAGCAGTGAGGATCCCGAAAGGGGATTTAGGTAAGTAGAACTAACCCTGTCCCCCCCTAACTGTCCCTTAGGTGTGCCTAACCCTAACCTCCCCCCTAGTGCCTAACCCCCCCAAGTGCCTTAACCTAACCCCCCCGTCCCCACAGCCTAAACCTAAGTCTCCCGGGGGGGTGCCTAACCCTAACCTCCCCCGGGGGTTCCTAATCCTAACCCCCCCTTCCCCTAGCCTAACCCTCCCAGGGGGGTGCCTAACCTTAAGTACCCCCCGGGAGCCCCTAACCTAACCCTTCCCCCCCGCGTGGCTGGGCAAGCCCGCTGCCCAGCTTACCTTCGTTCGGTATGCCGGGCGTCAGGTTCCCGGTGTAGGGATAATGATAGAAGTCGGGATTTCGACACCTATCATTAGAGCCCTGCTGGGATTAGACAGTCGGCAGGCCGGCGGTCGGCATTTCATCCGTCAGTTTCCTGACTGCATCCCTATACATTAAATGGGATCATTAGTATAATTTCCCTGCATTGGTATAAGGCACAGTGGCCCTGATTCAGAGCCGGACGCTCTGACAGAGCGCTCGCTCTGAATCAGGGCCGGCCTTCTGAATTTAAGAGCGGCCTCCTGGCCGTTCGCATAGCTGTGGGTAACCACCCACAGCTATAGTGAGTGGCCAAAATGATGGTCGCGATGGTCAAGACCATCGCGACCATCGGGCTTGCAACGAGACCCTTGCGGTAGGGTCTCGTTGCCACAAGCCCTGGAGTGCTTTTGGCTCTATCAGAGCCAAAAGGACTCCCACTGACATCACTTGTGATGTCAGTGGGGCCGGCCCCAGACGGTAGGCGTTCCCATGGGAACGCCTCCGTCTGGGCAGCCACGCCCACCAAAGGGGGCATGCTGTCACTCACCATCGACAGCACGCCCCCTTTGGTGCGAGACCCATAACGACGGCTTGTCCGTCGTTATTCAGGTCTCGCGCATGCGCACGACAGAGCCGCCTCCGTCGTGCGCATGCGCACTTGGCCAACATCGACCCGCTTGCGAGTGGGTCTGAATTAGGCCCAGTGATCCCTATGGCTACATGTATTTTCTGAAAAGTATTGGTGTATTTTCATCAACACATAAATCTTACTAACTGCTTTGGCACTCATTTACATGTGGATGTAAATCAATTTTATGGCACGCCTCTCAGATGTAGCAGTACACGCCCACTTTACCGCCTCGCTCATAGGTGGTGATTTCACAATCTCCCTGAAATGCTTGTTCAAAACTAGGCAAGCATGGTTATAACGGAGGAGTCTTTTATAATCATTTGAAAAAGCATTTCAGGGAGATGTGAAATCACCACCCATGAGCGTGGCGGTAAAGTGGGCGTGTACTGCTACATCTGAGAGGCGTGTCATAACTTTGATTTACATCCAAATGTAAATGAGCCCCAAAGCAGTTAGTAAGATCTATTTGTTGATGAAAACACACTGATACTTTTCAGAAAATGCTATAGGGGTCATACTAATGATGCCATCTGAATGTATATATGTGTTTTTTTTTTTTTAATAGAACAGCTTTCTAATGGGGGTAAGGTGCAATCAGGGAAATTGCTAGACTCTTCAGGGAGTCAGGGAGATTGCTACACTGCACATGCGTATGCATCACACTGCTTGTGTGCGAACTAGCCAGTGCGAACGGGTGAGGGTATGCAGAGTACACGCAGTGTGTACGTAGACCCTTCTGATATTGATTGACAGGAAGTGCCGTTTGTGGGTGGTGATGGGGGGTGGTTGGGCAAACACAGGTGTGCCTGTGCATTGGGACGCCGTCATAGGGGCGTGCATAATTAAGGCAGTGCGGCGGCATACGCAGCCAGGCGACTCGATGCACGCAGGAAGTGGCCAAAATCCTGTGCCAGGTCATCCTCTATTGTGCGTCTGGGTCCAATGGTTCTCGATGTTACCGATGTTTGCGCTATCATGCGTACAGATTGAGCATTGAGTAAAGGGAGATGGGTGGCACTATGTATTGCTGGACATCTGCAATTCTGTGCTGCAGTTGCCGTGCGTATGCATTGATTAGTATATACACGCAGCGGCCGACTGCGTGTATTCTCTCCCAAGCTGAATCAGGCCCTCAGTTCTGCATATTGACTGGATCAACCTTCTCCACTCACATGAGATATCATTATTATTATTATTATCCTTTACATGGCGCCACAAGGGTTCCGCAGCGCCTTACAAAGTACAGAAACAAATGAGCACACAAGACAACAGTTATTAACAGTATAGACAATGCAGGACAAGTACATGATTTATAAACAATGCTGCATAACACCTAAGTAAGCAGCAGTGTGTCAGTAAGCAGTTTTAGGTGCCACGTGAGGAAAGAGGGCCCTGCTCGCGAGAGCTTACATTCTGGGGGAGGGTCAGACAAACGGGTGACACAGTTGGGCTAGATAGTGAGGAAGGAGCATAGAGTACTGGGTTAGGATGAGTGCTGGAAAGCATTGAGGAAATATTGAATAGGTTGAAATGCTGCAGCTGTCCAGCTATGGCCTGTGTTAATACTGCTGAACCATCTGTAAGCCAGTGTCCCCAACACATTGATTTACTAAGAATTGTATTTCACTGAATCATGTTTTTTGATGGTCAATGCATACTGTTTGATCATGTGTTCAGTCATATTGGGCTAAACCAAGTGCCTGTGAGCATTGAGTTCTGCAGAAGCACTGCACAGATCAGGTTGTTCTGTGTTTTTGGTGTAATAAAAAAAATGTAATCAGCACCTCCTTCAAAAAAAACATAACTAGACCTGGACCTCTGAGCCCATTTTGGTACAGGAAAAAAAAAAGTATCGGGGAAGCGGGGTTCCACCTATAACCAGCACCTGGCTGAAAACACCATAGTAGGACCCACAGCACGGGATCCCCCTGCCAAAGTATACCCCAGTCCAGAGCCGTAACTAGACTTTTTGGTGCCCTGTGCCAGAAAGAGCATTGTCGCGCTCCCTCCCGCCCCCTATTTTTCAAATAGGCACGTAAGACGAAACACCCATAAAAAAGGCCATGACCTCATGGGGAAGAGCCAGGGAAAATATAGGGGAGGCCAGGAGATGCTGGGGATAACAGAACAGGAAGCTACAAGTGAGAATGATAAACAGAAAATTGACAGGCCCAAACAGCGCCCCCTGCCCTCCGGTGCCCTGTGCCATGGCACTGGTCGCACTACTCTAGTTACGGCCCTGCCCCAGTCCCAAATCAATCAGACCATTCTCAGACAGTGGAGAATAAAATAGATCCCCATCCCAAAGATCCACCAGCCCAGGGGGGATGTAAGGGTATAAATATAGAAATATTGTTCATTAGTGGGACTACAGGTCCCAGCAACTCTGCCCTGTTTACCCTCTACAGGGAACCTCTGGAAGGGCAAACTCAATACAAATTTAAGTCATAATTTACAAATAGATTCCACAAACTTATACTGAATAGGAACAGATGCAAGTTGTCAAAAATACATTCCACAAGGGTCAAGGTAACTTTTTGGACACACAAGACTGTTCTCCCAACACTACCTTCTAGTTATGTCAGCTTTGGCCGACTCAATTTGGAAGGAAAATTCCACCAGTCGATCAATATTTTCATACAAGTTTTTTTTAAACCTAGACAGTGGTGCGAGTAAGGAGGTATGGGCCAGTACTACCATGAAGAAATGAGTAGCCATTGATCTGTATCCTCTACCACTGGCATAACTAGCAGTGCCTCTGAGTCACAGCACTTAGTGGCGGGACAGATGCCAGGTTGTGTAGTGACCGAGGGCATCCAGCAGCTCCTGGATCATTGGGCATGCCCCCAAAGTGACAAGAAGTCAGGCTTACCAAAACTTGCCCCTGTTTCAGTGCATGCATACAGCAGTCCACAAAAATTTCAGCTACTTACACTACAGCCAATTAAGCCCACTAGCGCAAGACTTTTCTTGTGATCATATACAACCCAGTTTCAAACAATGGTAAGCTGAATTTGTGGGTCCAGGGCCTAACCTCACTTCAACACTATGACAGCCCACCTCTCCAAATTAAACCCCCAATTTGGATCCCTGCAGCGATGAAGACAAGTGAAAAACTTCCAGAGCATATACCTCAAGTCTATGGAGATATCACCAATCCTTAGCTCTGGCAATGGTTTCTTAATTGTATTGTGTCTTGTTTGTGCAGGTGTCACACAAACTTTTATTGACCGTTTGCCTGAAACTGCTGCAAGAGTGATTTTTCAAACTGCAACAAATCACTGGTGGTTTATGTTTCAATCCTTCAAATCACCTAATAAATCCAGTGTCTGCAACACATCAGAGCTGGGCTTTGAATGCTCTGCCCTTAGTCATTCTGCAATCAGGTCCAATAGCTGGCACGTTGTTAGTGTTGGGTTTTGATCAGACAGACTTATGGTGTCAAGATTTTAGCACTATAACAGGCAACACTGACATACATTCCTAGTTGTAGTCTGTAATTTCCATATTGGTGGATGACTAGTTGTACCAAATCTCGACCAGCAGCTGTAGATGTTCAGCATGTGGTTGGATGCAGCACCCCTAACAAGGGATAGTGTACTATAGCCAATTACTGTAGTTATGACTGCTCTCTGGAGTGAATCTCTGGATGTACCCCCATGATATTTTTGTGTATGTTCAGTCTAAGAGCAGACTCTCCTAATCATAGTGAGCTGGTAAAAAAGAACTTCAATGCACAGATTCTGAAATATTTAATTGTTCACAAATATCTTCTGACAATTAATTTGAAAACACTACATTCACAGGGTCTGTAGATCCACTGCCACTTTTCCTGTTATACAGAAACACGGTTTTCAATCACGCTCGGGTCCAAGTAGGGATATGGCAAACTCATGCTGCTGTTCCGCACTTTAATGGATTGGGAAATCTCAGCCAGCTGCCTCTGGAAATCCTTTATAAATGCCTGTGGAGCCTCCTCTGTAAAACGCACATCAGGGTAATCCCCCAGACATCTCTAGAGGGGAATGAGAAGTATTAAAGATGACATCATTTCAACAAGGTCCATTTGCCACACATTACAAAGTTATATGCACATTAGTAGATTATGGGGTTATTTAGTAGTCTATGGATTTGGTCAATATCCCCAGAACACGTAAGTACTAGATCAGCTTATTGCAATATTCATACTGGCTCCCAGTACTCAGCCTGTCTATTGGCTCATTGCTAAGCAGCCACACCGTGGTTAGGCCATTACTGATAGTGTTTACTTCAGGCAATGCAGCCAGGATACTCTGGGATGTGCTGACGCCTTTTACCATGGGCGGGGGATTTTTCATTGATGTGGGACCATTGGGCATCCAGGCATAGAAGTCAAACTGCAATGGAAACACAGCTCTGAATCCCAGTCAGTGACAGAAACTCATAATACATTACAAGCCAAGCTCATTTAGATTGGTCAATCTGGTCTCCAAATCAAGGATAGATTATGAAAGACCACACAGGATACCAAGAACCCCACATATTGTAAAGCTGTGATGATCTGACCCTCACCTGACCACTGTTGACAGTTGCATGCTGAGCAGAACAAGTGAAGATCACCATGGTCAGGTACTTGGTCAGAGTCTCCTTGGTCTCCAAGGATGATGGCATTCCTATCAAAGGAAATACTCCATTGGTCAACTACACATTAAAACATTCTTTATCCAAAAACTACAAATGTCTTACAGTGTTCCAAAACCCAAATGCCAATTCATGTCCCAAGGACAAATGTTCAAAGTGGCCATGTGTTTAGAAATTTCTGATGTAACTGACCTATTTGGTGGTGCATGACCTTTTGGTAATACCAGGATTCCCAACATTTGAAAGACCAGGTTGGCTCATTGTGGACACCATGTTTGTTTGTGATATGGCATCACAAGAACAAGAAGTCACTTACCAGTAGATTTAGACTCCAAGAAACCTTCTTTGAAGATCTGCCACCCAGGCCTGAAGTTCAGGGTCTGCACTGTTAGCCACATCACTCATAGTAGTAATTAACAATGTTGGACACAAAGCTGAAGTTGGATAAAGCAAGAGGTATAATCAGTGTAATCAAGTATGGATGATGCACACAAGTGATTAGTGTTTAATAATCTAGCTATATAGAATTCCCTTGATTAAATCGGTTGGCAACATGAAGGTTTTCACTATCCTACTGCATGTTTACACTATGACCAGTGGGAGGCCATTTTATTAAAAGATGGGAAATTAAGGGCCTGATTCAGAGCCGGACGCTCTGACAAGAGCGCTCGCTCTGAATCAGGGCCCTTCTACCTAAAATTGGAGCGGCCTCCTGGCCGCTCGCATAGCTGTGGATGACCACCCACAGCTTATGCGAGCGGCCAAAAAGATGGTCGCGATGGTCAAGACCATCGCAACCATTGGGCTTGCGACGAGACCCTGCGGTAGGGTCTCGCTGCCGCAAGCCCAGGAGTGCTTTTGGCTCTATCAGAGCCAAAAGCACTCCCACTGACATCACTAGTGGAGTGGGAACGCCTCCGTCTGGGCAGCAACGCCCCTGGCACGCCCACCAAAGGGGGCGTGCTGTCACTCACCATCGACAGCACGCCTCCTTTGGTGCGAGACCCATAACGACGGCTTGGCTGACGCTATTCGGGTCTCGCGCATGCGTACGACGGAGCTCCCTCCGTCGTGCGCATGCGCACTAGGGCACCATCGACCCGCCTGCGAGCGCTCAGTGCTCGCGAGCGGGTCTGAATCAGGACCTAAGTCCTCTCCCTCTGGATAAGCAGCTGGAACAGGAGGGTGTTTTATAGAACTACCTCTACAGCCGACCAGATCTTCATCCCATCATCCCTGTACAGGTAATTGGGAATGGACTCCACTCCTCTTGCCTGGATGTCATCAGGGAGACAGAGGCTGCTGTAAGTGACCCCATCTATTGCTTTTTTCAACAGTATTGGAATCCCTCTTTTTCCAGTTACTATAGCCTGAATAAAAAAAAAAAGAATATGTTGGACGTATGGCTCAAATATACAAGCTGCAGCATTGAACTTGAACAGTTATTGAGCGATTGCAAGCTTTTACACACCATTTAAACCCCTGTGAGCTGGCAGAGTTTTCTGTAACCATTGTATAATAAATGATCTTATCTGATCAAAGAGGCCCCCAGGACAAATGAGGTGAGCTCTGGAAATTACATTGATCTCAAGGGTGATAATGAAGGTGTGGAATAATTAGCTGGGAAAGTAGGAATATAAGCATTAGAATCCCATCTGATATAGACCTTCATGAGTAGTGGACATTTTAAAACATATTGTGGATATTATATATCATATATTCAATTAATTGTTCTAGCATTAGCAGCCATGACTTCTAGGTCAATATAAGGCCACAATTTGACATTTAAATGTATAGTACGTTAGAGTTTTCTACTGTTAGGCAGTAGAATATGGTGTTCCCCATGCTAGATGACACCTCTCAAGCCTCCGTATTAAAAAGACAGCATTAGCCCATTTATAGAGCCCCTGCCCCGAGAGCCACACCATGACAATGGTTTAAAACCAGATCTCACCTTGTAGATTGGGTGGCCCATTGGGAGTTGTCTGGTGGTTGCAATGTTGAAGACCTCAGCAAAGAGATGAGTGCGGAGAAGGTGAGTGTCCAGTTCATGCACCTGGAAGTCAGAATTGTGCACCCAGAGTCTTTGCCAGTAGCCAGTCGAATTCAGCGTCACTGGGCAGGAAGATTGGAGCATTCTCTCCTGGGGTTTGAGCCAACTGTAATAGAGACATATCTGTAACTACAGCACCATCTAAAACCACACAATTATCCTCTGCCATTGGACTTATAAGTGGGCAATATATAAAAACTGCAGGCCAAATGTAATAGGGTGTCTGTTTTGGTAAATTGCGAGTTTGGTGCTAAACTCGCAATTTTTCACAACTCTCCAATGTAATAGGGTGTCTGTTCACTGAAACTCGCATCTTTCAGAGTTACTAAAACTCCCCATTCTCAAACTCGCATCCAGATGTTTTCACATTGAAAATAATCAACTCGCCCAATGTAATAGAGTGTCTGTTTCAGACTCGCAAAAAAAAGATTACCAAAAGTCCCCAAATAATAGACCTGCTTCAGGCTAGCGAGTACATCCTGAGCAGGTCAGATTAACACAGAAACATGCACATATCCATGAGATATGTACATGTTTCTGTGTGTACTTATGTAAAATGTTTTTAAATTTAAAAAAAATGACGTGCACCCCCTCCCCAAAAGCATAACCAGCCCCGGGCTTTATAAAGCCTGTTCTGGTTCTAAAAATACAGGGGCCAAAATGTGTAGGGGGCCCCTGTATATTAAGAACCAGCACAGGGCTTTGTTGAGCTGGTCCTGGTTCTGGAAAATCAGGGGACAAAACGAGTAGGGGGTCCCCTGAAAATTTCAGAACCAGCACCGAACTCTTTCTAGCGGGGGGATAATGCCACAGCCAGGGAAAACCTTTCACAGGTTTCCTCGACCAAAGCATTATCCCTGACCGTTAGTCAGTCCAGGCCGGGGATCCCTGGGGAGTTGGGTACCCCCCCAATAAAGGGGTACCCCTCTCCAGGGCACCCCAGGTCTAGACTGATAGCCCGGGGCTATCCCCGGCACCCTATGCCCGTGGGTGCTGGGTTGATAGTGTAAAGTGTAAAAATAAAGTTTCCATATTGTCTTTAGTTGTAGAACCAAAAGTACCAGCAAGCCTTCCCTGCATGCTGGTATTTGGATAACCACAAATACCAGCATGCGGGGCATTATGGGCCCGCTGGCACTTGTAGTTCCACAACTAAAGAAATACGTAAATAAACAAACATACACCGTGAAAGTATAATTTTAATAAAACATACATGCACACTCACACTCACACTCACACATACTCACCTAGTATCCGAAGTAATCCATAGGGATGTACCTGAAAAAAAAAAAACATACTCACCTCTCCTATGCGTCGATCATGTCCACTTCTCCAAGTAGGCAATCCAGGGGTTAAAATAAAAAAAAGGAAAAAACCCGATCCATGCTGGACTGAGCAAAGGTATGTGTGTAGTACACATACCTTTGCTCCGCGTAAATGACCGGGGCACACGTGTGCCCCGTCAGTGAAGGGGCCGCCAGCCAATCAGGGAGCATCTCCGTCGGAGCAGCTCCCTGATTAGCTGAATGCGGCCAGCCTGTGTCTCCCATAGACTTCTATGGTGAGAAATCCCCATTGAAGTCTATGGTGGGAACCGCTACATCGTAGCCGCAAGATTAACTGAGGTTAATCATGTGGTTACATCAATGATACAATGTCGCGACATAGAGTGCTGGCATAGAGTCTGTCTACCGCATTGAAGTCTATGGGGAAGCACCATTTGGCTTCGAGCTGTGACAGATGCAATCAGCCCATTGATTTCAATAGGACTTGAAATTGGTGCCCGAGCCAAAACCGCGAGATCCAACAGCGGGATCTCGAGGTTTTGACTCAGATAGGGAACTGAGGCAGACAGGAAGATCCGAGCTAAGTCTCGGATTCCAGAAGTTCATATTCTAAGGAATCCGAACCGCTCATCTCTAATAGGAACATGGTTTAGTCTGTGCAATGACACCCTAAATCTATGTAGACATTAGCATATGAAGACTTGCCTGGATGACTATTGGGACAAGTTGATCTTGAGTATTTTTCCACAGAAGACACATAGGAACAGCGATGTATTGTGGCTTTCCATTTATAGAATTAGCGGGGGCACCCTGCAGAACCTTCTAGTATGCCAGGATGATATTGTCGTCCTGCAAGACACAAGCACCAGTTTACTGCAGGGCATCAGTTTTGGGCTACCAATGCCCCTTAAGATTAAAAAGACAGTATGTCTCATGGCCACCAATTCCTAGAAATAGGTACCCCACCTCTAGTTCTTTCTGAAGACTGGTGGTGGTCCCCAGAGATGCAGCCACCATGTTATCACCGACTGGGAAGTTCAGGGATTTGAGAGTATTTTCTGATAAGCGCAGGGTTAATTCCATTTAGATACTGGCTACCGAAAAGTAATCCTCCTTCCAGATCTCAGCTACTACATCTGGGGATAAATGAACATTTACTCAATCATTCAGTGCAAGCTTAGTGACTACCAGGATAGCCTTGCTCTTAACAGAAGTCTTGTTCTAATGTGAGGCACCTATTTTGCATAAGGAGGATACATAGGTAAAACTAGATTATGTTGCTCCCTCATCTGAGATATCCACCTTACAGTAACAGCCTGAACATAAGTGACCAAAAAATAAATAAAAAGTTAGTCTTCAGACATTCAGGCAGGAGACCAGTTTGATATCTTCTGTATCAGTCCATGATTCTGTACACATTGTGGAGGGCTGCAACTAAGGGGGCAAGTGACCCGGGTGCCGGACTTGAGGGGGTGAAGGGGAGAGGCTCCCGGGAGGCTAGGTTGCTGTTCTTGTGGGTTTGGAGCCGCATCCCGGCCTTGAGAGGCACAGAGACATTTAGTCTAATGTGGTGCTGGTCACAAGTCAATCAGTGCTCGCGGACCGGCAGCAGAGGCTGCCGGTCCGTGAGTGGTGCCACATTACAATGTTGGCAGTACTGACCGTTCCCCAGTTTATGGCAGCCCTGTCCCACACCACCCGGAGCTCACCCACCACACAGCCCCGGCAGGTAAGAGAAGGGGCCTTACTGTGGCTTAATGTAAAAGAGGCCTTACTGTGGCATAATGAGTAAGGGGCCTTACTGTGGCATAATGTTATAAGGGTCATTAATGTGTGGCATAATGTGTTATAAGGTGCATTATTGTGTCACAAAACCACACACCCTTTTCGTACGTTTTGTTGTATTTTCTTGGGGGCGCCAATTTATGGCCTTGCCCCGGGTGACAAAAATCCTAGTTTCGGCCCTGCATTGTGAAAGCTGCTTCATTTCAAGGCCCCTGTAAACGCAAGTAGTTCCTTGATGTAGATTTAAACTTATTCTGACATGTACCTGAAATAGATTTAATCCTCCAAAGCCCTACAGATCCCTGCAATGATTTGGGGACAAACCAATATAAATCTTCATTCCCCAATTACAAAATTAAGACATCTCTTGGCTGTTCAAGCGGGACTTGCAAATTGCTATGAAGGTTCTTATGACACTATTGCCCCATGCCTCAGTACATCTCCAGGAACAAAGTTATATTGTTCTAAGCTTACTATACCAATCCATTACCACTAAGCGAATACAATTAATATGGCATATGCCTAGTAACTGGCAGATTCAGGAGTATAGGAGTTTGTGAAAGCAAAGACGGACTTCTCTGAAACTGGAGTAAGCTATTCTACTTCTCCTATGGTATAATACCAACTGCATACAATAGTTGGTTACATATACATACATGGATGCCTGGGTGTAGCCAAAGCTGCTCAGTTTTAAGTAGGAATACTGGGCCTGATTCAGACCCGGACGCTATTTGCGGCCACTCGCTCTCAAAAAGGGGCCGTCTATGCAAAACATGCGCTCGCTCTTTGCGGCGTAAGGACGCCTCTATGTCTTAGTGGAGGAGGGCTTATTGCGCTCGCAAGTGTTTAAAGATGCCCCCTTGCCACTCGCAACAAACGTCATCTCTGGGAAATGTAGGATTAATCGGGACCATCGGGAGCCATCTGAGCTGCTCGCAGCACTTAAGGTAGACCTAGCCTCCCGCAAGCAGTGCGAGCAGTTCATGGAAAAATTATCCAAGTCACATGTTCAATGACGCTACTTTGCTAATTATGCACACCCATTAAACTCCGTTCTGACGGTTGGGCACGCCTGCGTTCGCACATCCACTCCCCCGTTCACAAGCACCTTCCCGTGTTACCACCCACAAACAGCACTGTCACTCAAGATAGCGTCCCGACTGCGGGCTACGGGCGAGCACTTTCCCATCGCACTGACTGGTTCGCACACGCGCATTGCGAATTATACGCATGCGCAGATTGAGAAAAATTGCTCAATGCGAGCGAGTGCAGCAAAGCGAATGGGTCTGAATCAGGCCCACTGGTCATTAATGGAGAGCTCCACAACATTTTCTACATCAATGCAGTGAGGGACACCTTCTGCATAACATCTCCACCGGAGGGAAACAAAGGTTAATGCTATAGAAAAGATTCAGTTGGGTTATTCCTAAATGGACCAGGTCTTTCTCCTTTCATATAAATGCCTAGTATATTGAGAAGCAAAGAGATACATACAAGAGCTGCAGTCACCTCTGCTGCCCCCCAGGATGGCCCCTTTTCACTGTACATTATAAACAGACAGCAACATAGTCTATGGTCAAAATATTGTCTACATTAAGTGCAGTGGCTCCAGCAAGTAGACTGAATTGGGTGGTTGTGCACTATTCAGAACAAAGCACCACAACTATAGCCAAATATCCCACAAACTCCATTTTATAGTTTAGGGCAGAGGTTCTCAAACGCAGGCCTCCAGGCACCCCAGCAGTTCAGGTTTTAGAGATATCCATGGTTGAGCGGAGGTGGTTAAAGCAAATTGCTTGAGGTACTAATTAAGTCACCTGTGGTCAAGCATAGATATCCTTATCACCTGGACTGTTAGGGTGCCTTGAGGACAGAGTTTGGGAGCCTCTGGTTTAGGCACAAGAGGCAGGTAGATTTTAATTTTGGCTTCTGGCTCTCTAAAAAAAAAATGCCATAAAGGAAATAGACATTTAGCAATTGGTGCATAATATCATTCAGCTCTGTCCTGGCATCAGGGGCTGGCTGGCAACTTTCAGCCTGGGGGGCAAGCACAAGCACGTGGCCCCGGCTTTTCTATCAGCACACTGTGAAGCATTCTGGAACTTGGCCCTGATAGGGTAATGCCATCTACATATGGCATTACCCTATAGTAGCCTATGGGGTACAATTTAGCAAATTCTTCTACAGCGAGGTGCTCCGGATCTGATAGCCGCGCATGTACAGTGTTGTGCACCATGGACCTGAACCAGGAAGCAGTGTGATAGTATTACACTATGACACTGCTTCCAGCTCTTTAACAGGACAGGCTCTTATTGGAGCCCATCTCCTGGCAAGAGACGTTTAGTAAATGTATGTGAAAATATTAACATTACAAATTTGCCAAAAAATATTTATCACATCCAATTTAAAAATGTGGATTGTGATAAATATGCCCCTTGGTAACAGAAAATTGTGCTTACCTGCTCTCCTTAGGTTCAGTTTTGTGGCGTTGAACGCGATTGATCCTCCATCCATTCACACTAAGGGCCATAAACAATTAGCTGCGAAAAAAGCAAAAACTTAACGTCGGAGAAGTTTTTGCAAAATTTACGTGTTTTGGTGCGATATTTTCGTGTATTTTTTTCTATGCGCGCTCCCATTTTTCGCACTACAAAGACGTGAAAATGCATTTGCACAACAAACTAGCGAAAAGTACAGGTAATTTGGGGAAATCGGTCTGTACCCCACAAAAAGCCTAAATGACATAGTAAATCAATATATAAGTGTATTAGTGACCCCAAGAAAAGTATTTGGGGTTCTTAAACTGAGTTAAATGGCTGTTTTATGCATATTTGTATAACATTGGAAAAATTATAAAACACAAGTTTTTGGGGCCAAAATAAATACTGCACTTAAATTAGGTATTTATGAAAACGGGTGCAAGTATATTTTGTGTCCTAAAGGGGCGTGGAAAAATACACCTGGTGCAACCATTTACAATGTTTAAAATACATGTCCCATCCATAGAACCCCCCAAAATATCCGACCTTTTACTTGAAATCCATTTTCCAACACGTTTAATATTTCACCCCAAAATTATGTTATTATTGGCCAAATTAAAAAAATATTTTTGCCTAAGTTGCCTTTAGGGACATAGGGGTCCCCACATTTGTTAACCAAAAATAGGGATTTTGCAATTTTTTCACCTGCCCTAAGAGGGTGAAAACAGCAATTTTTTGTCTATGGAGTTTTTGCACATGAAAAAACTTCAGCAATAGCATTGCACAATACGCAGTTTTGTGCGAAAACTTTGCACCTGTGAACACTTATAGCCAAAACACGGCTTTTCGTGGCTAATTGGATATGGACTTAATTCTGATTGCAGCCACCAGCCATGCTGTAAGGGGAAAAGGGCACACATGTGGGGAGGGAGCATAGGTACATGTGAGTAAAGAGGCCAGAGGCACAGATTGAAAGGGTTGTGTAGCAGAAATTTATCAGACAATAATGAAATACTGAAGGGGAAAAGTTAACAGTGGGAGAGACGGCAGAGGGAGAGCGGACAGTAATTGACACTGCAGGGGAGAATGGGACAGTGAGAGAGACGGCAAGGGAAAAAGGTACAGTGAGAGACGGCAGGGGATAAGGGGACAGGGGGAGATACTGCAGGGGAGAAAGGGACAATGAGGGAGACTGCAGGAGAGAAAGGGACAATGAGGGAGACTGCAGGGAAGAAAGGGACAGTGAAAGAGACTGCAGGGGAAAAAGGGACAGTGAGAGAGACTGCAGGAGAGAAAGGGACAGTGAAAGAGACTGCAGGGGAGAAAGGGACAGTGAGAGAGACTACAGGGGAGGAGACTGTTAGAGAGACTGCAGGGGAGAAGGGGACAGTGAGAAAGACTGCAGGGGAGAAGGGGGCAGTGAGAAAGACTGCAGGGGAGAAGGGGACAGTGAGAAAGACTGCAGGGGAGAAGGGGACAGTGAGAAAGACTGCAGGGGAGAAAGGGACAGTGAGAGAGACTGCAGGGGAGAAGGTGACAGTGAAACAGATTGCAGAGGAGAAAGGGGACAGAGAGAGACTACAAAGGAAAGGGACAGTGAAACAGATTGCAGAGGAGAAAGGGACAGAGAGAGACTACAAAGGAAAGGGACAGTGAAACAGATTGCACATGAGAAAGGGACAGAGATAGACTACAAAGGAAAGGGAGTACCTCTGTGGTATGGTGTGCTCCGCAGCTACAGTGCCAGCCTTCTTCTGTGCCATGCCAATGAAAGCAGGGACTCAGAGGAAGGAAGAGAAGAGAGGAAGAGAGCTGGGGGCGGGCTACTGCAGAGCCGAGGAAGTGATGCTGATCTGGTGGGGGGACTGAGGGAAACATGTCTGTGACAGGGGTTACCTCCCAGGGCAGGTTCTTCAATCATAATCCAGCCCTTCTGCAGTCACTGATCAGAGGAGCAGTTTGTAGTTTAAATCCCCGGCCACATTCCATCTGCTCCTGTCCTAAACACTTGTAACTCCTGAACCCCTGACGGCCCCGTCTGTATAAGCCGGCCCCTTCCCAGCCTAACTTCACTGTTCCACAGCCGACACTGACAGCCAAGAGGCAGATTGGGGAACTTTCCCGGCTGTCAGGCATAGTACACAGACAGCGCTGCTGTGGCCCTAGTTCTGCACAATTGTACAGGCCTGGGGGGCAGATGGCACCCTGCCCCCCCGGCCCAGCCCACCACTGCCTGGCATAATAGGATCCATTTGTGAGAACTGGTGCACAAGACAAGTTGTTGTAGCACCTGCCAATGCCTGAACGATCAGCGATACGCTGGCAAGTATGGACGATAGCGTCCATTGGCCGTGCATGCTGCCCAACCTGCTCGATATCGAGCAGGTGGCTATAGTTGGTAGGCAGTTGGTGGTGTGTTGGATGAACTATAAGTTTGCCAGAGGGGTAGATGTACATGTGGTACCCCGCCAAGGTGAAGATAATTAATGGAGTGGGTGTAAGCTGGAGTTACCTCTGTAATGGAGACACCTCCTCACTTCTTCCTTCTGTGGCAACTCTTAGCTAAGACCACACCCTGGCAGAGAGGCAAGGACCCCACCATTACCCCAAGCTCAGTGACCGATAATTGTTATGAACAAAAAGAAAAGTTTATTTAACTCCAGTCCAGGACTGCAATGCTGGGATACCTGTTCTTTTTAAATGTTGTATTTCAGTTAAACAAATATACAAACTACCTCCACAATTCTGCAGTACAATGTATAAATTAATTAACTATACTACTATCTATTGGTTTTGATATCCTTGGCTGCTAACATTTATAACTGCTCCCTTTTACCTTTACTTACTCACTATATTAAAAACACTATATAGCACATGTAAAACAATACTAGCAATACATTTTGTTTAGATCCTTATAAGCTTATATGCTGTCTTGAAAGTCCGGATCACCATTTATCACAATAGTCCTATTAGCTGCAACTAAATAGCTGATGCGGTGGTGCACATAGTTTAGTATCAGTTACTTTTTGTTATTGTCACAAGCTGATAACTGGCTGTGATTCATAAGTTGCTGCAGTTCCTTATTGAAAGAAAGTCACTGTTGGGATACAGTTGTGTCACTATCCAATTTTAATATTGAGGTGAAAACTTTGCCTGTAAACTACAGCCTTCTCCCACTGCCAGTCGCTGGGTCACTGCACTGTATGGATGGGGCAATTTACCTCAACTCTCACAGAATAGGATGAAGCCTCAGATACATTGAGGGGTGGAGCGGCTACATGTGATCTATTCTCTGGCGACTCCCACCTTAGACTTTGGGTCAGCCTCAGCCCTCCTTTCCTTGGCAGCTCTAGTATCCCTCAGGTCAGTTGCCTGTATCAAAGTCCTGATCTCTGCAGACCTGACAGGAACGCTGGGGACACAGATGCCTCCGCCTGAGGTTCCTCTCCAAAAAACCGTCCTCAGCACCACCTCACAGCATCGCTCTGGCCGGACTAACTGCCACTAGCTTCCAACTGTCACTTCCCTACCACCTGACCCTGATCATGTGACCTGCTCCTGTCCTCTTGACCAGCTGCAGAGGTTGCCGATATGACAGGCACATGCAGTGCAGAAGTGATGCACAGTGTAAGGTATAATATTTCACATAGCAGGGTATTACATACTCCCTCGCTGAAAATATGCGTGTCCTCACGCTATTACTTAAAACATCTTATATTCATATTTCATAAGAACATTAACTATTTCACACATTAAATTCACAGGCTAATGTCTATACTGAACAGGTCTAGTACCTTTTGTCCTCTTTCCCAACTTTCCCAAAACCTACTGCATAATTAATGCTATCTCACTGGAACTTATTTTAGTATACTCATGGTCTGGGAATTTCTACTTTGATGGAACAGATGATGGGATATTTTTGGCTAGACTGCATAATTCCCCCAACCTCAGCCTCTCTGCTATGGGTGGGTCTGAAACTCTGCTTGTATCTCGCTTGTATCCAACTTCACATGCATCTTGCTTGTGGTAGGAATCCATTGTGTAATTGTTTTCATCTCCTCGTGGATGCCTCTGAGGTATTGGCTCTTCAAAGGAAGATAATTGATCTGTCCTCTGTAAGTGCTGACACGTCACTCCATGGTACTGTTCCATCTCTGGGTTAACTACCTCTTCCTTGACCGTATTTAATTCCACGTCTGGGATAATCACCAGGTCTTCTACTCTAGATTGCTCGACCTCTGAGCTTAACTCCTCATCTATATTCTTAAATTGATCACTATCAACAAGCACGGGAACACTAGCATACTGTGATAGATGTCTATATGGCTGCCTCCACTGATTCAGGATATGGTAGTGTCTCCTATATGGCCTCTGCTGGTAATATCGTCTGTGGATTGGATAATGCCAATGATGATTGTGATCAGATGCATATCTGCTGCCCTGGACTGGAACACCCCCAGGACCTGTCACATTAATGGCCTTGACACCCTTCTCCCCATTCACAACATTGAATTCAACTGTCTCTCCAGCTCCCACACTGCGGAGGTGCTTCCTGGGGTTGTTTCTCTTAATTGCAGTATAGTGTACAAATACATCTTTCTTGGTGTCATTTCGGTTTATGAATCCATAACCACATTGTACACTGAACCACATGACTTGACCAAAAATTTTTCTTGCACTGGATGGTAGAACACTGCCTGCACATGGTCTGCTGACCATTTTTATATTGTTCTGCAATATTGGACTGACACTCACATCCTGGGGTTGATCTTCTTCAAAGATGGAACCAATTCTCTCTAGCTCTTCCTGTGGGTTAGTCCTGGGCCTTAGGACTTCTGAGTTAAAATATTCTTGTTGGTGGCATTTGCACTCAACATGTCCACTCTGGTTGCAGCGCCTATAGATAGGCCGACCCTGTTTGTCAAAGTTGTCAGTAGCTCGTCGTCCATAATTCAAAGTTGCCTCCCATCTGTCATAATATCTTTTAGATTGATAGGCTTTCTCTTCCCTTCTGTGTCTCTCCTTTAAGCTCTTTATGTCTCTATATATGTCTGTTATTCCCTGGGTAAGGTCTACGATTTGCTCCGTCAAGGCAACTAAATGATCTGCTAATGTGGTCGATTGGACTTGTTGCATTGCCAGATCTGGATTTGCAATTACTTGTTCCTGCTTGGAAGTAGTCTTTAAAGTTTTAATTGCTGTCTCCTTAAAGTCCAGAAAACTGCTAGTAGGAACTTGGAGGCGTAACATTTTAAGCTGAATTTTCATATTGTCGTCATAAACTCCTTCAATAAATTGATTGATGAGTTCTTTGTCTTCCTGAATTATTTCTCCTGGTTCGTAAGCCTTAATGACTTGAAGTGCTTCATGCAAGGCAAGAGCGAACTCCCGTAGTGTTTCACAAGGTTGCTGCTTTCTTGAATAAAAAAGCATCTTTAATTCTGACAGCATTTGGGAGTTGAAGATATTAGCTAATCTGTCAAATAATTCTTCCACAGTCTTTCTTTTGCTGGCGGGCCATGAGTTTACCTCTCGAAGGGCTGAACCTTTCAACTGTCCGATAAATATCTCAACTTTTTGTGTTTCATTAAGTGGATATAAACGGAACATAGCTTGAATTTTTGCTTTCAATTCCTGAAATTCGCTGGTTCCTTCTGTATGGGCATCTTCTCCAGAAAAAGTAGGAAGCCATGGTGCCCCGAAATAGTATGGCATCGTAATAGGTGTGGAAGTATGCATAATGGGACTCTCCCTGTTGGTTACCTTCCCTTGACCTATTTGTCGATCACTGTGAGACATTTCTTCCTGGATAGGGGTCCAACTTGCTTTGGACTCTGTTATTATCCTGTTCATGACGCCAGATGTGGTACCCCGGCAAGGTGAAGATAATTAATGGAGTGGGTGTAAGCTGGAGTTACCTCTGTAATGGAGACACCTCCTCACTTCTTCCTTCTGTGGCAACTCTTAGCTAAGACCACACCCTGGCAGAGAGGCAAGGACCCCACCATTACCCCAAGCTCAGTGACCGATAATTGTTATGAACAAAAAGAAAAGTTTATTTAACTCCAGTCCAGGACTGCAATGCTGGGATACCTGTTCTTTTTAAATGTTGTATTTCAGTTAATCAAATATACAAACTACCTCCACAATTCTGCAGTACAATGTATAAATTAATTAACTATACTACTATCTATTGGTTTTGATATCCTTGGCTGCTAACATTTATAACTGCTCCCTTTTACCTTTACTTACTCAATATATTAATAACACTTTATAGCACATGTAAAACAATACTAGCAATACATTTTGTTTAGATCCTTATAAGCTTATATGCTGTCTTGAAAGTCCGGATCACCATTTATCACAATAGTCCTATTAGCTGCAACTAAATAGCTGATGCGGTGGTGCACATACTTTAGTATCATTTACTTTTTATTATTGTCACAAGCTGATAACTGGCTGTGATTCATAAGTTGCTGCAGTTTCTTATTGAAAGAAAGTCACTGTCGGGATACAGTTGTGTCACTATCCAATTTTAATATTGAGGTGAAAACTTTGCCTGTAAACTACAGCCTTCTCCCACTGCCAGTCGCTGGGTCACTGCCCTGTATGGATGGGGCAATTTACCTCAACTCTCACAGAATAGGATGAAGCCTCAGATACATTGAGGGGTGGAGCAGCTACATGTGATCTATTCTCTGGCGACTCCCACCTTAGACTTTGGGTCAGCCTCAGCCCTCCTTTCCTTGGCAGCTCTAGTATCCCTCAGGTCAGTTGCCTGTATCAAAGTCCTGATCTCTGCAGACCTGACAGGAGCGCTGGGGACACAGATGCCTCCGCCTGAGGTTCCTCTCCAAAAAACCGTCCTCAGCACCACCTCACAGCATCGCTCTGGCCGGACTAACTGCCACTAGCTTCCAACTGTCACTTCCCTACCACCTGACCCTGATCATGTGACCTGCTCCTGTCCTCTTGACCAGCTGCAGAGGTTGCTGATATGACAGGCACATGCAGTGCAGAAGTGATGCACAGTGTAAGGTATAATATTTCACATAGCAGGGTATTACATACTCCCTCGCTGAAAATATGCGTGTCCTCACGCTATTACTTAAAACATCTTATATTCATATTTCATAAGAACATTAACTATTTCACACATTAAATTCACAGGCTAATGTCTATACTGAACAGGTCTAGTACCTTTTGTCCTCTTTCCCAACTTTCCCAAAACCTACTGCATAATTAATGCTATCTCACTGGAACTTATTTTAGTATACTCATGGTCTGGGAATTTCTACTTTGATGGAACAGATGATGGGATATTTTTGGCTAGACTGCATGATTTCCCCAACCTCAGCCTCTCTGCTATGGGTGGGTCTGAAACTCTGCTTGTATCTCGCTTGTATCCAACTTCACATGCATCTTGCTTGTGGTAGGAATCCATTGTGTAATTGTTTTCATCTCCTCGTGGATGCCTCTGAGGTATTGGCTCTTCAAAGGAAGATAATTGATCTGTCCTCTGTAAGTGCTGACACGTCACTCCATGGTACTGTTCCATCTCTGGGTTAACTACCTCTTCCTTGACCGTATTTAATTCCATGTCTGGGATAATCACCAGGTCTTCTACTCTAGATTGCTCGACCTCTGAGCTTAACTCCTCATCTATATTAAATTGATCACTATCAACAAGCACGGGAACACTAGCATACTGTGATAGATGTCTATATGGCTGCCTCCACTGATTCAGGACATGGTAGTGTCTCCTATATGGCCTCTGCTGGTAATATCGTCTGTGGATTGGATAATGCCAATGATGATTGTGATCAGATGCATATCTGCTGCCCTGGACTGGAACACCCCCAGGACCTGTCACATTAATGGCCTTGATACCCTTCTCCCCATTCACAACATTGAATTCAACTGTCTCTCCAGCTCCCACACTGCGGAGGTGCTTCCTGGGGTTGTTTCTCTTAATTGCAGTATAGTGTACAAATACATCTTTCTTGGTGTCATTTCGGTTTATGA
This sequence comes from Taudactylus pleione, assembly GCA_031769625.1. NCBI lineage: Eukaryota > Metazoa > Chordata > Amphibia > Anura > Myobatrachidae > Taudactylus > Taudactylus pleione. Next base: position 11,524,232 of record JAUIMM010000710.1, read on the forward strand.
ATCCATAACCACATTGTACACTGAACCACATGACTTGACCAAAAATTTTTCTTGCACTGGATGGTAGAACACTGCCTGCACATGGTCTGCTGACCACTTTTAGATTGTTCTGCAATATTGGACTGACATTCACATCCTGGGGTTGATCTTCTTCAAAGATGGAACCAATTCTCTCTAGCTCTTCCTGTGGGTTAGTCCTGGGCCTTAGGACTTCTGAGTTAAAATTTTCTTGTTGGTGGCATTTGCGCTCAACATGTCCACTCTGGTTGCAGCGCCTATAGATAGGCCGACCCTGTTTGTCAAAGTTGTCAGTAGCTCGTCGTCCATAATTCAAAGTTGCCTCCCATCTGTCATAATATCTTTTAGATTGATAGGCTTTCTCTTCCCTTCTGTGTCTCTCCTTTAAGCTCTTTATGTCTCTATATATGTCTGTTATTCCCTGGGTAAGGTCTACGATTTGCTCCGTCAAGGCAACTAAATGATCTGCTAATGTGGTCGATTGGACTTGTTGCATTGCCAGATCTGGATTTGCAATTACTTGTTCCTGCTTGGAAGTAGTCTTTAAAGTTTTAATTGCTGTCTCCTTAAAGTCCAGAAAACTGCTAGTAGGAACTTGGAGGCGTAACATTTTAAGCTGAATTTTCATATTGTCGTCATAAACTCCTTCAATAAATTGATTGATGAGTTCTTTGTCTTCCTGAATTATTTCTCCTGGTTCGTAAGCCTTAATGACTTGAAGTGCTTCATGCAAGGCAAGAGCGAACTCCCGTAGTGTTTCACAAGGTTGCTGCTTTCTTGAATAAAAAAGCATCTTTAATTCTGACAGCATTTGGGAGTTGAAGATATTAGCTAATCTGTCAAATAATTCTTCCACAGTCTTTCTTTTGCTGGCGGGCCATGAGTTTACCTCTCGAAGGGCTGAACCTTTCAACTGTCCGATAAATATCTCAACTTTTTGTGTTTCATTAAGTGGATATAAACGGAACATAGCTTGAATTTTTGCTTTCAATTCCTGAAATTCGCTGGTTCCTTCTGTATGGGCATCTTCTCCAGAAAAAGTAGGAAGCCATGGTGCCCCGAAATAGTATGGCATCATAATAGGTGTGGAAGTATGCATAATGGGACTCTCCCTGTTGGTTACCTTCCCTTGACCTATTTGTCGATCACTGTGAGACATTTCTTCCTGGATAGGGGTCCAACTTGCTTTGGACTCTGTTATTATCCTGTTCATGACGCCAGATGTGGTACCCCGGCAAGGTGAAGATAATTAATGGAGTGGGTGTAAGCTGGAGTTACCTTTGTAATGGAGACACCTCCTCACTTCTTCCTTCTGTGGCAACTCTTAGCTAAGACCACACCCTGGCAGAGAGGCAAGGACCCCACCATTACCCCAAGCTCAGTGACCGATAATTGTTATGAACAAAAAGAAAAGTTTATTTAACTCCAGTCCAGGACTGCAATGCTGGGATACCTGTTCTTTTTAAATGTTGTATTTCAGTTAATCAAATATACAAACTACCTCCACAATTCTGCAGTACAATGTATAAATTAATTAACTATACTACTATCTATTGGTTTTGATATCCTTGGCTGCTAACATTTATAACTGCTCCCTTTTACCTTTACTTACTCAATATATTAATAACACTTTATAGCACATGTAAAACAATACTAGCAATACATTTTGTTTAGATCCTTATAAGCTTATATGCTGTCTTGAAAGTCCGGATCACCATTTATCACAATAGTCCTATTAGCTGCAACTAAATAGCTGATGCGGTGGTGCACATACTTTAGTATCATTTACTTTTTATTATTGTCACAAGCTGATAACTGGCTGTGATTCATAAGTTGCTGCAGTTTCTTATTGAAAGAAAGTCACTGTCGGGATACAGTTGTGTCACTATCCAATTTTAATATTGAGGTGAAAACTTTGCCTGTAAACTACAGCCTTCTCCCACTGCCAGTCGCTGGGTCACTGCCCTGTATGGATGGAGCAATTTACCTCAACTCTCACAGAATAGGATGAAGCCTCAGATACATTGAGGGGTGGAGCAGCTACATGTGATCTATTCTCTGGCGACTCCCACCTTAGACTTTGGGTCAGCCTCAGCCCTCCTTTCCTTGGCAGCTCTAGTATCCCTCAGGTCAGTTGCCTGTATCAAAGTCCTGATCTCTGCAGACCTGACAGGAGCGCTGGGGACACAGATGCCTCCGCCTGAGGTTCCTCTCCAAAAAACCGTCCTCAGCACCACCTAACAGCATCGCTCTGGCCGGACTAACTGCCACTAGCTTCCAACTGTCACTTCCCTACCACCTGACCCTGATCATGTGACCTGCTCCTGTCCTCTTGACCAGCTGCAGAGGTTGCTGATATGACAGGCACATGCAGTGCAGAAGTGATGCACAGTGTAAGGTATAATATTTCACATAGCAGGGTATTACATACTCCCTCGCTGAAAATATGCGTGTCCTCACGCTATTACTTAAAACATCTTATATTCATATTTCATAAGAACATTAACTATTTCACACATTAAATTCACAGGCTAATGTCTATACTGAACAGGTCTAGTACCTTTTGTCCTCTTTCCCAACTTTCCCAAAACCTACTGCATAATTAATGCTATCTCACTGGAACTTATTTTAGTATACTCATGGTCTGGGAATTTCTACTTTGATGGAACAGATGATGGGATATTTTTGGCTAGACTGCATGATTTCCCCAACCTCAGCCTCTCTGCTATGGGTGGGTCTGAAACTCTGCTTGTATCTCGCTTGTATCCAACTTCACATGCATCTTGCTTGTGGTAGGAATCCATTGTGTAATTGTTTTCATCTCCTCGTGGATGCCTCTGAGGTATTGGCTCTTCAAAGGAAGATAATTGATCTGTCCTCTGTAAGTGCTGACACGTCACTCCATGGTACTGTTCCATCTCTGGGTTAACTACCTCTTCCTTGACCGTATTTAATTCCATGTCTGGGATAATCACCAGGTCTTCTACTCTAGATTGCTCGACCTCTGAGCTTAACTCCTCATCTATATTAAATTGATCACTATCAACAAGCACGGGAACACTAGCATACTGTGATAGATGTCTATATGGCTGCCTCCACTGATTCAGGACATGGTAGTGTCTCCTATATGGCCTCTGCTGGTAATATCGTCTGTGGATTGGATAATGCCAATGATGATTGTGATCAGATGCATATCTGCTGCCCTGGACTGGAACACCCCCAGGACCTGTCACATTAATGGCCTTGATACCCTTCTCCCCATTCACAACATTGAATTCAACTGTCTCTCCAGCTCCCACACTGCGGAGGTGCTTCCTGGGGTTGTTTCTCTTAATTGCAGTATAGTGTACAAATACATCTTTCTTGGTGTCATTTCGGTTTATGAATCCATAACCACATTGTACACTGAACCACATGACTTGACCAAAAATTTTTCTTGCACTGGATGGTAGAACACTGCCTGCACATGGTCTGCTGACCACTTTTAGATTGTTCTGCAATATTGGACTGACATTCACATCCTGGGGTTGATCTTCTTCAAAGATGGAACCAATTCTCTCTAGCTCTTCCTGTGGGTTAGTCCTGGGCCTTAGGACTTCTGAGTTAAAATTTTCTTGTTGGTGGCATTTGCGCTCAACATGTCCACTCTGGTTGCAGCGCCTATAGATAGGCCGACCCTGTTTGTCAAAGTTGTCAGTAGCTCGTCGTCCATAATTCAAAGTTGCCTCCCATCTGTCATAATATCTTTTAGATTGATAGGCTTTCTCTTCCCTTCTGTGTCTCTCCTTTAAGCTCTTTATGTCTCTATATATGTCTGTTATTCCCTGGGTAAGGTCTACGATTTGCTCCGTCAAGGCAACTAAATGATCTGCTAATGTGGTCGATTGGACTTGTTGCATTGCCAGATCTGGATTTGCAATTACTTGTTCCTGCTTGGAAGTAGTCTTTAAAGTTTTAATTGCTGTCTCCTTAAAGTCCAGAAAACTGCTAGTAGGAACTTGGAGGCGTAACATTTTAAGCTGAATTTTCATATTGTCGTCATAAACTCCTTCAATAAATTGATTGATGAGTTCTTTGTCTTCCTGAATTATTTCTCCTGGTTCGTAAGCCTTAATGACTTGAAGTGCTTCATGCAAGGCAAGAGCGAACTCCCGTAGTGTTTCACAAGGTTGCTGCTTTCTTGAATAAAAAAGCATCTTTAATTCTGACAGCATTTGGGAGTTGAAGATATTAGCTAATCTGTCAAATAATTCTTCCACAGTCTTTCTTTTGCTGGCGGGCCATGAGTTTACCTCTCGAAGGGCTGAACCTTTCAACTGTCCGATAAATATCTCAACTTTTTGTGTTTCATTAAGTGGATATAAACGGAACATAGCTTGAATTTTTGCTTTCAATTCCTGAAATTCGCTGGTTCCTTCTGTATGGGCATCTTCTCCAGAAAAAGTAGGAAGCCATGGTGCCCCGAAATAGTATGGCATCATAATAGGTGTGGAAGTATGCATAATGGGACTCTCCCTGTTGGTTACCTTCCCTTGACCTATTTGTCGATCACTGTGAGACATTTCTTCCTGGATAGGGGTCCAACTTGCTTTGGACTCTGTTATTATCCTGTTCATGACGCCAGATGTGGTACCCCGGCAAGGTGAAGATAATTAATGGAGTGGGTGTAAGCTGGAGTTACCTCTGTAATGGAGACACCTCCTCACTTCTTCCTTCTGTGGCAACTCTTAGCTAAGACCACACCCTGGCAGAGAGGCAAGGACCCCACCATTACCCCAAGCTCAGTGACCGATAATTGTTATGAACAAAAAGAAAAGTTTATTTAACTCCAGTCCAGGACTGCAATGCTGGGATACCTGTTCTTTTTAAATGTTGTATTTCAGTTAATCAAATATACAAACTACCTCCACAATTCTGCAGTACAATGTATAAATTAATTAACTATACTACTATCTATTGGTTTTGATATCCTTGGCTGCTAACATTTATAACTGCTCCCTTTTACCTTTACTTACTCAATATATTAATAACACTTTATAGCACATGTAAAACAATACTAGCAATACATTTTGTTTAGATCCTTATAAGCTTATATGCTGTCTTGAAAGTCCGGATCACCATTTATCACAATAGTCCTATTAGCTGCAACTAAATAGCTGATGCGGTGGTGCACATACTTTAGTATCATTTACTTTTTATTATTGTCACAAGCTGATAACTGGCTGTGATTCATAAGTTGCTGCAGTTTCTTATTGAAAGAAAGTCACTGTCGGGATACAGTTGTGTCACTATCCAATTTTAATATTGAGGTGAAAACTTTGCCTGTAAACTACAGCCTTCTCCCACTGCCAGTCGCTGGGTCACTGCCCTGTATGGATGGGGCAATTTACCTCAACTCTCACAGAATAGGATGAAGCCTCAGATACATTGAGGGGTGGAGCAGCTACATGTGATCTATTCTCTGGCGACTCCCACCTTAGACTTTGGGTCAGCCTCAGCCCTCCTTTCCTTGGCAGCTCTAGTAACCCTCAGGTCAGTTGCCTGTATCAAAGTCCTGATCTCTGCAGACCTGACAGGAGCGCTGGGGACACAGATGCCTCCGCCTGAGGTTCCTCTCCAAAAAACCGTCCTCAGCACCACCTCACAGCATCGCTCTGGCCGGACTAACTGCCACTAGCTTCCAACTGTCACTTCCCTACCACCTGACCCTGATCATGTGACCTGCTCCTGTCCTCTTGACCAGCTGCAGAGGTTGCTGATATGACAGGCACATGCAGTGCAGAAGTGATGCACAGTGTAAGGTATAATATTTCACATAGCAGGGTATTACATACTCCCTCGCTGAAAATATGCGTGTCCTCACGCTATTACTTAAAACATCTTATATTCATATTTCATAAGAACATTAACTATTTCACACATTAAATTCACAGGCTAATGTCTATACTGAACAGGTCTAGTACCTTTTGTCCTCTTTCCCAACTTTCCCAAAACCTACTGCATAATTAATGCTATCTCACTGGAACTTATTTTAGTATACTCATGGTCTGGGAATTTCTACTTTGATGGAACAGATGATGGGATATTTTTGGCTAGACTGCATGATTTCCCCAACCTCAGCCTCTCTGCTATGGGTGGGTCTGAAACTCTGCTTGTATCTCGCTTGTATCCAACTTCACATGCATCTTGCTTGTGGTAGGAATCCATTGTGTAATTGTTTTCATCTCCTCGTGGATGCCTCTGAGGTATTGGCTCTTCAAAGGAAGATAATTGATCTGTCCTCTGTAAGTGCTGACACGTCACTCCATGGTACTGTTCCATCTCTGGGTTAACTACCTCTTCCTTGACCGTATTTAATTCCATGTCTGGGATAATCACCAGGTCTTCTACTCTAGATTGCTCGACCTCTGAGCTTAACTCCTCATCTATATTAAATTGATCACTATCAACAAGCACGGGAACACTAGCATACTGTGATAGATGTCTATATGGCTGCCTCCACTGATTCAGGACATGGTAGTGTCTCCTATATGGCCTCTGCTGGTAATATCGTCTGTGGATTGGATAATGCCAATGATGATTGTGATCAGATGCATATCTGCTGCCCTGGACTGGAACACCCCCAGGACCTGTCACATTAATGGCCTTGATACCCTTCTCCCCATTCACAACATTGAATTCAACTGTCTCTCCAGCTCCCACACTGCGGAGGTGCTTCCTGGGGTTGTTTCTCTTAATTGCAGTATAGTGTACAAATACATCTTTCTTGGTGTCATTTCGGTTTATGAATCCATAACCACATTGTACACTGAACCACATGACTTGACCAAAAATTTTTCTTGCACTGGATGGTAGAACACTGCCTGCACATGGTCTGCTGACCACTTTTAGATTGTTCTGCAATATTGGACTGACATTCACATCCTGGGGTTGATCTTCTTCAAAGATGGAACCAATTCTCTCTAGCTCTTCCTGTGGGTTAGTCCTGGGCCTTAGGACTTCTGAGTTAAAATTTTCTTGTTGGTGACATTTGCGCTCAACATGTCCACTCTGGTTGCAGCGCCTATAGATAGGCCGACCCTGTTTGTCAAAGTTGTCAGTAGCTCGTCGTCCATAATTCAAAGTTGCCTCCCATCTGTCATAATATCTTTTAGATTGATAGGCTTTCTCTTCCCTTCTGTGTCTCTCCTTTAAGCTCTTTATGTCTCTATATATGTCTGTTATTCCCTGGGTAAGGTCTACGATTTGCTCCGTCAAGGCAACTAAATGATCTGCTAATGTGGTCGATTGGACTTGTTGCATTGCCAGATCTGGATTTGCAATTACTTGTTCCTGCTTGGAAGTAGTCTTTAAAGTTTTAATTGCTGTCTCCTTAAAGTCCAGAAAACTGCTAGTAGGAACTTGGAGGCGTAACATTTTAAGCTGAATTTTCATATTGTCGTCATAAACTCCTTCAATAAATTGATTGATGAGTTCTTTGTCTTCCTGAATTATTTCTCCTGGTTCGTAAGCCTTAATGACTTGAAGTGCTTCATGCAAGGCAAGAGCGAACTCCCGTAGTGTTTCACAAGGTTGCTGCTTTCTTGAATAAAAAAGCATCTTTAATTCTGACAGCATTTGGGAGTTGAAGATATTAGCTAATCTGTCAAATAATTCTTCCACAGTCTTTCTTTTGCTGGCGGGCCATGAGTTTACCTCTCGAAGGGCTGAACCTTTCAACTGTCCGATAAATATCTCAACTTTTTGTGTTTCATTAAGTGGATATAAACGGAACATAGCTTGAATTTTTGCTTTCAATTCCTGAAATTCGCTGGTTCCTTCTGTATGGACATCTTCTCCAGAAAAAGTAGGAAGCCATGGTGCCCCGAAATAGTATGGCATCATAATAGGTGTGGAAGTATGCATAATGGGACTCTCCCTGTTGGTTACCTTCCCTTGACCTATTTGTCGATCACTTTGAGACATTTCTTCCTGGATAGGGGTACACCTTGCTTTGGACTCTGTTATTATCCTCTTCGTGACGCCAGATGTGGTACCCCGCCAAGGTGAAGATAATTAATGGAGTGGGTGTAAGCTGGAGTTACCTCTGTAATGGAGACACCTCCTCACTTCTTCCTTCTGTGGCAACTCTTAGCTAAGACCACACCCTGGCAGAGAGGCAAGGACCCCACCATTACCCCAAGCTCAGTGACCGATAATTGTTATGAACAAAAAGAAAAGTTTATTTAACCAGTCCAGGACTGCAATGCTGGGATACCTGTTCTTTTTAAATGTTGTATTTCAGTTAAACAAATATACAAACTACCTCCACAATTCTGCAGTACAATGTATAAATTAATTAACTATACTACTATCTATTGGTTTTGATATCCTTGGCTGCTAACATTTATAACTGCTCCCTTTTACCTTTACTTACTCACTATATTAATAACACTTTATAGCACATGTAAAACAATACTAGCAATACATTTTGTTTAGATCCTTATAAGCTTATATGCTGTCTTGAAAGTCCGGATCACCATTTATCACAATAGTCCTATTAGCTGCAACTAAATAGCTGATGCGGTGGTGCACATACTTTAGTATCATTTACTTTTTGTTATTGTCACAAGCTGATAACTGGCTGTGATTCATAAGTTGCTGCAGTTCCTTATTGAAAGAAAGTCACTGTTGGGATACAGTTGTGTCACTATCCAATTTTAATATTGAGGTGAAAACTTTGCCTGTAAACTACAGCCTTCTCCCACTGCCAGTCGCTGGGTCACTGCACTGTATGGATGGGGCAATTTACCTCAACTCTCACAGAATAGGATGAAGCCTCAGATACATTGAGGGGTGGAGCGGCTACATGTGATCTATTCTCTGGCGACTCCCACCTTAGACTTTGGGTCAGCCTCAGCCCTCCTTTCCTTGGCAGCTCTAGTAACCCTCAGGTCAGTTGCCTGTATCAAAGTCCTGATCTCTGCAGACCTGACAGGAACGCTGGGGACACAGATGCCTCCGCCTGAGGTTCCTCTCCAAAAAACCGTCCTCAGCACCACCTCACAGCATCGCTCTGGCCGGACTAACTTCCACTAGCTTCCAACTGTCACTTCCCTACCACCTGACCCTGATCATGTGACCTGCTCCTGTCCTCTTGACCAGCTGCAGAGGTTGCCGATATGACAGGCACATGCAGTGCAGAAGTGATGCACAGTGTAAGGTATAATATTTCACATAGCAGGGTATTACATACTCCCTCGCTGAAAATATGCGTGTCCTCACGCTATTACTTAAAACATCTTATATTCATATTTCATAAGAACATTAACTATTTCACACATTAAATTCACAGGCTAATGTCTATACTGAACAGGTCTAGTACCTTTTGTCCTCTTTCCCAACTTTCCCAAAACCTACTGCATAATTAATGCTATCTCACTGGAACTTATTTTAGTATACTCCTGGTCTGGGAATTTCTACTTTGATGGAACAGATGATGGGATATTTTTGGCTAGACTGCATGATTCCCCCAACCTCAGCCTCTCTGCTATGGGTGGGTCTGAAACTCTGCTTGTATCTCGCTTGTATCCAACTTCACATGCATCTTGATTGTGGTAGGAATCAATTGTGTAATTATTTTCATCTCCTCATGGATGCCTCTGAGGTATTGGCTCTTCAAAGGAAGTTAATTGATCTGTCCTCTGTAAGTGCTGACACGTCACTCCATGGTACTGTTCCATCTTTGGGTTAACTACCTCTTCCTTGACCGTATTTAATTCCACGTCTGGGATAATCACCAGGTCTTCTACTCTAGATTGCTCGACCTCTGAGCTTAACTCCTCATCTATATTCTCACTATCAACAAGCACGGGAACACTAGCATACTGTGATAGATGTCTATATGGCTTCCTCCACTGATTCAGGACATGGTAGTGTCTCCTATATGGCCTCTGCTGGTAATATCGTCTGTGGATTGGATAATGCCAATGATGATTGTGATCAGATGCATATCTGCTGCCCTGGACTGGAACACCCCCAGGACCTGTCACATTAATGGCCTTGACACCCTTCTCCCCATTCACAACATTGAATTCAACTGTCTCTCCAGCTCCCACACTGCGGAGGTGCTTCCTGGGGTTGTTTCTCTTAATTGCAGTATAGTGTACAAATACATCTTTCTTGGTGTCATTTCGGTTTATGAATCCATAACCACATTGTACACTGAACCACATGACTTGACCAAAAAATTTTCTTGCACTGGATGGTAGAACACTGCCTGCACATGGTCTGCTGACCACTTTTATATTGTTCTGCCATATTGGACTGACACTCACATCCTGGGGTTGATCTTCTTCAAAGATGGAACCAATTCTCTCTAGCTCTTCCTGTGGGTTAGTCCTGGGCCTTAGGACTTCTGAGTTAAAATTTTCTTGTTCGTGGCATTTGCGCTCAACATGTCCACTCTGGTTGCAGCGCCTATAGATAGGCCGACCCTGTTTGTCAAAGTTGTCAGTAGCTCGTCGTCCATAATTCAAAGTTGCCTCCCATCTGTCATAATATCTTTTAGATTGATAGGTTTTCTCTTCCCTTCTGTGTCTCTCCTTTAAGCTCTTTATGTCTCTATATACGTCTGTTATTCCCTGGGTAAGGTCTACGATTTGCTCCGTCAAGGCAACTAAATGATCTGCTAATGTGGTCGATTGGACTTGTTGCATTGCCAGATCTGGATTTGCAATTACTTGTTCCTGCTTGGAAGTAGTCTTTAAAGTTTTAATTGCTGTCTCCTTAAAGTCCAGAAAACTGCTAGTAGGAACTTGGAGGCGTAACATTTTAAGCTGAATTTTCATATTGTCGTCATAAACTCCTTCAATAAATTGATTGATGAGTTCTTTGTCTTCCTGAATTATTTCTCCTGGTTCGTAAGCCTTAATGACTTGAAGTGCTTCATGCAAGGCAAGAGCGAACTCCCGTAGTGTTTCACAAGGTTGCTGCTTTCTTGAATAAAAAAGCATCTTTAATTCTGACAGCATTTGGGAGTTGAAGATATTAGCTAATCTGTCAAATAATTCTTCCACAGTCTTTCTTTTGCTGGCGGGCCATGAGTTTACCTCTCGAAGGGCTGAACCTTTCAACTGTCCGATAAATATCTCAACTTTTTGTGTTTCATTAAGTGGATATAAACGGAACATAGCTTGAATTTTTGCTTTCAATTCCTGAAATTCGCTGGTTCCTTCTGTATGGGCATCTTCTCCAGAAAAAGTAGGAAGCCATGGTGCCCCGAAATAGTATGGCATCGTAATAGGTGTGGAAGTATGCATAATGGGACTCTCCCTGTTGGTTACCTTCCCTTGACCTATTTGTCGATCACTTTGAGACATTTCTTCCTGGATAGGGTTACAACTTGCTTTGGACTCTGTTATTATCCTGTTCGTGACGCCAGATGTGGTACCCCGCCAAGGTGAAGATAATTAATGGAGTGGGTGTAAGCTGGAGTTACCTCTGTAATGGAGACACCTCCTCACTTCTTCCTTCTGTGGCAACTCTTAGCTAAGACCACACCCTGGCAGAGAGGCAAGGACCCCACCATTACCCCAAGCTCAGTGACCGATAATTGTTATGAACAAAAAGAAAAGTTTATTTAACTCCAGTCCAGGACTGCAATGCTGGGATACCTGTTCTTTTTAAATGTTGTATTTCAGTTAAACAAATATACAAACTACCTCCACAATTCTGCAGTACAATGTATAAATTAATTAACTATACTACTATCTATTGGTTTTGATATCCTTGGCTGCTAACATTTATAACTGCTCCCTTTTACCTTTACTTACTCACTATATTAATAAAACTTTATAGCACATGTAAAACAATACTAGCAATACATTTTGTTTAGATCCTTATAAGCTTATATGCTGTCTTGAAAGTCCGGATCACCATTTATCACAATAGTCCTATTAGCTGCAACTAAATAGCTGATGCGGTGGTGCACATACTTTAGTATCATTTACTTTTTGTTATTGTCACAAGCTGATAACTGGCTGTGATTCATAAGTTGCTGCAGTTCCTTATTGAAAGAAAGTCACTGTCGGGATACAGTTGTGTCACTATTCAATTTTAATATTGAGGTGAAAACTTTGCCTGTAAACTACAGCCTTCTCCCACTGCCAGTCGCTGGGTCACTGCACTGTATGGATGGGGCAATTTACCTCAACTCTCACAGAATAGGATGAAGCCTCAGATACATTGAGGGGTAGAGCGGCTACATGTGATCTATTCTCTGGCGACTCCCACCTTAGACTTTGGGTCAGCCTCAGCCCTCCTTTCCTTGGCAGCTCTAGTATCCCTCAGGTCAGTTGCCTGTATCAAAGTCCTGATCTCTGCAGACCTGACAGGAGCGCTGGGGACACAGATGCCTCCGCCTGAGGTTCCTCTCCAAAAAACCGTCCTCAGCACCACCTCACAGCATCGCTCTGGCCGGACTAACTGCCACTAGCTTCCAACTGTCACTTCCCTACCACCTGACCCTGATCATGTGACCTGCTCCTGTCCTCTTGACCAGCTGCAGAGGTTGCCGATATGACAGGCACATGCAGTGCAGAAGTGATGCACAGTGTAAGGTATAATATTTCACATAGCAGGGTATTACATACTCCCTCGCTGAAAATATGCGTGTCCTCACGCTATTACTTAAAACATCTTATATTCATATTTCATAAGAACATTAACTATTTCACACATTAAATTCACAGGCTAATGTCTATACTGAACAGGTCTAGTACCTTTTGTCCTCTTTCCCAACTTTCCCAAAACCTACTGCATAATTAATGCTATCTCACTGGAACTTATTTTAGTATACTCATGGTCTGGGAATTTCTACTTTGATGGAACAGATGATGGGATATTTTTGGCTAGACTGCATGATTCCCCCAACCTCAGCCTCTCTGCTATGGGTGGGTCTGAAACTCTGCTTGTATCTCGCTTGTATCCAACTTCACATGCATCTTGCTTGTGGTAGGAATCCATTGTGTAATTGTTTTCATCTCCTCGTGGATGCCTCTGAGGTATTGGCTCTTCAAAGGAAGATAATTGATCTGTCCTCTGTAAGTGCTGACACGTCACTCCATGGTACTGTTCCATCTCTGGGTTAACTACCTCTTCCTTGACCGTATTTAATTCCACGTCTGGGATAATCACCAGGTCTTCTACTCTAGATTGCTCGACCTCTGAGCTTAACTCCTCATCTATATTCTCACTATCAACAAGCACGGGAACACTAGCATACTGTGATAGATGTCTATATGGCTGCCTCCACTGATTCAGGACATGGTAGTGTCTCCTATATGGCCTCTGCTGGTAATATCGTCTGTGGATTGGATAATGCCAATGATGATTGTGATCAGATGCATTTCTGCTGCCCTGGACTGGAACACCCCCAGGACCTGTCACATTAATGGCCTTGACACCCTTCTCCCCATTCACAACATTGAATTCAACTGTCTCTCCAGCTCCCACACTGCGGAGGTGCTTCCTGGGGTTGTTTCTCTTAATTGCAGTATAGTGTACAAATACATCTTTCTTGGTGTCATTTCGGTTTATGAATCCATAACCACATTGTACACTGAACCACATGACTTGACCAAAAAATTTTCTTGCACTGGATGGTAGAACACTGCCTGCACATGGTCTGCTGACCACTTTTATATTGTTCTGCAATATTGGACTGACACTCACATCCTGGGGTTGATCTTCTTCAAAGATGGAACCAATTCTCTCTAGCTCTTCCTGTGGGTTAGTCCTGGGCCTTAGGACTTCTGAGTTAAAATTTTCTTGTTGGTGGCATTTGCGCTCAACATGTCCACTCTGGTTGCAGCGCCTATAGATAGGCCGACCCTGTTTGTCAAAGTTGTCAGTAGCTCGTCGTCCATAATTCAAAGTTGCCTCCCATCTGTCATAATATCTTTTAGATTGATAGGCTTTCTCTTCCCTTCTGTGTCTCTCCTTTAAGCTCTTTATGTCTCTATATATGTCTGTTATTCCCTGGGTAAGGTCTACGATTTGCTCCGTCAAGGCAACTAAATGATCTGCTAATGTGGTCGATTGGACTTGTTGCATTGCCAGATCTGGATTTGCAATTACTTGTTCCTGCTTGGAAGTAGTCTTTAAAGTTTTAATTGCTGTCTCCTTAAAGTCCAGAAAACTGCTAGTAGGAACTTGGAGGCGTAACATTTTAAGCTGAATTTTCATATTGTCGTCATAAACTCCTTCAATAAATTGATTGATGAGTTCTTTGTCTTCCTGAATTATTTCTTCTGGTTCGTAAGCCTTAATGACTTGAAGTGCTTCATGCAAGGCAAGAGCGAACTCCCGTAGTGTTTCACAAGGTTGCTGCTTTCTTGAATAAAAAAGCATTTTTAATTCTGACAGCATTTGGGAGTTGAAGATATTAGCTAATCTGTCAAATAATTCTTCTACAGTCTTTCTTTTGCTGGCGGGCCATGAGTTTACCTCTCGAAGGGCTGAACCTTTCAACTGTCCGATAAATATCTCAACTTTTTGTGTTTCATTAAGTGGATATAAACGGAACATAGCTTGAATTTTTGCTTTCAATTCCTGAAATTCGCTGGTTCCTTCTGTATGGGCATCTTCTCCAGAAAAAGTAGGAAGCCATGGTGCCCCGAAATAGTATGGCATCATAGTAGGTGTGGAAGTATGCATAATGGGACTCTCCCTGTTGGTTACCTTCCCTTGACCTATTTGTCGATCACTTTGAGACATTTCATCCTGGATAGGGGTACAACTTGCTTTGGACTCTGTTATTATCCTGTTCGTGACGCCAGATGTGGTACCCCGCCAAGGTGAAGATAATTAATGGAGTGGGTGTAAGCTGGAGTTACCTCTGTAATGGAGACACCTCCTCACATCTTCCTTCTGTGGAAACTCTTAGCTAAGACCACACCCTGGCAGAGAGGCAAGGACCCCACCATTACCCCAAGCTCAGTGACCGATAATTGTTATGAACAAAAAGAAAAGTTTATTTAACTCCAGTCCAGGACTGCAATGCTGGGATACCTGTTCTTTTTAAATGTTGTATTTCAGTTAAACAAATATACAAACTACCTCCACAATTCTGCAGTACAATGTATAAATTAATTAACTATACTACTATCTATTGGTTTTGATATCCTTGGCTGCTAACATTTATAACTGCTCCCTTTTACCTTTACTTACTCACTATATTAATAACACTTTATAGCACATGTAAAACAATACTAGCAATACATTTTGTTTAGATCCTTATAAGCTTATATGCTGTCTTGAAAGTCCGGATCACCATTTATCACAATAGTCCTATTAGCTGCAACTAAATAGCTGATGCGGTGGTGCACATACTTTAGTATCATTTACTTTTTGTTATTGTCACAAGCTGATAACTGGCTGTGATTCATAAGTTGCTGCAGTTCCTTATTGAAAGAAAGTCACTGTTGGGATACAGTTGTGTCACTATCCAATTTTAATATTAAGGTGAAAACTTTGCCTGTAAACTACAGCCTTCTCCCACTGCCAGTCGCTGGGTCACTGCACTGTATGGATGGGGCAATTTACCTCAACTCTCACAGAATAGGATGAAGCCTCAGATACATTGAGGGGTGGAGCGGCTACATGTGATCTATTCTCTGGCGACTCCCACCTTAGACTATGGGTCAGCCTCAGCCCTCCTTTCCTTGGCAGCTCTAGTATCCCTCAGGTCAGTTGCCTGTATCAAAGTCCTGATCTCTGCAGACCTGACAGGAGCGCTGGGGACACAGATGCCTCCGCCTGAGGTTCCTCTCCAAAAAACCGTCCTCAGCACCACCTCACAGCATCGCTCTGGCCGGACTAACTGCCACTAGCTTCCAACTGTCACTTCCTTACCACCTGACCCTGATCATGTGACCTGCTCCTGTCCCCTTGACCAGCTGCAGAGGTTGCCGATACGACAGGCACATGCAGTGCAGAAGTCATGCACAGTGTAAGGTATAATATTTCACATAGCAGGGTATTACATACTCCCTCGCTGAAAATATGCGTGTCCTCACGCTATTACTTAAAACATCTTATATTCATATTTCATAAGAACATTAACTATTTCACACATTAAATTCACAGGCTAATGTCTATACTGAACAGGTCTAGTACCTTTTGTCCTCTTTCCCAACTTTCCCAAAACCTACTGCATAATTAATGCTATCTCACTGGAACTTATTTTAGTATACTCATGGTCTGGGAATTTCTACTTTGATGGAACAGATGATGGGATATTTTTGGCTAGACTGCATGATTCCCCCAACCTCAGCCTCTCTGCTATGGGTGGGTCTGAAACTCTGCTTGTATCTCGCTTGTATCCAACTTCACATGCATCTTGCTTGTGGTAGGAATCCATTGTGTAATTATTTTCATCTCATCGTGGATGCCTCTGAGGTATTGGCTCTTCAAAGGAAGATAATTGATCTGTCCTCTGTAAGTGCTGACACGTCACTCCATGGTACTGTTCCATCTCTGGGTTAACTACCTCTTCTTTGACCGTATTTAATTCCATGTCTGGGATAATCACCAGGTCTTCTTCTCTAGATTGCTCGACCTCTGAGCTTAACTCCTCATCTATATTCTTAAATTGATCACTATCAACAAGCACGGGAACACTAGCATACTGTGATAGATGTCTATATGGCTGCCTCCACTGATTCAGGACATGGTAGTGTCTCCTATATGGCCTCTGCTGGTAATATCGTCTGTGGATTGGATAATGCCAAAGATGATTGTGATCAGATGCATATCTGCTGCCCTGGACTGGAACACCCCCAGGACCTGTCACATTAATTGCCTTAACACCCTTCTCCCCATTCACAACATTGAATTCAACTGTCTCTCCAGCTCCCACACTGCGGAGGTGCTTCCTGGGGTTGTTTCTCTTAATTGCAGTATAGTGTACAAATACATCTTTCTTGGTGTCATTTCGGTTTATGAATCCATAACCACATTGTACACTGAACCACATGACTTGACCAAAAATTTTTCTTGCACTGGATGGTAGAACACTGCCTGCACATGGTCTGCTGACCACTTTTATATTGTTCTGCAATATTGGACTGACACTCACATCCTGGGGTTGATCTTCTTCAAAGATGGAACCAATTCTCTCTAGCTCTTCCTGTGGGTTAGTCCTGGGCCTTAGGACTTCTGAGTTAAAATTTTCTTGTTGGTGGCATTTGCGCTCAACATGTCCAGTCTGGTTGCAGCGCCTATAGATAGGCCGACCCTGTTTGTCAAAGTTGTCAGTAGCTCGTCGTCCATAATTCAAAGTTGCCTCCCATCTGTCATAATATCTTTCAGATTGATAGGCTTTCTCTTCCCTTCTGTATCTCTCCTTTAAGCTCTTTATGTCTCTATATATGTCTGTTATTCCCTGGGTAAGGTCTACGATTTGCTCCGTCAAGGCAACTAAATGATCTGCTAATGTGGTCGATTGGACTTGTTGCATTGCCAGATCTGGATTTGCAATTACTTGTTCCTACTTAAAGTTTTAATTGCTGTCTCCTTAAAGTCCAGAAAACTGCTAGTAGGAACTTGGAGGCGTAACATTTTAAGCTGAATTTTCATATTGTCATCATAAACTCCTTCAATAAATTGATTGATGAGTTCTTTGTCTTCCTGAATTATTTCTCCTGGTTCGTAAGCCTTAATGACTTGAAGTGCTTCATGCAAGGCAAGAGCGAACTCCCGTAGTGTTTCACAAGGTTGCTGCTTTCTTGAATAAAAAAGCATCTTTAATTCTGACAGCATTTGGGAGTTGAAGATATTAGCTAATCTGTCAAATAATTCTTCCACAGTCTTTCTTTTGCTGGCGGGCCATGAGTTTACCTCTCGAAGGGCTGAACCTTTCAACTGTCCGATAAATATCTCAACTTTTTGTGTTTCATTAAGTGGATATAAACGGAACATAGCTTGAATTTTTGCTTTCAATTCCTGAAATTCGCTGGTTCCTTCTGTATGGGCATCTTCTCCAGAAAAAGTAGGAAGCCATGGTGCCCCAAAATAGTATGGCATCGTAATAGGTGTGGAAGTATGCATAATGGGACTCTCCCTGTTGGTTACCTTCCCTTGACCTATTTGTCGATCACTTTGAGACATTTCTTCCTGGATAGGGGTACAACTTGCTTTGGACTCTGTTATTATCCTGTTCGTGACGCCAGATGTGGTACCCCGCCAAGGTGAAGATAATTAATGGAGTGGGTGTAAGCTGGAGTTACCTCTGTAATGGAGACACCTCCTCACTTCTTCCTTCTGTGGCAACTCTTAGCTAAGACCACACCCTGGCAGAGAGGCAAGGACCCCACCATTACCCCAAGCTCAGTGACCGATAATTGTTATGAACAAAAAGAAAAGTTTATTTAACTCCAGTCCAGGACTGCAATGCTGGGATACCTGTTCTTTTTAAATGTTGTATTTCAGTTAAACAAATATACAAACTACCTCCACAATTCTGCAGTACAATGTATAAATTAATTAACTATACTACTATCTATTGGTTTTGACATCCTTGGCTGCTAACATTTATAACTGCTCCCTTTTACCTTTACTTACTCACTATATTAATAACACTTTATAGCACATGTAAAACAATACTAGCAATACATTTTGTTTAGATCCTTATAAGCTTATATGCTGTCTTGAAAGTCCGGATCACCATTTATCACAATAGTCCTATTAGCTGCAACTAAATAGCTGATGCGGTGGTGCACATACTTTAGTATCATTTACTTTTTGTTATTGTCACAAGCTGATAACTGGCTGTGATTCATAAGTTGCTGCAGTTCCTTATTGAAAGAAAGTCACTGTTGGGATACAGTTGTTTCACTATCCAATTTTAATATTGAGGTAAAAACTTTGCCTGTAAACTACAGCCTTCTCCCACTGCCAGTCGCTGGGTCACTGCACTGTATGGATGGGGCAATTTACCTCAATCTCACAGAATAGGATGAAGCCTCAGATACATTGAGGGGTGGAGCGGCTACATGTGATCTATTCTCTGGTGACTCCCACCTTAGACTTTGGGTCAGCCTCAGCCCTCCTTTCCTTGGCAGCTCTAGTATCCCTCAGGTCAGTTGCCTGTATCAAAGTCCTGATCTCTGCAGACCTGACAGGAGCGCTGGGGACACAGATGCCTCCGCCTGAGGTTCCTCTCCAAAAAACCGTCCTCAGCACCACCTCACAGCATCGCTCTGGCCGGACTAACTGCCACTAGCTTCCAACTGTCACTTCCTTACCACCTGACCCTGATCATGTGACCTGCTCCTGTCCTCTTGACCAGCTGCAGAGGTTGCCGATACGACAGGCACATGCAGTGCAGAAGTGATGCACAGTGTAAGGTATAATATTTCACATAGCAGGGTATTACATACTCCCTCGCTGAAAATATGCGTGTTCTCACGCTATTACTTAAAACATCTTATATTCATATTTCATAAGAACATTAACTATTTCACACATTAAATTCACAGGCTAATGTCTATACTGAACAGGTCTAGTACCTTTTGTCCTCTTTCCCAACTTTCCCAAAACCTACTGCATAATTAATGCTATCTCACTGGAACTTATTTTAGTATACTCATGGTCTGGGAATTTCTACTTTGATGGAACAGATGATGGGATATTTTTGGCTAGACTGCATGATTCCCCCAACCTCAGCCTCTCTGCTATGGGTGGGTCTGAAACTCTGCTTGTATCTCGCTTGTATCCAACTTCACATGCATCTTGCTTGTGGTAGGAATCAATTGTGTAATTATTTTCATCTCCTCGTGGATGCCTCTGAGGTATTGGCTCTTCAAAGGAAGATAATTGATCTGTCCTCTGTAAGTGCTGACACGTCACTCCATGGTACTGTTCCATCTCTGGGTTAACTACCTCTTCCTTGACCGTATTTAATTCCACGTCTGGGATAATCACCAGGTCTTCTACTCTAGATTGCTCGACCTCTGAGCTTAACTCCTCATCTATATTCTTAAATTGATCACTATCAACAAGCACGGGAACACTAGCATACTGTGATAGATGTCTATATGGCTGCCTCCACTGATTCAGGACATGGTAGTGTCTCCTATATGGCCTCTGCTGGTAATATCGTCTGTGGATTGGATAATGCCAAAGATGATTGTGATCAGATGCATATCTGCTGCCCTGGACTGGAACACCCCCAGGACCTGTCACATTAATTGCCTTAACACCCTTCTCCCCATTCACAACATTGAAATCAACTGTCTCTCCAGCTCCCACACTGCGGAGGTGCTTCCTGGGGTTGTTTCTCTTAATTGCAGTATAGTGTACAAATACATCTTTCTTGGTGTCATTTCGGTTTATGAATCCATAACCACATTGTACACTGAACCACATGACTTGACCAAAAATTTTTCTTGCACTGGATGGTAGAACACTGCCTGCACATGGTCTGCTGACCACCTTTATATTGTTCTGCAATATTGGACTGACACTCACATCCTGGGGTTGATCTTCTTCAAAGATGGAACCAATTCTCTCTAGCTCTTCCTGTGGGTTAGTCCTGGGCCTTAGGACTTCTGAGTTAAAATTTTCTTGTTGGTGGCATTTGCGCTCAACATGTCCACTCTGGTTGCAGCGCCTATAGATAGGCCGACCCTGTTTGTCAAAGTTGTCAGTAGCTCATCGTCCATAATTCAAAGTTGCCTCCCATCTGTCATAATATCTTTCAGATTGATAGGCTTTCTCTTCCCTTCTGTGTCTCTCCTTTAAGCTCTTTATGTCTCTATATATGTCTGTTATTCCCTGGGTAAGGTCTACGATTTGCTCCGTCAAGGCAACTAAATGATCTGCTAATGTGGTCGATTGGACTTGTTGCATTGCCAGATCTGGATTTGCAATTACTTGTTCCTGCTTGGAAGTAGTCTTTAAAGTTTTAATTGCTGTCTCCTTAAAGTCCAGAGAACTGCTAGTAGGAACTTGGAGGCGTAACATTTTAAGCTGAATTTTCATATTATCGTCATAAACTCCTTCAATAAACTGATTGATGAGTTCTTTGTCTTCCTGAATTATTTCTCCTGGTTCGTAAGCCTTAATGACTTGAAGTGCTTCATGCAAGGCAAGAGCGAACTCCCGTAGTGTTTCACAAGGTTGCTGCTTTCTTGAATAAAAAAGCATCTTTAATTCTGACAGCATTTGGGAGTTGAAGATATTAGCTAATCTGTCAAATAATTCTTCCACAGTCTTTCTTTTGCTGGCGGGCCATGAGTTTACCTCTCGAAGGGCTGAACCTTTCAACTGTCCGATAAATATCTCAACTTTTTGTGTTTCATTAAGTGGATATAAACGGAACATAGCTTGAATTTTTGCTTTCAATTCCTGAAATTCGCTGGTTCCTTCTGTATGGGCATCTTCTCCAGAAAAAGTAGCAAGCCATGGTGCCCCAAAATAGTATGGCATCATAATAGGTGTGGAAGTATGCATAATGGGACTCTCCCTGTTGGTTACCTTCCCTTGACCTATTTGTCGATCACTTTGAGACATTTCTTCCTGGATAGGGGTACAACTTGCTTTGGACTCTGTTATTATCCTGTTCATGACGCCAGATGTGGTACCCCGCCAAGGTGAAGATAATTAATGGAGTGGGTGTAAGCTGGAGTTACCTCTGTAATGGAGACACCTCCTCACTTCTTCCTTCTGTGGCAACTCTTAGCTAAGACCACACCCTGGCAGAGAGGCAAGGACCCCACCATTACCCCAAGCTCAGTGACCGATAATTGTTATGAACAAAAAGAAAAGTTTATTTAACTCCAGTCCAGGACTGCAATGCTGGGATACCTGTTCTTTTTAAATGTTGTATTTCAGTTAAACAAATATACAAACTACCTCCACAATTCTGCAGTACAATGTATAAATTAATTAACTATACTACTATCTATTGGTTTTGACATCCTTAGCTGCTAACATTTATAACTGCTCCCTTTTACATTTACTTACTCACTATATTAATAACACTTTATAGCACATGTAAAACAATACTAGCAATACATTTTGTTTAGATCCTTATAAGCTTATATGCTGTCTTGAAAGTCCGGATCACCATTTATCACAATAGTCCTATTAGCTGCAACTAAATAGCTGATGCGGTGGTGCACATACTTTAGTATCAGTTACTTTTTGTTATTGTCACAAGCTGTTAACTGGCTGTGATTCATAAGTTGCTGCAGTTCCTTATTGAAAGAAAGTCACTGTCGGGATACAGTTGTGTCACTATTCAATTTTAATATTGAGGTGAAAACTTTGCCTGTAAACTACAGCCTTCTCCCACTGCCAGTCGCTGGGTCACTGCACTGTATGGATGGGGCAATTTACCTCAACTCTCACAGAATAGGATGAAGCCTCAGATACATTGAGGGGTGGAGCGGCTACATGTGATCTATTCTCTGGTGACTCCCACCTTAGACTTTGGGTCAGCCTCAGCCCTCCTTTCCTTGGCAGCTCTAGTATCCCTCAGGTCAGTTGCCTGTATCAAAGTCCTGATCTCTGCAGACCTGACAGGAGCGCTGGGGACACAGATGCCTCCGCCTGAGGTTCCTCTCCAAAAAACCGTCCTCAGCACCACCTCACAGCATCGCTCTGGCCGGACTAACTGCCACTAGCTTCCAACTGTCACTTCCTTACCACCTGACCCTGATCATGTGACCTGCTCCTGTCCCCTTGACCAGCTGCAGAGGTTGCCGATACGACAGGCACATGCAGTGCAGAAGTGATGCACAGTGTAAGGTATAATATTTCACATAGCAGGGTATTACATACTCCCTCGCTGAAAATATGCGTGTCCTCACGCTATTACTTAAAACATCTTATATTCATATTTCATAAGAACATTAACTATTTCACACATTAAATTCACAGGCTAATGTCTATACTGAACAGGTCTAGTACCTTTTGTCCTCTTTCCCAACTTTCCCAAAACCTACTGCATAATTAATGCTATCTCACTGGAACTTATTTTAGTATACTCATGGTCTGGGAATTTCTACTTTGATGGAACAGATGATGGGATATTTTTGGCTAGACTGCATGATTCCCCCAACCTCAGCCTCTCTGCTATGGGTGGGTCTGAAACTCTGCTTGTATCTCGCTTGTATCCAACTTCACATGCATCTTGCTTGTGGTAGGAATCCATTGTGTAATTATTTTCATCTCCTCGTGGATGCCTCTGAGGTATTGGCTCTTCAAAGGAAGATAATTGATCTGTCCTCTGTAAGTGCTGACACGTCACTCCATGGTACTGTTCCATCTCTGGGTTAACTACCTCTTCCTTGACCGTATTTAATTCCACGTCTGGGATAATCACCAGGTCTTCTACTCTAGATTGCTCGACCTCTGAGCTTAACTCCTCATCTATATTCTTAAATTGATCACTATCAACAAGCACGGGAACACTAGCATACTGTGATAGATGTCTATATGGCTGCCTCCACTGATTCAGGACATGGTAGTGTCTCCTATATGGCCTCTGCTGGTAATATCGTCTGTGGATTGGATAATGCCAAAGATGATTGTGATCAGATGCATATCTGCTGCCCTGGACTGGAACACCCCCAGGACCTGTCACATTAATTGCCTTAACACCCTTCTCCCCATTCACAACATTGAATTCAACTGTCTCTCCAGCTCCCACACTGCGGAGGTGCTTCCTGGGGTTGTTTCTCTTAATTGCAGTATAGTGTACAAATACATCTTTCTTGGTGTCATTTCGGTTTATGAATCCATAACCACATTGTACACTGAACCACATGACTTGACCAAAATTTTTTCTTGCACTGGATGGTAGAACACTGCCTGCACATGGTCTGCTGACCACTTTTATATTGTTCTGCAATATTGGACTGACACTCACATCCTGGGGTTGATCTTCTTCAAAGATGGAACCAATTCTCTCTAGCTCTTCCTGTGGGTTAGTCCTGGGCCTTAGGACTTCTGAGTTAAAATTTTCTTGTTGGTGGCATTTGCGCTCAACATGTCCACTCTGGTTGCAGCGCCTATAGATAGGCCGACCCTGTTTGTCAAAGTTGTCAGTAGCTCGTCGTCCATAATTCAAAGTTGCCTCCCATCTGTCATAATATCTTTCAGATTGATAGGCTTTCTCTTCCCTTCTGTGTCTCTCCTTTAAGCTCTTTATGTCTCTATATATGTCTGTTATTCCCTGGGTAAGGTCTACGATTTGCTCCGTCAAGGCAACTAAATGATCTGCTAATGTGGTCGATTGGACTTGTTGCATTGCCAGATCTGGATTTGCAATTAATTGTTCCTGCTTGGAAGTAGTCTTTAAAGTTTTAATTGCTGTCTCCTTAAAGTCCAGAAAACTGCTAGTAGGAACTTGGAGGCGTAACATTTTAAGCTGAATTTTCATATTGTCGTCATAAACTCCTTCAATAAATTGATTGATGAGTTCTTTGTCTTCCTGAATTATTTCTCCTGGTTCGTAAGCCTTAATGACTTGAAGTGCTTCATGCAAGGCAAGAGCGAACTCCCGTAGTGTTTCACAAGGTTGCTGCTTTCTTGAATAAAAAAGCATCTTTAATTCTGACAGCATTTGGGAGTTGAAGATATTAGCTAATCTGTCAAATAATTCTTCCACAGTCTTTCTTTTGCTGGCGGGCCATGAGTTTACCTCTCGAAGGGCTGAACCTTTCAACTGTCCGATAAATATCTCAACTTTTTGTGTTTCATTAAGTGGATATAAACGGAACATAGCTTGAATTTTTGCTTTCAATTCCTGAAATTCGCTGGTTCCTTCTGTATGGGCATCTTCTCCAGAAAAAGTAGGAAGCCATGGTGCCCCAAAATAGTATGGCATCGTAATAGGTGTGGAAGTATGCATAATGGGACTCTCCCTGTTGGTTACCTTCCCTTGACCTATTTGTCGATCACTTTGAGACATTTCTTCCTGGATAGGGGTACAACTTGCTTTGGACTCTGTTATTATCCTGTTCGTGACGCCAGATGTGGTACCCCGCCAAGGTGAAGATAATTAATGGAGTGGGTGTAAGCTGGAGTTACCTCTGTAATGGAGACACCTCCTCACTTCTTCCTTCTGTGGCAACTCTTAGCTAAGACCACACCCTGGCAGAGAGGCAAGGACCCCACCATTACCCCAAGCTCAGTGACCGATAATTGTTATGAACAAAAAGAAAAGTTTATTTAACTCCAGTCCAGGACTGCAATGCTGGGATACCTGTTCTTTTTAAATGTTGTATTTCAGTTAAACAAATATACAAACTACCTCCACAATTCTGCAGTACAATGTATAAATTAATTAACTATACTACTATCTATTGGTTTTGACATCCTTGGCTGCTAACATTTATAACTGCTCCCTTTTACCTTTACTTACTCACTATATTAATAACACTTTATAGCACATGTAAAACAATACTAGCAATACATTTTGTTTAGATCCTTATAAGCTTATATGCTGTCTTGAAAGTCCGGATCACCATTTATCACAATAGTCCTATTAGCTGCAACTAAATAGCTGATGCGGTGGTGCACATACTTTAGTATCATTTACTTTTTGTTATTGTCACAAGCTGATAACTGGCTGTGATTCATAAGTTGCTGCAGTTCCTTATTGAAAGAAAGTCACTGTTGGGATACAGTTGTGTCACTATCCAATTTTAATATTGAGGTAAAAACTTTGCCTGTAAACTACAGCCTTCTCCCACTGCCAGTCGCTGGGTCACTGCACTGTATGGATGGGGCAATTTACCTCAACTCTCACAGAATAGGATGAAGCCTCAGATACATTGAGGGGTGGAGCGGCTACATGTGATCTATTCTCTGGTGACTCCCACCTAAGACTTTGGGTCAGCCTCAGCCCTCCTTTCCTTGGCAGCTCTAGTATCCCTCAGGTCAGTTGCCTGTATCAAAGTCCTGATCTCTGCAGACCTGACAGGAGCGCTGGGGACACAGATGCCTCCGCCTGAGGTTCCTCTCCAAAAAAACGTCCTCAGCACCACCTCACAGCATCGCTCTGGCCGGACTAACTGCCACTAGCTTCCAACTGTCACTTCCTTACCACCTGACCCTGATCATGTGACCTGCTCCTGTCCCCTTGACCAGCTGCAGAGGTTGCCGATACAACAGGCACATGCAGTGCAGAAGTCATGCACAGTGTAAGGTATAATATTTCACATAGCAGGGTATTACATACTCCCTCGCTGAAAATATGCGTGTCCTCACGCTATTACTTAAAACATCTTATATTCATATTTCATAAGAACATTAACTATTTCACACATTAAATTCACAGGCTAATGTCTATACTGAACAGGTCTAGTACCTTTTGTCCTCTTTCCCAACTTTCCCAAAACCTACTGCATAATTAATGCTATCTCACTGGAACTTATTTTAGTATACTCATGGTCTGGGAATTTCTACTTTGATGGAACAGATGATGGGATATTTTTGGCTAGACTGCATGATTCCCCCAACCTCAGCCTCTCTGCTATGGGTGGGTCTGAAACTCTGCTTGTATCTCGCTTGTATCCAACTTCACATGCATCTTGCTTGTGGTAGGAATCCATTGTGTAATTATTTTCATCTCCTCGTGGATGCCTCTGAGGTATTGGCTCTTCAAAGGAAGATAATTGATCTGTCCTCTGTAAGTGCTGACACGTCACTCCATGGTACTGTTCCATCTCTGGGTTAACTACCTCTTCCTTGACCGTATTTAATTCCACGTCTGGGATAATCACCAGGTCTTCTACTCTAGATTGCTCGACCTCTGAGCTTAACTCCTCATCTATATTCTTAAATTGATCACTATCAACAAGCACGGGAACACTAGCATACTGTGATAGATGTCTATATGGCTGCCTCCACTGATTCAGGACATGGTAGTGTCTCCTATATGGCCTCTGCTGGTAATATCGTCTGTGGATTGGATAATGCCAAAGATGATTGTGATCAGATGCATATCTGCTGCCCTGGACTGGAACACCCCCAGGACCTGTCACATTAATTGCCTTAACACCCTTCTCCCCATTCACAACATTGAATTCAACTGTCTCTCCAGCTCCCACACTGCGGAGGTGCTTCCTGGGGTTGTTTCTCTTAATTGCAGTATAGTGTACAAATACATCTTTCTTGGTGTCATTTCGGTTTATGAATCCATAACCACATTGTACACTGAACCACATGACTTGACCAAAATTTTTTCTTGCACTGGATGGTAGAACACTGCCTGCACATGGTCTGCTGACCACTTTTATATTGTTCTGCAATATTGGACTGACACTCACATCCTGGGGTTGATCTTCTTCAAAGATGGAACCAATTCTCTCTAGCTCTTCCTGTGGGTTAGTCCTGGGCCTTAGGACTTCTGAGTTAAAATTTTCTTGTTGGTGGCATTTGCGCTCAACATGTCCACTCTGGTTGCAGCGCCTATAGATAGGCCGACCCTGTTTGTCAAAGTTGTCAGTAGCTCGTCGTCCATAATTCAAAGTTGCCTCCCATCTGTCATAATATCTTTCAGATTGATAGGCTTTCTCTTCCCTTCTGTGTCTCTCCTTTAAGCTCTTTATGTCTCTATATATGTCTGTTATTCCCTGGGTAAGGTCTACGATTTGCTCCGTCAAGGCAACTAAATGATCTGCTAATGTGGTCGATTGGACTTGTTGCATTGCCAGATCTGGATTTGCAATTACTTGTTCCTGCTTGGAAGTAGTCTTTAAAGTTTTAATTGCTGTCTCCTTAAAGTCCAGAAAACTGCTAGTAGGAACTTGGAGGCGTAACATTTTAAGCTGAATTTTCATATTGTCGTCATAAACTCCTTCAATAAATTGATTGATGAGTTCTTTGTCTTCCTGAATTATTTCTCCTGGTTCGTAAGCCTTAATGACTTGAAGTGCTTCATGCAAGGCAAGAGTGAACTCCCGTAGTGTTTCACAAGGTTGCTGCTTTCTTGAATAAAAAAGCATCTTTAATTCTGACAGCATTTGGGAGTTGAAGATATTAGCTAATCTGTCAAATAATTCTTCCACAGTCTTTCTTTTGCTGGCGGGCCATGAGTTTACCTCTCGAAGGGCTGAACCTTTCAACTGTCCGATAAATATCTCAACTTTTTGTGTTTCATTAAGTGGATATAAACGGAACATAGCTTGAATTTTTGCTTTCAATTCCTGAAATTCGCTGGTTCCTTCTGTATGGGCATCTTCTCCAGAAAAAGTAGTAAGCCATGGTGCCCCAAAATAGTATGGCATCATAATAGGTGTGGAAGTATGCATAATGGGACTCTCCCTGTTGGTTACCTTCCCTTGACCTATTTGTCGATCACTTTGAGACATTTCTTCCTGGATAGGGGTACAACTTGCTTTGGACTCTGTTATTATCCTGTTCATGACGCCAGATGTGGTACCCCGCCAAGGTGAAGATAATTAATGGAGTGGGTGTAACCTGGAGTTACCTCTGTAATGGAGACACCTCCTCACTTCTTCCTTCTGTGGCAACTCTTAGCTAAGACCACACCCTGGCAGAGAGGCAAGGACCCCACCATTACCCCAAGCTCAGTGACCGATAATTGTTATGAACAAAAAGAAAAGTTTATTTAACTCCAGTCCAGGACTGCAATGCTGGGATACCTGTTCTTTTTAAATGTTGTATTTCAGTTAAACAAATATACAAACTACCTCCACAATTCTGCAGTACAATGTATAAATTAATTAACTATACTACTATCTATTGGTTTTGACATCCTTGGCTGCTAACATTTATAACTGCTCCCTTTTACCTTTACTTACTCACTATATTAATAACACTTTATAGCACATGTAAAACAATACTAGCAATACATTTTGTTTAGATCCTTATAAGCTTATATGCTGTCTTGAAAGTCCGGATCACCATTTATCACAATAGTCCTATTAGCTGCAACTAAATAGCTGATGCGGTGGTGCACATACTTTAGTATCATTTACTTTTTGTTATTGTCACAAGCTGATAACTGGCTGTGATTCATAAGTTGCTGCAGTTCCTTATTGAAAGAAAGTCACTGTCGGGATACAGTTGTGTCACTATTCAATTTTAATATTGAGGTGAAAACTTTGCCTGTAAACTACAGCCTTCTCCCACTGCCAGTCGCTGGGTCACTGCACTGTATGGATGGGGCAATTTACCTCAACTCTCACAGAATAGGATGAAGCCTCAGATACATTGAGGGGTAGAACGGCTACATGTGATCTATTCTCTGGCGACTCCCACCTTAGACTTTGGGTCAGCCTCAGCCCTCCTTTCCTTGGCAGCTCTAGTATCCCTCAGGTCAGTTGCCTGTATCAAAGTCCTGATCTCTGCAGACCTGACAGGAGCGCTGGGGACACAGATGCCTCCGCCTGAGGTTCCTCTCCAAAAAACCGTCCTCAGCACCACCTCACAGCATCGCTCTGGCCGGACTAACTGCCACTAGCTTCCAACTGTCACTTCCCTACCACCTGACCCTGATCATGTGACCTGCTCCTGTCCTCTTGACCAGCTGCAGAGGTTGCTGATATGACAGGCACATGCAGTGCAGAAGTCATGCACAGTGTAAGGTATAATATTTCACATAGCAGGGTATTACATAATCCCTCGCTGAAAATATGCGTGTCCTCACGCTATTACTTAAAACATCTTATATTCATATTTCATAAGAACATTAACTATTTCACACATTAAATTCACAGGCTAATGTCTATACTGAACAGGTCTAGTACCTTTTGTCCTCTTTCCCAACTTTCCCAAAACCTACTGCATAATTAATGCTATCTCACTGGAACTTATTTTAGTATACTCATGGTCTGGGAATTTCTACTTTGATGGAACAGATGATGGGATATTTTTGGCTAGACTGCATGATTCCCCCAACCTCAGCCTCTCTGCTATGGGTGGGTCTGAAACTCTGCTTGTATCTCGCTTGTATCCAACTTCACATGCATCTTGCTTGTGGTAGGAATCAATTGTGTAATTATTTTCATCTCCTCGTGGATGCGTCTGAGGTATTGGCTCTTCAAAGGAAGATAATTGATCTGTCCTCTGTAAGTGCTGACACGTCACTCCATGGTACTGTTCCATCTCTGGGTTAACTACCTCTTCCTTGACCGTATTTAATTCCACGTCTGGGATAATCACCAGGTCTTCTACTCTAGATTGCTCGACCTCTGAGCTTAACTCCTCATCTATATTCTTAAATTGATGACTATCAACAAGCACGGGAACACTAGCATACTGTGATAGATGTCTATATGGCTGCCTTCACTGATTCAGGACATGGTAGTGTCTCCTATATGGCCTCTGCTGGTAATATCATCTGTGGATTGGATAATGCCAAAGATGATTGTGATCAGATGCATATCTGCTGCCCTGGACTGGAACACCCCCAGGACCTGTCACATTAATTGCCTTAACACCCTTCTCCCCATTCACAACATTGAATTCAACTGTCTCTCCAGCTCCCACACTGCGGAGGTGCTTCCTGGGGTTGTTTCTCTTAATTGCAGTATAGTGTACAAATACATCTTTCTTGGTGTCATTTCGGTTTATGAATCCATAACCACATTGTACACTGAACCACATGACTTGAGCAAAAATTTTTCTTGCACTGGATGGTAGAACACTGCCTGCACATGGTCTGCTGACCACTTTTATATTGTTCTGCAATATTGGACTGACACTCACATCCTGGGGTTGATCTTCTTCAAAGATGGAACCAATTCTCTCTAGCTCTTCCTGTGGGTTAGTCCTGGGCCTTAGGACTTCTGAGTTAAAATTTTCTTGTTGGTGGCATTTGCGCTCAACATGTCCACTCTGGTTGCAGCGCCTATAGATAGGCCGACCGTGTTTGTCAAAGTTGTCAGTAGCTCGTCGTCCATAATTCAAAGTTGCCTCCCATCTGTCATAATATCTTTCAGATTGATAGGCTTTCTCTTCCCTTCTGTGTCTCTCCTTTAAGCTCTTTATGTCTCTATATATGTCTGTTATTCCCTGGGTAAGGTCTACGATTTGCTCCGTCAAGGCAACTAAATGATCTGCTAATGTGGTCGATTGGACTTGTTGCATTGCCAGATCTGGATTTGCAATTACTTGTTCCTGCTTGGAAGTAGTCTTTAAAGTTTTAATTGCTGTCTCCTTAAAGTCCAGAAAACTGCTAGTAGGAACTTGGAGGCGTAACATTTTAAGCTGAATTTTCATATTGTCGTCATAAACTCCTTCAATAAATTGATTGATGAGTTCTTTGTCTTCCTGAATTATTTCTCCTGGTTCATAAGCCTTAATGACTTGAAGTGCTTCATGCAAGGCAAGAGCGAACTCCCGTAGTGTTTCACAAGGTTGCTGCTTTCTTGAATAAAAAAGCATCTTTAATTCTGACAGCATTTGGGAGTTGAAGATATTAGCTAATCTGTCAAATAATTCTTCCACAGTCTTTCTTTTGCTGGCGGGCCATGAGTTTACCTCTCGAAGGGCTGAACCTTTCAACTGTCCGATAAATATCTCAACTTTTTGTGTTTCATTAAGTGGATATAAACGGAACATAGCTTGAATTTTTGCTTTCAATTCCTGAAATTCGCTGGTTCCTTCTGTATGGGCATCTTCTCCAGAAAAAGTAGGAAGCCATGGTGCCCCAAAATAGTATGGCATCGTAATAGGTGTGGAAGTATGCATAATGGGACTCTCCCTGTTGGTTACCTTCCCTTGACCTATTTGTCGATCACTTTGAGACATTTCTTCCTGGATAGGGGTACAACTTGCTTTGGACTCTGTTATTATCCTGTTCGTGACGCCAGATGTGGTACCCCGCCAAGGTGAAGATAATTAATGGAGTGGGTGTAAGCTGGAGTTACCTCTGTAATGGAGACACCTCCTCACTTCTTCCTTCTGTGGCAACTCTTAGCTAAGACCACACCCTGGCAGAGAGGCAAGGACCCCACCATTACCCCAAGCTCAGTGACCGATAATTGTTATGAACAAAAAGAAAAGTTTATTTAACTCCAGTCCAGGACTGCAATGCTGGGATACCTGTTCTTTTTAAATGTTGTATTTCAGTTAAACAAATATACAAACTACCTCCACAATTCTGCAGTACAATGTATAAATTAATTAACTATACTACTATCTATTGGTTTTGACATCCTTGGCTGCTAACATTTATAACTGCTCCCTTTTACCTTTACTTACTCACTATATTAATAACACTTTATAGCACATGTAAAACAATACTAGCAATACATTTTGTTTAGATCCTTATAAGCTTATATGCTGTCTTGAAAGTCCGGATTACCATTTATCACAATAGTCCTATTAGCTGCAACTAAATAGCTGATGCGGTGGTGCACATACTTTAGTATCATTTACTTTTTGTTATTGTCACAAGCTGATAACTGGCTGTGATTCATAAGTTGCTGCAGTTCCTTATTGAAAGAAAGTCACTGTTGGGATACAGTTGTGTCACTATCCAATTTTAATATTGAGGTAAAAACTTTGCCTGTAAACTACAGCCTTCTCCCACTGCCAGTCGCTGGGTCACTGCACTGTATGGATGGGGCAATTTACCTCAACTCTCACAGAATAGGATGAAGCCTCAGATACATTGAGGGGTGGAGCGGCTACATGTGATCTATTCTCTGGTGACTCCCACCTTAGACTTTGGGTCAGCCTCAGCCCTCCTTTCCTTGGCAGCTCTAGTATCCCTCAGGTCAGTTGCCTGTATCAAAGTCCTGATCTCTGCAGACCTGACAGGAGCGCTGGGGACACAGATGCCTCCGCCTGAGGTTCCTCTCCAAAAAACCGTCCTCAGCACCACCTCACAGCATCGCTCTGGCCGGACTAACTGCCACTAGCTTCCAACTGTCACTTCCTTACCACCTGACCCTGATCATGTGACCTGCTCCTGTCCTCTTGACCAGCTGCAGAGGTTGCCGATATGACAGGCACATGCAGTGCAGAAGTGATGCACAGTGTAAGGTATAATATTTCACATAGCAGGGTATTACATACTCCCTCGCTGAAAATATGCGTGTCCTCACGCTATTACTTAAAACATCTTATATTCATATTTCATAAGAACATTAACTATTTCACACATTAAATTCACAGGCTAATGTCTATACTGAACAGGTCTAGTACCTTTTGTCCTCTTTCCCAACTTTCCCAAAACCTACTGCATAATTAATGCTATCTCACTGGAACTTATTTTAGTATACTCATGGTCTGGGAATTTCTACTTTGATGGAACAGATGATGGGATATTTTTGGCTAGACTGCATGATTCCCCCAACCTCAGCCTCTCTGCTATGGGTGGGTCTGAAACTCTGCTTGTATCTCGCTTGTATCCAACTTCACATGCATCTTGCTTGTGGTAGGAATCAATTGTGTAATTATTTTCATCTCCTCGTGGATGCCTCTGAGGTATTGGCTCTTCAAAGGAAGATAATTGATCTGTCCTCTGTAAGTGCTGACACGTCACTCCATGGTACTGTTCCATCTCTGGGTTAACTACCTCTTCCTTGACCGTATTTAATTCCACGTCTGGGATAATCACCAGGTCTTCTACTCTAGATTGCTCGACCTCTGAGCTTAACTCCTCATCTATATTCTTAAATTGATCACTATCAACAAGCACGGGAACACTAGCATACTGTGATAGATGTCTATATGGCTGCCTCCACTGATTCAGGACATGGTAGTGTCTCCTATATGGCCTCTGCTGGTAATATCGTCTGTGGATTGGATAATGCCAAAGATGATTGTGATCAGATGCATATCTGCTGCCCTGGACTGGAACACCCCCAGGACCTGTCACATTAATTGCCTTAACACCCTTCTCCCCATTAACAACATTGAATTCAACTGTCTCTCCAGCTCCCACACTGCGGAGGTGCTTCCTGGGGTTGTTTCTCTTAATTGCAGTATAGTGTACAAATACATCTTTCTTGGTGTCATTTCGGTTTATGAATCCATAACCACATTGTACACTGAACCACATGACTTGACCAAAAATTTTTCTTGCACTGGAAGGTAGAACACTGCCTGCACATGGTCTGCTGACCACTTTTATATTGTTCTGCAATATTGGACTGACACTCACATCCTGGGGTTGATCTTCTTCAAAGATGGAACCAATTCTCTCTAGCTCTTCCTGTGGGTTAGTCCTGGGCCTTAGGACTTCTGAGTTAAAATTTTCTTGTTGGTGGCATTTGCGCTCAACATGTCCACTCTGGTTGCAGCGCCTATAGATAGGCCGACCCTGTTTGTCAAAGTTGTCAGTAGCTCGTCGTCCATAATTCAAAGTTGCCTCCCATCTGTCATAATATCTTTCAGATTGATAGGCTTTCTCTTCCCTTCTGTGTCTCTCCTTTAAGCTCTTTATGTCTCTATATATGTCTGTTATTCCCTGGGTAAGGTCTACGATTTGCTCCGTCAAGGCAACTAAATGATCTGCTAATGTGGTCGATTGGACTTGTTGCATTGCCAGATCTGGATTTGCAATTACTTGTTCCTGCTTGGAAGTAGTCTTTAAAGTTTTAATTGCTGTCTCCTTAAAGTCCAGAAAACTGCTAGTAGGAACTTGGAGGCGTAACATTTTAAGCTGAATTTTCATATTGTCGTCATAAACTCCTTCAATAAATTGATTGATGAGTTCTTTGTCTTCCTGAATTATTTCTCCTGGTTCGTAAGCCTTAATGACTTGAAGTGCTTCATGCAAGGCAAGAGCGAACTCCCGTAGTGTTTCACAAGGTTGCTGCTTTCTTGAATAAAAAAGCATCTTTAATTCTGACAGCATTTGGGAGTTGAAGATATTAGCTAATCTGTCAAATAATTCTTCCACAGTCTTTCTTTTGCTGGCGGGCCATGAGTTTACCTCTCGAAGGGCTGAACCTTTCAACTGTCCGATAAATATCTCAACTTTTTGTGTTTCATTAAGTGGATATAAACGGAACATAGCTTGAATTTTTGCTTTCAATTCCTGAAATTCGCTGGTTCCTTCTGTATGGGCATCTTCTCCAGAAAAAGTAGGAAGCCATGGTGCCCCGAAATAGTATGGCATCATAATAGGTGTGGAAGTATGCATAATGGGACTCTCCCTGTTGGTTACCTTCCCTTGACCTATTTGTCGATCACTTTGAGACATTTCTTCCTGGATAGGGGTACAACTTGCTTTGGACTCTGTTATTATCCTGTTCGTGACGCCAGATGTGGTACCCCGCCAAGGTGAAGATAATTAATGGAGTGGGTGTAAGCTGGAGTTACCTCTGTAATGGAGACACCTCCTCACTTCTTCCTTCTGTGGCAACTCTTAGCTAAGACCACACCCTGGCAGAGAGGCAAGGACCCCACCATTACCCCAAGCTCAGTGACCGATAATTGTTATGAACAAAAAGAAAAGTTTATTTAACTCCAGTCCAGGACTGCAATGCTGGGATACCTGTTCTTTTTAAATGTTGTATTTCAGTTAAACAAATATACAAACTACCTCCACAATTCTGCAGTACAATGTATAAATTAATTAACTATACTACTATCTATTGGTTTTGACATCCTTGGCTGCTAACATTTATAACTGCTCCCTTTTACCTTTACTTACTCACTATATTAATAACACTTTATAGCACATGTAAAACAATACTAGCAATACATTTTGTTTAGATCCTTATAAGCTTATATGCTGTCTTGAAAGTCCGGATTACCATTTATCACAATAGTCCTATTAGCTGCAACTAAATAGCTGATGCGGTGGTGCACATACTTTAGTATCATTTACTTTTTGTTATTGTCACAAGCTGATAACTGGCTGTGATTCATAAGTTGCTGCAGTTCCTTATTGAAAGAAAGTCACTGTTGGGATACAGTTGTGTCACTATCCAATTTTAATATTGAGGTAAAAACTTTGCCTGTAAACTACAGCCTTCTCCCACTGCCAGTCGCTGGGTCACTGCACTGTATGGATGGGGCAATTTACCTCAACTCTCACAGAATAGGATGAAGCCTCAGATACATTGAGGGGTGGAGCGGCTACATGTGATCTATTCTCTGGTGACTCCCACCTTAGACTTTGGGTCAGCCTCAGCCCTCCTTTCCTTGGCAGCTCTAGTATCCCTCAGGTCAGTTGCCTGTATCAAAGTCCTGATCTCTGCAGACCTGACAGGAGCGCTGGGGACACAGATGCCTCCGCCTGAGGTTCCTCTCCAAAAAACCGTCCTCAGCACCACCTCACAGCATCGCTCTGGCCGGACTAACTGCCACTAGCTTCCAACTGTCAATTCCTTACCACCTGACACTGATCATGTGACCTGCTCCTGTCCTCTTGACCAGCTGCAGAGGTTGCCGATATGACAGGCACATGCAGTGCAGAAGTGATGCACAGTGTAAGGTATAATATTTCACATAGCAGGGTATTACATACTCCCTCGCTGAAAATATGCGTGTCCTCACGCTATTACTTAAAACATCTTATATTCATATTTCATAAGAACATTAACTATTTCACACATTAAATTCACAGGCTAATGTCTATACTGAACAGGTCTAGTACCTTTTGTCCTCTTTCCCAACTTTCCCAAAACCTACTGCATAATTAATGCTATCTCACTGGAACTTATTTTAGTATACTCATGGTCTGGGAATTTCTACTTTGATGGAACAGATGATGGGATATTTTTGGCTAGACTGCATGATTCCCCCAACCTCAGCCTCTCTGCTATGGGTGGGTCTGAAACTCTGCTTGTATCTCGCTTGTATCCAACTTCACATGCATCTTGCTTGTGGTAGGAATCAATTGTGTAATTATTTTCATCTCCTCGTGGATGCCTCTGAGGTATTGGCTCTTCAAAGGAAGATAATTGATCTGTCCTCTGTAAGTGCTGACACGTCACTCCATGGTACTGTTCCATCTCTGGGTTAACTACCTCTTCCTTGACCGTATTTAATTCCACGTCTGGGATAATCACCAGGTCTTCTACTCTAGATTGCTCGACCTCTGAGCTTAACTCCTCATCTATATTCTTAAATTGATCACTATCAACAAGCACGGGAACACTAGCATACTGTGATAGATGTCTATATGGCTGCCTCCACTGATTCAGGACATGGTAGTGTCTCCTATATGGCCTCTGCTGGTAATATCGTCTGTGGATTGGATAATGCCAAAGATGATTGTGATCAGATGCATATCTGCTGCCCTGGACTGGAACACCCCCAGGACCTGTCACATTAATTGCCTTAACACCCTTCTCCCCATTCACAACATTGAATTCAACTGTCTCTCCAGCTCCCACACTGCGGAGGTGCTTCCTGGGGTTGTTTCTCTTAATTGCAGTATAGTGTACAAATACATCTTTCTTGGTGTCATTTCGGTTTATGAATCCATAACCACATTGTACACTGAACCACATGACTTGACCAAAAATTTTTCTTGCACTGGATGGTAGAACACTGCCTGCACATGGTCTGCTGACCACTTTTATATTGTTCTGCAATATTGGACTGACACTCACATCCTGGGGTTGATCTTCTTCAAAGATGGAACCAATTCTCTCTAGCTCTTCCTGTGGGTTAGTCCTGGGCCTTAGGACTTCTGAGTTAAAATTTTCTTGTTGGTGGAATTTGCGCTCAACATGTCCAGTCTGGTTGCAGCGCCTATAGATAGGCCGACCCTGTTTGTCAAAGTTGTCAGTAGCTCGTCGTCCATAATTCAAAGTTGCCTCCCATCTGTCATAATATCTTTCAGATTGATAGGCTTTCTCTTCCCTTCTGTGTCTCTCCTTTAAGCTCTTTATGTCTCTATATATGTCTGTTATTCCCTGGGTAAGGTCTACGATTTGCTTCGTCAAGGCAACTAAATGATCTGCTAATGTGGTCGATTGGACTTGTTGCATTGCCAGATCTGGATTTGCAATTACTTGTTCCTGCTTGGAAGTAGTCTTTAAAGTTTTAATTGCTGTCTCCTTAAAGTCCAGAAAACTGCTAGTAGGAACTTGGAGGCGTAACATTTTAAGCTGAATTTTCATATTGTCGTCATAAACTCCTTCAATAAATTGATTGATGAGTTCTTTGTCTTCCTGAATTATTTCTCCTGGTTCGTAAGCCTTAATGACTTGAAGTGCTTCATGCAAGGCAAGAGCGAACTCCCGTAGTGTTTCACAAGGTTGCTGCTTTCTTGAATAAAAAAGCATCTTTAATTCTGACAGCATTTGGGAGTTGAAGATATTAGCTAATCTGTCAAATAATTCTTCCACAGTCTTTCTTTTGCTGGCGGGCCATGAGTTTACCTCTCGAAGGGCTGAACCTTTCAACTGTCCGATAAATATCTCAACTTTTTGTGTTTCATTAAGTGGATATAAACGGAACATAGCTTGAATTTTTGCTTTCAATTCCTGAAATTCGCTGGTTCCTTCTGTATGGGCATCTTCTCCAGAAAAAGTAGGAAGCCATGGTGCCCCGAAATAGTATGGCATCATAATAGGTGTGGAAGTATGCATAATGGGACTCTCCCTGTTGGTTACCTTCCCTTGACCTATTTGTCGATCACTTTGAGACATTTCTTCCTGGATAGGGGTACAACTTGCTTTGGACTCTGTTATTATCCTGTTCGTGACGCCAGATGTGGTACCCCGCCAAGGTGAAGATAATTAATGGAGTGGGTGTAAGCTGG
Organism: Taudactylus pleione; assembly: GCA_031769625.1. NCBI lineage: Eukaryota > Metazoa > Chordata > Amphibia > Anura > Myobatrachidae > Taudactylus > Taudactylus pleione. The sequence continues at coordinate 11,562,948 of JAUIMM010000710.1, forward strand.
AGTTACCTCTGTAATGGAGACACCTCCTCACTTCTTCCTTCTGTGGCAACTCTTAGCTAAGACCACACCCTGGCAGAGAGGCAAGGACCCCACCATTACCCCAAGCTCAGTGACCGATAATTGTTATGAACAAAAAGAAAAGTTTATTTAACTCCAGTCCAGGACTGCAATGCTGGGATACCTGTTCTTTTTAAATGTTGTATTTCAGTTAAACAAATATACAAACTACCTCCACAATTCTGCAGTACAATGTATAAATTAATTAACTATACTACTATCTATTGGTTTTGACATCCTTGGCTGCTAACATTTATAACTGCTCCCTTTTACCTTTACTTACTCACTATATTAATAACACTTTATAGCACATGTAAAACAATACTAGCAATACATTTTGTTTAGATCCTTATAAGCTTATATGCTGTCTTGAAAGTCCGGATCACCATTTATCACAATAGTCCTATTAGCTGCAACTAAATAGCTGATGCGGTGGTGCACATAGTTTAGTATCAGTTACTTTTTGTTATTGTCACAAGCTGATAACTGGCTGTGATTCATAAGTTGCTGCAGTTCCTTATTGAAAGAAAGTCACTGTTGGGATACAGTTGTGTCACTATCTAATTTTAATATTGAGGTAAAAACTTTGCCTGTAAACTACAGCCTTCTCCCACTGCCAGTCGCTGGGTCACTGCACTGTATGGATGGGGCAATTTACCTCAACTCTCACAGAATAGGATGAAGCCTCAGATACATTGAGGGGTGGAGCGGCTACATGTGATCTATTCTCTGGTGACTCCCACCTTAGACTTTGGGTCAGCCTCAGCCCTCCTTTCCTTGGCAGCTCTAGTATCCCTCAGGTCAGTTGCCTGTATCAAAGTCCTGATCTCTGCAGACCTGACAGGAGCGCTGGGGACACAGATGCCTCCGCCTGAGGTTCCTCTCCAAAAAACCGTCCTCAGCACCATCTCACAGCATCGCTCTGGCCGGACTAACTGCCACTAGCTTCCAACTGTCACTTCCCTACCACCTGACACTGATCATGTGACCTGCTCTTGTCCTCTTGACCAGCTGCAGAGGTTGCCGATATGACAGGCACATGCAGTGCAGAAGTGATGCACAGTGTAAGGTATAATATTTCACATAGCAGGGTATTACATACTCCCTCGCTGAAAATATGCGTGTCCTCACGCTATTACTTAAAACATCTTATATTCATATTTCATAAGAACATTAACTATTTCACACATTAAATTCACAGGCTAATGTCTATACTGAACAGGTCTAGTACCTTTTGTCCTCTTTCCCAACTTTCCCAAAACCTTCTGCATAATTAATGCTATCTCACTGGAACTTATTTTAGTATACTCATGGTCTGGGAATTTCTACTTTGATGGAACAGATGATGGGATATTTTTGGCTAGACTGCATGATTCCCCCAACCTCAGCCTCTCTGCTATGGGTGGGTCTGAAACTCTGCTTGTATCTCGCTTGTATCCAACTTCACATGCATCTTGCTTGTGGTAGGAATCAATTGTGTAATTATTTTCATCTCCTCGTGGATGCCTCTGAGGTATTGGCTCTTCAAAGGAAGATAATTGATCTGTCCTCTGTAAGTGCTGACACGTCACTCCATGGTACTGTTCCATCTCTGGGTTAACTACCTCTTCCTTGACCGTATTTAATTCCACGTCTGGGATAATCACCAGGTCTTCTACTCTAGATTGCTCGACCTCTGAGCTTAACTCCTCATCTATATTCTTAAATTGATCACTATCAACAAGCACGGGAACACTAGCATACTGTGATAGATGTCTATATGGCTGCCTCCACTGATTCAGGACATGGTAGTGTCTCCTATATGGCCTCTGCTGGTAATATCGTCTGTGGATTGGATAATGCCAAAGATGATTGTGATCAGATGCATATCTGCTGCCCTGGACTGGAACACCCCCAGGACCTGTCACATTAATTGCCTTAACACCCTTCTCCCCATTCACAACATTGAATTCAACTGTCTCTCCAGCTCCCACACTGCGGAGGTGCTTCCTGGGGTTGTTTCTCTTAATTGCAGTATAGTGTACAAATACATCTTTCTTGGTGTCATTTCGGTTTATGAATCCATAACCACATTGTACACTGAACCACATGACTTGACCAAAAAATTTTCTTGCACTGGATGGTAGAACACTGCCTGCACATGGTCTGCTGACCACTTTTATATTGTTCTGCAATATTGGACTGACACTCACATCCTGGGGTTGATCTTCTTCAAAGATGGAACCAATTCTCTCTAGCTCTTCCTGTGGGTTAGTCCTGGGCCTTAGGACTTCTGAGTTAAAATTTTCTTGTTGGTGGCATTTGCGCTCAACATGTCCACTCTGGTTGCAGCGCCTATAGATAGGCCGACCCTGTTTGTCAAAGTTGTCAGTAGCTCGTCGTCCATAATTCAAAGTTGCCTCCCATCTGTCATAATATCTTTCAGATTGATAGGCTTTCTCTTCCCTTCTGTGTCTCTCCTTTAAGCTCTTTATGTCTCTATATATGTCTGTTATTCCCTGGGTAAGGTCTACGATTTGCTCCGTCAAGGCAACTAAATGATCTGCTAATGTGGTCGATTGGACTTGTTGCATTGCCAGATCTGGATTTGCAATTACTTGTTCCTGCTTGGAAGTAGTCTTTAAAGTTTTAATTGCTGTCTCCTTAAAGTCCAGAAAACTGCTAGTAGGAACTTGGAGGCGTAACATTTTAAGCTGAATTTTCATATTGTCGTCATAAACTCCTTCAATAAATTGATTGATGAGTTCTTTGTCTTCCTGAATTATTTCTCCTGGTTCGTAAGCCTTAATGACTTGAAGTGCTTCATGCAAGGCAAGAGCAAACTCCCGTAGTGTTTCACAAGGTTGCTGCTTTCTTGAATAAAAAAGCATCTTTAATTCTGACAGCATTTGGGAGTTGAAGATATTAGCTAATCTGTCAAATAATTCTTCCACAGTCTTTCTTTTGCTGGCGGGCCATGAGTTTACCTCTCGAAGGGCTGAACCTTTCAACTGTCCGATAAATATCTCAACTTTTTGTGTTTCATTAAGTGGATATAAACGGAACATAGCTTGAATTTTTGCTTTCAATTCCTGAAATTCGCTGGTTCCTTCTGTATGGGCATCTTCTCCAGAAAAAGTAGGAAGCCATGGTGCCCCAAAATAGTATGGCATCATAATAGGTGTGGAAGTATGCATAATGGGACTCTCCCTGTTGGTTACCTTCCCTTGACCTATTTGTCGATCACTTTGAGACATTTCTTCCTGGATAGGGGTACAACTTGCTTTGGACTCTGTTATTATCCTGTTCATGACGCCAGATGTGGTACCCCGCCAAGGTGAAGATAATTAATGGAGTGGGTGTAAGCTGGAGTTACCTCTGTAATGGAGACACCTCCTCACTTCTTCCTTCTGTGGCAACTCTTAGCTAAGACCACACCCTGGCAGAGAGGCAAGGACCCCACCATTACCCCAAGCTCAGTGACCAATAATTGTTATGAACAAAAAGAAAAGTTTATTTAACTCCAGTCCAGGACTGCAATGCTGGGATACCTGTTCTTTTTAAATGTTGTATTTCAGTTAAACAAATATACAAACTACCTCCACAATTCTGCAGTACAATGTATAAATTAATTAACTATACTACTATCTATTGGTTTTGACATCCTTGGCTGCTAACATTTATAACTGCTCCCTTTTACCTTTACTTACTCACTATATTAATAACACTTTATAGCACATGTAAAACAATACTAGCAATACATTTTGTTTAGATCCTTATAAGCTTATATGCTGTCTTGAAAGTCCGGATCACCATTTATCACAATAGTCCTATTAGCTGCAACTAAATAGCTGATGCGGTGGTGCACATACTTTAGTATCATTTACTTTTTGTTATTGTCACAAGCTGATAACTGGCTGTGATTCATAAGTTGCTGCAGTTCCTTATTGAAAGAAAGTCACTGTCGGGATACAGTTGTGTCACTATTCAATTTTAATATTGAGGTGAAAACTTTGCCTGTAAACTACAGCCTTCTCCCACTGCCAGTCGCTGGGTCACTGCACTGTATGGATGGGGCAATTTACCTCAACTCTCACAGAATAGGATGAAGCCTCAGATACATTGAGGGGTAGAACGGCTACATGTGATCTATTCTCTGGCGACTCCCACCTTAGACTTTGGGTCAGCCTCAGCCCTCCTTTCCTTGGCAGCTCTAGTATCCCTCAGGTCAGTTGCCTATATCAAAGTCCTGATCTCTGCAGACCTGACAGGAGCGCTGGGGACACAGATGCCTCCGCCTGAGGTTCCTCTCCAAAAAACCATCCTCAGCACCACCTCACAGCATCGCTCTGGCCGGACTAACTGCCACTAGCTTCCAACTGTCACTTCCCTACCACCTGACCCTGATCATGTGACCTGCTCCTGTCCTCTTGACCAGCTGCAGAGGTTGCTGATATGACAGGCACATGCAGTGCAGAAGTCATGCACAGTGTAAGGTATAATATTTCACATAGCAGGGTATTACATAATCCATCGCTGAAAATATGCGTGTCCTCACGCTATTACTTAAAACATCTTATATTCATATTTCATAAGAACATTAACTATTTCACACATTAAATTCACAGGCTAATGTCTATACTGAACAGGTCTAGTACCTTTTGTCCTCTTTCCCAACTTTCCCAAAACCTACTGCATTATTAATGCTATCTCACTGGAACTTATTTTAGTATACTCATGGTCTGGGAATTTCTACTTTGATGGAACAGATGATGGGATATTTTTGGCTAGACTGCATGATTCCCCCAACCTCAGCCTCTCTGCTATGGGTGGGTCTGAAACTCTGCTTGTATCTCGCTTGTATCCAACTTCACATGCATCTTGCTTGTGGTAGGAATCCATTGTGTAATTGTTTTCATCTCCTCGTGGATGCCTCTGAGGTATTGGCTCTTCAAAGGAAGATAATTGATCTGTCCTCTGTAAGTGCTGACACGTCACTCCATGGTACTGTTCCATCTCTGGGTTAACTACCTCTTCCTTGACCGTATTTAATTCCACGTCTGGGATAATCACCAGGTCTTCTACTCTAGATTGCTCGACCTCTGAGCTTAACTCCTCATCTATATTCTTAAATTGATCACTATCAACAAGCACGGGAACACTAGCATACTGTGATAGATGTCTATATGGCTGCCTCCACTGATTCAGGACATGGTAGTGTCTCCTATATGGCCTCTGGTGGTAATATCGTCTGTGGATTGGATAATGCCAAAGATGATTGTGATCAGATGCATATCTGCTGCCCTGGACTGGAACACCCCCAGGACCTGTCACATTAATTGCCTTAACACCCTTCTCCCCATTCACAACATTGAATTCAACTGTCTCTCCAGCTCCCACACTGCGGAGGTGCTTCCTGGGGTTGTTTCTCTTAATTGCAGTATAGTGTACAAATACATCTTTCTTGGTGTCATTTTGGTTTATGAATCCATAACCACATTGTACACTGAACCACATGACTTGACCAAAAATTTTTCTTGCACTGGATGGTAGAACACTGCCTGCACATGGTCTGCTGACCACTTTTATATTGTTCTGCAATATTGGACTGACACTCACATCCTGGGGTTGATCTTCTTCAAAGATGGAACCAATTCTCTCTAGCTCTTCCTGTGGGTTAGTCCTGGGCCTTAGGACTTCTGAGTTAAAATTTTCTTGTTGGTGGCATTTGCGCTCAACATGTCCACTCTGGTTGCAGCGCCTATAGATAGGCCGACCCTGTTTGTCAAAGTTGTCAGTAGCTCGTCGTCCATAATTCAAAGTTGCCTCCCATCTGTCATAATATCTTTCAGATTGATAGGCTTTCTCTTCCCTTCTGTGTCTCTCCTTTAAGCTCTTTATGTCTCTATATATGTCTGTTATTCCCTGGGTAAGGTCTACGATTTGCTCCGTCAAGGCAACTAAATAATCTGCTAATGTGGTCGATTGGACTTGTTGCATTGCCAGATCTGGATTTGCAATTACTTGTTCCTGCTTGGAAGTAGTCTTTAAAGTTTTAATTGCTGTCTCCTTAAAGTCCAGAAAACTGCTAGTAGGAACTTGGAGGCGTAACATTTTAAGCTGAATTTTCATATTGTCGTCATAAACTCCTTCAATAAATTGATTGATGAGTTCTTTGTCTTCCTGAATTATTTCTCCTGGTTCGTAAGCCTTAATGACTTGAAGTGCTTCATGCAAGGCAAGAGCGAACTCCTGTAGTGTTTCACAAGGTTGCTGCTTTCTTGAATAAAAAAGCATCTTTAATTCTGACAGCATTTGGGAGTTGAAGATATTAGCTAATCTGTCAAATAATTCTTCCACAGTCTTTCTTTTGCTGGCGGGCCATGAGTTTACCTCTCGAAGGGCTGAACCTTTCAACTGTCCGATAAATATCTCAACTTTTTGTGTTTCATTAAGTGGATATAAACGGAACATAGCTTGAATTTTTGCTTTCAATTCCTGAAATTCGCTGGTTCCTTCTGTATGGGCATCTTCTCCAGAAAAAGTAGGAAGCCATGGTGCCCCAAAATAGTATGGCATCATAATAGGTGTGGAAGTATGCATAATGGGACTCTCCCTGTTGGTTACCTTCCCTTGACCTATTTGTCGATCACTTTGAGACATTTCTTCCTGGATAGGGGTACAACTTGCTTTGGACTCTGTTATTATCCTGTTCATGACGCCAGATGTGGTACCCCGCCAAGGTGAAGATAATTAATGGAGTGGGTGTAAGCTGGAGTTACCTCTGTAATGGAGACACCTCCTCACTTCTTCCTTCTGTGGCAACTCTTAGCTAAGACCACACCCTGGCAGAGAGGCAAGGACCCCACCATTACCCCAAGCTCAGTGACCGATAATTGTTATGAACAAAAAGAAAAGTTTATTTAACTCCAGTCCAGGACTGCAATGCTGGGATACCTGTTCTTTTTAAATGTTGTATTTCAGTTAAACAAATATACAAACTACCTCCACAATTCTGCAGTACAATGTATAAATTAATTAACTATACTACTATCTATTGGATTTGACATCCTTGGCTGCTAACATTTATAACTGCTCCCTTTTACCTTTACTTACTCACTATATTAATAACACTTTATAGCACATGTAAAACAATACTAGCAATACATTTTGTTTAGATCCTTATAAGCTTATATGCTGTCTTGAAAGTCCGGATCACCATTTATCACAATAGTCCTATTAGCTGCAACTAAATAGCTGATGCGGTGGTGCACATACTTTAGTATCATTTACTTTTTGTTATTGTCACAAGCTGATAACTGGCTGTGATTCATAAGTTGCTGCAGTTCCTTATTGAAAGAAAGTCACTGTCGGGATACAGTTGTGTCACTATTCAATTTTAATATTGAGGTGAAAACTTTGCCTGTAAACTACAGCCTTCTCCCACTGCCAGTCGCTGGGTCACTGCACTGTATGGATGGGGCAATTTACCTCAACTCTCACAGAATAGGATGAAGCCTCAGATACATTGAGAGGTGGAGCGGCTACATGTGATCTATTCTCTGGCGACTCCCACCTTAGACTTTGGGTCAGCCTCAGCCCTCCTTTCCTTGGCAGCTCTAGTATCCCTCAGGTCAGTTGCCTGTATCAAAGTCCTGATCTCTGCAGACCTGATAGGAGCGCTGGGGACACAGATGCCTCTGCCTGAGGTTCCTCTCCAAAAAACCGTCCTCAGCACCACCTCACAGCATCGCTCTGGCCGGACTAACTGCCACTAGCTTCCAACTGTCACTTCCCTACCACCTGACCCTGATCATGTGACCTGCTCCTGTCCTCTTGACCAGCTGCAGAGGTTGCCGATATGACAGGCACATGCAGTGCAGAAGTGATGCACAGTGTAAGGTATAATATTTCACATAGCAGGGTATTACATACTCCCTCACTGAAAATATGCGTGTCCTCACGCTATTACTTAAAACATCTTATATTCATATTTCATAAGAACATTAACTGTTTCACACATTAAATTCACAGGCTAATGTCTATACTGAACAGGTCTAGTACCTTTTGTCCTCTTTCCCAACTTTCCCAAAACCTACTGCATAATTAATGCTATCTCACTGGAACTTATTTTAGTATACTCATGGTCTGGGAATTTCCACTTTGATGGAACAGATGATGGGATATTTTTGGCTAGACTGCATGATTCCCCCAACCTCAGCCTCTCTGCTATGGGTGGATCTGAAACTCTGCTTGTATCTCGCTTGTATCCAACTTCACATGCATCTTGCTTGTGGTAGGAATCCATTGTGTAATTGTTTTCATCTCCTCGTGGATGCCTCTGAGGTATTGGCTCTTCAAAGGAAGATAATTGATCTGTCCTCTGTAAGTGCTGACACGTCACTCCATGGTACTGTTCCATCTCTGGGTTAACTACCTCTTCCTTGACCGTATTTAATTCCACATCTGGGATAATCACAAGGTCTTCTACTCTAGATTGCTCGACCTCTGAGCTTAACTCCTCATCTATATTCTCACTATCAACAAGCACGGGAACACTAGCATACTGTGATAGATGTCTATATGGCTGCCTCCACTGATTCAGGACATGGTAGTGTCTCCTATATGGCCTCTGCTGGTAATATCATCTGTGGATTGGATAATGCCAATGATGATTGTGATCAGATGCATATCTGCTGCCCTGGACTGGAACACCCCCAGGACCTGTCACATTAATGGCCTTGACACCCTTCTCCCCATTCACAACATTGAATTCAACTGTCTCTCCAGCTCCCACACTGCGGAGGTGCTTCCTGGGGTTGTTTCTCTTAATTGCAGTATAGTGTACAAATACATCTTTCTTGGTGTCATTTCGGTTTATGAATCCATAACCACATTGTACACTGAACCACATGACTTGACCAAAAAATTTTCTTGCACTGGATGGTAGAACACTGCCTGCACATGGTCTGCTGACCACTTTTATATTGTTCTACAATATTGGACTGACACTCACATCCTGGGGTTGATCTTCTTCAAAGATGGAACCAATTCTCTCTAGCTCTTCCTGTGGGTTAGTCCTGGGCCTTAGGACTTCTGAGTTAAAATTTTCATGTTGGTGGCATTTGCGCTCAACATGTCCACTCTGGTTGCAGCGCCTATAGATAGGCCGACCCTGTTTGTCAAAGTTGTCAGTAGCTCGTCGTCCATAATTCAAAGTTGCCTCCCATCTGTCATAATATCTTTTAGATTGATAGGCTTTCTCTTCCCTTCTGTGTCTCTCCTTTAAGCTCTTTATGTCTCTATATATGTCTGTTATTCCCTGGGTAAGGTCTACGATTTGCTCCGTCAAGGCAACTAAATGATCTGCTAATGTGGTCGATTGGACTTGTTGCATTGCCAGATCTGGATTTGCAATTGCTTGTTCCTGCTTGGAAGTAGTCTTTAAAGTTTTAATTGCTGTCTCCTTAAAGTCCAGAAAACTGCTAGTAGGAACTTGGAGGCGTAACATTTTAAGCTGAATTTTCATATTGTCATCATAAACTCCTTCAATAAATTGATTGATGAGTTCTTTGTCTTCCTGAATTATTTCTCCTGGTTCGTAAGCCTTAATGACTTGAAGTGCTTCATGCAAGGCAAGAGCAAACTCCCGTAGTGTTTCACAAGGTTGCTGCTTTCTTGAATAAAAAAGCATCTTTAATTCTGACAGCATTTGGGAGTTGAAGATATTAGCTAATCTGTCAAATAATTCTTCCACAGTCTTTCTTTTGCTGGCGGGCCATGAGTTTACCTCTCGAAGGGCTGAACCTTTCAACTGTCCGATAAATATCTCAACTTTTTGTGTTTCATTAAGTGGATATAAATGGAACATAGCTTGAATTTTTGCTTTCAATTCCTGAAATTCGCTGGTTCCTTCTGTATGGGCATCTTCTCCAGAAAAAGTAGGAAGCCATGGTGCCCCGAAATAGTATGGCATCATAATAGGTGTGGAAGTATGCATAATGGGACTCTCCCTGTTGGTTACCTTCCCTTGACCTATTTGTCGATCACTTTGAGACATTTCTTCCTGGATAGGGGTACAACTTGCTTTGGACTCTGTTATTATCCTGTTCGTGACGCCAGATGTGGTACCCCGCCAAGGTGAAGATAATTAATGGAGTGGGTGTAAGCTGGAGTTACCTCTGTAATGGAGACACCTCCTCACTTCTTCCTTCTGTGGCAACTCTTAGCTAAGACCACACCCTGGCAGAGAGGCAAGGACCCCACCATTACCCCAAGCTCAGTGACCGATAATTGTTATGAACAAAAAGAAAAGTTTATTTAACTCCAGTCCAGGACTGCAATGCTGGGATACCTGTTCTTTTTAAATGTTGTATTTCAGTTAAACAAGTATACAAACTACCTCCACAATTCTGCAGTACAATGTATAAATTAATTAACTATACTACTATCTATTGGTTTTGATATCCTTGGCTGCTAACATTTATAACTGCTCCCTTTTACCTTTACTTACTCACTATATTAATAACACTTTATAGCACATGTAAAACAATACTAGCAATACATTTTGTTTAGATCCTTATAAGCTTATATGCTGTCTTGAAAGTCCGGATCACCATTTATCACAATAGTCCTATTAGCTGCAACTAAATAGCTGATGCGGTGGTGCACATACTTTAGTATCATTTACTTTTTGTTATTGTCACAAGCTGATAACTGGCTGTGATTCATAAGTTGCTGCAGTTCCTTATTGAAAGAAAGTCACTGTCGGGATACAGTTGTGTCACTATTCAATTTTAATATTGAGGTGAAAACTTTGCCTGTAAACTACAGCCTTCTCCCACTGCCAGTCGCTGGGTCACTGCACTGTATGGATGGGGCAATTTACCTCAACTCTCACAGAATAGGATGAAGCCTCAGATACATTGAGGGGTGGAGCGGCTACATGTGATCTATTCTCTGGCGACTCCCACCTTAGACTTTGGGTCAGCCTCAGCCCTCCTTTCCTTGGCAGCTCTAGTATCCCTCAGGTCAGTTGCCTGTATCAAAGTCCTGATCTCTGCAGACCTGACAGGAGCGCTGGGGACACAGATGCCTCCGCCTGATGTTCCTCTCCAAAAAACCGTCCTCAGCACCACCTCACAGCATCGCTCTGGCCGGACTAACTGCCACTAGCTTCCAACTGTCACTTCCCTACCACCTGACCCTGATCATGTGACCTGCTCCTGTCCTCTTGACCAGCTGCAGAGGTTGCCGATATGACAGGCACATGCAGTGCAGAAGTGATGCACAGTGTAAGGTATAATATTTCACATAGCAGGGTATTACATACTCCCTCGCTGAAAATATGCGTGTCCTCACGCTATTACTTAAAACATCTTATATTCATATTTCATAAGAACATTAACTATTTCACACATTAAATTCACAGGCTAATGTCTATACTCAACAGGTCTAGTACCTTTTGTCCTCTTTCCCAACTTTCCCAAAACCTACTGCATAATTAATGCTATCTCACTGGAACTTATTTTAGTATACTCATGGTCTGGGAATTTCTACTTTGATGGAACAGATGATGGGATATTTTTGGCTAGACTGCATGATTCCCCCAACCTCAGCCTCTCTGCTATGGGTGGGTCTGAAACTCTGCTTGTATCTCGCTTGTATCCAACTTCACATGCATCTTGCTTGTGGTAGGAATCCATTGTGTAATTGTTTTCATCTCCTCGTGGATGCCTCTGAGGTATTGGCTCTTCAAAGGAAGATAATTGATCTGTCCTCTGTAAGTGCTGACACGTCACTCCATGGTACTGTTCCATCTCTGGGTTAACTACCTCTTCCTTGACCGTATTTAATTCCACGTCTGGGATAATCACCAGGTCTTCTACTCTAGATTGCTCGACCTCTGAGCTTAACTCCTCATCTATATTCTTAAATTGATCACTATCAACAAGCACGGGAACACTAGCATACTGTGATAGATGTCTATATGGCTGCCTCCACTGGTTCAGGACATGGTAGTGTCTCCTATATGGCCTCTGGTGGTAATATCGTCTGTGGATTGGATAATGCCAATGATGATTGTGATCAGATGCATATCTGCTGCCCTGGACTGGAACACCCCCAGGACCTGTCACATTAATGGCCTTGACACCCTTCTCTCCATTCACAACATTGAATTCAACTGTCTCTCCAGCTCCCACACTGCGGAGGTGCTTCCTGGGGTTGTTTCTCTTGATTGCAGTATAGTGTACAAATACATCTTTCTTGGTGTCATTTCGGTTTATGAATCCATAACCACATTGTACACTGAACCACATGACTTGACCAAAAATTTTTCTTGCACTGGATGGTAGAACACTGCCTGCACATGGTCTGCTGACCACTTTTATATTGTTCTGCAATATTGGACTGACACTCACATCCTGGGGTTGATCTTCTTCAAAGATGGAACCAATTCTCTCTAGCTCTTCCTGTGGGTTAGTCTTGGGCCTTAGGACTTCTGAGTTAAAATTTTCTTGTTGGTGGCATTTGCGCTCAACATGTCTACTCTGGTTTCAGCGCCTATAGATAGGCCGACCCTGTTTGTCAAAGTTGTCAGTAGCTCGTCATCCATAATTCAAAGTTGCCTCCCATCTGTCATAATATCTTTTAGATTGATAGGCTTTCTCTTCCCTTCTGTGTCTCTCCTTTAAGCTCTTTATGTCTCTATATATGTCTGTTATTCCCTGGGTAAGGTCTACGATTTGCTCGTCAAGGCAACTAAATGATCTGCTAATGTGGTCGATTGGACTTGTTGCATTGCCAGATCTGGATTTGCAATTACTTGTTCCTGCTTGGAAGTAGTCTTTAAAGTTTTAATTGCTGTCTCCTTAAAGTCCAGAAAACTGCTAGTAGGAACTTGGAGGCGTAACATTTTAAGCTGAATTTTCATATTGTCGTCATAAACTCCTTCAATAAATTGATTGATGAGTTCTTTGTCTTCCTGAATTATTTCTCCTGGTTCGTAAGCCTTAATGACTTGAAGTGCTTCATGCAAGGCAAGAGCGAACTCCCGTAGTGTTTCACAAGGTTGCTGCTTTCTTGAATAAAAAAGCATCTTTAATTCTGACAGCATTTGGGAGTTGAAGATATTAGCTAATCTGTCAAATAATTCTTCCACAGTCTTTCTTTTGCTGGCGGGCCATGAGTTTACCTCTCGAAGGGCTGAACCTTTCAACTGTCCGATAAATATCTCAACTTTTTGTGTTTCATTAAGTGGATATAAACGGAACATAGCTTGAATTTTTGCTTTCAATTCCTGAAATTCGCTGGTTCCTTCTGTATGGGCATCTTCTCCAGAAAAAGTAGGAAGCCATGGTGCCCCGAAATAGTATGGCATCATAATAGGTGTGGAAGTATGCATAATGGGACTCTCCCTGTTGGTTACCTTCCCTTGACCTATTTGTCGATCACTTTGAGACATTTCTTCCTGGATAGGGGTACAACTTGCTTTGGACTCTGTTATTATCCTGTTCGTGACGCCAGATGTGGTACCCCGCCAAGGTGAAGATAATTAATGGAGTGGGTGTAAGCTGGAGTTACCTCTGTAATGGAGACACCTCCTCACTTCTTCCTTCTGTGGCAACTCTTAGCTAAGACCACACCCTGGCAGAGAGGCAAGGACCCCACCATTACCCCAAGCTCAGTGACCGATAATTGTTATGAACAAAAAGAAAAGTTTATTTAACTCCAGTCCAGGACTGCAATGCTGGGATACCTGTTCTTTTTAAATGTTGTATTTCAGTTAAACAAATATACAAACTACCTCCACAATTCTGCAGTACAATGTATAAATTAATTAACTATACTACTATCTATTGGTTTTGACATCCTTGGCTGCTAACATTTATAACTGCTCCCTTTTACCTTTACTTACTCACTATATTAATAACACTTTATAGCACATGTAAAACAATACTAGCAATACATTTTGTTTAGATCCTTATAAGCTTATATGCTGTCTTGAAAGTCCGGATCACCATTTATCACAATAGTCCTATTAGCTGCAACTAAATAGCTGATGCGGTGGTGCACATACTTTAGTATCATTTACTTTTTGTTATTGTCACAAGCTGATAACTGGCTGTGATTCATAAGTTGCTGCAGTTCCTTATTGAAAGAAAGTCACTGTCGGGATACAGTTGTGTCACTATTCAATTTTAATATTGAGGTGAAAACTTTGCCTGTAAACTACAGCCTTCTCCCACTGCCAGTCGCTGGGTCACTGCACTGTATGGATGGGGCAATTTACCTCAACTCTCACAGAATAGGATGAAGCCTCAGATACATTGAGGGGTAGAACGGCTACATGTGATCTATTCTCTGGCGACTCCCACCTTAGACTTTGGGTCAGCCTCAGCCCTCCTTTCCTTGGCAGCTCTAGTATCCCTCAGGTCAGTTGCCTGTATCAAAGTCCTGATCTCTGCAGACCTGACAGGAGCACTGGGGACACAGATGCCTCCGCCTGAGGTTCCTCTCCAAAAAACCGTCCTCAGCACCACCTCACAGCATCGCTCTGGCCGGACTAACTGCCACTAGCTTCCAACTGTCACTTCCCTACCACCTGACCCTGATCATGTGACCTGCTCCTGTCCTCTTGACCAGCTGCAGAGGTTGCTGATATGACAGGCACATGCAGTGCAGAAGTCATGCACAGTGTAAGGTATAATATTTCACATAGCAGGGTATTACATAATCCCTCGCTGAAAATATGCGTGTCCTCACGCTATTACTTAAAACATCTTATATTCATATTTCATAAGAACATTAACTATTTCACACATTAAATTCACAGGCTAATGTCTATACTGAACAGGTCTAGTACCTTTTGTCCTCTTTCACAACTTTCCCAAAACCTACTGCATTATTAATGCTATCTCACTGGAACTTATTTTAGTATACTCATGGTCTGGGAATTTCTACTTTGATGGAACAGATGATGGGATATTTTTGGCTAGACTGCATGATTCCCCCAACCTCAGCCTCTCTGCTATGGGTGGGTCTGAAACTCTGCTTGTATCTCGCTTGTATCCAACTTCACATGCATCTTGCTTGTGGTAGGAATCCATTGTGTAATTGTTTTCATCTCCTCGTGGATGCCTCTGAGGTATTGGCTCTTCAAAGGAAGATAATTGATCTGTCCTCTGTAAGTGCTGACACGTCACTCCATGGTACTGTTCCATCTCTGGGTTAACTACCTCTTCCTTGACCGTATTTAATTCCACGTCTGGGATAATCACCAGGTCTTCTACTCTAGATTGCTCGACCTCTGAGCTTAACTCCTCATCTATATTCTTAAATTGATCACTATCAACAAGCACGGGAACACTAGCATACTGTGATAGATGTCTATATGGCTGCCTCCACTGATTCAGGACATGGTAGTGTCTCCTATATGGCCTCTGCTGGTAATATCATCTGTGGATTGGATAATGCCAATGATGATTGTGATCAGATGCATATCTGCTGCCCTGGACTGGAACACCCCCAGGACCTGTCACATTAATGGCCTTGACACCCTTCTCCCCATTCACAACATTGAATTCAACTGTCTCTCCAGCTCCCACACTGCGGAGGTGCTTCCTGGGGTTGTTTCTCTTAATTGCAGTATAGTGTACAAATACATCTTTCTTGGTGTCATTTCGGTTTATGAATCCATAACCACATTGTACACTGAACCACATGACTTGACCAAAAAATTTTCTTGCACTGGATGGTAGAACACTGCCTGCACATGGTCTGCTGACCACTTTTATATTGTTCTACAATATTGGACTGACACTCACATCCTGGGGTTGATCTTCTTCAAAGATGGAACCAATTCTCTCTAGCTCTTCCTGTTGGTTAGTCCTGGGCCTTAGGACTTCTGAGTTAAAATTTTCATGTTGGTGGCATTTGCGCTCAACATGTCCACTCTGGTTGCAGCGCCTATAGATAGGCCGACCCTGTTTGTCAAAGTTGTCAGTAGCTCGTCGTCCATAATTCAAAGTTGCCTCCCATCTGTCATAATATCTTTTAGATTGATAGGCTTTCTCTTCCCTTCTGTGTCTCTCCTTTAAGCTCTTTATGTCTCTATATATGTCTGTTATTCCCTGGGTAAGGTCTACGATTTGCTCCGTCAAGGCAACTAAATGATCTGCTAATGTGGTCGATTGGACTTGTTGCATTGCCAGATCTGGATTTGCAATTACTTGTTCCTGCTTGGAAGTAGTCTTTAAAGTTTTAATTGCTGTCTCCTTAAAGTCCAGAAAACTGCTAGTAGGAACTTGGAGGCGTAACATTTTAAGCTGAATTTTCATATTGTCGTCATAAACTCCTTCAATAAATTGATTGATGAGTTCTTTGTCTTCCTGAATTATTTCTCCTGGCTCGTAAGCCTTAATGACTTGAAGTGCTTCATGCAAGGCAAGAGCAAACTCCCGTAGTGTTTCACAAGGTTGCTGCTTTCTTGAATAAAAAAGCATCTTTAATTCTGACAGCATTTGGGAGTTGAAGATATTAGCTAATCTGTCAAATAATTCTTCCACAGTCTTTCTTTTGCTGGCGGGCCATGAGTTTACCTCTCGAAGGGCTGAACCTTTCAACTGTCCGATAAATATCTCAACTTTTTGTGTTTCATTAAGTGGATATAAACGGAACATAGCTTGAATTTTTGCTTTCAATTCCTGAAATTCGCTGGTTCCTTCTGTATGGGCATCTTCTCCAGAAAAAGTAGGAAGCCATGGTGCCCCGAAATAGTATGGCATCATAATAGGTGTGGAAGTATGCATAATGGGACTCTCCCTGTTGGTTACCTTCCCTTGACCTATTTGTCGATCACTTTGAGACATTTCTTCCTGGATAGGGGTACAACTTGCTTTGGACTCTGTTATTATCCTGTTCGTGACGCCAGATGTGGTACCCCGCCAAGGTGAAGATAATTAATGGAGTGGGTGTAAGCTGGAGTTACCTCTGTAATGGAGACACCTCCTCACTTCTTCCTTCTGTGGCAACTCTTAGCTAAGACCACACCCTGGCAGAGAGGCAAGGACCCCACCATTACCCCAAGCTCAGTGACCGATAATTGTTATGAACAAAAAGAAAAGTTTATTTAACTCCAGTCCAGGACTGCAATGCTGGGATACCTGTTCTTTTTAAATGTTGTATTTCAGTTAAACAAGTATACAAACTACCTCCACAATTCTGCAGTACAATGTATAAATTAATTAACTATACTACTATCTATTGGTTTTGATATCCTTGGCTGCTAACATTTATAACTGCTCCCTTTTACCTTTACTTACTCACTATATTAATAACACTTTATAGCACATGTAAAACAATACTAGCAATACATTTTGTTTAGATCCTTATAAGCTTATATGCTGTCTTGAAAGTCCGGATCACCATTTATCACAATAGTCCTATTAGCTGCAACTAAATAGCTGATGCGGTGGTGCACATACTTTAGTATCATTTACTTTTTGTTATTGTCACAAGCTGATAACTGGCTGTGATTCATAAGTTGCTGCAGTTCCTTATTGAAAGAAAGTCACTGTCGGGATACAGTTGTGTCACTATTCAATTTTAATATTGAGGTGAAAACTTTGCCTGTAAACTACAGCCTTCTCCCACTGCCAGTCGCTGGGTCACTGCACTGTATGGATGGGGCAATTTACCTCAACTCTCACAGAATAGGATGAAGCCTCAGATACATTGAGAGGTGGAGCGGCTACATGTGATCTATTCTCTGGCGACTCCCACCTTAGACTTTGGGTCAGCCTCAGCCCTCCTTTCCTTGGCAGCTCTAGTATCCCTCAGGTCAGTTGCCTGTATCAAAGTCCTGATCTCTGCAGACCTGACAGGAGCGCTGGGGACACAGATGCCTCCGCCTGATGTTCCTCTCCAAAAAACCGTCCTCAGCACCACCTCACAGCATCGCTCTGGCCGGACTAACTGCCACTAGCTTCCAACTGTCACTTCCCTACCACCTGACCCTGATCATGTGACCTGCTCCTGTCCTCTTGACCAGCTGCAGAGGTTGCCGATATGACAGGCACATGCAGTGCAGAAGTGATGCACAGTGTAAGGTATAATATTTCACATAGCAGGGTATTACATACTCCCTCGCTGAAAATATGCGTGTCCTCACGCTATTACTTAAAACATCTTATATTCATATTTCATAAGAACATTAACTATTTCACACATTAAATTCACAGGCTAATGTCTATACTGAACAGGTCTAGTACCTTTTGTCCTCTTTCCCAACTTTCCCAAAACCTACTGCATAATTAATGCTATCTCACTGGAACTTATTTTAGTATACTCATGGTCTGGGAATTTCTACTTTGATGGAACAGATGATGGGATATTTTTGGCTAGACTGCATGATTCCCCCAACCTCAGCCTCTCTGCTATGGGTGGGTCTGAAACTCTGCTTGTATCTCGCTTGTATCCAACTTCACATGCATCTTGCTTGTGGTAGGAATCCATTGTGTAATTGTTTTCATCTCCTCGTGGATGCCTCTGAGGTATTGGCTCTTCAAAGGAAGATAATTGATCTGTCCTCTGTAAGTGCTGACACGTCACTCCATGGTACTGTTCCATCTCTGGGTTAACTACCTCTTCCTTGACCGTATTTAATTCCACGTCTGGGATAATCACCAGGTCTTCTACTCTAGATTGCTCGACCTCTGAGCTTAACTCCTCATCTATATTCTTAAATTGATCACTATCAACAAGCACGGGAACACTAGCATACTGTGATAGATGTCTATATGGCTGCCTCCACTGATTTAGGACATGGTAGTGTCTCCTATATGGCCTCTGGTGGTAATATCGTCTGTGGATTGGATAATGCCAATGATGATTGTGATCAGATGCATATCTGCTGCCCTGGACTGGAACACCCCCAGGACCTGTCACATTAATGGCCTTGACACCCTTCTCTCCATTCACAACATTGAATTCAACTGTCTCTCCAGCTCCCACACTGCGGAGGTGCTTCCTGGGGTTGTTTCTCTTGATTGCAGTATAGTGTACAAATACATCTTTCTTGGTGTCATTTCGGTTTATGAATCCATAACCACATTGTACACTGAACCACATGACTTGACCAAAAATTTTTCTTGCACTGGATGGTAGAACACTGCCTGCACATGGTCTGCTGACCACTTTTATATTGTTCTGCAATATTGGACTGACACTCACATCCTGGGGTTGATCTTCTTCAAAGATGGAACCAATTCTCTCTAGCTCTTCCTGTGGGTTAGTCTTGGGCCTTAGGACTTCTGAGTTAAAATTTTCTTGTTGGTGGCATTTGCGCTCAACATGTCTACTCTGGTTTCAGCGCCTATAGATAGGCCGACCCTGTTTGTCAAAGTTGTCAGTAGCTCGTCATCCATAATTCAAAGTTGCCTCCCATCTGTCATAATATCTTTTAGATTGATAGGCTTTCTCTTCCCTTCTGTGTCTCTCCTTTAAGCTCTTTATGTCTCTATATATGTCTGTTTTTCCCTGGGTAAGGTCTACGATTTGCTCGTCAAGGCAACTAAATGATCTGCTAATGTGGTCGATTGGACTTGTTGCATTGCCAGATCTGGATTTGCAATTACTTGTTCCTGCTTGGAAGTAGTCTTTAAAGTTTTAATTGCTGTCTCCTTAAAGTCCAGAAAACTGCTAGTAAGAACTTGGAGGCGTAACATTTTAAGCTGAATTTTCATATTGTCGTCATAAACTCCTTCAATAAATTGATTGATGAGTTCTTTGTCTTCCTGAATTATTTCTCCTGGTTCGTAAGCTTTAATGACTTGAAGTGCTTCATGCAAGGCAAGAGCGAACTCCCGTAGTGTTTCACAAGGTTGCTGCTTTCTTGAATAAAAAAGCATCTTTAATTCTGACAGCATTTGGGAGTTGAAGATATTAGCTAATCTGTCAAATAATTCTTCCACAGTCTTTCTTTTGCTGGCGGGCCATGAGTTTACCTCTCGAAGGGCTGAACCTTTCAACTGTCCGATAAATATCTCAACTTTTTGTGTTTCATTAAGTGGATATAAACGGAACATAGCTTGAATTTTTGCTTTCAATTCCTGAAATTCGCTGGTTCCTTCTGTATGGGCATCTTCTCCAGAAAAAGTAGGAAGCCATGGTGCCCCGAAATAGTATGGCATCATAATAGGTGTGGAAGTATGCATAATGGGACTCTCCCTGTTGGTTACCTTCCCTTGACCTATTTGTCGATCACTTTGAGACATTTCTTCCTGGATAGGGGTACAACTTGCTTTGGACTCTGTTATTATCCTGTTCGTGACGCCAGATGTGGTACCCCGCCAAGGTGAAGATAATTAATGGAGTGGGTGTAAGCTGGAGTTACCTCTGTAATGGAGACACCTCCTCACTTCTTCCTTCTGTGGCAACTCTTAGCTAAGACCACACCCTGGCAGAGAGGCAAGGACCCCACCATTACCCCAAGCTCAGTGACCGATAATTGTTATGAACAAAAAGAAAAGTTTATTTAACTCCAGTCCAGGACTGCAATGCTGGGATACCTGTTCTTTTTAAATGTTGTATTTCAGTTAAACAAATATACAAACTACCTCCACAATTCTGCAGTACAATGTATAAATTAATTAACTATACTACTATCTATTGGTTTTGATATCCTTGGCTGCTAACATTTATAACTGCTCCCTTTTACCTTTACTTACTCACTATATTAATAACACTTTATAGCACATGTAAAACAATACTAGCAATACATTTTGTTTAGATCCTTATAAGCTTATATGCTGTCTTGAAAGTCCGGATCACCATTTATCACAATAGTCCTATTAGCTGCAACTAAATAGCTGATGCGGTGGTGCACATACTTTAGTATCATTTACTTTTTGTTATTGTCACAAGCTGATAACTGGCTGTGATTCATAAGTTGCTGCAGTTCCTTATTGAAAGAAAGTCACTGTCGGGATACAGTTGTGTCACTATTCAATTTTAATATTGAGGTGAAAACTTTGCCTGTAAACTACAGCCTTCTCCCACTGCCAGTCGCTGGGTCACTGCACTGTATGGATGGGGCAATTTACCTCAACTCTCACAGAATAGGATGAAGCCTCAGATACATTGAGGGGTGGAGCGGCTACATGTGATCTATTCTCTGGCGACTCCCACCTTAGACTTTGGGTCAGCCTCAGCCCTCCTTTCCTTGGCAGCTCTAGTATCCCTCAGGTCAGTTGCCTGTATCAAAGTCCTGATCTCTGCAGACCTGACAGGAGCGCTGGGGACACAGATGCCTCCGCCTGAGGTTCCTCTCCAAAGAACCGTCCTCAGCTCCACCTCACAGCATCGCTCTGGCCGGACTAACTGCCACTAGCTTCCAACTGTCACTTCCCTACCACCTGACCCTGATCATGTGACCTGCTCCTGTCCTCTTGACCAGCTGCAGAGGTTGCCGATATGACAGGCACATGCAGTGCAGAAGTGATGCACAGTGTAAGGTATAATATTTCACATAGCAGGGTATTACATACTCCCTCGCTGAAAATATGCGTGTCCTCACGCTATTACTTAAAACATCTTATATTCATATTTCATAAGAACATTAACTATTTCACACATTAAATTCACAGGCTAATGTCTATACTGAACAGGTCTAGTACCTTTTGTCCTCTTTCCCAACTTTCCCAAAACCTACTGCATAATTAATGCTATCTCACTGGAACTTATTTTAGTATACTCATGGTCTGGGAATTTCTACTTTGATGGAACAGATGATGGGATATTTTTGGCTAGACTGCATGATTCCCCCAACCTCAGCCTCTCTGCTATGGGTGGGTCTGAAACTCTGCTTGTATCTCGCTTGTATCCAACTTCACATGCATCTTGCTTGTGGTAGGAATCCATTGTGTAATTGTTTTCATCTCCTCGTGGATGCCTCTGAGGTATTGGCTCTTCAAAGGAAGATAATTGATCTGTCCTCTGTAAGTGCTGACACGTCACTCCATGGTACTGTTCCATCTCTGGGTTAACTACCTCTTCCTTGACCGTATTTAATTCCACGTCTGGGATAATCACCAGGTCTTCTACTCTAGATTGCTCGACCTCTGAGCTTAACTCCTCATCTATATTCTTAAATTGATCACTATCAACAAGCACGGGAACACTAGCATACTGTGACAGATGTCTATATGGCTGCCTCCACTGATTCAGGCCATGGTAGTGTCTCCTATATGGCCTCTGCTGGTAATATCGTCTGTGGATTGGATAATGCCAATGATGATTGTGATCAGATGCATATCTGCTGCCCTGGACTGGAACACCCCCAGGACCTGTCACATTAATGGCCTTGACACCCTTCTCCCCATTCACAACATTGAATTCAACTGTCTCTCCAGCTCCCACACTGCGGAGGTGCTTCCTGGGGTTGTTTCTCTTAATTGCAGTATAGTGTACAAATACATCTTTCTTGGTGTCATTTCGGTTTATGAATCCATAACCACATTGTACACTGAACCACATGACTTGACCAAAAATTTTTCTTGCACTGGATGGTAGAACACTGCCTGCACATGGTCTGCTGACCACTTTTATATTGTTCTGCAATATTGGACTGACACTCACATCCTGGGGTTGATCTTCTTCAAAGATGGAACCAATTCTCTCTAGCTCTTCCTGTGGGTTAGTCCTGGGCCTTAGGACTTCTGAGTTAAAATTTTCTTGTTGGTGGCATTTGCGCTCAACATGTCCACTCTGGTTGCAGCGCCTATAGAAAGGCCGACCCTGTTTGTCAAAGTTGTCAGTAGCTCGTCGTCCATAATTCAAAGTTGCCTCCCATCTGTCATAATATCTTTTAGATTGATAGGCTTTCTCTTCCCTTCTGTGTCTCTCCTTTAAGCTCTTTATGTCTCTATATATGTCTGTTATTCCCTGGGTAAGGTCTACGATTTGCTCCGTCAAGGCAACTAAATGATCTGCTAATGTGGTCGATTGGACTTGTTGCATTGCCAGATCTGGATTTGCAATTACTTGTTCCTGCTTGGAAGTAGTCTTTAAAGTTTTAATTGCTGTCTCCTTAAAGTCCAGAAAACTGCTAGTAGGAACTTGGAGGCGTAACATTTTAAGCTGAATTTTCATATTGTCATCATAAACTCCTTCAATAAATTGATTGATGAGTTCTTTGTCTTCCTGAATTATTTCTCCTGGTTCGTAAGCCTTAATGACTTGAAGTGCTTCATGTAAGGCAAGAGCGAACTCCTGTAGTGTTTCACAAGGTTGCTGCTTTCTTGAATAAAAAAGCATCTTTAATTCTGACAGCATTTGGGAGTTGAAGATATTAGCTAATCTGTCAAATAATTCTTCCACAGTCTTTCTTTTGCTGGCGGGCCATGAGTTTACCTCTCGAAGGGCTGAACCTTTCAACTGTCCGATAAATATCTCAACTTTTTGTGTTTCATTAAGTGGATATAAACGGAACATAGCTTGAATTTTTGCTTTCAATTCCTGAAATTCGCTGGTTCCTTCTGTATGGGCATCTTCTCCAGAAAAAGTAGGAAGCTATGGTGTCCCGAAATAGTACGGCATCGTAATAGGTGTGGAAGTATGCATAATGGGACTCTCCCTGTTGGTTACCTTCCCTTGACCTATTTGTCGATCACTTTGAGACATTTCTTCCTGGATAGGGGTACAACTTGCTTTGGACTCTGTTATTATCCTGTTCGTGACGCCAGATGTGGTACCCCGCCAAGGTGAAGATAATTAATGGAGTGGGTGTAAGCTGGAGTTACCTCTGTAATGGAGACACCTCCTCACTTCTTCCTTCTGTGGCAACTCTTAGCTAAGACCACACCTTGGCAGAGAGGCAAGGACCCCACCATTACCCCAAGCTCAGTGACCGATAATTGTTATGAACAAAAAGAAAAGTTTATTTAACTCCAGTCCAGGACTGCAATGCTGGGATTCCTGTTCTTTTTAAATGTTGTATTTCAGTTAAACAAATATACAAACTACCTCCACAATTCTGCAGTACAATGTATAAATTAATTAACCATACTACTATCTACTGGTTTTGATATCCTTGGCTGCTAACATTTATAACTGCTCCCTTTTACCTTTACTTACTCACTATATTAGTAACACTTTATAGCACATGTAAAACAATACTAGCAATACATTTTGTTTAGATCCTTATAAGCTTATATGCTGTCTTGAAAGTCCGGATCACCATTTATCAGAATAGTCCTATTAGCTGCAACTAAATAGCTGATGCGGTGGTGCACATGCTTTAGTATCATTTACTTTTGTTATTGTCACAAGCTGATAACTGGCTGTGATTCATAAGTTGCTGCAGTTCCTTATTGAAAGAAAGTCACTGTTGGGATACAGTTGTGTCACTATCCAATTTTAATATTGAGGTGAAAACTTTGCCTGTAAACTACAGCCTTCTCCCACTGCCAGTCGCTGGGTCACTGCACTGTATGGATCGGGCAATTTACCTCAACTCTCACAGAATAGGATGAAGCCTCAGATACATTGAGGGGTGGAGCGGCTACATGTGATCTATTCTCTGGCGTCTCCAACCTTAGACTTTGGGTCAGCCTCAGCCCTCCGTTCCTTGGCAGCTCTAGTATCCCTCAGGTCAGTTGTCTGTATCAAAGTCCTGATCTCTGCAGACCTGACAGGAGCACTGGGGACACAGATGCCTCCGCCTGAGGTACATCTCCAAAAAACCGTCCTCAGCTCCACCTCACAGCATCGCTCTGGCCGGACTAACTGCCACTAGCTTCCAACTGTCACTTCCCTACCACCTGACCCTGATCATGTGACCTGCTCCTGTCCTCTTGACCAGCTGCAGAGGTTGCCGATATAACAGGCACATGCAGTGCAGAAGTGATGCACAGTGTAAGGTATAATATTTCACATAGCAGGGTATTACATACAGTTTATCAAGAGATGAAAATCTCAGCTTTTTGTTGCTTCTGTTAATAACATAGAGCCATCTCAGGATGCTTTAAATTCGCCCCGTTTTTCACAGATCTGGTAGAATCTCCAGAAGAGCCCATGCAAATTGGGCAGTCTTGTCTTCCTGAAGAATAAACTGTGGGCCTGATTCAGAGCTGGACGCTCTGACAAGAGCGCTCGCTCTGAATCAGGGCCGTTCTACCTATTATTGGAGCGCCTCCTGGCCTCTCGCATAGCTGTGGGTGACCACCCATAGCTTATGCGAGCGGCCAAAAAGATGGTCGCGATGGTCAAGACCATCGCGACCATCGGGCTTGTGACGAGACCCTGCGGAGCCAAAAGCACTCCCACTGACATCACTAGTGATGTCAGTGGGGCCGGGCCCAGACGGTAGGCGTTCCCATGGAAACGCCTCCGTCTGGGCAGCAACGCCCCCGGCACGCCCACCAAAGGGGGCGTGCTGTCACTGACCATCGACAGCATGCCCCCTTTGGTGCGAGACCCATAGCGACGGCTTGGCCGTTGCTATTCGGGTCTCGCGCATGCGCACGGCGGAGCTCCCTCCATCATGCGCATGCGCACTAGGGCACCATCGACCCGCTTGTGAGCGCTCAGCGCTCGCGAGCGGGTCTGAATCTGGCCCTATGTCTATACTATGAAGAAACAGGTCACCTTCTCGCTGGCTGTACTAAACGTCCAGGAAACTAAAAGGCCTAACTGATCGAGGGGTTGTCAGATTAGGTGCATTTCAACACACCCCAAAAGACAATGGGCCTGATTCAGAGCCACTCGCAAGCGGCAGCTCGCTCGCTCCAAGCGATGTTTGCCCAACTGCGCATGCGTACGGATCGTTATACGCATGCGCGAACCAGTCAGTGCAGCCGAAATTCATGTGCTCGCAAAATAGCGAATGCCTGCTAATTTGAGTGACAGGATGAGGCGTATGTGGGTGGTAACAGGGGAAGGTGCTTGAAAACGGGGAGTGGAGATCCGATCGCAGGCGTGCTTAAAGGTCAAAACGGGCGTTTTATGGGTGTGCATATTTAAAACAGCAGCGTCATTGACCACGTCACTGGGTTTTTTTTAAGCCAGAACTGCACGCAAAATTGTGGTAGCAAAAACCAAACACAAGAATAGCGAGCAGCTCATACCCTGGTCGATGTACTCGATTAATCTAATAAATAGCGGACATGACGTAGGATGCGAGCGGCCAGGGGGCGTAGTTTCCCAAAAATTGACTGCAAGTTTTGTTCGCTCATTCAGACCTAGAGGCGTGAACAGACCGCAAACAGCGAACGGTTCATTTGAATAGCCACCCCTATTTTCAGGACGAGCGAGCGCTAATTGCGTCCGGCTCTGAATCAGGCCCAATGTTGCTTCCCAGTTTTCCATTGATGTGACTCTGGTCCTGGGAAATTCTTCTGAAGTCCTCAAGGCCTTTTTAGACTCGGGTGCCAGGAAGCAGCCGGGAAGCTGATGGACATAATCCCGACCGCCGCCTTCCCGACTATCTAATCCCGGCAAGTGTCTAATGACCTACACTGGGAGCCTGACACCCGGATTACCGATCGAAGGTAAGCCGGATGCCGGACTCGGACAGCCGCCGGGGGGGGAGGGTTAGGTTAGGGGCTCCCGGGGGGGATTTAGGGTTAGGCACCCCCCCGGGAGGTTAGGGTTAGGCTAGGGGAAGGGGGGATTAGGATTAGGCACCCCTGGGGGGAGTTTAGGGTTAGACACCCCCTGGAAGATTTAGGGTTAGGCTTCGGGGAAGGGGGGGGTTAGGTTTAGGCACTTAGAGAGGGGTTAGGGTTAGGCACTTGGGGTGTGGTTAGGGGGTAGAATTAGGTCCAAGAGTTAGGAATTTTTACCTGATCAAGGGGTGGTCAAATTAGGTGCATTTCAGCACACCCCAAAATAAAACGCTTCTTCCTAGTTCACTATTGATGTGATTCTCGGATCGCAGTTGCTAAGATGCACGCAATCGGCTGATTGTTGAGTACTACATATGTATCGCAGTGCACGTGCACGAACCAGTCACTGTGGCCGGGACTTTGATGCGGCGGCTATGCAGACCCATTGCAGATTGATTGACAGGAAGTGCCATTTGTGGGTGGTGACAGGGTGGTGATCGGCGAAACGCAGGCGTGTCACTGCGTTTGAACGCCGTTGCAGGGGCGTGCATAAATTATCCACTGCGTGGCCATCCGCAGCCTGAGGTCTCATAGCCTGCGCTGAAGTAAGCAATTCCTGAGTGAGGTCTGACCTACCTTAACTGTGTCTATGGGTCCGATGGTACTCAGTTGTACATATGTTTTCGCAGACTTGCTAACCATTATGGATGTGCGTGTACTGTAGGTGAAGTGTGCGCCCTTATGTAGTGGTGCGGCGGCATTGCAATCGCTATGGATTAGCATCCTATTGCAGTTGAACTGCATGCATATGCTATATTGCGATCTATAGTGACTCAAGCCCCCTGTTGCTAGAAGAAACCGTTGAACCTTAAGGCCTTTTTAAACTCAGGTGCTGATGGTAATTTCATCACAGCTAAAAAAAATCCAGCAGTTAGGAATTACTAGTGTGCCTCTTCAGATGCCACTTTGTATCATTGGGAATAAAGTTCCAATGGCTACCATCCGCTCTAGGACTTCAGAAGTTACCATGCAGATTGGGGCTCTTCACAGGGATTTAATTTCCTTTTATATCCTATCCTACCATCAGCCTAGAGTCCGGCGGTCATCCTAGGTCTTCCATGATTATGCAAGCATGCTCCCATATTAGAGTGGAAAGAACCCCAAATTTTGTCATGGGGATCTGTGCCATCAGAGGTGCTTGCCGACAATCCAACTCCTGCAACGTATCATCCAAAGTTTGACCATCTACTCAGATGATCCTCTTCCTGTTCCATACCAGTCCTTCAGGGATGTGTGCAGCAAGATAGCCGCCGAGACTATGCCTCCTCATCGGGAGTGGGACTGTGTGATAGATCTGTTACCTGGGAAAATGCCTCCACGTGGAAGAGTCTTCACTCTCTCACTTCCAGAGACCCACGTTGTTTCTAGGGATGTGCACCGGCCACTTTTCGTGTTTTGTGTTTTGGTTTTGGATCTGGATCTTTCTTCGTGTTTTGGATCTGGATTGGTTTTGCCAAAACCACCCTTCCGTGTTTTGGGTTCTGGGTTTTGTGTTTTGGATCTGTATTTTTTTGAAAAAAAGCATAAAAACAGCTAAAATCACAGAATTTGTGGGTTTTTCTGCTCCTATGCTATTATTAACCTCAATAACCTTAATTTCCACTCATTTCCAGTGTATTCTGAACACCTCACACCTCACAATAGTGTTTTTATGTCCAAAAGGTTGCACCGAGGTAGCTGGATGACTATGCTAAGCGACACAAGTGGGCGGCACAAACACGTGGCCCATCTAGGAGTGACACTGCAGTGGCAGACAGGATGGCAGTTTGAAAAACTAGGACCCAAACAGTACATGATGCAAAGAAAAAAAAAGAGGTGCAAGATGGAATTGTCCTTGGCCCTCCCACCCACCCTTATGTTGTATAAACAGGACATGCTCACTTTAACAAACCAATCATTTCATCGTGACAGACGCACGCTTGGCGCTGCTGCTTTGAGGATGCACGTACGGTGCACACAATTCACAAACACAGAAAACAAAAATGTTGGGGAGTGCACTTTGGGGGTTACAGCACCCTTTACGGACGAGCCAGCCGGCTCTTTACTT
Source organism: Taudactylus pleione (assembly GCA_031769625.1). Classification (NCBI taxonomy): domain Eukaryota; kingdom Metazoa; phylum Chordata; class Amphibia; order Anura; family Myobatrachidae; genus Taudactylus; species Taudactylus pleione. Next base: position 11,591,697 of record JAUIMM010000710.1, read on the forward strand.
ATGACACAGGCGGACGCTTGGCGCTACTTTGTTGATGCAGGTGCGGCTACTGCGCACACAATTCACAAACACAGAAAAAAACCCTATATTTTTTGGAGTGCACTTTGGGGGTTATAGCACCCTTTAACGGACGAGCCAGCCGGCCCTTTACTTATGACACAGGCGCATGCTTGGCGCTACTTTGTTGATGGACGTGCGGCTACTGCGCACACAATTCACAAACACAGAAAAAAATATATTTTTTTTTGCACTTGGGGAGAGCACCACTGATGGACAGAGCACCCCCTGGACAACACTACAGCACCCCTTTAGGACTGGGACACTGCACAACACAGCCCAGCCAGCTCCTATAGACTTTGGAGTGGACACAGCCCCTATGGACAACTGACTGCACAACACAGCCCAGCCAGCCCCTATGGACAACAAACTGCACAACACAGCCCAGCCAGCCCCTATGGACTTTGGAGGAGTGGACACAGCCCCTATGGACAACAACAGCACAGCACAACACAGCCAGCCCCTATGGACTTTGGAAGAGTGGACACAGGGCCTGATTCAGACCCGCTCGCGAGCGCTGAGTGTTCGCAAGCGGGTCGATGTTGGGCCAGTGCGCATGCGCGCGACGAACCCGGCTCCGTCGTGCTCATGCGCGAGACCCGGATAGCGATGGGCAAGCCGTCGCTATGGGTCTCGCTACAAATGGGAATGCCTACCATCTGGGGCCGGCCCCACTGACATCACAAGTGATGTCAGTGGGAGTGCTTTTGGCTCTGATGGACCCAAAAGCACTCCAGGGCTTGCGGAAGACGAGACCCTACCACAAGGGTCTCGTCACAAGCCCGATGGTCGCGATGGTCTTGACCATCGCGACCATCTTTTTGGCTGCTCGCTATAGCTGTGGGTGGTCACCCACAGCTATGCGAGCGGCCAGGAGGCCGCTCTAAAATCAGGAAGGACGGCCCTGATTCAGAGCGAGCGCTCTGTCAGAGCGTCTGGCTCTGAATCAGGGCCACAGCCCCTTTGGACAACAGCAGCACAGCACAGCACTACACTACACTACATAGCCCAGCCAGCCTAACTCCCTCCCTCCCTCTTCACTGTCCACAGCCGAGTGAGAAAATGGCGCCGACGCGGGTACCTTTTATAGAATCCAAAACCCACGAGATCCGGAAGGCGGGATGATGACGTTTTGCCTCGATTTCAGATCCGAGTCAGGTGGGAAAAGTCGAGCCTGACTCGGATACGACTCGGATCGGGGGGTTTGGATTTCAGAAATCCGAACCCGCTCCCCCCTAGTTGTTTCTGAATACATCAAGGAGAAATTGGAACACAGGGCCTAATTCAGACCCGGACGATATGCAGCGCTCGCTCGCATTGAGCGATTTTTCGCAATCTGCGCATGCGTATGTGTCGCAATGCGCGTTCGCGAACCAGTCATTGCAATGGGAAAGTGCTCACCTGTAGCCCGCAGTCAGGCCGCTATTTTGAGTGACAGATAGTGCCGTTTGTGGGTGGTAACAGGGGAAGGTGCTTGTAAATGGGGGTGTGGGCGTGCCCGACCGTCAGAACGGTGTGTACATAATTAGCAAAGTAACATCATTACACACGTGACTGGGTTGTATTTTAGACTGAACTGCTCGCAATGTTGTGGTGGGAAAAGGCTACCACAAGTGCTGCGACCAGCTCCGATGGCTCTCGATGTTCCCGATTAATCCTACAAGTGCCGGAGATGACGTGTGTTGTGAGTGGCAAAGGGGCGTCTTAATACAGGTGCGAGCGCATAGTGTGGCCGCTCGCTATTACTTAGTGGGCAGCTTTACGCAATGCAGTGCGAACACATGATTTAAATAGGCGGCCCCTTTTAGCCAGTGAGCGGCCGCAAATAGCATCCGGATTTGAATCAGGCCCACAGTTTTAAAGGCAATCTAGGTCACCCACAGAAGCTGGTCTTTCTTCGTCAAGAAGAAGGACCGGGATATTAAGACCTTGCATTGATTATTGGGGGTTGAATGCTATCACCATCAAGGATCGGTATCCCCTACCTCTGATCTCAGAACTGTTCGTTTGAATAAAAGGGGCAAAGTTTTTTTCAAGCTAGATCTTGGTGGGGCCTTTAATCTGATTAGAATCCGGTCTGGGGATGAGTGGAAGAAAGCCTTTAACACTCATGATGGCCATTACGAGTACCTGGTTATGCCTTTTGGATTAAGCAAACCCCTGCTATCTTCCAAAATGAATAACATCTTCCGGATCCTATTATGTAAGTACGTGGAAGTGTATTTGGATGATGTCTTGATATTTTCAGAGGATCTAGCAAGTCATCATAAGCATGTATGTGAGATGCTTTCTCGACTCCGGGATAACAAACTCTGTAAGCTAGAGAAATGTTCCTTCGAACAAAAGGAACTGGCATTCCTGGGATACATTATTTTGGGCTCTAGGCTTCAGATGGATGCTGAGAAACTCATCGCCATTGTCAACTGGCCCTGTCCTATCGGTTTAAAGGCAATGCGTTTCCTGGGCTTCTGTAACCTTACCAGCAGTTCATAAGGAACTATTCATCGGTTGCTGCTCCCATCACTGCTTTCACCAAGAAGGGCCAGTACACCCAGGTGTGACCTCCTGAGGCAGAGGAAGCGTTTGACCACTTAAAGAAGTGTTTAATCTCTGCTCCCATCCAGAGGCAACCCAATTGTGTCCAGCCTTTCTTTCTGAAGGTGGACGCCTAGATGGTCGGGGTTGGGGCAGTGCTTTTGCAGGATGAGGAAGGAAAGTGGTACTCTTGTGTTTTTTTTCCCACAAGTTCCCAAAGAGAAACTACGCCGTCGGGGATAAAGAATTGTTAGCCATTAAGCTAGCCCTGCAGGAGCGGCGATGCCTGTTGGAGGGGGCAAAATTCCCTGTGACGGTTTGCACTGACAACAAGAACCTTACTTATCTCAAGGCCGCTCACTGTTTAAACTATCATAAATCTAGATGGTCACTGTATTCGACCTATTCAACCTGGTCGTCGCCTACCGGCCAGGCAGCAAAAACATCAAAGCTGATGCATTGTCCGGGGCATTCAGTTCCGCTGAAGAGGAAAAAGTGCAAGAGGATAAGCCTATTCTGAATGGTGGCCGACGGTTTGTTGAGATGTCAAAGACATTGTGGAACCCTGTCATACCTGTGCTCAACATACGGTTCCACTGCAATCTCTGCCAGGTTCTCTGCTTCCTCTACCAGTGCCTGATGGTCCTTGAACCCACATATCCATGGACTTTGTGACAGATCTACCTTCCTGTCCAGGGTTCAATGTCACAGAGCACTGGGCACCCGATTCTGCTTACCTTGTCCTGCAGCGTTGGCTTCATGGGGGGGCTGTGTTGCCACAGTGGGTCCATCAGTGCCCGCCGCGGTGATCTTCTTATGGCTGGTGGGCAGTAGTCAGGTAGTCCCGGTGACTGCTGCTGGTTCTGTGCGCGGGTGGTCGTGGCTCTCATAGGTTAGCGCACCCCGCTCTGAATGTGATTTAAAGGGCCGGGTGCGCCTAGTGTGATATCACACTGGCTCCTAATTTGAAGTCCCTCATTATATAAGGATAGCTCTGAGCACTATTCAGTGCCAGAGTATAGGCTCCCAAACCTTACTTTAGCATTTTCAACTGTGATTGCTACTGCACATTGCCTACCTTGGCTTTGCATGTGACCTGATTCGGTCTCCTCCCTGGTACTGTTCTTGCATCCGTCTGTTCCATAGTACCGTCTAGTCCATTTGGTTATGACTCGGCTTGTCGACTACATTGTACAACTTCATCGTACTCCCCTTCATGACTCTGGGCCTGATTCAGAGCCGGACGCTCTTTCAGAGCGCTCGCTCTGAATCAGGACCCTCCCTCTCTTTTTTTAGAGCGGCCTCCACTCACATAGCTGACCACCCACAGCTATAGCGAGCGGCCAGGAAGATGGTCGCGATGGTCAAGACCATCGCGACCATCGGGCTTGCGACGAGACCCTTGTGGTAGGGTCTCGTCTGCCGCAAGCCCTGGAGTGTTTTTGGCTCTATCAGAGCCAAAAGCACTCCCACTGACATCACTTGTGATGTCAGTGGGGCCGGCCCAAGACTGTAAGCGTTCCCATGGGAACGCCTCCGTCTGGCCAGCCACACCCCCAGCACGCCCACCAAAAGGGGCGTGCTGTCACTCACCATCGACGCACGCCCCCTTTGTAGCGAGACCCATAGCGACGGCTTGCCTGTCGCTATCCGGGTCTCGCGCATGTGCACGACGGAGCGGGTCCGTCGTGTGCATGCGCACTGGCCCAACATCGATCCGCTTGCGAGCGCTCAGCGCTCGCGAGCGGGTCTGAATCAGGCCCTCTGTCCTCTTTTGTTTCTACTCTAATCTCTCCAACTGATCCTTTTCAGTCTTTATAGTTGTCTTCAATTCCCTATCATTTCCTTTACCTGCTGGTATCCCTAAGAGTCCACCCTTGGCCCCTTCTCTACTTTCTTTATGTTAATGGAGCTCATATCTACCTTCCTTCACTGACCTTTCTCCCTTTGTCTTTCTGCAATCTCATCCTGAATGACTGAGCACTTTCCAAAAATTTGCATTGTGTAGACTTAAGTAATTATTTACCAACCTTCCAATATCTATCCCTCTGTCACATTCTCTCTCTCTCTGTCTTTCGCTCACTCTCTGTCTCTTTGATATGTTTGTACAATGTGTGATATAAATAGGTTGGATGGTATACACAACAAAGATGTGTGGTTCAGTTTTCTTGGAATACGAACACACCTGAATTTAGGGGTTCTGAGTCAAACAGAGTCCCAGTTCAGAATCACTTTGGGGATCCCACTAGAGCCCGAGTCCCTGTTCAGTTCTATAGTAAGTTTGGAACTCGGACTGAACTCAGGTTTTGCATTGCCAAATTACACAATTTTAGCTGTTTTAGCAATTTTTTTTTTCAATTTATATTGAATTTTTAATCAATTTTTTTAAGGTATACAAAACACGATGATGAATTAGAAACAAAACAAAAACATTGGAGTACATGCACATCTACTAATACACAAGCAGAATCAATATTAAGAAAGACCAAGTACAGTAGTGAGACTTAACCAGGAGTTTGGGTTTATTGCAGTGCTAAGATATTGTACATTTGTACTCACAGTTGCATCAGCAGACAGCTGATATGTAGCGGAGCATACAACGGTCTATTGGTGTTTCTAGCAGTATGCAGGATAATACAGGGTCTTCCCCGAAGCTCAGTACTACATGTATGTGTAGTACTGTGGTACAGAGACAAGATGGTGCAGTGCATGAGCAGTAACACTGTCAGCGGCCATCTTGGTAAAGGACAGATTCTTCCAGTAAAAACCTTCATGGAGATGTTGAAAGTTCTGCTTTAATCACAAAAGAGCACTAAGCCCCAGTAGTCCTAAGTACAAGTGTTTCATATGTTACAAAGTGGCACATAAAGCATCTGAATGCAGACTGAAAAACTCAAGTGGTGCGCAGAAGATCCATGCTAAAAGGAATGAGTCAGCTTTAAATTTCACAGACAGTCACAGCAAGGATTGCTGGTACATGGACTGGAGAGCCACAAAGCATTTCAGGTGCAATCAAGAATGGTTTACATCATTGAGCACTTGTGACACTATAGCAGTCAGAGGGAATCAAGACAAATTCCTTGCAGCCACAAAAGTCAGGACAATCATGGTGTGCCTGAGAAAAAAGTGTTCGGTGGAGACTCAAATGGGTCAGAAGCTAAAAATCTTGAGATCTGACAATGGTGGGAAGTATGAATATAATTGTGTAGCCATCTTCCTGAAGGAATATGACATTGAGCACCAGCTAACCATTTCATATGCCTCAGAGCAGAATGGTGTCAGTGAACATGCCAACTGCACAAATGTCTATACATTGTTTAAAATAACACTCCAGCACACATCACTCTCAGACAATCAGCATTACCCCATTAATTTTTATGGAGTGACCATGTCACATTAATCGTGGTACTCCCGCACACTGGGCCTGATTCAGACCCGGTCGCAAGTGCTGATCGCTCGCAACCGGGTCGATGTTCCCCCACTGGGCATGCGCACGACGGAGCCGGCTCTGTCGTGCGCATGACCGAGACCCAGCTAGCGACTGGTGCTCCGTCGCTCTGGGTCTCGCACCAAAGGGGGCGAGCTGTCGATGGTGAGTGAAAGCTCGCTCCATTTGGTGGGCGGGCCAGGGGGTGGCCGGCCAAAAGGAGGCGTTCCCAACTAAACGCTTGCTGTTTGAGGGCAGCCCCACTGACATCACCAGTGATGTCAGTATGAGAGCTTCCGGCTCTGTTAGAGCCGAAAGCTCTCTGGGGCTTGCGGCCACGAGACCCTACCACAAGGGTCTCGTCGCAAGCCTAATGGTCGCGATAGTCTTGACCATTGCGACCATCAACCTGGCCGCTCGCTATAGCTGTGGGTGGTAACCCACAGCTATGCGAGCGGCCAGGAGGCCGCACCAAAAAATACAAAAAAACGCCCTAATTCAGAGCGAACGCTCTTTCAGAGCGTCCAGCTCTGAATCAGGCCCACTGTGCACAGAGCCAGTCCATTGGGATTTGTATTTGTTTTGCCAAGTTTTCGGGATGCTACATGTAACAAAGAGGATATGACCCCTGCATTTTGTAAGTAATAAATTGGTAAGAGAGGGATGTGTGAGGGAATGATTTATTTAATAAAAGTATATATAATATAATATTTGGTGTGTGTCAAGTCTTTTGTTTAATGCCTGGGGCCCTTAATGTCCGGGCATGCTGGAACTTGTTGATCTACAACCGCCAGAATGCTGAGGCAGGCTTGCTGGGACCTGTAGTTCATCTGAAACAACAATATTAATTACTGTTTACTCACTGTTTACTCACTATTACCCCTACAATCAAAGCCCAGGGGCTCTGGTTGTCCCTTCGGTGGATGATCCCATTTTTGGGGGTCGTCACGACTTTGCAAGGGATTCCCTATGGTGGTTTGCAATTTGGCAGCTAAGCCCCACTATGTGTGTCTCCCTGCTATAGCATTACCCTCCCTCAAGGCTGGTTCAGTCCAATGCTGGTTATTGGGATATAGGGGAATCCCCATGCTGTTTTTACTCCCTATTTTCCAAGGCTAGCCTATGCTCTGAGGTCCAGGGTTGGTTAATGGTTTTGGGGGGACCCACACTTTTTTAAAAATTAACAATTTCTTCTATTTTAAAGTTATTAATTTATTATCTTTTCAGCTAGGCAGTTAATCTGGTTTGAATCACCTGAATTGGCCTGAGGTCTATGATTTACTGGTTGGATAAATTTGTTGTTGACATTAATTATCAATTTCAACTTTTTTTAAAGAATCATTTTCTTTTGGCCTGAGGCTTGTCTGGAGAAGTGTGTTGGCAATATATTCTAGTTTTTCTACATGGTTTTTACTCTTAGGCTATTAGTTCTTGATTAAATATAGGATTGTATAGTTTTTTTAAACTGCCATTTTATTTGCCACTTCTGTGCCACTATGTTTCATAGATGTGCTGTATTCTTTTAAACTACAATTTGATTGTACTGCTGCTTTGTCACTTAGTTTAGTCAGGGAGCTCACTGCTGACTTTGGCCAATATTTTGAGCTGTGAGGATGTCAAAATTGACTGGGAATTACTGGAAATCAATTCTATCAATATTAAGAATAACTAGGAACAAAAACAGGTCTAAATTATATGATTTTAGCTGTTTTTATACATTTTTAAAGAAATCCAGATCCAAAACACCTGAGGGTGATTTTGCCAAAACACAATGATGATTTAGAACCAAATGATTTGCGCACATCTCTACTTGAAATTAGTTTTCAAAGTCTGGAAATTCTAAATTGAAATCTTTCTGTAATGCTGACAGGGGATCAGATGAGGATGATTGTCATTCATACATGGGATACCTGTTTGTACTAGCAAGTGCAGAAGTCAGCTGGGCAAGCAGAAATCAACTCAATGTTGCCCTATCCACCACTGAGGTGGAGTATAGGGCACTTACAAAAACTACCAATAAAGCCTTATGCTTGAAAGAGACTTCATGCCAGTAAAGTCTTCTGAGTTAAGATGAGACCATCAACTTTGAATATGACAACAGTGGTGCAATTGACTTGTCCTATAGCACCAAACACATTGCTCTTAGACACCACTTTATCTGTGAGTTAGTGGAGAGAGAGGCTTTTAGCATAACCTTTGTAGCAAGTGAAGATTAAGCTGCTGGTATGTTAACAAAAGTACTGATGTCACAATTCCGAAATGTATTCCTGAAAAAAAATGTGGACTGTAATGTGTTTGAAGTGTTAATATGTTTCATTGATTTATTGCATAACCCCATGATTCTGGATACAAGTGGACTTTGCTGAGATATGTTCAAGTAAAGTATAATGTTTGAAGAGGGGTGTTAGAGAGTAGTACACTCCTGCACTGTCTCCCTCTCCCAGAGTCAACCAGAGTTGCGACCTCTGACCTGAGGTGCCACTGAGCATGTGCGACCCAACGTGTCACTGTGTAAGAGTCACAGTACTGCACACAGTACTTGCTGTATCATCTAAGGTGAGATCACTATAACCTGCATTACAGCTGTTGCGGCTATACACTGCTGTGTACCGCTGTTATCAATGTGTCTATTACTGCTGTTATCAATGTGTATGTTACTGCTGTTACCAATAAACTTGCAAACCTGGTTAAGGACTCTGAGTGGACTAGCCTCCATTTGACGTTCCACTGGTGCCTACTGAAACTTTCCAGGTCCTACAACAATAGTTCATATCAAATACTGGATATCTTAGCTTTGGCTGATTCTTCATTTGAAAGAATAATTCAAGCAGCTGAAAAATATGTACAGTATATATTTTTATATGAGGTCTCAAGTTATATTAAATATAGTTGGCTGTAAAGCAAGAGGCTGTTTTCTGGTGACCAAATAACCAATAAGAGACCTCATCATCCCCGTCTCTTCATCAGACCTCATCATTCCCGTCTCCTCTGTTACCTGTCTCCCTCTGCCTGTTCCCATCTTGCCCACCTCCTCAATCTCTCCCTATCATCTGGCACTGTCCCTTCTGCATTCAAACATATCCTTGTCTCCCCCATTCTTAAAAACCTACCCTGGATCCTAACATACTCTCCAACTACCGACCCATCTCTCTCCTCCCTTTTGCTTCCAAACTCTTTGAGCATATTGCTTACAACCACCTTACCACCTTTCTTTCTTCCCACTCCCTCCTTGACTCATTTCATTCTGGCTTCCGTTCTCTCCACTCCACTGAAACTGCCCTCACGAAAGTCAGCAATGACCTCCTTGCTGAGAAATCCAAGGGCCACTACTCTCTGCTCATTCTCCTTGACCTCTCTGCTGCATGTGACACTGTAGACCACCCTATCCTCCTGCAAATCCTTCACTCTCTTAGTTTCCATGGCATTGCCCTCTCCAGGCTGTCCTCCTACCTCTCTGATCGTTCCTTCTCTGTCTCCTCTCAGGACTCCTCTTCCCATCCTTTTCCACTAACAGTAGGAGTTCCCCAAGGTTCTGTTCTTGGACCTCTCCTTTTCTCCCTATATACGTCCTCTCTAGGTGAACTCATTAACTCTTTTGACCTCCAATAGCATCTCTATGCTGATGATACTCAAATTTACCTTTCCACCCCTGACCTCTCCCCCTTGCTTCTTACCTGTATCTCGAACTGTCTCTCTGCTATCTCTTCATGGATGTCCCAGTGCTTTCTTAAACTTAACATGTCTAAGACTGAGCTGATCATCTTCCCACCCTCTTCCATTACCTCACTTCCCACAATTTCTTTATCTATTGATGGCACAGCTATCTCCTCTATCCCCAAAGTGCGCTGTCTTGGAGTTATTCTAGACTCCTCCCTCTCCTTTAAACCACACATTCAGCACCTCTCGCAGTCCTGCCGCTTCCACCTAAAAAATATTTCCAGAATTAGACCCTTCCTCACCCAGGATGCCACTAAAACCCTCATCCACTCACTGGTCATCTCCAGATTGGACTACTGTAACCTTCTCCTAGCTGGCCTCCCAGTCTCCCACTTCTCTTCACTACAATCGGTCCTCAATGCTGCTGCTAGGCTCATCTTCCTCTCCAGATGTTCTACATCTGCTTCCCCTCTCCTTCAAGCCCTACACTGGCTCCCCTTCCCCTTCAGATGCCAATTCAAGGTTCTTACACTCGCCTACAAAGCCCTCACTAAATCCTCCCCCACATACATTTCTGACCTTCTCTCCCTTCACACTCCCGCCCGTCCACTTCGCTCAACAAATGCATGCCGCCTCTCTTGCCAACTGATTACTTCCTCCCACTCCCGCCTCCAAGATTTTGCTTGTGCTGCTCCCTACCTTTGGAACTCTCTCCCTCTCGTTATCAGACTCTCCACCTCACTGCATATCTTCAAACGGGCTCTCAAGACCCACTACTTCATCAAGGCCTTCCAGCTCTCATGCTAACCAACATAATACTCTCTCCTCCCTATCTTCCCCTTCTGTGTCACGCCTGTCTGTCTTCTGTCCCTCCCCTTTAGAATGTAAGCTCTCACGAGCAGGGACCTCTTCCCTCATGTGCTTCTCCTTACACTTTCTTCTACTCCTTACTCCTCATAAGGGCACCTAACTAATCTCTGCCAACTCCCTTCTGCTTATTGTGAGTGTTTTAATCACTATTGCAGCAATGTACTGTATATAATGTCCTTCACTGTACTGTAAGTTACTTGTTTTTTTTTTGTTCACTTATTAGTTTTATGTACTATGTAAGCAAGCGGAACACTTAAAGGATAATAATAATAATAATAATAATAATAATCCGAAAGGGACAGCGGGCCTCATTCAGAGGTGGTTCGGAGGATGCAAGCGGTCGCTCATAAACTGGGCGGCCACTTGCATCCTGACCGCCCACCTCTGTTGCGGTCGTTAGGCTGTGGGTTAACACCCACAGCTCTAACGACCGCTCGGGTGATGGTCGCGATGGTCTCTGACCATCGCGACCATCGGGGCTTACGACGAGACCCTAGGGTAGGGTCTCACTTGTCGTAAGCCCCGGAGAGCTTCTAGCTCTGTCAGAGCCGGAAGCTCTCCACTAACATCACTAGTGATGTCAGTGGGGCCTCCCCAAAACGGCAGGCGTTCCCAAGGGAATGCCTCCATTTGGGCTGCCACCCCCCCGGCCCGCCTTCCAAACGGGGCGAGCTGTCAATCAACATCGACAGCTCGCCCCCTTTGGATCGAGACCCGCTACGACCGGCGCTGTCGGGGCTGCCACGCCCCCGGCCCGCCCACCAAAGGGGGCGTGCTGTCACTGTACATCGACAGCACGCCCCCTTTGGTACGAGACCTGGAGCGACGGTTTGCCCGTCGCTATCCGGGTCTTGCGCATGCGCACGATGCAGCCGGCTCCATCTTGCGCATGTGCACTGGGCCACCATCGACCCGCTTGCGAGCGGGTATGAATCAGGCCCTAAGAGCGGACTCTCACCATCAGAGTTAGCTGGTAAGAAAGAACTTCAATGCACAATTTCTACTTATATGTTTAATGGTATCACAAATATGCTCTGATAATGAACTTTAAAATGCTACATTTACAAGGTCTAGTCCTCTACTAGCACAGATGGACAGTGCAAATCAGGACATGATAAACAAAACTGATAGCAAGCTCAGGCATAGGGGCTAAGGCCCTGATTCAGAGCCGGACGCTCTGACCAGAGCGCTCGGTCTGAATCAGGGCCCACCTCCATAAATATGGAGCGTCCTCCTGGACGCTCATATAGCTGTGGGTCACCACCCACAGCATATACAAGCGTGCAGGATGATGGTCGCGATGGTCTTGACCATCGCGACCATCGCCACTGTGAGCAGAAGCCTGCGGTTGAGTTTCTCAACCGCAAGGCCAGGAGTGATTTTGGCTCTATCAGAACGCCTTCGTCTGACAGGCACGTCCCTGGCACGCCCCATTTTCCGGGAGTGGCAAGCCCAGGATCTGCGTTGATTAATGCAGTATCCTGGGCTCGCAAGCTGGCCAGGCTGAGTAAGCTGAGGCTTACTGAGCTGTCCAGCCGCCCGGTGCCATCCACCATCGTGACCATCGACCACCAGTGGTTGCAATGGTCCAGATGGTGATCCCAGCAATGCGACCTCCTTTGCAGTGCTGGGATCGCAATTGCAGCAGTGGGTGTCATACACTTCCTGCTGCATTTGCATTATTGCAAGGACGTAATTGCAAAGGTGCCTGTGTGCAGCTTTGCAATAAACTACCTATCGGCAGATAATGTGTGCAACCATAAACATCTTATAACAACTTAATTAAAATAAAGAGACAGACCAAGTATATGCGATAAAAACAAATGGTCAGCTTTATTTATTTTACAACATAGTATGGTGGAATAAAAAAGAACGGCAAGTCATCTGACGCCCCACTTGACTTAAGCAAGGATGTAATGCACTCACTGAAAAGGGCCACTATCCCAATTCAAGTGTCAGAGTGATGTAAAACTTGCAAGGGCCAATATCCCTCTCTGGCAAGTTAGACGGTATCCAGCCCCCATCCCAATGCACTATTATTAGCCCACTCCGGCGAAAGGTGCCGCTGACCCCAGTAGGGTAAAATCAGCCTAACCAATGCATTGAAGGGGGCGCACCACCAATTACTGCAGCAAGGTGGACGCATTATATAGACTGCTGTTCTTTCTCGCAACTGAAATAAAGCCGACAACAAGACACAAAAGGAAAATTTGGGGGACGGAGGGTGGGAGATCAAGTTCAAAAGAGGCAGTGTAACTCTACAGACCTACCCACACTCCTACTAACCACACCCCTTAAATCAACACTCACCAATCCTTACTCAGTGTCCACCTGTCAATCATTAAACTAACTTTCCAACATAAACTTATTAACTCCACGTATTCCTGCCTAGGTGTTTATATGACCTCAGATCTATCCGAACTTCGGTTATTTTTGTGTTTCTTTTCTGAATCAGGGCAATAGTCAGTAGATCCACCGCCACTATTCCTGTTATACAGAGACACTGTTTTCAATCACGCTCGGGTCCAAGTAGGGATATGGCAAACTCATGCTGCTGTTTCGCACTTTAATGGATTGGGAGATCTCAGCCAGCTGCTTCTGGAAATCCTTTATAAATGTCTGCGGAACCTCCTCTGTAAAACGCACATCAGGGTAATCCCCCAGACGTCTCTAGAGGGGAATGGGAAATCTTGTTAAATGGAAGTATTAAAGATTAAATAATTTCAACAACTAGTTCCATTCACCACCACATTACTTAGTTATAGGCACATGAATAGATTGTGGGGTTATATAGTAGCCTATGGATTTGGTAAATATCCCCAGAAGAGGAACATCAAAGAATTGGATCAGCTTATTTCAATATTCCTACTGGCCCCCAGTACTCACCTGGTCCTTTGGCTCATTACTGAGCAGCCACACGGTGGACAGGCCAGCACTGGTTATGTTTACATCAGGCAATGCTGCCAGTATACTCTGGGGTGTGCTGACCCCTTTTACTGTGGGAGGGGGGCTTTTCATTGATGTGGGACCGTTGGGCATCCAGGCATAGAAGTCAAACTGCAATGAAAACACAGATCTGAAACCAAAACTATGACACTTTGCACCATAAAGGGATAAAGAGACACAACACATACTCATAAAACATGACAAGGCAAGCTTATTTAGATTAATCAATATGGTTTCCAAAACTCCATATCAAGGAAGACATCACACAGGATACCAAGAACAGCAAATTGTAAAACCGTGATAATTTGTTCCTCACCTGACCACTGTTGACAGCTGCATGCTGAGCAGAACAAGTGAAGATCACCATGGTCAGGTACTTGATCAGAGAGGCCTTGGTCTCCAAGGATGATGGTATTCCTATCAAAGGGAATGAGTTGGACAAGTGCATCTCATAGTATTTTACATTATGTAATATAAAGCACCCTACACCCTCACTGTACACAGAATATCAAGGTTTAAGTTTAGGAAATTTTATTACACTGGTATTGAATTTTGTTTTACAGTATCCTTTGTGGCTGTTTTAGATATAGAAAGTTTTTTAGTCAAAGGTCTTAGGGATATACTTATCAAAGTTCGATTTTGCATTCGATTTTATGTTTGATTTAGCTCACCTGAAATGGAATGTAGAAATCCCTGTCAAAATCCCACATTTACTAAAACTCTATTTTGGAAGCCTTTTCTAAATCGAATTCGATTTAGTTCAATTTTGAATAGTGATTTCTTGTCCGATTTTGCAAGTCAGTGTCCAAACTGAACACAGAATTGAACACAAAATCGAACTTCAAATCCCCAAAATAATAGACCTGCTTCATCCTGGAAATTTTTAGCATGAGGCGGTGTGATTTACACAGATGCATGTTAACGGTTGGGTATGAAATACCGGCAGCTGACCCTCTCCCTACCCTAACGCTAACCCTTCCTTAGTGGTGCCTAACCTCCCTGTGGGGTGCCCAACCCTAACCTCCCTCGGTGATTCCTAACCCTAACCTCCCCTCCCCACAGCCTAACTTTAACCCTCCCCGGAGGTGCCTAACCCTCATTTATGCCCGGGGGTCCCTAAACCTAACCCCCCTTTCCCCGGGCTAACTGTGCATACTTTCCCAGATCCATCGTACGGGATTCCGATGGTCGAGATGCAGATGCCGGTATCCTGATTCCCTTCAGGATAGCGGCGTCGGCATTTTGCCAGGTGGCGGGATTCCAGCGTCGGTATATTGGAGCCGACATCCCATCCGCTGGCATACCCACTACATCCCGTACAGATCAGTGAGATCCGTGCATGCTTCTCAGCCAATGAACAGTTCTCAACATTGACTTCAATGGTGAGAATCACTAGGGGTTGTAGGTGAGTATGTGTGAGTGTGAGTGTGAATGAGAGTGTAATAAAAGTTCTACTTTCACGGTGTGTGTGTCTTGTATTTATTTTAATATTTATTTTGCAGGTGAACTAGAGGTGCCAGCGGGCCCTTAATGCCCTGCATTCTGGTACTTGTGGTTCTCCAAGTACCAGAATGTGGGGGAGGCTTGTTGGGACCTCTAGCTCTCCTGTAAAAGACAATGTTATTTAATTTATTTTTACACACAATCAACCCCACACCCACCGGCAAGGGATATGTAAAAGTACAGATGTTTTGCCGATGTTCAATTTTGAGTGGGATTCAGTTTTATGTTAGATTTGACATTCGGTTTTGTCTTTAGTAAATCTCCAAAGGCAAATTCGAATGAAAACCACATGCAAATGTGAAATCACACAAAACTCAAAATCAAACATTAGTAAATATACCCCTTAGGGGTCGATCGAATTAACCACGATGATCTCGCCGGCTTGAGTTATCTGGCAATGGGCGCACTTTATGGCAGCCCAAAAGCATAGAATTTTGTTCGCAGCCCCATAGGGGTGTGAGCAAAATTCCGTGAGTTTGGGCTCAGAGCAGGCCGCAAAGGGTGCGAGATGCCGGTCCGTTGCCGGCGTTTTAATGCCGTTGTAACGGCAACTCGCACCCATCCCGGCTAATTGGATTGAGCCCTTAGAGTCTACCAGAAGCCAAACACTGATGCACATCCCAAGGATCAATGGTGAAAGTTTAGGGATTATTTCTGATGTAACTGTTGCCTATTTGGTGGTGTATGACCTTTTGGTAATACCAGCTTTACCAACATTTGAAAGTTCAAGTAGGTTCATTGTAGACGCCATGTTTGTTTGTGATATGTAATCACAGAAAAAGATGTCACTTACCCGTAGATTTATTCTCCAAGAAACCTTCTTTGAAGATCTCTGCCACCCAGGCCTGAAGTTCAGGGTCTTCTCTGACAACCGCATCACTCTCATAGTAGAAATTAACAATGTTGGAAACAAAGCTAAGTGGATAAAGCAAGAGATACAATCAGTGTAATCATGTAATCAATTATGGATGATGTACATAAGTGATAAAGGGGTTTAATATTTTAGTTGTCCATAATTTCCTTGATTAGACATCTTGGCAACTTTAATGTTTTCTATATTTTACAGCATATTTACACTATGACCAATGGGAGGCAATTTTATTCAAAAGGTGGAAAATTGAGTCATGTCCCTCTGGATGGGCAGCAGGAACAGGACAGTGTCTTGTAGAACTACCTCTCAACAGCCGACCAGACCTTCATCCCATCATCCCTGTACAGGTAATTGGGAATATACTCCACTCCTCTTTCCTGGATGTCATCAGGGAGACAGAGGCTGCTGTAAGTGACCTTTTCCATTGCTTTTTTCAGAAGTATTGGAATCCCTCCTTTTCCAGTTACCACAGCCTGGATAAAAGACAAGATGTTGGATGCGTTTTCTGGTGCAATGCTGCAGGTTGGATTCAAGCTAGTTACTGAGTGATTGTTTAGGGTTTGACTTGCATATAAAAGTTTAGAGACTCAAAACCCTGTGAGCTGGCACTGTTGTCACCATTATATAATAGAGGATCTCACCTGATCAAAGAGGCCCCCAGGACCTATGAGTTGAAATCTGGCAATGACATTGATCTCAAGGGTATAACGAAGATGTGGAATAATTAGCTGGGAAAGAGTAGAAAAATATTGGCATTAGAATCCCATCTGATATAGACCTTCATGAGTTACGGATACATTTTAAATATAGGAAACATAATATCTACAATATGTTTAATGAATTCTTGCTCTAGCATTAGCAGCCATGTCATCCTTATGTAAATCTATTACATTCTCCTAATTAAAAATGTAAAACTACAAAATTATTGACTTTTACAAGTCAATAAAATGCTACAATGCGACATTTAAATGTCACTGATCTCCCCACGCTTTATTTGTTGGGCAGTCTGCCCGGTAAAAATCCCCCACCGCCCAGCACTGTAACATCGGCGGTGGAGCCGGTGCATTGCACCGAAACCCGCACCCCCCACTAGTGTCCCACAAGTGTAAGGCAGACCGCAGTGAGTAGCGGTCTGTCCTACACAGAAACACACAGCCACCAGCGGCAGCTGTGTGTTTGTCATAGCAGCGCAGCCAGCCAATGAGAGTCATACAGACTCTGATTGGCTGCAGCGGCCACGGAGGGAGCTGGCTGGAGCTCACTCATGAGCTCCCATTCCAGCTCTCCTCTCAGCGGTTGATGGGAGAGACGTCATGACGTCTCTCCCATAGTGCAGAGCGGGCCGGGAGCAGCGGTCAGCGGCTGGAGCGGGGATCAGGTAAGTTGTCTATTTTTTTTCCTTTTGTGAGTATGTGTTACTGTATAATGGGGCTGCTACTGGGGGCACTTTATAGGGTGCTGCTAATTGGGGCACTGTATAAGGGGGCTGTTACTGGGGGCACTGTATAATGGGGCTGCTACAGGGGGCACTGTATAATGGGGCTGCTACTGAGGGCACTGTATAGGGGGCTGCTACTGGGGGAACTGTATAATGGGGCTGCTACAGGGGGCACTGTATAATGGGGCTGCTACTGAGGGCACTGTATAGGGGGCTGCTACTGGGGGAACTGTATAAAGGGGGCTGCTATTGGGGGTACTGTATAGGGGGACTGCTACTGGGGACACTGTATAGGGGGCTGCTACTGGGGGCACTGCATAAGGGGCCAGCCTGGGGGCACTGCATAAGGGACACTATTTAAGCCAGGGGGAACTACATAAGGGACCAGTCTGGGGGCACTACAGAGGGGCACTACTTCAGCCTGGAGCACTGCATAAGGGCAAAGCTAAACTACGGGGGGCAATACATAAAGGGGAAAACTACAGGGGGCACTGTGTAAAGGGCAC
Organism: Taudactylus pleione; assembly: GCA_031769625.1. Classification (NCBI taxonomy): domain Eukaryota; kingdom Metazoa; phylum Chordata; class Amphibia; order Anura; family Myobatrachidae; genus Taudactylus; species Taudactylus pleione. The sequence continues at coordinate 11,609,507 of JAUIMM010000710.1, forward strand.
AAATACAGGGGGCACTGCATAATGGGCACTTTTGACTGAGAGCCAGTGGGGGAGCAGCCTGAGACCTATCTGGCTGGATTGGTAAGGGAGATACCTGTTTTCCTGGCGCGGTCCTAATTGCGAAGGCCCCCACCCGGCTACTTTTTGATGCCACCCAGCTGGAAAAAATTTCTTGGGAGAACACTGAATGTATATTAGTGTCTTCTGCTTTTAGGCAGGGAGATATGGTGTTCAGGTGACATCTGAAGCCTCCATATAAAAGGACAGCAGTAGCCCATTTATAGAGGCCCTGCCCTGAGAGCCACTCCATGAGTGTGAGTGTGAGTGTGAATGAGAGTGTAATAAAAGTTCTACTTTCACGGTGTGTGTGTCTTGTATTTATTTTAATATTTATTTTGCAGGTGAACTAGAGGTGCCAGCGGGCCCTTAATGCCCTGCATTCTGGTACTTGTGGTTCTCCAAGTACCAGAATGTGGGGGAGGCTTGTTGGGACCTCTAGCTCTCCTGTAAAAGACAATGTTATTTAATTTATTTTTACACACAATCAACCCCACACCCACCGGCAAGGGATATGTAAAAGTACAGATGTTTTGCCGATGTTCAATTTTGAGTGGGATTCAGTTTTATGTTAGATTTGACATTCGGTTTTGTCTTTAGTAAATCTCCAAAGGCAAATTCGAATGAAAACCACATGCAAATGTGAAATCACACAAAACTCAAAATCAAACATTAGTAAATATACCCCTTAGGGGTCGATCGAATTAGCCACGATCATCTCGCCGGCTTGAGTTATCTGGCAATGGGCGCACTGGTTTAAAGCCAGATCTCACCTTGTAGATTGGATGGACCATTGGGAGTTGTCTGGTGGTTGCAATGTTGAAAACTTCAGCAAAGAGATGAGTGCGGAGAAGGTGAGTGTCCACTTCGTGCACCTGGAAGTCAGAATTGCGCACCCAGAGCTTGGCCAGTAACCAGTCACATTCAGAGTCACTGGGCAGGAAAATTGGAGCGTTCTCTCCTGGTGTTTGAGCCAACTGTAATAGAGACAGATCTGTCACTACGGAATCAGTATAATATACCGATGGATAAGATGACGGCGGTCAAAAGACTGCCGCTGGAATCCCGATTGTGAAGAATCCCGACAGGGGCCGGTGAGTACCCTAACCCTCCCCTCTATCCCCCCCTAAAACTAACCTAACTAATGGTGCCTAACCCTAACCTCCCCCCCGGTAGTGCCTAGCCCTAAACCCCCATCCCGCACCCTAAACCTAACCCTCCCCGGGGAGTGCCTAACCCTAACCTCCCCCCGGTGATCCTTAAGCCTAAACCCGCCTTCCCGCACCCTAAACCGAACCCTACCCAGGGGATACCTAACCCTAGACTCCCCCCCCCCACCGGGGTGCCATCCCTAACCCCCCCTCCCTGTAGCCTAACCCTAACTCTCCCCGGGGGGGTGCCTAACCCTAACCTCCTCCCTGGGGTGCCTAACCCTACCCCCCCTCCCTGTAGCCTAACCTTAGCCCTCCCCGGAGGGTGCCTAACCTTAATTTCCCCCCCGGGTGCCTAAACCTAACCCTCTTCCCCTGAAGCTAACAACTAACAGCAACCGCTTACCTTCGTTCGGGATGGCGGCTGTCGGGATTTCGGCATCGAGATAAAGATTGGCATTGGCATTTCAATGCCTGTCTTTTGTCCCGTGTTGGGACTCCGACATCGGGATTCCAATAGCCAGCATCCTGGCCACCGGTAATGTGACTGCATCCTGTCACTACAGTGCAATCTAGAACCACACAATTATACAGCGCACTTCTAAAGAACGTGGTAGAGAACATCACAAATGCATGTCTACATATGCTGATGAAATTTAATAATTATGAACTAGGTGCTTAAATCCTTTACAATGCAAAGATGTTTTCAAGCTTTTCAGCCATAAAGCAGAACATTAAAACCTTGTGTATAGATAAAGATAGATTTTATATTTCTTCGATGGGATGGGATGTCTTGCCAAGTAATGTTACACCTGTCTCAAACCTTGCTTAGAACTCATTTTGAAATGTATCCACTACTTTTTGGGTCCATGAGGAAAGCAATTCATTAGTTCATGTTTAGACAGTTCACATGTGAACATGACCTTTTTATTAAACAAGAGATGTGCACCGACCATCTTGTTTTGGTTCAGGATTCATCTTCGTGTTTTGGTTTTGGTTTTGCGAAACCATCCACATGTGTTTTGGGTTTGGTTTTATATCTGTATTTTTTAAAAAATAAATAAAAAACCTTAACTAAAATGACATCATTGTGACCTGTTAACATGCAATCCAAAACCTGAGTTTGGTTAAGAACTGCGGGAAGATCTGAACCGGGACTCGGTTCGACTCGGAACCCCTAAAGTCGGGTGTTTTCGGTTCTCTGAGAACCGGACCCGCACATCTCTAGATTGAACAAGCCCTCTAATGGTCAGTGTTATGCTGCAGAATTCCATATAGTCTAATATGCTATTTTAGGAAATGGTTGTAACCTCAGAAGGATCATAGAAACTTCCAAGGGAAGTGAGCACCACAATGTTGGAGCTCAGACAAAACAGGTCTCCACTTACAGTAAGTAGCTCACTGTTAACCCTGTCAGACCTGCAACTGCAGACTGATGTTTAGTTTGTGGGACCTCAGGCTCTGTAGAGCTCATTATCACCTTTTGCAAGCAAGCCAATTCATGTATTGTAAAGGGAGTAAGACTACAATGGGTGCAGTTGCCAAAATTTCTACTGGTGCGAACATGTGTAATGCACATGGTGATGTCCTATGTTCCCATTTAGTACTTTGTGCCCAGAATTTTGTTGCAACACTGTTAACGCCAGTCCTCAAATATCACCAACAAGTCATGTTTTGTGGATTTCTTTAATCATGCACAGGTGAGTTAATATATTTTGCTGGGTCAGTAATTATCCCACCTGCTTCCACAGATAGAAATTCCCAAAACAACCTTTTGGGAACACTTGAGGGTTGAGATTGAGAACCCCTATCTACAGAACAGATATGGTGCCAAGAATATATATGTTCTACAGAGGGGAAATGACATGTACCCAAAATAGATTTAATATCCCCCATAGCCCTAAAGATCCCTGCTATGATTATTTGGGGTCAATCCAATTTAAATTTCCCTCTTGAATTATTATTGGCTACCCAAAACACGTGAGAGCCGGATACCCAATATGATGCTGTTTTTGAGATCCGAACCTATCCGAGTAAAACCGTGTAAAACCGAACCGCTCATCTCTCATTATTATAATGGCAAAGGCCTAGTAACAGCTAGATACAGAAGTCACAGGGTGGACTCTTTGAAACTCTTTGAAACTGGAGGAAGCTATACTACAGTAGATCTCCTATTGAATAATACTAAATGCATAGTTGGTTACATGCCTGGTCACAGTCTACTCAGACTAGATACAGTACATACGTGGATGTCTGGGTGTAGCCAAAGCTGCTTGTTTTTAAGAAAGAATACTGGTCATTAATGGGCAGATCCACCACCTTTTCTACATCGATGCAGTGAGGGGCACCTTCTGCATAACATCTCCACCTGCAGGAAACAAAGGTTAATGCTATAGAAAATGTTCATTTGTGCTATTCCTAGTCCTACACGGACTATGGGGGGTCATTCAGACCCACTCGCGAGCGGCAGTACGCTCGCAAGTGGGTCGATGTTCCCCACTGCGCATGCGCACGAAGGAGGGAGCTCCGTCGTGCGCATGCGCGAGACCCGGCGAGCGAAGGACTTTCCTTCACTCGGAGTGTCTCACCAAAGGGGGCGTGCTGTCGATGGTGACTGACAGCACGACCCCTTTGGTGGGCGTGCTGGGGGCGTGGCTGCCAGACGGAGGCGTTCCCATGGGAACGCCTACCGTCTGGGGCCGGCCCCACTGACATCACTAGTGATGTCAATGGGAGTGATTTTGGCTCTGATAGAGCCAAAATCACTCCAGGGCTTGCGGTTGAGAAACCCGACCACAGGGTTTCACTCGCAAGTCCGATGGTCGCGATGGTCAAGACCATCGCGACCATCTTGTTGGACGCTCGTATATGCTGTGGGTGGTGACTCACAGCTATACGAGCATCCAGGAGGACGCTCCATTTTAATGGAGGTGGGCCCTGATTCAGAGCGAGCGCTCTGGTCAGAGCGTCCGGATCTGAATCAGGGCCTATGTCTTTCTCCATTCATATAAATATCAACAAAATAAAGAGAGTAAAGAAGTCTTCATATAATGGTGCACAAAAGTAATTAAAACATAACTTTTGATATATTTCAATAACTTATTATTGAGACATTACCAGAAAAATATAGTTAGAAACATGATAAACACAACCAGTTGTGTAAGAGGAGTACAATAAAGTAAGAAATGTGATTAAAAAATAAAAACAAATGCTTCGCTGTGTGTTTTTCATATATCTATTCCTATATTAGATTTTACTGTATATGTGATTAATGACATTATTTAGACAGCTAAATTCCAGATTAAATACTTGTTCCCTCCTATGTATTATTATAGGACCTATTGTAAAAGAGGTCATTAGGTCCTCATGCACTGACTAATAGGGATATTGTGGATAACTGGCTGACAATCACACAGCCTACACATTTCCTATTATCAGTCATCTTTTAGATGGTGTAAATTATGTTTATTAGTAGAGTCGTAATTAGACTTTTTGGTGCCCTGTGCCAGAGAGAGCTTTGGTGCCCCCCCTCCCCCCATTTTTTAAATAGGGACATAAGATACAGCACCCAAAATAGGGCCATGGCCTCGTGGGGAGGACCAAGGAAGAGATAGGGGAGGCCAGGAGATGCTGGGGATAAAAGAAGAGGAAGCTACAAGTGAGAATGATAATAAACAGGAACACTGACAGGCCCAAACAGCGCCCCCTGCCCTGCGGTGCCCTGTGCCATGGCACTGGTCGCACTACCCTAGTTACGGTCCTGTTCATTAGGTTGTGGCGTTGTGATCGATATAATTTAAATATTATCTTGATTTATAGATAAAGGACTTATTTAGTGCTCCCTTTCATGATGCATTATACGAGTTGTTAAACTAGATCTGGTGGCTACAAATCCTGGAACCCATTATTAACACTCACATTAGGATCATAGGGAGCTGTGGCTCATTAATAACACAGTATCCAGTAAAATCCAATATCCAGTAGGAAGAGATACATGAAAAACACACAGAGAGGCATATTCTTTTAATCACACTTCTTACTTTATTGCAATCCTTTTACACAATTGGTTGTGTCTATTATGTTATTTTTTCTAACAATATTTCGCTGGTAATGTCTGAATAATATTTTATTGGAATATATTAAAAGTAGAGATGTGCGGGTCTGGTTCTCAGACAACCAACAACAACTGAATTTAGGGGTTCTCAGGTAAATGGAGTCCGTTCGGAATCACTTTTGGGTACCGAGTTGAACAGTGGCCCTGATTCAGAGCTGGACGCTCTGACAGAGCGCTCGCTCTGAATCAGGGCCGGCCTTCTTGATTTTAGAGCGGCCCCCTGGCCGCTCGCATAGCTGTAGGTGACCACCCACAGCTATAGCGAGCGGCCAAAAAGATGGTCGCGATGGTCAAGACCATCGCGACCATCGGGCTTGCGACGAGACCCTTGTAGTAGGGTCTAGTCTGCCGCAAGCCCTGGAGTGCTTTTGGGTCTATCAGAGCCAAAAGCACTCCCACTGACATCACTTGTGATGTCAGTGGGGCCGGCCCCATACAGTAGGCGTTCCCATGGGAACGCCTCCTTCTGGCCAGCCACTCCCCCGGCACGCCCACCAAAGGGGGCGTGCTGTCAATCACCATCGACAGCATGCCCCCTTTGTAGCGAGACCCATAGCGACGGCTTACCCGTCGCTATCCGGGTCTCGCGCATGCGCACAATGGAGCCACCTCCATCGTGCGCATGCACACTGGGCTAACATCGACCCGCTTGCGAGCACTCAGGGCCTCATTCAGAGGCAGTCGGAGGATGCAAGCGGTCGCTCAGAAACTGGGCGGCCACTTGCATCCTGACCGCCCGCCTCTGTTGCGGTCGTTAGGCTGTGGGTTAACACCCACAGCTCTAACGACCGCTCGGGTGATGGTCACGATGGTCAGAGACCATCGCTACCATCGGGGCTTACGACAAGACCCTAGGGTAGGGTCTCACTTGTCGTAAGCCCCGGAGAGCTTCTGGCTCTGTCAGAGCCGGAAGCTCTCCACTGACATCACTAGCCGGTTCCCTCGTGCGCATGCGCACTGGCAAAACATCGAGGCGGCCGTGAGGTCGTAGACCGTACAGCCGCCTCTGAATAAGGTCCACAGTGCTTGCGAGCGGGTCTGAATTAGGCCCAGAGTCCCGGTTCAGATCTTCCTGCGATTCGGAACTTGGATTGAAAAACTGAGCTCGGGTTTTGGATTGCATAATAACAGGTCAAAATGACATCATTTTAGCGTTTTTTTTTTTTTAAAAACAGATCTAAAACCAAAACCAAAACACGGATATAAATCTGGATCCAAAACCAAAACCAAAACACAGGAGTCGGCGCACATCTCTAATTAAAAGTTATGTTTAGATTTCTTTTGTGCAGCATTATACGACAACTCCTCCTCTATTTTGTTGATATTCCATTGATTTATTTGTCATAGGTAACACTGCCAGGGGTAAATTTACTAAGATGGGAGTTCTATTAAGAAGTGATGTTGCCCATAGCAACCAATCAGATTCCAGGTATTATCTTCTAGAAGGTGCTAGATAAATAAGAAATAGAATCTGATTGGTTGCTATGGGCAACATCACTTCTTAAATAGAACTCCCATCTTAGTAAATTTACCACCCAGAGTCTATATGGAGATGTAATGTTTAGAACTATACAGGGCATTTATTTTAGCCAGTTTGGAAAGTCCCTACGCAGTGTCTGTGTGCTAAGGGTGAGACAGTCTGAAATTCAAAAAGGAGAGCCACACCAACTGCCAGTGAGTCCCGGCCAGTGATGTTTGGCAGCATTTGGGTGGCAGTTGGTGTGGTTCCCCTATTTGAATTTTGGATTGCGCTGCGGCCCCACCTCTGGAGTCACCACTGTCAGTCACACATTGAGCACACAGTTACTGCGGAAGGACTTTCCAAATTCCTTATACTAGTGCAGTAGTGTCCCCCTCTACCCTTTTCCTTCAGTTTTGTGTCCCTTCATATAAATAGTAAATAGCTATTATATTTAGAAACAAAAAGACAGATGAATAGAGGAGGTACAGTTACCTCTGCTGTTCCCCAGGCTCAAAGGATTGTCCTTTCTCACTGTACAGTATAAAAAGACATCAGCAAAGTCTATGGTCAATAGTGTTGTCTGTAACCTACATTAGATGCAGCGACCCCAGCAAGTGGACTGAATAGAGCAAGATGTCGCCAAGGGAGACACAAATTCTGCATAACAGACCCACAAACACCACACCATTAGGTTTTTGTAGAGTCATGAGGCGACTTGGTACTGAATGAGCAAAAGTGAGGTTATTTCTCAGAGAAGTTTGTAACCATCTGTGACACTCAGCCATGACAGTAATTGGTGTGTGTGTGTACACATGTATATGACTAGAGCAACTGGCATATAACATCATTCAACTCTGTCTTGGCACAGTAGGTAACCAGTGGTAGCATTTGTGATATCTGGTGCAAAAGACAAGTTGTTGTAGCAGCTAATATCAGGTGTTTGTTTTGTAATGGCATTAGATCAATTACAATCTAGTCAGTCACAATGAGCAAAAATGCCTTCGTTGTTAACCAGTTTGAAATAATAGCCTCAAATAGCTCAATGCTGTTGAGTTTCCATTTCCAAGTAATCTCTACTCCCACTGGCATCGAGAACATTTTCCCAAATGACAATTTAACAAAATACTATATGTACATTGGTCACTCACTTGTGGGTTGCTCTCTCCTTCTTCAGTTCCTCTCTCCGTTGTTGCTGGAGAAGAGGATGAGTATTCTTGGATAATATGACACCTGAAACATAACAGCTCATAACACAACTCCCATCATTATTATAATTAGCCTGATGGTTAAGGATTAAGGGCCTGATTCAGAGCCACTCGTAAGCGGCAGCTCGTTCGCTCCGAGCGATGTTTGCCCCACTGCGCATGCGTACGGATCTTTATAGGCATGCGCGAACCAGTCAGTGCGGCCGAAATTCATGTGCCCGCAAAATAGCGAATGCCTGCTAATTTGAGTGACAGAATGAGGCGTATGTGGGTGGTAACAAGGGAAGGTGCTTGAAAACGGGGAGTGGAAATCCGATCGCAGGCGTGCTTAAAGGTCAAAACGGGCGTTTTAAGGGAGTGCATAATTAATCCCGCAGCATCATTGACCACGTCACTTGTTTTTTTTAACTCAGACCTGCTCGCAAAATAGTGGTTGAAAAAACCAACCACAAGAATAGCGAGCAGTTCATACGCTGGTCGATGTACTCGATTAATCTAATAAATAGCGGACATGACATATGGTGCAAGCGGACAGGGGGCGTATTTTTCAAATTTACGTTCGCATGTTTTGCTCGGTCGTTCAGACTTAGAGGCGTGAACAGACCGCAAAGTGCGAACGGTTCATTTGAATAGCCACCCCTTTTTAGAAAACGAACGACCGCAAATAGCGAGCGGCTCTGAATGAGGGCCTAAGTTTGCAGAGATTTGAACTATGTGACTCCATAAAAAGTCCATCCATCTAAAACTTCTCCCCTATAGAGTCAAATGTATTAAAGTTCTGCCCAGCCAGTCTGCAACTTACATTAGGCTCTGTGAGACCTGTGACACATTAAGTACACCATGCAATGAAAACTGCCATCTATCCCACAGTGGCACCCACCCACAAAGGCCATGCCACAAGACCCATAGGCAGCACAAATCGAATATATAGTCTTACCCTTGCCCTCCGGTATCTCCACAGTTAGGCCAGGCAACCACTTATGGAAAGGGAACTGGTAGAGCTGACCATTAGGGCAGGTCACGTTGACATACTGACAGTACCAGGCATCCATATTAAAACACTTGTAGTGGTTTGTGGACAGCCGGACCAGCAGGAGCTCTCCAAGATCTTTCTCATTGTCAACTTGAAAGTCAGTCACCTGGAACAGCAGAGTCGTGTCTGAGAAACATGCATCAAGGAACCATAGAATGCCACTGGGACACCTACTGTGCATCAGGGAATTTGAAGAGAGATAATTATTTATCAACTAGTATGCCCGCAGCGAACATTTCACCAATTTGAACCCAGAACATACGTATGGAAAGTGCTTGGCTAGATAATGGCTAGATCATATGTTAATACGACAGAATCGGGTAATAAAAGATGTGGGCGAAACATAACCGGCTAAGCCACGCCCTTTTATGGTTTTTGGGGATTTTTTTATTGTAACATTTTGCCAATTTCTATGTGTGATGATATATTTAGCCATGGATTCTGAAGCAAAATGGACCGTTTCCAGGAGGTATTGCAAGCTGAGCCCCTATAGATGCAAATGATAATGCACTGTTACTCCGCCTCACCTTCTCCCAGCCTCCGGCCAATCAAAGGCTTCCGGCAGCTCTCGTGGAAGCAGAGAAAAGAGGCATTGCTTTCGAGGCGCAAACCCGGTGCTGATTGGCTGAGAGTTACGGGTCTGGAATCAAAGTGTTGGAAAAAGTAGGTGAAGGAAGAGCGCCCCCTACGGCAGCAGCCTCATATGTTGTGCCGCCCGCGCGCCCTCCCTCACTATGTAATAGCTGAGTCACGCAGCCAGACGGCCAATCATGAGCCGAACTGGGCAGAGCGTAAACAGTGTCCGCACACGGCTAGGGCACCGGGACCATGTGAGTGTACAGATCACCAGTAGTGCGTGAGAACAGCAATCGGCGGCGGTCACCCCTATCCCGCCTCCCCTGGGTCACTGTGCCGGCTCTGTGTTTTGGTAGTTTTCTTGTTTTCAGGTTAGCTATACCAAAGCATTTATTATGGTTTTTGTTGATTTTTTTTTCCATCAAATTTTGTACAGTTTATTCCAAATTCTGTAATTTATTGCTGATTGAAATCCGTCACCAAAGAATCACATTAATATCTTAATTAGTCTTTGAGATATTCAAATTCAAGCAAATTATATATATAAGATGTAAATAGTATTTTACTGAAAAAAAGGTTTTTACTGTCCACATGTTTTGCATTATTGATTAACGAAATCAGGAAACCCCATTACTTTAAAAAACTATTCAAACATTGTATCATTTGTTCTGGTAAAAAGTTGTAAACTGGGGCAAAAGTCTAGTGGATCGTACGAACAGTGGCGTATCTATAATGGGTGCAGTATGTGCGGGGCACACGGGCCATTGGGTCCAGGGGGTCCCGCACCGCACACCATACACCCATATTATTTTAAACTTACCTGTCTGTGGTCCTGAGGCAGGTGTCAGCCATGGCCATTTTACCGGCGTTCTGTGCATGCGCAGTAGACTCCGGGCACACTAGAGCCCAAAGTCTACTGCACATGCACAGAATGCCGGAAAATGGCCGCCACAGCCAGTTTCCCGGCGTTCTGCGCGTGCGCAGTAGACTCTGGGCACACTCTAGTGCCCGGAGTCTACTAATGCTCTGGCGGCTGGCCAGCCGCGCCAGTCGGCTACCGGCCAGCGGAGAGAGAGGAGGGGGCCCCGCACGGGGAGTGCACACGGGCCCCCTCCTCTCTTAAGATGCCCCTGCGTATGAAGATTATTTTAAACTGTTAAATGCAACCCTGAGATTGTAGGCCTTTACATTTTGTTGGATATAGAATGGTTTAAAGGTTAGGCAAAACTGGTTTCATTTACATTAGGGCAGCTCTACCAAGGTTTATCCAACTCTAACTGAATGCTGGCCCAAGCTACAGTCTGACCAGGACACAGTCCATGGAGCCTGAATTACAATTGTCCTGCAGTTGCCTAAATTGGACTCCATTGTGCTCTAGACATCCCACAGTGTTCCAGGACTCACTGTGGATCTAAGGCACATGGCCACAGCCACCAATTATACAGTCTGACAGCGAATTAGAACAAATCAGCTGCAATGTTAAGGTGTTAGATATGGTCAATTCTGATGCTGAGCTTTTGCCTCCACCTCGCCAAGACCAAGTGTCACACATGACTTGGCCAACTCCCTGAGAAGACATGTGGAGACCTCTCGCAGCTGCCTGATCTCAACCCTGTCACAGGCAGATACAGAGTGTGGTGGGATACACACAGGAGCCGGTCATCATCTGGGTCAAATCAATAGCAGGGTAAAGTATTCTAGTCCAGATAGTGAAGGGTGCAGCTATATTGCCTGTATAGGCCAGAGGAACAAGTCATCTTATTGTATAGCCAATGCCAATTAGTTTGCAGGAAGGTTTTTTTTTTCATATATAAAAGTCTACACAAAATGTATTGTACAATGTTATATAGAACATGTTACAGGTCCTCATTTCATGAGACAGTCAGTAGGTTATTCACATTAGCCTTAAAGAATATTGTTTCTCAAATGTATCTAGAAAAGCTTGAAAATAATACATGTGAGCTGATACAACACGGCACAGAACCCATGTCCTTTAATTTAGAATATCTATCCTCCCGGGAGTAATATTGTTATGCTGGTTACATTTCATCACAGACAGACACTGCTATAAGATCCAGCTCTAAGTGCCCCATGTACTTTAAAACTGAGATATTACCTTTGTTGCAGCTGTTAGTGCTGTGGAAGCAGGAATCAGACACTAAAGGCCACATCATGTTGCACACACAGATACTGCCTCCCCCTCCTGCTACATGTGTTGTGCACAGTAATGTGACATTAAACAATCCAGGCAGGGACCAGTTTCCAGCACTAAAAACTCCCAGAACCCATTATGTTACTAGGAGCAATAGAGCAATTCAGCACAGGATATAGTTAGAACAAGTTAGATAGTCAAAACATAGACAATCAAAATGTCTACACCAAAAGGTGAACAGTCAAAAGGTCGACAAGGACATAAGGTCAACCTGGTTATAAGGTTGACAGCCAAAAGATCGAAAGTAAGTCGACGGTTAATAGGTTGACAGGGTCAAAGGTCAGTAGTCAAAATATAGGCACTGTTAAAATATAAGGTTGACAGTTAAAACACAGACAAATCAAAAGGTTGACCACCAAAACATAGACACAGTTAAAAGGTCGACAGTCATAATGTCAGCATAGATAAAATAATAACTAATGGTGACCAGTCAGTAGAGAGTCATGTTGATATTAGGCTGGTTTCACTTAGCATATGATGTCAACAGTTTAATTCCCAGTAGCATTTGAACAGTATTGTCATAAAGGTAGTGGAACTGCATGTTAAATGTGGCAGAGCATGCTGGAACGTGTAGTTCCACAGCATAAATATCATTGAGCTGCACCATACATTTATTGTAGCGCTAATCCCCATCATAGTCGTGCGAGATAACTGACAAAAAAAATATGTACACCTGTCTGTAAGTTGAGTGCAGGTTAAACTTTGTGTAGTTACCTATATTTTCAAGGTCAATATTTTGACTGTCTATGTTTTGAATTCTTCAAAATGTTGACATTTAAAATATAGAAATGCATTTATTTTCAATGTCGACATTTTAACCTGTCTAAATGTAAAAAAAAGGTTAAAATGTCGAAATTTAAAGTGTGGACATGCCTATATTTTGATTGCAGGGTAAACCACTGTATGTGCAATAAACTATAATTTGAATGTCACCTTCTAACTGCAATACTAAGTTCATATTCATTTAATATATGTATATATATGCCTTTCGCTTTGTTTAGACACATGTCCTTTAATAATGACAGTTGCTGGGTTTTTTTGATCATTGAGTCTGGTGTTGATTACTTTCAGTCTGAACAATGGTGTTGATTGCATTTAGTCCAGGGGTTCCCAAACTCGGTCCTCAAGGCACCCTTTTACAATCCAGGTTTTAAAGATAGCCATGGTGGACCACAGGTGGTTAAATTAAATTGACTGAGGTACTGATTAGGTCACCTGTGCATGGATATCCTAAAACCCTATACTATTAGGGTGCCTTGAGGACAGAGTTTAGGAACCAACGATTTATACCCCTTTTCCACTATCCAAATAACCTGGGTTATTACCGGGTCTACCCGGGTCACGTCTTGGTGTAGAAGGGTCCTTAAAAAATAACCCAAGTTAAGTGACCAGGGAATCCCACCCTGGTAGGCACCATGGTCGAACCCGGCAAGGACCCGGGTAACGGTTCGGTAAAAAATGGTGCGACCTGGGTTATCCGTCCCAGGTCACAAGAAAAAGCCGCTGATTGGAGCTTCAGTAAGCAGCCATCACCCACTTTTTATGACCTCATCTTGTGAGCCTGAAGAAGGCCATTTCTAATGCATTATCCAAGTTTTGCAGGGCAGAACTATGGTTTTGCTTGTATTCAGCCTGAGCAATGGTTAATGCAATCAACACCATTGTTCAGACTGATACTCCTTTTCCAACAAAAACCTGTGTTTTCGAACATGGGGTCTAATTCAGAGCCGCTCGCAAGCGGGTCTAAATTGAGCCCCATGTTCGAAAACATGGGTTGGACATAGGTTTTTGGTGAAAAAGGGGTATTAGTCGGAACAATGGTGTTGATTGCATTCACCATTGTTTAGGCTGAATGCAATCAAAACCATAGTTCAGACCGAATGTAATCAACACAAATGTTCATACTGAATGCAATCAACACCATTGTTCAGACTGAATACAATGAACATTGCAATAGAAGTATCATAAATTGAAGAACATGAAAACATGAAGTGAATTAATGGCAATGGCAATAACTGTATGGTGCTGCTCAATGATTTTGATGCTGTGGATCTACATGTGCCAGCATACCATGCCACATTTAACATGCAGTTCCACAGCAACTCTGGAAACTACCTTTATGACAATATTGTTCAAATTCGACTGGGAATTAAAATTAATGTTGACATCATGAGCTAATTGCAATCAGCCTAGTATTGTTTCACCAGTTTCATTGTAATTAGCATATGAAGACTAGTATCAACGTGACTCACTGTTTACTGGTCAGCCACCATATTGTTTCACCAGCTTCATTATAATTAGTATGTGAAGACTAGTATCATTGTGAGTCACTGGTTACTGGTCACCATTAGTTATTATTTTATCTGTGTCGACATCATGACTGTCGACATTTTAACTGTTTCTATATTTTGGTGGTCAACCTTTTGATTTGTTTATGTTTTTACTATCAACATTTTGCTTTGTTTTAACTGTCAACCCTATGATTTGTCTGTTTTAACTGTCGACCTTATGATTTGTCTGTTTTTTTTTTTTTAAATCGTTTATTAGAATTATTAGAGATAAATAACAAAACAGATCGGTGTCATAATTGATACATTATCCAATAACAATGTATAAAGTCATATATAGAAAATACACCGGTGACATCATAATAGAAAAAATTCTTCCACTAATTTGTAATTGAAAAAATTTAATCTTTATTATTCGTAGGAACATTGGTAAGATGTGGTAAGAAGTATAAGTTCAGTCAAAGAGTATTTGGGGTGAAGGAAAAGTATAGAAATTAATAAGGAAGAAGGGGGAGTTTGTAAGCGAGCCGGGACTGCACGATGTAAAATGATAAATGAAAACATCGGGAGCAGAAACAGGGGATGGGATTCATGAAAGACCTGGAAGAGGAATGGCTTGAGAAGAGTACCAGGGAGACCATATTGAATGAAATTTATGCACTGAGTTATTCAATAGACTGTTAGTATACTCCATTTTAGATACAAACCCAATTCTATTTAAAAGTTCTGATTCAGTTGGAGTACTATTTTTTTTCCAGTTACATGCCAGTTGGTATTTGGCTGCACAGGAGATGTGGAGAATTAGTTTGTTAGTGTCTTTGGAAATCTGATCAACTGGGACACAGAGTAGAATGTTAGCGGGGGAAAGAGAGAAAGGTAGGGTAACAGCCGATGATATGAGTGAGCGAACCATATTCGAGAATGGGATTATCTTTGGGCATGACCACCAAATATGAAAAAAAGTGCCAACATGACCACATTGCCTCCAACACATGTTAGAGGTGTTGGGATACATATGATGTAGGCATTCTGGGACTAAATACCATCTGGTGAGAACTTTATATGAGTTTTCTTTGATTGCCACACTAATGGAGCATTTAGAAATGGTGAGATGTATTGTTTCCCAGGTGTCATCGCCCAGTGGGTATCCTAAATCTGCTTCCCATGTGAGTTTGTGTGTCGAGGGTAGAGGGGATTCCGGTGCCAATATAGAATGGTAAAGGAAAGATATAGTACCCTTGTCAGTAGAACGGTGAATGCAGTGTCTTTCTATAGGAGGATTTCGAGGTGAGGTAGTAGAAAATAAAGAGGTGATAAAGTGGCGAATTTGCAGGTATTGGTAGTATAATGAGTTGGAGATGCCGTGTTTTTCCTGAATATCATGAAATGATTGAGGGGCGAATTGACCTATAATGTGACGTAGGCGGGTAACACCCGCCCTGGACCAGGCAGATGCCATAGTAGGTGAGAGGCCTTTTGGGAAGGAAGGGTTGTTCCATATGGGGGTTTGAGGAGACGGGTAGGTGGAAAGAGAGAGTTTTTTATTGAGATTATCCCATATGAAGAGTGTCAGAGCTACCGTTGGTATGGAGAGGGCGGTACACGGTCTGTATTTGCAAGGTATCCAAGGCAAATGTGAGAGTGAATCAAAACCCACTAAATCATTCTCGAGGTCAACCCATCGTTTAGTAAAACTAGGAGCATGCCAGGCTACCATCTGACTCAACTGAGATGCTTTATAGTAGCGTATTAGAAGAGGCAAACCTAGACCTGTATCTGAGGAACGTCTGGCTAAGATATCCTGGCGTATACGGGGTCTTTTATAGTTCCATATAAATTTACAATATGAAGATTGGAGTTGGTTGAGTGTTTGTGTTGGTATCGCCACAGGTAGAGTCTGAAACAAATAGAGCAATTTTGGTAGAACATTCAACTTTATTGCGTTAATACGCCCGATCTATGAAATAAAATAAGTTTTCCATTGTAGAATATCCTGTTCAATTGTTTTAACCAAGGGAGGGTAGTTCGCTTTATATAGGCGATCATATGTTTTAGTAATGTTAATCCCAAGATATTGCAAAGAGTCTGTTCTCCAATGGAAATTAAAATTCAATTGCAGTAATCGTTTCAGTTCACCCGGGAGATGAATAGGGAGAGCTTCAGATTTAGTTTGATTGACTTTGTAGCCCGACAGATCTCCATATAGGGACAGTTCACAAAATAAGTTTGGTAGAGAAGTAAGTGGTTTAGTCAAAGTAAGAAGAATATCATCAGCAAATAAAGAGAGAGTGTATTTTGAGTTTCCAATAGTTACACTTGAAATGTCAGGGTTAGCTCGTATTCTCCTAGCCAGTGGTTCTATAATCAATGCAAAAATAAGGGGCGATAATGGGCAGCCTTGGCGGGTACCATTGGTTATAGAAAAAGGATCCTAAAGTATCCCCCCAGCGAGAACAGATGCAGTTGGGTTAAAGTAAAGGGATTTAATAGCTTGTAGAAATTTACCCCCGAGGCCAAAAGTAGTAAGTGTATGCATCATAAATGACCAGGAAACCCTATCAAAGGCTTTCTCCGCGTCCAGAGCTAACACAAGAAAAGGAAGTTGATGGTTATTTATATAGTGAATAATGTCCACTGTTCGTCTGGTATTATCAAGTGCCTGCCTGGACGGGACAAAGCCCACCTGGTCCGGATGGATAAGGTTGGGTAGAAGGGGATTAAGCCTGTTTGCCAGGATCTTTGTGAAGATTTTTAAATCTGCATTAAGTAATGAAATAGGTCTGTAATTTGAGGTGAGAAGCAGATCCTTACCTGGTTTGGGAATTACAGTGATGGTAGCTCTGGTGGTAGAGGGGTGAAAAGTCTCACCATTTAAAATCTGGTTGAACATTTCAGTAAGTTGTGGGATTAAAGAAGCTTGGAACGTTTTGTAGTAGGATATTAGGAATCCGTTCAGGCCAGGTGCTTTAGATGGCTTTTGTGTTTTCAGGGCATTACAAGTTTCCTCCTCTGTAATAGGATGTCCAAGTGTTTCCGACATTCGTGGGTCAACACAAGGGAGATCACATGAGGATAAGTAATCTACAGTTTGACAGTCAAGATTGGGATCTGGACTGGCTGATTCTGAGAGATTGTATAGGTGGCTATAATAAGTTTTAAAAATGGTGTTTATGGCAACTGGGTCATATTGAGATTCCCCGTTGACATCTCTAAGGGCTTGAATGGCAGATTTAGCTTTCCGGGTTTTTAATCTATTAGCTAGTAGGACATCCGCCTTATTACTTTTTTCATAGAAATGCTAATTAAGCCAGCGAAGGGATTTCTCAGTCTTTTCCGCCAGAAGGGCGTTAAGATCATTTTTAGCTGATGTAAGTTTTTTCATAAAGGTGAGAAGAAGGATTGTTTTTGTGGGAGGTTTCTAACTTCTGAACTTCTTCAGTCAAATGAGCAAGTTGACGTTTTTAGTCTTATTCCTATATGAGGCATAGCTAATTATACGTCCGCATATAACCGATTTGTGGGCTTCCCAAACTAAAGGTGAGCAGGGGGAATTTACTTTATTAGTAGAAAAATAATCAGCCAGTGCAGATCCAATAGTCTCTTGAAATTGAGGTATCTTCAGAAGCGTTTCATTTAAGCGCCAGGGATGTTTAGACATAGGTGTTTCTAGGAGATTGAAAGCGATTGTAAGAATAGAATGGTCAGACCATGTATTGGGTAGGATAGAGGAATCAATTAAGTGTTCTGAAAGTTGGGTGCAACAAAGAAACAAATCAATTCTAGAATTAGTTTGATGAAGGAGAGAAAAAAAAGTATAGTCGCGAAAGGAGGGGTTAAATGCACGCCAAGTGTCGAAAAGTCCTGATTCTCGTAGATGTTTATTAAGAGACTTACTAAGTTGATGTGCTTGGGGATGGTTTGGTGAATGCGATTTATCTAGGTCTGGATTGAGAACAGCATTAAAGTCCCCACCTACAATGAGACTACCCTTCCTTCGTTTATTCAGAGTTGAGAAAAATGAATTGAAAAAGGAGATTTGGTTTGTGTTAGGAGCGTATATATTAGCTATTGTCAACTCTAAATGTCCCAGTTTACCATTTATAACAATGTACCTGCCGTCTGTGTTGGTAAAAACAGAGTCTTGAACAAAAGGTAGTTTATTGTTGATTAGTATAGCTACTCCGTTATGTTTAGTCGGGCTGGAGGAGTAGAACACATTTGAGAATTGTTTAGATTGGAGGGACGGGTGAGAGAAGGCACGAAAGTGGGTTTCCTGTAGGAATACAATGCCGGCTTTAAGGCCACGAATGGAGCGAAATAGTAGATTTGTCTATGTTTTAACTGTTGCCCTTATTATTTGCCTATGTTTTAACCATCGACATTTTGAATGTGTATACGTTTTGACTGTCGACATTTTGACCATGTCAACATTTTAAACCGTCTATATGCTGAATGTGTAACTTATGTCCATGTCTAAATTATGTCCCTGTTGACATTTTGACTATTTTCACATTGACTTCGACCTTTTGACCCTGTCAACCTTTTAATTGTAGACCTTTTGTACATGTCTACCTGTCTATATTTTGAATGTCTTAAGTTTTGACGGTCTAATATACCCAACCCATTCAGCATACACCTGTTCCACCAACACTGCCATATTTAGTGCACAATACCTTTTCTGTAAGTCTCAAGGTTATATCTCTTAGAAATAACCATCCATAGGATATACAGCCTTACTTCTATTATTGGGACTCTCATAAGATACTTACTGCTCCAGGTCTGAAGTTACTCCACTTATGGGCAAGTTGATGGTTAGCACTTTCTCCCAGGATGCCCACAAGGACAATGGAAACTTGATCACAGGTCCCAGCACTCAGGTCTATCCCTGTTGCAATCTTTATCTTGTAGGTCACCATGTCTTCGGGCAATGACCCCTGTCCGAGCAGCTCTATAAGGAACTAGAACGGTCAGAAATGTCTCAGACTAGGACATACACCTGTTTAATACCATGTACATCTCTACATTGATCATTAATCCAGCAGGATGTCAGTGTAGGGAAACCACGGCATGAATTATACTGCAGGACTGGATCATGTTAATTCGCCATGAGCAATAACCCTTAGTAATAAGTCATTTTTATCTCCATACCTGTAACATTATAACCCATCTCTGTATCCAGTTATTCACAGTGGCATCGTAAAAGTGATTAATTGTTTTTGTTACAGCTGGCAAACAGCACATATGCGCTGCATATGCAATTTGTAGTAATTGTTAAAGAGGAGTGCTCACCAGCTTTATCTTCTGCTCCTGTATTGAATCCAGGCAGCCTCCTTTTCAAAGATGGCCACCACAAATCCTTACTGCTCATGTGCACCACTGCGCACCTGTGTGTCTCTGTGACTGTGTTATGTACTGCACGGACGTACAGCACAAGTTGTTCAAGGGCAGGCAGTACTGCAGATATCGCCGCTACTGCAGTCTCTGGTGACATAACCTCTTATTTTGTATTACATTGTGTTACTGCAGTTACCACTGTTATCCTGAATAAACCTCAAATCCTGCTTAAGGATAAAATGTGTGGCCTAAACGCCATTTCACATTCCTCTGGTCCCTGTTGTTCCACACCAATAGGACATATCAACAAGTTATGGGCCCAGGCACCACAGGCACCAAAGAATCCTGCAGGTGAAGTACACGGTGAGTCCTGCTTTTGGGTCAGCATACAGCACCAACAGCAGCCAGCATGAACTTCATGGAACTGAGACCCTCAGAGAATAATGCCACAAGGAAGTACGCTATGGATATTTAATGGTGGGGAATACAAAAATAGGTTAAAATAACATCGTAGAGCAGAGGTTCCCAAACACGGTCCTCAAGGCTCCCCAACAGTTTAGGTGTTATAGATAGTCATGGTTGAGCACAGGTGACTTAATTAGTACCTCAGTCAATTTGATATAACCACCTGTGCTCAACCATGGATATCTCTAAAAACTGAATTGTTGGGGAACTTTGAGGACCGTGTATGGGAAATATTGTCGTAGACTATTACTCTGGTGCTCTAAAAGAACTATGCTACTGCTTTCAAATAAAAATAAGAGATATAAAGCAACAAAGTATTTGAAATTTATGGTGCTGAGTTCACTAAAAAATGTCCTTCAATCAGGAAGAAGATCATTTTTTTCACATTCAATATTCCAATGTTTCACAATTAGTTATAAAAGAAATATACTTCTTATAAAAATGGCACTTGCAATGTCTTTCCGTCTTTCCCCTAAGGTATTACATTTAGTTGATAAAAAAAAATCCTTTTGAGATGAGTATATGTCTTGCTCCTTTTGCTGAGGTATAGATCTTTTCTAACAAATATCCCTTAAAGAGGGGATTAAGCATTAGAATGCTTCTTTTATTCTCACCACAAATCTCTCTTCCTTTTCTCCTCTTGGTATATTCTGCCATTCTCAGGTCCACTTATGTGGTGATGAATATAGTTGGTTCATACACGTCACTTCTGATCTATAGCCAGCAGCTATGGTTCTTCCTGTAATTCAACACACATCCTGGGCACACAGCCATTCATGTAGCCATCAGTGTGCTAGAGAGCAGAGGACATAGCAACCTTTCTAAAGAATTGACCATCAACTAACAATTACATACACACCCGAGAACAAAACGTCATAAGTGAGCGTGCCAACCGTACAATTGTGTAAAAAGCAAATTCTATGTTGTATGACACCAATCTAGATAAATGCTTTTGGACAGGAGCAGTGTCTAAAGCAGTCTATCTAAAGAGTCATGCACCCACAGTTGCAGTTCAAGGCAAAACACCATTAGATACATGGACTGGAACTAAGCCAAGCACCAATCATCTCAGAGTATTTGCATACAAAGCATATGCATTCATGCTTAAAAAGAAAAGATGCAAGCTGGATTCCAAATCAGTGGAGTGTATCATGCTTGGATATTGCCAAGAGAGCAAGGGATACAGACTTTGGGACACCACAAAGAAAAAATCCTTAAAGTCAAGAGACATTATAATCCAAGAAAAAGCACCACCTAAAATAAAGCTAAAACAAGAACTACAGAACAAGCTTTTTACTTTGTATAATCCAGCAGCAGAAAGTGTCTGAACTAGAAGCTGACAGTACAAATATCAAGAATCAACAACAAAGAAGAAGAAAACCACCCCAAAAAATTGTGAAGAGTTTGAAAACATGCAGGCCAAGTGCACCACATTACAAGCAGCTGTTAAGCTGCACATCCACTAGGCGACAGCGGCACGGCAGTACAATTACGACATTGTAATCCTATCATCTTTGCTGTTCCCCTGGAGTGCCTACAATGAACGATTGAGCGTTCAGTGTAGGCACCCTCCATCATCCCCGAACATGGGCAATCTGTCGTTATCGGCAGATTGACGGGCATGTTCGGGCAATGATTGATGTCGGAAACGACCAGCAGGAGCGCGTATCGATGGTCGTTTCCAACATTTTCATGCCCGATGTGTACTCAGTTACTGAGCGATTGCACAATTACGATGTCGTAATCATGCTATCGCTCTGTGTAATCGGGTAGTGGATGTGCGGCTTTAGAGCAGAAAGCTAAGCTCAAAGACCTAGCTCCTGCAAATCAGCTATTAGGCCTAAGAATTTAATCATATTTAGAGGCAGAAACAATCACTATTGATCAACAAACATTAAAGCAATACTTTAGAAGTATAATCTGTCAGATGCAAAACCAATGTGTACTCCTATTGACAAGAAACTAAATTAACCAAAGCCATGTTACCCAAAAGTGAAGCAGAGTTAGAGGACATAATAGATGTACCTTATCAAAGTCCTTGGAAGTTTTGTAACAGCTCTGTTTTGTAACAGAGCTGCATATGCATTTAGCACATTTAAGTATAGTGTTTGTCTTAACAGTATATAAGCTGTCTTTTCTACCAAAGCTGCTGCTGCAATAGCTAAGCCCCTTGCATTTGGTGTCTAGCTGGGCACTGTAGTTACAGGACAATGCCAGTCCCCATGTTTCTGGTTAAGTACTCCCTCTGTGCATAGGGGCGTAGAGAGCCACGCAGGGCCATGGTAAAGAGGGGGAATGGCCTAATCGTGGGAGGTGGTACCCCTCAGTGCGGTGCAAAGCCAGAGGGGGGCGTGATCAGTGTGATCGCTCCCCCCTTCAGGCATAGGAGATTGCTGTGTGCTGGGCTGCTGCAGAGGGAGGGAGGAAGTGAGTGGGGGGTGACGCCGGACCAGGGCCCCCGCCGGGTCCCTCTGGAATCCCGGGCCCGGGTAAACTGTACCCGCTCCCCCCCTCTCGGCGCCCCTGTCTGTGCATCCAGACAATTCTGAACAAAAAACAAGAATGATTTAGTATAAAAAGGCAGAGCTAATGCTGGGGAAGACAAGGAGCTCCCTTAAGCTCATGGAAGACAAGTTCTGTATTTTCATCATGGATAACAGGGTTAGGGTTTGTTTAGCAGCATGGGAGCCTGGACCGAGACGCTGGAGCAATCTTATGTGAGTAGGGGATCGCAGAGTCGTTACTGCACCCGCCCCCAAAACAGCACCTGCATTTTGCTGACCACTCCCCCTTTTCCTCCCCAAATGGTGCATTCCTGTCAATCACACTGCAATCCCTGAAAGTATGTGTGCGGGATCGCAGAGGAGGCTTGGTGCATGTACATTTCCATGAATGCGCAGATCAGCAATATAATCGCTCAACTGTATGAAAATGGGAACAGCGTACATCTCTAAATCATGCCCAATGGTCGTGCAGGGAGATTTGCGCATTGATCCACAATGCAAGTAACTTTACCCCCAGCTCTAAAATATCAGGCATGCTAATTAATTGTTTTATGATAAAGCGTTAAAATATTGCATATAAAAAAACTATGAACAAATATGCCAACATTTTGCTTCCAACCCCCCCCCAAAAAGTATATGTACTATATTCTCCCTTTTGTATATAGTTTCTTATTTTTTTCCACCTTACAGCTCTTATGCAAATTATTGTAATACCTCATTATCAGATATTGCTAATAGCAACCAATCAGATTCTACTTATCATTTATCTAGTACCTTTTAGAAAATGATAGCTAGAATCTGATTGGTTGCTATGGGCAACATTTCCACTTTTATAAACCCGCACTTTGGTAAATATACCCCTTAGAGGGGAATTCAATTAGGTGCGAGTTTGGTCCCGCGAGGCAAATTTACGGCAAATTCGTATTGCAAATTACATTTGTAAATTAATTCCAAAATCGCATTTCTTTTTCAAAGTAAATTCGCCTCTTTTGTTTGCACCCCCCCTGAGCAGATGAAAAGGTAGGGAAAAATAACAGGACTTGCTTCAGAACCCCTTGGACACGTCCTCCCCCAATGACTAACTAGGCATTTGGAACTTTTCATTTAGCTTAATTGTGCCAATAATTACATGTCATTTTTGGGATAAAGAATAAAAAATGGCCTGAAATTACCCCAAAATAAGCTTTTCAGCTAAATAATACAACCAAATTTACAGAAAGTTTTCATTTTAATGAAAATAATTGCTTTCTTATCATTTTTTTTTAAGTTGCCTCAAATTACCCCAAAAGCATATTTTTTCTACTTTTTTTTTGCATTTATCATTTAATTCCTTTGTAATTAAACAAAATTCACCAGCTTTTTACATTATTTTACTTTAAAAAAAATAAAAATGCACAAATAGGCCATTTGACACCTTTAAAAGCACACAATACTTCCCTTATGTCCACTATCAGTCTTCTGTATGATTCTGCTAACGAAGTTGTCACTTTTTTTGGGGTCCAGGAAGGTCTCCCCACTTTTTTATGCTATATTCCCTATTTGCTTTTTGGACAAAATGTGCACATTCTCACTGCGAGTAGTGGGAATCGGCAATTCTATTTGAATTGTGCGTATCCTGAGTGCGCACCATGAAGCTGGAGTGTGCTAATTTAATACTTTTACATCTGACTGTTGGGTCGCACCCGGGATTATGTTCACGCGCCCATCCTGGGTGCAACCCAGCTGAGACCCCTGTCAGACTGGCAGCCCGACCCAGCACTAATGCCGGGTTGATTACATCATTGGCATCATCTGGTGAGCCGGTGCTTGGAGATGATCTTATCTCCAAGCGTCGGCTCTTCCTATGCAGAGAACGACACCCGGGTTACCCGTTCACACTGCATCACGAGCATGGTAAAACAGGGTTGAAATGTCGACCCAGCTTATTTCAACCCTGCTATTTCACACTGCCCAGTAACCTGGGTTATTGATGCTAGTTTATAAGGGGTATTAGGCGAAGTGTTTGAGTTTTACAAACTCACACCTTATTGAATTCCTCCGTACAACTTGAACTATTTGCTCCTGTGTAGCAATCCTACTAATTCTTGCTTTGTGTTAACTAGTTGTAATTGTTAGTTTGGACCGCTGCAGCTAAGCAGATCTATGTCCTACCATCCCAACCAAGTGGCCACAGTGTCCTGCAGTCAGGGACACCAAGAGGAGATGGCGGGTACTAATTACCCACATCCAGGCTTGTTAGAGGGGCCGAATCTGCCGCACCCTCTAACCACACACCTCTCTCCCCACCCCACCACACGCTGCTTTGTTCTGGGCTGCGGTGGGTCCAGGGAGGCCTCTGCCACTGAGTTGAGCAGCAGTCTCCTCTGCCTGCACCTGATGTGTGGAGGGGATATCGCATCCCAGAACCTGAGGAGCACGCGACGCCCCCCTGTGTGGTGTGCAATGCCACAACAATTAATATTATGGAATCTGCAGCTCATTCAACAATCTGGGTCATCTACATTTGGAGACTGGAGGATATTATACAAGGTGAACACTACTCTCTAGCCTCCTTTTTGTGTTCCTAGTCACCTGGATAATACTAATCATTTAGGCCCTCATTCAGACCCGGACGCAAGTGGCCGTTCATACGTTCGGCGTACGTAAAAAAATATTTAAATTCAAGCACTCGCTCGTATTTTCGCTCGCAGCCAAACATCCTCCCCAAACTCAAGCGACCCCTCCTCTAACTAACGAGCGTGCCAAATAGCGAGCGTACATCCCCGAAGTGGCTTGAAGGGAACGCACGCACAAGTACTACCCAGAAGTTGGACTGTCAGATTTCGATTAACTGCTCGTTTATTCTGCCTACCTCCCTCAATCGTATCATGCCAATCAATATATCAATTTGCTTAATTGTTTTTTTTTTTTTTTTAACACAATGCAATAAACTTTATTCATGTCCGTGTTTGTGTTTACCCGCAGAATACGTACGGCTTAAACATTCGCTTTTAGTTGTCAAAATACATGTTAGCCCCAATTAAATAATTGTTCTATTTGTTTTTCTACCCGCATATTTCCCGGAGTTCATTTCTTTATTTAAATTTGCTTACGCATGTCACTGGATCAAGCCTATCATAAGTCTCAAGAGCTTTCTGGCCCTGTCGAACACATGACTCATACACTAACCAATAGAATTGGTCCTGTTAATTACCCAAATACATTAGCCAATCAAAAATTTTTTGGGCACTTTATTAAAAATTATTTTTAACAAATACACCATTGCCATCATGAGAGCCTCCGCATTCACCAGGCGCAAGCTGCTGGTGCTAACGGAGGTCATGGATAGGCGGATCACCAGCCAGCCTCCACCCATCACCAACCGCGAAAAGCGTTCCGCATATGCGGAGGTACGGGCCCGCCTGCGCTCCTTCGGCTCACGCCGCCAGATCGGGCAGCTGGAGCGCAGGTGGTCGGACCTGCAACGGCGGACGCCCCGCTTGCTGGCATGCTTTCGCATGCAGATCGCCGAAAGTAAGTTTTATGGACTGTGGTTTTCATGTTTGTCTTCGTGGCCCTAACTGCGTGTGCATGTTTTCCCTGTATTTCATATTTATTCATTGTACTCATATCTGCATGGCCATGTTTTCCCTGTATTTCATATTTATTCATTGTACTCATATCTGCATGGCCATGTTTTCCATGTAGTTCATATTTATTCATTGTACTCATATCTGCATGGCCATGTTTTCCATGTAGTTCATATTTATTAATTGTACTCATATCTGCATGGCCATATTTTCCATGTAGTTCATATTTATTCATTGTACTCATATCTGCATGGCCATGTTTTCCATGTAGTTCATATTTATTCATTGTACTCATATCTGCATGGCCATGTTTTCCATGTAGTTCATATTTATTCATTGTACTCATATCTGCATGGCCATGTTTTCCATGTAGTTCATATTTATTCATTGTACTCATATCTGCATGGGCATGTTTTCCCTGTAGTTCATATTTATTCATTGTACTCATATCTGCATGGCACTTTTTTTGGGGGGGGGGGATTAGAAAATGGTGTTTTTCGCGGATTTGTGTTGAAACTAACCACAATTTGTTTCACATCTTTTAGGGGCCCAGCGAAGACTACGCCGTCATTGTCAGCCCAGACGGCGCTCACAGCCACTCTCCCCAACCCCCAGCCAACACTCCACAACCACAAATTGCCCTATTCCCCACTCCTCCCCAGCCTTCCAAGACCCTCTGGGTGAAATTTCGGGGCTCCTTCCCCTCCGGCCCAATTCCCCCTCTCCTCCAACCACCCCTCTTTGAATTACCCCCTCCCCGGAATCGGTATTGTTAGAGCTGCCGTTTTATCTTCCGGTATGTTTTTCTTTGGGTTTTTTTTTCGACACAAACTGTTTGTATGTAATCATGTGTCGTTCCTTTTTTTGGTGTTTTTTGCTAGACTTTTGGAGATTTTGCAGATTGCCTTTACCTGTTACTGCTGATTTCAACATACACATATCACACATGTCGGAATTTGTACAATGGCCTTGTATTTTTGGCATACACCATTTTTGGTTGATGTGTTTTAATGGTGTAAATCTGTTTTTGTTTTTTTTGGGGGGGTTTTGGTTTTGCCTTGTTTTTTAATGTGGTTTCATTATTGTTGTATTAATCCCCACACTTTTCTCACCCACAGAGGAACAGAGGCGTCGGGCCGAATTAGCCGCCTGTGTGGGCCGGATGCGCCACAATATCATCGGTCTGCTGGTGGTCCTTGACCATATGTCGGTCCTCCTTAGGGACTAGTTTTTTTTGTTTTTTGCCAATTTATAAATAAAGTGTTATTTTCTAAGTAACGTTCTGGCTCATTCGTTTTTTCAAAATCAGAGATTGTTTACCCTGACATAAGTAGACTGTTCCTGCAAGGATTACCAATTTTTGACACTAAGATTGTGTGTTGTATTTTTATGTAAAACAGCCACAACTAACAGTAACAATCTCATTTCCCTTTTTTGGTGTAGTCACAATTAGATATTACTACATTTTACAGGTTCCTAGTTGGGGTGCAAGCTGCTTAGGCCAATATTACGAAGCAAAATGATTGTACAGGATTCCTTTGGGTGTTGGTTTGGACCCTGAAAACATATTACATTTTTGCTCAACTGGCGTCAGTACTGGATTACCCCTTAGTCAAATGTTACGTGTGTGAACCTGGTTACACTTGCTTGTAACGTTCAAAAAAAGGTCCAAAATTTCACTCTCAAAACATTTATTCACAACATAACTGAAAAATCAAAGTGGTCACTCACAAACAAAACACACAGTGATAATCACAAATACAACACATACCAACAAAACCAAATAAAAAACCAACAAATCAAGAACTGGTTGACGAAGGACCATGCCAACATGATTCCACAAATATGGCATTGCAATATGGGTTCCATAATATATCCCCAAAATGTCCACATACAGGTTTTTTAAGGGTAGCAGGAAGTAGTCATCGTTGGAGTGCCAAAGATTATGTGAAAAAACAGAAGATGGAGAAAATAAAAATAAATAATTAGATGTTCTCAAACAAACCCTACCACATTAGGTATAAACACTGTTGTTTTGTCAATAATTACCTAAAAAATCTGACCACCACATCATCGCATATGGCCACCCCACATACTGACCTCCGACCAACCTCGGGGGGGCCATCCTCAGGTAAGGCATCCTCTGGCTGCATTGGGACACCACTCCTTATGGCGATGTTGTGAAATATCCCACACAGGACCACAATTTTCGAAACCATATCCGGCAAATACATGAGCTCGCCACCAGAGCGGTGGAGGCATCTGAATCGGCCTTTTAAAAGGCCGATACAGTGCTCCACCACTTGCCTGGTGGCTGTAAGTGCGGAATTATACTCACTTTGTGGCCCTGGTGTGGGAGCCAAATAAGGAGTGAGCAGCCAGGGTGTGCAAGGGTAGCCACTGTCTCCTGTGAAAAAGAATAGACAACATCAGGATCACTCTGTATGAAGCTTAACATTGTTATGTACTAAAGGTCTCCACTTACCCAGAAGCCACGCATTACCAGCTTGTAGGTTGGTTAATTTGTGCCATATCCCTGATTGCCGGATGACGAAGGAGTCATGTGCACTTCCTGGTAATTTTGCATTCAGGGACAGAATATGGAGGGAGGCATCACATACCACCATTACATTGAGGGAGAGATAGTGTTTCCGGTTTCTAAATATTGCCTCCAGCCGTGCTGGAGGCTGAAGTGGTATGTGAGTACCATCCACAACCCCTATGATGTGTGGGAAGCCAGCTATTTGGTAAAAATTGGCCTTGGCCACACTAAGGGCACCCATATCCAAAGGCATTTGAATAAAATGATGGAGGTGCTTGAAAAGGGCCTCCATCACTGCCCTCAGGATCCGGGAAAAGGAGGATTGTGATATGCCCGCCACTATTCCCACCGTTGTTTGAAACGATCCTGAGGCACAGAAATGTAATACCGCCATAAATTGCGTAAGTGGTGGTATTGCTGTAGGACAGTCAATTTGCCGCTCAAGATCACTCTCTATTAATGAGAGAGTGTCTATGATGACTTTTGGAGGAAGACGGTAGCATCTTAAAACCTCATCATCGGGCATTCCAAAAAGGGTGACACGTGTTCGAAATATCTGGGGCCTTGCACGCCTACGATGCCTACGCCTGGGACGAGATTGAGGTTGGTCGGCTTCCGGGAGCATGGCCAGAACAATCCGACCCAGATCAACCTGAAATAGCAAGATTTGAATGTCAGGCTTTTTAACCCCCCCAAAAATTAAAAATTTCACTTAGCTTGAAGATACCATCCATTGATGCTTACATGCCGGGGTATTGTCATGATATGAGCAAACTGGAATTAATCACAACATAAATATACATCATTTTATGCTGGCCATTTCTGAATCCAAATTTTAAGCAAGACCAAACATAAAAGGGGAGAAACACACATTTGGGCAAAGAGCAAAACAACATTGCGCACACTACGCCAAATTGAGGCCAAATGTAAGCAACAAATGCTCCAGAGAAAACACAAACAATTTTACAGGATGAATAAGCATTTCACAAAGCGCTAATTAGTTCGCAAAGACAAGTCACAATTGAAAGTAATAAAAATGCGCTAATTAGTTCGCAAAGACAAGTCACAATTGAAAGTAATAAAAATGCGCTAATTAGTTCGCAAAGACAAGTCACAATTGAAAGTAATAAAAATGCGCTAATTAGTTCGCAAAGACAAGTTACAAAACCGCAGCGTAAATAAACTAGAAATAAACACAGATTTCGGATTTGGAAAAACAAAGGTTACATGTGTAAGGCCAACCAAAGTTGCGTAAAGACAAACAAGAACATTTCCAAAACAATTTAACAAATGAACTTACCAAGAGATAATATATAAGAATCCGGATCAAAAGGTCTTTGGGGCAGAGCCAAAATAAAACCTAAGAGAGATGAAATGACGAAAAAAAATAAAAATAAAAATCTTAACCAGAATGAGAGACAAATTGACCCAAAGTTAGAATTCCCAAAACTTACCAAACTGGAAACGAACAAAAAAATTACAACCAAAAAAAAACGAACGGAAATCAAAAAACGAATATATCCAAAAAAACTACTTCCAAAAACGTAAACTCCTACACCAGCCAACAATCAACTCCAACCAACGTAACCTCCAACATTCAAAAAACGCCACCTCGAATCGAGACGCCCCAAGCCATAAATAGTGTTTCGTTTCCCGCACAAATTAAGGAGGGATCATAGGAACGCACAATCAATGATGCGGCCGCAAAATAAGGACGCATGTATAAATACGTCACGAGACAAAAACAAAATTCTGGTGTATTTCTTGTTTGGAGCTCAGACATGGCTACAGACCAGGGAAACAATGGACAACAGTCTGGCGGTAAGTATTTCATGCATTTTGACTCAATGATTAATTAGAAACATAATATTGTGCAAGTTGTGAAGTTGAGAATTCTCCAAATTTACACAAATAGGTGAGGAGGATGACATGGAAGAGGCTGCTGGGCCCAGTATTCCGGGCAAAGCTGCCAAAAAGAAAAGGCAGCCACAATTCACAAGAAAGGAGATGGAGGTTTTGATTCAGAAGTGTGTGGACATCCTGCCACAGGCAGACAGGAATATGAGTTCAAGCCAGAAGTGGAGAATGTGGGAAGAGGTAGCCGTTGAGGTCAATAGGGTGGGTGATTATGTCCGTCTAGCCTGGGATGTCAAACGGAGGTAAGTAAACACTTGACCACCCTAAAACCAAAAACAAAATAAAATAAAAAATAATGGTTCCTTTTTCACCCACAGATGGCAAGACTTCAAATATCGCCTGAAACAAAAAATGGCGGACAGGGCTAGGCATGCAAGGGGGACAGGTGGAGGTCCCACCCCTGTGTCATTGGAGTTGACTGATTTAGAAGAGCTGGCACAGGGGTGTGTGCAGGCTGTGGAGGTGTTTGGCGTGTCCAACATGGATACGGACATGCCAGACTTTGCGGCTCCTCATGTTGTCCCAGGTAAATATTGTGATGTCACCAACTCTGAAATGTTATTGTGCCAATATGTAGATTCTAATGTGAGTCTTTTCTCATTTTTCCAACAGAGATACAGGCGGATGAGTCTGCTCCAGAGGGGAGCCTTGGCCGCAGAATTTCTGCAGGCTCTGCAGGGGATGAACCAGTACATCCGGCTGAGGACCCTGCAGAAGCCAGTCCTGGGCAATCCCCCTCGCAGGCAGTGTCCCTCCTCACAGAACTCAATTTTAAATCGGATTTCCATACAGAGATTCTGCAGAGGATGGACGCCAGTCTGGTACGGGTGGCTGAGGCCCTGGAGCAAAATGCTGCGGCCAATGTGACCATTGGTCTGGCCCTGGCGGAAAATACCAGGGCCAACATCCGCATCGCCAATGCCCTGGAGCAGCTCGTTCGCCAGCACATGGTGGAGCCGACCTCCCTTCCTGCCGGAACATCAGGATCCTCCACCTCTGGCACAACATCAGCCAATCCTCCAAATGTGCCTAGCCCTGTGCCTAGTCCAGAGGCCACAACATCTGCCTCTGGACAGGCCAGCCCGATGACATCCCGGACCCGGTCTGGTGCCCTCCCTCCCCTAGCCAAACGGCCGAAAAAACGGTGACAGCATTGGCTACTTTTCCCACACTCCTTCTGTGCTTGCCTCATATTCCTTTCTGGCCAAAACTTCCCTCTCCTTTCGTGTGAATTGTTTTTAATTTTTGCATTTACGTTTAGCAACAATTTATTGTTTGCACAATTAATAAATATTGTGGAATGAACACTGCCAAAAATGTTTGTGTTAAATATGTGCATTAATTTTTTGGGGGATACCAATAAATTTACATCAAATGTACGACTTTGTATTCTGACATTATTGTAAAAATGGGTTACATTTAATCCGGGCCCACAAGCCAACAACGTTCAACCTGAAAAATTACACATTGGAAAAAAAGGGCTCGTTAAGGAACGTTTAAAACATTACCTAAGGAGGAAAAATCACCTTGCAAACACAAAATGAGCCACCAAACCTAAACATGATGACATTATTGTTACAATAGTCCAAAAAGAACACATTGCGGCCAAAATACACCCCCACAAATTTACGCTAATTGATTGTGTAATCCAGACATTAGCAGCTATGATTTCCACCTGCGTTCGGTTTTGTGCTATCCAAAAAAACTGCTTTCCAAACACATACCAAGCCGGTTTTCAATCCAACACTAATTGATTTTCTGACAAGCCGTGATTAATCGATGCTACATCGTGGAGTGCTGGGACGGAGGAGAAGGCCATCGCCACTGTGGTCGAGTTATCCAGCACATAAGCTGTGCGAGCATTTTGAAGGGAAAGAGGATCATCCAGTGACGTATGAGTTTGTACGAACACATTTGACGTTCGCATTTGTTAATGTATGTACGCCCCAAAAACGCCTCGCCACGCCTGCGTTTTTCCATCTCCTCCCCCGTCAACACCCAAAAACGCCCTGTTCTGTCAATCACATTTGACATGTCACTTCCTGTACGCTATTTGACGAACGAGACAAAATAAGCTCGCAATCTGCCGTACGCACATGCGCAGTGTAACACCGATGCATGCACGGTTAGTCAACATCGGAACACAACGAGCGTACTGCTGTTAACGAGCGGCTCTGAATGAGGGCCTTAGTCGGATAAACAGGACAGAACATAATTTATTAGTTTACATAGACTCTGCTCTTGCTTTATAAACTCAGAGTTACTAAGCGCCAGATGTCACTGCTGTGACACTGATTAAATCTGCAGCAGCACAATACTAAGGTGTTGCCAACCTTATTAGTAAATACAAGTGTAGAGAGCTGCGCTGATTCAGCCAGATAAGAACACCACATCAATTAAGGATTGCATAAATCGCTTTTCATTTTCTTTAGAATTAAAATCGGACGTAGTTATATAAAAACAACTAGTTGACAGGTCAATCACATATAACCAATATAAAATAAAAGATACATTTTATAGATAAAAATATCACATATGCTGCCATGTCATAGGATGGATCTGCTGGGATCCCGCAAGGTGGGAGCAGCTGGCGATAGCTACTGTGGATTTTAACTTACCATGATAACGGTGTCTTTGTCGGATCTGGACCTATATTCAAGTTTCAGGGCAGCCTGCTAAACTTTGAAATTTGCACTGTTCGTATCTGGCTGAATCAGCGCAGCTCTCTCCATTTGCTACAGTATATAAACTTCTAAATATAAAAGTGCAGAATATCGAGTCTGGTATGATTTGAATTTAGGTCTTTGTAATTTTCTGCAAGTGTGATTTACACCTATAATTGTTTTATACACTCTCTTTTGATGATTTAAATTTGGCTATGTCTAGATTATAAACGGCCGTAGGATACATTATCTTATCCGCAGCCTGATTCAGGTAACTGTTGCTCTTTTATTGGTTATTTTATTTGTATTAAATACATTGTTTTGTTGCAACGTAACATGAAAAAAACACAATGCTCACTTCTATACCACAATTTAGAAACCAGTATTATGGCCCGTAAACACGGGTCGATCAGACAATGATCAGATATCGTTGTCTGATCGTCCTGCATGTGTTGGATGTTCGATATTGAACATCCAGCAACATGCACCCACCCCCTAATGACTTAACGATCCCGCGATCAACGATCGCAGGTCCCTAAAACACAGGCTAACCTGGTCAATATCGACCAGGTTGGCCTGCATGCATGGCTGATGGTCAATATCGATATCGACCATCCATGCCTGTGCATCGACCATCGTTTGGTCGTTAGAGGGGTTGAAAAAAAGAACGATATAAACAAGCAAACGATAACGATATTGTTTATATCGTTCTTTTAAGTTGAACCGTGTGTATGCACAATAACACTGATATGTCGTAAATGGGCTGTTATTTTCTCAGAAAGACACAATTCCTAGACTTTGTACATATACACAATTAAAGCATAAACTCCTGTAATCAATAAATCCAGCCATCAGCAAATCCAACTAGCATACACAGGATCTGAACAAGTGACAGAGAACAAAAGACATATAGAAGGTACTGTATATGAAATAAAAATATATTACCTGTGTCTGGATGGTCAACCCCCTTTGAATTTTGAGAGTCAGCTGGGATCCGTGGACCAAAAGTGGGAAAGAAGACAAGTCCCACAATTAAGTAATTTTATAGTCAGGTTGTGATAAAGCAAATATAAATTTATCTAAAGAGATCAGGCCCCATTTCTGTGCACAGTGATATACAGGGAGAAATAAAAAAGAAATCTTGCCTTCAGGGCAAAATGCAATATAATTTAAACACGTGATTAACAGATCAGTAACAGAAGGGTGTTCACAATTATTTCATAATGCAGACATTTGATTTGCTAATGCATAATGACAAGGAGGGACAGGGGCTATTGGAGGTTGGTCTAGGGGCGTTGGTGTGTGTGGGGGGGCAGACGGCAGTCACTGAAGTCCATGGAAAAGTACAGCAAAAGTATGGCGTTAGCATTTAATGTCACAAACAATGGATAATCATAGTTGGTTTAATCTGGCGGTTCTTGTTTCATCTTGATAACAGCTGGTTTTATTGATACTGTGAAATGTCAACCAATTTTCCATTTCTTTTCCATTACTTATTGCCAAGTGCCAACGTAGTCATGGCTGATCATAATCCATCATTAAACAAATGTCATACTCCTTCTGCAATTAACCCTTTTAATGTATTTGGTCACTGCAAAGAGTTATCTTAAAACAGATTAATTTGAACAGAAATGCACAATTAATGAGACAATGCAGAAATAGTTTGAATTAACTTTAACAAATGTATGCCAATGAAGCAACTTGTTCAGACATTAATTTTATTATTATTATTATTATTATTATTATTATAATTATTATTATCCTTTATTAATATGGTGCCACAAGTTTTCCACAGAACCTTAGAAAGTACATAAATAAGTGAACAAGAAACCAGTGATTTACAGTACAATACAATGCAGGGGATCCATTCAAGATACTGTACGGGCAGGTGGGATCCATGTATGTCAAGATCCCGATGGTGGAATCCTGACGCACGTCAAAATGCTGATGCCACCATCCTGAAGAGATCAGGATACCGCTGTCGGCATCCCAACCACCGGCATCCCTAAGGTAAGTATGCGGGTAAGTATGAGACTTGGTCTGGGGATGGCGCGGTTAGGTTTAGGGACCTAAGGGACCCCTGGGGGGAGGTTAGAGTTAGGTTCCCCTCTGGGAGGGTTAAGGTTAGGATCCTCCGGGGGGAGGTTAAGGTCAGACACCACCCAGGGAGGGTTAGGTTTAGGGTGTGGGAAGAGGGGTTAGGGTTAGGCACCAACAGGGGGAGGTTAGGGTTAGGCACCACCAGGGAGAGGTGAGGGTTAGGTGCCACCGGGGTGGGGCAAGGGTTAGGGAGAGGTTAGGGTACTCACCAGCCCCTGTTGGGATTCTTCACTATTAGATTGCCGGCGTTGGTCTTTTGTGAGTGGGAGGAAGTAATCAGTTGGCAGGAGAGGCAGCATGCATTTGTTGAGTGAAGAAGGCAGAGAGAAGTGTGAAGGGAGATGAGATCAGAGATGTAAATGGGAGAGTAATGGGTGAGAGCTTTGTAAGTGAGTTTAAGAACCTTGAATTGGGTTCTGAAGGGGAAGGGGAGCCAGTGTAGGGCTTGTAGAAGAGGGGAGGCAGATGTAGAATGTTTGGAGAGGAAGATGAGCTGAGCAGCAGCATTGAGGACTGATTGTAGTGGAGAGAGGTGGGAGACTGGGTGGTCAGCCAGGAGAAGGTTACAGTAGTCCAATCTGGAGATGACTAGTGAGTGGATGAGGGTTTTAGTAGCATCCTGGGTGAGAAAGGGTCTGATCCTGAAAATATTTTTGAGATGGAAACGGCAGGACTGACTGTGAGAGGTGCTGTATGTGTGGTTTGAAGGAGAGGAAGGAATCCAGGATAACTCCATGACAGCGCACTTTGTGGCTAGAGGAGATAGTTGTGCCATCAATTGATAAAGAAATTGAGACACAGCCAGTTATCCTTTTACATCACCTCTGAATCCATCGAGAAGAGACACGGCACCAATTGATATGGAAATATCCTATTATAAATGTCAATACTGTAGCTCAAGTGCAAAAATGAAAGTACTTATAAAAAAGATTTGCAATGACGATGCATGCAAGGATGGCAGTTCAATAGGACTGAAGCGGCCCATACACGGTGCGATATGCACCATGTATGGCGATGGCCAATCCGATGCCCGACATATCGGGTGGTCCCCACATACGGAGTGAAGTGGTGGCCAACCGCCCGATATGCCGGCACCTCCATCTCTCACACGCATAGACTAACATGAGGTCGTACATTGCATCCTCAGATTGAGTTAATTTTCTGTAAGATCTGGGGATGCGATGTATGACCCCATAGCAGTGCACACGGGACGATATCATGCCCATACACAGCATGATATAGCAGCTATATCGTGCCAATCCATCGGATCGGTTACTATATCGCACCGTGTATGGCCGGCTTAACACACTCTATGACTGTTACCCAAACTTTTATAAATGACGCACGCCTGTCCCATGATTATATTCTCATCATGGCTTTATGTCAGCTACTTTCTTAATAGTTACAGTAAGTTAGTAAACAAAATATACAAATATAAATTCAGGCGCACAGATATCAATACGAAATTTTTTAAAACTCTCAATGATTGCTTATCAAAAAAAGCAGCTCCCAATTTAAACACTGGTTTGCTTAAACACACACTAAAAGATATATATTTCTCAAAGAGATTACTTAATTATAATATGTATTTAAATATTAAACAATAACACATAATAAAAACACCATCATTGGAAAACATCAAATGTTAAAACGGTTTTCAATACATATATAAGACAGACTCCCTTAGTAGCGTAAATAATAGAGAAATAATGTATCAGTATTGTATCAATTCATCACATCACTTGTAGCGGCTATAATCTGCGGCTGAAAAAAAGCATAGGAAAATTCCTATATAGTTGACAAAAAGGAGAATCCGTACTGCTGATAATATAATAATGCGATTAGTAAAGTTGTTCACTTGTAATTAAGATGCCTGCACAGTCTCAGGGCCTGATTCAGAGCCACTCGTAAGCGGCCGCTCGCTCGCTCCAAGCGATGTTCGCACATCTGCGCATGCGTATGGGTTGTAATACGCATGCGCGAACCAGTCAGTGCGGCCGGAAATCGTGTGCTCGCAAAATAGCGAATGCCTGCTAATTTGAGTGACAGGATGAGGCGTTTGTGGGTGGTAACAGGGGAAGGTGCTTGAAAACGGGGAGCGGAGATCAGAACGCAGGCATGCCAAATGGTCAAAATGGGCGTTTTAAGGGTGTGCATAATTAACAAAGCAGTGTCATTGACCACGTCACTTGGTTGTCTTTTAGCCTGAACTGCTCGCATGATTGCGGTAGGAAAATGCTACCACAAGAATAGCGAGCAGTTCAGACGCCGTTCGATGTACTCGATTAATCTAATAAATAGCAGAGATGATGTATGGTGCGAGCGGCCAGGGGGCGTTTT
This sequence comes from Taudactylus pleione, assembly GCA_031769625.1. NCBI lineage: Eukaryota > Metazoa > Chordata > Amphibia > Anura > Myobatrachidae > Taudactylus > Taudactylus pleione. The sequence goes on from JAUIMM010000710.1 coordinate 11,647,039, forward strand.
TTTCAAAATAGCGACCGCATGTTTTGTTCTCTCGTTCAGACATAGAGGCGTCAACAGACCGAAAAGAGCGAGCGCTTAATTTAAATATCCGGCCCCTTTATCAGAACGACCGTCCGCAAATAGTGTCCGGCTCTGAATCAGACCCTCAGTTCTTATATCAGTGGCCAGCGCTTACCTCTACCTCCCCCACCCTGTGCCGCTGTTCTTTCACCAAGGTGATTCCCGTTGGTAGGCACAGCGCCAGGATATAAACCTAGAAGGGTGCCTACAGCCACGAGGTGTTCCTTTTTATTCGGAAGTGGGGAGGGAGCGCACCGTGATCTGAGGTAAGTATGAAGAGCAGGAGAGCGTCCAAATACTGAGCCACTGTGCTATATGTATATTTTATGGTGGTTCAGTAAAATGTTAAAATAAATTTTATTAAATGACTTCATTTGTAAATGATATATATTGTAGCAAGATCAGGTTAGGGTTGTCGTCTCCCGGGGCTAACGAAAGAAACCTTGCACACAGTAACCAATAAGTAGCACACCAGTCCAGGGCCTTGGTACAAGTATCTGCAGCTAGTTTTATTTAAGAGCACAAAATAAAACCCATAAAAATAAATATTAGCCTGTCCCTCTCTCATGGGGGAAGGTCCTAGTGTCAAGCTCACAAATCAGCATTTAGCACTTACAATCACAAGCTACTGTATGGTCTCTCTCTGTACTCCCTAAACAATAAAAAATACAGGATAAAGCATCTGCAATGGATAGTTGGCATCCTGGTCTATGTTCTACTGAGAACTTTGCAATGCCAAGAACTATCTAGTTATTCTCATTGGTCTCTTTATTCTGTGACACCTACTTCAACAGATGATCTGTAATCTAAATTTCCTCCCCGCAAAATAATACCATAGTGTTTCTAATGCCCATTAAATTGCCAATACTTCAAAACTTGGTATAAATCTTCTATAATACACCATGATTCCTAAGAAAGCTCTCTCCTGCTTCTTTTTGTATTGCCTCAAATTTATTTGTTGGGGCTTAATCAAACCTCTGCATATGATGTATCCAAGATACTTCACCTCTTCCATCTTTAAGCAACACTTTTTTTTGTTGGCTGTCAATCCTGCCTCATGGATGAAGTCCAACACTTCATGTAACCTGGGTAAGTGAGACTTCTAATCAGGACGGTAGATGACTGCTTCACACTTTACTCTTTGGTACGGATAGTTTCTGGGTCTATTTTTCTCCCTAGTGGTGGATGTTAATCCAAATACATCTGTCCAGTGCCTGACCATGTGACCACAGGAATAGGCACCAATGGTGTAGACAGGGGGTGTGCAAGAGAGCTACCACATCCCCAGCTGAAAATCAGTGAATAATTGACATCTATGCTGGTCACAGGTCTGGGTGCTGGCAGCTACAGGAGTCATTGCCATGGCCTCTGTACCTATGAATGTGGTGAGTGGCTTCCAAGATCTTCTTCCTGGCTCCGGTGGTGGTACAGCTCTGAGATGGGGGAGCTAAAGGAACTATTCTCCTTTACAGGCCGTTTTTTCCCTTTGGACCACTTTCAGCACTACATCCGTGTCACGGTCTGTGTAGTTCCTCCTCCCTACCTCTGGTGTCACTCTTGCCTGAGGCCTGTATAGCCTATTCCATTCTGGCTAGTTTGATTACCCTAATCAAGTAGCAGTGGGTTGCACCTGGGAACTAGCTTTATAATCCCTCAGAACTGAGCAATTAGTCCTAGGTCATCTAGTCTACCTCTGAGACTGTGCTCCAGGTTCCCAGATATCCTCTGCTTGTTTACTACCTTGAATCTTGGCTCGCTCCTACTAAGTTTTCTTCTGCTTCCTGTGTAAGTTATCCTGGACACTATTATTATTACATTTCATCAACTTACCTGGACTTTGTTTATCTGTATATCAGTTACTCTGGATTTCTTATTTCTTCATCAGTATTATATTGCATTGCACCAACTTACCTGGACTTGTTTAATTGCATATCAGTTACTCTGGACTTTGTTGCCTTCAGCAATTACCACATTTGCTTCACCTCAGGATCTATTTATGCAGTGCATTGCTACCTTGGACTTCTGTATTTAACTTTGCATATCCAGTCCGGTTCCATCCGGTCCTGCCAGTGTACCTGTGTTCATAGACTCCCTGTTAATAGTTCCATTCCGAACCCAGTGATTATCCGTCTCCATTGCTCTGTTCAAACCTGGCCATTTCAGCATTCATGAGTAAACCTTGTTGTTTTTAATAAATTATTATTTCAGTACACCTTATTTTGAGTACTTCATGCACACATACACACAAAGAACCCTGGATTGTGACAATCCACTGACCAGGCAATGACTGCTTCAAGGCACAAGAAGTTCTGCTAGGTCCAATGAACCATATTGGTGACTCCGTGGTGACTTGACCGCATTAACATACGAGCCGATTTCAGTAAAAAGGCTTAAATCTCATGTACCAGTGTGGTTTTTAAACATCATTTAACCAAGATGATTTCATGCTTTTTAACTTCATCCTTTTTTGACTAACATAATGTATTAATATTGGAGTAACATCTACGAGCAGAGCCTATGCTCCTTAATTATCTTGCTATTTATTAATACATTACCTTTTATTACTAAGCTCCTACTCTTTACTCTATTGCATAATCTGCAAAAGTCAGATTACTAGATTGAGATCGCTGTCATGAAAAAACATTGTAAATATATTCTGGCTAAAAGGACCATTGTACACAATGCAGTGCCATGTTATGCATGGCTGTAGTGTGAACACAACATACAGTTAAGCATCTGAGTCATGGAGCTCTAGCTTGCAAGGATTCAATAGCGCTTTAAATATGTTTCCATTGTTTCAGAAATGAGATATGAAATTTTATTAAATTTAGACATAAGCAAACCACCCCATGTTTAGACACCAACGACCACCCTCTGCTCCTTGGGGGTCTATGTACTAAGCCTTTGATAGAGATAAAGTGAATGGAGAGAAGATACCAGCCAATCAGCTCCTAACTGCCATATCTGTGGCTGTGTTTGAAAAATGACAGGAGCTGATTGGCTGGTAACTTATCTCCATCCAAAAGTTAGTAAATGGGGCCTATTCATCAAAACATTACTATCACATGTGATAATTATGGTTTAAACTTGCTGTAAGTTCAAACACAGTTTAGGAGGCACTATCATACCTCCTGCACTAAACTATCACTTCCGAAAAACTGCTGTTTCTACTAAGCCATTTTTCGGAAGTGAGAGACTTTTCTCCTGCAACTGCTTTATGCATGCGCAGCTTGAAGACAGGCTGCAAACCGAGGACTGAGCTGCAGCAGAAGAGACCTCCTTCCTCACTGCCTGTCTGCCCACCCGCCAACTGGTGTCTGTCTGTCCCGTTCCCCTATCCTTGCTGCAGCTGCCGCCCCTGAAGAGTGTGCCCCCCCCTCCAACTACCTCAGACCTGCATCCATGGTCCCTGCATCCAGGGACCCTCCTTCATCCTCTGCAATGCTCCTGCATGCGCCGCCAGAGACTTTGCCCATCCCCTCCTCCCTCAGTTAGATCTGCAGCTCTGTGCAGGTCCACTGTTGTGCCTCTCCTGGCCCCGGATCACAGATGGACTGCTCTGGGAGCAGGGAAAGACTTTATTGAGGTAAGAGGACACAGCAGGGAGAGATCTTTTCAGATCCCTTTGCTGTATCGGCATCGCTGTCAAGTTCTGAAAAAAATTACTATATGGAACTTGATGAATTTCATAATTTCCACATCCCCATGCTTTAGTATAGGGACTAAAACTTATTGGGGGACAATTGTAACCAGGATATATCATTGATATCTCCTGCGTTACATGTTTGATGAATAACGCTGACACTTAATTTCCACAAATATAGGTAAAAATCTTAATTGACGATGAATAGACCCCTGAGGCAAGATCAATGCCTCCAAAACATTTATTAAACTCGCAGTGAGTTTAAAACATAATTATCACTAGTGATAACACAGGTCTGCGAAATTTAAGGTATTGAAAGCTTTTTCAATAATACTTTTATATTCTTAATTATATTCCTGTATACATAAAGAAATAGTATATTAAAAAAATTACCACATCACATTTACCTACAGTATAAGGGGGTTACATACATTTTTAAGAAAAAACAAGAAGTTTAATTGTTTTTTACTAGAGATATGTGCCGACCCCCGTGTTTTGGTTTTAGATCTCCCTGCTTTTGGATCTGCATTGGATTTGCCAAAACCTCACCTCAGTGTTGTGTTTTGGTTTTGGATCAAAAATCATAAAAACAGCTTAAATCGAATAAAATGGGCCTATTTTTGTTCCTACAGTATTATTAACCTAAATAACATTTATTTCCACTAGTTTCCAGTCAATTTTGACCACCTCACATCTCACTATATTGTTTTCATCCAGTTTAGGCCCAACATTTGCACCAAGCTAGCTGGCTGACTAAGCTATGCGACACAAAAATGTGGCAGTTCACCTGCGAACATGACACATCAGGAAACTGGAAGGGTTTGGTAGTAAATTTAATAATTTTTTTTATTCTGAAGTAAATTTATGAGGGAGAAGGGGAGGGGAGGAGGCATTTACAAAAAATATTTTACTCATTCACATCAGTCCTTGCTCCAGAAGAATCCTTGAGGGCCATGCCTGCTGCTTGGAGTGGTTTTTCTCATCCCAGAAGGGGACCAGGAAGACTTCTAGTAGTGCTTTCCACAGGAAAAAACATTTCCCAACCTGTACAGTGACATTAAAAAAAACATAGTTAGTTAGTGGCCTCCAAACTGTCACTTAACCAGCACAGATTTTTGGACAAGCATAAGATCTATAATTTAAGGCAGGTAGCCACCCCTGGTCCTCAAGAGCTACCAACAGTGCATGTTTTCTAGGTCTCTCACATAATCACAAGTGTAATAAATAATTGAATGTGTTGGTGAGTAATAAATACACCTTTGCACCACCTAGGTGGTCTGAAAAACGTGAACTGTTAGTAGCTCTCAAGGACTGAGGTTGGCTACCCCTGATTTAAGGCCTTATGTTGTGTCTTTTTTGAGAATCCTGTGCCTGCTTCATGTGTCTAGGAGTGGATTTTCATCCCAGAAGGGGACCAGGAAGAGTGCTTTCCAAAAACAATTGACTTAAATAATCCTTTGCAAACCTTCAGTAATGGTATTTACCAACCTGTACAGGGACATTAAAAAAAAAAACAGAGTTAGTTAGTGGCCTTCAAACTGCCGTTGTTCCCACTGTCTACTTAACCATATCAGATATGTGAACAAGCGGAACAGAGTATTAAATGCAACATTTCAGATTTAAGGTTTAAGTCTTACGTTGTGTCTTTCTTGGGAATTCTTGAGCACCATGCCTGCTTACTGAGAGTGGATTTTCATCCCAGAAGGGATGAAGACATTGTTTTTTCTTCCCAATGGACACAAATCTGAAGAGAGAGAGATACATATAAATAACTACTGGCAGGAAAAAGAGTCAGTTTGTGGGTAATTTTAGTTTTACTAAAGTTTCTAAAAATGAATAGTGTTCATCAGATTGTAGTTATCATTTACTATTGCATTCTAGAAAATGATAGGATTTGATTGGTTGCTATGGGCAACATGAACACTTTTCATATTTAGAAACTTTAGTAAAATAATATACCCTTGGAGGCCCTTACACAAAAAAATTGCCTTTGCTTTACTTGAGCTGCCCTCCTTCCAGTGTGTACTCAGAAAGAGTTTTCAGCACAGCCAGGAACCTTATCAGTGATCGGCCTGAGACTACTTCCCAAAAATGTTGAAAAGATGATGTCCATCAAAATGAAACACAAATTCTACGAGAAAGACCTTTACCGTCAATTATGTACAAAAATTAAAGAGGCACCTGTAATGGTGGATTCCAGCAGGGACAAATTAATATTTTGTGAAGAAGATGATGTATACATCACCTCAGATTATACCATCACCCAAGCCTATATCGTCACCCCATCCTGTGTTGTGTATAAATTACAGCTGCGCTCCCTGTTAGATGGGGGATTCATTGTCCACTTTAGTGGAAGTGAGCTCCATTTTAATCCATATCATCACTACAGCTGGGGTGGGTGAAAAGCACCCCTGAAGAGGCAGCAGCCCCTTAACAGACAGCAGCACAGCACCCCTGTGCACTTACGTTGATGACAGGTGTGGCTAACATGCACACAAAAAAATTGTTTGTTTTTTTTCACACTGAGGGTGGGTGAAGGGCACCCCTGAAAGAGGCAGCAGCCCCTTGACAAACAGCAGCACAGCACCCCTGCGCACCTACGTTGATGACAGGTATGGCTAACATGCACACAAAAACTTTTTTTTTCACACTAGGGGTGAAGAGCACCCCTTATAGACAGAGCACCCCCTAAACAACACAGCAGAACAGCCAGCCCCTGTGGACAACAGCCAGCCAGCCCGCCCCTATGGACTATAGCCAGACAGCTCCAATGGACAGGACAACAGCCAGCCAGCCCCTATATATGGACAACATAGTCACAACAGTCACAACAATAGCCAGCCAGCCCCTATAGACATTAAGCAACACAAAGTCTGTAGCCAGCCCTATGCACAGCAGCACAGCACAGCTCCCTCCCCCTTCACTCTCCACAGCCGGAATGTAAAATGGCGGCGATCACGGGACCTTTATAGAATCCAGAACCCCCGAGAATCAGACAGTGGGATGATGACATTTTGCCTCGTTTGTGTAAAATATAGATGAGCGGTTTCGGTTCCCTGAGAACCGAACCCGCTCATCTCTATTTTTTACATATGTATTGTGAAATACGAAGAAGTGTAGATGATATCACTGTGTTTTTGTCTTAAATACATAATAAAACAACAATAAAATCAAACAATAATAGAAACAAAACCATTATTATTGTAAAAATCGTTAATATCTTGTTTTTTTTGTCTTCAAACTTTGTTTTGTCGCTTTTCGCTTATAAGCTTTTTCTATGTCGTCTCTGTGTATCATTCAGCAGTAGTCAGCCATCATGCTGACATCCCAACGACCCTGCTATCTTCTTTGTACATCTTTAACGTCTTGGTGGAACCGTTCACCTTGTTCTTCACTGTAGTCTCCGAGATTATTCAGGAAATGCTCAATATTAGAATACAAAACTGTACCTTTAAAAACTCATTTTGCAGGTTTCTGTAACTATTAAGCATTTCCCTGACAATTTCTTTGTAGTTTGGATCCTTGACATTGCCTAAAAATTTGGAAATCACTTGTTTGAACCAAGTCCACGCCGAAAGTTCCACAATATTTATTACACACCTGAAATGTTCATCTTTTATTAACTTTCTAATGTCAGGGCCTATAAAAACGCCTTCCTTTAGTTTAGCACCGGATAGGTTAGGTAATTTGGTGCAAAGATATTTGAAAGTTTCTCTATCTTTAGGCAGAGCTTTTACAAATTGTTTCATTTATTTGGATCTACTAAACTATATTTGATAACATTATTTTTTCCAATTTCTAAACTTTTTTTAGGCAGGGGTCAAAATGAGCCGGCACAGGGTAGAACTGTGTTGCATCTCTTGTATTTGGTTCCACCTTCACCAGCTCACCTTGTAGTTGTAGTGTGTGTGTGTGTGTGTGTGTGTGTATGCGTGCGTGCGTGCGTGTGTGTGTGTGTGATGTTCCTTTAGACAGTATGGGGTTTAGGCCCTTTTGTAAATTTCAGCTCCAGGCCCATATGGACCTTAATCTGGCATTGGGCGGGGGGAAGTTTTATGACAAGAACTGAATTGTAACGTTCTATTCAAAGACTGAATGAATTTAAGACAATGTTTTATAATAAATTTAGGCAGAATACATTTATTACTTTAAAGAATATGAAAAAAATGACATTCATAAATACATGTTTTGCAGAAAAAGGTGATGTGATATGCAAAATCAGGAGTCATTTTCATGTTTAGAAGCCAAAAATCTATAAGTATCATATAAATTAGTTAAAAAAGCTTTTTCATCACAGATCTGTGTAACCAGTGGTGGCACTGCAGTGCAGTCCAAAATTCAAATAGTGGAGCCACTCCAAATGGCACCCCAAACCCTGCCAAACATCGCTGGCCGAGACTCACTGGCAGTTGGTGTGGCTCCCCTATTTGAATTTTGGACTGCGCTGCAGCCCCACCACTGGAGCCACCACTGAAAGCTCCCAGGTAGGCCCCTTTTTTCTCTTGCCCCTTCCCCTGCACTTTCCTTACCACCAGTGCACTTTATGAACCTATTTCTTGAGAAAGCTGTGCATCACGGAGAAACGCGTTGAGTAACAGGTGTCCTGCAGTCCAGAGCACCTATTTCCTAAGAGCCATATTCTGCTAAGAGCGATCGGCAACCAAGTTCTGTTGGAATGTTATCAATACAGCTGAACGGAGATCCTTTCTGTGGAGGTCCAGTGTGACCTAGACTCATGTGGGAAACCAGTGGTCACACTCTAGTGACCATCCGGAATTGGCTCCCCTCATCCGCCACTCACAGCCCGGCATTGTGCATCATTACCAGCAGTCTTATGGTGCCCACACACATAGCGACATTTTACACGATTTGGCCGATTTCGACGAATCGTGACGACGAATCGGGTAAAATAAGTACAAATCGTGAATTTATACTCACGAGCACGATGCCGATGCGCGTCCCCACTCGTCGTATATCGCATCTTCTGATCTGCCGTGCTGTAGGGCAGATTAGCCAATCTGGGTTACAATGCATTGGCTGCAAGATAGATCTTTAGTCAGATTGGACATTTTTAACTCCAAATCGTGATCACGACGGCAAGGGAGCTCCCATGAAAGTTCATGAGGAAATTGGCCATAAAATCGTATCGTGAGGACATCGGTATGTGTGTGGGCACCTTAACACTGGAACTACCGCTATTTATCTAAGACCGGAGCTAAGAAAGGAGGACACTATTTTAGTGAGTATTAAAGGATTCTCTCCTGCAAATCAATCCAGCTGTATATATCAAACCAACATATGGACAAATATTTTAGTTGAATTGTGACTCTTTCTACTTCACAAACGCTGGTGACTAATTATTTCCCTCTGCTACACAAGGAAGATTGAACAATAAGTTACCATTTGATATTGTAGCTTCATAGTGTGTTTCTTATCCAAGTTTTCTATTTGAGCAACATTGTGTCAAGCAATGAGATTGTATAGCTTTCATACTCAGTAAGAATATATTCTATATGCTCTGGATAGTTTTATTGATTGTTATGTGAATTATATCTGATCTATACTCCCGGGAGCTTATAGCTTGTTTGTTTAGTATTTTAATAAAATTTATTTATAGGTAATATGCTGTTCATGTGTAATTTATGATACTCTAAGCGCCACTGCAAATACATTTTGACTTAGCTGTCTCCTTCTCCTCTGCAATACACGCCAGACACTAGTACCCTGAGTATTCCAGAGACATGACCTCTGACCTGAGGTGCCACTGAGCATAAACAAACTAGTGCATGCCACTGTGTAAGGGTGTCACAGTATTTCATACTTATGCAGTACTTAGCTCCTCAGTGGTGAGGGGCTGCATTACTGGTATTGTGGTTACTGCCAGAGATCACTGCTGTTTATTGCTATTATCACTGTGTGTTACTACTGTTACCAATAAACCTGCAAGCTTCCATTTCACATTCCACTGGTACCTACTGAAACCTCCACGTTCTACAACAATAGGGCATAGGTCCAGTCTACTAATATAACCCCAAGTGTGAAGATTACAGAAAAGTCCTGTATTTGGATCTGCATTCAGTGCAGCAACCAGCATGTGCTTAATGAAATTGAGAGGCTCAGAGAATTGCAGTATGCAACGTGGACGTTTGTTATGGAGATGCCACTGGGAGGGAGAAACTGTGGAAGATCACAAATGATCCAGGTGACATTCCAAATCCTGATAAAGTGGACAAAGCCTTGGAAACAGTTGGCCTACATATATTCCATAATTCATGGAAAAGTGTCAACGCGTGACATGTGGCTAGCCCTGCAGGCAGCGTATGAAAATAAAGGTGTAATGATAATTTTGAGGCATACACTGTATGGTATCAAACTGAGTTAATGCAGATAAATTAATAAGTACATTGACAAGATGTTTGTTCATATCTCAAGAAATGACATATGTATGAGTCTATGTGGATGACGAGGAGGTTGCAATGGCGATGCTACAGATTCTAATGCCTGAATTCAATTTCTTAGTGATGGCGACTAAGCTTTCAATGGAGATCATGTGGGCTAAACTGCTGCAGTTCCAGCAACACATACCAATAGAGGCAAATGCTGAGAGCTTTGCTTTACTCACAAAAGAGCACTAAGGGCCTGATTCAGAGTTGGGAATAGAGAGAGAGATAGCACTTAACTGTGTACCTGGGCAAACCATGTTGCAACCTGGGCAAACCATGTTGCAATGCAAGGGGTGTAAATACATAAATTTTTTTGCATGTAGTGTAAATACTGGCTGCTTTTGCATGTAGCTCACAAATACTGCACAGCTTCATTATTACACTGCACTTTAGATGTCAGTTTGGACACCTCCCTCCCAAATATAAATCTCTCTGCACATTTTAAATCTGCCCCACCTGCAGTGCAGCATGGTTTCACCAAGATGATCACTTGAGAGAGAGATCTCTCTCTCTATTCCCAACTCTGAATCAGGCCCTAAGTCTCAAAAGTCATAAGTACAAGTGTTTCATATATTACAAAGTGGCCTCTGAATGCAGACTGAGAAAATCAAGTGGTGCAAAGAAGATCCATGATAAAAGGAATGAGTCAGCTTTAACTGTCACAGCAAGGATTGGGGACCCGCAAAGCATTTCAGGTGCAATCAAGAATGGTTTACGTCATTGAGCACTTGTGACCCTACAACAGTCAGAGGGAATCGAGACAAATTGCTTACAGCCACAAAAGTCAGGACAATCATGGTGTGCCTGAGCAAAAAGTGTTCAGTGGAGGCTCAAACGGGTCAGAAGCTAAAAATCTTGAGATCTGACAATGGTGGGAAGTATGAATATAATTGTGTAGCCATCTTCCTGAAGGAATATGACATTGAGCACCAGCTAACCTTTTCATATGCCTCAGAGCAGAATGGTGTCAGTGAACATGCCAACTGCACAGATGTCTATACATTGTTTAAAATAACACCCCAGCACACATCACTCTCAGACAATCAGCATTACCCCATTCATTTTTATGGAGTGACCCTGTCACATTCATCACGGTACTCCCACACACTGTGCACAGAGCCAGTCCATTGGGATTTGTTTTTGTTTTGCCAAGTTTTCGGGATGCTACATGTAACAAAGAGGATATGATCCCTGTATTTTGTAAGTAATAAATTGGTAAAAGAAGGATGTATAGGGGGAATGTTTTTTCGTGTGTCAAGTCTTTTGTTTAATATTTTTTTAACATGTGCCTGGGGCCCTTAATGTCCGGGCATGCTGGAACTTGTTGTTCTATCATGCCAATATTAATTACTGTTTACTCACTATTACCCCTACAATCAAAGCTCAGGGGTTGCTGGTTGTCCCTTTGGTGGATGATCCCATTTTTGGGGGTTGTGACTTTGTAAGGGATTCCCCATGCTGGTTAGCAATATGGCAGATAAGCCCCACTCTGTGTGTCTCCATTCTATAGCATTACCCTCCCTCAAGGCTGGTTCAGTCCGATGCTGGTTATTGGGAAATAGGGGAATGCCCGTGCTGTTTTTACCCCCTATTTTCCAATGCTAGCCTATGATCTGTGGTCCGGGGTTGGTTAATGGTTTTGGGGGGAGCCACACTTTAAAAAATAACCATCTCTTCTATTTTTAAGTTATTCATTTATTATCTTTTCTACTAGGCTGTTAATCGGTCTTGAATCACCTGAATTGGCCTGAGGCCTATGATTTACTGGTTGGAGAAATTTATTGACTTATCAAATTCTACTTTTTTTTTAAAGTATCAATTTCTATTGGCCTGAGAATTGTCTGGAGAAGTGTGTTGGCAATATATTCTATTTTTTCTACAAGGTTTTTACTCTCAAGGTGCCCACACACTAGGCGATATTTTACATGATCAGCCCGATTCAGACGCATTGGAATGACAGATCGTGTGAAATATGTCCTAATCGAGAGTGTCCACTCACGATCAAGATGCCAATGCGTGAACCCACTGGTCGTACATCGCGTCTTCAGATCTTGCCTGCTGCAGGCAAGATCTGAAAATCCCAGTCACGTTGCACTGGAATAGTTAGGATGCACGATAGATCGTGGGCCAATTTGAATTGCTTTTGTCGAAGCCGGATAATTGGCTGAGACAGGATCGGTTTAAAATTAAATCTGCATGACGCCATTTTGCGAATGGCAGCCCAGTGCCATTTTAGTGAATCTCGCCCATTATAAGTACATACGGTGATGCTATTATTTAGGGTCGTGCGATTCCCACTCAATAGAAAGACGTTAAAAGTCCTCATCATATAAGTACCGACAGTCACTAAAACATATAAAATGATCAACCCTGCAAAACACGTACCATGGTGTACTCCACAAACACGTAGTTGCACAACGCTAACTAGCGTCTTTTCCCAAAACCCCAATACTTACACACTGCACACTTACATAAAAGGTTCCCTAGTATTAAAGTGTAATATTCAAGGTTTATTCAGTATTATTAATGTTGTGAAATAAATGTAATTTGATATCTAAGGTTTAGTACATGGTAAGCAGACCATGTTTGGTGTTGTACTGATCCACTGTGTCTTTGCAGATATCCGATATCATTGGTGAGAAGATCGCAACATGTGTCTACAAACTATGGACTATAGAGAGTTAAAACATTAAAATGTACTCTGTAATGTAACCAGCTTAGATTTATTATGCAGCGGGAAGAAGGACACAAAGGGCTGTTGGAGGCTGGTTTGTGTCCATTCGAATTGACCTATGAACTATACTGTAACAGAAGAACCAGGAAGAAGAACCAATGGAATCATGCCAAACTGTTCTATTGTATTGCCTATCCCTGTAAGAGTATATATGTGGGTTCTCTAAACTTGTATGCCAGTCTTCTTGCGTTGCTATTGACGGAGGATTCTATAGTGATGCCGGTATCTGGGTCCAGAGGGCATGCGTATGTAACAACTGTACCTTGGGTCTGTATGATTTATTTGCGCTAATTGTATTTAGATCACAGCGTGTAACCATCTGTTTTTATATTGAATAATAACTTTTTGTGCTTTGGAACCACACTCAAAGTCTGAAAGCATTTATTTCTTGTGCGACTCATAACGCTAAATAGCGACAATTTTAGAAGGTATAGGTAGGTAGGAATCGGTAGGTAGGAATCGATAGTTGGGGGCTCGCAGTGTGAATCACGCTACCGGTCACTTAGTAACACTCGGTAGCGATCTCTCAGCAAAGGGGTGGAGGCGCCATAGCAGGAGAACGCATTGTGCCTTTTGAAAATCTGCTACCACTTTGTTGCTGAGAGTCCGCTACCCGTTATTGTGGCTTAAGGAGCGCTAATTCGAATCCAGGGACAAGGGAGGAAAAAGTTTGTCTTCATTCATTGATAGATTTTTTTATGTTAAAAAGGGGAAGTCGCACAATAGCGTAAGGGTAATAATAAGTTTTGTGTAGTAGTCGCATTATTGTGTATGCGACTAGTTGCACAATAGCATATACATATTTTCTGTATTGCTGCCACGTGTTTCAAACAAAGCCGTTGAGATTGCATTGATAGATAGCATAGTTGTAAATATCTTGATAAGTGTTGCCATAGTCTGGGAAAACGTGTATTTTTCTGCGCAGGAAAAGAGTGTGCAACAGTGAATATTTGTTGGTAGGGGTAACATGTTCCCTAGTTAAGGGTATTGTATGACCCTTAAGTGCTAGGCACCTGGTGTCGGCATAGTGGCTCGGTAGTAGATACCGCAATCTATACACATAAGCAGATGTAGTTGTTGTCTTTGTTGTAGTTTCGGCTCTCAGTGTGATTACAGTATTCAGTGATCAGTTAGGGTTATTTGAGCATTGTAATTGAACCGCACAGTTTTGGCTAAATTGTGATTGTGAACTGAGTAGAGGGTGGATGAAATCACTGAAAAGGGTAGGTGTTATTGGAATGCCTACATGCTAGCAGTTGAAAGGTAGTCAAAAAGGGATTATGGCCCTCATTCAGAGCCGTTCGTTAGCATCAGTACGCTCGTTGCGTTCCGATGTTGTTAAACCACGCATGCGCCAGTATTACACTGCGCATGTGCGTACGGCAGATTGCGAGCTTTTTTTCTCTCGTTCGTCAAATAGCGAACAGGAAGTGACATGTGAAATGTGATTGACAGAAAAGGACGTTTTTGGGCGTTGACGGGGGTGGAGATGGAAAAACGCAGGCGTGGTGAGGCGTTTTTGGGGCGTACATAAAGTTTCAGATGTGTACGGCAAATGTGTTCGTACCAAGTCATACGTCACTGGCTGATCCTCTTTCCGTTCAACTTGCTCGCACAGCTTGGGGTGTGGATTACTCGACCACAATGGCGATGGCCTTGTCCTCTGGTCCGGGCCTCCTCGATGTTTCATCGATTTATCACGGCTTGTCAGAAAAACAATCAACTTTGAATTGCAAACCAGCGTGTAATGTATTTTGAAAAGAGTTTTTTGGGTTAGCACAAAACCGTACGCAGGTGAAAATCTCAGCTGCTAATTTCAGGATTACACAATCAATTAGCGTACATTTGCTTGAATGTTTTTATTTTTGGAATTTGGTTTTGTGCTATTGTAACAATAATGTCATCATGTTTGTGTGTATTTTACCATTTTGCTTAGGAAAGGAGAATTTGCATCCTTTTTTAAATTTTACAGTGTTCCTTAAAGAACCCTTTTTTTAAAAACACATTTTTTTTCTTATTTGGAGGACGTTTTTGGCTTGTGGGCCAGGATTAACTCTAAACCATTTTTTAAATAATGTCACTATACAATGGAGAACATTTGTCAAATTTTTATTTTCTGAGACAATTTTTTCAAGTTTTGGGGTGCATTTTGCAAATACACTTTTTGGGCAGTGTTAGGCAATAATAACGTAAATAAATCTGTAAAACATATTACCAGTGTTGGCCAACTTAAACAAACACATTAAAAACAATTCACAAGAAAGGAGAGGGAAGTTTTGGCCCGAAAGGAATATGGGGCAAGCACAGAAGGAGTGTGGGAAAAGTAGCCAGTGCTGTCATAGTTTTTTTCCACGTTTGGCTGGGGTAGGGTGGGCGCCAGACCGGGTCCGGGATGTCCTCTGGCTGGCCTGTCCAGAGGCAGATGTTGGGGCCTCTGGACTAGGCACAGGGCTAGGCACATTTGGAGGAATGGCTGTTGTTGTGCCAGAGGTGGAGGATCCTGATGTTCCGGCAGGAAGGGAGGTCGGCTCCACCATGTGCTGGCGAACGAGCTGCTCCAGGGCATTGGCTATTCTGATGTTGGCCTTGGTATTTTCAGCCAGGGCCAGACCAATGGTCACGTTGGCCGCAGCATTTTGCTCCTGGGCCTCAGCCACCCGTAGCAGACTGGCGTCCATCCTCTGCAGAATCTCCGTATGGTAATCCGATTTAAAATTGAGTTCTGTGAGGAGTGCCACTGTCTACGAGGGGGATTGCCCTGGACTGGCTTCTGCAGGGTCCTCAGCCGGATGTACTGGTTCCTCCCCTGCAGAGCCAGCAGAAATTCTGCGGCCAAGGCTCCCCTCTGGAGCAGACTCATCCGCCTGTGTCTCTGTGAGAAAAGAGGAACATTACAATCTACATATTGTCACAATAACATTTCAGAGTTGGTTACATCACAACATTTACCTGGGACAACATGAGGAGCCGCAAAGTCTGGCATGTCCGTATCCATGTTGGACACGCCAAACACCTCCACATCCTGCACACACCCCTGTGCCAGCTCTTCCAAATCATTCAACTCCAATGACACAGGGGTGGGACCCCCACCTGTCCCCCTTGCATGCCTAGCCCTGTCAGCCATTTTTTGCTTCAGGCGACATTTGAAGTCTTGCCATCTGTGGGTGAAAAAGTAGGCATTATTCCTGCATTATTTTTCCCTGTTTTTTTTTTTTATTTAAGTTTTTACTTACCGGCGTTTGACATCCCGGGCTAGACGGACATAGTCACCCACCCTATTGACAGCACTGGCTATCTCCTCCCACATTCTCCACTTCTGGCTTACACCCATATTCCTGTCTGCCTGTGGCAGGATGTCCACACACTTCTGAACCAAAACCTCCATCTCCTTTCTTGTGAATTGTGGCTGCCTTTTCTTTTTGCCAGCTTTGGCCGGAATACTGGGCCTAGCAGCCTCTTCCATGTCATCCTCAACACCTATTTACATTAAATTAATTTGAATTTAGATGTCAATCTTTCACTATATTCTGTTTCAAAATCAGCCTTGATTAGAAATGTGAGAAGTACTTACCGGCCGCCTCTTGGCCATTGTTTGGCTGGTCTGTAGCCATTTTTCAAGCAAAAACAAGAACTACACCAGACCGTTTGTTTTTTTCCGTGACGTATTTATGCATGCGTCCTTATTATTCGGCCGCATCACTGATTGTGCGTTCCTATGATCGGTCCTTAATTTGAGCGGGAAAAGAAACACTATTTATGGCTTTTGGCGACTCGAGTCGAGGTGGCGGTTGTTGTTTGTTGGAGGTTACGTTGTTCGGAGTGGTTTGTTGGAGGGATTTGTGTTTGGCGTTTTTTTGAATTGTGTTAGAGGCGTTTTTTTTTTGGATAACTTTCCGTTCGCATTTTTTGGTGTGGTTTTTTTTAGTTGTGGTGTTTTTTCTGTGTAAGTTTTTTCCAGTCATCCTTTTGTAAAATATGGGTCTCCTTTTTTTTTGGTTTGGCCCAAAAATTAATTTTTTTTTTGTAGGTTTTTTTTGGCTGTGCCCCAACGACGTTTTTGTTCTGTGACTTCTTTATCGTGTATTGGTAAGTTTTGATTTTAACTTGTTTGTTGAATGTTCATGTCTTGTTTTTCGCATATTTTGGGGTCTTTACGGTTTTTTTCCGGGTTTTTGGGGATGTGAAAAATGCGAACCATTTAGCGTACTTTTGTAGGCTTGATTCCCCTTGTAAAAATGCAAACCATTTAGCGTACTTTTGTAGGCTTGATTCCCCTTGTAAAAATGCGAACCATTTAGCGCACTTTTGTAGGCTTGATTCCCCTTGTAAAAAAGCAAACCATTTAGCGGTCAAATTCTGGTTTTTTTTGTTTGTGCCAAATTGTGGAAGTCCTCTCAATGTCGGATTCCTATTTTTCGAAATGTGTGTTTACTCCCTTTATTTTTGTGCATTTTCAAAAAATAAGATTACAAAATGGCCACCACAAAATCTTAACTTTTTATGGTCTTTTGAAATGTAGGTTTTTGAAATCATGACAATACCCCGGCATGTAAGCATCTTTGGATTGTATCGTAAAGATAAGTATTTTTTGTTTTTTTGGGGGGGCAACATACCTTAACTACAATTCTTACCATTTCAGGTTGATGTTGGTCGTTTTATTGTGGCCATGCTGCCGGAAGCCGACAAACCTCAATCTCGTCCCAGGTGTAGGCATCGTAGGCGTGCTCGGCCCCAGATATATAGAACACGTGTCACCCTTTTTGGAATGCCCGATGATGAGCTGTTAAGGCGCTACCATCTTCCGCCCCAAATCATCATAGACACTCTCTCATTAATAGAGAGTGATCTTGAGCGGCAAATTGACAGTCCTACAGCAATACCACCACTTACGCAATTTATGGCGGTGTTACATTTCTGTGCCTCAGATTCCTTTCAAACCACGGTGGGAATAGTTGCGGGAATCTCCCAATCCTCCTTTTCAAGGATCCTGAGGGCAGTGATGGAGGCCCTTTTCAAGCACCTCCATCATTTTATTAAAATGCCTTTGGATATGGGTTCCCTTAGTGCGGCGAAGGCCAATTTTTACCAAATTGCTAGCTTCCCACACATCATAGGGGTTGTGGATGGTACTCACATACCACTTCAGCCTCCAGCACGGCTGGAGGCCATTTTTCGGAACCGAAAACACTATCACTCACTGAATGTAATGGTGGTATGTGATGCCTCCCTCCAGATCCTGTCCCTGAATGCAAAATTACCCGGGAGTGCACATGACTCATTCGTCATCCGTCAATCAGGGATTTGGCATAAATTAAACAACCTAGAAGCTGGTGATGCGTGGCTTCTGGGTAAGTGTAGACCTTTTTTTAGAAAGCAATGCAAAGCTTGATACACAGTGATCCTGATTTTGTAATTTCTTGTTCACAGGAGACAGTGGCTACCCTTGCACGCCCTGGCTGCTCACTCTTTATTTGGCTACCACACCAGGGCCACAAAATGAGTATAATTCCGCACTTACAGCCACCAGGCAAGTGGTGGAGCGCTGTATCGGCCTTTTAAAAGGCCAATTCAGATGGCTCCACCGCTCTGGTGGTGAGCTCATGTATTTGCCGGAAATGGTTTCGAAAATTGTGGTCCTGTGTGGGATATTTCACAACATCGCCATAAGGAGTGGTGTCCCAATGCAGCCAGAGGATGCCTTGCCTGAGGATGGCCCCCCCGCGGTTGGTCGGAGGTCTGTATGTGTGGGGGGGCCATACGCGCTGATGTTGTGGCCCGTTTTTTCAGGTAATTATTGTCCCAAATGAAGTTAGATGACACAATGTAGACATGTAATAATGTAATTAACAATTTTAATTTTTGTTTTGTTTGTGTGTTTTATTCCATAATATTTATCGTGAAAACCATGACTACTACCTGTTCGTAAAAAATGACTTCATGTGGACACATTGGATTTAACTTCTGGACCAAATTTGTCGTCAACTCATTTGTGGAATCATGTTGGCATGCTACTTCGTCAAACAGTTCTTGATTGTTTTGTTTTTGTATATTTTTGGTGTAGGCTGTTTTTTGACGAGTGTTTTCACTGTGTGTATTGATTGTCCTTAATCACTTTGTGTTTCTAATTTTTAAAAAAAAAATTTTTTTGAAACGTTATAACAAACATTTCCATTCTAAATTACATGCAAGTGTAACCTGGTTCCCAAAATGGCAACTTGCTTAACGGCTAATCCAGTTATGATTTAAATTGTGCAGTATTTTACCATGCTTAGTGGCTCAAATCAAACACCCCAAGGTATTATGGTGAATCAGTATGTTTTGGATTCTCGGCCTAAACAGGTTTAATTTAATATTTACCTTACCCCCCAAAAAATAAAATTCTTTCTACAAAACCAAAAAAAACCCTATTGGTATTGTTAGGTGTTGAATGTGCCAGCTTACCTAATTCTGCTTTCTCGAATCTAAGTTACATTACTTTAAAAAACTTGCTGCAATAGTCGACTTAGGTAAGGTTAAACAATATAATATTTACAGAGAAGGAATGAGACTTCAAACGAAACTTTTTTTTTTATTTTTAGAAAAACTGACAAAATTTGGGAAAAGGAAATAAATTAATGCCGCAGGATCACTGCCATGTGATCGAGGACCACCAGCATGCCTATAACATGGCCCCTCAGCCTCTCCACACATGCTCCTGCCTCCGTCAGCCGCCTCTGGTCCTCTGTGGGTTTAAAAATTGAGGTTCATAATAAAAAAAAACATAATTTTGTTTGAGAAACAACTGCCAAAGTAAATGCAACTTTCCCAAAAAAATCAATTTGGACAAACATTACAATTCAAAGCCAACATTCTTTGCCCAAGTAAATTCGAAATAAACACGACAAAAACAAGAAATTGTAAAAAAAGAGAAAAACACCGAAAAACTACTTTGGTGGGTACCGTAAACAAGAGATACAAGTATGAGTGTTTGGAGATGTGTGATATGTGTAAGGGCCAAACATCATAGACATTTAGAAAACCAGATCTATCTAACACACATTTAAAAATAAAAATAAAAAAATGCACAGGCAAAGGATAACATCCCCCCCAAAAATTGGAAAAAACAAGGTAAAAGGGAAACATACCGTTGACAATGCCGCCTGGACCTGAAGCCTCGTCTGAGAAAAATTTATGACAGCAGCAGGCACGCCAACTGCACATTCCAGACATATAAAAGGACTATTGACAGCAATCCAATTGCCTAAGACAGTGGCGGTAATTAAGTGTAAAGCACAAACATGTGAGGATGATCCGATGTCACCGGCCAACAACAGGGCACACAAAGCTGCAAAATGGGCAGCAGGGTTAAAAAATGAATGTACCGACTGAACAAATGATGACTTTTCAAACAATTGATATGCTGAAATTAATTGAGATGCAAAATTTGTGTTCCATTCAGGAGAAGGCAGTCTGGAAGTCCAAGGGATTTGGGCAACAGTCCTCTGGACTCTGGAGAGATGGACAAGGTAAGCCAGTGGCTCCCAAAGCGTACTACCCAAGCCTGGTTGAGGCAGCGCACGGTCTGACTCATTTGGGAAAGCAAGGTATGTGCAAATTGGTGAGAGCATACTGGTGCGCACCGGGTTTTTCTTCTAAAGCGGAAAAGAGAGCAATGTCCTGTCTGACCTGCTTGAGGAAAAACATTGGGAAAACGATCCCTACCGAATCATCCCATATTCCTCCGACTCACGGACCTTTTCAAGTAATACAAATTGATTTCATCCAATTACCACCCTGCAGGAATCTCAAGTATGTATTAGTGTGCACGGATGTGTTTTCTAATTGGGTTGAGGCACACCTAGCAGCCATTAATACTGCTGCGTTTACTGCCAAGAAAATTGTTCAGGAGTTTGTATGCAGATACGGTATCCCTAACATTATTGAGAGTGATAGGGGGTACTCATTTCACAGGTGATGTTTTCCAAAATATGTGTAAGCTGATGGGTATTAATAGTCGACATCATACCCCTACCGACCACAAGCCAATGCCAAGGTAGAGAGGATGACCGGGACTATTAAAAACAAATTAAGTAAAATCATGTCAGAAACTGGACTGGGTTGGCCAGAAGCACTACCACTTGTCCTTCATAGTATCAGGACAACTCCTAGGCCTCCTCTTAATCTGTCCCCCTTTGAAATACTGTTTGGTAGACAACCTCATTTGATTATAAGTCCGCAGGAACGTTTGAACGGTAACAACGAGGTAACTGTAAGGTATCTTATAACAATGAGTAAACAGTTAAAACAGCAACAGCAGAAACTGAAATTGTTGTCACATGATATGCCTGAAACAAACTGTCATGATGTCGGACCTGGAGAATTTGTCATGATCAAAAATTTCTTGTGTTCAGGTTGTTTGACTGATCGGTGGGAAGGTCCATATCAGGTGTTGCTGATGAGTACAACCTCATTGAATATGGCAGAGAGAGATACCTGGGTCCATTCCACTCACTGTAAGAAGGTCAACCAACCGGTGGAGATACAAGGCGGAGATGAGGCAGATAACGTGGACCTGTCGATCGCGAGCTTGTTCCGGGAGGGTTAAAAGGTTGCAGTGAGATATCTGAACTAAAGAAATTTGTAGATCCTTGCTACGGCAATGGACTGGTCTGCTGTGTTCATTTTTGTATTCTCTTCCAGAGTTTCCATCATCCTGGTTTGTTCGGGGTTTTCTGGTTTCTGTGACGGGGGACCGATAGAGGAGATGGGAGCTAATGGCAGTATTGATGGAGTGGAGTCGAGAGGAGGAGTGCTATGCCAATCAGGGGAGTGTCTGACCAATCTTAGTACAGTAACTGTTAAGAGATCTGCTATTCTGGATACTCTGAGACAGTGAGAAGATCTATCGTCTGAGGATTATTGTATGTGTGAGTTCTGTGGGTCTGTAATTGATGAGAGATGCATCCAACGGTGTCAACCTAAGTATAACCAGTATTGGGGTGGGTATCCTTTAGAGGATTATCACACTATGGTGGTCAAAATTTTAAATCAAACCGACTGTTGGGTGTGCTCTCACGTAATTGAAAGTACAGATAGACAGGTGCTAAAAATACTAATATTTAATAATGATATGGAAAGACCACAGTAAAATAGTTAAAATAAACACACAGAAAGGATGAAAATAAAATTTGGACAGGAGATGCTAAAATGGCATTATAAATAAATAATGAAGAAAAAAAATAATAATTCAAACTAAGACAATTAAAAAATCAATAGGAAAATATAAGCAATACTTGATATAATTGCATACAGTCTGCACTAAGCAGAGAAAACGGACCTGCAAGATAAGTTGTAAAAATGTAGCAACAGTGTCAGTGTATAATGGCTTGCATATATACAATCACAAATAACATTAAAGGTAATGATGTTTACGTAGTTCTTAGATGGTCCGTGTAGACATAAATATATATTAATGTCTCTCACACATCTGAGACTGTAGGAGAATGTTAATTAGTACACCATAATAAAAGGTGTTCCAGCGTATATGGCACAATGAATTTTAGGGGGACTGTTGATGTCCAGTGATATTCTGAAAAAAGTTAGAATATATAATCATGATTGAGCCCTTAGAAGCTGGGCTTATAGATTGTTCATCTTGGAGCGTATGGCTGTTTCTAACATTTGAAGCCACTCCTAATACGTGTAGACCGCACAGCCGCAGACAGCTCTGTTTAATGTATCAGAGAGTAAAATGTAAAAAATTAAAAATTGTGCACATTCAAGCATGCATGCTTTATAGGGTTTGTCACTCACGATCCAGTTGTGACCATATATCACGCCGTAATCCCCACTGAGCTCTCACATGCAGTGGCCTCACAGCAATCCACGGAGGAGATGGATCGGCTCCGGTGCAATCACCCGTCGGTGAGCAGCGTGCAATGTTATTGTTCATCCTCCGTGTAGAGTGGTCAGTGACTCACTTGCCCGGCTTGCGGTCTCACGTCCCGTCCTTCTCTCTACGCGTTTCTCCGCCTTAGAAACATCGGCGGCTTCTTCAGGAGACAGAATTCTATGGTACTGATGTAGTTCCGTTCATATCAGCATAGCTCTAATTTGCTCAGCTGATTGTTAATTAGAGACATTATTCAGATGTCAGGTGTGTAAACTACAGCTGTATTGCGAGACAGATTTTTCTGACAGATTTCAATCTTTTCTATGTCTGACATTTTTAGCAAAGATATATTCGGAACAAATAGCCATTAGCCATTTTCATACATTGTATTAAATATATAGTTACAACAGTTTGACACTTTTAACATGTATCTTTTGGGACACAAGATATCAGGTGGTTTAGATCCTATATATACTGGATATTTGTAACGATGATTATCAACATACTTAATTCATAGTATCCAGCCTATATATATTTATATTTACAGACCAATTCACAACCTGATATCAATATATATCCCACTAATGATTACAACCATCAACCCATTTTATATATATATATATATAATTCAATAACAAGTATTTAACACTCTTTAAAATATCAATCAAGGATTTCTTAAGCAATATATCACACAGTTATTTTACTATTCCTTACTATTATCCCCTCTCACGTGCCCCAAGGACAGCATAATGTAGGATTAGTACCATTCCCATTAAATGTCTCTGAATTTTAGAATCACAAAGAGGGCATGTACTGGATGGAAAATTTCTTAAGTCCAAACCACCTCATTTTAAATTCCACCAGTACCAATTAGATAAATCACTTTTATGTTTAAACATTACCAACTACAATGAACCAGGAAGTTGGGAGGTGACTGGGAATAACCAGACAATGACCTTCTCACTAAGAGCTGATCGTGAGCCTCTGAATTATGAACTGTTACGCACAATTAGGTCAGGTGGAAGACACTTCTGGTATAAATATACACTAAGTTCCACCAAAGAAATGATAGGTAGGGTACCAGAAGGGTATTGCGCCAAGATATTACAATGGAAAACTTGTATGTGTAAAATGGAAGAACCTGAAGTAGGATCACTTGCTAGGGAAATGTGTGGCTTACTAATGTTCACTATTCCTTATGTTCTCCTCGATGATGTATGTTTTATATGTGGAAATAAAGCGTATAAGTGTCTCTCTCCGAGTTCTGAAGGTTTGTGTTGCTTGGGAAGAGTAGTTCCAGAAGTTATGACCCTTACACATGGTGAAATGCTTGGTATTCATAAAAACACACCATCACCATATCTTCACACACAGTATTAACACAGAAACAAAAGAAATATGATACCTGGTGACGTGCATAAAGCCACACAGTTAATTAGTGAGACAACTGGCTTTCAAGTTTTGGTAGCATTGGATCCCACCAGGATTGCTCAGGGTACACTAAATTTTAGATATATCCAAGATCTTGCTAAATTAATAGATATCACCACCGAGATGTATGATGACACATTCAGGTATACAGGTAGGGAGTTGCAAGCTTACAAGAAAGAACTTGTGCAACATAGACTAGTGTTAAATTATTTAACAGCTGTCACTGGAGGGTATTGCGTAACTTTAGCCACCCAATTTGGTGTAAAATGTTGCACTTACATTACAAACAATACCAGCGATCCCAAGGAGGTAATAGACTGGAAGATGGATGAAATTCTGCAGCTGAAATGGGAATTTTGAAAGAACCATAATGTTTCAGTGGCTGAAGTAGAGGAATGGGTTTCTTGGTTGAACCCAGTGAAATGGTTCTCAGGTCTAGGAGAGTGGGTCCAGGAAATGATTGTGAGCATAGGTAAACTCCTGATCCTCATACTGGTTGTCATCATAGTAATTGGCTTATATGTCAGGTGTGTTCCTACTGTGTTGAAATGTGGAAAATGTAAAGATAAGGTGAACCAAAAGAATGACATTATGATGGTGGTCAGTAGTAACAATATGAATACTGAGGAAAATGTAGGAATGCATTACAACCCTGAACTAGAAGGTACCATCATATGATGTATAAGATTTAGACATGCATAAAAGTATTATAATGTTACTTTAAAACATCTTAAATAATGTAAGTTCCTATTCTCCCTCAAGACTTCCTTTATAGGATTGTTGCATCCCCACATCTTTCCCATGATCTCCCAAGATCCACGGTGTGCATATAAGGGTAGTTTTATGTCCCCTCCTATAGACACATTATTGATGGATTAAGAACCACCTTGTGCCATCCCATAAATTAACATTAAATAATATGTCATAATGTAAGCCTAAATTAATTTTAAAATCAAAGTATGATAGCATGTTGTTTGCTATCAGAGGGTGGACTGTTGAAGGCGGATAATTGGCTGAGACAGGATGGGTTTAAAATTAAATCTGCATGATGCCATTTTGCAACTGGCCGCCCAGCACCATTTTAGTGAATCTCGCCCATTATAAAGTACATACGGTGATACTATTATTTAGCGTTGTGTGATTCCCATGCAATAGAAAGAAGTTAAAAGTCCTCATCATATAAGTACAGTCACTAAAACATATAAAATTATCAACCCTGCAAAACACGTACCATAGTGATGGTGTACTCCACAAACACGTAGTCGCACAACGCTTACTAGAGTCTTTTCCCAAAACCCCAATATTTACACACTTACATAAAAGGTTCCCTAGTATTAAAGTGTAATATTCAAGGTTTATTCAATGTTGTGAAATAAATGTAATCTGATATTTAAGGTTTAGTACATGGTAAGCAGACCATGTTTGGTGTTGTACTGATCCACTGTGTCTTTGCAGTTTCCGGTATCATCAGTGAGAAGATCACAACATGTGTCTGCAAACTATGGACTATAGAGAGTTAAAACATTAAGATGTACTCTGTAATGTAACCAGCTTAGACTTATTATGCAGTGGGAAAGAGGATACAAAGGGCTGTTGGAGGCTGGATTGTGTCTATTCGAATTGACCTATGAACTATACTGTAACAGAAGAACCAATGGAATTATGCCAAACTGATCTATTGTATTGCCTATCCCTGTAAGAGTTTATATGTGGGCTCTCTAAACTTGGATGCCAGTCTTCTTGCCTTGCTGTTGACGGAGGTTTCTATATTGATGCCGGTATCTGGGTCCAGAGCGCGTGCGTATGTATCAACTGTACCTTGGGTCTGTATGATTTATTTGCGCTAATTGTATTTAGATCACAGCATATAACCATCTGTTTTTATATTGAACAACAACATTTTGTGCTTTGTAACCACACAAAGTCTGAAAGCATTTATTTCTTGTGCGACTCATAACGCTAAATAGCGACAATTTTAGAAGGTATAGGTAGGCATCGATACTTTTAACACCAAATCATGCCCTCAACTGCCGGGGAGCAATCGGACATGATATCGGATCATGACCAGATTGTCTATTGTGTGGGCCACCTTTAGGCTATTCGTTATTAATTATAGGGTTGTATAGTGTTTTTAAACTGCCATTTTATTTGCCACTATGTTTCATAGATGTGCTATATTCTTTTAAACTACAATTTGTTTGTACTGCTGCTTTGTCACTTAGTTTAGTCAGGGAGCTCACTGCTGACATTAGCCAATATTTTGAGCTGTGAGGTTGTCAAAATTGACTGGAAATTAATGCTGTCACTGTTAGGAATAAGTAGGAACAAAAACAGGTCTAAATTACATAATTTTAGCAGTTTTTATAAATTTTATAAAGAAATACAGATCCAAAACACTTGAGGATGATTTTGCCAAAACACAATGATTTAGAACCAAATGATTTGCACACATCTCTACTTGAAATTAGTTTTCAAAGTCTGGAAATTCTAAATTGAAATCTTTCTGTAATGCAGACAGGGTATCAGATGAAGATGATTGTCATTCCTACATGGGATACCGGTTTGTACTAGCAGATGCAGCAGTCAGCTGGGCAAGTAGAAATCAACTAAATGTTGCCCTATCCACCACTGAGGTGGAGTATATGGCACCTACAGAACCTGCCAATGAAGTCTTATGCTTGAAAGAGACTTTATGCCAGTAAAGTCCTTTGAGTTAAGATGAGACTATCAACATTGAGAGTGACAACAGGGGTTCAATTGTAGAAGATAAGCGCTCAGAAGTTTATGTCCAAAATATGAGAATAGTCCCAAAATACAAATGCAGCTTTAATGTCTGACGGTAGCAATCCTATTCTTTCACAAGTTCATTGCAGAATTTCATGGAGAAAAAAAATAAAAAATGATAATGTATAGTTATACAACTGAAAAACAATGACCTGCTGAAAACTAGAAGAATAGTCCACAATCCCAAATGTGTGCTCATAGGATGTAAGACACACAAAATATATATATATATATATATATATATATATATATTTTTTTTTTTACACACACACACTTGTGCATACATAGAATGGAGATGCATAAAAATGATGCTTACATCAATAATGCATGTTGCAGACTCAAAGGTTTCTCTTTCTCCATATACTCAGTGTATCTTTCCACACATCAGACATATGCAAAAAGAAGAAAGCTCCAAATGTGCATAAAAATCACCTTTAAACATATAACAAAAGTGAATATATCCATACCAGATGGTATAAGCCAGAACGATACACTCCTAGGTGGTATGAAACCCCGGGGCTCAAATAAAGATATATCAAGCTGGCTCTATGTGCATGGAATATTCCCACTGTCACTCCTTTACCTCAAAACACATTTCGATGCTCACTGGTGTCTTTATCAAGTGGAGTGACTAAAAACAGTTTGTTCGTATTGATAACATCCCCTTTATAGGGGTGCAATTGACTTGTCCTAGAGCACCAAGCACTTTGCTCTTAGACACCACTTTATCCGTGAGTTAGTGGAGAGAAAGGCTGTCAGCAGGGCCATAACTAGGGTGGTGCAACCTGTGCCATGGCACCGCAGGGGGGAGCTTTTTGGGCCTGTCAAATTTTCCTGTTTATTATTATTATTCTTACTTGTAGCTTCCTCTGTTCTTATCCCCAGCATCTCCTGGCCTCACCTATCTCTTCCCTATCTCTTCCCCATGAGGCCATGGCCTTATTTTAAGTGCACTATATTATGTTCCTATTTAAAAAAGTGTGGGGGGGGGCACCAATGCTCTCTGGCTCAGGGCACCAAAAAGTCTAGTTAGTTACAGCTCTGTCTGTTAGCATAACCTTTGTAGCAAGTGAAGATTAAGCTGCTGGTATGTTAACAAAAAGGGCTGATGTCACAGAAATTCTAAATGTGTTCCTGAAAAAAAAAAAAAAAAAGTGGACCTTGTGTGTTTGAAATGTTACTATGTTTCATTGATTTATTGCATAACCCCACGATTCTGGATACAAGTGGACTTTGCTGCGATATGTGCAAGTAAAGTGTAATGTTTGAAGAGGGGTGTCAGAGAGTAGATACTCCTGCACTGTCTCCCTCTCCGAGTCACCCAGAGGTGCGACCTCTGACCTGAGGTGCCACTGAGCATGTGTGACCCAATGCATGCCACTGTGTAAGAGTCACAGTACTTGCTGTATCATCAAAGTGTGATCACTATAACCTGCATTACAGCTATTGCGGCTACCACCAGAAAACACTGCAGTGTACCGCTGTTATCAATAAACTAGTAAACTTTGTTAAGGACTGAGTCGGGTAACCTCCATTTCACATTCCACTGGTACCTACTGTAACTTTCCAGGTCCTACAACAATAGTTCATATCTATACTGGATATCTTAGCTTTGGCTGATTCTTCATTTGAAAGAAAAATTCAAGCAGTTAAAATAACTTGGAGAAATTATGTACAGTATATATTTGAGGTCTGAAGTATAGTTGGCTGTAAAGCAAGAGGTAACCTGAATTTGTGGGTACCAGGCATGGTGAGATGTCACTGAAAGCACCCTGCACAATAGCTGAGAAGAACATGGCTTAACATCACACGCCAGCACCATGACAAGACTCACCCCTCACATAGGTGAAAATACCACCCTCCCTCCCCCTCCTGCAGTGCCGAAGACAAGTGGGAAACTACTGTGGCATATACCCTGACAGATCTGTGTCAGAGCCCGCAACTGCAGTACTGAAAGGGTTTAGAAATCCTCACCATTATAATTCATAAGTGTATTGTGCCTGTAGGTAGCGTGTGTCCAGGTTTTTGCCATTTCACACAGCTGGCTGTTTTCCCAGGGGTTTGGCTGCAACATTGCTTGTTTTAAACTGCTACAAACCTCTGATTTAAGTTTTAATTCGTCAAACCACTGAATAAATAAAGTATTCTAAAGCAATATCATAAGTGTTGTGCAGTCTCTGTAAATGCTCCAAAACTGGGCTTTGAAAGCTTGGTCATTCTGCAATCAGGCCCAATAGCTGGCTTGTTTCAGTTAGTGATGGGTGTTAATCAGTCAGGGACATTTTGCCTTTACAGTGCTAAAATCTTGACAGCATAACTGACATTTAATAGTTTTTAGTCTTTGATACAACTAGTCATCCACTAATATGTTCATTACACAAATCCCCAGAGCTTCTGTATTTGGAGAACACATTCCGTAGCTGTATATGTTCAGCATGGGGTTGGATGGGCCAGCACTCATAGCAAGGGATAGTGTAATACAGCCATTTAGCCATGACAGTTCCCTGGAGTGATCATCTGGATGTCCCCTATGATATTTTGGTGTATCTTTAGCCTAAGAGCAGACTCTCCCCATAAGTGAGCTGGTAAGAATAAACTTCAATGCACAGATTCTACTGAAATGTTTAATCGTACCACAAATGCTTGAAAAAGCTACATTTCCAAGGTCTAGTCCTATCCCAGCACAGATTTACATTGCAAATCAGGACAGGATAAACTGAAAGCAATTCCAGTCAGTCAGATCCAACGCCACTATTCCTGTTAAACAGAGACACTGTTTTCAATCACTTTCGGGTCCAAGTAAGTATATGGCAAACTCATGTTGTGGTTTCGCTCTTTAATGTATTTGGAGATCTCAGCCAGCTGCTTCTGGAAATCCTTTATGAATGTCTGTGGCGCCTTCTCTGTAAAACGCACATTAGGGTAAACCCCCAGAGGTCTCTAGAGGGTAATGGGAAAATCAAAGTTGAAATAATTTCAACAACTAGGTCCATTCGCCACCACATTACATAGTTATAGGAACATTGAGACATTGTGGGGTTATATAGTAGTTTATGGATTTGGTAAATAGACCCAGAAGAACACGAAAGTACCAGATCTGCTTATAGCAATATTCATACTGGCCCCTAGTACTCACCCGGTCCCTTGGCTCATTACTGAGCAGCCACACGATGGACAGGCCAGCACTGGTTATGTTTACATCAGGCAATGCTGCCAGTATACTCTGGGGTGTACTGACCCCTTTTACTGTGGGAGGGGGGCTTTTCATTGATGTGGGACCATTGGGCATCCAGGCATAGACGTCATACTGCAATGAAAACACAGATCTGAAACCAAAACTATGACAGTTTGCCCCATAAAAAAGGGATAAAGACACAACATATGCTCATAATACATTACAAGCCATTTAGATCAATATGGTTTCCTAACATCCATATCAAGTATAGAGTATGAAAGACACAACACAGGATACAAAGAACAGCAAATTGTAAAGCCATGATAATCTGTCCCTCACCTGACCACTGTTGACAGCTGCATGCTGAGCAGAACAAGTGAAGATCACCATGGTCAGGTACTTGATCAGAGAGGCCTTGGT
Organism: Taudactylus pleione; assembly: GCA_031769625.1. Taxonomy (NCBI): domain Eukaryota; kingdom Metazoa; phylum Chordata; class Amphibia; order Anura; family Myobatrachidae; genus Taudactylus; species Taudactylus pleione. Next base: position 11,677,600 of record JAUIMM010000710.1, read on the forward strand.
CTCCAAGGATGATGGTATTTCTATCAAAGGGAATACTCCATTAGTTATGTAGACCTCTCCTACACACTGATGGAATATCTGAGGTATGAGTTGGACCACAACATCACATAGCATTCTACTTTTATGCAATATAAAACACCCTACACCCACACTGTACACAGAATATCAAGGTTTAAGTATAGGAAAGGTTATTACACTGGTATTGAATTTTGTTTAAGTATCCTTTGTAGCCGTTTTAGATACTGTATAGAATGTTTTGTTTTTTGTTTTTGTCAAAAGGGCTTATGGGTCTATTAAAGGAGCAGTGAAAAGCCCTTTATCAGTGATAACAGGGCTTTTCACTGTTTGACTCTATTCATAGAAGGAGTTACCATGGAGAAATCTCAGCCTTATCCAGCTGTGTCCCTGATAAGGGTACATATCGCTTCTCCATACACTAGTATGGGGAGAACTATTCATAGAAGCACGGAGAGCTCAGCTTTCCTTTTCGTTTAAAAAATAAAATAAAATTCTTCATCTCAGGACAGCGTCATAAGTCTCCTGAGTGGTGAAAAGCAGGGAAGTCAGCTGTCTCCCCATCTTCTCAGTGTGGGCCTCGCCCCCTTCTATGTCTCTGGCCAATCAATGCCAAATGTGAGCGAAAAACTCTGCCCCTACTCAATGTGTGGGTAACTGGGACACTCTAATGAGAGGTTCCCAGAGAGTATCTGCCCCACCTTTGCTCTGTACTGTTCAGACTGCTTACTGCCCCCACTTCCATTGCTCTGTCCTGTATTTAGATTAATGTAGTTACCAGTCATATGCAGAGTCACTTCAGACTGCTGTTGACTGCCCAATGCCCTGCGACTCTCTGCCGGTAGCTCTGGCTGGCACATGCACAGAGACATCCAGCTTACAGAGACAAAGATATGATGGAGAACAAAATTGCTACTTATCTAAGCTATGGGAGAATACATACACTAAAGTGCAAGTTTTTAGAAGTGGAGATGTTGCCCTGAGCAACCAGATTCTGCTTAACATTTAACTAGCACCAATCTAGAAGATACTAGCAAGAACTGAATGGTTGCTATAGGCAATACCTCCACTTCTAAAAACGCTCACTTTAGGAAATATACCCCTTAAAGTCAACCAGAAGCCAAAGACCGATGCACACCCCAAGGATCAATTTTCAAAGTGGCCACAAGTTTAGGGATTATTTGTGATGTAACTGGTCTATTTGGTGGTGTATTACTTATGGTAATACCAGGTTCAGCAACATTTGAAAGATCAAGTTTGTTCATTATGGATACCATGGTTGCTTGTGATATGAGATCACAAGAACAAGATGTCACTTACCTGTAGATTTATGCTCCAAGAAACCTTCTTTGAAGATCTCTGCCACCCAGGCCTGAAGTTCGGGATCCGCGCTGACAGCCGCGTCACTCTCATAGTAGTAATTGACAATGTTGGACACAAAGCTGGAGTGGATAAAGCAATTGGCAGTTAAGTGATAAAGGGGTGTGGAATTCTATGGATCAGATGTGTTAGCAACTTGATAGATATATATCACACACATGCACAAACCAAATACCAGAGCTCCTTAAAAGTGCCCACAAGAAATATCAAAGTGCTTAGTTCTGTTAGTGCAAAAATACATGTGGTTAAGACATATCATAAATAAAATATTTGTTTTTGGCCTAATATTTGATAAAGAATATATCAAATCACATGTTTAAAACAATACATTTGAGATACAGATAGAGAATATGAAAATATATATATTAGTTAGTTACTTTACCTACAATTGGGTCGTGATGCCGGGGAGGGAGGAGTTTAGGCACCACCAGGAGGGGAAGGTTCGGGTTAGGAACCACCGGGGGAGGTCTATGGTTAGGTTTAGGCACTAACCGGGAGGGTTAGGGTGCAGGGGGAGAGTGTTAGGATGCACAAAGGGAGGGTTAGGATACTTAAACTAGTTGGGATTCTGAGCATCAGGATGTGGCCATCAGTATTTTGCTGGTTTCCCATACATCTTTCAAAAATAGAAGTGTTAATAGTTTTTATCAATTAACAAAACACAAAGTGAATGAACAGAAGAGAAAATTAAATCTAATCAATATTTGCTGTGACCACCATTTGCCTTCAAAACAGCATCAATTCTTCTAGGTTCACTTGCACAAAGTCGGGGATAATGATCATACAGATACATATGTAGGTTGAAACAGTCATTAACTGAAATAGAAACAGCTTTGCAGGAGGCGTAAAACTGGATGTGGAACAGTCAAACTCTACTACAAAGATGAGGTTGTGGAATTAGGTTCATGTCACAAGTAATATGCCATGGCAAAACGGAGCACAGCAACAATACACAAGGTAGTAATACTGTATCAGCAAGGTCTCTCCCAGGCAAAGATTTCAAAGCACACTGGGGTTTTGAGATGTGCTGTTCAAGCTTCTTTGAAGAAGCACAAAGAAACGGGCAATGTTGAGGACCGTACACACAGTGGTCAGCCAAGGAAACTTAAAAATCAAATAAAAGACACATGCATACTTCTCTTCAAAAAAAATGCAGTGCCATCAGCTCAGAACTGGCAGAAACCAGTGGGACCCAGGTACACCCATCTGCTGTTCGGGGAAGTCTGGCCAGTGGTATTCATGGAAGAATTGTGGCCAAAAAGCCATATCTTCATGTTTTGGTCCCCTAGGAATCACTGTGTAAGACCCCTAGAATCACAATGGTGAGGTCTTCTGCCGATAGTAGCCACCCCCTGATCCCCTAGAGCTTGATATTGTCACCCGTACTTAGGTTGCCATCTGGCCTTAAACTCGGGATAGTAGGAACTTTCACGTCTATCCTAAGGGCCACTAGATGTTATGCGACTGGTGATGGTTCTGGAACAGGATTTGGCCTAGATGGTCTTGGTGTAGCTAAGAAAGCCCAAATGCAGCTTGTAAAGCCAAGGTGCAGCCTTGAGAGCAGAGGTGCGGCCTTGAGGACCGGGACGTGGTATGACCTTGCGGGTCAAATTGTGGCATTGAGGGCCGTGGTGCTGCGCTGGCAGCAAGGTGTGACCTTGAGGGTTGAGATGCAGCCTTAAGGGCCGAGGTGTGGCACTGACGGCAAGGTACAGCCTGGAGGCCCGAGATGACTACAACTAAACAGAAGCCACTTGGAGTAGCCGCATAAGTAGTGGGGCCACAGACACAGATTGGACCAGAGATGACCACTGCTTGTTGCACAACTCCATACACAGATTCAAGGCTCTGTATTATATAGAGAGTGCAGAGTGTTGGAGTAACAAAAGAACAGTGGTCGTACACAAACAACGGGCACAGACTGACAGATGCTTGACTGGCAGGAACCGGGCGGATGCATAAGGATACGCTATAGCCAGCAGGCTTATAAAAAGGTAAGGCACCAATAGCGTGCAAGGCAACAGATTGAGAATAGCCCACAGGTGAATAGTCTGCAGATGCGGCTGGAGAACAGGACGTCCTGGAAGAGGAGTGACACCCGGGGCACGAGAGCTTAACAAGGTGCGATGGAGACTTGTAACACTTCGAAGTGAAAACAAGGACAAGCGACTCAACTATGCACACAAACATAAGAACAGGGGTGCAGAAAATGGCAGCAGGTCCTCAAGGAAGCATGGTGGAGGTTCCTTTCAAGTTTAGGCTGCATTTCAGCAAATATAGTTGGGGATTTGGTCAGGATTAATGGTGTCCTCAATGCTGAGAAATACAGGCAGGTACTTACCATGCAATACCATCAGGGGGACATCTGATTGGCTCCAAACTTATTCTGCAGCAGGACAACGACCCTAAATATACAGCATATGTCATTAAACACTACCTTCAGCTTAAAGAACATGGAGTCCTGGAAATGATGATATGGCAGTCAGAGCCCTGATTTCAACGTTGAGTCTGCTTGGGATTACATGAGACAGAAGGATTTGAGCAAACCTAAATCCACAGAAGATCTGTGGTTAGTTCTCCAAGATGTTTGGAACAACCTGCATGCCGGGTTCAATCACCAAAAAAAAAAAAAAAAGTGTGCAAGTGTACCTAGAAGAATTGATGCTGTTTTGAAGAGAAAGGGTGGTCACACGAAATATTGATTTGATTTACATTTCTCTTCTGTTCATTCACTTTGCATTTTATTAATTGACAAAAAATGAACTATTAACAGCTCTATTTTTGAAAACATTGTTACTTTTCAGGATTTTTTTCCATACCTGCCTAAGACTTTTGCACAGTACTAAAATAAATGTACATACAAAAGGTGCAGCACTCAAAATAAATAGTCCACAGACTGGAGTAGATTAACGTTTCAGTATTTCCAACTGTCTTGGAACATGATAGAGAATACTTTTATACATGTTTTACTCACCCCTCATGGGGTTAAGTTCCCTTCGGTTAATAGACGTAATGTCACAATTGATCAATAGAATCATTAAAACACATTGGCCTATGGTATAAAAGTATGTCTTTTGTCTCTATCTTGTTGTAACCTGAAGACAATTGGAAATGCTGAAACGTTGTTAATCTACTCCAGCCTGTGGACTATTTATTTTGAGTGCTGCACCTTTGCCTGTTTGTATCCATATTTGTGAAAGGTGGGAAATTCGGTTCTGTCCGTATGAATAGACAGCTGGAACAGGACAGTGTTTTACAGAACTACCTCTCAACAGCTGACCAGATCTTCATCCCATCATCCCTGTACAGGTAATTGGGAATAGACTCCACTCCTCTTTCCTGGATGTCATCAGGGAGGCAGAGGCTGCTGTAAGTGACCTCATCCATTGCTTTTTTCAGCAGTATTGGAATACCTTCTTTTCCAGTTACTACAGCCTGGATAAAAGACAAGATGTTGTGTTTTCTTTTCTGGTCCAATGCTGCAGCTTGTTTGATCCAGCCAGTTACTGAGCGATTGTAAAATTTAATATGCAGATCAAACCTTATATAGAGCTGTATTCAATTAGAGCGGACCCGCAATACTTTTCTGCCTCCCAGACTTTGCCTATATCATGTGTTTTGCAGGCGGCAAAGTATCACGCGCGTGCCCGCTTTACCCCATATTCAATTTGAAATTACGCGAAAACTGGACCCGGCGAAACTTGAACAGGCGGAAAGTACTGTCAGATTTGGGGAAATCATCCCGACACCCCCCAAAAGATGCTCTGACATGGGGGTTAGCTATAGTTACCCCCGATTTGGAGTTTTTAAACAGGCTCAATAGCGTTTGTTTGTATATGTGGTGCAGAATAGTATTAAAGAGGTGTTTTTTGCATAAAATAACTTATCCCAGGAAATTTGGGGTACTTGAAAATGGGGGTCAGCATATTTAAAAGTTGCTAAAGTTAAGTTGAAAATAAAATCGTGAAAAATTCACCTTCCGCAAGCACCTGCAATAAAATCAAACAAAAAAAAAAAAAAAAAAAAAAAACACACTTGGGGCATACTTGGGGAGCCCCTCAGAGTCCAGTTCGCTAGTTCAACTTTGTCCCAACATTTTTTTTTTACACACCCAAATTCAGTCATTTTTTGGGGTGTTCTGTGATTTAAAAAAAATTGACAGTTTACCTTGGGGGGGGGGGGGGGGCGGATTATGGGGACTGAAGGCTGCACTGGGGTTCCTGCAACGTTGCACCCCAATTCTGCACTTTTCCCGCCTCCTATTCATAGGTGAAACTTTTCCGCCTACTACACTGCATTGACTTTCCGCCTAGCCGGAAAGTCTTAAAAATTGAATATGGAGTAAAGTCAAAACAGGCGAAAATACAGCACCGGTGAAAAGTTTCCGCCAAAAACACACGGAAACGGCTTTTTGCCTCAAATTGAATATGGGCCATACTCAAAACCCTGTGAGCTGGCACTGGTTTCTGTAACCATTGTATAATAAAGGATCTCACCTGATCAAAGAGGCCTCCAGGACCAATGAGGTCAACTCTGGCATTGACATTGATCTCAAGGGTATAACGAAGATGTGGAATAATTAGCTGGGAGAGAATAGAAAAATACTGGCATTAGAATCCCATCTGATAGAGACATTCATGAGAAACAGATACATTTAAACATATTGTGGTTGTTACATTTCCTGTATTTAAAATTAATTGCTGCTCTAGCATTAGCAGCCATGTTGTCCTTATGTAAAGCCCAACTATTACATTCTTCTAATTAAATATTTTTAAGCTACAAAAGTGAATGACTTCTACAAGTCAGTAAAAGGCCACAATGTGTCATTTAAATGTAGACCAGCGTCTTGCTTTTAGGCAAGGAAATATTGTGTACCCCATGTAAGGTGACACATCACGCCTCCATATAAAAAGGACAGCAGTAGCCCAGTTATAGAGCCCCTACCCCAGTGGTTGGTAAACTGGTAAATTACCCCATTTGGGGTAAAAACTGAAATTCCTGGGGGTAATGGACAGCCAGCCAGGCATGCATATGAATCCTTGCATGCCCGGCTGTCTGTCCATTGCCCCCAGGGCACCCGCTGCACCCAGCGTCAGTGACATCCAGCCCGGCGCTGCAGGGAGGCTCCAAGCCAGATGCCCGCTGAGATGTTATTACCAATTGGCACCCGGCTCCTTCCCTGCAGCACCGCATTAGCCGGAGGCTGGAGTTCTCTTCTGAACTCCAGCTTCCGGCTCTCTCCATGACGCGTCTCCCATAGTGCACATGTCTCTCCCATAGTTCCTAGGAGCAGCCGGGCAGACAGGACGGCGGATGCAGGAATGGGGAATCAAGGTAATATAATTTTTTTTTTTTTTTTTTACAACTAGTGGCACTACAGGGGCATAACTATGGGGGTACTACTACAGGGGGGCATTATATGGGGCACTACTACAGGATTTCCTTCCTTTCAAATCAAGGGGGTAACATCGGCATATACAAATTTTTCTCTTTTTATTTTGGAGTAAAATTTACAAAAAATAAAAAAATAAATAAGTTCCCTGACCCCTGCCCTACCCTGAGAGCCACTCCATGACAATGGTTTAAAACCAGATCTCACCTTGTAGATTGGGTGGCCCATTGGGAGTTGTCTGGTGGTTGCAATGTTGAAGACCTCAGCAAAGAGATGAGTGCGGAGAAGGTGAGTGTCCAGTTCATGTACCTGGAAGTCAGAATTGCGCACCCAGATCTTGGCCAGTAGCCAGTCAAATTCAGAGTCACTGGGCAGGAAGATTGGAGCGTTCTCTCCTGGGGTTTGATCCAACTGTAATAGAGACAGATCTGTCAATGCAGCACCATCTAGAACCACATAATTATCTTCTATCATGTTGTTTAGAAGTAGGCAATATAGCTCCATTGCATGTCCACATATGCCTAATGAATATTAAGTCATTAATAATGCAGAGAAAATTTCAAGTTTCAGACATATAGCATAACATTTAATAATATATCTATATTCATACACATAATCTTGATGAGTGGCAGAGAGCATAAGTCCTGCCAAATAATTCTTCACCTCTCAAACATTGCTTAGGAAACATTTTGAAATGAATCCGCTACCTTCTGGGTCCATGAGGAAAGCAATGCATTAGTTCATGTGTAGACAGTTAAAATATTATCATGAAATTCTGATTAAGCAAGCTCTCCAATTGTTATACAGCGGAATTCTAATTGGTCTAATATGGTCATTTAGGTGATTGTTGTAACCTCAGAAGGGTCGTAGAATATTGTCAGGGGTTTTGAGTTCAGATATTAAAGGGCTCCACTGAAGTGGTTCACTGTTGACCCAGATAGGAATGGTGCCAATAATGTGTATGATCTATAGGAACACACATTTATGGTGTCATTGCACACCAGATGAAAACCACGTTCTTACAACTAAGATTCCTGAAAAAGTTTTGATTTCAAACAGACATTAGCACATGAACACTTGCCTGGATGGCTATTGGAACAAGGTGATCTTGATGATTCTTCCACAGTAGACACATAGGGGCAGCAATGTATTGTTGCTTTCCATTTATGGAATTATTGGTAGGGACACCCTGCAGAATCTTGTAATCTGCCAGGAAGATGTTGCCGTCCTGCAAGACACAAGCACCAGTTTATTGCAGGGTATCAGTCATTATGGGGCAGTTTTTGGGCAACATGCGTCCCATAGAATTGGACAGTATGTCTCATGGCCATCAATTTACAGAAATAGACACCCCACCTCTAGTTCTTTCTGAAGACTGGTGGAGGTCCTCAAAGTTGCAGCCACCATGTTGTGACTAACTGGGAAGTTCTCAGGAATTTTGGAGCATCTCCTGATTAGTGTAGGGTTAATTCCATTCAGATATTGACTACCGAAGAAGTAATCTTCCTTCCATATCTCAGCCACCACATCTGGGGATAAAAGACATCAGGAACATTTTGTACAGTCATTCAGTGCAGAGGGGCTACCAGGATAACTCTGGTCTTGCTCCTTACAAGAAAGCACATCATGTAAATAGGTGCCTCACATGAGAATAAAGCCTATAAAGAGGTGACATGGGCAAAACTAGCTTTTGTTTCTCCCTCATCTGAGATATTCACCTTAGAGTAACAACGTGAACATAAGTGGCCAAAAAGAGTGGGCATACCTGAGTTATCAGATCTTCTCAGGCAAAAGACCAGTTTGATATCTTCTATATCAGTCCATGATTCTGTACATGTTGTGAAGCCATGCAGATACATTTCAAGTGTCCTTTGAAAGCAAGTAGGATAAAGGTTTCAAATTACCCACCCCAGAGGTACTGACATATGCCTGAAAGATTTAAATAGGCCCCATAGCTCTAAAGATCTCTGCCTGATTATTTGGGACCAAGTAAATGTAAATTTCCCTTCCCTGATTACAAAGAGGGACTTGCAAATTACTATGAAGAGGTTCTTATGACAATTGACCCATGCCTCAGTACATCTTCAGGAACAAAGTTATATTGCGAACAGTTTACTATATCAAGCCATTAGAAGTAAGCCAATACAATTAATATAAATGGCATATGCCTACAAGCAACCAGATACAGAAGTCACAGTAGCATAGGAGCTTGTCAAATAAAAATGGACTCTTTAAAACTGGAGGCAGCTATATTAGGGAGTAGATTTACTAAAAGGTCGAGTTTAATCGATTTTTATCAATTTAAAATCGATGTTGTGTTTCTGGGGTTAAATCACACAATACAAAAAATCCCCGAAAAATTTACACAGGTCTACGAAATTTCAGCTTTTTCTGTGTCGTCTCGGTGTATCACCCAGCAGTAGTCAGCCATCATGCTGACATCCCAACGACTCTGGTATCTTCTTTCTACATCTTTAACGTCTTGGTGGAACCGTTCACCCGGTTCTTCACTGTAGTCTGAGATTTATCGGGAAATGCTCAATATGGGAATTAAAAAATGAAATGCACCTTTAAACTCATATTGCAGCCAAGGTTTCTGTAACTACTAAGCATTTCCTTGAGAATTTCTTTGTAGTTTGAAATCACTTGGTTAAACGAAGTCCACGTCAAAAGTTCCACAATATTCATTACACGCCCGAAATGTTCATCTTTTATTAACTTTCTAATGTCAGGGCATGTAAAAATGCCTTCCTTTAATTTCGCATCGGATAGGTTGGGGAATTTGGTGCAAAGATTTTTGAACATTTCTCCATCTTTAGGCAGCGCTTTTACAAATGGTTTCATCAGTGTGTTGGTAGGCAGGGGGTTAAAATGAGCAGGGCAAAACTGTCGCATCTGTTGTATTTGGTTCCACCTTCGACAGCTCACCTTGTAGTTGTGTGTGCTATATTCCTTTAGACAGTATGGAGTTTAGACCCTTTGTAAATTTCAGTTTCAGGCCCATGTGGACCTTAATCTGGCACTGGGCGGGGAAAGTTATGACTAGAACTGAATTGCAACGTTCTATACTACCAACTGAATTCATTTAAGGCAATGGTTTTATATTAAATGTAGGCAGAATACATTTACTACTTTAAAGAACATGAAAAAATTACTTATTCATAAATACTCGTTTTGCAGAAAAACGTGATGTGATATGCAAATTCAGGAGTCATTTTCATGAGCAGAAGTAAAAAAAAAAAAAAAAAAAAAAAAATCTATAAGTATCACAAATTCATTAAAAAAAATAAATGCCTCTCATAGCAGACCTGTGTTATTTGTTAGTAAATGTGTAATTTTGCTCCAGAAACACATCAATGTTAATCGATTTTAAATCATTAAAAAAATCAGCCTTTAGTAAATATACCCCTAGATCTTCTATGCCTGGTCACAGTCTACTCAGACTAGATACATACATGGATTTCTTGGTGTAGTTAAAGCTGCTCTGTTTGAGGTAGGAATACTTGTCATTAATAGGCAGGTCCTCAACCTTTTCTACATCAATGCAGTGAGGGGCACCTTCTGCATAACATTTCCACCTGCAGGAAACAAAGGTTAATGTGATTGAAAAGGTCTAATTGTGCTATTCCTATATTCCTCTCCCCATTTATAGACCCCATTGATTATAGAAACATCAACATTCTCTTTTACACAATATTTAAGCCAGAGGGATCATTTTAAATTCACGAGGCTGATTATTGTAGAATGAGTGACCCAAAAAGAATTTGTTACTCTCATAGGCGTGCGCAGAAGCTGACACAGGAGGGTGTCTTTTTGGCACTTCCCCCCTCCGCAGGGTCATGGTCTACCCCATCCTCCCTCTGAGGGCTGGACTTGAGATAATGTTTATATACATTCTATAAACATGTCTTTAATCTGAAATTAGTTGGTGGTTTAACAGGCAAGTTATATGGGATATAGTCATAATCCCAGGGTATGGGATGGCGGAGCTCAGAATGCCGGCCCTGCAATCCCGGCACTGGCATCCCGACGGTAAGTAGTGGGGTTAGGTTTAGCATTAGGTGTTATGGTTAGACACTAGGGGGTAAGGGTTAGGCACTAGTGGAGGAGGATTATGTCTAGGCTGTGGGGAGGGAGGGTTAGGGATAGGAGTATGCTTAGGATACATAACAGGTGTTGATATCCTAACCCCATCAGGATTCTGACCACAGGGATCCCGGGCGCAGCCATCCTGTATCTCAACCCAAGTTAGATATATATGAAATTTACCATTTGCTAGTTCTAAACATATGTATTTCCATTGCAAGATGTACATAGGAACAACGTAAGCCTATCCTGAACACTTACCGAATTAACCAAAAGGGAATTTTTGCTATCCCCCTGGATGAAATTACATTTCCCCCCAAAGAAAGCAAGCAATAAATCAGTACCACATTTATATGAGCAACTCACTTGTGGGTCTCTCTCTTTTTCTCCAGTTCCAGTTTCCGTTGTTGCAAGATAACAGGGGGAGTCTTCTCGGATAATATAATGCCTGAAACAGAACAGATTCCAAGAGTACTGTATTGTAGTTAACCTAGGTGATTATGGATGGCTATTATCTTGCCTACAGATGAATCCATGGAAACCTTTCCACCTATATAGTAAAATGTACTCCAGTTCAACATTAATCCGAGATCTATAAAAGAATACTGCCCACCAACATGAAGCTGAAGCTCATGTTGGGGTTTGTGACAGTGTGATACATTGGGCTGAGCCCATTAACCTATGCCGCAGATCCCCAGGCAGCAAAGTACAAATCTGAAAAGAAACTCACCCTTGCCCTCTGGTATTTCCACAGTCTTTAGACTAGGCAACCACTGATAGAAAGGGAACTGGTAGAGCTGACCATTAGGGCAGGTCACGTTGACATACAGGCAGTACCAAGCATCCATATTGAAACTCTTGTAGTGGTTTGTGGACAGCCGGACCAGCAGGAGCTCTCCAAGATCTTTCTCAGTGTCAACTAGAAAGTCAGTCACCTGGAAAAGCAGAGAGTTATGTCTGAGAAACATGACCAAAGGAAAGGCTAGACTGTCTCATTTACATTACAGCATCTCTGCTAAGATTTATCCACCACCAATTTAATACTACTCAAGCTACACTCTGACCAGGCAACAGTCTGTGGAGCAGAGCTTTATTCTGTAACTTGCATTCGGCCTGCAGGTGCCTATAGATGTGTCCTCATACACTATTGCTGCAGTGGCAACAAACAGCTCTTCTTGGCGCGCCAGGTCCAATGCTTCTTGACTTGCAACAAGCTTCTTTTTCATCAAATATAAGAATTATTGTATAACATATCTTTGTTATCTTTCTTTGAGGTCCATAGGGTCTACAGAAATTACCTTGGGATGTAGCTGGAGTGATCCAGACACCAGTCAACAAGCTTTAGCTCCCAGGATGCACTGGGTCCTCCTCCATACATACCCCACCCATGGCTACAGGCAGCCAGTTTGTTATCAAGCCCAAGCAGGAAAGAAAAATTGAAAAGGAAGGAAGTATCCTTACATTCCAGACACCCCAAGAAGAGGGAATCAGAAATACAACAGAAAAGACTTTCCCAACAAGTGCGTTAAGGTGGGTGCTCTGTGGACCCTATCGACCTTGAAAAAAAAAAAAAAAAAAAAAAAAAAAAAGAGTTATGGTAGAACATACCTTTGTTATTTTCTTCTTTGGGTTCCATAGGGTCCACAGCAATTACCTTGGGATGTCCCAAAGCAGTTCCTCCTAGGGATGGGAACATTCCTGTGTCTCAGAAAGGAGAATCCTACGCCCAAAGGAAGCATCCCGAGAGGCAAGTGTGTCAAACACAAAGTTTGACAAAAAGGTGTGGATGAAAGACCACGTGGCTGCCTTGCAAATCTGTTCAGCAGAGGCACCCTGTCGCAACGCCCACGATGGTCCCACAGATCTCGTAGAATGTGCTGTAACCATGTCCAGAACAAGATCAGCTTGTGTGCAAGCTTGAGAAATTGTCATACGCAACCATATGGCCAAAGTCTGTTTGTTTATTAGCTGGCCAGCCTCGCTTATGACAGCCATACAACACAAATAAGGAATCTGTCTTTCTAATTGAGCTAGTGCGGTCTACATAGACATGTAGAGCCTGCACAACATCCAGTGATGGTCCACCATCCGAAAGGCCAGAAGCTTGCAAAGCCGGAACCACAATTTCTTCATTCATATGAAACAGAGATACCACCTTAAGAAGGTAGCCGACCCTGGTACGAAGAACAGCTCTATCCTGATGAAATGGTAAAAAAAGGAGAGCGAAAAGATAAGGCTGCTAAATTAGAGACCCTGCGGGCCAAAGCGATAGCTAGAATAAAAACTGTATCTTTGCTGTCAACCACTTCAGGTCTACTGATTTCAGGGGTTCAAATGGAGGAGCCTGTAAAAGCCTTGAGTACCAATGTCAAGTCCCACGGGGCTACTGGGGGAACAAAGGGAGGCTGAACCCTCAGAACACCCTGTAATAATATTCTTACATCAGACAAGGTGGCAACCCTTCTCTGAAACAAAAGAGACAGAGCCGAGGCCTGCACCCTCAGAGAAGCCAGATGGAGACCTCTGTCCAACCTGGCCTGAAGAAAAGAAAGCACTCACGAGACCCTAAACACCTTAGGGTCATACTTCCTCAGTTCACACCACTGAAACAGTGAGTGCCAAATTCTGTAATAAATGCGGGCAGAGGAAGGTTTCCGTGCCCTCAACATTGTCTGTATTCCAGAATCAGAAAAACCTCTGACCTTAAGACAAAGGCCTCAAGAGCCATGCAGTCAAAGACAGCAGAGGAAGGTCCAGATACAGGCAGGGACCCTGTACTAACAGGTCCTGCCTTGGAGGAAGAGGCCACGGAGTGTCTATGGAGAGACTCTGCAGGTCGGTGAACCAATGGAGTCTGGGCCAAGCAGGAGCTACCAGTATTACTGTACTGCTTTCCTGCTTGACCTTCCTGATGACCCTGGGAAGAAGAGAAAGTGAAGGAAACGGAATTTCAGACTGGCATATCTGCCTTACTGCCAGAGTGTGCACAAACTCTGCTGCAGGATCCCTGGTTCTGGACCCATACCTGGGCACCCTGTGGTTGTGCCTTGAGGTCTACCTCTGGAAGACCCCATCTGTCTACTAGGTTCTGAAATACCTGAGGATGAAGAGCCCATTCTCTGGCATGTATATCTTGCAGATTTAGGAAGTCAGCTTCCCAGTTTAGGACTCCTGGTATGAACACTGCCGATATTACCGGGAGGCGACATTCTGCCCAGACCAGAATGCTTGACACCTCCGACATGGCAGCCTGGCTCTGCGTGCCTCCCTGATGGTTTAGGTAGGCTACTGCGGTGGTGTTGTCAGATTGTACCTGGACAGGCCTGCCCTTTATTATTTCCCAAGCTTGAACAAGTGCTCTGAATATTGCCCTTAGTTCCAGGACATTTATAGACAGAAGACCTTGCTGTCCACTTTCCCTGAAAGTGTGACGACCTGTCACTGCACCCCTATCCTCAAGGCTGGCATCAGTTTTGAGGAGAACACAATCTGGAGTCCAGAATGGGCGACCTTTGTCAAGACGACCCATCTGCAACCACCAAGACAGGGACAGTCGCACTTCTGGCGAGAGACTGATTGTCTGTGCCTTTATTAGGTGGTACTCCCCTCTCCAGTGGGAAAGGATTAACCTCTACAATGGTCTGGAGTGGAGATGGGCATACTCCATGTCGAAAGTAGATACAATGGAACCTAGGACTTGCATTGCTGCATGGATTGATACCAATCGGCTGAAAAGAACCTTACGTATCTCCAGCTGAAGAGCCGCAATCTTGTCCTCTGGCAGATAAATCCTTTGTGCCAGAGAATTCAACCTTGCCCCTAGATGCACCATCTACTGTACTGGAAGAAGCAATGACTTTTTCCCTAATTTACAATCCACCCATGTCTGTGCAGACACGCTACAGTCAGTGTGAGATGACACTCAACTCTTGTGACAACTGAGCAAATATCAGCAGGTCGGGAGAATCCAGATTCCCTGAGGCAGGCATTTATTACTTCCATGACCTTGGTAAACACCTGAGGAGCAGTTTATAATCCAAAAGGCAGTGCCTGAAATTAGAAATGCTCCTGCAAGACTGCAAACCACAGGAATTGCTGGTGGGATTGTGCAATTGGCACATGAAGGTATGCATCTTTGATATCCAAAGGATACCATGAAATCCCCTGGTTCCATGGCCAACACAATCAACTACAGAGTTTCCATGTGAAACCTGGGCACCCTGATAAAAGGTCTCAAAATGTTTTAGGTTTAGAATAGGCCTGAGAGACCCATTGGGTTTCTGAATCAAAAAGAGGTTCGAGTAATATCCCTTTCCCCGTTGATTCACTGGAACCAGGATTATAACCTTTGATATCAGCAGGGAGTGTACAGCCTGCTGGAAGGCCAAGGCTTTCTCAGAACCTGCTGCTGGAGTTGTGCTGAAAAAAACTTTGTGGGGGGACTTCTCCAGAACATAAGGGCGTACCCCTGGGAGACCATATCCCAAACCCAGGCATCAGTTGTTGTAAGATGCCAGGCGACTGAATACTGAAGAAGTCAGCCTCCCACCCTGGGATCCCCCAGAGGGAGGCCTGTCCCATCAAGCTGCAGGCTTGACGTCTGGCCTGACGTCTGTTTGGCCAAGACTTCCTATAAGCATTGGCTCTGGCTGAAGACTGAACTCTTGCTTTTCCTTGCGGCCAAAAGGCTGACCACTTAGGTTGAACAGTGAATGCTGAAGGAAGACCAGCCATTTTAGAGGCTGCCACTGTAGCCACAATCTTGTCCAACTCTGTGCCAAACAAAATGCCCCCCTGAGAACAGAAGGGATTCCAGAGCTCTCTTGGACCCTGTATCTGCCTTCCAATACCTCAGCCAGAGGGCTGTCCGGGCCACCACTGAAACCGCTGATGCTTTGGAGGATAAAATCCCCGCATCTAAAGCTGCCTCTCCCAAGTAGGACGCAGCTTCCTTAACATAAGAGATGGCTGTCAGCTGTTCCCCGGAAGCTTCTGGAAGAGAAATTTCCAGTGTCTTCATCCATTGCTCAATGGCCTTAGAGACCCAAGTTGTAGCCATGGCTGGTCGGGTAACCGCACCAGACAGAAAATATTGCTTTAAGACAGGCTTCAAATTTCCTATCTGTGGGACAATTAAGCTAGGAAGCAGAAGGTATAGGCAATGTGGCACATGTGCGTCCACTGACTGAGGAACCTCCAATTTAGTGCATTGATCCACTGGAAAGGGGTATAAGGCTTCCACCTTCCTTTTAATATGGAACTTCCTATCTGGCAATTTCCATGCTTCCCCCATGAAATTAAAAAGGTGCTCAGACTTGGGAAACTCAGATTTTATAACCCTCTGGCATTTAAACCCTGGAGCCTCTCTTTGCACTGGCTCCTCCTCATCAATGTTTAGCACATCCCCCCCTGAAAGAGGATGTAGCAGCATCTGAAGGCTGAATGGTGTGTGAAGCAGACCTCCTTCTGGACATTGGCTGCATCGGCCTAATCATCTGTTTAGGCTGCTGAAAAGCTGCTAACGACGAAGCCACATTCTGAGTTGAATTAGCATACATGTCCATCCATGACGGAAGCAAAAAACACAGCAAGTTGCAAATGCTGAGAGCGCCCCATCATTGCAGCTGGTCCAGGTGCTGCCAATCTCTGTGCAACCTGTGCCATAATCTGGGAAAAGGAAGCCCAGGGGGTAAAATTGACTGATGAGGCGAATCCTTGATACAGCGGCCACATAACCCATCCTGTATGAAATCCTGTGGGGACAACCCTGATTTACAGGCCATACATGATACCAGCACAGGAGCCTCAGCCACCTGTCTTTCAGCTTCTGTGGACATAATAGATGTCTATTGATATGCAAAGTGGCAATGTTTTTCACCCAAAATACACACCTGCCACAGAGGGTTACATGAGGGGAAACAGCAGTGATAGATTATGACTGTCAGTTATTCAGATAAAGGCAGCACAACACAGCAGATTTTAAAAAGATAGTCACATGCAATATTATATATAAGAATTCTAGTATGGTAATTGCACCAACCTATCACAACTCTGCTCTACGTAGCAGTATTTTAAAACATTAAATATTTATGTAAAACAACCACACTCCCTAAAATAATAGGTGTCTGCTGAGGCAACTGATATAGGACAATGGGTTAATTGCCCTCAGAAAAGTATGTGTATGTATAGTCACATCAAGCGCCTGGTGTGTTGTATATGGTTGTTTCACTTCACTATTGTTGTACAACCTTTGTGAATTAATATTAACAGCAAAAAACTGACTTTCTGTAGCCAGGGGCGGGGTATGTTTGGAGGAGGACCCAGTGCATCCTGGGAGCTAAAGCTTGTTGACTGTTTAGTGCCTGGATCACTCCAGCTACATCCCAAGGTAATTTCTGTGGACCCTATGGAACCCGAAGAAGACTGCACTGATTCATTTGTTATGTGACTGTCAAAAGCCGCCATCGCGGCTTGTTACCTTTGTGGGTTCCGGTTGTCTGCCGACCACCTAGCTGCTCTGAGACACACTGCCAGCACCATACAGAGCAATTACTCTTGCTGTGGCCTTACTGCACCTGCGTATCCAATGAGAGCAGTGGATTCAGACAGCAGTACTACTCACAGCACAGCCGCTTGTACCATCTCAAGCGCGGTCTATGTTCATGGCCCTGCGGCAACTAGCCCTGAGCAGCGACTCCCCTGCTTTTAGCCTGCCGCTCTCAGTTTAGCTGCCCACACCACATCTAGTTCTCAACTCAGCCACCAAGGTCACGTCTCTGAGACAACAACCACAGTTGTGACCTACCAGGCTGTCTGAAGTTACCATCAGGCGCTTAACACAAGCAGATATAGAGTGTGGTGGGATTTAATCAGACAGGATCCAGTTATGATCCGGGTCAAAATCAATTGCAGGATAAAATATTCTACTCCAGATAATGAAGGACATGTGCAGCTATATTGTATGTATAGGCCAGAGGAGCAAGTCAGGCCATTACTTCATACATTTTATTGTATAACCAATGTCCTATAGATGGCTGGATTTTTTGGAAAAAAAAATAAATTTTATGTACAATGTTTTTATGCGCAATATGTTAGAGGTCCTCATTCCATGAGACATTCATTAGCTTATTCACATTATCCTTAAAGAATATTGCTATACGTGTTTCTAGAAAAGCTTGAGAATTAATACATTTGTGCTGATACAACATGGTACAGAACCCATGTCCCCTAATTTAGAGTATCTATCCTCCTTGGAGTAATATAGTTATGCTCAGGGGCGGATTGAGATAGAAAACCAGCCCGGGAAATTTCTGGTAGCAGCCTTAATGGGGGCGGGTCTTTTGATCGGGCGGAGTCTGTGGAGTGGGTTGGGATACTCCATCCTCATAGAGCCTGATTCTGTGATTCATAGAAAGAAGCAGTTGCAGCCTTCCTTGTGTCATTTGCTGCAGTTGTGTCTGCAACTTAATGCTAATGCCACTACAAAGCCCTTCCCTGATGCACATTCAGATGCATGGATGTACAAGGACTGACACTGCAATTATGCTTTGTGCGTCTTTAGACACCAACATCAGTCATGTCACTGAAACTTTCTCCAGACCAATGCTAGGTGCAGATCATTCATCTAATTATGGCCTCCAATGTGAGCGAAACTATGCAGCCTCTTTCCACAACATACCTGTCACTCCAATAACACACCAATCGCTACATCTGCATCTGATTAGCCAGCCCCCTGTAGCCACACAGGAAGTCCAACACATTTCTGATGCACTTCTAGTGCATGCATCAATATCTGTACTGCGCATCTATGCAAACACCATCGGGACAAAAAACACCACTCTGCTGCTTCTGACTCAGACTAATGCTGTATACTATGCCATAGTGGTTCCTGCTGAACATCATAACTACATAAATAGTAATAAAATGTCACTGGCGTGACATTATGGTGACCATCACACCAAACACGCTGCAGCATACTGTATCATATACAGTATATCAAATGGCCTGGCTGACTGACTCATCAATGCCCAGCCCAAACCCCTGGACGTAGAAACATGAAATCCAGGGGGTATATTCCTTCCATGAAGTAAGCACCCACTAAGAAGGGATTTTTTGAAATTCAACTCCAATGGGGGTGAAAATTAGTAAAATGTTTCCTCTTAACTGAGGTGATAGAGTGACAAAACATGCCCCAAGTGCTGCGGGACTTTAAGCTCATGTCTGGGATGAATGACGTCTCCGTGTGTCTACATATGAGACAAATCCTCTGTGTTCTATGTATTGTATGGTTGCAGTTATAATACCGACAGTCAGAATGCAGACACCGAGAATAGCGGCGCCAGCATCCAGCCCGGCGCCGACATCCTGACAGTAAGTTTTGGTGTTAATAGGGAGGGTTAGGCACCAGAGGGAAGGTTAGGGTTAGGCAATAGGAGGGGTTAGGTTTAGGCAGCTGGGAGAAAAGCGGGGTTAGGATACCCATACCCAACCCATATAAGAAATGCACCTACACTATCAATATAAAATACAAGGCAATGACTGCATACAGGGATAGATGGACAGATATATTATTGCTAGGGGTGTGCACCGGCCACTTTTCATGTTTTGTGTCTGGATTGGTTTTGCCAAAACCACCCTTCCGTGTTTTGTGTTTTGTGTTTTGGATCTGTATTTTTTTGAAAAAAAAAAAAACCATAAAAACAGCTAAAATCACAGAATTTGTAGGTTTTTCTGCTCCTATGCTATTATTAACCTCAATAACCTTAATTTCCAGTCTATTCTGAACACCTCACAATAGTGTTTTTATGTCCAAAAGGTTGCACCGAGGTAGCTGGATGACTATGCTAAGCGACACGAGTGGGCGGCACAAACACGTGACCCATCTAGGCGTGATACTGCAGTGGCAGACAGGATGGCTGTTTGCATTATGTACAGTTTGGGGCCTAGTTTTTCAAAGAAAAAAAAAAAAAAAAAAAAAGAAGAGGTGCAAGATGGAATTCCTTGGGCCCTCCCACCCACCCTTATGTTGTATAAACAGGACATGCACACTTTAACAAATCAATCATTTCAGCGCCAGGGTCTGCCACACAACTGTGGCTGAAATGATTGGTTCATTTGGGCCCCCACAAAACAAGCTGGCAATTAATGTGTCCCTGCACAAACTGGCTCTACGGAGGCAAGATGTCATCCTCATCCTCCTCATCCACCGATTCCTCACCCTCTTCAGTGTGTACATCCTCATCCTCACAAAGTATTAACTCATCCCCACTGGAATCCACCACCACAGGTCCCTTTGTACGTTCTGGAGGCTGGTCTCCCTGGAAGAGCTGATAATTAATTTTGATGAACATCATCTTCTCCACATTCTGTGGAAGCAACCTCCTACGCCTTTCGCTGACAAGGTTCCCGGCTGCACTAAACACTCTTTCGGAGTACACACTGGAGGGGGGGCAACTCAGGTAAAATAGAGCCAGTTTGTACAGGGGCCTCCAAATTGCCTCTTTTTCCTGCCAGTACAGGTATGGACTGTCTGACATGCCTACTTGGATGCTGTCACCGATTTAATCCTCCACCATTCTGTCAATGGTGACAGTATCATATGCAGTGACAGTAGACATGTCAGAAATTGTTGCCAGGTCCTTCAGTCCGGACCAGATGTCCAAACTTGGTCCTGCCTGCCCTGCATCACCGCCAGCGGGTTGCTTAGGATACCTAAGTTTTTTCCTGGCAGCCCCAGTTGCGGGAGAAAATGAAGAAGGAGCTGTTGACATGTCACGTTCCGCTTCAGCTGACAGTGTGTTCATCAGCAGGTCTTTGCACCTCTGCAGGCTTGTGTCGGCCGGAAAGAGAGACACCACATAGGCTTTAAACCTAGGATCAAGCACGGTGGCCAAAATGTAGTGGTCCGATTTCAACAGATTGACCACCCTGGAATCCTGGCAAAGCGAATGAAGGGCTTCATCCACAAGTCCCACATGCCAAGCGGAATCGCTCCGATTAGCTCTTCCTTCACTTTCTCCAGCTGCTTCTGCAAAAGCCTGATGAGGGGAATGACCTGACTCAAGCTGGCAGTGTCTGAACTGACTTCACGTGTGGCAAGTTCGAAGGGCTGGAGAACCTTGCACAACATGGAAATCATTCTCCACTGCGCTTGAGTCAGGTGCATACCCCCTCCTTTGCCTATGTCATAGGTGGATGTATAGGCTTGTATGGCCTTTTGCTGCTCCTCCATCCTCTGAAGCATATAGAGGGTTGAGTTCCACCGCGTCACAACCTCTTGCTTCAGGTGATGGCGGGGCAGGTTCAAGAGTGTTTGCTGGCGCTCCAGTCTTCGGCACGCAGTCGCTGAATGGCGAAAGTGGCCAGAAATTTTCTGGGCCACCCAAAGAGTCTCCTGCACGCCCCTGTCACTTTTCAGAAAATTCTGCACCACCAAGTTTATTGTGTGAGCAAAACATGGGACGTGCTGGAATTTGCCCAGATGTAATGCCTGCATAATATTGGTGGCGTCGTCAGATATCACAAATCCCCAGGAGAGTCTAAGTGGGGTAAGCCACTGGGCGATGATTTCCCTCAGTTTCTCTAAGATGTTGTCGGCGGTGTGCCTCTTACTGAAACCGGTGATACACAGCGTAGCCTGCCTTGGAACGAGCTGGCGTTTCTGAGATGCTGCTACTGGTGACGCTGCTGCTGTTGCTGTGTAAGGTGATACATCTACCCAGTGGGCTGTCACAGTCTTATAGTCCTTAGTCTGCCCTGTTCCACTTGTCCACATGTCCGTGGTTAAGTGAACATTGTTTACAACGGCATTTTTCAGGACACTGAGGACACTTTTTCTGACGTTTCTGTACAGTCTCGTTATCGCCTGCCTAGTGAAGTGGAATCTAGATGGGATTTGGAACCGGGGACACACTACCTCCATCAATTGTCTAAATCCCACTGCACTAATGGCGGATACCGGACGCACATCTAACACCAACATAGCAGTCAAGGCCTCAGTTATAAGTTTTGCTTCAGGATGACTGCTGTCGTACTTCATCCTCCTCGCTAAGGACTGTTGGAGGGTCAATTGTTTAGTAAAAGTAGTGGTGTTCCTTCTTCCTCTCTGGGATGATGAACGACTCCCAGCAGCAGCAACAGCAGCAGCGGCAGCAGGAGGCGTAGCAATGCAGGATCCTCCGGAAGAATCCCGGATAGGAGAGTCAGTCATGCCAGTGACATGGCCTGCAGGACTACTTCCAATCCTGACTAAGGAGGAAATTGACAAGGAGGGAGTTGACGGTGTGGTTTGCAGGCGCTTGGATACAACAGGACAACGGGATTTAGGTGTCCCTGGACTGCTTACGGTCTTAGCCAAAGTTTCTGAACTTGACAGTAACTTTTTATGAACGCGCTGCAGGTGCCGTATAAGGGAGGATGTTCCTAGGTGGTTAACGTCCCTACCCCTACTTATTTCACCTTTACATATGGTACATATGGCAAGACAGTTGTCCGGAT
Source organism: Taudactylus pleione (assembly GCA_031769625.1). NCBI lineage: Eukaryota > Metazoa > Chordata > Amphibia > Anura > Myobatrachidae > Taudactylus > Taudactylus pleione. The sequence goes on from JAUIMM010000710.1 coordinate 11,699,969, forward strand.
TTGGATAGAAATATTGCCAGACCAAAGAGGTGGAATGTTTGGTCTTCTGCCCAGGCATGACCGTGATGGGCTTTTTCATCCCACGAACAACAACTGTCTCCCCCAGAGCCTGATTTAAACAAACTACATCACCATCAGAATCCTCCTCGCCAACTTCCTCCTCAGCGCCAGCTACACCAGTATCCTCATCCTGTTGTACTTCAACAGTGACATCTTCAATTTGCATATCAGCAAGTGGACTGTGGGTGCTCCTTTCAGCACTTGCAGGGGGCGTGCAAATGGTGGAAAGAGCCACCTCTTCCCGTCCAGTGCTGGGAAGGTCAGGCATCGCAACCACCACCACACTTGGACTCTCCTTGGGGATTTGTGATATCTTCTTAGAAAGCACAGTTCTTCACTGTGCTTTTGCCAGCTTAACTCTTTTGATCTTTTTAGTGGGAGGAGGGCTTCCATCGTCATGTGAAGCTGAACCACTAGTCATGAACATACTAGGGATCGAACTTAACAGTTCCTTACCACTCCATGTCGTAAATGGCATATTGGCAAGTTTACGTTTCTCTTCAGCTGATTTAAATGTTTTTTTCAAGGTCATTTTCCTGAACTTTGTCATTTGGGATTGTATGTGCCCTCTATTATGACATTGGGCATCGGCCTTGGCAGACGACGTTGATGGCATGTTATCGTCTATGTCATGACTAGTGGCAGCAGCTTCAGCACTAGGAGGAAGTGGTTCTTGATCTTTCTCTATTTTATTTTTATCGGAGAAAGGTTGGTTCTCCATTTATGTTATATCGATTTGATATGTACGTGCGGCTAAACACAGAAAATATTTTTTTTATTTTTGCTGGAGAGTAGTGCACTTTGTGGGTTACACCAGCCTTTAAGAAATGAGCCAGCCGGCTCTTTACTTATGGGACACAGGCGCACGCTTGGCGCTGCTCCTTTTTTGATGCACGTGCGGCTACTGCGCACACAATTCACAAACACAGAAAATATATTATTTTTTTAGCACTTGGGGGGGGGGGGGGGGGGGGGAGCACCCCTGATGGACAGAGCACCCCCTGGACAACACTACAGCACCCCTTTAGGACTGGGACACTGCACAGGACTTTGGAGTGGACACAGCCCCTATGGAGAACTGACTGCACAACACAGTCCAGCCAGCCCCTATGGACTTTGAAATAGTGGACACAGCCACTATTAACAGCAGCAGCACAGCCAGCCCCTATGGACTTTGAAGTAGTGGACAACAGCAGCACAGCGCAGCACAACACTACACTACACTGCCAGCCCAAACTCCCACCCTCCCTCTTCACTGTCCACAGCCGAGTGAGAAAATGGCGCCGACGCGGGTACCTTATATAGGATCCAAAACCCGCGAGACCCGGAAGGCGGAATGACGACGTTTTGCCTCGATTTCAGATCCGAGTCAGGCGGGAAAAGTTGAGCCTGACTCGGATCGGGGGGGGGCTCGGATTTCAGAAATCCGAACCCACTCACCCCTAATTATTGCTATGCATATTTTCTATAAGTACACATAAATGTAGGCATAAACACAACATCTATAGCAGAGGTGTGTGTGTGTAATATATATATATATATCTATCTATCTATCTAGTGCTTTTATCTGGCACATGTAGATCGGCATTCCTATATACCCATGAGGAACTTGCCAGGGTGCTCATGAGAAAAATAACAAGGTATGCAAAAAAGCGGCACTCCACTGGTCTTCATAACAGCAAATAAATATACTCAGCAGTGTCAGTGTAACACTTCCGTGAAAAGGGACAAATAAAAGTTTGAAACGTTGGTTCAATAGACTGGCTCTTTGAGTACATTTATTTGATGTTATGAAGACCAGTGGAGTGCCGTTTTTTGCATACCTTACATATATATATATATATATATAAATAATGTGGTGAGCGATGGGATGTGAGATATATATATATATATATACACTGTGTATGTATATATCACATTCACATCCCGCAATAAATAATCACATTCCATCACACAAGATAGTTAGGGGCCCATTTATCAAAGATCATTTGAGGTAAATTCCCCGAAAAACACCTGTTTTCGGGGGTTTACCTCAAATACTTAGTATCCCCCGAATGTATGAAGGAGGGACCGCAGCAGGTATCTCCGATACCTGCTGCGATCCCTCCATTGCCGCCGGCAGCCGCCTCCCCCATAGGTTTCTATGGGGGATGCGATGCTGCCAAATGTATCAATATCGGGAATGCTTCGCATTCCCGATATTGACCGCAGCAGCTAACGCCATCTGCAGATAGTGTTAGCTGCTGTGTCCTATGGGCACTTACCGCATTTGAGCCGGCGGAGGGATCTTCCAGATCCCTCCGCCGGCAATGGGCGGCGCTCATGTGCAGTCCGCGGGACTGCGCATGCGCAGCAGCCCGGAATGCGCTCCGGCCACATCGCAGGGACGGGCTCTTTTCGGAGCCAGTCTCTGTGCATGTGCCGGGTCATACATTCGGCCGGTATGATCGCATTATGCAATGCGATCATGGGCGATACTGCATGCCCTGATCGCATTGCAAAATGCGATCCTTAATAAATGGGCCCCTATATGAGGTGATGCTTCAGTGGCATGTGATGTGATTATATTATATAAATATTTGAGGGGTCCATGTGGATTTTATTTTTTTATAAGTGATGCTTGCACAGTGCACACTTAACATTTTGTCTCACAATATGGGGGACCCCCGATCGCCTCCCCCCCCCTCCCCGCCCCATGCAAATTATAATAGAATAAGAACAAGTAGATTCAACAACTGCACACACACATACAAATAAAATTGAGACTTACTGTACTCAATGCAAGCTAGCCGCGGCTGCCCCGAGTCCTGCTGCAGCAGCATCTGCCCTTCCCGGCTCCTAAGTCCTGCCCTTGTGACTGCTTGAGGCGGAGCCTTGAGCTGTCACTCACGAACTCCGCAATGGCCGATGGGAGGAGCTGCTACTGCTGCTGAGATTGCGCAGCAGCCATGAGCCCTCCCGCGGCCATATTACACGGGATGGATTAGCTTCTGTACAGAAGCTTATGACCGCTGCTCACATTACCGGCCGTTAGAGCTGCCGATGCCTGTGTCAAGCGGCCCAGCAGAGGGGAGAGGGGGACCGGCCCAGCGGGAAACAGCCCGCTTTCCCGGTGGCCCAATCCGCCCCTGGTTATGCTAGTTATATTGGATTGCAGATACTGCTATGAGATTCAGCACTATGTGCCCCTTATACGTGAAAACTCACATATTACCTTTCCAGCAGCAGTTAGCGCTGTGGAAGCAGGAATCAGACACTTACAGCCACATCCATGCTGCACACACAGATACTGCAGTGCCTGATTCCATATGTCCTCCCTCCCCCCCCCCATGCTACATGTGTTGTGCACAGTAATGTGACATCAAACAATTCAGGCAGGGACTGGTTTCCAGCACTAAGATCGCCAAGAATCCATTATGTTACTTGGAGCACAGGTTCTCAAACTCGGTCCTCAGGACCCCACACAGTGCATATTTTCCAGGTCTCCTCACAATCACAAGTGAAATAATTACCTTCACCTCTGGATCTTTCAAAATGTGTTAGTGAGCAATGAGTACACCTGTGCACCTGCTGGGTGACCTGGAAAACGTGACGTGTTTGGGGTCCTGAGGACAGAGTTTGAGAACCGCTGACTTAGAGGAATAGTCATGGCCGGGAACAGGGTGGTACAAAGGGGACTCTTGTACCAGGTCCCAAGATTCTGAGGGGCCCCAGACCCTCAGGAATCCTGTGAGCCCAGTTGACATATCTCCCTTACCTCTGCTGTAAGTACTGCAGGGCACAGGAAGAGGGATGCTGGCCACCCGGTGCAGTATGCATAACATCATGACTTCACACCACTGGATCAGAGAGGAGCCGGGCCTAAGGGGTCTATTTACTAAGCAATGTTAGGAGACAAAGTGAAAGGAGATAAGGTCCCAGCCCATCAGCTCCCAACTGCCATGTCACAGGCTGTGTATGAAAAAATTATAGTTGAGAGCTGATTGAGAGGAGATAAGGTCCCAGCCAATCAGCTCCCAACTGTCATTTTTCATACACAGCCTGTGACATGGTAGTTGGGAGCTGATTGGCTGGGACCTTATCTCCTAACACTGCTTAGTAAATAGACCCCTAAGTCTCCAGGAGAGGAACAGTGCAGCAGGTAAGTGTTGGCAGGGCGGGATATTGATGAAGAGGGAGGGGGCTGAAGACAATGGTCGGGGAATGAGGCAGAGAGACACAGTGGCCGGAGAATGAGGCCAAGAGAGGGGATGAAGGCGACAGACAGGTGGAGGGATAATGATGCTGAAAGGAACAGGAGGAGATTAGTGGATGGCTGGCGAGAGAGAGACAGGGGGATGAGGCTGGAGGCAGGGATGGTGCGGGAACAACACAGTTGAGGAGGAGGCTGGTGCAAAACAGGCAAGGATAAGGCTGAAAGATACAGTTGGGAATAAGGCTGGAGAGAAATGGGGGATGTGCAAATGGCCAACCTGCTTGTACCTACTATGAGGGAATAGGGGGCCCCAAAAGTGTATGCTGGACCCCAACTTTTCTGTTGCCAGCCCTGGGAATAGGACAGTTCAGCACACACCTGTTCCACCAACACTGCCATTTCAGTGCACAATACATTTCCTGTAGGTCTAAAGATTATGGGATCTATGTACTAAGCCTTTGAGAGAGATAAAGTACCAACCGATCAGCTCCTGTCTTTTTTCAAACACACCCTGTAAAGTTAGTTAGCTGATTGGTAGGTACTTTATATCTCTCCAAGGCTTAGTCCATAGACCCCTATATCTCTCTGAAATGTGCATCAGGCTACACTTCCTAGTAGAGATGTGCAGGTCTGGTTTCCTGGAAACCAAAAATAACCAAATTTAGGGGCACCAAGTCAAATCTAGTCCCATGTTAGTTCATTTTGGAGTTCTGAGTCAAACCAGGTCCTGGTTCAGGTCTACCGTTAGCTGTGAACTAGGTTTTAAAAAAACAGAAAAGTCACATTTTGGATTGCATGTAAACATTAAAATGCAAAGATTTTAGCTTTGATGTTTTTGGTGTAACAGAAAAACCAAACAGAGCTTACTAACGAATACAAAAAAAAACAATTGAGAGTGGTTTGCCAAAACCAATATGCGACAATGAATTAGAACTGAGACAGAAAACAAAATCACAGAGGTCCGCACACACATCTTTACTTCTTATAATGAACAGCCTCCATTACTGGTATTATTGGGACTCTCATAAGACACTTACTGCTCCAGGTGTGAAGTTGCTCCATTTATGGGGCAGTTGATGTTTAGTGCTTTCTCCCAGGACACCCACAAGGACAATGGAGACCTGATCACAGGTCCCAGAGCTCAGGTCAATCCCTGTTGCAATCTTTAGCTTATAGGTCACCATGTCTTCAGGCAATGACCCTGTAAGAGTGGTTCTGTAAGAAAGTAGATCAGTCAGAAATGTCTCCAATTAGCACACACACCTGTCATATACCTTGTACAATAAGGCCCCACCTGTCACTAATCACTTATTACAGCAGGGTGGGGCTATGTCAGTGTCAGGAAACCAAGACATGGATACGAGGCTGATGTTAGCTTCTTATTCGGCCAGCTTCTAATTCACTTCTTATTCGAGCTCCAGCTTCTTATACCCCTTTTCCCCCTAAATTCCGGGTCTGACCCGGAGTTGGAACAAAGTTCCTATCAGGATCAGACCCAGAATTTTGCCGGTGCTTACTTGGGATATTCCCGAGTCAGCGCCGCTCACACCGCAGTCGGGTCTGCATAGACCCGGCTTTTGCGGAGTGAAAGTGGTCGCTTGGAGATGACGTCATCTCCAAGCGCAACTGAAGCCGGACCAATCGGCCGGCTAGCAGCGCACTCCAGGTCATCGTGACCCGGAGTGTGCTGTTCTCATAGCATAGCCCATGTTAAACCCCGCTAGTAACCTGGGTTGGATTGCCGGGTCACTCGACCCGGCGATCCAACTCTCTCCCCTTTTACACCAGGGAGCTGCCCGTTATAACCCTTCAAAAACCCGGGTTTAAGCTCTGGTGTAAAAGGGGTATTATTCAGTTTCCAGCTTCTTATTCAGAACATGTTATGTTAAAACATTTTTATCAAATAGATTCAATAAGCTTACATTGAATAAACAAAATATGGTATCTATTACACATATTTCAATTGTATTTTGCTTGGCCCACAAAGCTTTTGGGCATGAAATAGGGTGGTAAAGTGGGCACAGGGACCAGATTTTATACATTTGAATAAGTAGCTGTAGTTGTGCAAGGGTTAACTAGCCTTGGGCAACAAATTTGACACCTGGAATCCACAGAGGGGGGTCACTTACATATGACCCACTTGCAATTGACCTTGCCCAACAAGGTTATGGGCATGAAATAATGTGGTAAAGTGGGCACAGACACCAATTAATACATTTGAATAAGTAGCTATATTTGTGCAAGGGTTAACTAGCCTTGGGCAACACATTTGACACTTGGAATCCACAGAGGGGGGTCACTTACATATGACCCACTTGCAATTGGCCTTGCCCAACAAGCTTTTTGGCATGGAATAGGGTGGTAAAGTGGGCACAGGGACCAGATTTTATACATTTGAATAAGTAGTTATAGCTGTGCAAGGGTTAACTAGCCTTGGGCAACAAATTTGACACCTGGAATCCACAGAGGGGGGGTCACTCACATATGACCCACTTGCAATTGACCTTGCCCAACAAGGTTTTGGACATGAAATAGGGTGGTAAAGTGGGCACAGACACCAATTAATACATTTAAATAAGTAGCTGTATTTGTCCAAGGGTTAAAGAGCCATGGACATCAAATTTGACATTTGGAATCCACAGATGGGGGGGGTCACTTACATATGACCCACATGCAATTGGCCTTGCCCAACAAGGTTTTGGGCATTTAATAGGGTGGTAAATTGGGCACAGGCACCATTTTATACATTTGAATCAGTAGCTGTAGTTGTGCAAGGGTTAAACAGTCTTGGGTAACAAATTTGACACTTGGAATCCACAGAGGGGGGTCACTTACATATGACCCACATGCAATTGGCCTTGCCAACAAGGTTTTGGGCATGAAATAGGGTGGTAAAGTGGGCACAGGCACTAATTAATACATTTGAATAAGTGGCTGTATTTGTGCAAGGGTTAAAGAGCCTTGGGCAACAAATTTGACACTTAGAATCCACAGAGGGGGGTCACTTACATATGACCCACTTGCAATTGACCTTGCCCAACAATCTTTTTGGCATGAAATAGGGTGGTAAAGTGGGCACAAAGACCAGAATTTATACATTTGAATAAGTGGCTGTATTTGTGCAAGGGTTAAAGAGTCTTGGGCAACAAATGTGACACTTGGAATCCACAAAAGGGGTTCACTTACATATGACCTTTTGGGCATGAAATAGGGTGGTAAAGTGGCCACAGGCACCATTTAATGAATTTGAATAAGTAGCTGTAGTTGTGCAAGGGTTAACTAGCCTTGGGCAACAAATTTGACACCTGGAATCCACAGAGGGGGTTCAATCACATAAGACCCACTTGCAATTGACCTTGCTCAACAAGGTTTTGAGCATGAAATAGGTTGGTAAAGTGGGCACAGGCACCAATTAATACATTTGAAAAAGTAGCTGTATTTCTGTAAGTGTTAAAGAGCCTTGGGCAACAAATTTGACACCTGGAATCAACAAAAGGGGGTCACTTATATATGACCCACTTGCAATTGGCCTTTCCCAACAAGCTTTTGTGCATGAAATAGGGTGGTAAAGTGGGCACAGGGACCAGATTTTATAAATTTGAATACGTAGCTGTAGTTGTGCAAGAGTTGACTAGCCTTGGGCAACAAATTTTACACTTGGAATCCGCAGAGGTGGGTTACTTACATATGGCCCACTTCCAAGTGGGCCATATGCCCAACAAGGTTTTGTGCATGAAAGAGGGCATTAAAGTGGGCACAGGCACCAATTAATACATTTGAATAAGTAGCTGTAGTTGTGCAAGGGTAATCTAGCCTTGGGCAACAAATTTGACACTTGGAATCCACAGAGGGGGTCACTTACATATGACCCACATGCAATTGGCCTTTCCCAACAAGGTTGGGACCGATAAACATCTCATCTGCCGGAGTGGGGGAGCTAGAGACCACAGTGCGTCAGCCTAGTGCTGACACGCTGTGTGTCAGTCCCGGCCGGCTCCAATGAGCATGCGTGGGAACTCGCAAGTATCGCAAGATCTCCGCGTGCAGCCTGGACCCGGCAGCAGCCACCGCCGCAGGGACAGCGCTGTCCCAACTGTGGGGATAGGCTAGCACCAGGCTGTAGCTGTCGATAACGACAGCTACAGCGGGCCGAATGGTCAGGCGATATGACCGTTCGTACATTGCCCAGGCTATCGGTGCTGCTATCTTGTAGATAGCAGCGCCGATAATGCGCCCCTGTCATTTTTCACCCAGACCCCCGATCATACATCGGGGAGAAGCGGTATCAGTGCACATAACGTGCGCTGATACCACTTCTGGGCTTCATACATCTCCCCCAGGGAGAGCCAACTCCCCAGACCCCCAGTGCTGTGAGCAGGCACCAGGAGAGAGCCCCAGCAGTCTCAGACTGAAGGGCTAGTGGAGCTGAGCGCTGGGCACAGTAAACACACACATGGGTTAATAAATATATATATTTGATGTATGATTTTAAATGTATTATTTAAAGTTACAGTGTATAATTTAAGTAAATTGCACTTACCTGTGGTTTCTCTGGACGGCTAGGGGATCCAGAGTCCTCAGTGGGCTGCTGGATCCCCCAGCCCCTTCCAGAGAAATACAATGTTCTCCTATGCAGCCTCATGCCTGAAAATGGTATGAGGAGATGTATAGGAAGCTGGCTAATGCAGCCAGCTAACTGTGGCAGGGAGCTCCAAAAGAGCTTCCCTTCCGTGACCAGGAATGCCTGCCAGGGGACCGTTCTTGCCCATCTTTGGAGCTCAGATTCAGGAAGAGATGGCAGGCTTGTTCCCTTAGCAGATTCCTGGAAGACGGTTTTAGAGGGAAAACTTTGTGCCTTCCAGACGAGTCAGAGCCGTGGGTCTGCAGAGCTCTGTGGGCGGGCTCAGACACCAAGGAGTGACCACCCCCCACTGTCCATAGGGGACAATGTTAAACGTGCATGTGGCCAGCACATGCACAAGTAATGCACTTAAGGTGATTGGTTGGAAACCACAAGGCGGACTTACCCACTGTGGTAATATGTATTGGAGTAGCATAAAAGAAGGCTTCGTGCCTGGTAAAAGTTGTACATCCTTGTATATCCTGTGTGGAAAAGAACTGCTGTATCATCTTTTGTATGCTGACATTTCCCTTCAATCCGAAGGGACGAGTCTTTTTTAAGACTTTGAGCAATAAACACCTTTGCCTATTCAATTGTATCTGAATCCAGCGACCAACAGAATTGCGCCAAACGCTATTTCATTCTCCTACTGTTCTGGGTTGAGCTGAGCGTCTCCGAAGCTCAAGCCCCATGCCAGCTATCGTGCAGAGCCTGGTCCATTGTGAGGGGTCTGGCGGGAACAGCTGACACCAAACAGAAGGTGTGGCCGCAGCTATTCGATGCATATGCAGCAGAGCAGTTCCAGGCGCCTGTGGTAGGAGCATGAGTGTACCTAAGAAGCGATTCCAAATGCTGATGGTAGAGTTTGGTGGTGGCAGCATCATTATGCCCATGGCACAGTGGGCAGAGTTAGTGACAGGCGGTAAGCGGGAATCCCTGATACCCCAAGGTCAAGTGGGGATCGAAACCCCAATCTGTGATCGGGAGTCGGCAAGAGGCTCCCTGGGTGTCACAAGCCGCAGTCACGGCAGGGTTCATGGAGACGCCCTCAGGCTGGTTGCTGGGAGATGTTGATGCTATCCCGTCAGCTTGTAATCCTCCCTTCTGGCTGACATCATCTCTGCTGCAACAGGATTGGTGCGTCTTCCTTCTTATACCTTGTTTGTGCTCTTCCCAGGTGCCGGTGATAGCGTTTATGTGTTTCCAGTTGAGCTGTGAAGTCTCTTGTGTCCAGTCGAGCATCCAGTGTCCTAGCCTGCTTTGTTTTGTTTCCTGCCATTTGTGTCATCCAGGCGGCACAGTCCGCATTCCAGTCTCCAGCCGCTTGTGTCATGTAGGCGGCACGGTCGTCATTTAATTCACGTGCCGTTTGTGTCATCCAGGCGGCACGGGCTGTACCTCGGTGTCCTGCTCCCAGCTATCCAGTGATCTACCGCTTGTGTCAACTTGGCGGCATGAGCCTTATCACTGCAGCTCGTGTACACAAATCAGTGTATTGTTTCTTGTGTCAACCTGGCAGCACAAGCCGCACTTCTGCATCTCGAGTACACAAATCAGTGTACTGCAACTTGTGTCAACCCGGCGGCACAAGTCACACTTCTGCACCTCGAGTACACAAATCAGTGTACTACTCCTTGTGTCAATCCGCTGCAACACCTCACCAGCCTTCAAGGCAAGACGGCCGCCACTAGCCAAGTATTCCAGCCCACAAGGCTGTAGCTTAACTATCCTATTACTTTCAGTTGTTATCATCTCCAGTCTATAAGGGGTACCCTCAACTCATCTCCTTACCTAATCCTCCACTCTACAGTCAGAGGAGTCAATTCCCTCCAGGAATTGTTACATTATCACTGGCCCAAAGAAAACTTAATCGTAGAGCTGCAGGATTAACCATGGAGCCCAGTCAGAATCCAGCCCAAATTCTTGCGACCCAGATCCAGGTCTTGATCCAGAAAGTCCAGGAGATTTCTCTCCGTGTCGAGGAAACACAAGCAACTCCAGCTCCAACTCGCCCTCTGGAGCCCAAACTTAATTTGCCAGACCGCTTCTCTGGAAATTGGAAGGACTTCCTGAATTTCCGTGAGAGTTGGAAGCTTTTTTTTTTTGCCTTCGGCCCGATTCAATGAGTCAGCATTGTAATCTCCCTGCTTCAGGGTGACCCCCAGACCTGAGCATCCAGTCCACCTCCTGCACACAGTGCTCTCCAGTCAGTAGAGGCCTTCTTCACTGCCTTAGGCCTTCTCTACATCGACCTCAAGAAGGCGGCATTGGCCGAGTTGAAACTTCAGTCCCTAGTACAGGGCTAGAGAGCTGCAGAGGACTACTGCATGAAATTCTGCAAGTGGTCGATTGACTTCGGGTGGAATGACTCAGCACTTCGGAGTCAGGGCCTGATTCAGACCCGCTCGCGAGCACTATGCGCTCGCAAGCGGGTCGATGGTGGCCCAGTGCTCATGTGCACAATGGAGCCAGCTCTGTCGTGCGCATGCGTGAGACCCGGATAGCGACGGGCACTCCATCGCTCCATCGCGTGAGACCCGGATAGCGATGGGCACTCCATCGCTCCATGGGAACGCCTACCGTCTGGGGCCGGCCCCACTGACACCACAAGTGATGTCAGTGGGAGTGCTTTCGGCTTTGGTAGACGATCGCGACCATCTTCCTGGCCACTCGCTATAGCTGTGGGTGGTCACCCACAGCTATGCGAGCGGCCAGGAGGCCGCTCTAAATAACCAGAGGGCCGGACCTGATTCAGAGTGAGCGCTCTGTCAGAGCATCCGGCTCTGAATAAGACCCTTAGTTCTAACTTGGTCATTCAGACCGGATTAAAGATATCCTGGTACAACATTCTGTTCTGGAGACACTGGATGACTTCCTGCATCTAGCAGTTCACATAGATCGCCGCCTCAGAGAATGGAGACTGGAGAGGTAGCTTCCTACACCTGCTCCTCGATCACCAGCTTGGGCAACTCCACCCGATCCAGGAGAACCAATGCAGTTGGGTGCATACCGAAGAGAAACGGAGAAGACGCTCTCTAGGCCTCTGCCTATTGTCAGGTCTGGATTCTTTTTTGAACCTGGGGTGAATGCAGGAGAAGAAACAGGAATGGGTTTGTAGTATTGGCATGCAGCAGGTTTAATAGGAGTATTATTATTCATGAAATAGTAATATATATATATAAACTGGCAGAAAATAAACAAATCCAAGTGATGTGAGGCTGAAAACAAATATCTGGCAGAAAAAACAAAGTCCAATAATGAGGCTGAGAACAGGTGTCTGACAGAGAAACAAAAGTCCAATAATGAGGCTGGGAACAGGTGTCTGGCAGAGAAACAAATGTCCAATAGAGGTGTGGCTGAGGACAGAGGACTGTAGTACTGGAGTGGGCTCTGAGTCCGGGAAGCTGTAAGAGTCACAAACAGTGGGGTCAGTAATGGAGTATAGCAGGGTAGATGCGGGTATCCGGAAACAGCCTGAGGTGGAGACAGAGCAGGAAACAGAGCACTGCAGGGACTGCAATAATCACACTGAGCTAAGGAGCACAGAGAACTCTCAATGTTTGCGCTGTGTGTACGTTGCACTGGCAACTAGAGGGCATGCTGAACACCCTTACGTACCATGGGAATGTGCATGATAGGCTGCTGACAGCTCACACAAGATGCTCTAACCTGATTGGCCCATTCAGGTCACATGCCCAAAACCAAGATGGCAGTGCCCAGCAATCCCCAGTGCAGCAGCTCTGCCAGTCTCACCTGTCACCACATGGCTTGTACCCTTAGGACATCCACGTGCACCTTGTGCCAACCTCCAGACACCAGTACCCCCACCGGTAGGCAGAGCTGGACTTAGACCTCATGGGGCCCTAGGCAGGATACCAGTTTGGGGCCCCACTCCCTCAAACTACCCTCATCACAGCCCCTCATATCCTCTCCATCACAGCCCCTCTCAATCCCCTTCATTACAGTCACCTCCATCACAGCTCCTCATATCAACTCTTCACAGTGGACCTTCACCCTAGCTCACTCATCTCCCCCACCCCCATGGAGCCCCTCACAGCCCAGCACCTCTCATCACAGCCCCTCACAGCACCCCTCACCACAGCCTCAGTCATCACAGCCCCCTCACTCCCCTTATCATAGCTCCCATATCCCCCTCATCACAGCCCCTCCATCACAGCCCTCCATCACATCTCAGTCCCCCTCATCACAACCCCCTCCATCACAGCCCCTCCTCATAGCCCCCTCCATCACAGCCCCTCCTGATAGCCTGCTCCATCACAGCTCCTCTCACTCCCCCTCATCACAGCCCCATCCATCACAGCTCCTCATATCCCCTCTTCACACCGCCTCTATCACAGCCCTCAATCACAGCCCCTCCTCATAGCTCTGGGAGCGCTGTGATCATGTAATATCTTCGGGCAAAGGGGCCTGTCCACGGGGCCCCTTGGGTCCCGCCAGGCCCTAGCGCCTAGGATGCCTAGCGGGAAATCCGGCTCTACCGGTAGGACCGCGCCAGAGCACCCGTACAGGTAGAGACCGCAACTCGCCAGGTATAACAGCTCTAGTCGTTAAAGCACCCCCTCCTTTATGAGTGGCCTCCGGACACTTTCCAGGCTTCTCTGGGTTAGAGGCATGGAACTTGCAAATGAGGCTAGGAGCGTGAACATCCTCTGCTAGAATCCAGCATTGTTCTTCTGGGCCGTAACCCTTCCAGTCCAGCAGGTACTGTAAATGTCTATATTGAAAACGGAAGTCCAGAATTTGTTTCACTTCGAATTCTACCCATTTCTCAGTGAGAACTTTAGGAGGTGATTTTAGGACTTTGAGGAATTTATTGAGAATAAGAGGTTTTAGTAGGGAAATGTGAAATGAATTAGGAATCTTGAGGTAAGAAGGGAGTTTTAGTCAGTAAGCCACAGGGTTAATGACCTCAATGATTGAGAAAGGACCGATGAACTGGGGTGCAAATTTCATGGACGGAACCCTGAGGCGTACGTTGCAGGTGGAAAGCCAGACCTGATCCCCCGTTTGAATCTTGGGAACAATTCTATGTCTCCTATCTGCCCCTTTTTATAATGCTGAGTGGTCTTGAGGAGAGTAGCATGAACTTGTGTCCAAATCTGACAAAATTTCCGTAGAGTAGAATCAACTGCGGGAACATCATAGGCTGGCAGGTCTTTGAACTGAGGAAGTCTATGATGGAGACCATAAACCACATAGAATGGTGACTGACCAGATGAGGAATGGAAAGAAGAATTGTGCGCGAATTCTGCCCAAAGGAGAGAGTCAGACCAGTTATCTTGGGAGGAAGACATGTAGATTCTTAAAAAGGTCTCCAGGTCCTGGTTCACCCTCTCTGTAGATCTGTTACTTTGAGGGTGATTGGCTGTAGAGAAATTTTATTTAACTTGAAGAGTAGAACAGAGAGCTCTCCAAAATTTGGCTACAAACTGTACTCCACGGTCCGAAACAATTTCAGTTGGGAGTCCGTGTAGGCGAAATATATGATGTATTAACAACTGAGCCAGTTCGGAAGTGGAGGGTAGTTTTTTGAGTGGAACATAATGGACCATCTTGGAGAAGCAGTCGACCACCACCCAGATGGTTGTGTAGCCATTGAAAACCGGCAAGTCCATCATGAAATCCATGGACAGATGGGTCCATGGACGGGTTGGAATAGGAAGAGGCACCAGATCTCCGGCAGGAGCTTGTCTAGATGTCTTGTGTTGAGCACACTGGGTGCAATAGGCAATGAACTCAGCCACCTTTGATGTCATGGCGGGCCACCAATAGGAGCATTGCAAAAACTGTAATATTTTACGAATACCTGTGTGGCCAGCAAAGCGGGATGAATGAGTACAAGACAATAGTTGCTTCCGTAACTCTGGAGCCACGAAGGTTTTCCCAAGAGGAGGTTATACTTGGATGGTAGCAAAGACCCTAGAGTCGAAAACCAGGGTCTCTCTGAGGACTTCCATATTGCTATCTGAAGAGAAGGAGAATGACAGAGCATCAGCTTTCTGATTAAGAGATCCAGGACAATAGGTCAGAGTAAAATTAAAACGTGAAAAGAATATGCCCCAGCGGGTCAACCTAGAACTGATGCATTGGATATTTTTTAGAAACAGCAGGTTTTGATGGACGATGTATTCTGTAAAAGGGAACTTGGCTCCTTTGAGAAGATAATGCCACGCCTCCAAGGCTAACTTGACTGCAAGCAATTCCTGTTCTCCTATGGTGTAGTTCCTCTCTGCCGGAGATAATTTTTTTAGACAAGAACCCACATGGGTGGATCTTATTGTCCTAGAATTTCTGTGAGAGAACAGTTCCCACTGCTTCAGATGAAGCATCCACCTCCAAGAAAAAAGTTATTTTGGTATCTGGTTGTCTCAGGACTGGAGCTGATATAAAGGCCTGCTTCAACATCTGAAATGCCATCTCTGCCTCGGGAGGCCACTGGGAGGGTATAGCTCCTTTATGGGTTAAGGTGGTGATGGGAGCCACAAGAGATGAAAATCCTTTAATAAACTTACTGTAATAATTAGAAAACCTGAGAAGTCTTTGTACTGCCTTTAGAGAAGTGGGACAAGACCAGTCCAGAATCGCTTGAACCTTTTTGGGATCCATCTCCAATCCAGAGCCAGAGATAATATACCCTAAGAATGGAATGGAAGGGACTTCCAAGACACACTATTCAAGTTTGCAATACAGATTATTTTTCCTCAGTCGAGTCAGGACTTCTTAAACATGCTATTGATGTTCTTTGAGGTCAGAAGAAAAAATTAAGATATTGTCCAGATACACAACTACATAAACATAAAGTAAGTTCTGGAAGACTGCAGGGGCATTACAGAGTCCAAATGGCATCACCAAATATTCGAAGTGTCCATCTCGAGTATTGAAGGTGGTCTTCCATTCGTCTCCAGAGCGAATTCTGATGAGATTATAAACCCCTCGTAAATCCAGTTTAGAGAAGACTGTGGCTCCTTTGACATGATCAAACAGCTCTGTAATGAGAGGCAAAGAGTATCATTTTTTTATGGTGATATCATTTAGACCCCGATAATCAATACAGGGTTGGAGACTCCCATCCTTCTTGGACACAAAAAAGAACCCGGCTCCGGCAGGAGAAGTGGAAGGTCTGATGAAGCCCTTTTTCAGGTTCTCCTGGATATACTCTAACATGGTCTTGGTTTGAGGCAAAGACAAGGGGTATGTACGACCTTGGGGAGCGGTCTTACCCGGCATCAGATCGATTGGTAAGTCCCAGTCTTGGTGTGGAGGTAGGATATTAGCCTTGCTTTCAGAAAAAACATCAGAAAAAGGCCTGTATGAAATGGGAAGTTGTAAATTCTCTGATGTCTAAATTTTTCTTACAGGTTTGATGTGTGGAAGACAAGACTTTCTCAAGCGTCACCCCAGGAGTGGACTTGCATGGAATTCCAATCAATTTTGGGATTGTGTTTGCATAGCCGGGGGTATCCTAGAATAACATTACGAGATGCCTTGGGTATTATCAGAAAACTAATGAGCTCTAAATGAAGGGCTCCTATACGAACCAACATAGGAAGAGTCCATTTGGAGACTATACCATTGACAATAGGACTGCCATCGACTGCAGATAGGGTGATAGAGTTATTGAGGGTAATACAGGATACTTGGAGTTTTTTGACAAATCCGATGGTAATAAAATTTTCTGCTGCCCCAGAATCTAGGAGGGTGGAAACAAACACAGGATCTTGTTCCAAGTCCAGGGTTATGGAAGAACTGACTCAGCATATTTTGGGGACAGAGAGCCTGAAAGAGCGTCCGGCTCTGAATCAGGGCCAGAGTCACTACTCCAGGATTATGGGCAGAATTGACTCAGCATATTTTAGGGATGGAGTCACCTAACCAAGTGTCCCCAGGGCTGGTTAGGAGCAGCGGTTTCCCGGACGGTGGGAGCAGGAAGCTACAAGATGGCCAGACTCCCCACAATACATGCAGAGATTTTCTCGGCAGCACCTCTGCCATTCTTCATTAGTGAGACAAGCCCGGTTATCCTGCATAGGTTCATCATCTCTGGATTAAAGGGTAGAGGAGATAGAAGGAATAACAGGATGAAACCTGAATCAATCACTTCTACTTTTCTCTGTCTGTCATTCCTGAAACCATAAATCCACCTTATTACACAAAGAGATGAGGTCATTGAGGTTAGTGGGTAGGTCCCATAGTGGGAAACCCAGTCCAACGTGGGTCCAGATAGCAGGGACACGATATAAGCCACTTTGGTCCTAGGAGTAGGGAAGTTGGAGGGTTGAAGGGTAAAGTGAACATCACACTGGTTAAGAAAACCATGACACATCTTGGGGTTGCCATCAAATTTACTGGGCGTAGGTAAGTGCAGACGAGGTGGGGCACTGGGATCTGAGGCCATTGTTGTGGGCTGATTAACTAACAGTGATGAGAGAAGCCTGCAGCGCATCTGGCCTAAGAGACATCTCCTGGATAAATCATGCCAGTTGCTGCTGCGAGGCTCCAGGCCTTCTAGTTGATTGGCAATACCCTGTAGCAAATCTGTTCTAGGCCCCTGTCCAGTGGCCAAATCCATTTGGCCAGTGCAAACTGTCAGGTCTGGATTATTTTTTGAACCCAGGGTGGATGCAGGAGAAGTAACAGGAACGGGTTTGTAGTATTGGAATGCAGCAGGTTTAATAGGAGTATTATTATTTATGAAATAGTAATAGATATACTGTATAAACTGGCAGAAAATAAGTCCAAGTGATGTGAGGCTGAAAACAAATGTCTGGCAGAAAAAAACAAAGTCCAATAATGAGGCTGAGAACAGGTGTCTGGCAGAGAAACAAAAGTTCAATAATGAGGCTTGGAACAGGTGTCTGGCAGAGAAACAAAAGTCCAATAGAGGTGTGGCTGAGGAACAGAGGACTGTAGTACTGGAGTGGGCTCTGACTCCAGAAAGCTGAAGGAGTCACAAACAGTGGGGTGAGTAATTGGGGAATACCAGGGTAGATTCGGGTATTCGGAAACAACCTGAGGTGGAGACAGAGCAGGAAATGGAGCACTGCTGGGACTGCAATAATCACACAGAGAACTCTCACACAGCTTGCGCTGTGTATACATGCAACTAGAGGGCATGCTGAACACCCTTAAGTACCATGGGAATGTGCATGATAGGCTGCTGAGAGTTCACACAAGATGCTCTAACCTGATTGGCCCATTCAGGTCACATGCCCAAAAACCAAGGTGGCAGCACCCAGCAATCCCCAGTGCAGCAGCGCTGCCAGTCTCACCTGTCACCACATGGCTTGTACCCTTAGGACATCCACTCGCACCTCGTGCCAACCTCCAGACACCAGCACCCACACTGGTAGAACCGCGCCAGAGCACCCGCACAGATAGAGACTGCAAATTGCCAGGTATAACAGCTCTGGTTGTGACACCTATATTGTGAAGAGAAGGGGCATAGAGCCACAAATTGTCCAGTGAAATTGGAAAAGGCAAGGTCTGGGAGTCTTGGGAGAGATACACTACTTCTAGGCCTTGCATCTGTCTCTCCCACAAATCCAGTCCTGATTTTCACTATTATCCAGGGGAAGGATCATCAAATTTCTGTCCCAGCCTTCCTAGATAGCGGTGCAGCAGAAAATTTCATGGACATCACCTTCTTCTACACCTTGGGACTGGCGTCCGAACCTATAGAGCAACCTCTCTCCCTGGTCGGGCTTAATGGTGAAGAACGATCTACGATAGCCATTGTATCCCAAACTCCTCCCATTCGTCTGTATATAGGTGCCCTACACCCTGAAGAAATTACATTCCTGTTGCTCCAGTGTCTGCTGGTGCCTTTGGTCCTAGGTCTCCCTTGGCTCAGGAGACATAACCCTGTCATCCATTGGCACACTGGAGAAATTCTTCAATGGGATGACACCTGCTATTCTACCTGCATCACGCTCACTGTCCGTCTGGCTGCTGCCATCCAGCCTGAATTGGCCTCCAAGATTCTGGTTCCTTATGGGGATTTGGCAGAAGCTTTTTCTAAGAAGAGGGCAGGTATCCTGCCACCTCATCACTCCTATGACTGCTCTATTGACCTTATGCCTGGAGCAAGGCTTCCCAAAGGTAGACTTTATGCACTGTCTCTTCTGGAGAGCAAAGGGATGGAGGAATATATCCAGGAGGCCTTAGAGAAAGGTTTCATTTGACCTTCTAAATCGCCGGTCGGAGCGGGCTTCTTTTTTGTGCAGAAAAAAGATGGTTCCCTCCGACCGTGCATAGACTTCCGAGGTCTAAACAATATTACAGTGAAGAATTCAAACCCACTACCTCTGAGTTCCGTCTTGTTTGATCAGCTCTGGGAGGCCTCCATCTTCACCAAGATAGATCTCAGATGGGCGCATAATTTGGTTCGCATCAGAGAAGGCAATGAGTGGAAGATGACCTTTAACACCAATTCCGGCCACTATGAATACCTAGTGATGCCATTTGGCCTATCCAACACCCCAGCCATCTTCCAGGACTTCATCAACGATGTTTTGAGAGAATATCTTGGGGTATTTACAGCAGTCTACCTCAACGACATCCTGATTTACTCTAACTCCCTGGAAGAACATCGTAAGCACGTGTTGCAGATGCTGTTAAAACTCCTGGAGATTAATCTATATGCGAAACCAGAAAAATGTGACTTCGAAAAGAGATTTCGGAAGGCTGTTCTGCTGGATTTTCATTTCTCAAAACCATCCAGGCATCCAGTAATTGCTAAGATGGAGTTACTGTCTCGTTCGGTATGCTGGCAGTCTATGGGTCAAGATGTCCAGGAGTTTTGTTAGCATGTGACATCTGTGCTCGAAACAAGTCTCCTTGTATAGCTCCTCCCAGTCTCCTGCTTCCTCTTCCTACTCCTACCAAGCCAGGGACCCATATTGCTATGGATTTCATCGTAGACCTCCCACCCTCCTCCCGTTGCTCCATTATATGAACGATTGTGGACCATTTTAGCAAGATGGTCCATTTTGTTCCTCCCACCAAGTTGCCATTTACTAAGGACTTGTCTTCCTTAATCATGCTTCACAGTTTTAGACTCCATTGACATCGTCTCTGATCAAGGGACACAGTTTGGTGCGGTTCTTGAAGAATTTCTGCTCCACCCTAGGTATTAACATCAGCCTGTCGTCCGGATATCATCCACAGTCTAACAGACAAACAGAATGGGTAAACCAGTCTCTGGAGCAGTACCTCCGATTCTTCGACTCCAAGTACCAGAATGACTGGGTGTAATTTCTTCCCATGGTGGAGTTTGCTTTCAAAAATTCCTGTCACTCCTCATTATCTGTGTCACATTTCTTCTGTAACTCTGGGCTGCACCCTAGAGCAAACAACTTTGAGACAGTTTCAACTGATATTCCATCCTCTACATCAGTTGCAAGGCTACACTCAGTTTGGTGAAAGGTTTGCCAGTATCTGATTAAATCATCCTGTCATGCCAAGACTGCATCAGCGACTGTGTAACTTCAAAGTAGGAGATTTGGTGTGGCTGTCTTCCAGAAATATCAACATCCACCAGCAGTCTCCGAAGTTGGGTCCCAGTTTTATTGGGCCATTTAGAATCATCTCCCGGGTCAATCCTTTGGCCTTCCATCTGAAGGTTCCTATTAACCTCAGAAAAATAACACCTTTCACTGCTCTCTGCTCAATCCAGTGTCTTCATCCCACAGGTACAGCTCTAGACAGCTAGCAAGACCCTCACCCATTCTGATCCAAGGACATCGAGAGTTTGTGGTGGAAAAAATTCTCATGAGGAAGCCTTCAGCTCCTGGTCCATTGGAAGGGGTATGGACCAGGAGAGCGATCCTGGGTTCCTACGAGATTGTTGAATGCTCCTGTCTTGGTTAAAAGATTTTTTCAAGACTTTCCAGAGAAACCTGGAGCTAGGGGTTCCTTAACCCCTCGTCAAAGGAGAGGTACTGTCACAAGCCGCAGTCCAGCCAGGGTTGATGGAGACACCCTCAGGTCACTTGCTGGGAGATGGAGACACTATCCTGTCAGCTTGTAATCCTCCCTTCTGGCTGACATCATCTCTGCTGCAACAGGATTGGTGCATCTTCCTTCTTATACCTTGTTGGTGCTCTGCCCAGGTGCTGGCGTTTATGTGTTTCCGGTTCAGATGTGAAGTCTCCTGTGTCCAGTCAAGCATCCAGTGTCCTAGCCTGCTTTGTTTTGTTTCCTGTCGTTTGTGTCATCCAGGCGGCATGGTCCGCATTCCAGTCTCCAGCCGCTTGTGTCATCTAGGCGGCACAGTCCGCATTTCATTCACGTGCCATTTGTGTCATCCAGGCGGCATGGGCCGCACCTCAGCATCCTCCTCCCAGCTATCCAGTGAGCTACCGCTTGTGTCAACTTGGCTGCACGAGCCGCATCACTGCACCTCGTGTACACAAATCAGTGTATTGTTTCTTGTGTCAATCTGGCGGCACAAGCCACACTTCTGCATCTCGAGAACACAACTCAGTGTATTGTTACTTGTGTCAATCTGGCGGCACAAGCCGCACTTCTGCATCTGGAGTACACAAATTAGCGTACCACTCCTTGTGTCAATCCGGCAGCACAAGTTGCACTTCAACTCATCTAATACACAGCCCAGAGGCTGCCTCTCGCCAAGGCTTACCAGCCCTCAAGGCTGCTACATGGCAAAAGCCTCATCTAATATACAGCCCAGAGGCTGCCTCTCGCCAAGGTTTACAAGCCTTCAAGCCTGCTACACATCCAAAGCCGCATCCAATACACATCCCAGAGACTGCCTCTCTCCAAGGATTATGAGCCCTCAAGGCTGCTACACGGCCAAAGACGCATCTTGCTAATCAGCCCAAAGGCTGCTCTTCACCCAGACTTGCCTCTCTCCAAGGCTTACCAGCCCTCAAGGCAAAACAGCCACCTCTAGCCAAGTATTCCAGCCCTCAAGGCTGTAGCTGGACTATCCTATTACTTTCAGTTGTTGTCAACTCCAGTCTACAAGGGGTACCCCCAACTCATCTCCTTACCTAATCTCCGCTCTACAGTCATAGGAGTCAATTCCCTCCAGGAATCGTTACACCGGGTCAAAGTTCTGTCCAGCATACACCAACGGGAGGTCCTGCTGGGATCCTAACCCCCTATCGAAAAGGACCACCTCGCATTGGTTTCATCCCAATCGGTATAGGGGATTCTAAATGCATAACCGGACAGACAAATAAACCAATTAGTTTTATATATAAGATTTGTTGCTTTGTTGCTATGTGATCTAATAGCTTACTTTTTTTTATACTAAATTACTGTGTAATAGTTGGCAGCTTTATCTTGAGAGCTGTGGAAGATGTTCGCCAAACAAACAAACTTCTTCTTTTGTATACTGTATATTGTAGATGAAACTCTCAGCTTTCTGGACCCGATTCACAGAGCCGTACTGAGCTTTTTTGGTGCCCTGTGCCAGAAAGAGCATTGGCGCCCCCCATTTTTCAAATAGGGACATAACGCACCCAATAAAGGGGAATGGCCTCATGGGGAAGGGCCAGGGAAGAGATAGGGAAGCATACAATTTAAAGGGATATGTACATCTGCACACATTACATCATATTTATTCCGGTAACCCCATATTCGTTATCGTAGAAATTGTTGAAATCAAAATTGAGGTGCTGCCAATAGACAAGAAGTACTATAATGACCGCATGAGGAGAGAAAGAAAAAGTTTGTCTTTTATTATGGCGCACAAACAAGAAATTATTTAAAAATATTTAAATTCTTTATTGGGTATACATTAAAAGGTTCCACTAGCAACGTGATTCAGCGAAATGAAGGTTGAAACAATGAAAAAAAGTATAATTGTGTAACTATTTGTAATAAAGAAGTGAAATAAAATTAAAGAAAAATCCTGCCGTGTGACTTTGTCTTATTATTAGTATTAATAGATATCCATGTACTATTAAAGCAAGTATAATTCTTGCAGAGCTCTGCATTTGATAAATAGGAGAGGAAGTGGTCGTAGTGGGGGAGACAGATTTAATTATTAAATAGACCAATTCACCTCTG
This sequence comes from Taudactylus pleione, assembly GCA_031769625.1. Taxonomy (NCBI): domain Eukaryota; kingdom Metazoa; phylum Chordata; class Amphibia; order Anura; family Myobatrachidae; genus Taudactylus; species Taudactylus pleione. The sequence continues at coordinate 11,722,903 of JAUIMM010000710.1, forward strand.
CTACCACATACGACATATAATAATAAAATTAATAATGGTTGCTTTTGAGGAAACTGCTGAGAAACGTGTCAAGCGGCACACAACCCCTCCTGTGACGTCAGCTCAGTCTCCAATTACGTGCAGCAGCATTGACTCACAAACCGGTTTGCACTGTTCCGCCGGGAGAGAGACTCGCCGGCCGGCGTCCACTACAGATCTGGCAGACACCCTGTCCCTCGGCTCCACTTGCTGTGGACATCTTCCACTTAACAGCCAGTGACACTGCTAAGGAGTTAGCCTGTTGGGATTCCCCCTCACGCCCAGCTTACCACCTGGAGATCTATCGGCGTCCAGTACATATCCAGCAGATACCCATTCCCTCGGCTCCACTTCCCGCAGACACTTCTCACTTGATAGCCGGGGACGCTGTGGAGGAGACAGCCTGCTGGGATTCTCCCTCACGACCAGGTCTGGGCCACTTCCTGACTGTAAGGTACCTTACCCAAACGAGTTACATTACGGACAGACCAAGTGAGTCCTTGTCCCTCATTAATATTACCAATATTACTTTAAATGAGAGGAACTTCGTCTGCTCATTAAGGATTTGGAAGTTATTACTTATTGGTTTGTCAGTGCAAACGGTTATATAATTTTTTACCACACTCAGGGCCTGATTCAGAGCCGGACGCTCTGAACGAGCTCCCGCTCTGAATCAGGGCGTTTTTTGTTTTTTTTTGTTGCGGCCTTTTGGCCGCTCGCATAGCTGTGGGTTACCACCCACAGCTTATGCGAGCGGCCATGATGATGGTCGCGATGGTCAAGACCATCGCAACCATCGTGCTTGCGACGAGACCCTTGCGGTAGGGTCTCGTTGCCGCAAGCCCCAGAGTGCTTTCGGCTCTAACAGAGCCGAAAGCACTCCCACTGACATCACTTGTGATGTCAGTGGGGCCGGCTCCAAACGGTAGGGCGTTCCCATGAGAACGCCTCCGTCTTGGCAGCCACACCCCTGGCCCGCCCACCAAAGGGGGCGTGCTGTCACTCAACATCGACAGCACGCCCCCTTTGGTATGAGACCCGGATCGACGGTTTGCCCGTCGCTATCCGGGTATCGCGCATGCGCACGATGGAGCAGGCTCCGTCGCGCGCATGCGCACTGGGCCACCATCGACCCGCTTGCGAACGCATAGCGCTCGCGAGCGGGTCTGAATCAGGCCCTTAGTGCCTTGGATTATATCCGGATATACCGTAGCAACAAGTGGTTACATTCCTCAAAGTCCCATCTATGAGACTCTATGATACATTGTATCCACCACTGTCCATTGTGTTTTTATCAGTTTTTTTATTGTGATTATAATTTTAAATGTCCTTTTTACCTTTGTAAGGATCTGATCCTTGGCATACTGTATGTAGCTGCTTATTTTTGGCATAAACTCTGATTTCACTATTATATGTTCTATTTTCATCTATCAAATTACTGTTGATTGTTTATTCCTTACTTGACTCCTACAATCTAATATTTAATTATTATTAATATTTATTGATTATTACAACCTTTTTATACATATCTTGTCAGTTGTACTGCGCTTCTTTCCTTTCATGTATGTGACATGCTGTCTCAACTCCAGGATAACCAACTTTTCTGTAAGCTAGAGAAATGTTCCTTCGAGCAAAGGGAACTGGCATTCCTGGGATACATCATTTTGGCCTTTAGGCTTCAGATAGATCCTGAGAAACTCACCGCCATTGTCAACTGGCCCCGTCCTATCGGTTTAAAGGTGATGCAACGTTTCCTGGGTTTTTGTAACTTTACCTGCAGTTCATAGGGAACTATTCGTCGGTTGTAGTTCCCATCACTGCTCTTACCAAGAAGGGCCAAAACACCCGAGTGTGACCTCCTGAGGCAGAGAAAGTGCTTGAGCATTTAAAGCGGTATTTAATCTTTGCTCCAATCCAGAGGCAACCCAATTGTGTCCAGCCTTTCTTTCTGGAGGTGGATGCCTCTACGGTCGGGGTTGGGGCAGTGCTTTTGCAGAAGGATGAGGAGGGAAAGTGGTACTCTTGTGTTTTTTTTCCCACAAGTTCTCAGCTTCAAAGAGAAACTACGCCATCAGGGATAAAGAATTGTTAGCCATCAAGCTTGCCCTACAGGAGTGGCAATACCCCCTGTTGGAGGGGGCAAAATTCCCTGTGACGGTGTACACAGTCCACAAGAATCTTACTTATCTCAAGGCCGCTCACTGTTTAAACTATCGTCAACCTAGATGGTTGCTGTTCTTCGACCGCTTCAATCTGGTGATTTTTTATTTATTTATTAACAGTTTCTTATATAGCGCAGCATATTCCGTTGCACTTTACAATTGGAACATTAATAGAACAAAACTGAGTAATAACAGGCAGATATATAGGTAGGAAGGCCCTGCTCGCAAGCTTACAATCTATAAGGAAATAGGCATTGATACACAAGGATAGGTGCTATATATTGCATTTTGGCCCAGCCAGAATGCACAGTTTCTTGGCGGGCTGCATGATCCAGTCACACAGGAATATCGGCCAAATGTCAGGAGGATATGAAAGAAAGACAGTGTGTGAGGTTATGTGTGGACTGTGAAAGGGAATGTAATTAGACATGGAAGCTATGAAGGTTATGTGGGTGGTTCTGGAATCTGATAAGCTTGCCTGAAGAGGTGAGTTTTCAGGGAACGCTTGAAGGATTGGAGACTAGATGTAAGTCTTATTGTGCGTGGTAAGGCATTCCATAGAGTGGGTGCAGTCCAAAGAAAGCCTTGTAACTGTGAGTGGGAGCAAGTAATGCGTGGGGATGAGAAACGCAGATCTTGTGCTGAGCGGAGAGGTCGGGTTGGGAGATATTTTGAGATGAGTGAAGAGATGTATGTTGGTGTGGTTTGGTTAATGGCCTTATGTGTAAGTAAAGGTATTTTGTATTGAATACGGTAGAAGACCGGCAACCAATGGAGGGACTGACAGAGCAGGGCAGCAGACGATTAATGTTTGGCAAGGAAGATAAGCCTTGCAGCTGCATTAATAATGGATTGTAATGGTGATAGCCTGTTTTTGGGGAGACCAGTAGGGAGACTAATGCAATAGTCAATGCGGGAAATAATGAGTGCATGGATCAGAGTTTTTGCAGTGTCTTGTGTGAGATATGGTCGAATTTTGGATATGTTTTTTAGATGTATGTAACATGATTTTGAGACAGATTGAATGTGGGGAACAAAAGACAGTTCAGAGTCAAGGATGACACCAAGGCAGCGAGCTTGTGGAGCAGGATGGATTGTCGAGGTATCAACCGTGATCGAGAGATCAGGTTAGTAACTGTTCTTGGCCGGTGGAAATATAATTAATACTGTGATCGCCTATCGGCCAGGAAGCAAAAACATCACAGCTGATGCATTGTCCCGGGCATTCAGATCCGCTAAAGAGAAAAAAGAGTGAGAGGATAAGCCTATTCTGAACCTGGCCTGCTTTGTAGCGATAACTACTAAGGTCAAAATTCCTCTGTGAAAGACATTCGTAGCACCTGAGCTCCATGCAAAATTGCTACAATGGGGGCTCATGGTTTGCATTTCCTGGTCATGCAGGTGTTAAAAGAACCTTGGAGCTATTCCTCAGGAGCTATTGGTGGCCAACAGTTCATTGAGATGTCAAGGACTTTGTGGCAGCCTGTCATACCTGTGCTCAACATAAGGATCCACTGCACTCTCCGCCAGGTTCTCTGCTTCCTCTACCAGTGCCTGATCGTACTTGGACCCACATCTCCATGGACTTTGTGACAGATCTACCTCCCTGTCAAGGGTTCAATGTCACATCGCACCGGGCTCCCAATCCCGCTTACCTTGTCCTGACCTAGCAGTTTTATCAATTTTTAAAAAAATGTATATTGATTTTTTTTATTGACTTTTCTGGAATCCAAAAACAAATCTGAACCAAATCACTTAAGACTGATTTTGCCAAAACCAAAACATGATTATGAATTAGAACCAAAACAAAATCCAAATCATTGGAGTACGTGCACATCTCTAATACACAAGCCAAATCAATATTAAGTTAGACCAAGTAGTTAGACTTAACCAGGAGTTTGGGTTTATTGCAGTGCTCAGATACTGTGCAGCCGTACTCACAGTAACACCAACAGACAGCGGATATGGAGCAGAGCATACAGCGGTCTATTGGTCATGTGTGTTTTTCCTTAAAGGTGCTCCTGTCGGTTCTGGCGTTGCTGCTGGTGGTGGTGGTGGTGGTGCTACCAGCTGATAGATGTATGTTGCTGGCTGTGGATAACGTTGGGCCTCCTGGCCATACCAGGACTGTGGCATAGCATGGGCATAGTTTCCAGGTGCTCGTGAAACATGGATGATGTTCTCTGGTTTCCAAAGAAGAACATCATGTTTTGGGTGACCTGTTGAAGGGATGTGGCGATAAGGCTGTTGCTGGTGGCGATCTGGTTCTGAGCCGTAGCTTGGCATTCCATGTTCTCCACAAGCCTATTCAGCGCAGTGGTCATTATCCTCAGTTGCTTGGCAAATCCTCTCATCATCTCCCTATTTTCCTTGTTTTCCTGTCTTTGCTGTCTTTGTTCTTCTTGTACCATCTGCAATACTCTTGCAATCGATTGGTCCATTTGCTCCAGTCTTCTATCCACAACATCCCTGAAGCTGTTCTGCCGATCGTCCATGTCTTGTGCCAGTTCCCGAATCTTGTCAACTTGATCCTGTGGAAGTGGACGTTGTACTTCTGCCACCACTTGTTCCACTACAAAAGAATTGTTCCACTACAAAAGAATTAGAAAAAAAAATTTGGTTATAATAAATATATTAAAATGAAAAGCATCCTATACAGCTATATGTTGAACACTACAATAAAGCTGGGTACACAGGACCTTATTAAGAGGCAGCCGTACGGTCTACGACCGTACGGCCGCCTCGATGTTTGTCAAGTGCGCATGTGCACGAGGGAGCCGTCTCCTTCGTGCACATGCGTGAGACCCGCTACGACCGACAGCGCTGGTCGTAGCTGGTCTCTTTCCGAAGGGGGTGAGCTGTCGATGTTGATTGACAGCTCGCCCCGTTTGGAAGGCAGGCCGGGGGGGTGGCAGCCCAAAAGGAGGCGTTCCCATGGGAACGCCTACCGTTTGGGGGAGGCCCCACTGACATCACAAGTGATGTCAGTGGAGAGCTTCCGGCTCTGACAGAGCCAGAAGCTCTTCGGGGCTTACGACAAGTGAGACCCTACTCTAGGGTCTCGTCGTAAGCCCCAATGGTCGCGATGGTCTCTGACCATCGCGACCATCACCCTAGCGGTCATTAGAGCTGTGGGTGTAAACCCACAGCCTAACGACCGAAACAGAGGCGGGCGGTCAGGATGCAAGCGGCCGCCCAGTTTCTGAGCGACCGCTTGCATCCTCCGACCGCATCTGAATGAGGTTCACAGTGGCTTATATATGGGCCAATCTATTTATCGACCAATATATCAGCTGCCTGTGGGGCAGTGTGTACCAGCGATATGTCTGTGATTGACGTCATTCACAGACATATCGCTTTGCCTATGTAGAAGAACTGATACACAATATATCCTAAGATATATTGCGACATCGTCCTATATGTACGTGTGGTCTGCCGACCACCATTACACATGACATACAGCAGAGTCAGTAGGGAGGTGGGCGGGATACACCCCCTAGCCAGCCAAACCCACTGCAGCGCATAGATCTTGGTCGTACAGTGGGCCTGATTCAGAGCCGGACGCTATTTGCGCTCGCTCATCCAGAAAAAGGGGCAGGCTATTTAATTTGACTGTTCGCTCTTTGCGGTTTGTTGACGCCTCTATGTCTGAACGAGCGAACAAAACATGCGGACGTTTTTTTGTAAAAAACGCCCCCTGGCCGCTCACATCATACGTCATCTCCGCTATTTATTAGATTAATCGAGTACATCGAAAGGCGAATGAACTGCTCGCTATTCTTGTGGTAGCATTTTCCTACCGCAATCATGCGAGCAGTTCTGGCTAAAAGACACCCAACTGACGTGGTCGGTCATGACACTGCTTTGTTAATTATGCACTCCCATTAAACGCCCGTTTTGACCGTTTGGCACGCCTGCGTTCGGATCTCCATTCCCCGTTTTCAAGCACCTTCCCCTGTTACCACCCACAAACACCTCACTCTGTCACTCAAATTAGCAGGCATATTGCGAGCACACGATTTTTGACCGCATTGACTGGTTCGTGCATGTGTACTAAAACTAGGGGTGTGCACCGGCCACTTTTCGTGTTTTGTGTTTTGGTTTTGGATCTGGATCTTTCTTCGTGTTTTGGATCTGGATTGGTTTTGCCAAAACCACCCTTCCGTGTTTTGGGTTCTGGGTTTTGTGTTTTGGATCTGTATTTTTTTGAAAAAAAGCATAAAAACAGCTAAAATCACAGAATTTGTAGGTTTTTCTGCTCCTATGCTATTATTAACCTCAATAACCTTAATTTCCACTCATTTCCAGTCTATTCTGAATACCTCACACCTCACAATAGTGTTTTTATGTCCAAAAGGTTGCACCGAGGTAGCTGGATGACTATGCTAAGCGACACGAGTGGGCGGCACAAACACGTGACCCATCTAGGCGTGAAACTGCAGTGGCAGACAGGATGGCATTGAAAAACTAGGCCCCAAACTGTACATAATGCAAAGAAAAAAAAGAGGTGCAAGATGGAATTGTCCTTGGGCCCTCCCACCCACCCTTATGTTGTATAAACAGGACATGCACACTTTAACAAACCAATCATTTCAGCGCCAGGGTCTGCCACACAACTGTGGCTGAAATGATTGGTTCGTTTGGGCCCCCACAAAACAAGCTGGCAATTAATCTGTCCCTGCACAAACTGGCTCTACGGAGGCAAGAAGTCGTCCTCATCCTCCTCATCCACCGATTCCTCACCCTCTTCAGTGTTATGTACATCCTCATCCTCACAGAGTATTAATTCGTCCCTGCTGGAACCACAGGTCCCTCTGTACGTTCTGGAGGCTGGTCTCCCTGGAAGAGTTGATCATTCATTTTATGAACATCATCTTCTCCACATTTTGTGGAAGCAACCTCCTACGCCTTTCGCTAACAAGGTTCCCGGCTGCACTAAACACTCTTTCGGAGTACACACTGGAGGGGGGGCAACTCAGGTAAAATAGAGCCAGTTTGTACAGGGACCTCCAAATTGCTTCTTTTTCCTGCCAGTACAGGTACGGACTGTCTGACATGCCTACTTGGATGCTGTCACCGATGTAATCCTTTAACAGACAGACGCACGCTTGTCGCTGCTGCTTTGAGGATTCAAGTGCGGCTACAGCCCACACAATTCACAAAGACAGAAAAAAGAAGAAGAATATTTTTATTCTTTGTGTAGCACACTTTGAGGGTGTCACCACCCTTTAACAGACAGACGCACGCTTGTCGCTGCTGCTTTAAGGATGCAGGTGCGGCTACAGCCCACACAATTCACAAAGACAGAAAAAAGAAGAATATTTTTATTGTTTGTGTAGCACACTTTGAGGGTGTCACCACCCTTTAACAGACAGACGCATGCTTGTCGCTGCTGCTTTGAGGATGCAAGTGCAGCTACATCGCACACAAGTCACAAACACATAAAAAAAATAGTTTTTTATTTTTTGGAGCACTTTGAGAGTTACACCACCCTTTAACAGACAGACGCACGCTTGTCGCTGCTGCTTTAAGGATGCAGGTGCGGCTACAGCCCACACATTTCACAAAGACCGAAAAAAAAGAACAATATTTTAATTGTTTGTGTAGAACACTTTGAGGGTGTCACCACCCTTTAACAGACAGACGCACGCTTGTCGCTGCTGCTTTAAGGATGCAGGTGCGGCTACAGCCCACACAATTCACATAGACAGATAAAAGAAGAATATTTTTATTGTTTGTGTAGCACACTTTGAGGGTGTCACCACCCTTTAACAGACAGACGCACGCTTGTCGCTGCTGCTTTAAGGATGCAGGTGTGGCTACAGCCCACACATTTCACAAAGACCGAAAAAAAAAGAACAATATTTTAATTGTTTGTGTAGCACACTTTGAGGGTGTCACCACCCTTTAACAGACAGACGCACGCTTGTCGCAGCTGCTTTAAGGATGCAGGTGCGGCTACAGCCCACACAATTCACAAAGACAGAAAAAAGAACAATATTTTAATTGTTTGTGTAGCACACTTTGAGGGTGTCACCACCCTTTAACAGACAGACGCACGCTTGTCGCTGCTGCTTTAAGGATGCAGGTGCGGCTACAGCCCACACAATTCACAAAGACAGAAAAAAGAAGAATATTTTTATTGTTTGTGTAGCACACTTTGAGGGTGTCACCACCCTTTAACAGACAGACGCACGCTTGTCGCTGCTGCTTTGAGGATGCAAGTGCGGCTACATCGCACACAAGTCACAAACACATTAAAAAAATTTTTTTGATTTTTTTGGAGCACTTTGAGAGTTACAACACCCTTTAACAGACAGACGCACGCTTGTCGCTGCTGCTTTGAGGATGCAAGTGCGGCTACAGCCCACACAATTCACAAAGACAGAAAAAAAAGAACAATATTTTAATTGTTTGTGTAGCACACTTTGAGGGTGTCACCACCCTTTAACAGACAGACGCACGCTTGTCGCTGCTGCTTTAAGGATGCAGGTGCGGCTACAGCCCACACATTTCACAAAGACAGAAAAAAAAAGAACAATATTTTAATTGTTTGTGTAGCACACTTTGAGGGTGTCACCACCCTTTAACAGACAGACGCACGCTTGTCGCTGCTGCTTTGAGGATGCAGGTGGAATCTAGACGGGATTTGGAACCGAGGACACACTACCTCCATCAATTGTCTAAATCCCACTGCACTAATGTCGGATACCGGACGCACGTCTAACACCAACATAGCAGTCAAGGCCTCAGTTATACGTTTTGCTTCAGGATGACTGCTGTCGTACTTCATCCTCATCGCTAGGGACTGTTGGAGGGTCAATTGTTTAGTAAAAGTAGTGATGTTCCTACTTCCTCTCTGGGATGATGAACAACTCCCAGCAGCAGCAACAGCACTAGTAGGAAGTGGTTCTTGATCTTTCCCTATTTTATTTTTATCAGAGAAAGTTTGGTCCTCCATTTATGTTATATTGATATATATACGTGCGGCTAAAGCGCACACAAACACAGAAAATATTTTTTTATTTTTGCTGGAGAGTAGTGCACTTTGTGGGTTACACCACCCTTTAAGAAATGAGCCAGCCGGCTCTTTACTTATGGGACACAGGCGCACGCTTGGCGCTGCTCCTTTGTTGATGCACGTGCAGCCACAGTGCACACAAGTCACAAACACAGAAAATATATATTTTTTTGGTTTGGAGTGTACTTTGGGGGTTACAGAACCCTTTAACGGTCAAGCCAGCCGGCCCTTTACTTATGACACAGGCGCACGCTTGGCACTACTTTGTTGATGCACGTGCGGCTACTGCGCACACAATTCACAAACACAGAAAATAATTTTTTTTTTGGTTTGGACTGGAGTGTACTTTCGGGGGTTACAGCACCCTTTAACGGTCAAGCCAGCCGGCCCTTTACTTATGACACAGGCGCACACTTGGCACTACTTTGTTGATGCACGTGCGGCTACTGCGCACACAATTCACAAACACAGAAAATAATTTTTTTTCGGTTTGGACTGGAGTGTACTTTGGGGGTTACAGCACCCTTTAACGGTCAAGCCAGCCGGCCCTTTACTTATGACACAGGCGCACGCTTGGCACTACTTTGTTGATGCACATGCGGCTACTGCGCACACAATTCACAAACACAGAAAATAATTTTTTTTTTGGTTTGGACTGGAGTGTACTTTCGGGGGTTACAGCACCCTTTAACGGTCAAGCCAGCCGGCCCTTTACTTATGACACAGGCGCACGCTTGGCACTACTTTGTTGATGCACGTGCGGCTACTGCGCACACAATTCACAAACACAGAAAATACATTTTTTTTTGGTTTGGACTGGAGTGTACTTTGGGGGTTACAGCACCCTTTAACGGTCAAGCCAGCTGGCCCTTTACTTATGACACAGGCGCACGCTTGGCACTACTTTGTTGATGCACATGCGGCTACTGCGCACACAATTCACAAACACAGAAAATAATTTTTTTTTTGGTTTGGACTGGAGTGTACTTTGGGGGTTACAGCACCCTTTAACGGTCAAGCCAGCTGGCCCTTTACTTATGACACAGGCGCACGCTTGGCACTACTTTGTTGATGCACGTGCGGCTACTGCGCACACAATTCACAAACACAGAAAATAATTTTTTTTTTGGTTTGGACTGGAGTGTACTTTCGGGGGTTACAGCACCCTTAACGGTCAAGCCAGCCGGCCCTTTACTTATGACACAGGCGCACGCTTGGCACTACTTTGTTGATGCACGTGCGGCTACTGCGCACACAATTCACAAACACAGAAAATAAATTTTTTTTTGGTTTGGACTGGAGTGTACTTTCGGGGGTTACAGCACCCTTAACGGTCAAGCCAGCCGGCCCTTTACTTATGACACAGGCGCACGCTTGGCACTACTTTGTTGATGCACGTGCGGCTACTGCGCACACAATTCACAAACACAGAAAATAATTTTTTTTTGGTTTGGACTGGAGTGTACTTTCGGGGGTTACAGCACCCTTTAACGGTCAAGCCAGCCGGCCCTTTACTTATGACACAGGCGCACGCTTGGCACTACTTTGTTGATGCACGTGCGGCTACTGCGCACACAATTCACAAACACAGAAAATATATTATTTTTTTAGCACTTGGGGGGAGCACCCCTGATGGACAGAGCACCCCCTGGACAACACTACAGCACCTCTTTAGGACTGGGACACTGCACAGGACTTTGGAGTGGACACAGCCCCTATGGAGAACTGACTGCACAACACAGTCCAGCCAGCCCCTATGGACTTTGAAGTAGTGGACACAGCCCCTATTAACAACAGCAGCACAGCACAACACAGCCAGCCCCTATGGACTTTGAAGTAGTGGACAACAGCAGCACTACACTACACTACACTACACAGCCCTAACTCCCACCCTCCCTCTTCACTGTCCACAGCCGAGTGAGAAAATGGCGCCGACGTGGGTACCTTATATAGGATCCAAAACCCGCGAGACTCGGAAGGCGGGATGATGACGTTTTGCCTCGATTTCAGATCCGAGTCAGGCGGGAAAAGTCGAGCCTGATTCGGATCGGACTCGGATCGGGGGGGCTCGGGGGGGTTCGGATTTCAGAAATCCGAACCCGCTCACCCCTAACTAAAACCCATATGCATGCGCAGATGTGCGAACATCGCTCAGAACGAACGAGCGTCCGCTTACGAGCGGCTCTGAATCAGGCCCAGTGTGTAAGATTACTCGAACAGCAGATATAGAGCTGCAGTGAGTACAAAGCTTTAATACGACATTTGTAGGTACCTTAAGCCTGTCGTGGGATTACCAAATTAGGACTAATGAAAGGGTTTTTTGATTAAAACACCCAGGATTATCCCACTGGACCGGAGCCTGGCGTTTCAAATGGCGACGCCTGCTGGCTGATTGGTGCAGATCCTGACGGGGTAAGTATTCTAACTAACCCTAACCCTTTCCCCACCTCTAACCCTCACTTAGGGGTGCCTAACCCTTACCTCCCCCCCTAGTGCCTAACCCAAGCCTCCCACCGTAGGTGCCTAAACCTAAACCCCCTCCCGCACCCTGAATCTAACCCTCCCGGCGGGGTGCCTAACATAACCTCCCCCCGGGGGTGCCTAACCCTAACCTCCCCCAGTAAAGCCCCTTTCCCCTAGCCTAACCCCTACCGGGGGGGGGGGTGCCTAACCCTAAGTCCCCCCCGGGAGCCCCTAACTTGACCAAACCCCCCCTCCCTGCCCACCTTCGTTTGTAATGCTGGTCTCGGGATATCGACACCTATCATTAGACCCTAACTGGGACTGCAGAGTCTTGAAAACCGCCGGTAGACATTTTGACCGTTGGCTTCCTAACTACATCTCCTTGTGAGAATATATACAAAGCTCTACCAGTAGCACATCTAGGGTTTTTTTAGTCTACTGGGAGATCTTTTTAAAGGGACACCTCTAATGGAGACATTGGATAAGGAACCTCCCTATTTGGGACACTATCTAAGGGACACCACTACTGAGGATAATTTTTAAAGGCCACTGCCATATAAACATGTAATGGAGCATACACACAGTCAGATTTGTCAGATCTGTCAGATGAACGATTTTACCAAAGATTTGAACGATTGAACGATTTTTGACTGCATTAAAATGAATGGAATCGTCCAATTCTGACTGCAAACACATCAGATGTCAGATATCGTTATCTGACCATCGGGAACGCGCATCGTTCAAATCGTTCATCTGACAGATATGTCAGATTTTCCTTCAGATATGAACGATTGAACGATTTTTTAAATCGTTATCGTTCAGATCCGAAGAAAAATCTGACCGTGTGTATGCACCTACTGGGCGCATTATTTAAAAGTCCTCCACTATTGGAGACACTGTATAAGGGCTCTACCTATTGGAAAATACTATCTAGGGACTGCCACTAAAGGGAACACTGTCTAAAGGGGCACAAACAGTAGCACTGCTACGGAGTGATACCCTACTCCCAGATCTCCCCTCCCCTTTTTATCTATCTTGTAGGGGCCCAGCTTAATTTGTCTATCCCTGTCCCCTAAATATTAGAATGCTCCCATGGCCTAGTGATGTGTAATGAGAATAATGTATGTGATAATGTATTTGTATGTGTTAAATTAAATTACCTCTGATGGTTGATCTCCACGGTCCTGTCTAGAAGATGTCCCCACCGCACTTCTCTCCCTCTTCCTGTAACACCGGCCACTAGTCACCAGTTTCTAGAGACAGATCAGAGGGTGAGGACGAACGGTGTGGTCAGGGGTCTCTTCTCCCTTGGTTTTTCTTCTTATTAAACCTAAAAAAGAAAAAGCATTATTAAAAAACTTTTTTTAAAAACCAATTGAGGTGTGCAGCCTTAAAAAGGTTTAAATGGAACTATAGAGGTGCATAACTCCTTATTTGACAGTATTGGTCAGTATATTAAGGGCGGGATGTATTAAAGGTAAAACTGCAGTAAAACCCCCGAAAATTTAGTTTTCAGAGGTTTTACCGCATTCCACAAATGTACTAAGCACCAGAATACGTTGCATTCCAGTGCTTCGTCCCGTGAGGTAATGCCACATGCAGGTGGTGTTACCCAATTGAAGCCTATGGGCTTCTTATCTGGACGCTCCTGCCAGTTTACCTGTGTTCATAGACTCCCTGTTAATAGTTCCATTCTGAACCCACTGATTATCTGTCTGCATTGCTCTATTCAAACCTGGCCATTTCAGCATTCATGAGCAAACCTTGTTGTTTAATAAATTATTATTTCAGTACACCTGACGGCTGTATTAACCTTATTTTGAGTACTTCATGCACACGCACACACAAAGAACCCTGGATTGTGACAATCCACTGACCAGGCAATGACTGCTTCAAGGCACGAGAAGTGCTGCTAGGTCCAATGAACCATATTGGTGCTACACTGAGCTGGAGAGATGGCGGCTCCGTGGTGACTTGACCGCATTAACATAGGAGCCGATTTCAGGAAAAAGGCTTAAATCTCATGTACCAGTGTGGTTTCTAAACATCATTTAACCAAGATGATTTCATGCTTTTTAACTTCATCCTTTTTTGACTAACATAATGTATTAATATTGGAGTAACATGTGCGAGCACAGCCTATGCTCCTTAATTATCTTGCTCTTTGTGCTATTTATTAGTACATTACCTTTTATTACCAAGCTCCTACTCTGTACTCTATAGCATAATGTGTAAAAGTGAGATTACTAGATTGTAATTGTTGTCATGGAAAATACATTGTAAATATACTCTGGCTAAAAGGACCATTGTACCCAAAGCAGTGCCAGCCATATTATGCATGGCTTTAGGGCCTGATTCAGAGACGCTCGTTCGCTCCGAGCGATGTTCGCACATCTGCGCATGCGTATGGGTCATAATGCGCATGCGCCAACCAGTCAGTGCGGTCGGAAATCATGTGCTCGCAAAATAACGAATGCCTGCTAATTTGAGTGACAGAATGAGGCGTTTGTGGGTGGTAACAGGGGAAGGTGCTTGAAAACGGGGAGTGGAGATCCGAACGCAGGCGTGCCAAACGGTCAAAACGGGCGTTTTAAGGGTGTGCTTAATTAACAAAGCAGCGTCATTGACCACGTCACTTGGTTGTCTTTTAGCCTGAACTGCTCGCATGATTGCGGTAGGAAAATGCTACCACAAGAATAGCGAGCAGTTCATACGCCGTTCGATGTACTCGATTAATCTAATAAATAGCGGAGATGACGTATGATGCGAGCGGCCAGGGGGCGTTTTTTCAAAATAGCGAGCGCATGTTTCGTTCGCTCGTTCAGACATAGAGGCGTCAACAGACTGCAAAGAGCGAGCGCTTGATTTAAATTTCCGGCCCCTTTTTCAGAACGAGCGTCCGCAAATAGCGTCCGGCTCTGAATCAGGCCCTTAGTGTGAACACAGCACACACTTAAGCATTTGAGTCATGGAGCTCTAGCTTGCAAGGATTCAATAGTGCTTTAAATATGTTTCCATTGTTTCAGAAATTAGATATGACATTTTATTAATATTAGACATAAGCAAACCACCCCATGTTTAGACACAAATGACCACCCTCTGCTCCTTGATATTGTACTCTCCATTCTGCAAGCCTGTCCTCTCTTGGGGGTTTATTTACTAAGCCTTTGATGGAGATAAAGTGAACGTAGAGAAGATACCAGCCAATCAGCTCCTAACTGCCATATCTGTGGCTGTGTTTGAAAAATGACAGGAGCTGATTGGCTGGTACCTTAACTCCATCCAAAACTTAGTAAATAGATGCCTGTGGGGCCTATTCATCAAAACATAACTATCACATGTGATAATTATGGTTTAAACTTGCTGCGAGATGAAACACAGTTTAAGAGGCACTATCATACCTCCTGCACTAAACTATCACTTCTGAAAAACTGCTGTTTCTACTAAGCCATTTTTCGGAAGTGAAAGACTTTTCTTCTGCAACTGCTTTGTGTATGCGCAGTTTGAAGACAGGCTGCAAAGAGAGGACTGAGCTGCAGCAGAAGAGACCTCCTTCCCCCCTGCCTGTCTGGCCGCCCGCCCACTGGTGTCTGTCTGTCCCGTCCCCCTATCCTTGCTGTAGCTGCCACCCCTGAAGAGTGTACCCCCCCATCTACCTCAGACTTGCATCCATGGTCCCCTGTGTGGCTGTGCGGTGTTCGACACCCTCCTTCATCCTCTGCAATGCTCCTGCATCCGCCACAGGAGACTTTGCCCATCCCCTCCTCCCTCTGTTAGATCTGCAGCTCTGTGCAGGTCCACTGTTGTGCCTCTCCTGGCCCCGGATCACAGATGGACTGCTCTGGGAGCAGGGAAAGACTTTATTGAGGTAAGAGGACACAGCAGGGAGAGATCTTCTTTTCAGATCCCTCTGCTGTATCGGCATCGCTGTCAAGTTCCGAAAAAAATTACTATTCGGAACTTGATGAATTTCATAATTTCCACATGCCCATGCTTTAGTATGGGGACTGTGAAATTTATTGGGGGACAATTGTAACCAGGATATATCAGTGATATCTCCTGCGTTACATGTTTGATGAATAACGCTGACACTTAATTTCCACAAAAATAGGTAAAAATCTTAATTGATGATGAATAGACCCCTGAGGCAAGATGAATGCCTCCAAAACATTTATTAAACTCGCAGTGTTTAAAACATAATTATCACTAGTGATAACACAGGTCTGCAAAATTTAAGGTATTGAAAGCTTTTTTAATACTTTCATATTCTTAATTATACTCCTGTGTACATCAAGAAATAGTATATTAAAAAAATGACCACATCACATTTACCTACAGTATAAGGGGGTTACATAAATTTTTAAGAAAAAATAAGAAGTTTAATTGTTTTTTTACTAGAGATGTGCGCTGACCCACATGTTTTGGATATGGCTCTCCCCTGATTTTGGATCTGGATTGGTTTTGCCAAAACCTCACCTCCATGTTTTAGTTTTGGTTTTTTTAGTTATCAAAAATCATAACAACAGCTAAAATTGCATAAAATGGGCCTGTTTTTGTTCCTACAGTATTATTAACCTCAATAACATCTATTTCTACTAGTTTCCAGTCAATTTTGACCACCTCACAGCTCACTATATTGTTTTCATCCAGTTTAGGCCCAACATTTGCACCAAGCTAGCTGGCTGACTAAGCTATGCGACACAAAAACATGGCAGTTCACCTGCGAACATGGCACATCAGGAAACAAATGTTTTTATGATTCAAGAGAGGCCTGAGGGAATGGGAGTATGTATGTAGTTGAAGGCAGGGACTGGAAGGGTTTGGTAGTAAATTTAATTAAATTTTTTTATTCCGAAGTAAATTTATGAGGGAGAAGGGGAGGGGAGCAGGCATTTCCAAAAAAAAATGTTACTCATTCACATCAGTCCTTGCCCCAGAAGAATCCTTGAGCACCATGCCTGCTGCTGGGAGTGGTTTTTCTAATCCCAGAAGGGGACCAGGAAGACTTCTAGTAGTGCTTTCCACAGGAAAAAGCATTTCCCAACCTGTACAGGGACATTAAAAAAAACATTCTTAGTTAGTGGCATCCAAACTGTCACTTAACCTGCACAGATATGTGGACAAGCGTAAGATCTATGATTTAAGGCAGGGGTAGCCACCCCTGGTCCTCGAGAGCTATCAACAGTGCATGTTTTCCAGGTCTCCTCACATAATCACAAGTGTAATAAATTATTAAATGTGTTGGTGAGTAATAAATACACCTTTGTACCAGCTAGGTGGTCTGGAAAACATGAACTGTTAGTAGCTCTCGAGGACTGAGGTTGGCTACCCCTGATTTAAGGCCTTATGTTGTGTCTTTCTTGAGAATCCTGCCCCTGCTTCATGTGGCTAGGAGTGGACTTTAATCCCAGAAGGGGACCAGGAAGAGTGCTTTCCCAAAAAAATTGACTTAAATAATCCTTTGCAAACCTTCTGTAAAGGCATTTACCAACCTGTACAGGGATATAAAAAAAACAGTTAGTTAGTGGCCTTCAAACTGCCATTGTTCCCACTGTCCACTTATCTGATATGGTTATGTGAACAAGCGGAACAGAGCATTAAATGCAACATTTCAGATTTAAGGTTTAAGTCTTAGGTTGTGTCTTTCTTGGGAATTCTTGAGCGCCATGCCTTCTTGCTGGGAGTGGATTTTCATCCCAGAAGGGATGAAGACATTGTTTCTTCTTCCCAATGAACACTGGGCCTGATTCAGACCCGCTCGCAGGCGCTATGCGCTCGCAAGCGGGTCGATGGTAGCCCAGTGCGCATGCGCACGATGGACCCGGCCCCGCCGTGCGCATGCGCAAGACCCGGATAGCGACGGCCAAGCCGTCACTCCGGGTCTCGTACCAAAAGGGGCGTGCTGTTGATGTTGAGTGACAGCACGCCCCCTTTGGTTGGCGGGCCGGGGGCGTGGCTGCCCAGGCGGAGGCGTTCCCATGGGAATGCCTACCATCTGGGGCCAAAAGCACTCTTGGGCTTGCGGCAACGAGACCCTACTGCAAGGGTCGTGTCGCAAGCCCAATGGTCGCGATGGTCTTGACCATCGTGACCATCATCATGGCCGCTCGCATAAGCTGTGGATGGTAACCCACAGCTATGCGAACGGCCAAGAGGCTGCAGCAATAAAAAATAAAAAATGCCCTGATTCAGAGCGGGCGCTCGTTAAGAGCGTCCGGCTCTGAATCAGGCCCACAGATCTGAAGAGAAAGAGATACATATAAATAACTACTGGCAGGAAAAAGAGGCAATTTGGGGGTAATTTTAGTTTTACTAAAGTTTCTAAAAATGAAAAGTGTTCATCAGATTGTAGTTATCATTTACTATTGCATTCTAGAAAATGATAGACAGGATCTGATTGGTTGCTATGGGCAACATGAACACTTTTCATATTTAGAAACTTTAGTAAATAAATATGCCCTTGGAGGCCCTTACACAAAAAAATTGCCTTTGCTTTATTTGAGCTGCCCACCTTCCATTGTGTACTCAGAAAGAGTTTTCAGCACATCCGGGAACCTTGTCAGTAATCAGCCTGAGACTGTTTCCCCAAAATGTGGAAAAGATGATATCCATCAAAATGAAACACAAATTCTATGAGAAAGACCTTTACCGTCAATAATGTGCAAAAATTACAGAGGCACCAGTAATGGTGGATTCCAGCGGGGACTGTCACAACCATCGGATGGATTATGGATACGGCCCATATTGATGGAGTTGGCTAGACCTATGCCTGAGGCGCGGAGTCTAATGTGCCAGCGGTATTCACCAAGGAGCCTCGCAAGAAGGTATGGACTTGGCTGCATCCGACACACAGGTCGCGGCCCTCAGGATAGGTTCCCGTATACGGGTGCTGGTAAACTCTGGACGCAGTGGAGGAGACGTATAGCTTAGTCGACAGGCCGGGTCAGAACCAAACGGACTAGACGGTACCAGGGATCAGGCAAAAACAGGTCACAGGGAATAGCCGAAGTCAAAACCATATATCAGATGCAGTACCAGGGGTCCGGCGAAATCAGGGTCACAAACGAAGCCAAGGTCAGAATCAGGTAACGGAGTATCACAGGAACGCTGGAGTATGGTAAATGAGCCTATACTCTGGCACCTGTCTGGTGCCAAAGACTCCCTCTTATAGGGAGAAGTCCAATTCTCGCACCAAACATGACTTCACGTTTGGCGCACCTGTCCCTTTAAATTACTCTCAGGTTGGCACGCGCGCTCCTAGGAGAGCCGCGGCCACCTGTACTGGAGAGGGAGACCTGGAGGTGACGTCACGGCAGCGGGCGCCGGGGACTCTCCGCCCGCTGCCCGCCACCGATGGAAGTTCCAGTGCTGCCGGACCAGGTAAGTACAAGCCGGTGTCCGGTGCACTGTGACAGGGACAAATGAATATTTTGTGAAGAACATGATGTATACATCACCCCAGGTTATACCATCACCCAAACCTATATCGTCATCCCATCCTGTGTTGTGTATAAATTACAGCTGCGCTCCCAGTTAGATGGGTTATTCATTGTCCACTTTAGTGGATGTGAGCTCCATTTTAGTCCATATATTTCACCACACCCCCTACACATCTTCTGACCTGGGCTACAGGAGAAGCAGCTGCCCTCTGGAATACGGTTGCATGGAGTTGCCCCTCTGACTCACTGAAAGTCAGATAGAGGGGCCATGGGTAGGGAGTAGGGACACTATAATCAGAGAACGCAGTTTTAGCTGCTTTATTCCATTTTTTAAACCATATCCTCTATTTTCACCTTTGAAAATGTTTATGCAAATCTAAGCAGAAGCGTTTGTGATGCCATAGCTAACGTGCACATACACACACAGAAAAAAAACACATTGATTGATTAATTAATAATTTTTTGGCACTTGGGAGGGAGAGCACCCGAACGAGGCAGCAGCCTCTTGATAAACAACATAGGCAGCACCCCTGACACACACAAAAAAAAAATTGACTGAGTGAATACATTTTTTTTGGCACTTGGGAGAGCAAACGAATGAGGCAGCAGCCCCTTGATAAATGACACAGGCAGCACAGCACCCCTGCGCACCTACGTTGCTGATAAATGTGGCTAACACACATACACAAAAAAAATTGTTTTTATTTTCTCACTGGTGGTGTGGCTAACACGTTATTACGCACACACACTTTTTTTTATTTTCTCACTCGTGGCGTGACTAACATGCACACACAATTTTTTTTATTTTTTTTGACTGGTGGCGTGGCTAACACGCACACACAAAAAAATTGTTTTTATTTTCACACTGGTGGTATACACACAAGAAATAGTTTTCATTTTTTTCACTGGTGGTGTGGCAGGCCAACACGCACTCACAAAAAATTGCTTTTATTTTTTTCACACTGGTAGTGTGTGGCAGGTTAAAGGCCCCCATACATCAGAGATTGATTGCAGCAATCGTGCAATTTGCAATCGATTGTGTATAAAAATCTTTTCCTTTTTCAATCGATTGCAGATTGCAGAGATGCCACAATCGATAGAAAAAGGGAAAGATTTTTATACACAATCGATTGCAAATTGCACGATCGCTGCAATCAATCTCTGATGTATGGGGGCCTTGACACGCACACAAATTTTTTTTATCATTTGAACACTGGTGGTGTGGCAGGCTAACACGCACACACAAAAAATAGTTTTTTTTAACACTGGCTGTATGTGGCAGGCTAACACACACACAATTTTTTTTTTTATTATTTGAACACTGGTAGTATGTGGCAGGCTAACACGCACACAAAAGAATTGTTTATTTATTTTTTTCATACTTGGGGTGGGTGAAAAGCACCCGTGAAGAGGCAGCAGCCCCTTGGCAGACAGCAGCACAGCACCCCTGCGCACTTACGTTGATAGCAGGTGTGGCTAACACGCACACAAAACTTTTTTTTTCACACTGGGGGTGAAGAGCACCCCTTATGGACAGAGCACCACCTGAACAACACAGCAGAACAGCCAGCCCCTGTGGACAACAGCCAACCAGCTCCTATGGACAGAACAGCCAGCCCCTAAATATGGACAACAGACAGCCAGCCCCTATATGGACAACAACCAGCCCCTATGCACATTAAGAAACACAAAGTCTGTAGCCAGCCCTATGCACAGCAGCACAGCACAGCTCCCTCCCTCTTCACTATCCACAGCCGGAATGCAAAATGGCAGCGATCGCGGGACCTTTATAGAATCCAAATCCCCGAGAATCCGACAGTGGATGTTTTGCCTCGTTTTCAGATCCGAGTCAGGCAGAAAAATCCGAGTCGACTCGGATCCCCTAAGTTCAAGTTGGTTTGGTTCTCAGGGAACCGAACCCGCTTATCTCTATTTTTTACATATTTATTGTGAAATACGAAGAAGTGTAGATGATATCACTGTGTTTTTGTCTTAATTACATAATAAAATAACAATAACATCAAACAATAATAGAAACAAAACCATTATTATTGAAAAATTGTTAATATCTTGTTTTTTTTGTCTTCAAATTTTGTTTTGTCGCTTTTCGCTTATAAGCTTTTTCTATGTCGTCTCTGTGTATCATTCAGCAGTAGTCAGCCATCATGTTGATATACCAATGACCTGGTATCTTCTTTGTACATCTTTAATGTCTTGGTGGAACTGTTCACCCTGTTCTTCACTGTAGTCTCCGAGATTAATCGGGAAATGCTCAATATGGGAATTCAAAACTGTACCTTTTAAACTCATGTTGCAACCAAGGTTTCTGTAACTATTAAGCATTTCCCTGACAATTTCTTTGTAGTTTGGATCCTTGACATTGCCTAAAAATTTGGAAATCACTTGTTTGAACCAAGTCCACGCCGAAAGTTCCACAATATTTATTACACACCTGAAATGTTCATCTTTTATTAACTTTCTAATGTCAGGGCCTATAAAAACGCCTTCCTTTAGTTTAGCACCGGATAGGTTAGGTAATTTGGAGCAAAGATATTTGAAAGTTTCTCTATCTTTAGGCAGAGCTTTTACAAATTGTTTCATCAGTCCTAATTTTATATGTAGAGGTGGAAGTAAAACTTTATTTGGATCTACTAAACTATATTTGATAACATTATGTTTTCCAATTTCTAAACTTTTTTTAGGCAGGGGTCAAAATGAGCCGGCACAGGGTAGAACTGTGTTGCATCTCTTGTATTTGGTTCCACCTTCACCAGCTCACCTTGTAGTTGTAGTTGGTGTGTGTGTGTGTGTATGCGTGCGTGCGTGTGTGTGTGTGTGTGTGATGTTCCTTTAGACAGTATGGGGTTTAGGCCCTTTGTAAATTTCAGCTCCAGGCACATATGGACCTTAATCTGGCATTGGGCGGGGGGAAGTTTTATGACAAGAACTGAATTGTAACGTTCTATTCAAAGACTGAATGAATTTAAGACAATGTTTTATAATAAATTTAGGCAGAATACATTTATTACTTTAAAGAATATGAAAAAAATGACATTCATAAATACATGTTTTGCAGAAAAAGGTGATGTGATATGCAAAATCAGGAGTCATTTTCATGTTTAGAAGCCAAAAATCTATAAGTATCACATAAATTCATTAAAAAAGCCTGATCATCGCAGACCTGTGTAACCAGTGGTGGCTCCAGAGGTGGCACTGCAGTGCAGTCCAAAATTCAAATAGTGGAGCCACTCCAACTGGCACCCCAAACCCTGCCAAACATTGCTGGCCGAGACTCACTGGCAGTTGGTGTGGCTCCCCTATTTGAAATTTGGACTGCGCTGCAGCCCCACCACTTGAGCCACCACTGAAAGCTCCCAGGTAGGCCCCTTTTTTCTCTTGTCCCTTCCCCTGCACTTTCCTTACCACCAGTGCACTTTATGAACCTACTTCTTGAGAAAGCTGTGCATCACGGAGAATCGCGTTGAGTAACAGGTGTCCTGCAGTCCAGAGCACCTATTTCCTAAGAGCCGTATTCTGCTAAGAGCGATCGGCAACCAAGTTCTGTTGGAATGTTATCAATACAGCTGATCGGAGATCCTTTCTGTGGAGGCCCAGTGTGACCTAGACTCATGTGGGAAACCAGTGGTCACACTCTAGTGACCATCCGGAATCGGCTCCCCTTATCTGCCACTCACAGCCCGGCATTGTGCATCATTAACAGCAGTCTAACACTGGAACTGCCGCTATTTATCTAAGACCGGAGCTAAGAAAGGAGGACACTATTTTAGTGAGTATTAAAGGATTCTCTCCTGCAAATCGATCCAGCTGTATATATCAAACCAACATATGGACAAATATTTTAGCTGAATTGTGACTCTTTCTACTTCACAACGCTGGTGACTAATTATTTCCCTCTGCTACACAAGGAAGATTGAACAATAAGTTACCATTTGATAGTGTAGCTCCATACTGTGTTTCTTATCCAAGTTTTCTATTTGAGCAACATTGTGTCAAGCACTGAGATTGTATAGCTTTCATACTCAGTAAGAATATATTCTATATGCTCTGGATAGTTTTATTGATTGTTATGTGAATTATATCTGATCTATACTCCCGGGAGCTTATAGCTTGTTTGTTTAGTATTTTAATAAAATGTATTTATAGGTAATATGCTGTTCATGTGTAATTTATGATAGTCTAAGCAAAACTGCAAATACATTTTGACTTAGCTGTCTCCTTCTCCTCTGCAATACACGCCAGAAACTAGTACCCTGAGTATTCCAGAGACATGACCTCTGACCTGAGGTGCCACTGAGCATAAACAAACTGGTGCATGCCACTGTGTAAGGGTGTCACAGTATTTCATACATATGCAGTACTTAGCTCCTCAGTGGTGAGGGGCTGCATTACTGGTATTGTGGTTACTGCCAGAGATCACTGCTGTTTATTGCTATTATCACTGTGTGTTACTACTGTTACCAATAAACTTGCAAGCTTCCATTTCACATTCCACTGGTACCTACTGAAACCTCAACGTTTCTACAACAATAGGGCATAGGTCCAGGCTACTAATATAACCCCAAGTGTGAAGATTACAGAAAAGTCCTGTATTTGGATCTGCATTCAGTGCAGCAACCAGCATGTGCTTTATGAAATTGAGAGGCTCAGAGAATTACAGTATGCAACGTGGATGTTTGCTATGGAGATCCCACTGGGAGGCAGAAACTGTGGAAAATCACAAATGATCCAGGTGACATTCCAAATCCTGATAAAGTGGACAAAGCCTTGGAAACAGTTGGCCTACATATATTCCATAATTCATGGAAAAGTGTCAACGTGTGACATGTGGCTAGCCCTGCAGGCAGCGTATGAAAATAAATGTGTAATGATAATTTTGAGGCGTACACTGTATGGTATCAAACTGAGTTAATGCAGATAAATGAATAAGTACATTGACAAGATGTTTGTCCATATCTCAAGAAATGACATATGTATGAGTCTATGTGGATGACGAGGAGGTTGCAATGGTGATGCTACAGATTCTAATGCCTGAATTCAATTTCTTAGTGATGGCGACTAAGCTTTCAATGGAGATCACGTGGGCTAAACTGCTGCAGTTCCAGCAACACATACCAATAGAGACAAATGCTGAGAGCTTTGCTTTACTCACAAAAGAGCACTAAGGGCCTGATTCAGAGTTGGGAATAGAGAGAGAGATAGCACTTAACTGTGTACCTGGGCAAACCATGTTGCAATGCAAGGGGTGTAAATACATACATTTTTTTGCATGTAGTGTAAATACTGGCTGCTTTTGCATGTAGCTCACAAATACTGCACAGCTTTATTATTACACTGCACTTTAGATGTTAGTTTGGACACCTCCCTCCCAAATATAAATCTCTCTGCACATTTTAAATCTGCCCCACCTGCAATCCAACATGGTTTCACAAAGATGATCACTTGAGAGAGAGATCTCTCTCTATTCCCAACTCTGAATCAGGTCCTAAGTCTCAAAAGTCATAAGTACAAGTGTTTCATATATTACAAAGTGGCCTCTGAATGCAGACTGAGAAAATCAAGTGGTGCAAAGAAGATCCATGATAAAAGGAATGAGTCAGCTTTAACTGTCACAGCAAGGATTGGGGAGCCGCAAAGCATTTCAGGTGCAATCAAGAATGGTTTACGTCATTGAGCACTTGTGACCCTATAACAGTCAGAGGGAATCGAGACAAGTTCCTTACAGCCACAAAAGTCAGGACAATCATGGTGTGCCTGAGCAAAAGTGTTCAGTGGAGGCTCAAACGGGTCAGAAGCTAAAAATCTTGAGATCTGACAATGGTGGGAAGTATGAATATAATTGTGTAGCCATCTTCCTGAAGGAATATGACATTGAGCACCAGCTAACCATTTCATATGGCCTCAGAGCAGAATGGTGTCAGTGAACATGCCAACTGCACAAATGTCTATACATTGTTTAAAATAATACTCCAGCACACATCACTCTCAGACAATCAGCATTACCCCATTCATTTTTATGGAGTGACCCTATCACATTCATCACGGTACTCCCGCACACTGGGCCTGATTCAGAGCCGGACGATCTGACCAGAGCACTCGCTCTGAATCAGGGCCCTCCTACCTAAACTTGGAGCGGCCTCTTGGCCGCTTGCATAGCTGTGGGTTACCACCCACAGCTTATGCGAGCGTCCATGATGATGGTCGCGATGGTCAAGACCATCGCGACCATCGGTCTTGCAACGAGACCCTGCGGTAGGGTCTCGTTGCCGCAAGCCCTGGAGTGATTTTGGCTCTATCAGAGCCAAAATCACTCCCACTGACATCACTAGTGATGTCTGTGGGGCTGGACCCAGACGGTAGGTGTTCCCATGGGAACGCCTCCGTCTGGCAGCCACGCCCCCAGCATGCCCACCAAAGGGGGCGTGCTGTCACTCACCATCGACAGCACGCCCCCTTTGGTGCAAGACCCCGAGCGATGGATTCCCCATTGCTCGCCGGGTCTTGCTCATGCGCACGACGGAGCTCCCTCCGTCGTGCGCATGTGCACTTGGGCACCATCGACCCACTTGTGAGCGTACAGCGCTCGCGAGCGGGTCAGAATCGGGCCCACTGTGCACAGAGCCAGTCCATTGGGATTTGTTTTTGTTTTGCCAAGTTTTCGGGATGCTACATGTAACAAAGAGGATATGATCCCTGTATTTTGTAAGTAATAAATTGGTAAAAGAAGGATGTATAGGGGGAATGTTTTATTTAATAAATGTATATAATATTTGGTGTGTGTCAAGTCTTTTGTTTAATATTTATTTTACAGGTGCCTGGGGCCCTTAATGTCCGGGCATGCTGGAACTTGTTGTTCTATCATGCCAATATTAATTACTGTTTACTCACTATTACCCCTACAATCAAAGCCCAGGGGTTGCTGGTTGTCCCTTTGGTGGATGATCCCATTTTTGGGGGTTGTGACTTTGCAAGGGATTCCTCATGCTGGTTAGCAATATGGCAGATAAGCCCCACTCTGTGTGTCTCCATTCTATAGTATTACCCTCCCTCAAGGCTGGTTCAGTCCGATGCTGGTTATTGGGAAATAGGGGAATGCCCGTGCTGTTTTTACCCCCTATTTTCCAATGCTAGCCTATGATCTGTGGTCCGGGGTTGGTTAATGGTTTTGGGGGGAGCCACACTTTAAAAAATAACCATCTCTTCTATTTTTAAGTTATTAATTTATTATCTTTTCTACTAGGCTGTTAATCGGTCTTGAATCACCTGAATTGGCCTGAGGTCTATGATTTACTGGTTGGAGAAATTTATTGACATCAATTTCTACTTTTTTTTAAAGTATCAATTTCTATTGGCCTGAGAATTGTCTGGAGAAGTGTGTTGGCAATATATTCTATTTTTTCTACAAGGTTTTTACTCTCAAGGTGCCCACACACTAGGCAATATTTTACATGATCAGCCCGATTCAGACGCATTGGAATGACAGATCGTGTGAAATATGTCCTAATCGAGAGTGTCCACTCACAATCAAGATGCCAATGCGTGAACCCGCTGGTCGTACATCGCATCTTCAGATCTTGCCTGCTGCAGGCAAGATCTGAAAATCCCAGTCACGTTGCACAGGAATAGTTAGGATGCACGATAGATCGTGGGCCAATTTGAATTGCTTTTGTTGAAGTCGGATAATTGGCTGAGACAGGATCGGTTTAAAATTAAATCTGCATGACACCATTTTGCGAATGGCAGCCCAGTGCCATTTTAGTGAATCTCGCCCATTATAAGTACATACGGCGATGCTATTATTTAGGGTCGTGCGATTCCCACTCAATAGAAAGAAGTTAAAAGTCCTCATCATATAAGTACCAACAGTCACTAAAACATATAAAATGATCAACCCTGCAAAACACGTACCATGGTGTACTCCACAAACACGTAGTTGCACAACGCTAACTAGCGTCTTTTCCCAAAACCCCAATACTTACACACTGCACACTTACATAAAAGGTTCCCTAGTATTAAAGTGTAATATTCAAGGTTTATTCAGTATTATTAATGTTGTGAAATAAATGTAATTTGATATCTAAGGTTTAGTACATGGTAAGCAGACCATGTTTGGTGTTGTACTGATCCACTGTGTCTTTGCAGATTTCCGTTATCATTGGTGAGAAGATCGCAACATGTGTCTACAAACTATGGACTATAGAGAGTTAAAACATTAAAATGTACTCTGTAATGTAACCAGCTTAGATTTATTATGCAGTGGGAAAAAGGACACAAAGGGCTGTTGGAGGCTGGTTTGTGTCCATTCGAATTGACCTATGAACTATACTGTAACAGAAGAACCAGGAAGAAGAACCAATGGAATAATGCCAAACTGTTCTATTGTATTACCTATCCCTGTAAGAGTATATATGTGGGTTCTCTAAACTTGTATGCCAGTCTTCTTGCGTTCCTGTTGATGGAGGTTTCTATATTGATGCCAGTATCTGGGTCCACAGGGCGTGCATATGTAACAACTGTACCTTGGGTCTGTATGATTTATTTGCGCTAATTGTATTTAGATCACAGCATGTAACCATCTGTTTTTATATTGAATAATAACTTTTTGTGCTTTGGAACCACACTCAAAGTCTGAAAGCATTTATTTCTTGTGCGACTCATAATGCTAAATAGCAACAATTTTAGAAGGTATAGGTAGGTAGTAATCAATAGGTAGCAATCTATTGTTGGGGGCTCGCAGTGTGAATCACGCTACCGGTCACTTAGTAACACTCGGTAGCGATCTCTCAGCAAAGGGGTGGAGGCGCCATAGCAGGAGAACGCATTGTGCCTTCGAAAATCTGCTACCACTTTGTTACTGAGAGTCCGCTACCCGTTATTGTGGCTTAAGGAGTGCTGATTAGAATCCAGGGACAAGGGAGGAAAAAGTTTGTCTTCATTCATTGATAGATTTTTTTATGTTAAAAAGGGGAAGTCGCACAATAGCATAAGGGTAATAATACGTTTTGTGTAGTAGTCGCATTATTGTGTATGCGACTAGTTGCACAATAGCATATACATATTTTCTGTATTGCTGCCACATGTTTCAAACAAAGCCGTTGAGATTGCATTGATAGATAGCATTGTTGTAAATATCTTGATCAGTGTTGCCATAGTCTGGGAAAACGTGTATTTTTCTGCGCAGGAAAAGAGTGTGCAACAGTGAATATTTGTTGGTAGGGGTAACATGTTCCCTAGTTAAGGGTATTGTATGACCCTTAAGTGTTAGGCACCTGGTGTCGGCATAGTGGCTCGGTAGTAGATACCGCAGTCTATACACATAAGCAGGTGTAGTTGTTGTCTTTGTTGTAGTTTCGGCTCTCAGTGTGATTACAGTATTCAGTGATCAGTTAGGGTTATTTGAGCATTGTAATTGAACCGCACAATTTTGGCTAAATTGTGATTGTGAACTGAGTAGAGGGTGGATGAAATCACTGAAAAGGGTAGATGTTATTGGAATGCCTACATGCTAGCAGTTGAAAGGTAGTCAAAAAGGGATTAGGTGCGTAGAAGCAGCCTGGATTTTCTTCCATAGGTGTGTGGGCGCATCCTGTTAATATCGTCCACAGATAAAGTGAAAGTATCTTGACTTTCTCTCACCATTCTAAATCTCTATTGAAAAGCTTAGGGTTCTCCCAGAATGGGAGCCAAGCAAACGGTAGAGATGTTAGATGGTGTGCTGCTGTTGTAAGCGCCGCTTGGGTCGGCACGGCATATTATGCATACTAAGTATGGTGCTTATGTGACTAAGGGGGTCATTCAGATCCGGTCGTTAGCGCCGATGCACTCGGACTGGATCGATGGCCCCCCACAGAGCATGTGCACGACGGCGCCGGCGCCATCGTGCGCATGCGTGAGACCCGCTATGACCGACAGCTCCGGTCGTAGCGGGTCTCGATCCAAATGAAGGCGTTTGGAAGGCGGGCCGGGGGGGTGGCAGCCCAAACGGGGGCGTTCCCATGGGAACGCCTACCGTTTGGGGGCGGCCCCACTGACATCACTAGTGATGTCAGTGGAGAGCTTCCGGCTCAGACAGAGCCGAAAGCTCTCCGTGGCTTACGACAAGGGAGACCCTACCCTAGGGTCTCGTCGTAAGCCCCATTGGTCGCGATGGTCTTGACCATCGCGACCATCACCTTAGGCGGTCATAAGGCTGTGGGTGTTAACCCACAGCCTTTCCACCGCAAAGGAGGACGTCTTGAAAATTCAAGAGGTCCTCCCCTCATTCAGACCGACCGCACGCTCTGTGCGACCGGCTCTGAATGAGGTCCAAATTACTGTGATGTATGCTTTAAAATGACGATGAAGAGTGTAAGACCTTTCCCCAGAATTGGCAGCTTTGATAAGGAGGTATTGAACAATGTCCGAGATAGCAGCTGTAGTGTGCGTTCTCGAATGAAAAAGGTAAAATATAATGAGTGTTTAAAGTTGTGGCAGCGTGAGGGGGATGCGTGGCTTAAAGGTGTGCACGCGACGCAAACTATCATCGCAAGCACGTTACAGGAGAGTGCACACGCAGTGCTAAACTGGGGTGCGTGCATGCCGCAAAATAGCGCGCACGTGCAGCAAGGTAGAGTTGCGGAAGGTATTGCCAGTGGTTCACACGCACGACTATCGCCCTATGCGGATGGGGATGCAGGTACAGTCATTGTAAACACCCATAAAAATGTAACAAGTAACTTGTACCCTCTCTTGAGTAATCACAAAGAAAATGTTTATGATGCGGATGATGAACCTGTTGTTATGTCTGCCATTTCCCAAACTGTACACATGTTAGATGCTCCAACACAACAAGCACAAGTGGTGCCGCCATCGTCATCAGTGATAGTACAGGAAGTGTTAAAATCCACTGCACCCGTAGAGGAAGTTGTTAACTACATACGTAGCAGTAATAGACTCAATCCCCAGAAGGGTAACAAGGTCAAAAGTAGCAGTGCGGCCGGTCTGCATCCCATCCGGACAATAACTGTTCCGAATGGGAATGCGGATGTCAACGGTGTAGTGCCCACAAGGGAGGTAGCAATGCATTGTCCTTGGACAAGAGCGGAGCTAAATTCCATAATGAATCATTTCCCTGATCCTAAAAAGGAATTAGCCAAATGCCAAAGATTTTTGAAAAATTTGGGTAGTGCTCACGAGCCAACCAATAAAGATTGGCGAGTGGTGTTAAGAGCTTGTCTTCCACACAATACCGATGTGAAAAAGTTTATCACGGATTGCGTATTGGATAGAGATGGTTCCATAACAGACGAGAGTAACCAAGGTAACATTACACGCATCATAATTCAATTGGGTGTATATTTTCCAGTAGTAGTTAACTGGAGTAAAATTTTCACCATAAAACAAAAAGAGAGTGAATCTGCAGAAGATTATTGTAACCGAGTTCTGCAGGCTATCACCCAATACACCTGGATAGAGGATATTAAAGATAGCACTCATCACAGGGGAATGATCATCACTGTACTTATGGATGGTCTAAAAGAGAATCTAAAGACACAAGTTCAGACCTCACTACCTGGCTGGAGAGGAGTTACTGTAGACACACTCATAGAATCCGCTATTGAACATGATAAAAAGATCCTAAAAAAGAGAGAGACCCAGAGCGAGAAGCTAATGGCTGTTAGTATTCAAGCTCTAGAAGGAAAAACAGTAACATCACTGCCACCAGACACACATGCACCTGCACAGCTACATGTCCTCACCAATCCTGCACCACCACAAACACAGCCCTACCCCACTTATCACACACAGCCTCAAAACCTATACTATCCACAACCACCATATTACCCTCAATATCCTTATCCACACCCACAACCTTTCCCTACCGCTCAACCCACACAGCAACCCTTTCACCCACCCCACTCACGAAGGTGCTTTAACTGCAACCAAGTGAGACATGTAAGTAGGAACTGTAAGGTGAAGAAGGTAGGACCCCCTAACCAGGGAGTACCTGGATATCCACATAAGTAATATACACAGAGTACAGGAAATTTCCAACAATCACCAGCTCCAATTGTGGCCTTAAATGCTGTATTGGAGAGTGAGAGTCAACGCTAGGAGTCAGGTCATACCTGTAGTCTACAGATAGTCAGGTTAACGGGAAGTACTAGGGAAGAACTGGTGATGATGGTTGATGTAGCTGGTACTAAATATCCTTTTCTTGTAGACACATGGGCGACCAGATCAGTGATTAAATCTCCAGCTAATTTACAGGTGACCAGTGAGACAGTACCAGCAATGGGTGTAATGGGTAAAGTGCAACATTATCCTTTAACCAAATCCACAGAGGTCACTATCGGGCCATTGCATACCAGGCATTCTTTACTTCTGGCAGCAGCGGCTCCTACTAACCTACTGGGAAGTGATTTGTTATGTAAGATGGGATGTGTCATATATTGTACCCCTGATGGTATATTTCTAGATATCCCAGAGAGAGTTGCGCATGAAGTGAGGGATATTTTGGACACTCCCCAAAGGATAATGTATCACTCTACTGGTTCAGGTAAAAATCCATCTCAGGTAGATCAAATGTTATCCAAATATTCCAGATTCACTTTGGACCAAGGATGGATAGGACACTGGATTAATGGCAAATGTTATTCCCGTAATGGTAAATCTAAAAAGCGGTAGGCAAGCTCCAAAAATTCCCCAGTACCCATTGAAACAGGAGGTAGAGTTAGGGGTTTATCCCATAATTGAGCGGTTATTACAGCAGGGAATTTTAGTCCGTACAGCAAGTGTAGCCAACAGTCCCATCTTTCCTGTGAAGAAGAGTGGTGGGAGGAGTTATAGGCTGGTACAAGACCTTAGAGGGGTTAATAAGGTAGTAGAGAGACAATTCCCCGTAGTGCCAAATCCAGCTGTGATTCTTATGCAGATCCCTCCAAATGCAACCCATTTCACTGTCATTGACCTCTGTTCTGCTTTCTTCTCTGTACCTCTTCATCCTGACTGTCAGTACCTATTCGCTTTTACATATGGGGGTGTACAATAAACATGGACACGATTGCCCCAGGGTTTCATAGACAGCCCCAGTATCTTCTCCCAGGCCTTACAGGACTGTTTACAATCTTTTCAACCTGCCAATGGATCTGTTCTAATACAATATGTGGATGATTTATTGTTATGTTCTGATTCGTTTATGTCATGTTTAAATGATACTAAACTTTTATTGCTTCATCTCTCACAAACAGGACACAAGGTTGCTAAGGACAAACTACAGCCATGCCTGTCCAGGTTTAAATACTTGGGACATTGCCTAACCCAGGGGTTATGACATCTGACAAATGACAGAATCCAAGCAATACAGAACATGACACTGCTGCAGAATCAACAGCAAATTCATACCTTCTTGGGAATGTGTGGATACTGCAGAATGTGGATCCCAGGTTTTTCTATTTTGGCCTTGCCATTACAGGACTTAGTCTCTACCTCAAAACCCGATCGTGTCATACACACAGAGGAATCAGAGCAGGCGTTCCTTAATCTTAAGGATATTCTGACAAGAGCACCTGCATTGGGAATACCTGATTTTGAAAAACCTTTTGATTTGTATTATATGGAAGCTGATAGTTGTGCAGCAGGTGTCCTCACACAAAAACATGGTGATGCCAGTAGGCCCGTAGCATACTACAGTGCACAATTGGACATTGTGGCAAAATCACTCCCAATGTGTTTAAGAAGTGTAGCAGCAACTGCTCTATTGGTCAGTAAGAGTGAGGATGGAGTACTAGGCCATGATATGATTGTCTATACTCCCCATGCTGTATCTGCTTTGCTAAACTCTGCCCAAACCAGACATGTCTCCTCAGCTAGATTCACAAAATGCAAACTAGCCTTTATAGCACCTGCAAACATCACCATCAAAAGGTGCAGTACGTTAAACCCAGCTATGTATTTACCATATGTGCAACATGATGGACAAAGGGTGGATAGAGGTGAGCCACTGGCGAAAGGTGAGTTCTGCAGGTATATTGATGCACATGATTGTATGGAATATCTGAATCAAACCTTTACTGCAAGACCTGAGATACGGGATAAACCTTTAGAAAATGTAGATGTGAAATTTTACACGGATGGGAGTTGTCATAGACAAACTGACACTGGAGAGTTATGTACAGGTAATGCTGTGGTAAATGACAAGGTCGTTATAGAGGCCGAACCTTTAGGCCCACCACACTCGGCCCAAGTGGCGGAACTGGTGGCACTAAAGAGGGCATGTGAATTAGCGGAAGGTAAATATGCTAATATCTACAGTGACTCTAGGTACGCCTTCGGGGTGGTACACGATTTCGGCACTCTATGGCGTCTGAGAAAATTTATGACAGCAGCAGGCACACCAATTGCATATTCCAGACATATAAAAGGACTAGTGACAGCAATCCAATTGCCTAAGACAGTGGCGGTAATTAAGTGTAAAGCCCATACATGTGAGGATGATCCGATGTCACTGGGCAACAACAGGGCAGACAAAGCTGCAAAATGGGCAGCAGGGTTAAAAATGAATGTACCAACTGAACAAATGATGACTTTTCAAACAATTGATATGCTGAAATTAATTGAGATGCAAAATTTGTGTTCCATTCAGGAGAAGGCAGTCTGGAAGTCCAAGGGATGTGGGCAAGAGTCCTCTGGACTCTGAGAGGGACAAGGTAAGCCAGTGGCTCTCAAAGCGTACTACCCAAGCCTGGCAGAGGCAGCGCACGGTCTGACTCATTTGGGAAAGCAAGGTATGTGCAAATTGGTGAGAGCATATTGGGGCGCACCTGGTTTTTCTACTCAAGCGGAAAAGAGAGCAATGTCCTGTCTGACCTGCTTGAGGAAAAACATTGGGAAAACGATCCCTACCGAATCATCCCACATTCCTCCGACTCACGGACCTTTTCAAGTAATACAAATTGATTTAATCCAATTACCACCCTGCAGGAATCTCAAGCATGTATTAGTGTGCACGGATGTGTTTTCTAATTGAGATGAGGCACACCCAGCTGCCACTAATACTGCTGCATTTACTGCCAAGAAAATTGTTCAGAAGTTTGTATGCAGATACGGTATCCCTAAAATTATTGAGAGTGATAGGGGTACTCATTTCACAGGTGATGTTTTCCAAAATATGTGTAAGCTGATGGGTATTAATAGTCGACTTCATAACCCCTACTGACCACAAGCCAATGCCAAGGTAGAGAGGATGACCGGGACTATTAAAAACAAATTAAGTAAAATCATGTCGGAAACTGGACTGGGTTGGCCAGAAGCACTACCACTTGTCCTTCATAGTATCAGGACAACTCCTAGGCCTCCTTAATCTGTCCCCCTTTGAAATACTGTTTGGTAGACAACCTCATTTGATTATAAGTCCGCAGGAAGATTTGAACGATAACAACGAGGTAACTGTAACAATGAGTAAACAGTTAAAACAGCAACAGCAGAAACTGAAATTGTTGTCACATGATATGCCTGAAACAAACTGTCATGATGTCGAACCTGGAGAATTTGTTATGATCAGAAATTTCTTGTGTTCAGGTTGTTTGACTGATTGCTGGGAAGGTCCGTATCAGGTGTTGCTGATGAGTACAACCTCATTGAATATGGCAGAGAGAGATACCTGGGTCCATTCCACTCACTGTAAGAAGGTCAACCAACCGGTGGAGATACAAGGCGGAGACGAGGCAGATAACATGGACCTGTCGATCGCGAGCTTGTTCCGGGAGGGTTAAAAGGTTGCAGTGACATATCTGAACTAAAGAAATTTGTAGATCCTTGCTACGGCAATTTACTGGTCTGCTGTGTTCATTTTTGTATTCTCTTCCAGAGTTTCCATCATCATGGTTTGTTCTGGGTTTTCTGGTTTCTGTGACGGGGACCGGTAGAGGAGATGGGAGCTAATGGCAGTATTGATGGAGTGGAATCGAGAGGAGGAGTGCTATGCCAATCAAGGGAGTATCTGACCAATCTTAGTACAGTAATTGTTAAGAGATCTGCTATTCTGGATACTCTGAGAGTGTGAAGATCTATCGTCTGAGGATTATTGTATGTGTGAGTTCTGTGGGTCTGTAATTGATGAGAGATGCATCCAATGGTGTCAACCTAAGTATAACCAGTATTGGGGTGGGTATCCTTTAGAGGATTATCACACTATGGTGGGCAAAATTTTAAATCAAACCGACTGTTGGGTGTGCTCTCATGTGCCCCAAGGACAGCATAATGTAGGATTAGTGCCATTCCCATTAAATGTCTCTGAAATTTTAGAATCACAAAGAGGGCATTTACTGGATGGAAAAAGTCCAAACCACCTCATTTTAAACTACACCAGTACCAAGTAGATAAATCACTTTTATGTTTAAACATCACAAACTACAATGAACCAGGAAGTTGGGAGGTGACTGGGAATAACCAGACGATGACCTTCTCACTAAGAGCTGATCGTGAGCCTATGAATTATGAACTGTTACGCACAATTAGGTCAGGTGGGAGACACTTCTGGTATAAATATACACCAAGTTCCACCAAAGAAATGATTGGTAGGGTACCAGAAGGGTATTGCGCCAAGATATTACAATGGGAAACTTGTATGTGTAAAATGGAAGAACCTGAAGTAGGATCACTTGCTAGGGAAATGTGTGGCTTACTAATGTTCACTATTCCTTATGTTCTCCTCGATGATGTATATTTTATATGTGGAAGTAAAGCGTATAAGTGGCTCTCTCCGAGTTCTGAAGGTTTGTGTTGCTTGGGAAGGGTAGTTCCAGAAGTTATGACCCTTACACATGGTGAAATGCTTGGTATTCATAAAAACACACCATCACCATATCTTCACACACAGTATTAACACAGAGACAAAAGAAGTATGATACCTGGTGACGTGCATAAAGCCACACAGTTAATTAGTGAGACAACTGGCTTTCAAGTTTTGGTAGCATTGGCTCCCACCAGGATTGCTCAGGGTACACTAAATTTTAGATATATCCAAGATCTTGCTAAATTAATAGATAATATCACCGAGATGTATGACGACACATTCAGGTATACAGGTAGGGAGTTGCAAGCTTACAAGAAAGAACTTGTGCAACATAGACTAGTGTTAAATTATTTAACAGCTGTCACTGGAGGGTATTGCATAACTTTAGCCACCCAATTTGGTGTAAAATGTTGCACTTACATTACAAACAATACCAGCGATCCCAAGGAGGTAATAGACTGGAAGATGGATGAAATTCTGCAGCTGAAATAGGAATTTCGAAAGAACCATAATGCTTCAGTGGCTGAAGTAGAGGAAAAGTAGAGGAATGGGTTTCTTGGTTGAACCCAGTGAAATGGTTCTCAGGTCTTGGAGAGTGGGTCCAGGAAATGATTGTGAGCATAGGTAAACTCCTGATCCTCATACTGGTTGTCATCATAGTAATTGGTTTATGTGTCAGGTGTGTTCCTACTGTGTTGAAATGTGGAAAATGTAAAGATAAGGTGAACCAAAAGAATGACATTATGATGGTGGTCAGTAGTAACAATATGAATACTGAGGTAAATGTAGGAATGCATTACAACCCTGAACTAGAAGGTACCATCATATGATGTATAAGATTTAGACATGCATAAAAATGTGTTATTAAAATGTTATTTTAAAACATCTTAAATAATGTAAGTCCCTATTCCCCCTCAAGACTTCCTTTATAGGATTGGTGCATCCCCACATCTTTCCCATGATCTCCCAAGATCCGCGGTGTGCATATAAGGGTAGTTTTATGTCCCCTCCTAGAGACACATTATTGATGGATTAGGAACCACCTTGTGCCATCCCATAAATTAACATTAAATAATATGTCATAATGAAAGCCTAAATTAATTTTAAAATCAGAGTATGATAGCATGTTGTTTGCTATCAAAGGGTGGACTGTCGAAGCCGGATAATTGGCTGAGATAGGATGGGTTTAAAAATAAATCTGCACAACACCATTTTGCGACTGGCCGCCCAGCGGCATTTTAGTGAATCTCGCCCATTATAAGTACATACGGCAATTCTATTATTTAGCGTTGTGCGATTCCCATGCAATAAAATGAAGTTAAAAGTCCTCATCATATAAGTACTGAGAGACATTAAACCATATAAAATGATCAACCCTGCAAAACACGTACCATGGTGATGGTGTACTTTACAAACACGTAGTCGCACAACGCTAACTAGTGTCTTTTCCCAAAACCCAAATATTTACACACTTACATAAAAGGTTCCCTAGTATTAAAGTGTAATATTCAAGGTTTATTCAATGTTGTGAAATAAATGTAATTTGATATCTAAGGTTTAGTACATGGTAAGCAGACCATGTTTGGTGTTGTACTGATCCACTGCGTCTTTGCAGATTTCCGGTATCATCGGTGAGCAGATCGCAACATGTGTCTGCAAACTATGGACTCTAGAGAGTTAAAACATTAAGATGTACTCTGTAATTTAACCAGCTTAGATTTATTATGCAGTGGGAAAAAGGACACAAAGGGCTGTTGGAGGCTGGATAGTGTCCATTCGAATTGACCTATGAATTATACTGTAACAGAAGAACCAATGGAATTATGCCAAACTGTTCTATTGTATTGCCTATCCCTGTAAGAGTATATATGTGGGCTCTCTAAACTTGGATGCCAGTCTTCTTGCCTTGCTGTTGACGGAGGTTTCTATATCGATGCCTGTATCTGGGTCCAGAGTGTGTGCGTATGCAACAACTGTACCTTGGGTCTGTATGATTTATTTGCGCTAATTGTATTTAGATCACAGCATATAACCATCTGTTTTTATATTGAACAACAACATTTTGTGCTTTGTAACCACACAAAGTCTGAAAGCATTTATTTCTTGTGCGACTCAACGCTAAATAGCGACAATTTTAGAAGGTATAGGTATCGATACTTTTAACACCAAATCGTGCCCTCAACTGCCGGGGAGCAATCGGACATGATATCGGATCATGACCAGATAGTCTATTGTGTGGGCACCTTTAGGCTATTAGTTATTAATTATAGGGTTGTATAGTGTTTTTAAACTGCCATTTTATTTGCCACTATGTTTCATAGATGTGCTATATTATTTTAAACTACAATTTGTTTTGTACTGCTGCTTTGTCACTTAGTTTTGTCAGGGAGCTCACTGCTGACATTAGCCAATATTTTGAGCTGTGAGGTTGTCAAAATTGACTGGAAATTAATGCTGTCACTGTTAGGAATAAGTAGGAACAAAAACAGGTCTAAATTACATAATTTTAGCTGTTTTTATAATTTTTTAAAGAAATACAGATCCAAAACACTTGAGGATGATTTTGCCAAAACACAATGATGATCCAAGTGATTTGCGCACATCTCTACTTGAAATTAGTTTTCAAAGTCTGGAAATTCTAAATTGAAGTCTTTCTGTAATGCTGACAGGGGATCAGATGAGGATGATTGGTATTCATACACGGGATACCTGTTTGTACTAGCAGGTGCAAGCAGAAATCAACTAAATGTTGCCCTATCCACCACTGAGGTGGAGTATATGGCACCTACAGAACCTGCCAATAAAGTCTTATGCTTGAAAGAGACTATGCCAGTAAAGTCCTTTGAGTTAAGAGGAGACTATCAACATTGAGAGTGACAACAGGGGTGCAATTGTAGAAGATAAGCGCTCAGAAGTTTATGTCCAAAATATGAGAATAGTCCCAAATACAAACGCAGCTTTAATGTCTCACGGTAGCAATCCTATTCTTTCACAAGTTCATTGTAGAATTTCATGGTGAAAAAAAAAATAAAAATTATATTATGTATAGTTATACAACTGAAAAACAATGACCTGCTGAAAACTAGAATAGTCCACAATCCCAAATGTGTGCTCTTTGATCGGATGGAAAACACACACACACACTGTATATATATATATATATATATATATATATATACACACACACACACACATATACACTTGTGCATACATAGAATGGCGATGCATAAAAATGATGCTTACATCAAAAATGCATGTTGCAGACTCAAAGGTTTCTGTTTCTCCATATACTCAGTGTATCTTTCCACACATCAGACATATGCAAAAAGAAGAAAGCTCCAAATGTGCATAAAAATCACCTTTAATGACATTTAAACATATAACAAAAGTGACTATACCCATACCAGATGGTATAAGCCAGAATGATACACTCCTAGGTGGTTTGAAACCCGGGTGCTCAAATAAAGATATCAAGCTGGCTCTATGTGCATGGAATATTCCCACTGTCACTCCTTTACCTCAAAACACATTGACGCTCACTGGTGTCTTTATCAAGTGGAGTGACTAAAAACAGTTGGTTCGTATTGATAACATCCCCTTTATAGGGGTGCAATTGACTTGTCCTAGAGCACCAAGCACTTTGCCCTTAGACACAGCTTTGTCCGTGAGTTAGTGGAGAGAAAGGCTGTTTGCACCACCCTAGTTATGGCCCTGCTACCTGTGCCATGGCACCACAGGGCAGAGGGGAGCTTTTTGGGCCTGTCAATTTTCCAGTTTATTATTCTTACTTGTAGCTTCCTCTGTTCTTAACCCCAGCATCTCCTGGCCTCCCCTATCTCTTCCCTGGCCCTTCCCCATGAGGCCATGGCCGTATTTCAAGTGCACTATATTATGTTCCCATTTAAAAAATGTGGGGGGGGGGCACCAATGCTCTCTGGCTCAGGGCACCAAAAAGTCTAGTTAGTTACAGCTCTGTCTGTTAGCATAACTTTTGTAGCAAGTGAAGATTAAGCTGCTGGTATGTTAACAAAAAGGACTGATGTCAAAAATTCTAAATGTTCCTGAAAAAAAAAAAAAAAAAAAAAGTGGACCTTGTGTGTTTGAAATGTTACTATGTTTATTGCATAACCCCACGATTCTGGATACAAGTGGACTTTGCTGAGATATGTTCAAGTAAAGTGTAATGTTTGAAGAGGGGTGTCAGAGAGTAGTATACTCCTGCACTGTCTCCCTCTCCCAGAGGTGAGACCTCTGACCTGAGGTGCCACTGAGCATGTGTGACCCAACGCATTCCACTGTGTAAAGCTGGCCACACACTAGACCAACTTACATCCAACCAGCCAACTTGTTGATTAGTTGGAATGAAAATCTGGTAACGTATGGGAGTAACTGATGATCAGCAATTTGCTTTTAAAAATGACAGAAAACAGATGTAAATGGTTGTCAGACAAGTTTGTTAAATGTTTGATCTAAACTATTTGTTCGAACAACAGTTTTGGTCCATTTTCCAGCGTTTGGGAGCAAATTGCTGATTGTATTCCTTACCAGATTTTCATTCCAACCAATCAACTAGTTGGCTGGTTGGACAGATAATCTTTAGATGTGTGGCCAGCTTAAGTGTCACAGCACTTGCTGTATCATCTAAGGTGTGATCACTATAACCTGCATTACAGCTATTGCGGCTACCGCCAGAATACACTGCTGTGTACCGCTGTTATCAATGTGTGTGTTACTGCTGTTACCAATAAACTAGTAAACTTGGTTAAGGACTGAGTGGGGTAACCTCCATTTCACTGGTACCTACTGAAACTTTCCAGTTCCTACAACAATAGTTCATATCTATACTGGATATCTTAGCTTTGGTTGATGCTTCTTTTGAAAGAAATTCAAGCAGTTAAAATAACTTGAAAAATATGTACAGTATATTTTTATGAGGTCTCAAGTATAGTTTGCTGTAAAGCAAGAGGCTGTTTTCTGGTGACCAAATAACCAGTGAGAGACATTATCCGAAAGGGACAGCCTGCTTTCAAACGAGGGTAACCTGAATTTGTGGGTGCGAGGAATGGTGAGATGTCACTGTAAGTACCCTCCACAATAGCTGAGAACATGGCTTAACATCACACGCCAGCACCATGACAAGACTCACCCCTCCCACAGGTGAAAATACCACCCCCCTCATCCTCCCATCCAGACCCCTGCAGTGTAGAGGACAAGTGGGAAACTTTTGCAGCATATACCCTAAAAGATCTGTGTCAGAGCCCGCAACCGCAGTACTGAAAGTTTAGAAATCCTTGCCAGTATAATTAATAAGTGTATTGTGCCTGTAGGTAGCGTGTGTCCAGGTTTTTGCCATTTCACACAGCTGGCTGTTTTCCCAGGGGTTTGGCTGCAACATTGCTTGTTTTAAACTGCTACAAACCTCTGATTTAAGTTTTAATTTGTCAAACCACTGAATAAATCCAGTATTCTAAAGCAAAATCATAAGTGTTGTGCAGTCTCTGTAAATGCTCCAAAACTGGACTTTGAAAGCTTGGTCACTCTGCAATCAGGCCCAATAGCTGGCTTGTTTCAGTTAGTGTTGGGTGTTAGTCAGTCAGGGACATTTTGCCTTTACAGTGCTAAAATCTTGGACAGCATAACTGCCATTTAGTAGTTTTCAGTCTTTGATACAACTAGTCATCCACTAATATGTACATTACACAAATCCCCAGAGCTTCTGTATTTGGAGAACACATTCCGTAGCTGTATATGTTCAGCATGGGGTTGGATGGGCCAGCACTCATAGCAAGGGATAGTGTAATACAGCCATTTAGCCATGACAGTTCCCTGGAGTGATCATCTGGATGTCCCCTATGATATTTTGGTGTATGTTTAGCCTGAGAGCAGACTGTCCCCATAAGAGTGAGCTGGTAAGAATGAACTTCAATGCACAGATTCTACTGAAATGTTTAATCGTACCACAAATATGCTTGAAAAAGCTACATTTACAAGGTCTAGTCCTATCCCAGCACAGATTGACAGTGCAAATCAGGACAGGATAAACTGAAAGAAAGTTCAGGCACAGTCAGTAGATCCACCGACCACTATTCCGGTTATACAGAGACACTGTTTTCAATCACTTTCGGGTCCAAGTAGGTATATGGCAAACTCATGTTGCAGTTTCGCTCTTTAATGTATTTGGAGATCTCAGCCAGTTGCTTCTGGAAATCCTTTATGAATGTCTGTGGCGCCTTCTCTGTAAAACGCACATTAGGGTAAACCCCCAGAGGTCTCTAGAGGGTAATGGGAAAAATCGAAGATGAAATAATTTCAACAACTAGGTCCATTTGCCACCACATTACATAGTTATAGGAACATTGAGCCATTGTGGGGTTATATAGTAGTTTATGGATTTGGTAAATAGACCCAGAAGAACACGAAAGTACCAGATCTGCTTATAGCAATTTTCATACTGGCCCCTAGTACTCACCCGGTCCCTTGGCTCATTACTGAGCAGCCACACGATGGACAGGCCAGCACTGGTAATGTTTACATCAGGCAATGCTGCCAGTATACTCTGGGGTGTACTGACCCCTTTTACTGTGGGAGGGGGGCTTTTCATTGATGTGGGACCATTAGGCATCCAGGCATAGACGTCATACTGCAATGAAAACACAGATCTGAAGCCAAAACTATGACAGTTTGCCCCATAAAAAGGGATAAAGACACAACATATGCTCATAATACATTACAAGCCATTTAGATCAATATGGTTTCCTAACCTCCAAATCAAGTATAGAGTATGAAAGACACAACACAGGATACAAAGAACAGCATATTGTAAAGCCATGATAATCTGTCCCTCACCTGACCACTGTTGACAGCTGCATGCTGAGCAGAACAAGTGAAGATCACCATGGTCAGGTACTTGATCAGAGAGGCCTTGGTCTCCAAGGATGATGGTATTTCTATCAAAGGGAATACTCCATTAGTTATGTAGACCTCTCCTACACACTGATGGAATATCTGAGGTATGAGTTGGACCACAACATCACATCGCATTCTACTTTATGCAATATAAAACACCCTACACCCCCACTGTACACAGAATATCAAGGTTTAAGTATAGGAAAGGTTATTACACTGGTATTGAATTTTGTTTAAGCATCCTTGGAAGCAGTTTTAGATACTGTATACAATGTTTAGTTTTTAGTTTTTGTCAAAGGGCTTTTGGGTCTATTAATGAAGCAGTGAAAAGCCTTTATCAGTGACAACAGGGCTTTTCACTGCTTGACCCTATTCATAGAAGGAGTTACCATGGAGAAATCTCAGCTTTATCCAGCTGTGTCCCTGATTAGGGTACATATCGCTTCCCCATACACTAGTATGGGGAGAACGATTCATAGAAGCACGGAGAGCTCAGCTTTCCTTTTCGCTTCACAAAAAAAAAAAAAAAAATTCTTCATCTCAGGACGGTGTCATAAGTCTGAGTGTTGAAAAGCAGGGAAGTCAGCCGTCTCCAGATCTTCTCTGTGTGGGCCTCGCCCCATCTATGTCTCTGGCCAATCAGTGCCAAAGGAGAGCAAAAAACTCTGCCCCTACTCAGTGTGTGGGTAACTGACTCTAATGAGAGGTTCCCAGAGTATCTGCCCCACCTTTGCTCTGTACTGTTCAGACTGCTTACTGCCCCCACTTCCATTGCTCTGTCCTGTATTTAGATTAATGTAATGACCCGTCATATGCAGAGTCACTTCAGACTGCTGTTGACTGCCCAATGCCTTGCGACTCTCTGCCGGTAGCTCCGGCTGGCGCATGCAGAGACATCCAGCTTACAGAGACCAAGATATGATGGAGAACAAAATTGCTACTTATCTAAGCTATGGGAGAATACATACACACACTAAAGTGCGAGTTTTTAGAAGTGGAGATGTTGCCCTGAGCAACCAGATTCTGCTTAACACCTAACTAGCACCAATCTAGAAGATACTAGCAAGAACTGAATGGTTGCTATAGGCAATACCTCTACTTCTAAAAACGCTCACTTTAGGAAATATACCCCTTAGAGTCAACCAAAAGCTAAACACCGATGCACACCCCAAGGATCAATTGTCAAAGTGGCCACAAGTTTAGGAATTATTTGTGATGTAACTGGTCTATTTGGTGGTGTATGACCTTTATAGTAATACCAGGTTTACCAACATCTGAAAGATCAAGTTTGTTCATTATGGACACCATGTTT
This sequence comes from Taudactylus pleione, assembly GCA_031769625.1. NCBI lineage: Eukaryota > Metazoa > Chordata > Amphibia > Anura > Myobatrachidae > Taudactylus > Taudactylus pleione. The sequence continues at coordinate 11,767,016 of JAUIMM010000710.1, forward strand.
GTTTGTAATAGGAGATCACAAGAACAAGAGGTCACTTACCTGTAGATTTATGCTCCAAGAAACCCTCTTTGAAGATCTCTGCCACCCAGGCCTGAAGTTCGGGATCCGCGCTGACAGCCGCGTCACTCTCATAGTAGTAATTGACAATGTTGGACACAAAGCTGGAGTGGATAAAGCAATTGGCAGTTAAGTGATAAAGGGGTGTGGAATTCTATGGATCAGATGTGTTAGCAACTTGATAGATATATATCACACATACATGTACAAACCAAATACCAGAGCTCCTTAAAAGTGCCACAAGAAATATCAAAGTGCTTAGTTCTGTTAGTGCAAAAATACATGTGGTTAAGACAGATCATAAATAAAATATTTGTTTTTGGCCCAATATTTGATAAAGTATATATCAATATATCAAGCACATGTTTAAAAAGATACACATTTGTTGAGATACAGATAGAAAATATGAAAATTAGTTACTTTACCTACAATTGGGTAGTGATGCCGGGGAGGGAGGAGTTTAGGCACCACAGGGGTGGATTAGGTTTAGGCACCACCAGGAGGGGAAGGTTCGGGTTAGGCAGCACCGGGGGAGGTCTATGGTTAGGTTTAGGCACTAACCGGGAGGGTTAGGGTGCAGGGGGAGAATGTTAGGATGCACAAAGGGAGGGTTAGGATACTTAAACTAGTTGGGATTCTGAGCATCAGGATGCGGCTATCAGTATTTTGCTGGTTTCCCAAACATCTTTCAAAAATAGAAGTGTTAATAGTTTATCAACAAAACACAAAGTGAATGAACAGAAGAGAAAATGAAATCAAATCAATATTTGCTGTGACCACCATTTGCCTTCAAAACAGCATCAATTCTTCTAGGTTAACTTGCACAAAGTCAGGGATATTGATCATAGATACATATGCAGGTTGAAACAGTCATTAACTGAAATAGAAACAGCTTTGCAGGAGGCATAAAACTGGATGTGGAAGAATCAAACTCTACTACAAAGATGAGGTTGTGGAATTAGGTTCATGTCACAAGTAATATGCCATGGCATAAGTGAGCACAGCAACAATACACAAGGTAGTAATACTGTATCAGCAAGGTCTCTCCCAGGCAAAGATTTCAAAGCACACTGGGGTTTCAGAGATGTGCTGTTCAAGCTTCTTTGAAGAAGCACAAAGAAACATGCAACATTGAGGACCGTACACAGTGGTCAGCCAAGGAAACTTAAAAATCAAATAAAAGACACATGCATACTTCTCTTCAAAAAAAATGCAGTGCCATCAGCTCAGAACTGGCAGAAACCAGTGGGACCCAGGTACACCCATCTGCTGTTCGGGGAAGTCTGGCCAGTGGAATTCATGGAAGAATTGTGGCCAAAAAGCCATATCTTCGTGTTATGGTCCCCTAGGAATTACTGTTTAAGACCCCTACAATCACACTGGTGAGGTCTTCTGCTGCTAGTAGCCACCCCCTGATCCCCTAGAGCTTGATATTGTCACCCGTACTTAGGTTGCCATCTGGCCTTAAACTCGGGATAGTAGGAACTTGCACGACTATCCTAAGGGCCACTAGATGTTATGCGACTGGTGATTGTTCTGGAAAAGGATTTGGCCTAGATGGTCTTGGTGTAGCTAAGAAAGCCTAAATGCAGCTTCGAAAGCCAAGGTGCAGCCATGAGAGCAGAGGTGCGGCCTTGAGGACCGGGACGTGGTATGACATTGAGGGTCAAATTGTGGCAGTGAGGGCCATGGTGCTGCACTGGCAGCAAGGTGTGACCTTGAGGGTTGAGATGCAGCCTTAAGGGCCGAGGTGTGGCACTGACGGCAAGGTACAGCCTGGAGGCCCATGATGACTACAACTACACAGAAGCCACTTGGAGTAGCCGCATAAGTAGTGGGGCCACAGACACAGATTGGACCAGAGATGACCACTGCTTGTTGCACAACGCCGTACACAGATTCAAGGCTCTGTATTATATAGCGAGTGCAGAGTGTTTGTGTACGACCACTGTTCTTTTGTTACTCCAACAACGGGCACAGACTGACAGATGCTTGACTGGCAGGAACCGGGCGGATGCATAAGGATACGCTATAGCCAGCAAGCTGGTGCTTAAGCAGCAGGCTTATAAAAAGGTAAGGCACCAACAGCGTGCAAGGCAACAGATTGAGAATAGCCCACAGGTGAGTAGTCTACAGATGCGGCTGGAGAACAGGACGTCCTGGAAGAGGAGTGACACCCGGGGCACGAGAGCGTAACAAGGTGTGATGGCGACTTGTAACACTTCGAAGTGAAAACAAGGACAAGCGACTCAACTATGCACACAAACATAAGAACTGGGGTGCAGAAAATGGCAGCAGGTCCTCAAGGAAGCATGGTGGAGGTTCCTTTCAAGTTTAGGCTGCATTTCAGCAAATATAGTTGGGGATTTGGTCAGGATTAATGGTGTCCTCAATGCTGAGAAATACAGGCAGGTACTTATCATGCAATACCATCAGGGGGACATCTGATTGGCTCCAAACTTATTCTGCAGCAGGACAACGACCCTAAATATACAGCATATGTCATTAAAAACTACCTTCAGCTTAAAGAACATGGAGTCCTGGAAATGATATGGCAGTCAGAGCCCTGATCTCAACGTCGAGTCTGCCTGGGATTACATGATGAGACAGAAGGATTTGAGCAAGCCTAAATCCACAGAAGATCTGTGGTTAGTTCTCCAAGATGTTTGGAACAACCTCCCTGCTGAGTTCCATCAAAAAAAAAAAAAAAAAAAAAAAAAAAAAGTGTGCAAGTGTACCTAGAAGAATTGATGCAGTTTTGAAGAGAAAGGGTGGTCACACCAAATATTGATTTGATTTACATTTCTCTTCTGTTCATTCACTTTGCATTTTATTAATTGACAAAAAATGAAATATTAACAGCTCTATTTTTGAAAACATTCTTCCTTTGCAGGATTTTTTCCACACCTGCCTAAGCCTTTTGCACAGTACTAAAATAAATATACATACAAAAGGTGCAGCACTCAAAATAAATAGTCCACAGACTGGAGTAGATTAACGTTTCAATATGTCCAACTGTCTTGGAACATGATAGAGAATATTTTTATACATGTTTTATTCACCCCTCGTGGGGTTAAGTTCCCTTCGGTTAATAGATGTAAAGTAATGTCACCATTGATCAATAAAAAAACATTGGTAGTTTGATGAAAAACTGAATTTAACAAATACAAACCTAATGCCTTGTTAGTCACGTAGGTTTCGGCCCCGGGAATATTTAGTCAAAGTGGATATAGCAGATAAAGGCAAAATTAAAAAATCCATTATGGAAAAAAGGAAACTATTAGGTGTACATGTGTTACCGGTCAGTTCCTTATCCCTGGCGACTCCATCAACCCCAGACAGGGAGGAGCATTAAAATTCGTCATTTGCTTGACTGCAACACAAGCTATGTAGTGTATCAGATCCTGTGCCCGTGTGGACTAACCTATATCGGAAAGATGGAACATAGATTTAATGAGCGTATGGCAGCACATCGCTGGGCATTTAAGAATGCTATAGCACATGGGGAAGAGCAAGCAACCGGTGGCTCGCCATTTTCAAGAATTGTGTCATCCTCTCAGTAGTCTCCGATATAGGATGATTGATTATATTGCTCCCACTTTAAGGAGGGGGCAATAGTGCCCTAAAATTGCTTCAGTGTGAAGCAAATGGATAGCTCGCTTGGGGGGCAATATACCCCAAAGGCTTAAATGAAACCATTGCGTATGGATGTTTTCTATAGAAATTATAGACAGGTATCTTATTGCCTATGATTCTAGGTGGTGATTACTGCTTGAAGTACCATTGTGTAATTATTAAGAATACTTATTCATGAAAAGAAAAAGATCAAATAGTCACCCCGTATTTAGAAGCAACTTTAAGGGGTCTATTTACTAAGCAGTGTTTGGAGACAGAGGGAAAAGTGATAAGGTGTCAGCCAATCAGCTCCCAACTGTAATTTTTCAAACACAGCCTGTGAGATGGCAGTTGGGAGCTGATAGAGTGAAAAAAGTGATAAGGTGCCAGTCAGTCTCCTAACACTGCTTAGTAAATAGACCCCTAAGTGCTATTGGGCATCTGTAATTAGGACACTAATAGCAGTCATGGTGATGGTATCCACAGAACTGACGTCACGTTTGCGTGACTAGTGCAATGACGTCAATGGTAGGCGACCACGGGCGGGTGAGCGGTCACGCTCTGGGAAACTGGTGTGATCCACAGGGTGGGTAAAAACATGTATAAAAGTATGTCTTCTGTCTCTATCTTGAAGACAGTTGGAAATACTGAAACGTTGTTAATCTACTCCAGCCTGTGGAGTATTTATTTTGAGTGCTGCAATATAATAGACAAGGGGAGGTGTGAGCGCTCTGAGTTTAGAAATGTGGGTGAGATCGTTGTGGACGATGACACAAATCTGGCTCGTGGATATATATATAGAAAATGAAGGGGGGGCGGGCGAATGGGAAATATAGTTTATAAGTCCTGGTGTAATTTATTGCCTGTCCACATGCAACCACCTACCCTTGAAAAAGTCCCTACAGGCGATGAAACGCGTTGGGGACACCACAGCGACCTACCCTTTTAACCTTGAACTTTTATATTAAGATTGAAAGCTTCCCTGGTTTTTTCATTAACCCTTCGTTACCTGTACCACCAGGAGCTTTGGTTGCATGTGGACAGGCAATAAATTACATTTTTTAATCTCCCCTTGAGTCCATGTACTAGTGTTTATATGGTTAACCGGACAACCACTCCCACACCCACACTCATTGGACCGTCGAGCAAAGACTGCAGGTGAACCAGTGGGCTTGCGGAAGGATCTAGGACACGTTTGAGGATGAGAGCTGGGATACCGAATAATATACCAGTGGACAAAGGGAGATCCTCCTTTTTTTGCACCATTAACCGTTATTAAAAGAACCAGCTGATGACCTTATAAGAACATACTGCCACAAGTTATTGCCGACCCAGTTTCGTAAGATTACATATTGACTGAACTGTCTTCAAGTGAACACCCTACCCACAGTTCGTACGGTGGTTTACACCAGGACTTATATACTATATTTCCCATTCGCCCGCACCCCCCTTCATTTTCTATATATATCCACGAGCCAGATTTGTGTCATCGTCCACAACGATCTCACCCACATTTCTAAACTCAGAGCGCTCACACCTCCTGTTGTCTATTATATTGCCTACGAGGTTGGGATACCTCATTGACTGTGTGTAGCAGCTAGATTTAGAAAAATACTCCTGTAGTGCGGACCACTACTTAGCATTTTGAGTGCTGCACCTTTGCCCGTTTGTATCCATATTTGTGAAGGTACCGACCAGTTATCGCTCATCAATGGGAGTGCTGGACCGGTGACCACACACACACACACACAATTTTATTCAAAGGTGGGAAATTCGGTCCTGTCCGTCTGAATAGACAGCTGGAACAGGCCAGTGTTTTACAGAACTACCTCTCAACAGCTGACCAGATCTTCATCCCATCATCCCTGTACAGGTAATTGGGAATAGACTCCACTCCTCTTTCCTGGATGTCATCAGGGAGACAGATGCTGCTGTAAGTGACCTCATCCATTGCTTTTTTCAGCAGTATTGGAATACCTTCTTTTCCAGTTACTACAGCCTGGATAAAAGACAAGATGTTGTGTTTTCTTTTCTGGTCCAATTCTGCAGCTTGTTTGATCCAGCCAGTTACTGAGCGATTGTAAAATTTAATATGCAGATCAAACCTTATATAGAGCTGTATTCAATTAGAGCGGACCCGCAATAAATTTTCTGCCTCCCAGACTTTGCCTATATCACGTGTTTTGTAGGTGGCAAAGTATCGCGCGCGTGCCCGCTTTACCCTGCATTCAATTTGAAATTACACGAAAACTGGACCCGGCGAAACTTAAACAGGCGGAAAGTACTGTCAGATTTGGGGAAATCATCCCGACACCCCCCAAAAGATGCTCTGACATGGGGGTTAGCTATAGTTACCCCCGATTTGGAGTTTTTAAACAGGCTCAATAGAGTTTTTGTATACGTGGTGCAGAATAGTATGCAGAAGGTTTTCTTTGCATAAAATAACTTATCCCAGGAAATTTGGGGTACTTGAAATGGGGGGGGGGGGGGGGTCAGCATATTTAAAAGTTGCTAAAGTTAAGTTGACAATAAAATCGTGAAAAATTCACCTGCCACAAGCACCTGCAAAAAAAAAACCACTTGGGGCATACTTGGGGACCCCCTCAGAGTCAAGTGCGCTAGTTTAACTTTGTCCCAACATTTTTTTTTTTTATGCCCCCAAATTCAAAGTCATTTTTTGGGGTCTTAAGTGTTTTATTTAAAAAAAATAAATAGACAGTTTACCTTGGGGAGGGGGGGGGGGGGGTTATGGGGACTGTCTGAAGGCTGCACTGGGGTTCCTGCAACGTTGCACCCCAAAACCCCAATTCTGCACTTTTCACACCTCCTATTCATAGGCGAAACTTCTGCCTACTACACTGCATTGACTTTACGCCTAGGCGGAAAGTCTTCCAAATTGAATACGGAGTGAAGTCAAAACAGGCGAAAATGACAGCAGCGGTGAAAAGTTTCCGCCAAAAAACACACAGGAAACGGCTTTTTGCCTCAAATTGAATATGGGCCATACTCGAAACCCTGTGAGCTGGCACTGGTTTCTGTAACCATTGTATAATAAAGGATCTCACCTGATCAAAGAGGCCTCCAGGACCAATGAGGTCAACTCTGGCATTGACATTGATCTCAAGGGTATAACGAAGATGTGGAATAATTAGCTGGGAGAGAATAGAAAAATACTGGCATTAGAATCCCATCTGATAGAGACATTCATGAGAAACAGATACAATTTAAATACAGGAAATTTAATAACCACAATATGTTTAAATTAATTGCTGCTCTAGCATTAGCAGCCATGTCGTCCTTATGTAAAGCCCATCTATTACATTCTCCTAATTAAATATTTTTAAGCTACAAAATGAATGACTTCTACAAGTCAGTAAAAGGCCACAATGTGTCATTTAAATGTAGACCAGTGTCTTCTGCTTTTAGGCAAGGAAATATTGTGTACCCCATGTAAGGTGACACATCACGCCTCCATATAAAAAGGACAGCAGTAGCCCAGTTATAGAGCCCCTACCCCAGTGGTCGGGAAACAGTGGTAAATTACCCCATTTGGGGTAAAACTGAAATTCCTGGGGATAATGGATGGACAGCCAGGCATGCATATGAATCCTTGCATGCCCGGCTGTCTATCCATTGTCCCCAGGGCACCCGCTGCACCCAGCCCGGCGCCGCAGGGAGGCTATAAGCCGGATGCCCGCTGAGATATTACCAGTGGGCGCCTGGCTCCTTCCCTGCAGTGCCGCGTTAGCCGGAGGCTGGAGTTCTCTTCTGAACTCCAGCTTCCGGCTCTCTCCATGACGCGTCTCCCATAGTGCACATGTCTCTCCCATAGTTCCTAGGAGCAGCCGGGTGGACAGGACGGCGGCGGATGCAGGAGCGGGGATCAAGGTAATATCTAAAAAAAAATTTTTAACTAGCGGCACTACAGGGGCATAACTATAGGGGCACTACTACAGGATTTCCTTCCTTTCAAATCAAGGGGGTAACATCAGCATATAAAAATATATTTTGGAGTAAAAGGTTAAAAAATAAATAAAGTTCCCTGACCCCTGCCCTACCCTGAGAGCCACTCCATGACAATGGTTTAAAACCAGATCTCACCTTGTAGATTGGGTGGCCCATTGGGAGTTGTCTGGTGGTTGCAATGTTGAAGACCTCAGCAAAGAGATGAGTGCGGAGAAGGTGAGTGTCCAGTTCATGTACCTGGAAGTCAGAATTGCGCACCCAGATCTTGGCCAGTAGCCAGTCAAATTCAGAGTCACTGGGCAGGAAGATTGGAGCGTTCTCTCCTGGGGTTTGATCCAACTGTAATAGAGACAGATCTGTCAATGCAGCACCACCTAGAACCACATAATTATCTTCTATCATGTTTAGAAGTAGGCAGTATAGCTCCTTTGCATGTCCACATACGCCTAATGAAAATTATTAAGTCATTAATAATGCAGAGAAAATTTCAAGTTTTTTCAGACATAGCATAATAGATCTATATTCATAGACATAATCTTGATGGGTGGCAGAGAGCATAAGTCCTGCCAAATAATTCTTCACCTCAAACATTGCTTAGGAAACATTTTGAAATGAATCCGCTACCTTCTGAGTCCATGAGGAAAGCAATGCATTAGTTCATGTGTAGACAGTTAAAATATTATCATGAAATTCTGATTAAGCAAGCTCTCCAGTTGTTATACAGCGGAATTCTAATTGGTCTAATATGGTCATTTAGGTGATTGTTGTAACCTCAGAAGGGTCGTAGAATATTGTCAGGGGTTTTGAGTTCAGATATTAAAGGGCTCCACTGAAGTGGTTCACTGTTGACACAGATATAAATGGTGCCAATGTGTATGATCTATAGGAACACATTTATGGTGTCATTGCACACCAGATGAAAACCACGTTCTTACAACTAAGATTCCTGAAAAAGTTTTGATTTCAAACAGACATTAGCACATGAACACTTGCCTGGATGGCTATTGGAACAAGGTGATCTTGATGATTCTTCCACAGTAGACACATAGGGGCAGCAATGTATTGTTGCTTTCCATTTATGGAATTATTGGTAGGGACACCCTGCAGAATCTTGTAATCTGCCAGGAAGATGTTGCCGTCCTGCAAGACACAAGCACCAGTTTATTGCAGGGTATCAGTCATTATGGGGCTGTTTTGGGGCAACATGGGTCCCATAGAATTGAACAGACATTATGTCTCATGGCCATCAATTTACAGAAATAGACACCCCACCTCTAGTTCTTTCTGAAGACTGGTGGAGGTCCTCAAAGTTGCAGCCACCATGTTGTGACTAACTGGGAAGTTCTCAGGAATTTTGGAGCATCTCCTGATTAGTGTAGGGTTAATTCCATTCAGATATTGACTACCGAAGAAGTAATCTTCCTTCCATATCTCAGCCACCACATCTGGGGATAAAAGACATCAGGAACAATTTGTACAGTCATTCAGTGCAGAGGGGCTACCTGGATAACTCTGGTCTTGCTCCTTACACAAAAGCACATCATGTAAATAGGTGCCTCACATGAGAATAAAGCCTATAAAGAGGTGACATGGGCAAAACTAGCTTTTGTTTCTCCCTCATCTGAGATATTCACCTTAGAGTAACAACGTGAACATAAGTGGCCAAAAAGAGTGGGCATACCTGAGTTATCAGATCTTCTCAGGCAAAAGACCAGTTTGATATCTTCTATATCAGTCCATGATTCTGTACATGTTATGAAGCCATGCAGATACATTTCAAGTGTCCTGTGAAAGAAAGTAGGATAAAGGCTTCAAACCACCCCAGAGGTACTGACATATGCCTGAAATAGATTTAAATAGGCCACATAGCTCTAAAGATCTCTGCCTGATTATTTGGGACCAAGTAAATGTAAATTTCCCTTCCCTGATTCCAAAGAGGGACTTGCAAATTGCAATGAAGAGGTTCTTATGACACAATTGACCCATGCCTCAGTACATCTTCAGGAACAAAGTTATTTTGTGAACAGTTTACTATATCAAGCCATTAGAAGTAAGCCAATACAAATAATATAATGGCATATGCCTACAAGCAACCAGATACAGAAGTCACAGTAGTATAGGAGCTTGTCAAATAAAAATGGACTCTTTACTGGAGGCAGCTATACTAGGGAGTAGATTTACTAAAAGGTAGAGTTTAATCGATTTTTATCAATTTAAAATAGATGCGTTTCTGGAGTTAAATCACACAATACTAAAAAAAAAAAAAAAAAAACGAAAAATTACACAGGTCTGCGAAATTTCAGCTTTTTCTGTGTCGTCTCGGTGTATCACCCAGCAGTAGTCAGCCATCATGCTGACATCAACGACTCTGGTATCTTCTTTCTACATCTTTAATGTCTTAGTGGAACAGTTCACCCTGTTCTTCACTGTAGTCTCCGAGATTTATCGGGAAATGCTCAATATGGGAATTAAAAAATAAAATGCACCTTTAAACTCATATTGCAGCCAAGGTTTCTGTAACTATGAAGGATTTCCTTGTAGTTTGAAATCACTTTAACGAAGTCCACACCAAAAGTTCCACAATATTAACTTTCTAATGTCAGGGCCTGTAAAAATGCCTTCCTTTAATTTCGCATGGGATAGGTTGGGGAATTTGGTGCAAAGATTTTTGAACGTTTCTCCATCTTTAGGCAGCGCTTTTACAAATGGTTTCATCAGTGCGTGTTGGTAGGCAGGGGGTTAAAATGAGTTGGCTCAGGGCAAAAAACTGTTGTATTTGGTTCCACCTTCGACAGCTCACCTTGTAGTTGTGTGTGTGCAATGTTCCTTTAGACAGTATGGAGTTTAGACACTTTGTAAATTTCAGTTCCAGGCCCATGTGGACCTTAATCTGGCACTGGGCGGGGAAAGTTATGACTAGAACTGAATTGCAACGTTCTATACTACCGACTGAATTCATTTAAGGCAATGATTTTATATTAAATGTAGGCAGAATACATTTACTACTTTAAAGAACATGAAAAAATTATTACTTCTTCATAAATACACGTTTTGCAGAAAAACGTGATATCATATGCAAATTCGGGAGTCATCACAAATTCATAAAAAAAAACAAAAAAAAAAAACAGCTTTTTCATAGCAGACCTGTGTTATTTGTTAGTAGATGTGTAATTTAGCTCCAGAAACACAACAGTGTTAATCGATTTTAAAATTGATTCAAATCAGCCTTTAGTTAATATACCCCTAGATAGTCTATGCCTGGTCACAGTCTACTCAGACTAGATACATACATGGATTTCTTGGTGTAGTTAAAGCTGCTCTGTTTGAGGTAGGAATACTTGTCATTAATAGGCAGGTCCTCAACCTTTTCTACATCAATGCAGTGAGGGACACCTTCTGCATAACATTTCCACCTGCAGGAAACAAAGGTTAATGTGATTGAAAAGGTCTAATTGTGCTATTCCTACATGCCTCTCTCCATTTATAGACCCATTGATTATAGAAACATCAACATTCTCTTTTACACAATATTTTTAAGCCAGAGGGATCATTTTAAATTCACGAGGCTGCTTATTGTAGAATGAGTAACCCAAAAAGAATTTGTTACTCTCACAGGCATGCGCAGAAGCTGACACAGGGGGATGTTGTTTTGGCACTTCCCCCCTCTGCAGGGTCATGGTCTACCCCATCCTCCCTCCCTCAGAGGACTGGAGATAATATTTATATACATTCTACAAACGTGTCTTTAATCTGAAATTAGTTGGTGGTTTAACAGGCAAAGTTATATGGGATATAGTCATAATCCCAGGGTACGGGATGGCGGAGCTCAGAATGCCGGCCCTGCAATCCCGGCACTGGCATCCCGACGGTAAGTAGTGGGGTTAGGTTTAGCATTAGGTGTTATGGTTAGACACTAGGGGGTAAGGGTTAGGCGCTAAAGGGTGAGGGTTAGGCACTAGGGGAGGAGGATTATGTGTAGGCTGTGGGGAGGGAGGGTTAGGGATAGCGGGGCATTAGGATACATAACAGGTGTTGATATCCTAACCCCATCAGGATGCCGGCATCAGGATTCTGACCACAGGGATCCCGGGCGCAGTCATCCTGTATCCCAACCCAAGTTAGATATATATGAAATTTACCATTTGCTAGTTCTAAACATATGTATTTCCATTGCAAGATGTACATAGGAACAACGTAAGCCTATCCTGAACACTTACAGAATTAACCAAAAGGGAATTTTTGCCATCCCCCTGGATGAAATTACATTTCCCCCAAAGAAAGCCAGCAATAAATCAGTACCACATTTATATGAGCAACTCACTTGTGGGTCTCTCTCTTTTTCTCCAGTTCCAGTCTCCGTTGTTGCAAGATAACAGGGGGAGTCTTCTCGGATAATATAATGCCTGAAACAGAACAGATTCCAAGAGTACTGTATTGTAGTTAACCTAGGTGATTATGGATGGCTATTATCTTGCATACAGATTAATTCATGGAAACCTTTCCACCTATATAGTAAAATGTACTCCACATCTACATTAATCCGAAATCTATAACAGTACTGCCCACCAACATGAAGCTGAAGCTCATGTTGGGGGTTTGTGACAGTGATGCAAAGGGATGAGACCATTAACCTATCCTGCAGATCCCCAGGCAGCACAGTACAAATCTGAAAAGAAACTCACCCTTGCCCTCTGGTATTTCCACAGTCCTTAGACTAGGCAACCACTGATAGAAAGGGAACTGGTAGAGCTGACCATTAGGGCAGGTCACGTTGACATACAGGCAGTACCAAGCATCCATATTAAAACTCTTGTAGCGGTTTGTGGACAGCTGGACCAGCAGGAGCTCGCCAAGATCTTTCTCAGTGTCAAATAGAAAGTCAGTCACCTGGAAAAGCAGAGAGTTATGTCTGAGAAGCATGACCAAAGGAAAGGCTAGACTGTCTCATTTACATTACAGCATCTCTAAGGTTTATCCACCACCAATTTAATACTACTCAAGCTACACTCTGACCAGGCAACAGTCTGTGGAGCAGAGCTTTATTCTGTAACTTGCATTCGGCCTGCAGTTGCCTATAGATGTGTCCTCATACACTATTGCTGCAGTGGCACCAAACAGCTCTTCTTGGCACGCCAGGTCCAATGCTTCTTAACTTGCAACAAGCGTCTTTTTCATCAAATATAAGAATTATTGTATAACATACCTTTGTTATCTTTCTTTGAGGTCCACAGAAATTACCTTGGGATGTAGCTGGAGTGATCCAGACACCAGTCAACAAGCTTTAGCTCCCAGGATGCACTGGGTCCTACTCCATACATACCCCACCCATGGCTACAGGCAGTCAGTTTGTTATCAAGCCCAAGCAGGAAAGAAAAATTGAAAAGGAAGGAAGTACCCTTGCATTCCAGACACCCCAAGAAGAGGAAATCATAGAAATACAACAGAAAAGACTTTCCCAACAACAAGTGCGTTAAAGGTGGGTGCTCTGTGGACCCTATCGACCTTGAAAAAAAAAAAAAAAAAAAAAGAGTTATGGTAGAACATACCTTTGTTATTTTCTTCTTTGGGTTCCATAGGGTCCACAGCAATTACCTTGGGATGTCCCAAAGCAGTTCCTCCTAGGGATGGGAACATTCCTGTGTCTCAGAAAGGAGAATCCTACGCCCAAAGGAAGCATCCCGAGAGGCAAGTGTGTCAAACACAAAGTTTGACAAAAAGGTGTGGATGAAAGACCACGTGGCTGCCTTGCAAATCTGCTCAGCAGAGGCACCCTGTCACAACGCCCACAATGGTCCCACAGATCTCTTTGAATGTGCTGTAACCATGTCCAGAACAAGATCAGCTTGTGCGCAAGCTTGAGAAATTGTCATATGCAACCATATGGCCAAAGTCTGTTTGTTTATTAGCTGGCCAGCCTCGCTTATGACAGCCATACAAAACAAATAAAGAATCTGTCTTTCTAATTGATCTAGTGCGGTCTACATAGACATGTAGAGCCTGCACAATATCCAGTGATGCTTCACCATCCGAAAGACCAGAAGCTTGCAAAGCCAGAACCACAATTTCTTCATTCATATGAAACAGATACCACCTTAAGAAGGTAGCCGGCCCTGGTACGAAGAACAGCTCTATCCTGATGAAATAGTAAAAAAAGGAGAGTGAAAAGATAAGGCTGCTAAATTAGAGACCCTGCAGGCCAAAGTGATAGCTAGAATAAAAACTGTATCTTTGCTGTCAACCACTTCAGGTCTACTGATTTCAAGGGTCAAATGGGAAGAGCCTGTAAAAGCCTTGAGTACCAATGTCAAATTCCACGGGGCTACCGGGGGAACAGAGGGAGGCTGAACCCTCAGAACACCCTGTAATAATATTCTTACATCAGACAAGGTAGCAACCCTTCTCTGAAACAAAAGAGACAGAGCCAAGGCCTGCACCCTCAGAGTAGCCAGACGGAGACCTCTGTCCAACCCGGCCTGAAGAAAAAGCACTCACGAGACCCTAAACACCTTAGGGTCATACTTCCTCAGTTCACACCACTGAAAAAGTGAGTGCCAAATTCTGTAATAAATGCAGACAGAGGAAGGTTTCCGTGCCCTCAACATGGTCTGTATTCCAGAATCAGAAAAACCTTTTTGACCTTAAGATGAAGGCCTCAAGAGCCATGCCATCAAAGACAGCAGAGGAAGGTCCAGATACAGGCAGGGACCCTGTACTAACAGGTCCTGCCTTGGAGGAAGAGGCCACGGAGTGTCTATGGAGAGACTCTGCAGGTTGGTGAACCAATGGAGTCTGGGCCAAGCAGAAGCTACCAGTATTACTGTACTGCTTGACCTTCCTGATGACCCTGGAAGAAGGGAAAGTGGAGGAAACAGATAAGCCAGCCTGAAATTCCACCTTACTGCCAGAGTGTGCACAAACTCTGCTGCAGGATCCCTGGTTCTGGACCCATACCTGGGCACCCTGTGGTTGTGCCATGAGGTCTACCTCTGGAAGACCCCATCTGTCCACTAGGTTCTGAAATACCTGAGGATGAAGAGCCCATTCTCCGGCATGTATATCTTGCAGATTTAGGAAGTCAGCTTCCAAATTTAGGACTCCTGGTATGAACACTGCCGATATTACCGGGAGGCGACATTCTGCCCAGACCAGAATGCTTGACACCTCCAACATGGCAGCCTGGCTCTGCGTGCCTCCCTGATGGTTTAGGTAGGCTACTGCGGTGGTGTTGTCAGATTGTACCTGGACAGGCCTGCCCTTTATTATTTCCCGAGCTTGAACAAGTGCTCTGAATATTGCCCTTAGTTCCAGGACATTTATAGACAGAAGACCTTGCTGTCCACTTTCCCTGAAAGTGTGACGACCTGTCACTGCACCCCCATCCTCAGGCTGGCATCGGTTTTGAGGAGAACCCAATCTGGAGTCCAGAATGGGAGACCTTTGTCAAGACGACCCATCTGCAACCACCAAGACAGGGACAGTCGCACTTCTGGCGAGAGACTGATTGTCTGTGCCTTTATTAGGTGGTACTCCTCTCCAGTGGGAAAGATTAACCTCTACAATGGTCTGGAGTGGAGCAGGGCATACTCCACCATGTCGAAAGTAGATACCATGGAACCTAGGACTTGCATTGCTGCATGGATTGATACCAGTCAGCTGAAAAGAACCTTACATATCTTCAGCTGAAGAGCCGCAATCTTGTCCTCTGGCAGATAAATCCTTGGTGCATCTAGGGGCAAGGTTGAATTCTCTGGCACAATCTAATGTACTGGAAGAAGCAATTACTTTTTCCCCAATTTACAATCCACCCATGTCTGTGCAGACACGCTACAGTCAGTGTGAGATGACGCTCTCAACTCTTGTGACAACTGAGCCAATATCAGCAGGTCGGGAGAATCCAGATTCCCTGAGGCAGGCATTTATTACTTCCATGACCTTGGTAAACACCTGAGGAGCAGTTTATAATCCAAAAGGCAGTGCCTGAAATTAGAAATGCTCCTGCAAGACTGCAAACCACAGGAATTGCTGGTGGGATTGTGCAATTGGCACATGAAGGTATGCATCTTTGATATCCAAAGGATACCATGAAATCCCCTGGTTCCATGGCCAACACAATCAACTACAGAGTTTCCATGTGAAACCTGGGCACCCTGATAAAAGGTCTCAAAATGTTTTAGGTTTAGAATAGGCCTGAGAGACCCATTGGGTTTCTGAATCAAAAAGAGGTTCGAGTAATATCCCTTTCCCCGTTGATTCACTGGAACCAGGATTATAACCTTTGATATCAGCAGGGAGTGTACAGCCTGCTGGAGGGCCAAGGCTTTCTCAGAACCCGCTGCTCGAGTTGTGCTGAAAAACCTTTGTGGGGGACTTCTCCAGAACATAAGGGCGTACCCCTGGGAGACCACCTCCCGAACTCAGGCATCAGTTGTTGCAAGATGCCAGGCGACTGAATACTGAAGAAGTCGGCCTCCCACCCTGGGATCCCCCAGAGGGAGGCCTGTCCCATCAAGCTGCAGGCTTGACGTCTGGCCAAGACTTCCTAGACTGGCTTCCTATAAGCATTGGCTCTGGCTGAAGACTGAACTCTTGCTTTTCCTTGTGGCCAAAAGGCTGACTGCTTTGGTTTAACAGTGGATGCTAAAGGAAGACCAGCCGTTTTAGAGGCTGCCACTGTAGCCACAATCTTGTCCAACTCTATGCCAAACAAAATGCCCCCTGAGAACAGAAGGGATTCCAGAGCTCTCTTGGACCCTGTATCTGCCTTCCAATACCTCAGCCAGAGGGCTGTCCGGGCCACCACTGAAACCGCTGATGCTTTGGAGAATAAAATCCCGGCATCTAAAGCTGCCTCTCCCAAGTAGGATGCCGCTTCCTTAACATAAGAGATGGTTGTCAGCTGTTCCCCGGAAGCTTGTGGAAGAGAAATTTCCAGTGTCTTCATCCATTGCTCAATGGCCTTAGAGACCCAAGTTGTAGCCATGGCTGGTCGGGTAACCGCACCCAACAGAGAAAATATTGCTTTAAGACAGGCTTCAAGTTTCCTATCTGTGCGACAATTAAGCTAGGAAGCAGAAGGTATAGGCAATGTGGCACATGTGCGTCCACTGACTGAGGAACCTCCAATTTAGTGCATTGATCCACTGGAAAGGGGTATAAGGCTTCCACCTTCCTTTTAATATGGAACTTCCTATCTGGCAATTTCCATGCTTCCCCCATGAGATTAAAAAGGTTCTCAGACTTGGGAAACTCAGATTTTATAACCCTCTGGCATTTAAACCCTGGAGCCTTTCTTTGCACTGGCTCCTCCTCATCAATGTTTAGCACAGCCTTGACTGCCCCAATTAGATAAGGGGCCTCTTGCAGCTGGAAAATGGGTCTCTCGTCTGAGGGTGATTCCTGAGAGAAACCCTGTGCATCCCCCCCTGTCAAAGGATGTACCAAAGTCTGAAGGCTGAATGGTGTGTGAAGCAGACCTCCTTCTGGACATTGGCCTAATCATCTGTTTAGGCTGCTGAAAAGCTGCTAACGACGAAGCCACATTCTAAGTTGAATTAGCATACATGTCCATCCATGACGGATGCAAAAACATAGCAGGTTGCAAATGCTGAGAGCACACCATCATTTGAGCTGGTCCAGGTGCTGCCAATCTCTGTGCAACTTGTGCTGTAATCTGGGAAAAGGAAGCCCAGGGGGTTCCTGCCCAGAAGCTGGTAAAATTGACTGATGAGGCGAATACTTGATACAGCGGCCACATAAGCCATCCTGTATGAAATCCTGTGGGGACAACCCCGATTTACATGCCATACATGATACCAGCACAGGAGCCTCAGCCACCTGTCTTTCAGCTTCTGTGGACATAATAGATGTCTATTGATATGCAAAGTGGCAATGTTTCTCACCCAAAATACACACCTGCCACAGAGGGTTAAATGAGGGGAAACAGCAGTGATAGATTATGACTGTCAGTAATTCAGATAAAGGCAGCACAACACAGCAGATTTTAAAAAGATAGTCACATGCAATATTATATATATATATATATATATATATATATATATATATATATATATATATATATAAATTCTAGTATGGTAATTGCACCAACCTATCACATCTCTGCTCTACGTAGCAGTATTTTAAAACATTAAATATTTATGTAAAACAACCACACTCCCTAAAATAATAGGTGTCTGCTGAGGCAACTGATATAGGACAATGGGTTAATTGCCCTCAGAAAAGTATGTGTATGTATAGTCACATCAAGCGCCTGGTGTGTTGTATATGGTTGTTTCACTTCACTATTGTTGTACAACCTTTGTGAATTAATATTAACAGCAAGAAACTGACTTCCTGTAGCCAGGGTCGGGGTATGTTTGGAGGAGGACCCAGTGCATCTTGGGAGCTAAAGCTTGTTGACTGTTTAGTGCCTGGATCACTCCAGCTACATCCCAAGGTAATTTCTGTGGACCCTATAGAACCCGAAGAAGAAAATAAGTTTTAGTTGCAATGCAATGCCACAAAACCGCTTCACAAGACTGCACTGATTCATTTGTTCTGTGACTGTCAAAAGCCGCCATCGCGGCTTGTTACCTTTGTGGGTTCCGGTTGTTTGCCGACCACCTAGCTGCTCTGAGACACACTGCCAGCACCATACAGAGCAATTACTCTTGCTGTGGCCTTACTGCACCTGCGTATCCAACGAGAGCAGTGGATTCAGACAACAGTACTACTCACAGCACAGCCGCTTGTACCATCTCAAGCGCGGTCTATGTTCATGGCCCTGCGGCAACAAGCCGTGAGCAGCGACTCCCCTGCTTTGATCCTGCCGCGCTCAGTTTAGCTGCCCACACCACATCTAGTTCTCAACTCAGCCACCAAGGTAACGTCTCTGAGACAACAACCACAGTCGTGACCTACCAGGCTGCCTGAAGTTACCATCAGCCGCTTAACACAGGCATATACAGAGTGTGGTGGGATTTAATCAGACAGGATCCAGTTATGATCCGGGTCAAATCAATTGCAGGATAAAATATTCTACTCCAGATAATGAAGGAAATGTGCAGCTATATTGTATGTATGGGCCAGAGGAGCAAGTCAGGCCATTACTTCATACATTTTATTGTATAACCAATGTTCTATAGATGGCTGGATTTTTTGAAAGAAATATAAAAAAATTTTAAACAATAAATTTCATGTACAATGTTTTTATGCGCAATATGTTACAGGTCCTCATTCCATGAGACATTCATTAGCTTATTCACATTATCCTTAAAGAATATTGCTATACGTGTTTCTAGAAAAGCTTGAGAATTAATACATTTGTGCTGATACAACATGGTACAGAACCCATGTCCCCTAATTTAGTATATCTATCCTCCTTGGAGTAATATAGTTATGCTAGTTATATTGGATTACAGACACTGCTATGAGATTCAGCTCTATGTGCCCCATATACGTGAAAACTCACATATTACCTTTCCTCATACTTGCCTACATCCTGGCTCCTTCCTCCGGGAGGAAGCAGCTAGGTCGGTGCGCGAGGGGGGCGGGGCACTTTACAAGTGTTTAGGGGTGGGACTGGGGGCGGAGCCACACAATAGCGTCATTTAGGCTCTGCCCCCCACAACAAAATGCCGATATTTCCGGCATTGCTATGCGGAGGGTGGGGTTATGATGACGCGATTCAGTGCGAATTGCGTCATCAGTCCCTCCGCAGCGGGGGTTTAGCATTACATTGCAGGGGGGGGGGGGGGACTGGAAAAGTCAGGAGGCCAGCCTACTTTTCCGGGGGGCCGGGAGCAGCACACGATTTTCGGGAGGCTCCCGGCCAAATCGGGAGAGTAGGCATGTATGCCTTTCCTGCAGTAGTTAGCGCTGTGGAAGCAGGAATCAGACACTTGCAGCCACATCCATGCTGCACACACAGATACTGCAGTGCCTGATTCCACATGTCCTCCCTCCCCCCCCCCCCATACTACATGTGTTGTGCACAGTAATGGGACATCAAACAATTCAGGCAGGGACTGGTTTCCAGCACAAAGATCGCCAAGAATCCATTATGTTACTTGGAGCACAGGTTCTCAAACTCGGTCCTCAGGACCCCACACAGTGCATATTTTCCAGGTCTCCTCACAATCACAAGTGAAATAATTACCTTCACGTCTGGATCTTTCAAAATGTGTCAGTGAGCAATGAGTACACCTGTGCACCTGCTGGGTGACCTGGAAAAAGTGACGTGTTTGGGGTCCTGAGGACAGAGTTTGAGAACCACTGACTTAGAGGAATAGTCATGGCCGGGAACAGGGTGGTACAAAGGGGACTCTTGTACCGGGCCCCAAGATTCTGAGGGGCCCCAGACCCTCAGGAATCCTGTGAGCCCAGTTGATGTATCCCCCTTACCTCTGCTGTAAGCACTGCAGGGCACAGGAAGAGGGATGCTGGCCACCCAATGCAGTATGCATAACATCACACCACTGGATCAGAGAGGAGCCGGGCCTAAGGGGTCTATTTACTAAGCAGTGTTAGGAGACAAAGTGAAAGGAGATAAGGTCCCAGCCAATCAGCTCCCAACTGTCATTTTTCAAACACAGCCTGTGACATGGCAGTTGGGAGCTGATTGGCTGGGACCTTATCTCCTTTCACTTTGTCTCCTAACACTGCTTAGTAAATAGACCCCTAAGTCTCCAGGAGAGGAACAGTGCAGCAGGTAAGTGTTGGCAGGGCGGGATATAGATGAAGAGGGGGAGGAAGAGGGAGGGGGCTGATGGAGCTGAAGACAGGGGCCAGGGAACGAGGCAGAGAGAAGGGGATGAAGGTGATAGACAGGTGGAGGGATAATGATGCCGAGAGAAACAGGAGGAGATTAGTGGATGGCTGGCGACAGATAGACAGGGGGATGAGGCTGGAGGCAGGGATGGTGCTGGAACAACAGTTGAGGATGAGGCTGGTGTAAAACAGGCAAGGATAAGGCTGAAAGATACAGTTGGGAATAAGGCGGGAGAGAAATGGGGGATGTGCAAATGGCCAACCTGCTTGTACCTACTATGAGGGAATGGGGGCCCCAAAAGTGTATGCTGGACCCCAACTTTTCTGTTGCCAGCCCTGGGAATAGGACAGTTCAGCACACACCTGTTCCACCAACACTGCCATTTCAGTGCACAATACATTTCCTGTAGGTCTAAAGATTATGGGATCTATGTACTAAGCCTTTGAGAGAGATAAAGTACCAACCGATCAGCTCCTGTCTTTTTTCAAACACACCCTGTAAAGTTAGTTAGCTGATTGGTAGGTACTTTATATCTCTCCAAGGCTTAGTCCATAGACCCCTATATCTCTCTGAAATGTGCATCAGGCTACACTTCCTAGAAGAGATGTACAAGTCTGGTTTCCTGGAAGCCAAAAATAACCAAATTTAGGGGCACCAAGTCAAATCTAGTCCCATGTTAGTTCATTTTGGAGTTCTGAGTCAAACCAGGTCCTGGTTCAGGTCTACGGTTAGCTCTGAACTAGATTTTAAAAAACAGAAAAGTCACATTTTGGATTGCATGTAAACATTAAAATGCAAAGATTTTAGCTTTGATGTTTTTGGTGTAACAGAAAAACCAAACAGAGCTTACTAACGAACAAAAACAATTGAGAGTGGTTTGCCAAAACCAATATGCGACAATGAATTAGAACTGAGACAGAAAACAAAATCACAGAGGTCCGCACACACATCTTTACTTCTTATAATGAACAGCCTCCATTACTGGTATTATTGGGACTCTCATAAGACACTTACTGCTCCAGGTGTGAAGTTGCTCCATTTATGGGGCAGTTGATGTTTAGCGCTTTCTCCCAGGACACCCACAAGGACAATGGAGACCTGATCACAGGTCCCAGAGCTCAGGTCAATCCCTGTTGCAATCTTTAGCTTATAGGTCACCATGTCTTCAGGCAATGACCCTGTGAGAGTGGTTCTGTAAGAAAGTTGATCAGTCAGAAATGTCTCCAACAAGCACAGACACCTGTCATATACCTTGTACAATAAGGCCCCACCTGTCACTAATCACTTATTACAGCAGGGTGGGGCTATGTCAGTGTCAGGAAACCAAGACATGGATACGAGGCTGATGTTAGCTTCTTATTTGGCCAGCTTCTAATTCACTTCTTATTCGAGCTCCAGCTTCTTATTCATTTTCCAGCTTCATGTTCAGAACATGTTATATTAAATCAAATCAAATAGAATCAATAAGCTTACATTGAATAAACAAAATATGGTATCTATTATACATATTTTAATTGTATTTTGCTTGGCCCACAAAGCTTTTGGGCATGAAATAGGGTGGTAAAGTGGGCACATGGACCAGATTTTATACATTTGAATAAGTAGCTGTAGTTGTGCAAGGGTTAAAGAGCCTTGAGCAACAAATTTGACACTTGGAATCCACAGATGGGGGGGTCACTTACATATGACCCACATGCAATTGGCCTTGCCCAACAAGGTTTTGGGCATTATACAGGGTGGTAAAGTGGGCACAGGCACCATTTAATACATTTGAATAAGTAGCTGTAGTTGTGCAAGGGTTAAAGAGCCTTGGGCAACAAATTTGACACCTGGAATCTACAAAAGGGGGTCACTTACATATGACCCACTTGCAATTGGCCTTGTCCAACAAGGTTTTTGGCATGAAATAGGGTGGTAAAGTGGGCACAAAGACCAGAATTTATACATTTTAATAAGTAGCTGTAGTTGTCCAAGGGTTAAAAAGCCTTGGGGAACAAATTTGACACCTGGAATCCACAGAGGGGGGTCACTTCCAAACACCAGATTTTATACATTTGAATAAGTAGCTGTAGTTGTGCAAGGTATTCCAGGTGCCAAATTTGTTGTCCAAGGCTAGTTAACCCTTGCACAACTACAGCTACTTATTCAAATGTATTAATTGGTGTATTAATTGGTGCCTGTGCCCACTTTAATGCCGTATTTCATGCCCAAAACCTTGTTGGGCAAGGCCAACTGCATGTGGGTCATATGAAAGTGACCCCGCTCTGTGGATTCCAAGTTTCGAATTTCTGGTCCCTGTGCCCACTTTACCACCCTATTTCATGCCCAGAAGCTTTGTGGTCCAAGAAAAATACAATTGAAATATGTGTAATAGATACCATATTTTGTTTATTCAATGTAAGCTTATTGATTCTATTTGATAAAAATGTTTTAATATAACATGTTGTGAATAAGAAGCTGGAAACTGAATAAGATGCTGGAGCTCGAATTAGAAGTGAATAAGAAACTGTCCGAATAAGAAGCTAACTTCAACCTTGTGACATGGATTATATTGTGTGGCCGGAGGCTGGCCACAAACGTGTTTAATGGCTGCCGCGGTGCCATTTTTAAATGAACAAAGGACGCTAGGCACCATGTTTAACTTGTTAGTAACGCCGGGTGTGCATATTCGGTGTGCATGTTATTTTGATTGCTGTTAACCCTGTTGGTGCCCCAGCCCCGGATCATCCCTGGCGGGACGGCAGTAAGGGCTCCTCGCTGGGGACCGGGAGTGTGACTCCCAGCGCCCCAGCTCCACAGGGACGTCACTTGTCCCTCCGTGCTGGCTGCTGACTGCAGCCAGGCAGCGGAGGGCAGTGCGGAGAGCCGACCTCTGGTGCTCAGCTCCCTGCAAAGTGCACTGCGTCGGAGGGCCGGGGGCTGTGTGTTGTGCTAGAGCCCCCGGGCCGCCTCCGCAAACATGCTGGCTGCTGGGGACCGGGAGCATCGCTCCCCGGCGCCCCAGGACAGCAGGAAGCCGCTGCAGCCGGGACAAGATTGTCCCGGACTGCAGGGCTAAGTGGCGCACGGGGGAGCCCCCGTACTGCCTCCGGAAACATGCTGGTTGCTGGGGAACAGGAGCAGTGCTCCACGGCGCCCCAGGACAGCAGGAAGCCGCAAGCTGCAAGATTGTCCCGGACTGCAGGGCTAAGTGGCGCACAGGGGGACCGGGCTTTTCGGCTCCCCAGGTGGTGGAGGGGAGAACTTCCATAGCTGCACACTGGGGGTCGGATACCCCAGGACAGGAGGAGAGGCCACATACTGGGATGCCGGAGAAGCCGGCTCCCAGTGCATCGTGACTGGCCAGGATGGGTGCACAGGGGCACCGGGCTAGCCGGCTCCATGTGCAGCAGTAGATGGTGCGCTGACACTGGGGAGCGGGAGCCCCAGCAGCTTCAATGCTGGGGGACAGGGGGGTAGATGTATAATCGCGGCACTTAACGTGCCGCTATAACGCTCTTTTCCGAGGCGAAGCAGGAAGCACTACCGATGAGATGTATAAACATCTCATCTGCCGGAGAGGGGGAGCGTTAACTCCCCCCTCCGACGCTACCCGCTAGAGACCACAGTGTGTCAGCCTAGTGCTGACGCGCTGTGTGTCAGTCCCGGCCGACTCCACTGAGCATGGGTGGGATCTCAAAAGTATTGCAAGAGCCCCGTTTGGAGCCGGCAGCTGCCGCCGCAGCAGGGACAGCGCTGTCCCAGCTGTGGGGATATGCTAGTGCCAGGCTGTAGCTGTCAATAACGACAGCTACAGCGGGCTGAACGGTCAGGCGATATGACCGTTCGTACATGGCTCAGGCTATCGGCGCTGCTATCTTGTAGATAGCAGCGCCGATAATGAGCCCCTGTCATTTACAGCCCAGAACCCCGATCATACATCAGGGAGAACCGATATCAGCGCACCTAACGTGTGCTGATACCGCTTCTGGGCTTCATACATTTCCCCCAGGGAGAGCCAACTCTCCAGACCCCCAGTGCTGTGAGCAGGCACCAGGAGAGAGCCCCAGCAGTCTCAGACTGCAGGACTAGTGGAGCACAGTAAACACACACATGGGTTAATATATATATATATTTGATGTATGATTTTAAATGTATCATTTAAAGTTACAGTGTATAATTTAAGTAAATTGCACTTAAGTGGTTTCTCTGGACGGCCAGGGGATCCAGAGTCCTCAGTGGGCTGCTGGACCCCCCAGCCCCTTCCAGAGAAATAAAATGTTCTCTTATGCAGCCTCATGCCTGAAAGTGGTATGAGGAGATGCATAGGAAGCTGTCTAATGCAGCCAGCTAACTGTGGCAGGGAGCTCCAAAAGAGCTTCCCTTCCGTGACCAGGAATGCCTGCCTGGGGACCCTTCTTGCCCATCTTTGGAGCTCAGATTCAGGAAGAGATGACAGGCTTGTTCCCTTAGCAGATTCCTGGAAAACGGTTTTGGAGGGAAAACTTTGTACCTTCCAGACGAGTCAGAGCCGTGGGTGTGCAGAGCTCTGTGGGCAGGCTCAGACACCAAGGAGTGACCACTCACAATTGTCCATAGGGGCCAGCACATGCACAGGTAATGCACTTAAGGTGATTGGTTGGAAATCACAAGGCGGACTTACCCCCTGTGGTAATATGTATTGGAGTAGCATAAAAGAAGGCTTCGTGCCTGGTAAAAGTTGTACATCCTTGTATATCCTGTGTGGAGAAGAGCTGCTTTAACATCTTTTGTATGCTGACATTTCCCTTCATTCCGAAGGGACGAGCCTTTTTTAAGACTTTGAGCAATAACCACCTTTGCCTATTCGATTGCATCTGAATCCAGTGACCAACAGAATTGTGCCAAACGCTATTTCATTCTCCTACTGTTCTGTGTTGAGCCGAGCATCTCCGAAGCTCAAGCCCCCTGCCAGCTACCGTGCAGACCCTGGTCCATTGCGAGGGGTCAGGCGGGAACAGCTGACACCAAACAGGAGGTGTGGCCGCAGCTAGTCGACGCATACGCAGCAGAGCGGTTCCAGGTGCCGGCGGTAGGAGCCTGAGTGTACCTAAGAAGTGGTTCCAAATGCTGATGGTAGAGTTTGGTGGTGGCAGCATCGTTAAGCCCACGGCGCAGTGGGCAGAGTTAGTGACATGCGGTCACTGGCGGTAAGCAGGAATCCCTGATACCCCAAGGTCAAGTTGGGATTGAAACCCCAATCTGTGATCGGGAGTTGGAAAGAGGCCATCTGGTCACATACTGCTTGAATGGATCCATGTAATACACCATGAGTGGTAAGCCTCAGTAATAAGTCTCTTTTTTTCTGTACAAAAAGAGGTCTATTACTCGTATAAGGAAATATTTATTGCTTTAATTAAAAATGTCCACAAAGATAGCTCAAATGCAAAATTGTATAAAAGGTAGGGATGTGTGCCGACCCCCGTGTTTTGGTTTTGGATCTGGATCTCCCATGGTTTTGGATCTGGATTGGTTTTGCCAAAACCTCACCTCCGTGTTTTGTTTTCGGGTTTTGGTTTTGGACCTGGATTTTTTCTTAAAAAATCAAAAAACTGCTAAAATCACATAAAATGGGCCTTGTTTTGTTCCTACAGTATTAAAAACCCCAATAACATTTATTTCCAGTCATTTCTAATCAATTTTGACCACCTCACAATATTATATTTTTCATCTAGTTAAGACCAAAAGGTTGCATCCAGCTAGCTGGCTGACTAAGCTAAGTGATACAGTGGGCGGCACTAACATGTGGCAGTTCAGCTTCCAGTTTCCAACACAGATACAGTGTGGGATGGATACACCAATAGTGCACTTACTGTGACAGCAGTGTCGGCAGAGCGGGGTTGCCGATGGAACCTCAGTATATGAAATGGCAGTGCTGCGGTGCTGGCAGTGTCCTCGGTGTAGGGTACAGGCGATGTAGGCAGTGCCAGTGGTGTCTTTATTGCAGGTTTGCTGGCTGTGTCGGCATTGTGGGGGTTGCTGACGGTGTCCTCAGTACATGGAATGGCAGTGCTGCGGTGCTGGCAGTGTCCTCAGTGAAGGGTACCGGCGAATTTCAGCAGTGCAAGTGGTGTCTTTAGTTCAGGTTTGCTGACTGTGTTGGCAGTGCAGGGGTGTTCTCAATGCAGGCTGCAGGCGGTGTCCTCAGTGCATGTGTGCTGACAGTGTCGGCAGTGCAGGGGTGCTGGTGGTGTCCTCAGTGTGGGAGTGTCGGCAGTGTGGGGGTCACTCAAGGTGTCCTTAGCACGTGGGGCAGCAGTGCAGGGGTGTCGGCAGCGGTGGTGTCGGCAATGGGGGATGCTGCCAGTGGGGGTGCCGGCGGTGTTTGCAGCGCAGGGTGCTGGTGGTGTCAAGCAGCGGGGGATAGTAGGTGCCATCTTCTTTTGCTTCCTGACTGTGTGCATCTGTGCATATTAAATGGGCTTAACGCTAATTGGCTGAGAGCCGTGACAGACTGCTCTCTCAGCCAATCAGCGTTAAGCCAGCTCAATACAAAACCTCGCGAGCCGACAGCGGGATCGCAAGGTTTTGCCTCAGGTGAGGGATCCGGGGCAGGCAGGGAGATCCGAGCTTGGCTCAGATCGCCCCGAATCCTCGAAATTCGGATGGGTTCAGATCTCTGAGATCTGAACCCGCTCATCTCATATAAAAAGTATTTATTAATAAGATTTTAAATCCCTTTACCCTTCCACGTCAGTCCACCATCTGATAACTTACCATGATCACAATATCACATAACTAACCTCTCCTATACCCCCATTGGAATATAAGGAAGGGTACAAGTAAGACGGAGACAGACTCCAGCAATACAGGGAAGGGGGTTCAAAACTACTGAGTTATCCAACCTTTAGATGTACAAAGCAACAGCCACACCCACCACCATTCCTCCTGACTGGACAGACCAGTGAGTTGGCTAGGCTTTGAAACTTTAGTGAGCTCTTATAGAACAGGAAGTACGCATAGCTCAGCCTCATTCAGTAAGAGGTTCTTGGGCAGTTTGGGTGGGGTCCTATTTGGTTCCAATGTAACTTTTAGAAGACAGGATAACTACATCCATAGATGATGAGGTCCCAATTTTATTTTGTTGGACCACATATTTTGAAATTTCAGGTCCATGTCTGGAGGGCTGGGGACTTCTTGCATATGGGCTAAGTAACTTGTTAGCTTGCTGTCCATTTTCCTCAGGAACCTGAAGAAAACATCATCAGGAGCAGTGGTGGCTCCAGAGGTGTGGCTGCAGCTCAGTCAAAAACTCAAATAGAGGAGCCAGAGCCGTAACTAGACTTTTTGGTGCCCTGTGCCAGACAGAGCATTGGTGCCCCTCTCTATTTTTTTAACATTTCCTATTATCAGTCATCTTTTAGTTAGTTTAAATTCTTTTCATTAGCAGAGCCGTAACTAGACTTTGTGGTGCCCTGTGCGAGAGAGAGCATTGGCGTGCGCCCCCCCCCCATTTTCTAAAAAGGGACATAAGATAGTGCACCCGAAATAGGGCCATTGCCTCATGTGGAAGGGCCAGGGAAGAGATTGGGGAGGCCAGGAGCTGCTGGGGATAAAAGAGGAAGCTACAAGTGAGAATTATAATAAACAGGAATATCGACAGGCCCAAACAGCGCCCCCTGCCCTGCGGTGCCCTGTGCCATGGCACAGGCCGCACTACCCTAGTTATGGCCCTGAGAGTAGCCACATCAACTGTCCTTTCAAATGCTGCCAAACATCGCCGGCTGGGACTCACTGGCAGTTGGTGTAGCTCCTCTATTTGAATTTTGGACTCCGGTGCAGCCCCACCTCTGGAGCTGCCACTGATCAGAAGTATAGAAAACCATATGGCACTGCCGAAACAGGGAGAAAGTGTGCCCTGTGCCAGCCTCACCCCCTAAACCTGTGACGTCACATCTAGGGTCACTAGCACATTGCCAGGTGTGTCCAAAGGATGCTCTGGGCAGCTCTACGGGCTGCAGGGTGCCTGGACACTCCGGCTAGCCCAGCAGTAGTGCCACTGGCTACAGTGCTATTTCAGGCTCACGCACAGCCTACATAAGTATTGCTAATTAACACACAATTTCTGACACAAAGTAAAACACTAAGGGGTTTGTGCATTAAGCCTTGGAGAAAGATAAAGTGGAGAGAGACCAAGCAATTAGCTCCTAACTGTCTTTTTTAAACACAGCCTGTAAAGTGACAGGAACTGATAGGTTGGTACTTTATCTTTCTCCACTTTTTCTCTATCCAAGACTTTTGTTCCTCAGTCAACACTGGAAAATTCCACAGAGCAAATTTCAACATTCTAGACAATTTCAATTATCTTTAAACTTTAAAGGCAATAGAAGCCGTATTCTCTCCTCACTCACATTAGAATCACAAGTGCCATGCACTTTATCTGATCAACCAGGTCAAGAGCCCAGCATCACAATCGGCACCAAATGATCCACAAATGCATTTCTCCATGAAAGCCTTTAAGGTAAGTAACAAACAGTGGCCCTGATTCAGAGCCGGACGCTCTGAAAGAGCGCTCGCTCTGAATCAGGGCGTCTTTTTTTTTTTTATGGAGCGGCCTCCTGGCCGCTTGCATAGCTGTGGGTTGCCACACACAGCTATAGCGAGTGGCCATGATGATGGTCGCGATGGTCAAGACCATCGCGACCATCTGGCTTGCGACGAGACCCTGTGGTAGGTTCTCGTTCATCGCAAGACCCAGAGAGCTTTCAGCTCTAACAGAGCCGGAAGCTCTCCACTGACATCACTTGTGATGTCAGTGGGGCCGCCCCCAAATGACAGGCGTTCTCATGTTCTCCATTTGGGCAGCCACCCCCCCAGCCCGCCCACCAAAAGGGGGCGAGCTGTCACTCAACATCGACAGCTCGCCCCCTTTGTTGCAAGACCCATGCGCTCTGGGCCACCATCCCTTTGTTGCGTCATGCGCATGCGCTCTGGGCCACCATCGACCCGGTTGCGAGCGTTCAGCGCTTGCGACCGGGTCTGAATCAGGCCCAGAGACACAACCAGTTATCCTACTATGTCACCTCTGAATCCAGCGAGAAGAGACACGGCACCAATTGATATGGAAATATCTATTGATCCAATTATAGATGTCTGCAAAAATAGCTCAAGTGCAAAAATGAAAGTATAAAAAAGATTTGCAATGACAATGCATGCAAGGATGGAAGTTCAATAGGTCTAACACACGTTATGACTGTTACACAAACTTTTATACTGCAAATGATGCATGCCTGTCCCATGATTATATTCTCATCATGGCTTTATGTCACATACTTTCAAAATAGTTACAGTAAGTAAACACACAGATGTCAGATTGGGTGTAGTTTGGGTGTAGCTATGGTTAGTACAGTAGCTTCTTACGAAGACATTGCTACATGGTACATGCACAACAAGATATTTCTCTATCCATTCTCTTGAACTCTTTCCCCTTCCATGTCACATTATATATCCCATCTCTGTAACTAGATATCGCTACTCTTACTTTTACTCGGAAATCCCCCAGTATTGGACTAATTCAATTTGTGCTCTCACAATGCCAACATAAATTTGATTCTGAGATACATGCATTTCCGAATGTCAAAGCATAAAGCAAATTTTAGCAAACCTGGCTTGTGCCATGCACTGCATACAAAACTTGAAATATTAACGAGTGATCCTGAGTCATACACATCTTGGTCACTTGTTACATGAAGCTGGATGGCATTACTGGGTGGCAGTGTTTGCGTGGCATGTTTACATGTACAATACGTTTGTCATGGGAGTGGGCACAGAGTGTGTGCCCGCTATGGGGATGGTAAAGGCAATGAATTTATTAAAGTGACTAAATGAAGTACTCGGAGTTCACAAATTTAAATCTTCAAGCTATTAATTTTTTATTATGTGATGTCTAAATCCATCCAGTGGAAGGCCCAGAACAGGCTTCCTGGGTCAAAGTTCTTCCCGGCACACTCTGCCGAGAGGTCCGTCCAGGACCCCAACCACTTCATTAGGCAGCCCAAGCCAAATGCCACCCCTATGGGATGTTTTCATCCAATTCCATCCAGTGGAAGGCCCAGAACAGGCTCCTTGGCTAAAGTTCTGCCCAGCGTACACCAATGGGAGGTCTGACTGGGACCTCAATTCAGTATGTCTTCTGGGATCCAATGTTACCAATCTGTGAAGTATTGGTCCAAATCCATACAGTGGAATGCCCAGAACAATCTCGCTAGGTGTCACAAGCCGCAGTCACGCCAGGGTTGATGGAGACGCCCCCAGGCTGGTTGCTGGGAGACGTTGATGCTATCCCGTCAGGTTGTAATCCTTCCTTCTGGCTGACATCATCTCTGCTGCAACATGATTGGTGCATCTTCTTTCTTATACCTTGTTTGTGTTCTTCCCAGGTTCCAGTGATAGCGTTTACGTGTTTCCAGTTCAACTGTGAAGTCTGTGAGTGTTTTGAGAGACTCCGCATGCTAATACAATATGCCTGTGACAAATAATTAAAAATGTAGCACAGTCTGAATGCAAGGTTGGGAATCATTGTCAGAGGCCTGCAGGTCGTTAGCAATTGTGTGCCTTTTTGTTCAATACTGTTTTGGTTCATAGGAACTGACACCTACACCCTAGTCAAGTGAAGAAAGGCCTGTGACAGGCTACCAGACAGGGTGGCAATGACAGACAGCTGGGGGTCTCCCCCTGCTTAGAAATAAACCTTTATTTCCAACTTAGAATTTGGTTCAGGCAATGTCTAAATATTAAAATATGTCAGAAATGGATAATATATATATTAATCCATCACAAATACACTGAATTACATAACACACACACATAGACTTACATGCATACACATACGCACGCAACTTTGAAGTGCACATGAACCCACACATACGCGCAATGCAAACTACCGAAACTACACAATATTCTCACATTTACACATACAATATCTTATAAAAAGGTTCCTTCACATTAAACGTGATATTAGAGTTTTTAGTAGCATATAATTATGCTGTGAAATGTATGTATATTATATTTAAAGTATAGAACTATTAGACATGTCATGTTTGGTACCATTCTAAACCCCTGTTTATTTGCAGATCTTCGGTTCTATCGCATCAAGAAGATCGCAGCAGGCGTTTGCAAGATATGAATTATAGGTTAGAATGTATCTCTGTATGTAGTGTTTTTTTATTAGTTCTTCAGCGGGAAACCTACACAAAGAAGCATTTGGAAAGCTGATCCATAGCTCTGATGACACCATATGAACTAACCAATGAACGGAGTGACCTGACGCAAGAACCAATGTGCATCTGTTATTCCGTGCCTTTGTTGTCTCTGAAACCTGTGCCAAATATATGCTTGTGAGCTGGGGCAGTAGTCAGTCATTTCTCTATATCCTTGGGTGAAGGTGACCGCAGATTCAGGATTGAAATACTGCATACTGGGCCAGTGTGCAAGCATATGTATCGGTTTGTACCTTTGTATTTACTTGCTTTTTGCGCTAATTGTGTTAGATCTAAGCGTGTAACTTTCTTTTTATTGCAATATAACTTTTTGTGCGTTGGAACCACAATTTGATTGGAAAGCAATTATTTCTTATACAACTTGTATCGCTAAACAGCGACATTTAGGGTGTATAGATTAAGGGGTATTCACACCCTCAACTCATCTCCTTACCTAATCCTCCACTCTACAGTCAGAGGAGTCGATTCCCTCCAGGAATCGTTACATTATCACTAGCCCAAAGAAAAATTAATCGTAGAGCTGCAGGATTAACCATGGAGCCCGGTCAGAATCCAGCCCAAATTCTTGCGACCCAGATCCAGGTCTTGATCCAGAAAGTCCAGGAAATTTCTCTCTGTGTCGAGGAAACACAAGCAACTCCAGCTCCGACTCGCCCTCAGGATCCCAAACTTAATTTGCCAGACCGCTTCTCTGGAAATTGGAAGGACTTCCTGAATTTCTGTGAGAGTTGGAAGCTTTTTTTTTGCCTTCAGCCCGATTCAACAGCACTGTAATCTCCCTGCTTCAGGGAGACTCCCAGACCTGAGCCTCCAGTCTACCTTCTGCACACAGTGCTCTACAATCTGTAGAGGCCTTCTTCACCACCATAGGCCTTCTCTACAATGACCCCAACAAGGCGGCATTGGCCGAGTTGAAACTTCAGTCCATAGTACAGGGCCAGAGAGCTGCAGAGGACTACTGCATGGAAATCTGCAAGTGGTCAATTGACTCCGGGTGGAATGACCCAGCACTTCGGAGTCAGTTCCAACTTGGTCATTCAGACCGGATTAAAGATATCCTGGTACAACATTCTGTTCTGGAGACACTGGATGACTTCATGCATCTAGCGGTTCGCATAGATCGCCGCCTCCGAGAACGGAGACTGGAGAAGTAGCTTCCTACACCTGCTCCTCGATCACCAGTTTGGGTAACTCCACCCGATCCAGGAGAACCAATTCAGTTGGGTGCATACCGAAGAGAAACGGAGAAGACGCTCTCTAGGCCTCTGCCTATTGTCAGGTCTGGATTATTTTTTTAACCCGGGTTGAATGCAGGAGAATAAACAGGAATGGGTTTGTAGTATTGGAATGCAGCAGGAGTATTATTATTCATGAAATAGTAATAGATATATAAACTGGCAGAAAATAAACAAATCCAAGTGATGTGCATGATGTGATGTTACTGAAAACAAATGTCTGGCAGAATAAACAAAGTCCAATAATGAGGCTGAGAACAGGTGTCTGACAGAGAAACAAAAGTACAATAATGAGGCTGGGAACAGGTGTATGGCAGAGAAACAAAAGTCCAATAGAGGTGTGGCTGAGGAACAGAGGACTGTAGTACTGGAGTGGGCTCTGAGTCAGGGAAGCTGTAAGAGTCACAAACAGTGGGGTCAGTAATGGAGTATAGCAGGGTAGATGCGGGTATCCGGAAACAGCCTGAGGTGGAGACAGAGCAGGAAACAGAGCACTGCTGGGACTGCAATAATCACACTGAGCTAAGGAGCACAGAGAACTCTCACAGCTTGCGCTGTGTATACATTGCACTGGCAACTAGAGGGCGTGCTGACCACCCTTACGTACCATGGGAATGTGCATGATAGGCTGCTGAGAGTTCACACAAGATGCTCTAACCTGATTGGCCCATTCAGGTCACATGCCCAAAACCAAGATGTCAGCTCCCAGCAATCCCCAGCGTGGCAGCTCTGCCAGTCTCACCTGTCACCACATGGCTTGTACCCTTAGTACATTCACGTACACCTTGTGCCAACCTCCAGACACCAGCACCCCCACCGGTAGGCAGAGCTGGATTTAGACCTCAAGGGGCCCTAGCCAGGATACCAGTTTGGGGCCCCACTCCCTCAAACTACCCTCATCACAGCCCCTCATATCCTCTCCATCACAGCCCCTCTCAATCCCCCTCATTACAGTCACCTCCATCACAGCTCCTCATATCCCCTCTTAACAGCAGACCTTCATCCTAGCTCACTCATCCCTCCCCCACTCCCATGGAGCCCCTCACAACTCAGCACCTCTCATCACAGCCCCTCACAGCACCCCTCACCACAGCCTCAGTCATCACAGCCCCCCTCACTCCACTTATCACAGCCCCCATATCCCCTCATCACAGCCCCTCCATCACAGCCCTCCATCACATCTCAGTCCCCCTCATCACAGCCCCCTCCATAACAGCCCCTCCTCATAGCCCCCTCCATCACAGCTCCTCTCACTCCCCCTCCATCACATCCCCCTCCATCACAGCCCCTCCTCATTGCCCCTTCCATCACAGCCCCTCCTCATAGCCCCCTCCTTCACAGCTCCTTTCACTCCCCCTCATCACAGCCCCCTCCATCACAGCTCCTCATATCCCCTCTTCACAGCCCCTCTATCACAGTCTATCACAGCTCCTCCTCATATCCCCTCTCACAGCCCTCAATCACAGCCCCTCCATCACAGCCCCTCCTCATAGCCCCCTCCATCACAGCCACTCCTTATAGCCCCCTCCATCACAGCCTCTCCTCATAGCCCCCTCCATCACAGCCTCTCCTCATTGCCCCCTCCATCACAGCGTCTCCTCATAGCCCCCTCCATCACAGCCCCCCACTTAGACTTACCTGGTCCTGGTGGCTCCAACAGTGGCAGCAGAAGACTGGTGGCAGGGGACAGGTCTCGCAGCAACATCGGCGGGAACCCTCCTGAGCACTGCGGCGTGCCTGCGCAGGCAGCTGTATCACAGTGATACAGTCTGCCTGGAGGCTCTCTGGGAGTGGAGGCAGGACCGCATGACATCATGATGTCACGTGGTACTCGTGCAGTGCTCTTCTGGGAGCACTGTGATCATGTAATTTCTTCAGCTAAAGGGGCCTGTCCACGTGCCCCTTGGGTCCCGCCGGGCCCTAGGTGAGCGCCTAGGATGCATAGCGGGAAATCCGGCCCTTCCGGTAGGACCGTGCCAGAGCACTCGCAAAGGTAGAGACCGCAACCCACCAGGTATAGCTCTAGTCGTGAAAGCACCCCCTCCTTTATGAGTTGCCTCCGGACACTTTCCAGGCTTCTCTGGGTTAGAGGCATGGAACTTGCAAATGAGGCTAGGAGCGTGAACATCCTCTGCTTTAATCCAGCATTGTTCTTCTGGGCCGTAACCCTTCCAGTCCAGCAGGTACTGTAAATGTCTATATCAAAAATGGGAGTCCAGGATTTGTTTCACTTCAAATTCTAACCCTTTCTCAGTGAGAACTTTAGGAGGTGATTTTAGGACTTTGAGGAATTTTTTGAGAACAAGAGTTTTTAGTACGGAAATGTAAAATAAATTAGGAATCTTGAGGTAAGAAGGTAGTTTTAGTTGGTAAGCCACAGGGTTAATGACCTCAATGATTGAGAAAGGACCGATAAACCGGGGTGCAAATTTAATGGACGGAACCCTGAGGCATAGGTTGCTGGTGGAAAGCCAGACCTGATCCCCTGTTTGAATCTAGGGAACAGTTCTATGTCTCCTATCTGCCCCTTTTTATAACGCTGGGAGGTCTTGAGGAGAGTAGCATGAACTTGTGTCCAAATCTGACCAAATTTCCATAGAGTAGAATCAACTGTGGGAACATCATAGGCTGGCAGGTCTTTGAACTGAGGAACTCTATGTTGGAGACCATAAACCACATAGAATGGTGACTGAGCAGATGAGGAATGGTAAGAAGAATTGTGCACGAATTCTGCCCAAAGGAGAGAGTCAGACCAGTTATCTTGGGAGGAAGACGTAGATTCTTAAAAAGGTCTCCAGGTCCTGGTTCACCCTCTCTGTAGATCCGTTTCTTTGAGGGTGATAGGCTGTAGAGAAATTTAATTTAACTTGAAGATTAGAACAGAGAGCTCTCCAAAATTTGGCTAAAAACTGTACTCCACGGTCCAAAACAATTTCAGTTGGGAGTCCGTGTAGGCGAAATATATGATGTATTAACAACTGAGCCAGTTAGGGAGCGGAGGGTAGTTTTTTGAGTGGAACATAAAGGTCCATCTTGGAGAAGCAGTCGACCACCACCCAGATGGTTGTGTAGCCATTGAAAACCGGCCTTTCCGTCATGAAATCCATGGACAGATGGGTCCATGGGCGTGTTGGAATAGGAAGAGGCACCAGATCTCCAGCAGGAGCTTGTCTAGATGTCTTGTGTTGAGCACACTGGGTGCAAGAGGCAATGAACTCAGCCACCTTTGATTTCATGGCAGGCCACCAATAAAAGCATTGCAAAAACTCTAATGTTTTGCGAATACCGGTGTGGCCTGGAACAAAATCAGGTCTAAATTACATGATTTTAGCTGTTTTTTTACAGTTTTTAAAGAAATCAAGGTCCAAAACACTTGAGGGTGGTTTTGCCAAAACACAATGATGATTTAGAACCAAAACATGGGAGTCTGTGCACATCTCTACTTGAAATTAGTTCTCAAAGTCTGGAAATTATAAATTGAAAGCTTTCTGTAATTCCAAAAGGGGATCAGATGAGGATGATTGTCATT
Organism: Taudactylus pleione; assembly: GCA_031769625.1. NCBI lineage: Eukaryota > Metazoa > Chordata > Amphibia > Anura > Myobatrachidae > Taudactylus > Taudactylus pleione. Next base: position 11,803,421 of record JAUIMM010000710.1, read on the forward strand.
CATACACGGGATACAGGTTTGTAGTAGTAGGTGCAGAAGTCAGCTGGGCAAGCAGAAATCAACTCAATGTTGCCCTATCTACCACTGAGGTGGAGTATATGGCACTTACTAAAACTGCCAATAAAGCCTTATGTTTGAAAGAGACTTTATGCCAGTAAAGTCTTCTGAGTTAAGATGAGACCATCAACATTGAATGTGACAACAGGGGTGCTATTGACTTGTCCTACAGCACATTGCTCTTAGACACCACTTTATACGTGAGTTAGTGGGGAGAGAGACTTTTAGCATAACCTTTGTAGCAAGTGAAGAATAAGCTGCTGGTATGTTAACAAACTGTCCGAGGAAGCCGCTGAGTTATACCAGAAGGCGGGTAAATGCGTTACAGATTTTTTTTCTGCTCCACACATCCATGTAAACAAACAGCGCTCTGTTGGATTAGCATATTGTGAGTGATCACATTGAGAACTTTAGTGAGTATCACACACTGGGTCGATGCAAGACCTAAAATATCCTGAAGTGTAAAGACTGGTGCATGGATAATAGAGACACTGTTACCTACCAAGTACTTATACCCCATTTAAAATAGCAAGGGAAGATTTGCACGTTTTTCATGAGAGGCTTCTAGAATATAAAACGGACTGTGATATATTAGCCTGTGAATTTATATGTGCCGATTATGGATTAAAAGGAGAAGGTGACCCTTCAAGTGCGGGATAACTATAATACAGAGAACTGTCCTAAGTAGTGTGTAATAGGTTAATATTGGATCAGAACTTTTGTGAAAGTTCTGACGGCGTGCAGATTTTTTCTTCATTTTTTACTTCCATTAATACGCTCAGTTTATAACCTGACATTATAATTATTCATAAATTATTTTATTCATTAATGTATTTTTATTGTGATTTTTTATTGTGTTTTATTTATGGCCACATGTGTATGTAATAATAAATACATTTAATATAATTGAGGTATTTAGTCTCCAATTAGCAGCGCTTCTTATATTCCTTTATCTTCCTTGGTATGTTAACAAAAAGGACTGATTTCACAACTCCTAAATGTGTTCCTGAAAAAAAATGTGGACTGGAATGTGTTTGAAATGTTAATATGTTTCATTGATTTATTGCATGACCCCATGATTCTGGATACAAGTGGACTTTGCTGAGATATGTTCAAGTAAAGTGTAATGTTTGAAGAGGGGTGTCAGAGAGTAGTATACTCCTGCACTGTCTCCCTCTCCCAGAGTCACCCAGAGGTGCGACCTCTGACCTGAGGTGCCACTGAGCATGTGTGACCTAACGCATTCCACTGTGTAAGAGTCACAGTACTGCACAAAGTACTTGCTGTACCATCTAAGTTGTGATCACTATAACCTACATTACAGCTATTGCGGCTACCGCCAGAAAACACTGCAGTGTACCGCTGTTATCAATGTGTGTTACTGCTGTTACCAATAAACTTGCAAACCTGGTTAAGGACTCTGAGTGGGGTAACCTCCATTTCACGTTCCACTGGTACCTACTGAAACTTTCCAGGTCCTACAACAATAGTTCATATCAATACTGGATATCTTAGCTTTGGCTGATGCTTCGTTTGAAAAAAAATTCACAGTTGAAAAATATGTACAGTATATATTTTTATGAGGTCTCAAGTTATTTTAAATATAGTTGGCTGTAAAGCAAGAGGCTATTTTCTGGTGACCAAATAACCAATAAGAGACCTCATCATCCGACAGGGACAGCCTGCTTTCAAACGAGGGGAACCTGAATTTGTGGGTGCCAGGAATGGTGAGAAGTCACTGAAAGCACCCTCCACAATAGCTGGGAAGAACATGGCTTAACATCACACACCAGCACCATGACAAGACTCACCCCTCCCACAGGTACAAATTCATAAGTGTATTGTGCCTGTATGTAGTGAGTGTCCAGGTTTTTTGCAATTTTACACAGCTGGCTGTTTTCCCAGGGGTTTGGCTGAAACATCTGCAAGATTGCTTGTTTGAAACTGCTACAAACCTCTAACGATTTAAGTTTCAATTCTTCAAACCACTGTATTCGAAAGCAATATCATAAGTGTTGTGCAGTCTCTGTAAATGCTCCAAAACTGGACTTTGAAAGCTTGGTCATTCTGCAATCAGGCCCAATAGCTGGATTGTTTCAGTTAGCGTTGGGTGTTAATCAGACAGGGACATTTTGCCTTTACAGTGCAAAAATATTGACAGTATAACTGACATTTAGTAGTTTTTATTCTTTGATACAACTAGTCATCCACTAATATGTACATTACACAAATCCCCAGAGCTTCTGTATTCACAGAACACAAGATACTGAAGTATCGGACCATTCAGTAGCTATATATGTTCAGCATGTGGTTGGATGCGCCAGCATTCATAGCAAGGGATAGTGTAATACAGTCATTTAGCCATGACAATTCCCTGGAGTGATCATCTGGATGTCCCCTATGATATTTTGATGTGTGTGTGTTCAGCCTGAGAGCAGACTGTCCCCATAAGAGTGAGCTGGTAAGAATGAACTTCAATGCACAGATTCTACTGAAATGTTTAATCGTACCACAAATATGCTTGAAAAAGCTACATTTACAAGGTCTAGTCCTATCCCAGCACAGATTGACATTGCAAATCAGGACAGGATAAACTGAAACCAAGTTCAGGCACAGTCAGTAGATCCACTGCTACTATTCCGGTTATACAGAGACACTGTTTTCAATCACTTTCGGGTCCAAGTAGGTATATGGCAAACTCATGTTGCGGTTTCGCTCTTTAATGTATTTGGAGATCTCAGCCAGCTGCTTCTGGAAATCCTTTATGAATGTCTGTGGAGCCTTCTCTGTAAAACGCACATCAGGGTAATCCCCCAGCGATCTCTAGAGGAGAATGGGAAATCTAAGATGAAATAATTTCAACAACTAGGTCCATTCGCCACCACATTACATAGTTATAGGCACATGGAGATATTGTGGGGTTATATAGTAGTTTATGGATTTGGTAAATAGACCCAGAAGAACATGAAAGTACCAGATCTGCTTATATCAATATTCATACTGGCTCCCAGTACTCACCCGGTCCCATGGCTCATTACTGAGCAGCCACATGGTGGACAGGCCAGCACTGGTAATGTTTACATCAGGCACTGCTGCCAGTATACTCTGTGGTGTACTGACCCCTTTTACTGTGGGAGGGGGGCTTTTCATTGATGTGGGACCGTTGGGCATCCAGGCATAGAAGTCATACTGCAATGAAAACACACATCTGAAACCAATATTATGACAGTTTGCCCCATAAAGGGATAAAGACACACAACGCATACTCATAATAAATAACAAGGCATTTAGATTAATCAATATGGTTTCCTAACCTCCAAATAAAGTATAGAGTATGAAAGACACAACACAGGATACCAAGCACAGCATATTGTAAAGCCATGATAATCTGTCCCTCACCTGACCACTGTTGACAGCTGCATGCTGAGCAGAACAAGTGAAGATCACCATGGTCAGGTACTTGATCAGAGAGGCCTTGGTCTCCAAGGATGATGGCATTTCTATCAAAGGGAATACTCCATTAGTTATGTAGACCTCTCCTACACACTGATGGACTATCTGAGGTATGAGTTGGACCACAACATCACATAGTATTCTACTTTATGCAATATAAAACTCCCTACACCCCCACTGTACACAGAATATCAAGGTTTAAGTATAGGAAATTTTATTACACTGGTATTGAATTTTGTTTTAAGTATCCTTTGTAGCTGTTTTAGATACTGTATAGAATGTTTTGTTTTTTGTTTTTGTCAAAGGGCTTATGGGTCTATTAATGAAGCAGTGAAAAGCCTTTATCAGTGACCACAGGGCTTTTCACTGCTTGACCCTATTCATAGAAGGAGTTACCATGGAGAAATCTCAGATTTATCCAGCGGTGTCCCTGATTAGGGTACATATTGGTTCCCCATACACTAGTATGGGGAGAGCGATTCATAGAAGCACGGAGAGCTCAGCTTTTCTTTTCACTTCACAAAAAAAATTCTTCATCTCAGGACGGCGTCATAAGTCTCCTGAATGGTGAAAATCAGGGAAGTCAGCTGTCTCCCTGTCTTCTCTGTGCGGTCTCCGCCCCCTTCTATGTCACTGGCCAATCGTCAGTGCCCAAGGAAAGAGAAAAACTCTGCCCCTGCTCCCTGTGTGTGGGTGACTGGGACACTCTAATGAGAGGTTCCCAGAGAGTATCTGCCCCACCTTTGCTCTGTACTGTTCAGACTGTTTACTGCCTGCTGCCCCCACTTCCTCTGCCATCGCTCTGTCCTGTATTTAGATTAATGTAGTGACCCGTCATATGCCGGGTCACTCCAGACTGCTGTTGACTGCCCAATGCCCTGCGACTCTCTCTGCTGGTAGCTCTGGCTGGTGCATGCGCAGAGACATCCAGCTTACAGAGACCAAGATATGATGGAGAGCAGAATTGCTCCTTATCTAAGCTAAGGGGTATATATACTAAAGTGTGAGTTTTTAGAAGTGGAGATGTTGCCCATAGCAACCAATCAGATTCTACTTAACATCTAACTAGCACCACTCTAGAAGATAATAGCTAGAACTGAATGGTTGCTATAGGCAACACCTCCACTTTTAAAAACTGTCACTTTAGTAAATATACCCCTTAGAGTCAACCAGAAGCCAAACACTGATGCACACCCCAAGGATCAATTGTCAAAGTGTCCACAAGTTTAGGGATTATTTGTGATGTAACTGTTGCCTATTTGGCCTGAACATTATACCTGGACATATATATCCTTATGCATAATTCCCAAAATCCATATAAGGGTGGGATACTACATTCCGCAGAACGCTGAACACAAGTAACCCTCCTTCACAATCTGTTTTATTTGTATGTGTATACCATCTCTTCCCATTTAGGAGGTGATAAGTTATTAATGTGTTAACAAGTCATGTGTATCCACATATATAGTTTTCTTCTTGGTTATAGGGTAAGTTTCTCAAACCCCACTTTATAGACCATATATGCCCCTCATTAGTGCTGTGATTTACCTTTTTTTGCCATAATGTACCTCATAACACTGCCGCAAATTCATTATACAGTTTGTTACTCAGCCATGAATTGTACCATTCATTTTTTTTCTTTGTGGACTCAGCGGCGCCCTCCAATGGCGGCTGCCTAAGGTGGCCTAATAGTAGCACCGGCCCTGCTATTTGGTGGTGTATGACCTTTATGGCAATACCAAGTTTACCAACATTTGAAAGATCAAGTTGGTTCATTATGGACACCATGTTTGTTTGTGATATGAGATCACAAGAACAAGATGTCACTTACCTGTAGATTTATGCTCCAAGAAACCTTCTTTGAAGATCTCTGCCACCCAGGCCTGAAGTTCAGGGTCTGAACTGACAACCACATCACTCTCATAGTAGTAACTGACAATGTTGGACACAAAGCTGGAGTGGATAAAGCAATTGGCACAGTCAGTTAAATAATCAAATATGGATGATGTACATAAGTGATAAAGGGGTGTGGAATTCTAGCTGACCAGAATTCTCTGGATCAGATGTGTTTGTCAACCTGATGTTTTTTTATATATATTAGGGGTGTGCACCGGCCACTTTTCGTGTTTTGTGTTTTGGTTTTGGATCTGGATCTTTCTTCGTGTTTTGGATCTGGATTGGTTTTGCCAAAACCACCCTTCCGTGTTTTGGGTTCTGGGTTTTGTGTTTTGGATCTGTATTTTTTTGAAAAAAAGCATAAAAACAGCTAAAATCACAGAATTTGTAGGTTTTTCTGCTCCTATGCTATTATTAACCTCAATAACCTCAATTTCCACTCATTTCCAGTCTATTCTGAATACCTCACACCTCACAATAGTATTTTTATGTCCAAAAGGTTGCACCGAGGTAGCTGGATGACTATGCTAAGCGACACGAGTGGGCGGCACAAACACGTGACCCATCTAGGCGTGAAACTGCAGTGGCAGACAGGATGGCATTGAAAAACTAGGCCCCAAACTGTACATAATGCAAAGAAAAAAAAGAGGTGCAAGATGGAATTGTCCTTGGGCCCTCCCACCCACCCTTATGTTGTATAAACAGGACATGCACACTTTAACAAACCAATCATTTCAGCGCCAGGGTCTGCCACACAACTGTGGCTGAAATGATTGGTTCGTTTGGGCCCCCACAAAACAAGCTGGCAATTAATCTGTCCCTGCACAAACTGGCTCTACGGAGGCAAGATGTCATCCTCATCCTCCTCATCCACCGATTCCTCACCCTCTTCAGTGTGTACATCCTCATCCTCACAGAGTATTAATTCGTCCCTGCTGGAACCACAGGTCCCTCTGTACGTTCTGGAGGCTGGTCTCCCTGGAAGAGTTGATAATTCATTTTATGAACATCATCTTCTCCACATTTTGTGGAAGCAACCTCCTACGCCTTTCGCTGACAAGGTTCCCGGCTGCACTAAACACTCTTTCGGAGTACACACTGGAGGGGGGGCAACTCAGGTAAAATAGAGCCAGTTTGTACAGGGACCTCCAAATTGCTTCTTTTTCCTGCCAGTACAGGTACGGACTGTCTGACATGCCTACTTGGATGCTGTCACCGATGTAATACTTTAACAGACAGACGCACGCTTGTCGCTGCTGCTTTGAGGATTCAAGTGCGGCTACAGCCCACACAATTCACAAAGACAGAAAAAAAAAAAGAATATTTTTATTGTTTGTGGAGCACACTTTGAGGGTTACACCACCCTTTAACAGACAGACGCACGCTTGTCGCTGCTGCTTTGAGGATGCAAGTGCAGCTACAGCCCACACAATTCACAAAGACAGAAAAAAGAAGAAGAATATTTTTATTGTTTGTGTAGCACACTTTGAGGGTGTCACCACCCTTTAACAGACAGACGCACGCTTGTCGCTGCTGCTTTAAGGATACAGGTGCGGCTACAGCCCACACATTTCACAAAGACCGAAAAAAAAAGAACAATATTTTAATTGTTTGTGTAGCACACTTTGAGGGTGTCACCACCCTTTAACAGACAGACACACGCTTGTCGCTGCTACTTTAAGGATGCAGGTGCGGCTACAGCCCACACAATTCACAAAGACAGAAAAAAGAAGAAGAATATTTTTATTGTTTGTGTAGCACACTTTGAGGGTGTCACCACCCTTTAACAGACAGACGCACGCTTGTCGCTGCTGCATTAAGGATGCAGGTGCGGCTACAGCCCACACAATTCACAAAGACAGAAAAAAGAAGAAGAATATTTTTATTGTTTGTGTAGCACACTTTGAGGGTGTCACCACCCTTTAACAGACAGACGCACGCTTGTCGCTGCTGCTTTGAGGATGCAAGTGCGGCTACATCGCACACAAGTCACAAACACATTAAAAAAATAGTTTTTTATTTTTTGGAGCACTTTGAGAGTTACACCACCCTTTAACAGACAGACGCACGCTTGTCGCTGCTGCTTTAAGGATGCAGGTGCGGCTACAGCCCACACATTTCACAATGACCGAAAAAAAAAGAACAATATTTTAATTGTTTGTGTAGCACACTGTGAGGGTGTCACCACCCTTTAACAGACAGACGCACGCTTGTCGCTGCTGCTTTAAGGATGCAGGTGCGGCTACAGCCCACACAATTCACAAAGACAGAAAAAAGAAGAAGAATATTTTTATTGTTTGTGTAGCACACTTTGAGGGTGTCACCACCCTTTAACAGGCAGATGCACGCTTGTCGCTGCTGCTTTGAGGATGCAAGTGTGGCTACATCGCACACAAGTCACAAACACATTAAAAAAAATTTTTTGATTTTTTTGGAGCACTTTGAGAGTTACAACACCCTTTAACAGACAGACGCACGCTTGTCGCTGCTGCTTTGAGGATGCAAGTGCGGCTACAGCCCACACAATTCACAAAGACAGACAAAAAAAGAACAATATTTTAATTGTTTGTGTAGCACACTTTGAGGGTGTCACCACCCTTTAACAGACAGACGCACGCTTGTCGCTGCTGCTTTGAGGATGCAGGTGGAATCTAGACAGGATTTGGAACCGAGGACACACTACCTCCATCAGTTGTCTAAATCCCACTGCACTAATGTCGGATACCGGACGCACGTCTAACACCAACATAGCAGTCAAGGCCTCAGTTATACGTTTTGCTTCAGGATGACTGCTGTCGTACTTCATCCTCATCGCTAGGGACTGTTGGAGGGTCAATTGTTTAGTAAAAGTAGTGATGTTCCTACTTCCTCTCTGGGATGATGAACAACTCCCAGCAACAGCAACAGCACTAGGAGGAAGTGGTTCTTGATCTTTCCCTATTTTATTTTTATCGGAGAAAGTTTGGTCCTCCATTTATGTTATATTGATATATATACGTGCGGCTAAAGCGCACACAAACACAGAAAATATTTTTTTATTTTTGCTGGAGAGTAGTGCACTTTGTGGGTTACACCACCCTTTAAGAAATGAGCCAGCCAGCTCTTTACTTATGGGACACAGGCGCACGCTTGGCGCTGCTCCTTTGTTGATGCACGTGCAGCCACAGTGCACACAAGTCACAAACACAGAAAATATATATTTTTTTGGTTTGGAGTGTACTTTGGGGGTTACAGAACCCTTTAACGGTCAAGCCAGCCGGCCCTTTACTTATGACACAGGCGCACGCTTGGCACTACTTTGTTGATGCACGTGCGGCTACTGCGCACACAATTCACAAACACAGAAAATAATTTTTTTTTTGGTTTGGACTGGAGTGTACTTTCGGGGGTTACAGCACCCTTTAACGGTCAAGCCAGCCGGCCCTTTACTTATGACACAGGCGCACGCTTGGCACTACTTTGTTGATGCACGTGCGGCTACTGCGCACACAATTCACAAACACAGAAAATAATTTTTTTTTTGGTTTGGACTGGACTGTACTTTGGGGGTTACAGCACCCTTTAACGGTCAAGCCAGCCGGCCCTTTACTTATGACACATTCGCACGCTTGGCACTACTTTGTTGATGCACGTGCGGCTACTGCGCACACAATTCACAAACACAGAAAATAATTTTTTTTTTGGTTTGGACTGGACTGTACTTTCGGGGGTTACAGCACCCTTTAACGGTCAAGCCAGCCGGCCCTTTACTTATGACACAGGCGCACGCTTGGCACTACTTTGTTGATGCACGTGCGGCTACTGCGCACACAATTCACAAACACAGAAAATAATTTTTTTTTTGGTTTGGACTGGAGTGTACTTTGGGGGTTACAGCACCCTTTAACGGTCAAGCCAGCCGGCCCTTTACTTATGACACAGGCGCACGCTTGGCACTACTTTGTTGATGCACGTGCGGCTACTGCGCACACAATTCACAAACACAGAAAATATTTTTTTTTTGGTTTGGACTGGAGTGTACTTTCGGGGGTTACAGCACCCTTTAACGGTCAAGCCAGCCGGCCCTTTACTTATGACACAGGCACACGCTTGGCACTACTTTGTTGATGCACGTGCGGCTACTGCGCACACAATTCACAAACACAGAAAATAATTTTGTTTTTTGGTTTGGACTGGAGTGTACTTTGGGGATTACAGCACCCTTTAACAGTCAAGCCAGCCGGCCCTTTACTTATGACACAGGCGCACGCTTGGCACTACTTTGTTGTAGGGGTGAGCGGGTTCGGATTTCTGAAATCCGAACCCCCCCGAGCCCCCCCGATCCGAGTCCGATCCGAGTCAGGCTCGACTTTTCCCGCCTGACTCGGATCTGAAATCGAGGCAAAACGTCATCTTCCCGCCTTCCGAGTCTCGCGGGTTTTGGATCCTATATAAGGTACACACGTCGGCGCCATTTTCTCACTCGGCTGTGGACAGTGAAGAGGGAGGGTGGGAGTTAGGGCTGTGTAGTGTAGTGTAGTGTAGTGCTGCTGTTGTCCACTACTTCAAAGTCCATAGGGGCTGGCTATGTTGTGCTGTGCTGCTGTTGTTAATAGGGGCTGTGTCCACTACTTCAAAGTCCATAGGGGCTGGCTGGACTGTGTTGTGCAGTCAGTTCTCCATAGGGGCTGTGTCCACTCCAAAGTCCTGTGCAGTGTCCCAGTCCTAAAGGAGTGATGTAGTGTTGTCCAGGGGGTGCTCTGTCCATCAGGGGTGCTCCCCCCAAGTGCTAAAAAAATAATATATTTTCTGTGTTTGTGAATTGTGTGCGCAGTAGCCGCACGTGCATCAACAAAGTAGTGCCAAGCGTGCGCCTGTGTCATAAGTAAAGGGCCGGCTGGCTTGACCGTTAAGGGTGCTGTAACCCCCGAAAGTACACTCCAGTCCAAACCAAAAAAAAAATTATTTTCTGTGTTTGTGAATTGTGTGCGCAGTAGCCGCACGTGCATCAACAAAGTAGTGCCAAGCGTGCGCCTGTGTCATAAGTAAAGGGCCGGCTGGCTTGACCGTTAAGGGTGCTGTAACCCCCGAAAGTACACTCCAGTCCAAACCAAAAAAAAAATTATTTTCTGTGTTTGTGAATTGTGTGCGCAGTAGCCGCACGTGCATCAACAAAGTAGTGCCAAGCGTGCGCCTGTGTCATAAGTAAAGGGCCGGCTGGCTTGACCGTTAAGGGTGCTGTAACCCCCGAAAGTACACTCCAGTCCAAACCAAAAAAAATATTATTTTCTGTGTTTGTGAATTGTGTGCGCAGTAGTCGCACGTGCATCAACAAAGTAGTGCCAAGCGTGCGCCTGTGTCATAAGTAAAGGGCCGGCTGGCTTGACCGTTAAGGGTGCTGTAACCCCCGAAAGTACACTCCAGTCCAAACCAAAAAAAAAATTATTTTCTGTGTTTGTGAATTGTGTGCGCAGTAGTCGCACGTGCATCAACAAAGTAGTGCCAAGCGTGCGCCTGTGTCATAAGTAAAGGGCCGGCTGGCTTGACCGTTAAAGGGTGCTGTAACCCCCAAGTACACTCCAGTCCAAACCAAAAAAAAAATTATTTTCTGTGTTTGTGAATTGTGTGCGCAGTAGCCGCACGTGCATCAACAAAGTAGTGCCAAGCGTGCGCCTGTGTCATAAGTAAAGGGCCGGCTGGCTTGACCGTTAAGGGTGCTGTAACCCCCGAAAGTACACTCCAGTCCAAACCAAAAAAAAAATTATTTTCTGTGTTTGTGAATTGTGTGCGCAGTAGCCGCACGTGCATCAACAAAGTAGTGCCAAGCGTGCGCCTGTGTCATAAGTAAAGGGCCGGCTGGCTTGACCGTTAAAGGGTGCTGTAACCCCCGAAAGTACACTGCAGTCCTAACCAAAAAAAAATTATTTTCTGTGTTTGTGAATTGTGTGCGCAGTAGCCGCACGTGCATCAACAAAGTAGTGCCAAGAGTGCGCCTGTGTCATAAGTAAAGGGCCGGCTGGCTTGACCGTTAAGGGTGCTGTAACCCCCGAAAGTACACTCCAGTCCAAACCAAAAAAAAAATTATTTTCTGTGTTTGTGAATTGTGTGCGCAGTAGCCGCACGTGCATCAACAAAGTAGTGCCAAGCGTGCGCCTGTGTCATAAGTAAAGGGCCGGCTGGCTTGACCGTTAAAGGGTGCTGTAACCCCCGAAAGTACACTCCAGTCCTAACCAAAAAAAAATTATTTTCTGTGTTTGTGAATTGTGTGCGCAGTAGCCGCACGTGCATCAACAAAGTAGTGCCAAGAGTGCGCCTGTGTCATAAGTAAAGGGCCGGCTGGCTTGACCGTTAAGGGTGCTGTAACCCCCGAAAGTACACTCCAGTCCAAACCAAAAAAAAAATTATTTTCTGTGTTTGTGAATTGTGTGCGCAGTAGCCGCACGTGCATCAACAAAGTAGTGCCAAGCGTGCGCCTGTGTCATAAGTAAAGGGCCGGCTGGCTTGACCGTTAAGGGTGCTGTAACCCCCGAAAGTACACTCCAGTCCAAACCAAAAAAAAATTATTTTCTGTGTTTGTGAATTGTGTGCGCAGTAGCCGCACGTGCATCAACAAAGTAGTGCCAAGCGTGCGCCTGTGTCATAAGTAAAGGGCCGGCTGGCTTGACCGTTAAGGGTGCTGTAACCCCCGAAAGTACACTCCAGTCCAAACCAAAAAAAATATTATTTTCTGTGTTTGTGAATTGTGTGCGCAGTAGTCGCACGTGCATCAACAAAGTAGTGCCAAGCGTGCGCCTGTGTCATAAGTAAAGGGCCGGCTGGCTTGACCGTTAAAGGGTGCTGTAACCCCCAAGTACACTCCAGTCCAAACCAAAAAAAAAATTATTTTCTGTGTTTGTGAATTGTGTGCGCAGTAGCCGCACGTGCATCAACAAAGTAGTGCCAAGCGTGCGCCTGTGTCATAAGTAAAGGGCCGGCTGGCTTGACCGTTAAGGGTGCTGTAACCCCCGAAAGTACACTCCAGTCCAAACCAAAAAAAAAATTATTTTCTGTGTTTGTGAATTGTGTGCGCAGTAGCCGCACGTGCATCAACAAAGTAGTGCCAAGCGTGCGCCTGTGTCATAAGTAAAGGGCCGGCTGGCTTGACCGTTAAAGGGTGCTGTAACCCCCGAAAGTACACTCCAGGCCAAACCAAAAAAAAATTATTTTCTGTGTTTGTGAATTGTGTGCGCAGTAGCCGCACGTGCATCAACAAAGTAGTGCCAAGAGTGCGCCTGTGTCATAAGTAAAGGGCCGGCTGGCTTGACCGTTAAAGGGTGCTGTAACCCACAAAGTACACTCCAGTCCAAACCAAAAAAAAAATTATTTTCTGTGTTTAGCCGCACGTATATATCAAATCGATATAACATAAATGGAGGACCAAACTTTCTCCGATAAAAATAAAATAGAGAAAGATCAAGAACCACTTCCTCCTAGTGCTGAAGCTGCTGCCACTAGTCATGACATAGACGATAACATGCCATCAACGTCGTCTGCCAAGGCCGATGCCCAATGTCATAGTAGAGGGCACATACAATCCCAAATGGCAAAGTTCAGGAAAATGACCTTGAAAAAGACATTTAAATCAGCTGAAGAGAAACGTAAACTTGCCAATATGCCATTTACGACACGGAGTGGCAAGGAACGGCTAAGGTCGATCCCTAGTATGTTCATGACTAGTGGTTCAGCTTCACATGACGATGGAAGCCCTCCTCCCACTAAAAAAATCAAAAGAGTTAAGCTGGCAAAAGCACAGCGAAGAACTGTGCTTTCTAAGAAGATATCACAAATCCCCAAGGAGAGTCCAAGTGTGGTGGTGGTTGCGATGCCTGACCTTCCCAGCACTGGACGGGAAGAGGTGGCTCTTTCCACCATTTGCATGCCCCCTGCAAGTGCTGAAAGGAGCACCCACAGTCCACTTGCTGATATGCAAATTGAAGATGTCACTGTTGAAGTACAACAGGATGAGGATACTGGTGTAGCTGGCGCTGAGGAGGAAGTTGGCGAGGAGGATTCTGATGGTGATGTGGTTTGTTTAAATCAGGCTCCGGGGGAGACAGTTGTTGTCCGTGGGATGAAAAAGCCCATCACGGTCATGCCTGGGCAGAAGACCAAACATTCCACCTCTTTGGTCTGGCAATATTTCTATCCAAATCCGGACAACAACTGTCTTGCCATATGTACCATATGTAAAGGTGAAATAAGTAGGGGTAGGGACGTCAACCACCTAGGAACATCCTCCCTTATACGGCACCTGCAGCGCGTTCATAAAAAGTTACTGTCAAGTTCAGAAACTTTGGCTAAGACCGTAAGCAGTCCAGGGACACCTAAATCCCGTTGTCCTGTTGTATCCAAGCGCCTGCAAACCACACCGTCAACTCCCTCCTCGTCAATTTCCTCCTTAGTCAGGATCGGAAGTAGTCCTGCAGGCCATGTCACTGGCATGACTGACTCTCCTATCCGGGATTCCTCTGGAGGATCCTGCATTGCTACGCCTACTGCTGCCGCTGCTGCTGTTGCTGCTGCTGGGAGTCGTTCATCATCCCAGAGAGGAAGTAGGAACACCACTACTTTTACTAAACAATTGACCCTCCAACAGTCCTTAGCGAGGAGGATGAAGTACGACAGCAGTCATCCTGAAGCAAAACGTATAACTGAGGCCTTGACTGCTATGTTGGTGTTAGACGTGCGTCCGGTATCCGCCATTAGTGCAGTGGGATTTAGACAATTGATGGAGGTAGTGTGTCCCCGGTTCCAAATACCGTCTAGATTCCACTTCACTAGGCAGGCGATACCGAGACTGTACAGAAACGTCAGAAAAAGTGTCCTCAGTGTCCTGAAAAATGCCGTTGTACACAATGTCCACTTAACCACGGACATGTGGACAAGTGGAACAGGGCAGACTAAGGACTATATGACTGTGACAGCCCACTGGGTAGATGTATCACCTTACGCAGCAACAGCAGCAGCGTCACCAGTAGCAGCATCTCAGAAACGCCAGCTCGTTACAAGGCAGGCTACGCTGTGTATCACCGGTTTCAGTAAGAGGCACACCGCCGACAACCTCTTAGAGAAACTGAGGGAAATCATCGCCCAGTGGCTTACCCCACTTAGACTCTCCTGGGGATTTGTGATATCTGACAATGCCACCAATATTGTGCGGGCATTACATCTGGGCAAATTCCAGCACGTCCCATGTTTTGCTCACACAATAAACTTGGTGGTGCAGAATTTTCTGAAAAGCGACAGGGGCGTGCAGGAGACGCTTTGGGTGGCCCGAAAAATTTCTGGCCACTTTCGCCATTCAGCGACTGCGTGCCGAAGACTGGAGCGCCAGCAAACACTCTTGAACCTGCCCCGCCATCACCTGAAGCAAGAGGTTGTGACACGGTGGAACTCAACCCTCTATATGCTTCAGAGGATGGAGGAGCAGCAAAAGGCCATACAAGCCTATACATCCACCTATGACATAGGCAAAGGAGGGGGTATGCACCTGACTCAAGCGCAGTGGAGAATGATTTCCGTGTTGTGCAAGGTTCTCCAGCCCTTCGAACTTGCCACACGTGAAGTCAGTTCAGACACTGCCAGCTTGAGTCAGGTCATTCCCCTCATCAGGCTTTTGCAGAAGCAGCTGGAGAAAGTGAAGGAGGAGCTAAGACGGAGCGATTCCGCTCGGCATGTGGGACTTGTGGATGAAGCCCTTCATTCGCTTTGCCAGGATTCCAGGGTGGTCAATCTGTTGAAATCAGACCACTACATTTTGGCCACCGTGCTCGATCCTAGGTTTAAAGCCTATGTGGTGTCTCTCTTTCCGGCCGACACAAGCCTGCAGAGGTGCAAAGACCTGCTGGTGAACACACTGTCAGCTGAAGCGGAACGTGACACGTCAACAGCTCCTTCTTCATTTTCTCCTGCAACTGGGGCTGCCAGGAAAAAACTTAGGTATCCTAAGCAACCCGCTGGCGGTGATGCAGGACAGGCAGGACCAAGTTTGGACATCTGGTCCGGACTGAAGGACCTGGCAACAATTTCTGACATGTCTACTGTCACTGCATATGATACTGTCACCATTGACAGAATGGTGGAGGATTACATCGGTGACAGCATCCAAGTAGGCATGGCAGACAGTCCATACCTGTACTGGCAGGAAAAAGAGGCAATTTGGAGGCCCCTGTACAAACTGGCTCTATTTTACCTGAGTTGCCCCCCCTCCAGTGTGTACTCCGAAAGAGTGTTTAGTGCAGCCGGGAACCTTGTCAGCGAAAGGCGTAGGAGGTTGCTTCCACAGAATGTGGAGAAGATGATGTTCATCAAAATGAATTATCAGCTCTTCCAGGGAGACCAGCCTCCAGAAGGTACAGAGGGACCTGTGGTGGTGGATTCAAGTGGGGACGAGTTAATACTTTGTGAGGATGAGGATGTACACACTGAAGAGGGTGAGGAATCGGTGGATGAGGAGGATGAGGATGACATCTTGCCTCCATAGAGCCAGTTTGTGCAGGGACACATTAATTGCCAGCTTGTTTTGTGGGGGCCCAAACGAACCAATCATTTCAGCCACAGTTGTGTGGCAGACCCTGGCGCTGAAATGATTGGTTTGTTAAAGTGTGCATGTCCTGTTTATACAACATAAGGGTGGGTGGGAGGGCCCAAGGACAATTCCATCTTGCACCTCTTTTTTTTCTTTGCATTATGTACAGTTTGGGGCCTAGTTTTTCAAACTGCCATCCTGTCTGCCACTGCAGTTTCACGCCTAGATGGGTCACGTGTTTGTGCCGCCCACTCGTGTCGCTTAGCATAGTCATCCAGCTACCTCGGTGCAACGTTTTGGACATAAAAACACTATTGTGAGGTGTGAGGTGTTCAGAATAGACTGGAAATGAGTGGAAATTAAGGTTATTGAGGTTAATAATAGCATAGGAGCAGAAAAACCTACAAATTCTGTGATTTTAGCTGTTTTTATGCTTTTTTAAAAAAAAATACAGATCCAAAACACAAAACCCAGAACCCAAAACACGGAAGGGTGGTTTTGGCAAAACCAATCCAGATCCAAAACACGAAGAAAGATCCAGATCCAAAACCAAAACACAAAACACGAAAAGTGGCCGGTGCACACCCCTACTTTGTTGATGCACATGCGGCTACTGCGCACACAATTCACAAACACAGAAAATAATTTTTTTTTTGGTTTGGACTGGAGTGTACTTTGGGGGTTACAGCACCCTTTAATGGTCAAGCCAGCCGGCCCTTTACTTATGACACAGGCGCACGCTTGGCACTACTTTGTTGATGCACGTGCGGCTACTGCGCACACAATTCACAAACACAGAAAATAATTTTTTTTTTGGTTTGGACTGGAGTGTACTTTCGGGGGTTACAGCACCCTTAACAGTCAAGCCAGCCGGCCCTTTACTTATGACACAGGCGCACGCTTGGCACTACTTTGTTGATGCACGTGCGGCTACTGCGCACACAATTCACAAACACAGAAAATAATTTTTTTCTTGGTTTGGACTGGAGTGTACTTTCGGGGGTTACAGCACCCTTAACGGTCAAGCCAGCCGGCCCTTTACTTATGACACAGGCGCACGCTTGGCACTACTTTGTTGATGCACGTGCGGCTACTGCGCACACAATTCACAAACACAGAAAATAAATTTTTTTTTTGTTTGGACTGGAGTGTACTTTCGGGGGTTACAGCACCCTTTAACGGTCAAGCCAGCCGGCCCTTTACTTATGACACAGGCGCACGCTTGGCACTACTTTGTTGATGCACGTGCGGCTACTGCGCACACAATTCACAAACACAGAAAATATATTATTTTTTTAGCACTTGGGGGGAGCACCCCTGATGGACAGAGCACCCCCTGGACAACACTACAGCACCCCTTTAGGACTGGGACACTGCACAGGACTTTGGAGTGGACACAGCCCCTATGGAGAACTGACTGCACAACACAGTCCAGCCAGCCCCTATGGACTTTGAAGTAGTGGACACAGCCCCTATTAACAACAGCAGCACAGCACAACACAGCCAGCCCCTATGGACTTTGAAGTAGTGGACAACAGCAGCACTACACTACACTACACTACACAGCCCTAACTCCCACCCTCCCTCTTCACTGTCCACAGCCGAGTGAGAAAATGGCGCCGACGCGGGTACCTTATATAGGATCCAAAACCCGCGAGACTCGGAAGGCGGGATGATGACGTTTTGCCTCGATTTCAGATCTGAGTCAGGCGGGAAAAGTCGAGCCTGATTCGGATCGGACTCGGATCGGGGGGGCTCGGGGGGGTTCGGATTTCAGAAATCCGAACCCGCTCACCCCTAATATATATATATATATATATATATATATATCCCTTCGCAGTGCGGCACTCAGGCTCCATATAAAGACTCCAACACGGTGATTATATCAACGTTTCAATTTATATAGTAAATCGTCTTCAGTATCCTGAAGACGATTTACTACATAAATTGAAACGTTGATATTATCACCGTGTTGGAGTCTTTATATGGAGCCTGAGTGCCGCACTGCGATGGGATATAGTGAGTACTGAAAAGTGTGGTGGCACCGGGCCAAGTTAATATTTTTGCGAGAGAGTATCGGATTATTGGACTCATATATATATATATATATATATATATATATATATATATATATATTAGCCAGTGGCTAGAAAGTATGGCAATGCACTCTAAGGGGTGCATTTACTAAAGTGAGAGTTTTTACGAGTGAGTTTTAGAAGAGATGTTGCCCATAGCAACCAATCTGATCTACTTAGCAGTTAACTAGCAATAAAAA
Source organism: Taudactylus pleione (assembly GCA_031769625.1). Taxonomy (NCBI): domain Eukaryota; kingdom Metazoa; phylum Chordata; class Amphibia; order Anura; family Myobatrachidae; genus Taudactylus; species Taudactylus pleione. The sequence continues at coordinate 11,821,648 of JAUIMM010000710.1, forward strand.
ATGTAATGTATATATATATATATATATATATACACACACACACACACACATACATATACACACACACACAATCGCAGAGCATCCTGAAGACAATTTACTACATAAATTGAAACGTTGATATTATCACAGTGTTTGAGTCTTTATATGGAGCCTGAGTGCCGCTCTGCGATTGTGTGTATGTATATATAATAGCCAGCGGCTAGAAAGTATGGCAATGCACTCTAAGGGGTACATATACTAAAGTGAGAGATTTTAGAAGTGAGTTTTAGAAGAGATGTTGCCCATAGCAACCAATCAGATCTACTTAACATTTAACTAGCACCTTCTAGAAGATAATAGCTAGAATCTGATTGGTTGCTATGGGCAACATCTCTTGTAAAACTCACTTCTAAAAACTCTCACTTTAGTAAATTTACCCCTAAGTGTAGTTTTTATCGATGTTTCAGAACTTTTTTATATCTGTTCTTTCTTCAGAAAATGGTGATAAAAACTACACCTAGCGGTAAGTTTACTGAAGTTCGAGTTTTAAGAAGTGGAGATGTTGTGCACCTCATTGACATTATGATCCTCTCCATCTAAAAACAAGATAAGGTTTGAATCTGTTTTTAGAATATCTATGCACTTATATCTACCTCATCCAGAACTATTGATTTTACCTTTTTATCTATGTCTCTTGTTTTATTGTTTTAATATATACAGTATACAGTATACTGCTGTAACTCAATAAATGTGATCTATTAAAACATATGTGCTTGATATATACTTTATCAATTATTGGGCCAAAAACAAATTATGGTATGTCTTAACCGGAATCAGTATGATTTACCGCTGGCCGCATGGCCGGTGTTTCAAATCCCGACAGCGGCAGCACGGCAGGGTGAAGATCCTGATCGTTCATTGTGGTAAGTATAGCTAACCTAATTCCCTACCCTAACCCTTCTTTAGGGGTGCCTAACCCTGACCTCCCCCCAAGTACCTAACCCTAACCCCCCTTTAAGTGCCTAAACCTAACCCCCCCTTCCCCGCAGACTAACCCTAAGTCTCCTGGGGGAGTGTCTAACCCTAACCTCCCCGGGGGTGCCTAACCCTAACCCCTCCTTCCCCTAGCCTAAACCTAAACCTCCCCGGGGGTGGTGCCTAACCCTAAGTCCCGCGCCAGGCGCCCGCCTTACCATCTATCGGGATGCCAAGTGTCGAATCCCGGCATAGGTCTAATGACAGGCGTTGGGATTTCGACACCTGTCATTAGTACCTTGCTGGGATTATACAGTCGGGAAGCCGGCGGTCGGGCCACAACACCGACGCTGGAATCCCGACTTCAGGTTAGATGCCGATGCCGGAATCCCGACAATCAGCATCCCGATCAAAAGTATAGCAGCCCAGGATAGCTGTTAGCCACAGGTGGGGGCAGGGGGCGGGTTTAGGTTTAGGCACCACAGGGGGGGTAGGTTTAGGCTGCGGGGTGGGAGGTTAGGGTTAGGCACCCCAGGGGTGGATTAGGGTTAGGCACCACCAGGAGGAGGGTTAGGTTTAGGCACCACCAGGGAATGGTTAGGGTTAGGCACTAAGGGGGTAGGGTTAGGTATAGACACTAACCGGGAGGGTTAGGTTGCGGGGGGAGAGGGTTAGGTTGCATAAAGGGAGGGTTAGGGTTAGAAGGTGAAGCGGGGAGGGTTAGGATACTTAGCTAGTTGGGACTCTGAGCATCGGGATGCGGCTGTCAGTATTTTGATAGCTGGCATCCCGACTGTCGGTCTCCCATTCCATATCCTATATATATATATATATATATATATATATATATATATTTATAATGCTTTAAAAAAGAGAAATGTTACTAGTTTATTATTGTCAATTAACAAAATCCAAAGTGAATGAACAGAAATGAAAATTAAATCTAATCAATATTTGGTGTGACTACCATTTGCCTTCAAAACAGCATCAAGTCTACAAGGTACACTTGCACAAAGTCAGGGATTTTGTAGGGTTATAGTCAGGTGTGTGATTAACCAATCATACCAAACAGGTGATAATGATCATCAGTTTCATATGTAGGTTGAAACACAGTCATTAACTGATACAGAAACAGCTGTGCAGGAAGCTTAAAACTGGATAAGGAACAGCCACACTGCTACAAATGTGAGGTTGTGGAAGTAGGTTCATGTCACAAGTAATACGCCATGGCAAGACTGAGAACAGCAACAAGACACAAGGTAGTACTACTGTATCAGCAAGGTCTCTCCCAGGCAAATATTTCAAATCAGACTGGGGTTTCAAAATGTGCTGTTCAAGCTCCTTTGAAGACCATCTTCAGCTTAAAGAAGAGCAAGGAGACCTGGAAATTATGATATGGCCATCACAGAGCCCTGATTGCAACATCATCGAGTCTGTCTGGGATTACATGTAGAGACAGAAGGATTTGAGAAAGCCTAAATCCACAGAAGATCTGTGGTTAGTTCTCCAGGATGTTTGGAACAACCTCCCTGCTGAGTTCCTTCAAAAACTGTGTGCAAGTGTACCTAGAAGAATTGATGCTGTTTTGAAGACAAAGGGTGGTCACTCCAAATATTGATTTGATTTACATTTCTCTACTGTTCATTCACTTTGCATTTTATTAATTGACAAAAAATAAACCATTAACACCTCTATTTTTGAAAACATTCTTACTTTGCAGGATCTTTTCCACACCTGCCTAAGACTTTTGCACAGTACTGATATATATATATATATATATTTTTTTTTTATTATTATTTTTTATTGTTATTTATTTATTTCATTATTTTTATAACACTATGACCAGTGGGATTCAATTTTATTAAAATGTGGGAAATTAGGTCATGTCCATTTGAATAGGCAACTGGAACAGGACAGTGTTTTGTAGACTACCTCTCAACAGCTGACCAGATCTTCATCCCATCAACCCTGTACAGGTAATTGGGAATAGACTCCACTCCTCTTGCCTGGATGTCATCAGGGAGACAGAGGCTGCTGTAAGTGACCTCATCCATTGCTTTTTTCAGAAGTATTGGAATCCCTCCTTTTCCAGTTACTATAGCCTGGATAAAAGACAAAATGTTGTGTTTTCTATTCTGGTCTAATGCTGCAGCTTGTTTGATCCAGCCAGTTATTGAGCAATTGTAAAATTTTATATGCAGATCAAACCCTATATAGACTCAAAACCCTGTGAGCTGACACTGGTTTCTGTAACCATTGTGTAATAAAGGATCTCACCCGATCAAAGAGGCCCCCATGACCAATGAGGTCAACTCTGGCATTGACATTGATCTCAAGGGTATAACGAAGATGTGGAATAATTAGCTGGGAGAGAATAGAAAAATACTGGCATTAGAATCCCATCTGATAGAGACCTTCATGAGAAACAGATACAATTTAAATACAGGAAATGTAATAACCACAATATGTTTAAATTAATTGCTGCTCTAGCATTAGCAGCCATGTCATCCTTATGTAAAGCCCATCTGTTACATTCCCCTAATTAAATATATTTAAACCACAAAATTAATGACTTCTACAAGTCAGTAAAAGGCCACAATGTGTCATTTAAATGTTTTAGGCAGGGAAATATTGTGTACACCAAGGTGACACTTCTCACGCCTCCATATAAAAAGATAGCAGTAGCTTATTTATAGAGACCCTGCCCTGAGAGCCACTCCATGACAGTGGTTTAAAGCCAGATCTCACCTTGTAGATTGGGTGGCCCATTGGGAGTTGTCTGGTGGTTGCAATATTGAAGACCTCAGCAAAGAGATGAGTGCGGAGAAGGTGAGTGTCCAGTTCATGTACCTGGAAGTCAGAATTGCGCACCCAGATCTTGGCCAGTAGCCAGTCAAATTCAGAGTCACTGGGCAGGAAGATTGGAGCGTTCTCGCCTGGGGTTTGAGCCAACTGTAATAGAGAAAGATCTGTAACTACAGCACAATCTAGAACCACATAATTATCTTCTATCATGTTGTTTAGAAGTAAGCAGTATAGCTCCATTGCATGTCCACATACGCCTAGTTTATATTTATGCTAATGAAAATTATTAAGTCATTTGTAATGCAAAGAAAATTTAAAGTTTTCAGACATATAGAATAACATTTAATAATATATCTATATTCATACACATAATAATCTTGATGGGTGGCAGAGAGCATAAGTTCTGGCAAGTAATTCTTCGCCTCTCAAACATTGCTTAGGAAACATTTTGAAATGAATCCGCTACCTTTTGGGTCCATGAGGAAAGCAATGCATTAGTTCATGTGTAGACAGTTAACATATTATCATGAAATTTTGATTAAGCAAGCTCTCCAATTGTTATACATCGGAATTCGAATTGGTCTAATATGCTCATTTATTTTAGGCGGTGGTTGTAACCTCAGAAGGGTCATAGAGTATTGACAGGGGTTTTGAGTTTAGATATTAAAGGGCTCCACTTAAGTAGTTCACTGTAGACCCCGATAGGAATGGTGCCAATACTGTGTATGATCTATAGGAACACACGTTTATGGTGTCATTGCACACCAGATGAAAACCACGTTCTTATAACTAAGATTCATGAAAAAGTTTTGATTTCATGTAGACATTAGCACATGAAGACTTGCCTGGATGGCTATTGGAACAAGTTGATCTTGCTGATTCTTCCACAGTAGACACATAGGGGCAGCAATGTATTGTTGCTTTTCATTTATGGAATTATTTGCAGGGATACCCTGCAGAATCCTGTAATCTGCCAGGAAGATGTTGCCGTCCTGCAAGACACAAGCACCAGTTTATTGCAGGGTATCTGAGCCATTATAGGGCAGTTTTTGGGCAACGTGGGCCCCATAGAATTGAACAGACAGTATGTCTCATGGCCATTAATTTACAGATATAGACACCCCACCTCTAGTTCTTTCTGAAGTCTGGTGTCGGTCCCCAGAGATGCAGCCACCATGTTGTGACTAACTGGGAAGTTCTCAGGAATTCTGAAGCATCTCCTGATTAGTGTAGGGTTAATTCCATTCAGATATTGACTACCAAAGAAGTCATCTTCTTTCTATAACTCAGCCACCACATCTGGGGATAAAAGACATCAGGAACATTTTCTACAATCATTCAGTGCAGAGGGACTACCAGGATAACTCTGGTCTTGCTTCTTACACAACAGCACTTCATCATGTAAATAGGTGCCTCACATGAGAATAAAGTCTATAAAGAGGTGACATGGGCAAAACTAGCTTTTGTTTCTCCCTCATCTGAGATATTTACCTTAGAGTAACAACGTGAACATAAATGGCCAAAAAGAGGGGGCATACCTGAGTTATCAGATCTTCTCAGGCAGAAGACCAGTTTGATATCTTCTACATCAGTCCATGATTCTATACATGTTATGAAGCCATGCATATACATTTCAAGTGTCCTGTGAAAGCAAGTAGGATAAAGGTTTCAAATTACCCACCCCAGATGTACTGACATACCTGAAATAGATTTAATAGGCCCCATAGCTCTAATTATTATTATTATTATTATTATTATTAATATTATTATACTATATTTATATGGCGCCACAAAGGTACCGCAGCGCCTTACTCTAATGTTCCCTGCCTGATTATTTTGGGACAAGTAAATGTATATTTTCCTTCCCCAATTACAAAGAGGGTCTTGCAAATTGCTATGAAGAGGTTCTTATGACACATTTGACCCATGCCTCAGTACATCTCCAGGAACAAAGTGATATTGTGGATAGCTTACTATACCAAGCCTTTATAAGTAAGCTAATACAATTAATATAATGGCATATGCCTAGAAGCAAGCAGATACAGAAGTCCCAGTATTATAGGAGCTTGTCAAATAAAAAATGGACTCTTTAAAACTTGTCAGATATACTAGATCACCTATGGTATAATACAAAATGCATAGATGGTTATATATCTGGTCGCAGCCTACTCTAGACTAGATACATACGTGGATAACTTGGTGTACTTAAAGCTGCTCTGTTTGAGGTAGGAATACTTGTCATTAATAGGCAGGTCCTCAACCTTTTCTACAGCAATGCAGTGAGGGACACCTTTTGCATAACATTTCCACCTGCAGGAAACAAAGGTTAATGTGATTGAAAAGGTCTAATTGTGCTATTCCTACATGCCTCTCTCCATTTATAGACCTATTGATTATAGAAACATCAGCATTCTCTTTTCCACAATATTTTAAAGCCAGTGGGAGCATTTTAAACTCCCGAGGCTGCTTACTGCAGAGTGAGTGTCCCATAAAGAATGTGTTATTCGTATAGGTGTGTGCAGAAGCCGACACAGGGGGTGTCGCTTTGGCACTTCCCCCTCTGCAGGGTCATGGTCTACCCCATCCTCCCTCCCTCTGAGGACTGGACTTGAGATACTATTTCTATGCATTCTACAAACGTATCTTCAATCTGAAATTAGTTGCTGGTTTAACAGGCAAGTTAGATGGGATATAGTCATAATCCCAGTGTGCGGGATGGTGGAGCTCAGAATGCCGGCACTGGAATCCTGGCACCAGTAAGAATCCCGGCACTGACATCCCGACCGCCGTCATCCCAACGGTAAGTAGTGGGGTTATGGGGAGGTTTAGCATTAGGTGTTATGGTTAGGTACTAGGGGTAGGGATAGGCACTAGTGGGGGAGGGTTAGGTATAGGGTGTGATGGGGGAGGTTAGGTTTAGGGTGCAAGTGTGGGAGGTTAGGTTTAAGCACTAGGGATGGAGTATTATGTCTAGGCTGCGGGGAGGGAGGGTTATGGATAGGGGTAGGGTTAGGATACCTACCGAGAGGTGTTTGTATCCCTACCATATTGGGATGCCAGCATCAGGATCCTGACCACAGTGATCCCGAGCGCAGCCATCCTGTATCCCAACCCAAGTTAGATATATATACGTATTTCCAGTGCAAGTTGTACTTAGGAACAATGTAAGCCTCTCCTGGACACTAGGAAGTACTTATGTAAGGGGGTTTACCGAATTAACCAAAAGGGAATTTTTGCTATCCCCCTGGATGAAATTACATTTCCCCTAAAAGAAAAATGACAGCAATATATCAGTACCACATTTATATGAGCAACTCACTTGTCAGATAACAGGGGGAGTCTTCTCGGATAATATAATGCCTGAAACAGAACAGATCCCAAGAGTACTGTATTGTAGTTAACCTGGTGATTATGGATGGCTATTATCTTGCATGCAGATGAATCCATGGAAACCTTTCCAACTATGCAATAACATGTACTCCAATTCTACATTAATCCCAGATCTGTAACAGAGAGTACTTCTAACCAACATGGGGCTGAAGCTCATGTTGGGGTTTGTGACAGTGTGAAACATTGGGGTGAGCCCATTAAACTATCCCGCAGATCCCCAGGCAGCACAGTACAAGTCTGGATAGAATCTTACCTTTGCCCTCTGGTATTTCCACTGTCATTAGACCAGGCAACCACTGATAGAAAGGGAACTGGTAGAGCTGCCCATTAGGGCAGGTCACATTGACATACAGGCAGTACCAAGCATCCATATTAAAACTCTTGTAGTGGTTTGTGGACAACCGGATCAACAGGAGCTCTCCAAGATCTTTCTCAGTGTCAACTTCAAAGTCAGTCACCTGGAAAAGCATGGCTGTGTCTGAGAAACATGCACCAAGGAAGGGCTAGAGTGTTTCATTTACATTACAGCATCTCTTCTAGGGTTTATCCCCCACCAATTGAATAATACTCAATCACCACTCTGACCAGGCAACAGTCTGTGGAACCCAAGCTTTATTATGTAACTTGCAATCGGCCTGCAGTTGCCTACAGATGTGTCTTCACACACTATTGCTGCAGTGGCACCAAACAGCTCTTCTTGGCGCACCAGGTCTAATGCTTCTTGACTTGCAACAAGCGTATTTTTTGACAAAAATACGTCTTAGTTTCAATGCAATGCTACAAAACCGCTTCACAAGACTGCACTGATTCATTTGTTATGTGACTGTTACAAGTCGCCATCGCAGCTTGTTATCTTTGTGGGTTCCGGTTGTCTGCCGACCACCTAGCTGCTCTTAGGCACACTGCCAGCACCATCCAGAGCAGTGACTCTTGCTGTGGCCTCACCGCAACGGCGTATCCACCTAAAACAGTGACTTCAGACAGCAGTACTACTCACAGCACAGCCGTCTTTACCATCTCGGGTGCGGCTTATGATTGTGGCCTGCCGCACCTGTGGCAACTACCCCTGAGCAACGACTCCCCTGCTTTGATCCTGCCACTCTCAGTTTAGCCGCTCACACCACAACTAGTTCGCAACTCAGTCATCAAGGTCGCACCTCAGTCATCAAGGTCGTACCTCAGCCACCAAGGTCACACCTCATTCATCAAGCTCACACCTTAGCCATCCATGTCGCACCTAAGCTACCAAGATCACACCTTAGCCACCCAAGTTATGTCTTAGTCATCCAGGTCAAGTCCCTGCAACCTTTTCAGAATAGCAAACCACAGTTGTGACCTACCAGGCTGCCTGAAGTTACCATCAACGGTTAACACAGGCAGATACTGAGTGTGGTCGGATTTGATCAGACAGGATCCAGTCATGATCCAGGTCAAATCAATTGAGGATAAAATATTCTACTTCATTATCTGAAGTAGAATATTTGATCCTGCAATTGATTTGACCCGGATCATGAAGGGTGCAGCTATCTTGTATGTATAGGCCAGAGGAACAAGTCACATCAGTACTTCATATATTTGATTGTATAACCAATGTCAATGTCAGCTTTGATAAAGCTGTGATTTTGACACAGCGAAACACGTCATTGATTAGTTGCCTGTTCTCCACCACTTTTCTCAACCATTCATATGGTACCCAGCGTGCTTTCCAGCTGTACCAGCTTACTGCCAGACCTTTGCCCAAGGGACCGGATCTATGCAAAAGCCTGAGGTCTGACTACCCTCTCATATACAGCTGCTCTTTTATATTGTATGGAAGATACTCCTAATTAGCGCTCTATAAGTATTCTACTGCTTGTTTGAATGTCAAATAGTTTGTTGGATTTTTTGGAAAAATATGTGTACACAATAAATTTCATTGTACAACGTTTTTATGCGCAATATGTTAGAGGTTTTCATTCCATGAGACATCAGTAGGTTATTCACATTAACCTTAAATAATATTGCTACATGTTTTTTCTAGAAAAGCTTGAGAAATAATACATTTATACAAAATGAGACAGAACCCATGTCCTCTAATTAATAATATCTATCCTCCCTGGAGTAATATTGTTAGGCTAGTTACACTGGATTACAGACACTGCTATGAGATTCAGCTCTATGTGCCCCATATATGTGAAAACCGATATATTACTTTTCCTGCAGCAGTTTGCGCTGTAGAAGCAGGAATCAGACACTTACGGCCACATCCATGCTGCACACACAGATACTGCAGTGATGATTCCACATGTCCCCCCCCCTGTTACATGTGTTGTGCATAGTAGTGTGATATCAAAAAATCCAGACAGGGACCAGTTTCCAGCACTAAGATCTCCCAGAACCCGTTATGTTAATAGGAGGAATAGTCAGGGCCGGGTACAGGGTAGTACAAAGGGAACACTTGTACAGGCCCCAAAGTTCTTAGGGGCCGCAGCCCCTCAGGAATCTCCTGAGCCCAGTTGACGTATCCCCCTTACCTCTGTTGTAAGCACTGCAGGGCACTGGAAAAGTGAGGGATGCTGGCCGCCCGGCATAGTGCGCGTAACATCATGACATCGCACCACTGGATAAAAGAGGAGCCGGCCTTAGTCTCCAAGAGAAGAACAGTGCAGCAGGTAAGTATTGGCAGGGCTGGGCTGTGCTAAGGGGGGACATGGGTTTTGGCGTTGGGCCGGAAATAGATGAGGGGGAGGCAGAGGGAGGGGGCTGATGGAGCTGAAGATAGTGCTGGGGATACACAGGTGTTGCATTGAGGCTGAGAGATGGGCTGGGGAATGAACATGAGACACATGGGCTGGGGAGACACAGGGCTGGATTGAGGCTGAGAGACACAGGGAGAAAAATGAAGCTGAGAGACACAAGGGCTGGGGAATGAAGCTGAGAGACACAGGGGCTGGGGCATGAAGCTGAGAGGCACATGGGCTGGGGAATGAAGCTGAGAGACACAGGGGCTGGGAAATGAAGCTGAGAGGCACATGGGCTGGGGAATGAAGCTGAGAGACACAGGGGCTGGGGAATGAAGCTGAGAGACAAAGGGCTGGGGAATGAAACAGAGACACAGGGGCTGGGAAATGAAACTGAGAGACAGGCACTGGGGAATGAAGCTGAAAGACACAGGGGCTGGGGAAAGAAGCTGAGAGGCACAGGGGCTGGAGAATGAAGCTGAGAGGCACAGGGGCTGGGGAATGAAGCTGAGAGGCACAGGGGCTGGGGAATGAAACTGAGAGGCACAGGGGCTGGGGAATGAAACAGAGACACAGGGGCTGGGAAATGAAACTGAGAGACAGGCGCTGGGGAATGAAGCTGAAAGACAGAGGGGCTGGGGAATGAAGCTGAGAGGCACAGGGGCTGGGGAATGAAGCTGAGAGGCACAGGGGCTGGGGAATGAAGCTGAGAGGCACAGGGGCTGGGGAATGAAGCTGAGAGGCACAGGGGCTGGGGAATGAAACTGAGAGGCACAGGGGCTGGGGAATGAAACTGAGAGACAGGCGCTGGGGAATGAAGCTGAAAGACACAGCTGGGGAATGAAGCTGAGAGGCACAGGGCTGGGAAATGAAGCTGAGAGACACAGGGCTGGGGAATGAAGCTGAAAGACACAGGGCTGGGGAATGAAGCTGAAAGACACAGGGCTGGGGAATGAAGCTGAAAGACACAGGGTTGGGGAATGATGCTTAGAGACACGGGTTGGGGAATGAATCTGAGAGACACAGCGCTGGGGAATGAAGCTGAAAGACACAGGGGCTGGGGAATGAAGCTGAGAGGCACAGGAGCTGGGGAATGAAGCTGAGAGGCACAGGGCTGGGGAATGAAGCTGAAAGACACAAGGCTGGGGAATGAAGCTGAAAGACACAGGGCTGGGGAATGAAGCTGAAAGACACAGGGTTGGGGAATGATGCTTAACGACACGGGTTGGGGAATGAATCTGAGAGACACAGGGCTGGGGAATGAAACTGAGAAACACAGGGGCTGGGGAATGAAGCTGAGAGACACAGGGGCTGGGGAATGAAGCTGAAAGACACAGGGGCTGGGGAATGAAGCTGAGAGACACAGGGGCTGGGGAATGAAGCTGAGAAACACAGGGGCTGGGGAATGAAGCTGAGAAACACAGGGGCTGGGGAATGAAGCTGAGAGACACAGGGGCTGGGGAATGAAGCTGAGAGGCACAGGGGCTGGGGAATGAAGCTGAGAGGCACAGGGGCTGGGGAATGAAGCTGAGAGGCACAGGGGCTGGGCGAATGAAGCTGAGAAACACAGGGCTGAGGAATAAAGCTGAGAGACACAGGGGCTGGGGAATGAAGCTGAGACACAGGGCTGAGGAATAAAGCTGAGACACAGGGCTGAGGAATAAAGCTGAGAGACACGGGCTGGGGAATGAAGCTGAAAGACACAGGGGTTGGGGAATGAAGCTGAGAGACACAGGGGCTGTGGAATGAAGCTGAGAGACACAGGGCTGGGGAATGAAGCTGAGAGGCACAGGGGCTGGGGAATGAAGCTGAGAGGCACAGGGCTGGGGAATGAAGCTGAGAGACACAGGGCTGAGGAATAAAGCTGAGAGACATGGGCTGGGGAATGAAGCTGAGAGACACAGGGGCTGGTGAATGAAGCTGAGAAACACAGGGGCTGGGGAATGAAGCTTAGAGACACAGGGGCTGGGGAATGAAGCTGAGAGACACAGGGCTGAGGAATAAAGCTGAGAGACACAGGGGCTGGGGAATGAAGCTGAGAGACACAGGGGCTGGGGAATGAAGCTGAGAGACACAGTGCTGGGGAATGAAGCAGAGAGGCACAGGGGCTGGGGAATGAAGCTGAGAGACAAAGGGTGGGGAATGTGGCAGAGAGACAAAGGGTGGGGAATGAAGCTGAGAGGCACAGGGGCTGGGGAATGAAGCTGAGAGGCACAGGGGCTGGGGAATGAAGCTGAGAGGCACAGGGGCTGGGGGATGAAGCTGAGAGACACAGGGCTGGGGAATGAAGCTGAAAGACACAGGGCTGGGGAATGAATCTGAGAGACACGGGCTGGGGAATGAATCTGAGAGACACAGGGCTGGGAAATGAAACTGAGAAACACAGGGGCTGGGGAATGAAGCTGAGAGACACAGGGGCTGGGGAATGAAGCTGAAAGACACAGGGGCTGGGGAATGAAGCTGAGAGACACAGGGGCTGGGGAATGAAGCTGAGAGACACAGGGGCTGGGGAATGAAGCTGAGAGACACAGGGCTGGGGAATGAAACAGAGACACAGGGGCTGGGGAATGAAACTGAGAGACAGGCGCTGGGGAATGAATCAGAAAGACACAGGGGCTGGGGAATGAAGCTGAGAGACACAGGGGCTGGGGAATAAAGCTGAGAGGCACAGGGGCTGGGGAATGAAGCTGAGAGACACAGGGCTGGGGAATGAAGCTGAAAGACTCAGGGCTGGGGAATGAAACTGAGAAACACGGGCTGGGGTATGAATCTGAGAGACACAGGGCTGGAGAATGAAACTGAGAAATACAGGGGCTGGGGAATGAAGCTGAGAAGCACAGGGGCTGGGGAATGAAGCTGAGAGGCACAGGGGCAGGGGAATGAAGCTGAAAGACACAAGGCTGCGGAATGAAGCTGAAAGACACAGGGCTGGGGAATGAAGCTGAAAGACACAGGGTTGGGGAATGATGCTTAACGACACGGGTTGGGGAATGAATCTGAGAGACACAGGGCTGGGGAATGAAACTGAGAAACACAGGGGCTGGGGAATGAAGCTGAGAGACACAGGGGCTGGGGAATGAAGCTGAAAGACACAGGGGCTGGGGAGTGAAGCTGAGAGACACAGGGGCTGGGGAATGAAGCTGAGAAACACAGGGGCTGGGGAATGAAGCTGAGAAACACAGGGGCTGGGGAATGAAGCTGAGAGACACAGGGGCTGGGGAATGAAGCTGAGAGGCACAGGGGCTGGGGAATGAAGCTGAGAGGCACAGAGGCTGGGGAATGAAGCTGAGAGGCACAGGGGCTGGGGAATGAAGCTGAGAGGCACAGGGCTGAGGAATAAAGCTGAGAGACACAGGGGCTGGGGAATGAAGCTGAGACACAGGGCTGAGGAATAAAGCTGAGACACAGGGCTGAGGAATAAAGCTGAGAGACACGGGCTGGGGAATGAAGCTGAAAGACACAGGGGCTGGGGAATGAAGCTGAGAGACACAGGGGCTGTGGAATGAAGCTGAGAGACACAGGGCTGGGGAATGAAGCTGAGAGGCACAGGGGCTGGGGAATGAAGCTGAGAGGCACAGGGCTGGGGAATGAAGCTGAGAGACACAGGGCTGAGGAATAAAGCTGAGAGACACAGGGGCTGGGGAATGAAGCTGAGAGACACAGGGGCTGGTGAATGAAGCTGAGAAACACAGGGGCTGGGGAATGAAGCTTAGAGACACAGGGGCTGGGGAATGAAGCTGAGAGACACAGGGCTGAGGAATAAAGCTGAGAGACACAGGGGCTGGGGAATGAAACTGAGAGACACAGGGGCTGGGGAATGAAGCTGAGAGACACAGTGCTGGGGAATGAAGCAGAGAGGCACAGGGGCTGGGGAATGAAGCTGAGAGACAAAGGATGGGGAATGTGGCAGAGAGACAAAGGGTGGGGAATGAAGCTGAGAGGCACAGGGGCTGGGGAATGAAGCTGAGAGGCACAGGGGCTGGGGAATGAAGCTGAGAGGCACAGGGGCTGGGGGATGAAGCTGAGAGACACAGGGCTGGGGAATGAAGCTGAAAGACACAGGGCTGGGGAATGAATCTGAGAGACATGGGCTGGGGAATGAATCTGAGAGACACAGGGCTGGGAAATGAAACTGAGAAACACAGGGGCTGGGGAATGAAGCTGAGAGACACAGGGGCTGGGGAATGAAGCTGAGAGACACAGGGCTGGGGAATGAAACAGAGACACAGGGGCTGGGGAATGAAACTGAGAGACAGGCGCTGGGGAATGAATCAGAAAGACACAGGGGCTGGGGAATGAAGCTGAGAGACACAGGGGCTGGGGAATAAAGCTGAGAGGCACAGGGGCTGGGGAATGAAGCTGAGAGACACAGGGCTGGGGAATGAAGCTGAAAGACTCAGGGCTGGGGAATGAAACTGAGAAACACGCGCTGGGGAATGAATCTGAGAGACACAGGGCTGGAGAATGAAACTGAGAAATACAGGGGCTGGGGAATGAAGCTGAGAGACACAGGGGCTGGGGAATGAAGCTGAAAGACACAGGGGCTGGGGAATGAAGCTGAGAGACACAGGGGCTGGGGAATGAAGCTGAGAGACACAGGGGCTGGGGAATGAAGCTGAGAGACACAGGGCTGGGGAATGAAACAGAGAGACAGGCGCTGGGGAATGAAGCTGAAAGACACAGGGGCTGGGGAATGAAGCTGAGAGGCACAGGGCTGGGGAATGAAACTGAGAGACACGGGCTGGGGAATGAATCTGAGAGACACGGGCTGGGGAATGAATCTGAGAGACACAGGGCTGGGGAATGAAACTGAGAAACACAGGGGCTGGGGAATGAAGCAGAGAGGCACAGGGGCTGGGGAATGAAGCTGAGAGACAAAGGGTGGGGAATGTGGCAGAGAGACAGGGTGGGGAATGTATCTGAGAGGCACAGGGGCTGGAGAATGGAGATGAGAGATAGGTTGAGAAATGAGGCTGAGAGACAGGGTGGGGAATGAGGCAAAGAGACAGTGTGGGGAATGAGGCAAAGAGACAGTGTGGGTAATGAGGCAAAGAGACAGTGCGGGGAATGAGGCAAAGACAGTGGTGGAACTCCCGGAGACAATGGAGTAATTTGCCACCGGGCTCCAACCCTTAAGGGGGCACCTGGCTCCATTGTCCCCCAGGCCGTTCCAGGCACTGCTATGGAGATGGAGCACCTCCAGTGGCGTCACTACAGGGGTGCGGTCGCACCCCCTATTTGCCGGGCACCCGCTGAGTGTGTTACCAGTGGGCGCCCGGCTCCTCCTTTCTCCCCGGCGGTAGCCAGAGGAACGGAGCTCACTCCTGAGCTCCGCTTCTGGGACCCGCAATGCATTATGGGAGTGACGTCATGATGTCACTCCCATAGTTCCGAGGAGCGGGCGCCGGGAACGGATGGCAGCAGCACTGGAGCGGGGTTTCATGTAAGTATTGTTTTTTTTTTTTATGTGTGTGTGCTCGCGGGGGGGGGCTCACTACAGGGGGCATTATTGGTGGCTCACTACAGGGGGCATTATTGGGGGCTCACTACAGGGGGGCATTACTGGGGGATCATTACTGGGGGCTTACTACATGGAGTATTACGGGGGCTTATTACGGGGGGCATTACAGGGGCTTACTACAGGGGGCATTACAGGGGCTTACTACAGGGGGCATTACTGGGGGCTTTCTACAGGGGGCTAACTATAGGGGTATTACTGGGGGCTTACTACAGGGGGCACTGCATAGGTGGACCATTACTGGGGGGCACTACATAGGCAGCACTGCATAGGGGGGCGGCAGCTGGGGCTGGCATAGGTGCTGGGGTGGTACATTTTAATTTGGGGGGGCACCAACATTTATCTTGCCTCCGGGCACCTGGGATGAAGTTACGCCACTGGGCAAAGAGACACAGTGGAGCAGATGAAGCTAAGAGACACAGGGTGGGGGGATGAAGTTGATTGGTTGGTACTTTATCTCTCTCCAAGGCTTAGTCCATAGGGCCTGATTCAAACCCGCTCGCGAGTGCAATGCACTCGCAAGCGGTACGATTGTGGCCCAGTGCACATGGTTTGTGGCAACAAGACCTTACCACAAGGGTCTAGTCGCAAGCCCGATGGTCGCGATGGTCTTGACCATCGCGACCATCATCATGGCCACTCGCTATAGCTGTGGGTGGTCACCCACAGCTATGCGAGTGGCCAGGAGGCCGTTCTGAAAAACCAGAGGGCCGGCCCTGATTCAGAACGAGCGCTCTATCAGAGCATCCGGCTCTGAATCAGGCCCATAGACCCCTATATCTCTCTGAAATGTCCATCAATAGGATATACAGGCTATACTTCCTATTAGAGATGTAATGGTCTGGTTTCCTGGAAACTAAAAACAACCAAATTTATGGGTACCAATTCAAATCTAGGGCCTGATTCAGACCCACTCGCGAGCGGCTGTCCACTCGCAAGTGGGCCGATGGTCTGCACTGCGCATGCGCACGACGGAGGGAGCGATGGTCGTGATGGTCAAGACCATTGCGACCATCATCCTGCACGCTCGTATATGCTGTGGGTGGTGACCCACAGCTATACGAGCGTCCAGGAGGACGCCCCATAATTATGGAGGTGGGCCCTGATTCAGAGCGAGCGCTCTGGTCAGAGCGTCCGGCTCTGAATCAGGGCCCTAGTCCCATGTTGGTTCATTTTGGAGTTCCGAGGTCCGGGTTTGGTTCTACTGTTAGCTCCGAACGCGGATTTAAAAACCAAACTTATGTTTTGGATTGCATGTAAGCAGATCAAAATGACAAGATTTAGTTTTGATTTTTTTGGTGTAACAATAACAATCAACCAAGCGTAAAACCAAATACTAACCAAAACAATTGAGGGTGGTTTACCAAAACCAAAATGCGACAATGAATTAGAACGGAAACAGAAAACAAAACACAGATGTCCGCACACACATCTTTACTTCTTTTAATGATCAGCCTCCATTACTGGTATTATTGGGACCCTCATAAGACACTTACTGCTCCAGGTGTGAAGTTGCTCCATTTATGGGGCAGTTGATGTTTAGCACTTTCTCCCAGGACACCCACAAGGACAATGGAGACCTGATCACAAGTCCCAGAGCTCAGGTCAATCCCTGTTGCAATCTTTAGCTTATAGGTCACCATGTCTTCAGGCAATGATCCCTTTGAGAGTGGTTCTGTAAGAAAAAAAGACCAGTCAGAAATGCCTCCAACTAGAACACACACCTGTCATATACCTTGTACAATAAGGCCCCACCTGTCACTAATCACATATACAGCAGGACGGAGCTATTTAAGTGTCCGGAAACGAAGACATGGATCATACTTTTATAATGGATCCGTGTATAATAAGCCTCAGTAATAAGTCTCTTTTTTACTGTACAAAAAGAGGCGTATTACTCGGATATGGAAATATTAATAGCTCCAATTAAAAATGACCACAAAGATAGCTCAAATACAAAACTGTGTAAAACAGTATTTATAAAAAAAAATTTAAATCCCTTTACACTTCTACGTCAGTCCATCATCTGATAATTTACTATGATCACAGCTCTCTCAGCCAATCAGCGTTAAGCCCGCTCAATACAAAACCTCGAGAGCCGACAGCGGGATCACGAGGTTTTGCCTCGGGTGAGGATCCAGGGCAGGCAGGGATATCCGAGCTTGGCTCAGATCACCCAGGATCCTCGAAATTCGGGTGGGTTCAGATCTCTGAGATCTGAACCCGCTCATCTCATATAAAAAGTATTTATTAATACGATTTTAAATCCCTTTACCCTTCCACGTCAGTCCATCATCTGATAACTTACCATGATCACAATGTCACATATCTAACCCCTCCTATACCCTCGTTGGAATCTAAGAAAGTGTAAAAGGAAGATGGAGACAGACTCCAGCACTACATGGAAGGGGGGTCAAAACTACTGAGTTATCCGACCATTAGATGTACAAAGCGACAGCCACGCCCACCACCATTCTTCCTGACTGGACAGACCAGTGAGTTGGCTAGGCTTTGAAACTTTAGTGAGCTCTTGTAGAACTGGAAATACGCATAGCTCAGTCTCATTCAGTAAGAGGTACTTGGGCAGTTTGGGTGGGGTCCTATTTGGGCCCAATGTAACTTTTAGAAGACAGGATAACTACAGAAGACAGGATAACTACATCCATAGATTATGTGGTCCCAATTTTATTTTGTTGGACCACATATTTTTATATTTCAGGTCCGTGTCTGTAGGGCTGGGGACTTCTTGCATATGTGCAAGAAGTGTGACTGGTGGGCTAAGTAACTTGTTAGCTTGCTGTTCATTTTCCTCAGGAACCTAAAGAAAACATCATCAGGAGTATAGAAAACTATACAGCAGTGCCGAAACAGGGAGAAAGTGCGCCTTGTGCCAGCCTCATCCCCTGAACCTGTGACATCACGCCTAGTGTAGCGGGGACGCTGACTCTGGAAAGTAGCACATTGCCAGGTGTGTCCAAAGGACGCGGCGGGCAGCTCTACAGGCTGCAGGGTGCCATTTCAGGCTCACGCACAGCCTAGATAAGTATTAACACACAAAACAATTTTCTCCATGCAAATTCTGACACAAAGTAAAACACTAAGGGGTCTGTGTACTAAGCCTTAGACAGAGATAAAGTGGAGAGAGACCAAACAATCAGCTCCAAACTGTCAGTTTTCAAACACAGCCTGTAAAGTGACAGTTAGGAACTGATTGGTTGGTACTTTAATTTTCTCCACTTTATCTCTATCCAAGGCTTAGTATGTAGAGCCCCATCATTTTTGCTCCTCAGTCAACACTGGCAAATACTCTACCTCAGAGCAATTTCCACACTTTAGACAATTCAAATTTAAAGGCAATAGAAGCCGTAATCTCTCCTCACTCACATTAGAATCACAAGTGCCATGGAAATACCTTTAGGAAAACCCATACAGTTCAATTTTGCACTTTATTTGATCAACCAGGTCAAGAGCCCAGCATCACAATCTGCACCAAAATGATCCACAATCCTTTTCTCCATGAAAGCCTTTAAGTAAGTAACAAACCGTAGCCTTACCTTTTTTTTTCTTCTTGTTGTTGTGGCCACTTCAATGGAGAGACACAGCCAGTTATCCTTTTACGTCACCTCTGAATCCAGCGAGAAGAGACATGGCACCAATTGATATGGAAATATCTGTTGATCCAATTATAAATGTCTGCAAAAATAGTTTAAGTGCAAAATTAGTATTTATAAAAATGATTTGCAATGACAATGCATGCAAGGATGGCAGTTCAATAGGACTAACACATGCTCTGACTGTTATACAAACTTTTATACTGCAAATGACGCATGCCTGTCACATACTTTCATAATAGTTACAGTAAGTTAGCAAATTCACAGATGTCAGATTGGGTGTAGCTGTGGTTAGTAGCTTCTTAGGAAGACATTGCTTCATGGTACAGTACATGCACAACAAGATATTTACAGTATCTATCCATTCTCTTGAACTCTTTCCCATTCCACATCACATTATATCTCTGTAACTAGATATCGTTACTCTTACTTTTAATCGGAAATCCCCCAGTATTGGACTAATTCCATTTGTGCTCTCACAATGCCAACATAAATTTTATTCTGAGTTACATGCATTTCCGAATGTCAAAGCATAAAGCAAATTTTAGCAAACCTGGCTTGTGCCATGCGCTGCATACAAAACTTGAAATACTAACGAGTGATCCTGAGTCATACACATTTTGGTCACTTGTTACTTGAAGCTGGATGGCGTTACTGGGTGGCAATGTTTGCATGGCATGTTTACATGTACAATACGTTTGTCATGGGAGTGGGCACAGAGTGTGTGCCCGCTATGGGGATGGTAAAGGCAATGAATTTATTAAAGTGACTAAATGAAGTACCTGGAGTTGCCCAGGTTTAAATCTTCAAACAATTATTTTATCATTATATGATGTTGTCTAAATCCATCCACTGGAAGGCTCAGAACAAGCTTCCTGGGTCAAAGTTGTGCCCAGTGTACACTGCTGTGAGGTCCGCCCAGGACCACAACCACACCTTTAGGCATCCCAAGCCAAATGCCACTCCTCTGGGAAGTTTTCATCCAAATCCATCTAGTGGAAGGCCCAGAACAGGCTGCTCTGGTCAAAGTTCTGTCCAGCGTACACCAATGGGAGGTCTGACTGGGACCTCAACCTTCTAGTATGCCTTCTGGGATCCTATGTTACCACTCTGTGAAGTTTTGGTCCAAATCCATCTATTGAAAGGCTCAGAACAGGTTCCCCAGGTCCAAACAGGCTTCCTAGGTCAAGTTCTTCCCAACACACTCTGGTTTTACTGGGACCTCAACCACTCCATTAGGCATCCCAGACAAATTGCCACCCCTCTGTGAAGTTTTCATCCAAATCCATCCAGTGGAAGGCCTAGAACTCCCTGGGTCAAAGTTCCATCCAGCATACCCGGGTCAAAGTTCTGCCAAGCGTACACCAACAGGAGGTCAAACTGGGTCATCAACCCCCTTGTATGTGAAATCGCGAGGTGTTTTGGATATTATTTTTAAACCTTACTTATTATAAGAAGAAATGGAATAATTCACACCAATACCAACTTTAAAATAAATGACAATGCTTTACTCTAAAAGCAAATCAATTATACATGTATTATGGTATTAATGTCAAAGCAGACTTACAACATAAAAAACAACAAGTTCAGCAACAGTGACAAAATGATTATGTGCAATGCCTAGCAGAGATGCACAAGGTGACAGTCAGCCCTGTTTATACTTACAGCCCAGCGCCCCGCGACTCTCACGACCTACGATCTCTCCTGCTCAGCCCGACTGACCGCCCCTCCCCTTTTTGATCAATCTTTTATACTTTTTCCTCTCTACTACTAACATATTCTAAAATGGCGAATATTAATTAATTAATTCATTATTAATGCGCGGTAAACATTTCACTGATAATATGTTTTAATCATAACAAAACCTATAATCTTCTTTCTATGTTCTCAAAATATTGGTGACCGCTTATAGGCCAAGGCTGTTCTGATTAGCTCCCTTCTTGCTTAGACAGATCTGAGACATACTGTCTTCTAGTCTGTTAGTACTAACCCATGATTCTGTCTTGGCTAGTAAAGAAATAGTTTTCCACAGTTCTGATTTATACCTATTTCCGTAATAACACTTATACCTTTTAGATGAAACAATATTAACCAATATTAACTGTTGCTTCAGACACACACCTGCCTACTTTAGAGAGAGGGTACACCTCATCTCTAGACCTGAGGCCATTCGACACATGTCGGTCCTCCGCAACTTACAACTAATATATATTCTAAATCATTTCTATGTACTCTTAATTGCAATGAAAATAATGAAAGACATAAGCATGCATATATTCGTGAATTGCTGAAGCAATATGTACGGTCACATATTCCGGCGTTATCAGTTCCATCCTCATGAAATTTGAGGGGTCATAACTCCGAAAAAAGTTCATATCTCTGAAGAAAGTTCATATCTCTCATAGGTCGCATCGTCTGATTTCTTCTTAATGCATTGGAACATCTTCTTGAAGCATCTCACTAATATATAGAAAATCAACAACATTATCATGACAAAAAATTATTAATCTTCCCATTGCGTGCATAATGTAGCCAAACCGATTTCCAACCCATGCAAACCACGTGCTGGGGTTCAACCAGGTGAACCAACTGTCGGGAATCACACCTTCACGTTTATTTCGTTCCGCAAATTAATTTTTTACCTGAGTAATTTCATTTAACCTTTCTTTTATTACTTCTTCTGCATTGGAAGAATTTGTAATGTAGGTACAACACTGTAACCCATACACCGTCTGTAATGTCACACAATATCCTGAAGTTGCCGCTGTAAGATAATTCAACACCATTCTATGTTGCATTAATTCTGTCTTTATGGCCTGAAGCTCCCTTCCCACAAATCTAAAAGTACCCTCATATATGTCTGTGATATTATTTATTAGATCTCCTAGTTCCTGTATCATTCTTTGATTTGCAGTTATTCCCCATGTACCAAATGTTATTATATTACCAAATCCCAAACCATCCTTGTACCCTTGTGACAATGAAAAAAGATGTCTGTACCTCTCATGTACTATTTTTATTTCCCTTTTTACCCTTTTTCCCTTTACCGGGAGTGAATGTTGCATATATGTTTCTTTTAGATCCTTATGTTTAATTACCACTGCGTCAGGTAGCAATGTTTCTATAAAACATATTCCAAAAGAGTTTACCGGTAACCATTTATAAGCCCTCTGTCCACACACGTAATATAACCCCTGTGGCAATGTCCATGGTCTATTAGACAATATTTTTGAAAAAGTATCATAAGGAACATTGCAACGGGCACTCTTTTCATCTGTACCTTTTTTTTCCTGTGCACACTCCACCATACGATGATTGCATGTTTTATTGTATCCCAACACTCCTTCTGCCATCACACATTTCACCAATTCATTTACACATTCTTTATTGTTAGGTTTTGTGTATTTAATCATTTCTAAAAGAGCCTTTCCCCAGTCACGTTTGGTTTTAAAAGGACCTTCCTGCAAGACTGTGTTACACACGCTGGTTCCCAAATAGGTCCCTTCGGCTCCCTCTTCCCATACCGTTTTGTTAATGCATGTAATATTACCTTGGTTATACCTCTGATACTTTGTTAATTTTAAACCCATGGAGCCATTCACATTATAAGGTTCAAGTGTGTGGGTTCCACATAACGAGTGAAATGTTGTTTGATTTGAGTGTAATGGAATAGCCATTAACCCAACATTCCCTGAATGGTATGGTAGATGACTGCATACCCAACAATCAGTTAACCTTATTGTTTTCCCAATCAACTCATGATAGGTGTCCAGTGAAGAAGTGTTAGTTTCTATAGAGGTACTATCTTTACACCATTGTACACACCTTGTTTCTGGATTTAGACCACAATATTCACATATACACCTTGGAATTGGAGACAACACACATTTTTTCCCTTCTACTACGGCTCTTCTTCTTCGATCTTTTGCCAGGTACCAGGTTGCAGTATTTACATTTTTAATTACCTGTATTTTCTTTTCAACCATTTTAAGAATTTTTACCTCTGTCTTTGGACCATCCTCTGATTCATACCTATACCTGGGAGTATCAGTATTAAAAGAAGTGTGTGTCTTTTATGATGTCCCCTACAATCATGGATTTTAAAACAGGAGTGGAGTCTACCATCATAACCCCAGCAGTACCCCTAGGATAACTCTCCACACCGTCCTCATCCGTCACCAATGCTTGCCAGCCCTTATGCAAAAATAAAAAATTAAAAAATGCAACAAAAATAATTGTCCCAATCAATGAATACACAGAGACTTGATCACCGATAGCCATCTTTCTTTTTCTTTGTTCACAACCCGCAGAAACATCACAAAGGATATTTCCCGATTCCGTGAACCTTATCTTGGTTGTTTGAACTATGACTTTATTCAGGCCCATCGCCAAATAGCTTTATTAATTTCAAACCACAGTCAATGTCTTTATCTGCGTCCCCTTTTGCTGTAACTGGCCTCACCGCTGGGTCGGAAACCTTCTTGCAGTGTGCCGCATGAATCCAATTGTCCTTTTCAGCCACTTTTAGGGACGTCGAGGTGGTTAGCAGAACCTGGAACGGGCCTTGCCACCGATCTACGAGACAACCAGAACGCAAGAAATTTCTCACCATTACATAGTCTCCAGGCTGGACATCATGACAAGGTCCCTCTGGGAGTCCTTTCATAAGCTTTCCTTGCTTTTCTTGCAACGTCTTCAGATGCTGTGAGAATTGTATAACATAGTCCGTAGTTAAATCATGTGACAATGACAAGTCTACTGCTGGACTTACAATCATGTTAGGCAGTTTCGGAGTGGTGCGGATGCTATACAAAACCAGGAGCAAAGCCTCCAGCCAATTCATGGCAGTCTCCATACCCATCTTAGCTAATTTATTTTTAATAGTCATGTTAACTCGTTCAATTCGCCCTGACGCCTGAGGTCGATATGGCGTATGCAAGCTACTTTTTATACCCATATATTGACACATTGCTTGAAATACCTTCCCTGTAAAATGTGTACCTCTATCACTTTCAATAACAAATGGTATACCATATCTAGACACAAATTCCTGTACCAATTTCTTTGCTGTGAATGACGCAGTACATAAGACAGCGGGAAATGCTTCAACCCAACCTGAAAACATAAGACATACTGAAAATTTCTTACTTTAGGCATTTGAATAAAATCAATCTGCAATCTTTGAAACGGACCAGTGGAGGGAGGAATGTGGGATGGTTCTGTGGGAATCGATTTCCCAGGATTCGCCCTCAGGCAGATGAGACATGAGCGAGACTTACCCTCTGCGTAAGATGAAAACCCAGGTGCACACCAGTAGCTCCCAATAATTTTACACATTCCCTCTCTTCCTACATGGGTCATCCCATGGGCAGCTTCCGCCACCGCTGGAAGGAGGGATCTAGTTGTCACCAGTCTACCCTTACCATCTCTCCACAGACCATCACCCTCTTGCACACATCCCTTCATCCTCCACATGGCACGTTCCTGTGCAGTGCATACCTTCTGCGCTTCTATTAGCTTTTGCTGATCTATAGTCTGAAAAATATTAATTTTTACAGTGGTGTGATTCATGACAGCTGCCATTCTGGCGGTTTCATCCACCCTCTTGTTACCCAATGACACAGGGTCATTTCGTGAGGTGTGAGCTTGACACTTAACAACTGCTACCTGGGCAGGGAGTTGTATAGCCTCAATAAGCTCTTTTACTTGTCCGGCATGAGATATTCGGGCACCCGAAGCAGTCAAGTATCCCCGCATAGCCCATATCTTACCAAAATCATGCACGACACCATAAGCATATCTGGAGTCTGTAAAAATGTTAACCGTCCGGCCCTCAGCCAGGTGATAGGCTCTGGTAAGAGCCACCAGTTCCGCAACCTGAGCTGAGTGAGGTGGGCCCAATGGACCAGCCTCCAGGATTTCTGTATCAGATACTACCGCATATCCCGTACAGAGTAATCCTGTTTCATTTTGCCTGTGACAACTGCCATCCATGTAGAGTGTAAGGTCCGCTCCACTCAGTGGTGTGTCAGAGATGTCTGGTCTGATGGAGAAATTTTGCTGCAAATATTTCTCACAATCATGGTCCAAATCCTGATACTCTCCGGACTCCATCCTCTGGGACTCTTGAGTCACATAAGGCAGCAGAGTAGCAGGATTCAACATTCCGCACCTGACAATGGTCAGGTTCGGTGGAGCTAGGAGCATGAGCTCCCAGTGAGTGAATCGTGCACTCAAGACATGTCGTGTCTGCGAGGAGTTCATGAGAGAAGCAACAGCATGAGGAACAAACAGTGTAAGGGGGTGCTGCAATACAATATCCTGCACTTTCTCCACTAAGGCTGCAGCAGCCGCTACAGCTCTCAAACATGTGGGTAAAGCGGAAGCCACCCTGTCAAGTGTACAACTATAATACCCAATGGGTCTATATGATCCCCCATGTTTTTGTGTCAAAACTCCCAAAGCAGCGGATTGTTGTTCATTACAAAAGAG
This sequence comes from Taudactylus pleione, assembly GCA_031769625.1. Lineage (NCBI taxonomy): Eukaryota > Metazoa > Chordata > Amphibia > Anura > Myobatrachidae > Taudactylus > Taudactylus pleione. Next base: position 11,847,138 of record JAUIMM010000710.1, read on the forward strand.
ACAGAAAGGCTTAGTATAATCTGGAATACCTAATGCTGGTGCCTCTGATAATGCTTGTTTAAGAGCCTCAAATGCTGCAATGGATTCGTCAGTATGTTGTACTCTGTCAGGGAGATTTTGTGAAACCAGGGACTGAAGTGGAAGGGCCAGTGCCGTAAATCCTGCGATCCACTGTCTACAATATCCACAAAGACCTAAAAATGCATGCACCTGCTTTTGGTTACAAGGAAGTGGGTGCTTGAGAATAAACGCAACCCTTTCTGGTGTAAGATGACGCTTCCCCTTTGTAAGGCAATGACCCAAATAAATTACCTTGGACTGGCAGGGCTGTAGTTTATCCTTTGAAACCCTATGTCCTATCTCAGAAAGATATAGCAGCAACAAAAAAGTATCAGTAAGAGACTCCTGCAAAGAGTTTGAACACAGCAACAGGTCATCAACATACTGAATCAGCACTGAATTACCTTGTGGCAAAAACCCTGCCAAACAATCGTGTTTTGCCTGAGAGAAGATACTAGGGCTATGAATGAACCCCTGACTTAATCGATTCCGCGTATATTGGACTCCTCTGTAAGTAAATGCAAACAGGTATTGACTATCCGAATGTACTGGGATAGAGAAGAATGCTGAGCATAAATCTACAACAGTGAAATGGGTGGCCTGCGGTGGAATTTGCACTAAAATAGTGGCAGGGTTTGGCACCACCGGGAATTGTGATTGCACTATTTTATTAATGGCTCGCAAATCCTGACATATTCGGTAACTGCGGCCATTTTGTTTAGATACAGGAAGCAACGGAGTATTGCACGGACTATGTGTGCGAATAATTATACCTTGTTGTAAAAACCTTTGTATGATTGGAAAGATACCAATCTCTGCTTCTGGTTTAAGGGGATACTGTGGAATCCGTGGAAGTCTCACATTTGGTTTCAGTTCAATATTTACTGGATTTACCTGATGCATGAGCCCAACCTCCTGTAGATCAGTGGTCCAAAGGTGCTTAGGAACCTGCGACAACATTCGGGTAACCACTTCAGGAAACTGCAAATTACTTACAAACATTAAATGGTTAGGCAAGTGCAAGGTATCCAGGGCACATTGAGCCTGATGATCCTCATAAGGCATGTCAAGGAAAATACCATCCGGGGTACAAATATCACACAGTTCATTTTCATGAGCAAATCACGTCCCAATAAATTAACTGGTGCTTGTTCAGCTAGAATAAAAGCATGGTCACAAGTTAGAGGCCCTATCGTTGTTATTACAGGAGAAGTAACAGGGTAATTATGTGACTGTCCAGTCACCCCCACTGCGGAGATGGTGTTAGCTGACAATGGTAAAGCATGTAAATCATTAATTAGCGATTTGGCACAACCTGTGTCAATCAAGAATTTGTAATCCTCTCCCTGTATGGTAAGATCTACAAACGATTCTGTTACTGGATCCACAGAAAAAACATTTTGAACACAGGCATGGCCCTCCCTTCAATAAGGATGAAAAGGCCTTTGCTGGAAAGGGGCAGCATGTGGGTTAAAAAAACCTCTCCTTTTGGGCTGTGAGGGTTTAAATCTGCAAGGGTTACTACGGAACTCTATGCGAGGATCCCACTCTGTCTCTTGTGAAGGGGGATCATCCTGAAATACAGGGCCTCACCCTCACACAGGGACTTTACAATATCGACAAATGTGTCCCTGTTGGCCACAATTATAGCATGCACCAGGTAAAGGCATGTGCTGATGGGTTCCCCAGGGTTTTACTCTTGATGGTACTGAATCCCATCCTTGATACTTCTGGAGTTGGCGTATATCCTCAATAGAGGTATTTGGACTCGCGTTATATACATCCACATCATGCTTTTTCTGTAAATTTTGTATCTGCAGATTTAATAACTTAGCTTTCTGCGTGTCTTTTTGTCTGGTTGTATTAGCATCATGTAAAATAGCCCATTCAGTAATAATTGTCAGGGTCTCAGCCCTCCATGCAGGGCTCTCAGTCTGTAATCTAGTCTTAATAGGCTCAATCAGTCCCTCCACCAACACACTTACAACCAATGCTCTATGAGCCACACTGGTGTGTATGTCCTCAACACCTTTGTAAGATTTCATCTCTGTGATTGCCCTGTGGCAGTAATCTCTTACCGACTCCTGTGGCATCTGCTTAATAGTGAACAATTTTTGCCAATCCACTCTTGGGGGAAACATAGTCATCAAAGCATTACAAATACCGGTTATGACAGTAAGATTAGTTGCAGGAGGTAAGCGGTTATCATTATCAATACCCATAGTGCCCCAAGCAGTATTCACATCGACCGTATCTGGTAATGCTGCACCTAACAATGATCTCCAATCTTTATTTGTGGGTTCATGTGCATGCCCAATGTTTTTAATAATTTGACAACATGCAGTCAGATCCTTACGTGGATCAGGGAATTCATTAAGCATTGAGCGCAACTCAGTGCGCATCCAGGGAACGTCAATTATTACCGTTCGGTCTGGATTTTGCCCTTCTCCTGGGAGGGACATAGTTCGTAGGGGCATCATCAAAGATTCTGCTGAAGGACCTGGGACAATTTTGTCCTTTTTATGAGGCACTTTCTGTGGCTCAGTAACTAAAACTTTTTTAACATTTCTTTTTCCGCTCAGAATCAGGAGCATCAGCCAACACAAGGGCTTCATCGTCTGAAACCACCACCACATCAGGGTCTGAATCATCCGAATCAGATTTAATAGCATCACCTGATGCACCCTGCACTACCAGGGAATGGTCATGACCAGATTGTCGATTAGGATACGCAAGCATAGCTATAGCAGCAAATTCAGGCAGTACATCAACATTGTCTTCATCAAAGACCACAGTCTTTGAGGCACAAGCCTTAGGTATCACAGGGTAAAGAGAAAAAGCAGGTACGGTTAGGGGAGTTTTGCAAGGGGAAATGTTAAAAAGCGGGGCAGCCAGGCTAGCCGTGAGAGCCGGGGGCACCGCCGGTGCTGTTGGCTGACTGTCACCCCGATCCACTAGTGTCCACCTCTTAGCCTCCTGTTGCCATACTGCAAGACATTGCAAATGCTTAACCCTATTCCTCACTAACTTAGATAAAATGATTGTTGCCTTTAAAGCCTCCAAAACAGACTGATTAAATGTGCCTGCTATCGGGAAATGATCAGAGGTCCATCTGGTCATCTCGCTCCACTTTTCAACAAACCTCACACTCTCATCTCCGTACTTGTCTTTCATAATCATATAAGCACTTTTCTCTCCTAGGTCTCTCATTGGATTAACCTCTTCTCCTACCCTCTCTTGCCAAGCTCTAAACAATTTCTTTTTAAATGACTTCGTTAACCCCTTAGCTCTTGGTAACTCACTTGATGTCATTGTAAGAGACTTTTTTTTTTTTTTTTCTAGAAATAAAAATAAAAAAATTTTATTCTCCAAACACCCAATCTCCTGATTCTGAAAGGGGTATACTGTCTTTCTATCTCACACAAGTGTTACACCTGCAATAAGAAGCTTCCCTAAGCACAGGCGGGTTAGTGGGATTCGATACAGCTTGGTAATCTACCCTAGCATCAATCTTCCGTTTTTTACCAAACCAATTCCTTCACCTTCATTCAAATGACCAGTACCATCCAGGTGCGTCACACGCCCTCCTCCCTATACTCTGCAACCCTTTTACAGGCTACACACAACCTCTTCACCCTCAAATCACTTGCTCATACCTTCCATCACTTACAGAAACAAACTGCAATCCCATGCAAGTACTTTAACCAATACTGCCCTTTTTTCAAAACCAAATGAGATAATCTGTTTTCTTCTTCTTGACACGTCTGTCAAAATAAAATCCTCAAAAATACTACCCTAACTGTGTTTCCTGTCCTTCGTTATCAGGCTAAACACCTCTCAGGTATGATCTGACCTCGTTAACAGATTCAGTACTTCAATTACCTTGTGTCCCCCTTTATTAGGGTTCAGGACACCTTTTGCATCACTTGTAACTACACAAGTCTATACCTGCCCTCGTTATCAGGTATCTGTAAATTTATAACTAACCACGTGGATTTCTCTTCTTTGTTTATAATATTACCCCGCAATTCACATAACCAGATTCATGCCTCTCTACTCCACTTCTCATACAAGGATACTACAGGGGAAAATGGGAAAAAGCCAGGCGACCAAAACGCTCTCCGTCCTAACCCCCTGCTGACACTAAATCTAAAATCTCTTTTATAACCACAAAAGCAACCACCAACAAAAACTCAGTAACACTGCCCTAATTTCTGGGGAGAGAGGAAAAAAATGACTCAACTACAATTTCCAATTTCTGGAAACCAGAAATCAAACAACAATTCTAATGAACTGCTTGTGTCAAAACCCCCTTCCTCAATTTCTGGTAAAACCGAATCAAATGACAAATCACTCTCTACCGACGCTATTGCATTGAAATCCTCAAACCTCAATTCCTCAATCTCCAAGAAAAGCAAATCAACAGTGCATATATTATAAAATATTAAAAAAAACTCATCTATGGTAATCAAATCCTTTACTACCTCTAGCACAGCAACATATGCACAATTAAGACACATCAGGGGCTCCTGTCAATGGGGCTGTCAATGAAAGAAAAAGGTAGAAGAATGAGGAAAGGTAGGGTTGACTGGGGAAAGGTAAAAGACAGTATGCGCAACCTCTTTTATTTTATTTTTAAGGAGGAAAAAAGTTATAGATCACTCACACAAGTTGCATACACTGCTGTCTACAGTTTTTTTTTTTTTAGTGTCTTTTTTTTTTTTGACACAAGACCCTAATATAACCCCAACTCCAAGCGGAAGCCGTAAGCGATACTTGGGTGGGGTCCTTTCCAGACTCTGCCGCCGTGAAGGTCAGCCAATTACCCAAACACACGTCATTCAACCAATCATACGTCACTCTTTCATACAGAGCAGTGAAAGAAGGAAAAATGAAGAAGGAAAAAACTGGTTAGCGCAAAAAAAAAAGTAAAAAAGGCCTCAGAGTGAGCAGAAAAAGAAAATAGAAGGTATCAATAAAACTTCCCTAAAAAAACATCAATCTACCAATAATTTCAGAAATAGATATCTCAACTAACAAAAATGCCAAGATAATCACTTAACTTGCAAATTAAAAAAAAAAAATCCTCTCTATTCTACACTCAACCTATTTCAGTGCACGGGGAAGGAAGAAAAAAACCTCAGCAAATACCATTTACTTTCCCTATCTATTGGGCACACTGCCCAGACCAGAAAAGGAGGGGAGAAATCTCTCCTCCTAACACCATTTCTCCACAATACAAAACTTTCTTATATAAACTAGGGGTGAGCGGGTTCGGATTTCTGAAATCCGAACCCCCCCGAGCCCCCCCGATCCGAGTCCGATCCGAGTCAGGCTCGACTTTTCCCGCCTGACTCGGATCTGAAATCGAGGCAAAACGTCATCTTCCCGCCTTCCGAGTCTCGCGGGTTTTGGATCCTATATAAGGTACACACGTCGGCGCCATTTTCTCACTCGGCTGTGGACAGTGAAGAGGGAGGGTGGGAGTTAGGGCTGTGTAGTGTAGTGTAGTGTAGTGCTGCTGTTGTCCACTACTTCAAAGTCCATAGGGGCTGGCTGTGTTGTGCTGTGCTGCTGTTGTTAATAGGGGCTGTGTCCACTACTTCAAAGTCCATAGGGGCTGGCTGGACTGTGTTGTGCAGTCAGTTCTCCATAGGGGCTGTGTCCACTCCAAAGTCCTGTGCAGTGTCCCAGTCCTAAAGGAGTGCTGTAGTGTTGTCCAGGGGGTGCTCTGTCCATCAGGGGTGCTCCCCCCAAGTGCTAAAAAAATAATATATTTTCTGTGTTTGTGAATTGTGTGCGCAGTAGCCGCACGTGCATCAACAAAGTAGTGCCAAGCGTGCGCCTGTGTCATAAGTAAAGGGCCGGCTGGCTTGACCGTTAAGGGTGCTGTAACCCCCGAAAGTACACTCCAGTCCAAACCAAAAAAAAAATTATTTTCTGTGTTTGTGAATTGTGTGCGCAGTAGCCGCACGTGCATCAACAAAGTAGTGCCAAGCGTGCGCCTGTGTCATAAGTAAAGGGCCGGCTGGCTTGACCGTTAAGGGTGCTGTAACCCCCGAAAGTACACTCCAGTCCCAACCAAAAAAAAAATTATTTTCTGTGTTTGTGAATTGTGTGCGCAGTAGCCGCACGTGCATCAACAAAGTAGTGCCAAGCGTGCGCCTGTGTCATAAGTAAAGGGCCGGCTGGCTTGACCGTTAAGGGTGCTGTAACCCCCGAAAGTACACTCCAGTCCAAACCAAAAAAAAAATTATTTTCTGTGTTTGTGAATTGTGTGCGCAGTAGCCGCACGTGCATCAACAAAGTAGTGCCAAGCGTGCGCCTGTGTCATAAGTAAAGGGCCGGCTGGCTTGACCGTTAAAGGGTGCTGTAACCCCCAAAGTACACTCCAGTCCAAACCAAAAAAAAAATTATTTTCTGTGTTTGTGAATTGTGTGCGCAGTAGCCGCACGTGCATCAACAAAGTAGTGCCAAGCGTGCGCCTGTGTCATAAGTAAAGGGCCGGCTGGCTTGACCGTTAAGGGTGCTGTAACCCCCGAAAGTACACTCCAGTCCAAACCAAAAAAAAAAATTATTTTCTGTGTTTGTGAATTGTGTGCGCAGTAGCCGCACGTGCATCAACAAAGTAGTGCCAAGCGTGCGCCTGTGTCATAAGTAAAGGGCCGGCTGGCTTGACCGTTAAAGGGTGCTGTAACCCCCGAAAGTACACTCCAGTCCTAACCAAAAAAAAATTATTTTCTGTGTTTGTGAATTGTGTGCGCAGTAGCCGCACGTGCATCAACAAAGTAGTGCCAAGAGTGCGCCTGTGTCATAAGTAAAGGGCCGGCTGGCTTGACCGTTAAGGGTGCTGTAACCCCCGAAAGTACACTCCAGTCCAAACCAAAAAAAAAATTATTTTCTGTGTTTGTGAATTGTGTGCGCAGTAGCCGCACGTGCATCAACAAAGTAGTGCCAAGCGTGCGCCTGTGTCATAAGTAAAGGGCCGGCTGGCTTGACCGTTAAGGGTGCTGTAACCCCCGAAAGTACACTCCAGTCCAAACCAAAAAAAAAATTATTTTCTGTGTTTGTGAATTGTGTGCGCAGTAGCCGCACGTGCATCAACAAAGTAGTGCCAAGCGTGCGCCTGTGTCATAAGTAAAGGGCCGGCTGGCTTGACCGTTAAGGGTGCTGTAACCCCCGAAAGTACACTCCAGTCCAAACCAAAAAAAAAATTATTTTCTGTGTTTGTGAATTGTGTGCGCAGTAGCCACACGTGCATCAACAAAGTAGTGCCAAGCGTGCGCCTGTGTCATAAGTAAAGGGCCGGCTGGCTTGACCGTTAAAGGGTGCTGTAACCCCCGAAAGTACACTCCAGTCCAAACCAAAAAAAAATTATTTTCTGTGTTTGTGAATTGTGTGCGCAGTAGCCGCACGTGCATCAACAAAGTAGTGCCAAGAGTGCGCCTGTGTCATAAGTAAAGGGCCGGCTGGCTTGACCGTTAAAGGGTGCTGTAACCCCCGAAAGTACACTCCAGGCCAAACCAAAAAAAAATTATTTTCTGTGTTTGTGAATTGTGTGCGCAGTAGCCGCACGTGCATCAACAAAGTAGTGCCAAGAGTGCGCCTGTGTCATAAGTAAAGGGCCGGCTGGCTTGACCGTTAAAGGGTGCTGTAACCCACAAAGTACACTCCAGTCCAAACCAAAAAAAAAATTATTTTCTGTGTTTAGCCGCACGTATATATCAAATCGATATAACATAAATGGAGGACCAAACTTTCTCCGATAAAAATAAAATAGAGAAAGATCAAGAACCACTTCCTCCTAGTGCTGAAGCTGCTGCCACTAGTCATGACATAGACGATAACATGCCATCAACGTCGTCTGCCAAGGCCGATGCCCAATGTCATAGTAGAGGGCACATACAATCCCAAATGGCAAAGTTCAGGAAAATGACCTTGAAAAAGACATTTAAATCAGCTGAAGAGAAACGTAAACTTGCCAATATGCCATTTACGACACGGAGTGGCAAGGAACGGCTAAGGTCGATCCCTAGTATGTTCATGACTAGTGGTTCAGCTTCACATGACGATGGAAGCCCTCCTCCCACTAAAAAAATCAAAAGAGTTAAGCTGGCAAAAGCACAGCGAAGAACTGTGCTTTCTAAGAAGATATCACAAATCCCCAAGGAGAGTCCAAGTGTGGTGGTGGTTGCGATGCCTGACCTTCCCAGCACTGGACGGGAAGAGGTGGCTCTTTCCACCATTTGCATGCCCCCTGCAAGTGCTGAAAGGAGCACCCACAGTCCACTTGCTGATATGCAAATTGAAGATGTCACTGTTGAAGTACAACAGGATGAGGATACTGGTGTAGCTGGCGCTGAGGAGGAAGTTGGCGAGGAGGATTCTGATGGTGATGTGGTTTGTTTAAATCAGGCTCCGGGGGAGACAGTTGTTGTCCGTGGGATGAAAAAGCCCATCACGGTCATGCCTGGGCAGAAGACCAAACATTCCACCTCTTTGGTCTGGCAATATTTCTATCCAAATCCGGACAACAACTGTCTTGCCATATGTACCATATGTAAAGGTGAAATAAGTAGGGGTAGGGACGTCAACCACCTAGGAACATCCTCCCTTATACGGCACCTGCAGTGCGTTCATAAAAAGTTACTGTCAAGTTCAGAAACTTTGGCTAAGACCGTAAGCAGTCCAGGGACACCTAAATCCCGTTGTCCTGTTGTATCCAAGCGCCTGCAAACCACACCGTCAACTCCCTCCTCGTCAATTTCCTCCTTAGTCAGGATCGGAAGTAGTCCTGCAGGCCATGTCACTGGCATGACTGACTCTCCTATCCGGGATTCCTCTGGAGGATCCTGCATTGCTACGCCTACTGCTGCCGCTGCTGCTGTTGCTGCTGCTGGGAGTCGTTCATCATCCCAGAGAGGAAGTAGGAACACCACTACTTTTACTAAACAATTGACCCTCCAACAGTCCTTAGCGAGGAGGATGAAGTACGACAGCAGTCATCCTGAAGCAAAACGTATAACTGAGGCCTTGACTGCTATGTTGGTGTTAGACGTGCGTCCGGTATCCGCCATTAGTGCAGTGGGATTTAGACAATTGATGGAGGTAGTGTGTCCCCGGTTCCAAATCCCGTCTAGATTCCACTTCACTAGGCAGGCGATACCGAGACTGTACAGAAACGTCAGAAAAAGTGTCCTCAGTGTCCTGAAAAATGCCGTTGTACACAATGTCCACTTAACCACGGACATGTGGACAAGTGGAACAGGGCAGACTAAGGACTATATGACTGTGACAGCCCACTGGGTAGATGTATCACCTTACGCAGCAACAGCAGCAGCGTCACCAGTAGCAGCATCTCAGAAACGCCAGCTCGTTACAAGGCAGGCTACGCTGTGTATCACCGGTTTCAGTAAGAGGCACACCGCCGACAACCTCTTAGAGAAACTGAGGGAAATCATCGCCCAGTGGCTTACCCCACTTAGACTCTCCTGGGGATTTGTGATATCTGACAACGCCACCAATAATGTGCGGGCATTACATCTGGGCAAATTCCAGCACGTCCCATGTTTTGCTCACACAATAAACTTGGTGGTGCAGAATTTTCTGAAAAGCGACAGGGGCGTGCAGGAGACGCTTTGGGTGGCCCGAAAAATTTCTGGCCACTTTCGCCATTCAGCGACTGCGTGCCGAAGACTGGAGCGCCAGCAAACACTCTTGAACCTGCCCCGCCATCACCTGAAGCAAGAGGTTGTGACGCGGTGGAACTCAACCCTCTATATGCTTCAGAGGATGGAGGAGCAGCAAAAGGCCATACAAGCCTATACATCCACCTATGACATAGGCAAAGGAGGGGGTATGCACCTGACTCAAGCGCAGTGGAGAATGATTTCCGTGTTGTGCAAGGTTCTCCAGCCCTTCGAACTTGCCACACGTGAAGTCAGTTCAGACACTGCCAGCTTGAGTCAGGTCATTCCCCTCATCAGGCTTTTGCAGAAGCAGCTGGAGAAAGTGAAGGAGGAGCTAAGACGGAGCGATTCCGCTCGGCATGTGGGACTTGTGGATGAAGCCCTTCATTCGCTTTGCCAGGATTCCAGGGTGGTCAATCTGTTGAAATCAGACCACTACATTTTGGCCACCGTGCTCGATCCTAGGTTTAAAGCCTATGTGGTGTCTCTCTTTCCGGCCGACACAAGCCTGCAGAGGTGCAAAGACCTGCTGGTGAACACACTGTCAGCTGAAGCGGAACGTGACACGTCAACAGCTCCTTCTTCATTTTCTCCTGCAACTGGGGCTGCCAGGAAAAAACTTAGGTATCCTAAGCAACCCGCTGGCGGTGATGCAGGACAGGCAGGACCAAGTTTGGACATCTGGTCCGGACTGAAGGACCTGGCAACAATTTCTGACATGTCTACTGTCACTGCATATGATACTGTCACCATTGACAGAATGGTGGAGGATTACATCGGTGACAGCATCCAAGTAGGCATGGCAGACAGTCCATACCTGTACTGGCAGGAAAAAGAGGCAATTTGGAGGCCCCTGTACAAACTGGCTCTATTTTACCTGAGTTGCCCCCCCTCCAGTGTGTACTCCGAAAGAGTGTTTAGTGCAGCCGGGAACCTTGTCAGCGAAAGGCGTAGGAGGTTGCTTCCACAGAATGTGGAGAAGATGATGTTCATCAAAATGAATTATCAGCTCTTCCAGGGAGACCAGCCTCCAGAAGGTACAGAGGGACCTGTGGTGGTGGATTCAAGTGGGGACGAGTTAATACTTTGTGAGGATGAGGATGTACACACTGAAGAGGGTGAGGAATCGGTGGATGAGGAGGATGAGGATGACATCTTGCCTCCATAGAGCCAGTTTGTGCAGGGACACATTAATTGCCAGCTTGTTTTGTGGGGGCCCAAACGAACCAATCATTTCAGCCACAGTTGTGTGGCAGACCCTGGCGCTGAAATGATTGGTTTGTTAAAGTGTGCATGTCCTGTTTATACAACATAAGGGTGGGTGGGAGGGCCCAAGGACAATTCCATCTTGCACCTCTTTTTTTTCTTTGCATTATGTACAGTTTGGGGCCTAGTTTTTCAAACTGCCATCCTGTCTGCCACTGCAGTTTCACGCCTAGATGGGTCACGTGTTTGTGCCGCCCACTCGTGTCGCTTAGCATAGTCATCCAGCTACCTCGGTGCAACGTTTTGGACATAAAAACACTATTGTGAGGTGTGAGGTGTTCAGAATAGACTGGAAATGAGTGGAAATTAAGGTTATTGAGGTTAATAATAGCATAGGAGCAGAAAAACCTACAAATTCTGTGATTTTAGCTGTTTTTATGCTTTTTTTAAAAAAAATACAGATCCAAAACACAAAACCCAGAACCCAAAACACGGAAGGGTGGTTTTGGCAAAACCAATCCAGATCCAAAACACGAAGAAAGATCCAGATCCAAAACCAAAACACAAAACACGAAAAGTGGCCGGTGCACACCCCTAATATAAACTACACAATGGAAAAAAAACCTTATTTTGAGAAACAAATCCTACCAAAACAATCCATACAGCACAATTTAACTTACCACGATATCAAAGACTGAAGGAGAGAGAAAAAAACTGCACGTTTAAAAAAAAATGATCTAATGAGCAAAATAACTCACTGCCGTGCACTCTCTCTCAATCTCCGATACAGCGGGCGTCAACAGGTGTATCTCGCTGGGGCCTCCAACTGAAATCGCGAGGTGTTTTGGATATTATTTTTAAACCTTACTTATTATAAGAAGAAATGGAATAATTCACACCAATACCAACTTTAAAATAAATGACAATGCTTTACTCTAAAAGCAAATCAATTATACATGTATTATGGTATTAATGTCAAAGCAGACTTACAACATAAAAAACAACAAGTTCAGCAACAGTGAGAAAATGATTATGTGCAATGCCTAGCAGAGATGCACAAGGTGACAGTCAGCCCTGTTTATACTTACAGCCCAGCGCCCCGCGACTCTCACGACCTACGATCTCTCCTGCTCAGCCCGACTGACCGCCCCTCCCCTTTTTGATCAATCTTTTATACTTTTTCCTCTCTGCTACTAACATATTCTAAAATGGCGAATATTAATTAATTAATTCATTATTAATGCGCGGTAAACATTTCACTGATAATATGTTTTAATCATAACAAAACCTATAATCTTCTTTCTATGTTCTCAAAATATTGGTGACCGCTTATAGGCCAAGGCTGTTCTGATTAGCTCCCTTCTTGCTTAGACAGATCTGAGACATACTGTCTTCTAGTCTGTTAGTACTAACCCATGATTCTGTCTTGGCTAGTAAAGAAATAGTTTTCCACAGTTCTGATTTATACCTATTTCCGTAATAACACTTATACCTTTTAGATGAAACAATATTAACCAATATTAACTGTTGCTTCAGACACACACCTGCCTACTTTAGAGAGAGGGTACACCTCATCTCTAGACCTGAGGCCATTCGACACATGTCGGTCCTCCGCAACTTACAACTAATATATATTCTAAATCATTTCTATGTACTCTTAATTGCAATGAAAATAATGAAAGACATAAGCATGCATATATTCGTGAATTGCTGAAGGAATATGTACGGTCACATATTCCGGCGTTATCAATGTCTTCTGGGATCCAATGTTACCACTCTGTGAAGTTTTGGTCCAAATCCATGCAGTGAAAGGCTCAGAACAAGCTCCCCGGGGCAAAAATCTGCCGGGTCAAAGTCCAACCGGGTCCCTAACCCCCTAAAACCTGGCCAGGATTGAAATAGACCACCTCACATTGGTTTCATCCCAATCGACACAGAGGATTCCAAATGCATAACCGGACAGACAAGCAAACAGACCAACTCGTTTTATATATAAGATTTGTCGCATTGTCGCTTTGTCGCTATGTGGTCTAATAATTTACCTTTTTTTATACTAAATAACTTGAGAGTTGTGGAAGATGTTCGCCAACAAACAAACTTCTTCTTTTGAATATATTGTAGATGAAAAGCTCAGCTTTTTGGACCCGATTCACCATGGATTGCAATTGCAACCGCGCACGCAGATCAGTCGATGTTGCATACTGCGCATGCATATGCACCACCGTGCGCGAGCTTGCATAGCAGTTGCACTGCGATCACTCATGCAGACGCATAGACATCGCAGACAGAGGGACCTGATGTCATTGTTTGGGGGTGGTAATGGGGGAGTGGTCAGAGAAATGCACGTGTGCCTGTTAGTTTGTACGCTGTTGCATAGGCGTGCATAAATTAGCCACTGCGACGGCATAGGCATACAATGGCATACGCAGCTTAAGTGCTCATTGCGCGCGACGAGGTTAGCAATTTCTAAGTAAGGTCAGACCTGATGCAATTGTGTGTGAGGGGCCGATGTTACTCAATGTCCCCAATGTATACGCAGGATTGCAAGGTATTACGGATGTGCAAAAGAGGTAGTGGGCTTCTTTGTACTGGCTTTGCGATTGCAGTCATTAGCATATTTTCGCAGCACACATGCATACATAATCGCAGTTGTGATCTCAATAGCGATCCGTAATGAATCGGGCCCTTTGTTGTATAAATCCATCTCAGGATGGCTTTATGCTTACATGCCCGCCAACTTCCAGACTGACTGTCTGCGCATGACTGACGTTCATCCTGCACATGCACAGTATTGGGAGAAATAAAGCAGGGTGATTTCTCCTCCAGAGACTCTGCAAGGTTTCAGTGCACCTGCCTGACATTTCTGGCTTGTGCATGCGTGGTGTAAAGGAACAGTAACAAAAGATGGGTGCAGTATTCTGCAGTCAGCAGGTACAATAACTGCTGAACGTAAAACAGGATTGTCAGAAAGGGGTTTTTTTTGTGTTCAAATTGTTATTCAACAGTCATTTAATCTTCCAGTAAGTCTTTGGAATGTTGAATGAGACCCACACAAACAAAAGAACATTCAAACCGATTAGGTCCTGGTAAGGAATCAAACTCATGACCCCTGCAATATGTTAGCACTGCTTGCCGCTGTGTATATTTTAGGGTGGTTGAGTAATAACCCCATTAATTTTAAGGATTAAAATGAATTTATGAAATTATTCCATCTGTAAATTACATATATTGTAGGATTTGTAAAGGGGGGTTTCCAGATATGTGATAGAGGATTGTGTGTATGTGTATATACTGTATAATATGAAATATATATATATTGTGACACAGTTAGGTTAGGGGGTCCCTCTCCTGGGTAGAGGACTCCTTCCTTACACACACACACAGCAGCAGGGAAGCAGCACACCAGTCTGGATGAAAGTATAAGCTGGTCGGCGCCAGTCTTTATTGTACAATGACAGAAAATATAAAGAAAACATAAATATAAATCCTAGCCCTGTCGGGGCACTAACTTCACAGGTAGTTCCCTCACTACCAGAACCTGGCAGGGCCTAATGCCCTCGCCAGCAACAAAGCACAGCACAGTACTCACAAATAGGTTTTTCAAGTGTCTCTGAGCAAACTCCCTGCCTGCTCTCCCAGGTGAGACACTCAACCCTAAACACACTAGGCTTATATTGGCCACTCTCAGGTGGAAAACTAACAAGCCTGTTACCAGGCTGCGAGAACCAAAACCTGGAGTGGCCGTGGGTGGAGCCCTCCCTCTCCTCTCACCCACAACCCCCAGGTCCCAAACCGGCTTTTCAAAAAGCCGAAACTCAAGCCTGCTACACTGCAGACTTTCTCCTGGGGGTTTAAAACACAAAAGACAGGAATCTGGGACAAATGTACCTGCCACAGACCACTTCACCAGTGATCCTATCACATATCCCCCCCCTTTGTTTCGACCTGTGGGGCGGAACAACTGAAGCCCCAAACAATGAATGCGTGACAACGCATCAGCATTGGCCAGCTGGCTTCCTGGCCTGTGTTCCACTGAAAATTTAAAAGTTTGTAACGCCAAGAACCATCTTGTAATTCTCGCATTACTGTCCCTATTTTCAGACATCCACTTCAGAGGGGCATGGTCAGTGATCAATTTGAACTTTCTTCCGACCAAGTAGTACCTGAGAGCCTCTAACGCCCACTTTATGGCCAACGCCTCCTTCTCCACTGTGGCATAGTTTCTCTCATGTACATTCAACTTTCTGCTAAGATAGAAAATAGGGTGTTCCTCACCCTCCTTGTTCTGGGACAGGACCGCTCCTATACCTACTTCTGATGCATCGGTTTGTACTATGAATTCCCTTTCAAAATTAGGAGTCATCAGGACTGGTTGGGAACACAACGCTACTTTCAACTCCTGAAAAGCTTTCTCTGCCTCAGGACTCCATTCTACCATGACTTTTTGTTTGCCTTTGGTCAGGTCAGTCAGTGGGACTGCCATGGTGGCAAAGTTGGGTATAAACCTCCTGTAGTACCCCGTAATTCCCAAGAAGGCTCTCACCTGCTTCTTATTCAGAGGCCGTGGCCAGTTTTGTATGGCATCAACTTTATTGAGCTGAGGCTTTATCAGGCCTCTGCCAATGGTGTATCCCAGATATTTTACTTCCTCCATGCCTAGACAACACTTTTTTGGGTTGGCTGTCAAACCTGCCTTATAGATGGAGTCCAACACTGCTTGTACCCTGGGTAAGTGAGACTGCCAATCAGGACTATGAACGACCATGTCATCCAGATAAGCAGCCGCATACCATCTATGGGGCCTTAGAATCCTGTCCATCATTCTTTGGAAGGTAGCCGGTGCCCCATGTAGCCCGAAGGGCAACATCTTGTACTGAAACAAGCCCTCTGGCGCTGAAAAAGCTGTCTTTTGTTTGGCGATCTCGGTTAACGGTACTTGCCAATACCCTTTGGTTAGGTCAAGAGTGGTTAAATACCTTGCCGTCCCTAGTCTCTCAATCAGTTCATCCACTCTTGGCATCGGGTAGGCATCGAATTTTGAAACACTGTTCAACTTTCGGAAGTCATTGCAGAAACGCACACTCCCGTCGGGCTTTGGAATCAACACAATGGGACTTGACCATTCACTATGTGATTCTTCAATAACCCCTAACTCTAGCATATTTTTAATTTCTTTCGACACCGATTCTCTTTGTGCTTCTGGTAACCTATAGGGCTTTAGATTAACTTTAACCCCTGGGTCAGTAATGATGTCATGTTTAATGACCGAGGTTTTCCCAGGTACGTCAGAGAACAGCACCCTATTTCTAATCAGAAACTCCTTGACCTCTTGTTGTTGAATTGCCGACAGGGTTTTTGCCACTGTCACTTCGGAACTAAGGGCCCTGGACTTACTGGAGGGTCTCGGACGGCCGACAGTACCGTTCTATCTTTCCAGGGCTTTAACAGATTTATATGGTATATCTGTTCCGGCTTTCTTTTCCCCAGCTGCTAAACTTTGTAATTGACCTGCCCCACTCTTTCTAAGATGTCAAAGGGCCTTTGCCATTTAGCCAAAAGTTTATTTTCCACAGTGGGAACCAATACCAACACTCTGTCCCCAGGAGCAAAGCTGCGTAACCGAGCATTGCGGTTGTATACCCTCTGCTGTGCCTGTTGAGCCTGTTCCAGGTGCTCTCTCACTATCGGCACTACCGCAGCAATTCTCTCCTGCATTTGAGAAACATACTCAATCACCGTTTTGTAAGGACTAGACTGCCCCTCCCATGTCTCTTTGGCAATGTCTAGTAACCCCCTTGGGTGTCTCCCATACAACAAGTCGAAGGGTGAAAACCCGGTGGAGGACTGGGGAACTGTTCTTATGGCCAACAATAAATACAGCAATAAGTAGTCCCAATCCCTACCATCCTTGTCGACCACTTTCCTAAGCATGTGTTTTAACGTCTTGTTAAACCTCTCGACCAGCCCATCGGTTTGGGGGTGATAAACCGAAGTTCTTAACTGTTCGATTTTGAACAGGCGGCATAACTCTTTCATGACTTTGGACATAAACGGTGTACCCTGGTCAGTTAGTATCTCCTTAGGTATACCCAGCCTGCTAAAGACATGAACTAGCTCTCTGGCAATGGTCTTGGTTGACGTATTGCGCAACGGGATCGCTTCCGGGTACCTGGTAGCGTAATCCATTATGACCAGAATATACTGGTGTCCCCTGGCAGACTTCATTAAGGGTCCAACCAAATCCAACGCTATTCTTTCAAACGGCACCTCTATGATAGGCAATGGAACTAGTGGACCCTTAAAATGTGGCCTGGGAGCATGATACTGACACTCAGGGCAGGATGCGCAAAAGTCAGATACCTCTTTATGAAGCCCGGGCCAGAAAAACCTCTGCATTATTCGCTCAGTGGTTTTCTCTACCCCTAGATGGCCTGCCATTATATGACCATGGGCCAGATCCAACACTGTTCTTCTGTAGGCTTTGGGAACTATTAGTTGTTCCACAACATCTTCCCCCTTCTTAGTCACCTGATATAACAAATCCTGACACATTGCCATGTGGGGATAGGACAAAGGACTATCAGGGTCTACGGGTTTACCATCAACTACTTTTACATTCTCGCTGGCTTTTACCAAAGTAGGGTCATTCAACTGCTCCACGACAAAGACCTCTCTTCTGACCTCTAAATCAGGCAGACGATCACCTGGCCCAACAACACTTCCCACCTCAATGGGAGGCACATCTGTTGGCGGGCCACCGCCACGTTCCGCATTCTCTAGTTCGCCAACCATAGTAGAAAAAGGGAATAACTCTGACTCAGAAGAAACTCCCTCCTCCACTACATCGACAACCTTCTCAAATGGATCGGGGTTGTTCACCTCTGGAACAAAACAGCTTTCCCACAACTTCCAGAAGTGAGCAAAGTCTCTCCCCAATATTGCATCGTACACCAGACCATGCACCAAACCCACAGAAACTATAGCAGAGCCACATGGTGTCTCGATGTTCACCTCAGCCGTAACATAATATCGAGTATCCCCGTGTAGGCAGGTCACACCAACAGTTTTCCCTGTATGCCTCAAGGGGTTCACCAGCTCAGCTTTTATAAGTGTCACCAAGCTACCAGAGTCTAACAGTGCCTCTACTCGGTTGCCATCTACAGTGAGTACACACATGTGCTTATCAGTCTCAGCCTGCCAGTCAGCCGTACAGGCTATCTGTGCAAAGAAAGACCTCCTGCGGTAGACATGAGCAGTATCACATTGCATAGGCTCAGTTGTAAGTGCACAATTAGCGGCAATATGGCCGAAGCCACCACATCGGAAACACTGAGTCATATTAATGTCTATTTGTTTACGGGGCAAGAACCTTCCCGGCCTGTCTCCAGGTTCTACACCCTCAGTCTTAGGTACATTCCACCGCCCAGCACCCTTCTCCCCTGGAACAGTCTTACCAGTGTCTCTGGGAGTTCGCCGGTGCACCATCGGGGCTTGGTGGGGCATACTCATCAGCTCCTCAGCCGCCACGTACCTCTCCACCAGCTCGACCAACTGGTCCGCGGACTTAGGGTCTGTATGGCTCACCCACTTGCGCAGAGTCACAGGTAATGATCGCAGGTACCGGTCCATCACGACCCTTTCCACGATCTGTGGTCCCGTCAGCGTCTCGGGCTGTAGCCATTTTGAGGACAGATGGACGAGGTCATGCATCTGTGAACATGGAGGCTTGTCCTTATGGAACTCCCAGCGGTGGACCTGTTGGGCACGAACAAAGGTGGTGACTCCCAAGCGAGTTAGGATCTCCTGTTTTAGTTTTTTATAGTCCTTGGCATCAGCCAGGCATAAGTTGAAATAGGCCTTTTGTGGCTCCCCAGACAGAAAAGGTGCCACCAGACTTGCCCACTGCTCCTTGGGCCAACTCTCCCTTTCGACCGTTTTTTCAAATGCGGTGAGATAGGCCTCCACATCATCGCCCGAAGTCATCTTTTGGAGGAAGTGACTGGCTCGTACGGAGTGAGTGGTGGTGGGAGGACCCGTATTAACATCTCTGGGCCGGGTGACCAGGTGCTGTACCACCTCTTTTATGGCCTTGCTGTTTTCCGCTAAGGCCTGGCTGTTTTCCGCTAAGGCCTGGTGGGTTTCCTCGATGGCAACCTGTTGTTGCCTCTGGGCTGTCTCCAAGGCCAACAGTTGCACCCTGGTGGATTCCTGCTGAGCCCAGGTAGATTCCAGCTGAAGTTTGTTCGTCTCCTGCTGAGCTCTGGTAGATTCCTGCTGAGCTGCTGTAGCTTGGAGCAAGGCCTTAATAATATCCTCCATTTTGTCCTGGGGTGTAGGTTGGAAGCTGAACCTCGCCTCTCTGAGCATTGGCTGACGCCTCCTCTATGGGACTCCAAGGACACAGCGTTATTTCCACACTCACAAATTGGGTGTCTGTCCCTTTAATTTTTAAACGGAAAGTTTTCCTCTTGCTGCAACTTCAGTGTGTGTGGGTGCTCGCATTCTCCACCATATTGTGACACAGTTAGGTTAGGGGGTCCCTCTCCTGGGTAGAGGACTCCTTCCTTACACACACACACAGCAGCAGAGAAGCAGCACACCAGTCTGGATGCAAGTACAAGCTGGTCGGCGCCAGTCTTTATTGTACAATGACAGAAAATATAAAGAAAACATAAATATAAATCCTAGCCCTGTCGGGACACTAACTTCACAGGTAGTTCCATCACTACCAGAACCTGGCAGGGCCTAATGCCCTCGCCAGCAACAAAGCACAGCACAGTACTCACAAATAGGTTTTTCAAGTGTCTCTGAGCAAACTCCCTGCCTGCTCTCCCAGGTGAGACACTCAGCCCTAAACACACTAGGCTTATATTGGCCACTCTCAGGTGGAAAACTAACAATCCTGTTACCAGGCTGCGAGAACCAAAACCTGGAGTGGCCGTGGGTGGAGCCCTCCCTCTCCTCTCACCCACAACCCCCAGGTCCCAAACCGGCTTTTCAAAAAGACGAAACTCAAGCCTGCCACACTGCAGACTTTCTCCTGGGGGTTTAAAACACAAAAGACAGGAATCTGGGACAAATGTACCTGCCACAGACCACTTCACCAGTGATCCTATCACAATATATATATATATATATATATATGGGATGTAGATGTAGTCGGCATCCTGGCGTGCGGGATGCCGATAATCTTAATACCAGCGCCGAAATCCCAACAGGTCGGGATCCCCTGACAGGTCGGAATCCCGGCACCAATATCCCGACTGTCAGCATCCCGGAGGTTAGTATTGGGGTGCAGGGGGAGGGTAGTGTTAGCTAGCAGGGTTAGGGTTAGGCACTGGGGAGAAGGTTAGTCTTAGGCACCAGGGTGGGGGTGTTAGGTTTAGCGTGTGGGGAGGTTAGGTTTAGGCACAGCATGTGGATATTGAATAGTTCAGGTGTAAATGTACAGTTTGATTACGCACAGTAGGGCTGAGAAAGCTGTAGCTGCTGATTATACAGAGGAAGCATGGACCCAAAGGCTTGGGCCTGCATACACTGAGCACAGCATGTGGATGGTGAAAACAGACAGCAAGCTAACAGCAATCAGAGCAGAGTGGAACAAAAGTCTTGAATAATTTAGCTACCTGCTGAAGCCTGGAAGGCAGCATGGAGGGAGACGGAGAGTGGTAAATAGAAGCAGCAGCTGAAGTGTAGACAATCACGGAGGATAGCTGGAACAACCAGACCGAGCTGTAGGAGGAAACGCTATAACCGGTAAGAGTGAATGAATCTGGAAGCTACAAATAGGAGGAGCAGCCAATCAACAGCATATGGAATATGAGTCACTCTCTGCAGCATCCCCGGTGCTTGGTAGTCAGCGGAACCGGATTCTGAGTCAGTGTAGGTCCCGAGCCGGTGGGAGAAAAGCCACTGCCACGGCTTGTGACAGTACCCCCCCCTTGACGCGGGGTTGAAGAACCCCCAGAGCCTGGTTTAAAGGGAAATTCCTGAAAAAACATCCTCTTCAACCTGGGAGCATGAAAGGCATCTTCTGGAATCCAAGAACGTTCTTCCGGACCATAGCTCTTCCAATGGACCAGAAACTGCAACCGACCACTTTCTCAACCACAAACTCCTGTTGACCGTGGACCACCACCAGAGCAGGCCTGAAAGAACTCCAGTTCCCAAATCTATCTGACTTATGGACTGGCTTTAATAAAGAGGCATGAAAAGTGTTGTTAATCTTTAACAAATTTGGTAGTTGGAGTTTGAAAGCAACTGGGTTAACTTGAGAAATGATCCGGAAAGGACCAATAAACTGAGGACCCAATTTGTGAGAGGGTTGCCGGAGTTTGATATTTCTAGTGGACAGCCATACTAAGTCCCCCCTTTTGAATGTGCAAGGCCTCCGATGTCTATCTGCCAAATTCTTAGAATGGAGAGATGCCTTGAGGAGATTATGATGCACCTTGGCCCAAATACCACGGAGTCTGGAAACAGTCCCTGCATCAGAGGATCTGGAGAATGATAAATCAAATTAATTGGCCCGAGGATGTTGGCCCGTCACACAATAGAAGGGTGAAACTGAAGATGCAGAGTGACAAGAATTGTTAAAAGCAAATTCAGCCATGGGAAGATGAGACACCCAATCATTCTGGAATTTTGAGACGTAACACCATAAATATTGCTCCAGGGTTTGATTAGCACGTTCTGTCTGCACATTAGACTGTGGGTGATATCCTGAAGACAAGCTGAGACTGATACCCAGTGCAGTGCAGAAACATCTCCAAAACCGTGCAACAAATTGCGTCCCACGGTCGGAAACAATGTCACAGGGAAGACCATGCAAACGAAAAATATGTTCCAAAAAGAGGACAGAAAGTTCTTTGGCAGATGGCAATTTGGGCAGAGGAATAAAGTGCGTCATTTTGCTAAAGCGGTCCACGATAGTCCAAATAACTGAACAGCCAGCAGAGCGAGGAAGGTCCACAATGAAGTCCATTGCAATGTGTGTCCAGGGTCTTTTTGGTGTGGAAAGAGGAAGCAGTAATCCTGATGGTGGGGTGCGAGGAGTCTTGTTACAAGCACAAACCTCACATGCAAAAACAAACTCCCGAACGTCCAAAGCCAAAGACGGCCACCAAACAGCACGAGACATTAATTCAATGGTCTTATTGATGCCTGGATGTCCGAAAGCCCATCTCACATGGAAGTCCTGTAGGACAGCTTTTCTCAAATTTACAGGAACAAACAGGCGATTGGACGGTCTACCAGGAGGCGAATCCTCTTGAAACACAAACAGATCCTCAGCCAAATTTTGAGATAAAGCCACCTGGATACAAGATCTGGGAATGATGGATTCTTTGATCACAGTATCCTGTTGGACAGGAGTGAAACACCTGGACAATGCATCAGCCTTGATGTTAGTAGATCCAGGTTGAAAAGAAATGAGAAAATTAAATCTGGTAAAAAATAGTGCCCATCGTGCTTGCCTGGAGTTAAGCCTCTTGGCCGATTCAATATATGTCAAATTTTTGTGGTTGGTGAGGACAGAGATCCAGTGTTTGGCTCCTTCAAGCCAATGTCTGCAATCCTCAAAAGCTAACTTAATGGCAAGCAGCTCCCTGTTCCCAACAACATAATTACACTCGGCTGAAGAAAATTTATGTGAAAAAAGTGCACATGGATGGAGTTTGCCATCCAACGGATTATTCTGAGAGAGAATAGCTCCTGCCCCAATCTCAGAGGCGTCCACCTCAACCACAAAAGGCAGATCTGGATCCGGATGTTTGAGAACAGGGGCGCTGGTGAAAGCAAGTTTGAGATGTTCAAAGGCCCGAACTGCCTGACTAGGCTAGTTAGAAGCATCCGCACCTTTCTTGGTTAACTCTACTATGGGGGCAACAATGGAGGAAAATGAGCCAATAAATCTCCGATAGTAATTGGAAAAACCAAGGAAACGTTGAATGCCTTTCAATGTAGTAGGCTGAACCCAGTCCAATACTGCTTTAACCTTTCCAGGATCCATGGAGAAGCCATGAGGAGAAATAATATATCCAAGAAAAGATACTTGCTCCACATGAAACTCACACTTCTCCAACTTGGCAAATAACGAATTCTCTCTCAATTTAGATAGGACCTGACTGACATGCTGGACATGCTGGTGCATGGAGTGAGAGTAAATGAGGATGTCATCGAGATAAACAACCACAAAAATGCCAAGAAACTCCCGGAGTACATCGTTGATAAAGTCTTGAAAGACTGCTGGAGCATTAGCCAATCCAAACGGCATAACTAAATTTTCATAGTGCCCCGCATGCGTATTGAACACCATTTTCCATTCATCTCCGGTCTTGATCCGGATCAAATTATAAGCTCCACGGAGATCAATCTTGGAAAAAATGGAAGCTTTCCGGAGTTGATCAAAAAGTACCGAGATCAAGGGCAAAGGGTACGAGTTTTTGATGGTGATTTCGTTCAATGCCCTAAAGTCAATGCAAGGACGTAATGACCATTCTTCTTCTGGATGAAGAAGAAACCAGCCCCAACCGGAGATTTAGAAGGACAGATGAATCCTTTAGTCAAGGCATCCGCAATATACTCCTCCATGGCCTTATTCTCAGGTATAGAAAGAGAATAGAGATGACCCTTGGGTAACTTGGCTCCTGGTAACAGCTGTATGACGCAATCATACGGATGATGAGGTGGTAGAGAATTGGCCCTTGATTTAGAAAAAAACATCTGCAAAAAGATGTTATTGAGCAGGAAGTCCTGGAAGAGACTCTGAGACAGCAGAGATAGCCGTCCAGATGGCTGTAGATAAACAGCAATTTGACACGCTGGACTCCATTTGACAATATGCCCCATAATCCAATCAATGATGGGATTATGGGTCATTAACCATGGAAATGATGGGAGCAAAAGGACACTGGAGTAGCAAAAAAGAAATCCTCTCCGAATGCAAAATTCCAACTGAGAGACGAAGAGGTGGTGTCTTGAATTTGATAAGACCATTAGCCACCAGACCACCATCTAACCCACAAATAGGAATCTCTTGAGGTAAAGGAACTGCAGCTAAACCTAAGGAATGAAAAAATGATAAGTCCATGAAGTTCCCAGCAGCACCGCTTTCCACAAACCCCGATACGGAATGGACGGATTGCGACAGATGTACCACCGCAGGAACTAGCAACAAATTTTTTGAGGAAACAGATGCCAGGCCTAAATGTAACTCCTCTTTTACATTCAGACCCGATCTTTTACTAGCCTATGTGGGCAAGATTTCAGCAGATGACCTCTAGCTCCACAATATAGGCAGAGGGCTTGAGATCATCGTCTTTGTCTCTCCCTGGGCGATAGCCAGAAAGCTCCCAGTTGCATGGGTTCCTCAGAGTCCTCCGCCAGCAGCCAGGAAGGTGACTGAGGCGACTATACAGAAAGACTGCGTTCTCGTTTGCGTTCTCTGAGGTGACGATCAATACAGATGGCTGAAGAGATTAAGTCATCAAGGGACTCAGGTGATGGATGTTGGACCAAAATGTCCTTGATGGTATCCGAAAGACCCAAGCGAAATTGGCTATGCAATGCCGGGTCGTTCCATCCTGAATCCACTGCCCATCTCTGAAACTCTGAGGAATAATCCTCTGCGGGATTCTTTCCCTGCCAAAGAGCCTGCAGATTGGATTCGGCCAAAGGACTACGGTCAGGATCTGCATATAAAAATCCAAGAGCATTAAAAAAGGCATCTACTGATAAAAGTGCAGAATGTGTTGAAGCGAGTCTGTGGATCTCCTTGTAAGAGCGAGATCACTAATCCTACCCGCTGAGTCTCAGATCCAGAAGATAAAGGTCGGAGACGAAAATAGAGTTTACAACTCTCACGGAAGTTCAGGAACTGAGTACGGTCTCCAGAAAACCTATCAGGGAGATTCATTTTAGGTTCCTTGGGAACGGCTCCAGGAGTGGATGCCCGAACATCCTCAAACTTATAGAGAGCTCCTGAACTTTTTGGGTAAGCACTTGGATCTGTGCGGCAAGGATTTGTGCAGAGTTTTGAGCCTGCTCCATTATGAAGGACACGGAACGCTAAGACTTAAATACAAATTTGGCCGGTTATAATGTTATGGAAAAGTGTCTCACCAGTTAAGGCAGGAAAACTTGGTTTGTAGACTAGCCTGTGAGGAGGGCAGGATAACTTGATTAGATGAGTTGCCTGCCAGGAGGGCAGGATTTCTTGGCTAGATGAGTTGCCTGCCAGGAGGGCAGGATTTCTTGGCTAGATGAGTTGCCTGCCTGGAGGGCAGGATATCTTGGCTAGATGAGTTGCCTGCCAGGAGGGCAGGATTTCCTGGCTAGATGAGTTGCCTGCCAGGAGGGCAGGATTTCTTGGCTAGATGAGTTGCCTGCCAGGAGGGCAGGATTTCTTGGCTAGATGAGTTGCCTGCCAGGAGGGCAGGATTTCTTGGCTAGATGAGTTGCCTGCCAGGAGGGCAGGATTTCTTGGCTAGATGAGTTGCCTACCAGGAGGGCAGGATAACACAGGCTGAAAATAGTTCAGGTGTACAGTGCAGATGTACAGTTTGATTACACACAGTAGGGCTGAGAAAACTGTAGCTGCTGTACTGTGATGTACTGTGCATATATTAAGGCGGTGGTACTTGACTATTAGTGTTTTTATTAAACACAGTATCATGGCCTGAAGTTTTTTAAACACACAAAAATGTTTTCTTTTTATAAAAAAATAAACAACTGCCCACCAACTGCGATGCACAGTGTAGATATTAAAGCGGTGGCCCTTGACCTACTGACTGTTAGTGTGACAAGGGAAGAGAGCGCTCATATTTGTTTTACATAGCAACATAGTAAAAAGATGGCAATGCCACTAGCATAAAAAATTAAAACAATAAAACTAAATAAAAATGAAAAAAAATTAATAAAAGCCTATAGTGATAAAACTGGTACTTGACATTCTGACCATTAGTAGTTTTATTAAACACAGTATCACCGCCTGACATTTTTTGAACACACAAAAATGTTTTATATTTATAAAACAACAAACAACTAAGCATATATTATGATGTACTGCACATATATTTAGGTGGTGGTACTTGACATTCTGACCATTAGGGGTAAATTTACTAAGAATCAATATAGGTCGAGATGACTATCTCGGGTGATCTATTGATTTTTTCCCTGCTTGCAAATTTACTAAAGGCAAAGTCGGGTGAGTTAGAGAGAGATTTCTCTCATCTCTCTCGTAAAACTCGGGTGAGATAGCAATCTCGAATCTTATCACCATCGGGCCAAATCGGAAGTACTTTTCACTTAAAGCCTACACATACTCACCTGTTTCCAGATGTTCACGTCCCCTTGTCAACGTAAAGTATCCCATCAAATTACCTGTAAAAAAAAGATCCAATACTCACCTTTATGTCCCTCGATGTTCTCCGCAGAAATCCAATATGTTGCCCGGATACAGAGTAACAACATGCTTCTGCATGGTGTTACACTGTGTTAATGTCTGCTCATGGGAATGAGCTGACTTCAGTCCCTGGTCGCCAGCCAATCAGCGGCAGCTAACATTAGTGGCCGCTCATTGGCTGGGACCCACGTGGAGGAGCTGCTCATTGGCTAAGCCCACGTGGGTCCCAGCCAATGAGCGGCCACTAATGTTAGCCGCCGGGGGCCCGGGACTGAAGTAATTTCTTTACAGGTGAACTACAGGTACCAGTGGGCCCTTAATGCCCCACATGCTGGTACTTGTGGTTCTAAAGGTACCAGCATGTGGGGGAGGCTTGCTGGGACCTGTAGTTCCACTGTAAAGACAATGATGGCAAATCTAATATTTACACTACACCTTACACTATCAACCCGCCACCCACCACCCAGGGGTGGCGGGGATAGCCCCGGGCTATCAGCCTAGGCCAGGGGTGCCCAGGAGAGGATGACCCCTTTATTGGGGGGGTCACCAACTCCCCAGGGATCCCTGGCCTGGGCTGACTAACGGTCAGGGCTGATGCTGCGGCTGGGGGGCCCGGTGAAATGGTATCCCTGGTTGTGGCATCAGTCCACCTTTAGAAAGGGTCCAGGGCTGGTTTTAAATATATGGGAGACCTCACGTCATTTTTTTTCTCTGTATATTTAAGGGCACCCCTGGCTGTGGCATCAGTCCACCGTTAGAAATGGTCCAGGGCTGGTTTTAAATATACAGGGGACCTCACGTCATTTTTTTCTCTGTATATTTAAAACCAGCTCTGTCCCTGCTGCCTTGTGCTGGTTCTTACATTACAGTGGTACCTACACATTTTTCCCCTGTAATGTTAAGAACCAGGACAGGCTGGTTAGTGTTTTGGGTGGGACCTCACATAATTTTTTTTAACATAATTTTTCTATTTTTTACAAGACTTAGCACACAAGCAGCAAGCTCATATCTCACTGATATGTGCTGGCTGCTAGCTTGGGAGAGATTTGCAGAAAGAAAACACTGCAATCTCGGGTGAGTAATCTTCTGCAAAACTAATTACTCGGGAGAGATATCTCGTTCTGCTTCACCATCGGCAAACTCGTTTAGCCTCAAATCGCCTGTTGGTAAATTTGGTAAAAGAAAAGGGATTAAATCACCCGAATATTGGTGAGGTCCAGCAAGATAAATCACTTTGCAAATCGGGACCATCTCAATTCTTAGTAAATTTACCCCTAGTGTTTTTATTAAACACAGTATCACAGTCTGAAGTTTTTTGAACACACAAAAATGTTTTATTTTTATAAAGAATAAACAACTGCCCACCAACTGCGATGCACGGTGTAGATATTAAGGCGGTGGTCCTTGACCTACTGACTGTTAGTGTTACAAAGGAAGAGAGCGCTCATATTTGTTTTACATAGCATCATAGTAAAAAGATGGCAATATCACTAGCATAAAACAATAAAACAATACACCTTAATAAAAATGAAAAAAAAATGAATAAAAGTAATTGTTAAAGTATATAAGTAAATACAATGAATCAGAAATCAGAGTGCATGTATTGCACAGTGCTCCAGGGATTAACTTTTCCTATCTTACTCTTTCTCTTTGCTGTTTCATCTCTCCTCGGTCCGTCCTTTAGGTGGACACCAGGTCCGGTTCTGTTTGCGGAGTTCATTGACCTGACCACATGAAGTCACTGGCCTAGTGACTGCTGGGATGGTACGATGGTCAGTGTGCAGCTTCCAACGCGTTTCAACGAGTGTTGACTTTTTCAAGGAAGGGACTACTGACTGTTAGTGTTCTTATTAAACATAGTATCATGGCCTTAGGTTTTTTTGAGCATCGAGAATTTATTTATTTATTTTTTTATAAAACAACAAACAACTGCCCACCAACTGTGACGCACTGTGCAGATATTAAAGCGGTGGCCCTTGACCTACTGACAATTGGGGCTCAATCCAATTAGGTGCGAATGGCGAGTAGCGAGTTTATTTCTTGAAACTCGCACACTTTGCAGTGAAGCACGCTCCCGAAAATTCTCCAATCCAATTAAAAATGCCTATTCGCACTATTCGCACTACTAGCAGCGGAGGTGTGCGAATTGACTGCCAAATGAGATTTGTGAGAAATGCATGAAAATGTGGGGATACCATCCTAGACACCCCCAAAATGGACAATTTTGTTAGCAGGACCGTATAGAAGGCTGATCATGGGCATTAGGAAACTACTGTAGATTTTTAAATGGTGTCAAATGGCTGATTTGTGTTTTTTTTTAAATGTAAGAAAATGATACAAAATACAACTTTAGTTTAATCTCAGATGAATTAAATGAAAAATGCAAAAAAAAGTATGAAAAAGGTTGATTTTGGGGTACTTTGAGGGCACTTTGAAAAATTAAAAAAAATTATAAAAACAATTATTTGTCAACTAAAAAATTATTGTCATTAAATTTGGGGTGCCTAAACTAATGAGAAAGTTGATTTTGCTGTACTTTGAGGACTATTTTTTTTTAAACCCAAAAAAAACAAAAAATTACATGTAATTATTAGACTAATTAAGCTAATTGGAAACTTCCAATTGCCTAATTAGTCAATTGGGGGGATGTCCAAGAGGTTCAGCACAGTGTCCCGACATTTTAACCTTAAAATAAAGATTTTCCTTTCCATCTCTCACGCTCAGGAAGGTGCGAGTTGAAAGTTGCTAATTCAGTCTGACTGATTCAGTGTGAGTTGCTAATTGGATTCCAAAATGAATTCACTATGCGAACTCGAAAATTGCAACTCGCACCTCGCAATTCACACCTAACAAGATTGACCCCTTAGTGTTCTCTTCTTCTTAAACACAGCATCATGGCAAGTTTTTTGAACACACACACAAAAAAAGGTTTTTTTATATATTTTGTACACAATTCTGCGAATCACTGTGCTTATGTTATAGTAATGGTGGCATACACCACAAACTTTTTGCTGACACCATTGTGCACCACTAAAGGGTTAATGCTACACTGCGGGCAGTGACAAAATCAACAACACCAGTGTGCAGTGTGCATTTGTGCTATTAACTGTGCTCAGTTAAGTTACTTACAGCCACCAGTGTGATACACTTAGCCAAAAATGAAATTAAGCAAAACAAGTAAGTAACATACAGGGCAAACGCAGGATTTCTAGAGGAGGGTTTCCAAATGCTTGATTTAAGAGCGAGTCTGCCTCATTAAAGTGAATTGTATATAATATTTTAGACATATACAGAGCTAGCAATCATTGAAAGCCATTAGATGCAAAGGTAGGAACAGCCTGCCTGAGCGGAAAAGTTCAACATCCCAATATAAATGTTCATACATAAAAGAACTAGAGGTGTGCACCGGCCACTTTTCGTGTTTTGTGTTTTGGTTTTGGATCTGGATCTTTCTTCGTGTTTTGGATCTGGATTGGTTTTGCCAAAACCACCCTACCGTGTTTTGGGTTCTGGGTTTTGTATTTTGGATCTGTATTTTTTTTTTGAAAAAGCATAAAAACAGCTAATATCACAGAATTTGTGGGTTTTTCTGCTTCTATGCTGTTATTAACCTCAATAACCTTAATTTCCACTCATTTCCAGTCTATTCTGAACACCTCACAATAGTGTTTTTATGTCCAAAAGGTTGCACTGAGGTAGCTGGATGACTATGCTAAGCGACACGAGTGGGCGGCACAAACACATGGCCCATCTAGGAGTGACACTGCAGTGGCAGACAGGATGGCAGTTTGAAAAACTAGGCCCCAAACAGTACATAATGCAAAGAAAAAAAAGAGGTGCAAGATGGAATTGTCCTTGGGCCCTCCCACTCACCCTTATGTTGTATAAACAGGACATGCACACTTTAACAAACCAATCATTTCAGCGCCAGGGTCTGCCACACGACTGTGGCTGAAATGATTGGTTCGTTTGGGCCCCCACAAAACAAGCTGGCAATTAATCTGTCCCTGCACAAACTGGCTCTACGGAGTCAAGATGTCGTCCTCATCCTCCTCATCCACCGATTCCTCACCCTCTTCAGTGTTATGTACAGCCTCATCCTCACAGAGTATTAATTCGTCCCCATGGGAATCCACCACCACAGGTGCCTCTGTACGTTCTGGAGGCTGGTCTCCCTGGAAGAGTTGATAATTCGTTTTTATGAACATCATCTTCTCCACATTTTGTGGAAGCAACCTCCTACGCCTTTCGCTGACAAGGTTCCCGGCTCCACTAAACACTCTTTTGGAGTACACACTGGAGGGGGGGCAACTCAGGTAAAATAGAGACAGTTTGTACAGGGGCCTCCAAATTGCCTCTTTTTCCTGCCAGTACAGGTACGGACTGTCTGACATGCCTACTTGGATGCTGTCACCGATGTAATCCTCCACCATTCTGTCAATGGTGACAGTATCATATGCAGTGACAGTAGACATGTCAGAAATTGTTGCCAGGTCCTTCTGTCCTTACCAGATGTCCAAACTTGGTCCTGCCTGCCCTGCATCACCACCAGCGGGTTGCTTAGGATACCTCCGTTTTTTCCTGGCAACCCCAGTTGCGGGAGAAAATGAAGAAGGAGCTGTTGACGTGTCACGTTCCGCTTCATCTGACAGTGTATTCACCAGCAGGTCTTTGCACCTCTGCAGGCTTGTGTCAGCCGGAAAGAGAGACACCACATAGGCTTTAAACCTAGGATCGAGCACGGTGGCCAAAATGTAGTGGTCTGATTTCAACAGATTGACCACCCTGGTATTTGGCAAAGCGAATGAAGGGCTTCATCCACAAGTCCCACATGCAGAGCAGAATCGCTCCGTCTTAGCTCCTCCTTCACTTTCTCCAGCTGCTTCTGCAAAAGCCTGATGAGGGGAATGACCTGACTCAAGCTGGCAGTGTCTGCACTGACTTCACATGTGGTAAGTTCGAAGGGCTGGAGAACCTTGCACAACACGGAAATCATTCTCCACTGCGCTTGAGTCAGGTGCATACCCCCTCCTTTGCCTATGTCATAGGTGGATGTATAGGGTTGAATGGCCTTTTGCTGCTCCTCCATCCTCTGAAGCATATAGAGGGTTGAGTTCCACCGCGTCACAACCTCTTGCTTCAGGTGATGGCGGGGCAGGTTCCAGAGTGCTTGCTGGCGCTCCAGTCTTTGGCACGCAGTCGCTGAATGGCGAAAGTGGCCAGAAATTTTTCGGGCCACCCAAAGCGTCTCCTGCACGCCCCTGTCGCTTTTCAGAAGATTCTGCACCACCAAGTTTATTGTGTGAGCAAAACATGGGACGTGGTGGAATTTGCCCAGATGTAATGCCTGCACAATATTGGTGGCGTTGTCAGATATCACAAATCCCCAGGAGAGTCTAAGTGGGGTAAGCCACTGGGTGATGATTTCCCTCAGTTTCTCTAAGAGGTTGTCGGCAGTGTGCCTCTTACTGAAACCGGTGATACACAGCGTAGCCTGCCTTGGAACGAGCTGGCATTTCTGAGATGCTGCTACTGGTGACGCTGCTATTGTTGCTGCGTAAGGTGATACATGTACAGTCTCGGTATCGCCTGCCTAGTGAAGTGGAATCTAGACGGGATTTGGAACCGGGGACACACTACCTCCATCAGTCGTCTAAATCCCACTGCACTAATGGCGGATACCGGACGCACGTCTAACACCAACATAGCAGTCAAGGCCTCAATTATACGTTTTGCTTCAGGATGAATGCTGTCGTACTTCATCCTCCTCGATAAGGACTGTTGGAGGGTCAATTGTTTAGTAAAAGTAGTGTTCCTACTTCCTCTCTGGGATGATGAACAACTCCCAGCAGCAGCAACAGCAGCAGCGGCAGCAGTAGACGTAACAATGCAGGATCCGCCGGAGGAATCCCGGATAGGAGAGTCAGTCATGACAGTGACATGGCCTGGAGGACTACTTCCGATCCTGACTAAGGAGGAAATTGATGAGGAGGGAGTTGACGTGTGGTTTGCAGGTGCTTGGATACAACAGGACAATGGGATTTAGGTGTCCCTGGACTGCTTACGGTCTTAGCCAAAGTTTCTGAACTTGACAGTAACTTTTTATGAAGGCGCTGCAGGTGCCTTATAAGGGAGGATGTTCCTAGGTGGTTAACGTCCCTACCCCTACTTATTTCACCTTTACATATGGTATATATGGCAAGACAGTTGTTGTCCAGATTTGGATAGAAATATTGCCAGACCAAAGAGGTGGAATGTTTGGTCTTCTGCCCAGGCATGACCGTGATGGGCTTTTTCATACCACGGACAACAACTGTCTCCCCCGGAGCCTGATTTAAGCAAACCACATCACCATCAGAATCCTCCTCGCCAACTTCCTCCTCAGCGCCAGCTACACCAGTATCCTCATCCTGTTGTACTTCAACAGTGACATCTTCAATTTGCATATCAGCAAGTGGACTGTGGGTGCTCCTTTCAGCACTTGCAGGGTGCGTGCAAATGGTGGAAAGAGCCACCTCTTCCCATCCAGTGCTGGGAAGGTCAGGCATCGCAACCGCCACCACACTTGGACTCTCCTTGGGGATTTGTGATATCTTCTTAGAACGCACAGTTCTTTGCTGTGCTTTTGCCAGCTTAACTCATTTGATTTTTTTAGCGGGAGGAGGGCTTCCATCGTCATGTGAAGCTGAACCACTAGTCATGAACATAGGGAAAGACCTTAGCCATTCCTTGCCACTCTGTGTCGTAAATGGCAGATTGGCAAGTTTACGTTTCTCCTCAGATAATTTAAATGTTTTTTTTAAGGTCATTTTCCTGAACTTTGTCATTTGGGATTGTGCCCTCTACTATGACATTGGGCATCGGCGTTGGCAGACGACGTTGATGGCATGTTATCGTCTATGTCATGACTAGTGGCAGCAGCTTCAGCACTAGGAGGAAGTGGATCTTGATCTTTCCCTATTTTATTTTTATCGGAGAAAGTTTGGTCCTCCATTTATGTTATATTGATATATATGTGCGGCTAAGGCGCACACAAACACAGAAAATATTTTTTTATTTTTGTTGGAGACTAGTGCACTTTGTGGGTTACACCACCCTTTAAGAAATGAGCCAGCCGGCTCTTTACTTATGGGACACAGACGCACGCTTGGCGCTGCTGCTTTGAGGATGCACGTACAGTGTAGACAATTCACAAACACAGAAGAAAATGTTTTATTTTTGTTGGAGTGCACTTTGGGGGTTACACCACCCTTTAACAGACAGATGCACGCTTGGCGCTGCTGCTTTGAGGATGCACGTACAGTGCACACAATTCACAAACACAGAAGAAAATATTTTATTTTTGTTGGAGTGCACTTTGGGGGTTTCACCACCCTTTAACAGACAGACACACGCTTGGCGCTGCTGCTTTGAGGATGCACGTACAGTGCACACAATTCACAAACAGAAAATATTTTTTTAATTTTGTTTGGAGTGCACTTTGGGAGTAACACCACCCTTTAACAGATGAGCCAGCCGGCCCTTTACTTATGACACAGGCACACGCTTGGCGCTACTTTGTTGATGCACATGCGGCTACTGCGCACACAATTCACAAACACAAAAAAATATTTTTTTTTACTTTTTTTGGAGTGCACTTTGGGGGTTACAGCACCCTTTAATGGACAAGCCAGCCGGCCCTTTACTTATGGGACACAGGCGCACGCTTGGCACTGCTCCTTTGTTGATGCACGTGCAGCCATGGTGCACACAATTCACAAACACACAAAATATATATATTTTTTGTTTGGAGTGCACTTTGGGGGTTACAGCACCCTTTAATGGACAAGCCAGCCGGCCTTTTACTTATGGGACACCCGCGCACACTTGGCGCTACTTTGTTGATAACCGTGCGGTCACAGTGCACACAATTCACAAACACAGAAAATATTTTTTTATTTTGTTTGGAGTGCACTTTGGGGGTTACAGCACCTTTTAACGGTCAAGCCAGCCGGCCCTTTACTTATGACACAGGCGCACGCTTGGCGCTACTTTGTTGATGCACGTGCGGCTACTGCGTACACAATTCACAAACACAGAAAAAATATATATATTATAATTATTTGGAGTGCACTTTGGGGGTTACAGCACCCTTTAACGGACGAGCCAGCCTTCCCTTTACTTATGACACAGGCGCACACTTGGCGCTACTTTGTTGATGCATGTGCGGCTACTGCGAACACAATTCACAATCACAGAACAAATATGTATTTTTTTGCACTTGGGGGGAGCACCCCTGATGGACAGAGCATCTCCTGGACAACACTACAGCACCCCTTTAGGACTGGGACACTGCACAGGACTTTGGAGTGGACAAAGCCCCTGTGGACAACTGACTGCACAACACAGTCCTGCCAGCCCCTTTGGACTTTGGAGGAGTGGACACAGCCCCTATGGACAACAGCAGCACAGCGCAGCACAGCCAGCCCCTATCGACTTTGGAGGAGTGGACACAGCCCCTATGGACAACAGCAGCACAGCACAACACAGCCAGCCCCTATGGACTTTGGAGGAGTGGACACAGCCCCTATGGACAACAGCAGCACAGCACAACACAGCCAGCCCCTATGGACTTTGGAGGAGTGGACACAGCCCCTATGGACAACAGCAGCACAGCGCAGCACAGCACAGCACAACACTACACTGCACTACACTACACTACACAGCCCAGCCCAGCCCAGCCCAGCCCAGCCAGCCCTAACTCCCACCCTCCCTCTTCACTGTCCACAGCCGAGTGAGAAAATGGCGCCGACGTGGGTACCTTATATAGAATTCAAAACCCGCAAGACCCGGAAGGCGGGATGATGACGTTTTGCCTCAATTTCAGATCCGAGTCAGGCGGGAAAAGTCAAGCCTGACTCGGATCGGCCTCGGATTGGGGGGGCTCGGGGGGGTTCGGATTTCAGAAATCCGAACCCGCTCACCCCTAAAAAGAACCAGTAGGAGACTAAGGCCCTCATTCAGAGCCATACACTCTGAGCAGAGCGCACGCTCTGAATGAGGGCCGCCCTCCATAAAAATGGAGCGTCCCCTGGATGCTCGTATAGCTGTGGGTCACCACCCACAGCCTATACGAGCGTGCAGTTTGATGGCCGCGATGGTCGTGACCATCGCGACCATCGAAACTGTGAGCCGGAGCCTGCGGTTGAGGTTTTCAACCGCAAGCCCCGGAGTGATTTTGGCTCTATCAGAGCCAAAATCACTCCCATTGACATCACTAGTGATGTCAGTGGGCCGGCTTCTGACGGGAGGCGTTCCCGTGGGAACGCCCCCGTCAGGGAGGCACGCCCCCAGCATGCCCACCAAAGGGGACGTGCTGTCAATCAACATCGACAGCACGCCCTCTTTGATCAAACACAACGAGCGAAGGACTTTCCTTCGCTCGTCGCGTCTGGTGCATGCTCAGTGCAGACCATCGACCCACTTGCGAGCGGACAGCCGCTTGCGAGTGGGTCTGAATCAGGGCCTAAGCTTTCTAAGGACACATCCTCTCACATCATGTTAGAATACCTGTCTCTTCTTGCTGGCAGCTGCTCTTTGGTCTCTGGTATGGTGTACTCATTGAGTACATGGATCCAAACACACATAGCAGACTTAGTAGAAGTAGCTGCTGCCACTGGCCTTTACATTGTATGTTGTGGCCGTAGCTCTATTAAAATAATATACTACTGCTATTGTCGTCACAATTTGATCTGCTGGCTGAAAGGTGGGGTTTTCAGGGTGACTGGAAACCCCCTCCCCCTGTGTTTTCCTATGATATAGATGTTCTTATACTATAAAAATAAAAAACAATGTTTTGCTAACTGCCTACATCAAAACTAGCTTGGCCAGTATTACACTAAGGGACATGCGGGTGCCACTGCTCATCAAACAGAATGCCTGAAAGGGTCCTCCTATAATCCAACACTTCTGGTGGTCCTGTATAAAGTGGCGCCCACATCACCATGGGAGGAATTTATATCGGAACCAAAACACGCAATATCCGACTCTGGGAAGGCTACAATTGCATCGTTTTGGAATTCAAAAATGGTAGGGAGATCTGATTTCCGGCTCGGATCTACTTGGATTGGATAAGTTTGGGTGGGTTCGGTTTCTTGGAAACCGAACCCGCTCATCTCTAGTATACATGTAAAATTAGAGCAGTATATCTATGGAGAGGTGCTACAGTACCTGCTACCAAATTGTACATTAGTAACTAAATCTGAAAAAGGGTACTGTAGTCAGTAGGTGCACAAATCAAAAAAGTTTATAATTAAAGCATAACTTTTATTATCAATTATTAAAATCTTTTCTCAAGAACCCTTAATATGTCAAAATATTAAAATAGAAGAAGTGTACAATGGAAACGTGTGTCTAAAATACACAGGAAATAACCTATATCCTATAAATGAATTGTGTAGTATGGGCTACACCAATGAGAATATACCAACTGGATGCCAGTAAGTATTGTTGAATGAAAGTTTATTACAGAAGAAGTGTAATACCAATCACTACTTGCATATGTATGTTCGCCAATAAATACAAAACCTGTTTTCCCAACCGTGATTTGTGTCTTGATCAATCACAGTGCCGCTACGCTATCTTATATATATATATTCATTGGTCTGTTTATTTGTTTGTTTGCCTGTCTGTCTGCCTGCCTGTCTGGGTATGCATTCAGACATCCCTGCACTGTTTGGAATGAAACTAATGCAAAGATTTTAGGGGGGTTAGGAACCCCGTTGGACCTCCCGTTGGTGTAGGTTGGGCAGAACTTTGACCCATAGAGCCTGTTCTGAGCCTTCCACTGGATGGATTTGGATGAAAACTTCACAGAATGGTAACATTGTATCCCAGAATACATACTAGGGGTTGAGGTCCTGGTTGGCCTTCCCATTGGTGTACGCTGGGTAAAACTTTTACCCGGGATGCTGGGGCGAACTTTGATACTGGGAGCCTGTGTTGGGCCTTCCACTGGATGGATTTGGATGAAAACTTCACAGAAACGTGGAAATTGGTCTGGGAAACCTAATGGAGTGGTTGGGGTCCCAGTCGGAGCCTGTTCTGGGCCTTCCACTTGATGGATTTGGACGACATCACATAATTTGGATGAAAACTTCACAGAGTGGTAGCATTGGATCCCAATATATACTAGGTTTTGAGGTTCCGGTCAGCCTTCACGATGGAGTGTGCTGTTCAGAACTTTGACCCAGGGAGCCTGCTTTAGGTCTTCCACTGGCCAATGCTGGAATACTGTTGAAAACTATAAGTATAGGTATCTCTCAGGTCTCTGGAGTGCCTATCGTTCTTGTCGCTGAGAAAGGCAATTATTAGTCATAGCATTTTTAGGACTAAATTAGCCCAATTCAATATGTGATTAGTTGTGGAGTCCCTTGTCAATGAATGAGACAGTGCAGTACATACTGTGGAGTATAAATTAACCCTCCAAATAAACAATAGTCTCCACTTAAACAGGTTAGTGCAAAAATAGCAAGTATAATTAATGCTGTAGCAGATGTGTGATGTAGCAGCTGAGTCAAGGCCCGTGGACTGGGCTGAAAATTCGTAGTGGAATTGTAGTGGAACTGTGGTGTTGTATCAGGTGTCTGCCCATAGGTGTGACCCATTTGGTAAATGCCTGGTGCCTTCAGGAAGGATAATGAACCCTGGAAGGCTTGCAGTCCTGCCCCTAGAACCAAATGAGTGGAACGCAACCCTTCATTATGAAATAAGGAGGCTAGAACTAGTTTTTGATAACTCAGGGGACAGAACTGTGAGTAATACAGGTAATCTGTAGTCACATCGAATCTGCCATAGATGCTGCAAACCGATTAGCAGAGCTGGGTGACAGCAGCCTACACCCTCAAAGAGGAATCCTGAGCCAAAACTTAGTCCCCAGCAATTAGAGTAAACAGAACCCTAACACTCAAAGAGAGGGGCCCTCAGAGCAATTACCACCATTGATAGTGGTGCTGATGGTATGGTAGTAAAGAGACACAGACCTACACTTGCTGAGTAGCTGGGTAATCTAAAGTGTAATATAGGTAAAGTCCACTTGAACCCACAATAACCGGAGAGTTGTACTCAGGGGACTTGATTGAAATCAGGATCACTGTAGGCTGAAGATTTGGCACTTGAAGCACTAGGATAGTCTATGATACACTCAGGATACTTCAGACTACTGGAACCAAAATGTAACACACAGACTTCGAACCAGAATGGACTTCAGACTGGAACCAGAATGGAAGACACAGGCAAAGTAAAGTAGACTACACCAGATTGGGCATGGAGATAACAAAAGTAGAACCGGACTGGAACCTAAGGCTTGAACAGAACTGGGACTAGAGGCAGCAGCAATAGAACCGAAATGGAACCGGATGGTACTGAATCGACTGCAGCCCCTAGAAGCCATATAGGGCTGCTTTCACTGGAAGCCGCTCTCTCCGCAACCCTGACTGGCTGTCCCAAGGGGAGAAACTACCTGGATGTGATTGGTAGGTGGTGCTTCCAATGAGAAGCCACTGCCAGTCACAGTGTAGCCAGTGCAGTCACGGACTGCAACTGACTCACTGAAGTTGCGGTAGGTAAAATCTGCCACTGTTTATGATACGTTTAGGACTGAAACAGCCCAATTCAATCTGTGTTTAGTTAAGGGTGTCCCTTCTCAGTAAGTGAAATACATGTACAGATCCATCAAGTAAA
Source organism: Taudactylus pleione (assembly GCA_031769625.1). Classification (NCBI taxonomy): domain Eukaryota; kingdom Metazoa; phylum Chordata; class Amphibia; order Anura; family Myobatrachidae; genus Taudactylus; species Taudactylus pleione. The sequence continues at coordinate 11,886,216 of JAUIMM010000710.1, forward strand.
TAGTCCTACTTCCAGTACAGATAATATACTCTTGGCATTAAGACACTACAGTACATAGGTTGGTGGTTAAGATATTGGTCAGGATGTATCAAGCATCGCATGTTAAATGCGTTACATCCCGCCACTTAACGCATGCATAGTGGCGTTAATAATGGCGGTATGCATATATAATTGTAATTAAAAACAAAAAGATGAGAGCACTTCCAGGTTTTTGATCTGTGAGTTCTGCACATGCGTAGCCATTGGCCAGTTCATGTACGTGCCCTGGAGGACACTATGAGGGATCCTAAAGTCTGTGGGGAGAAGCCCATAGACTTCTATTAAGCAATGCCATCTACATTTATAGATAATGTTACCTATCAAGTACATGCTCTGGAAGTTTCACTTTGAAGAGCTTCGTACATATGGGAAATGTGGTCAAACCTCAAAGTTTTCTGAGTTTTTACCACTTTGTAGCATCAGCTTCGGCTTTTTCCACTGAAATTGGTTAGTGCACACATAGCAAGTATACTGAATGCTGCAACCAATGTAGTTAGTAACTGAACTGGGGGGCTGATTAATCGTGCAATGCTGAACGCAGATTCCCAATTATCAGGAATTTGTGTGTGATCGCATGCAGCCCTTGCTATGATTGACAGGCAGAGGCATTTAAGGGGTGGTGTGGGTGGGGGGACAGTCGGCGTTCCCAGAAACTGGGGCATGTCAGCCCCGTTTTCCGGGAGTGGCAAGGCCAGAGGCCACAGACGCAGTTTCCTGGCCTCGCAAGCTGGCCAGCCTGGATAAGATGATATTTACTCAGCTGGCTGGCGCTGTCCACCTCAGTGGCAGAGCTGGGATCGCACATGCAGCAGGGGGGTGTCATACACCTCCTGCTGCATTTGCATATTTGCAAGGACAGAATTGCAGAGCTGCTTGCAAACAGCTTTGCAATTCTGTCCTCTGCTGAGACATTCCAAAATAAAAAGTACATTTTGTATGGTGACAGATTAACCCTTTCCTTTTATAATTTAAGTGTTAACAACAGTTACATTTGTTATTGCATCAGTGTCAGATTATCTTATCTCCGATCAGACAGTGTTTTCATGGTAGGCTTTAGTGTGTAGTAAGTAACTGAAGTAAAACATTTCAAAAGAAAGGGTTTCGTATGATCGCAAGATAACCATTTTTTCCTTCCATAATTAAGGTATTAGCAACAGTTAAATTCATTAGTGAAACAGTATCAGATCATTTTATCCCTGATCAGGCACAATGTTGTTGCATTGCTGATTATTGGTCAATATCCAGTGAGATGATATGGGCGCCGAGGATATTGATGAAATAAAAAGTATACGTTCAAGACGGGATCCCAGTCCCCAGCAATCAGAGTGAACAGAACCCTAACACTCAAAGAGAGGCCCTCAGAGCAATAACCACCATTGATAGTGGTACTGATGGTATGGTTGTAGAGAGACACAGACCTAAGTTAGAAAATGCGATGCTGAGAATGAGCAATACACTTGCTGAGTAGCTGGGTAATCTAAAGTGCAATATAGGTAAACTCCACTTGAACCCACAATAACCGGATAGTTGTACACTTGAAGCACTAGGATAGTCTATGATACACTCAGGATACTTCAGACTACTGCAGAGACTGGAACCAAAATGTAACACACAGACTTGGGCCAGACTGGAACCAGAATGGAAGACCCAGGCAAAGTAAAGTAGACTAAACCAGACTGGGCATGAAGATAACAACAATAGAACCGGACTGGAACCAAAGGCTTGACCAGAACTGGGACAAGAGGTAACAACAATAGAGCCGTAGTGGAACCGGGTGAGAGCAGCATCTCGAATACAGGCTGGTAAAGGTGCAGACTAGAGACTGGTCACATTGCAGGACTGCAGAGTGGATGAAGCAGGCTCAGAAACAGCGGCTTGCAGGAATCCAGTAGACAGTAGCACAGGTTCATGCAGTGGATCAGAGGTAGCAGATACACACAGGTAAGTGAGCACATAAAGGAGTATTAAACCACATTGTTCTGACAATGTTATATTGGCAGCCTTAAAAAGGGCACTCTTACAAGGGATAGGAGGAGACAGGCATTTGAGCACAGCAGACAGGTAGTGATTGTATACTAGCGCTCACCTGATCAGAATCACAATGGCTGCATCCATAACCCTTAGCAGGGCCGAAACTAGGATTTTTGTCACCAGGGGCAAGACAGTAATTTGGCGCCCCCCATGTAATTCCCCCTGCAGTAGTGCCCATATTGTAATGCCCCCATAGTAATGCCCATATGTTAATACCCCCATAGTAATGCCCCTGTAGTGCCCACCATACAGTAATGCCCCTGTAGTGCCCATGCTCCCATATTAATGCCCCTGTAGTGCCCATGCTTTCATAGTAATGCCCCTGTAGTGCCCATGCTCTCATAGTAATGCCCCTGTATTGTCCATGCCCCCATAGTAATATCCCTGTAGTGCCCTTACAGTAATGCCCCTGTAGTGCTCATGCCCCCACAGTAATGCCCCTGTGGTAATGCCCCTGTAGTGCCCATGCCCCAATAGTAATGCCCCTGTAGTGCTCATGCCCCATTAGTAATGCCCCTTATTGCCTATGCCCCATAGTAATGCCCCTGTGGTAATGCCCCTGCCCCCATAATAATGCCCCTGTAGTGCAGCTTATTAAAAAAAAAAATACTTACCTTGAACCCCGCTCCTGCATCCAGCGTCGCGTCCGGTCCGCCGGCTGCTCCTTGGAACTATGGGGGAGATGTCATGACGTCTCCCCCATAGTGCCCGTGGGGAGAGCCGGAAGCTGGAGTTCGGGAGAGAACTCCAGCCTCCGGCTCCGGCTACACCGCGTCGCTGCAGAGAAGGAGCCGGGCGCCCGCTGGTAATAAATATTACCAGCGGACGTCCGGCTTGGAGCCTCTCTGCAGCGCCGGGCTGGAGGTCACTGGCACCAGGTACAGCGGCTCACCCGGTGCACGTGCACCTCCAGCCCCCCCCTAGTTACGGCCCTGCCCTTAGGAATACAATGACAGCGCATGCAAAGGATTAGATGCTGTATGAGTTAGGATTGTTTCAAACCCTTGAAGGAATTTGCCTTCAGGGCCGTAGCTAGGGTAGTGCGGCTGGTGCCATCGCACAGGGCACCACAGGTCAGAGGGCGCTGTTTGGGCCTGTCATATTATCATTCTTGCTTATAGCTTCCTCTTATTTCATCCCCAGCATCTCCTGGCCTCTCCTATCTCTTCCCTGGCCCTTCCCCATGAAGCCATGGCCCTTTATTGGGTGCATTATGTCCCTTTGAAAAATGAAGGGGGGGCTAATGCTCTTTCTGGCACAGGGCACCAAAAAGTCTAGTTACGGCTCTGTTTCCCTCTTAATATCATTCTTTATAGTTTCACTTTTTATTGTGATTATAGATTCAAGTCCTGTATGGTAGTCAGTCTTATCACTGAGAAAGGGAATTAGTGGTTATGACCAGCAGTGGCTCCTATCCTCTTGCATAGGAATCGGTATGTAATGCCAGCAGCTGTCTAGCCACCGGATCAAATACCGGCAGCGGCAGCCCGGCGGGCCGAAATCCCGACAGCTGCAGATAAGTACCCTAACCCTCCCCTCTCCTCCCCTTAACCCTCCCTTGGGGTTGTCTAATTCTATCCTCCCCCCTAGTGCCTAACCCTAACCTCTTCTCCCCGCATTCTAAACCTAACCCTCCCAGGAGGGGTTGGCTTAGGGTGCGGAATGGGGGGGTAGGGCTAGGCACCAACATGGGGAGGTTAGGGTTAGACACCAAGGAAGGGTTATGGGGAGAAGGGGAGGCTTAGGGTACTTACTGACCCCTGTCGGGATACTTCACCATTGGGATTCCAGTGTCAGGATTTGAACCGTCTGTAATTCATCCGCCGGCATATCATACCAATTCCATAAGGGCAACTATGGTTTGCAACCATAAATGCTGGCTTATTACAGTGTTATATCTGATGAACTAATATTTTGCCAGCAAGAATATTATTAAAGAGGTGACGTAATATATGGCAGTAAGCATGTAGAGATATGAAAAGGATATTAATATATACCAAATACATATATGTCTCTGTTTTTATTTTATTTTATATGCTATCCATTCATTATTCAAAAATGAAAGGCATCTATTATGTTAATAATAATACATTTACAAATTATACATTTAAAGATGATTATAATCATTAAAATGTTTAGTAAGATAGAAAAAAATATATAATAATGTGTGAATAGTTTAATAATGTAGTAACATATTAGTTTATACAAATATATATCAGATGTACTCAGTCTTGGCGAGAGATAAAGTATCAACCAATTAGCTCCTAACTGTCATTTTTCAAACACAGGGGTCTAGGTACAAAGCCTTGGAGAGAGATAAAGTGGGGAGGAGAGAAAAAGGACTCCATATGTGGGGCACACTCCTATAGAATTAACAAGCTATAAAAAATACATTTTATTTATATTCATTAAAAAAAGGAGGAAAATAGAAAAAAAGTCCAAAAACACCTATCAGGTTTGAACAATACAAACAAACAATTCTCCAATCGTAGGAGATACACTGCAATGTTACTGCAATTTGTGTTGTATATTTTTTGTCAATACCTATGGAAAAAATATATCATGTTCATATCTTTCAAAAACCACAATGCAGGACTATTGGTATTAAAATATACAATTTGGATGTAATCGGCAATCACAATTGTTTCCTGTATATATTTAAATATATACAACAATTGGTGATCACAGTTGTTTCATAAATATATATATATATATATATATATATATATATATATATGTGTGTGTGTATATATATATATATATATATATATGTATATAGCATTTAGCAATGCAGGTATTCAGGATTGCCTCTGAGCAGATTTCTGTTATGCATCCATTCTCAATAGAGGAATAAGCAGTGAATCTTCCTAAGTGTGGTAACAGCAATAAAACACATGCATATTAAAGTGATATCGGATCGCCCCGATAATTGTAGCGTGTGTGCGGGCGACCGAGGCTTAAATATTGCTCGGTCGGGCATGCAGGATTGTCCAGCATGCCCGTCCGATGCAATATTTACCCGGCAAACTGTCAGCCGCATCGGGCAGTGTATGCCCAGCGCGGCTGACAGACAGACATTTCCTGTGTTCCTTCCTACGGAAGGAACAGGGAGATGTCTCCTCCCCCGGGGACGGAGTGTGGATGTCGGGTTATACACTATGAGATTTCTCTCACAGTGTATGCCGGCGACATCTGCGGCTGGCAGGAAGCCAGATAAAATGTCTGTCGGTCTGACAGACATTTTATCTGGCTGTGTATGCCCAGCATAAGAGTGCAAAAAATGGCAAAATAATAAATAGATAATAAATCATATGAAAGTGAAAAAAATACACACAATTAAATTTGCTATAAACCACGGATAACCACAGTAATATATTAATATTGGTAGTAGAGGCGTCCCTCGATTTTATCTATGAGGCTAAGTATAACAAAATTATGATATATACACCTGTGATCTGCTGTTTCCTGTCTTATAAATATACAGAGGCCAGGAAATGAGAGTCCCAAGTACTGGCACAATGAAGTAAGATAAGGTGCTTCTGCTTTTAATTGATTGGTTGGAATGAAAATCTGGTAACGTATGGGAGTAAATGATGTTCATCAATTTGCTCCTAAATGCCAGAAAACAGATGAAAATGGACGTCAGACAAGTTTGTTAAATGTTTGATCTAAACAATTTGTTCAAACAACAATTTTTGTCCATTTTCCGGCATTGGGAGCAAATTGCTGATTGTAATTTGCTTTCATACCTTACCAGATTTTCATTCCAACCAACCAACTAGTTGGATAGTTGGACAGAAAACCTTTAGGTGTGTACCCAGCCTAATGCTGGCCATACACGGGACGATTGATCACACGATTTGGGCAGTTTCTACAGGTTGGACAGACCAATCATTTGAAAATAGTTGTATTTTGAGTCTTCTGCGACCCCAATGCGTGTTCCCTCCGTCTTCTAGTTGGTTCGCAGATCAAATGGTTTTGCAGAGAGATCTCAACTGATCGTGTAGGAATTGACACACATTATGTGATGTGATTGATCAAATCGTATGGTCTTATGTGTGCATTTTAAATACAAATCGTCCTGTATCTGAAGGGAAGAATTTTCAAGGGAAATCGTACAACTGATCTGACCAACTTTTGAATCTTACCGTGTATGGCCTAAAGACTGTGCTGAAGGTGTTTATTTGTAGTGGAATGTAACTAATCTTCTGTAACCGTTAAACTTAAAATAGAGCATTTAACATCTGTGCTGTAGGCAGTTGGCGAAGCAGAGCTTGTTACTGTTCTGGAGGATATGGAGGAGTTATAAAAAAAGATTTCCTATTCTTGCATCAAGAGATGGTCTGGCGCTCAACATTTATTTATTGCACTGCACCTCAGGTCACACAGGCACAAAACTCGGCGATGGGAACTAGGGCTGCCATTAATATTGTAGGTACTGACAAAATAGGAAGCCCCCCCCCTACCCGGGAAATGGAGCAGAGGTAGGCAGAGCTCTGCAAGATGTGGGTGGAGCTACATCAGGGGTGTGGCATCAATTGGTGCCTAAAACAGTTTTACCATTCTCAATGATTGTGCTGATGGGGAGGTTGTTATTATAACATGACAATCTATCATAATATTATAAACTATACAAATACAGAAATATAGGAGAGAAAGCTGCTGAACACATATATATATATGATACCAAACTAGGCAGCACTCAGGAGTCTGCGATGAAGTATATGATAAAAATCCTTTATTCAGCCGACGTTTCGGGAGCTACCCCGTCATCAGGGACAAGATACAGACAATAATCATCCACCCAAGGTAGCGAGTATGCGACAAACCTGGAAACTTGATTCAGCTGCCTAAAGTCGTTGCAAAAGCGTATGCCTCCTGACGGCTTGAGGACCAACACAAGAGGACTTGACCAGTCATTTCTGGACTCGTCAGTGACTCCAAGTTGGAGCATCTCTTTCACTTCTTGCTGGAGTGCTTGCCACTGCACCTCAGGGATGCGATATGGTCACTGTTTTACAACCACTCCTTCAGGTGTATTTATCTTGTGCTCTAGTAAGGTAGTGCACCCTGGCAAGGAAGAAAACACATCCTGATTATTGCTAACTAAGGCTTGCACTTCTTTTCGCTGTTTTGCTGACAAGGTGTCCACCAGTGGAACCTTTGTTTTGGATATAACATCTCTGCAAATATTTTTGTCTGCTCGTTATCGGGCAAAGTGTTGTAGATTTCTTTCCTCAGACATTAATTGCACAGAGGTTCCCTCTCCAAAAAGGACTGGCCATGCTTTCCCTCTCTTTTCCCTTTTACAAGGTAGGGCCTTTGAGACCTTACAGTGGTGTTGTCTCTGTGGTTCCTTTTAGAGCTAAAAAAATCCTGGGAAATTGCATCCCAATATGATAGGATAGGGGAGCTTAGGACCAACCGTGGTGACCACCTCATAAGCTTGCCCCTTTATGGTGAGGCTCACTCGCACCTGGGAGAAGTGTTCTATGGACCCATGAACGTAGTGTACTTCAAATAACCCTGGCACCTTTTCCACTGGCCTGGGCAGGACAGCCTCTGAGATCAGAGTTCTCTCACTCCCTGATAACTCCCTATAATAGCTGGGAGTTATCAGCCATTCAGTAACACAGTTTCCCACATTAATGGTGTTCTGGAATCCAGGGGTCCCATTGTGAAAAAAGCGGGATACATAGCACCCTTACTAGCAATCGTATACTCCATAGGCTCTGTTTTTCTGGGACAGTACTGCCTTATATGAACTTGCTCTCTGCACTCATTGAGGAGGGGTGACAGTCAGGGTCACGGGCCAATGAGGTGTCTTCTTAACTGGTCACCCACCCTATGGTTTATTTTCTGGCATCTTTGTCATATTTCTTGCGGCCTCATACCGCTCCAACACTGTACTTAATTTTTAGAAATTCTGAGGATCAGCATGCATGACCCAGTGCTGCATATTATCCTACCCTGGAGGTTCTTATACACTGGTCAATAACCACCATCTCTAGAGTCTGAGTGTCAGTTTGGTCTTCTGGCTGGAGCCACCCCTGTCTGGCGAGTTCTAAAAACCTGCTTACCCCTGGTAATAGGACCCATTCGTGGAAGCGCTGTGTCACGGCCAGGGTATTTCAGCATGGCGCTAGGCGGGTGTTACCTGTGAGGTCGTTGTGGCGCGGGCTGTCTGGTGGCAGAGCTGGTGTCTGGCGGGGGGCTTTGGCTGCGCGCGTTGTTGTGCTGCCCTGTTGTCACTCTGTGCTGGTGAGGCCTGGCGGCGTCTCCGTTCCATTTGGCATGGGCGCCGCCATCTTGCCTTCTGGCTATGTGATGCGGCTGGCCAATCCTGGTGAGTCACATGTTCCCTCCGGCCAGTAACAGCACGGCATGGGGTATTTAGGAAGGGTCAGTGCCTTCCTTCTTTGCCAGTGCCAAGTGTATCTCAGCCTAGCTGAGAGGGAGTTCTCTGTGCTTTCCTGTTCCTGTGAATTCGCTCTGCCAGTCTGCCTGTCAGCTCCTAGCTACCACTGGACTACCCAGCTTCCTCCATCACCCTTGCCCATACCTGAGTGCCTGAGCCTGCTGACATCCTGCGCTTCAGTTCACTACCTGCAAACCTGGCTTGATTATTTTCAGTTTCACTACCTGCAAACCTGGCTTGATTATTTTCAGTTTCACTACCTGCACACCTGGACAGCTCTAATTGTTTCTACTTGGACATTAACCCTTTTGCTCCCACCACAGAACTCTTGTGCACATTTATATATTCCTGGACTTTTATTTACTGCCACATTATATGTCTACTCAAGCACTTATTAAAAATCCTAGTTTTATTTTCAAACCTGCTTCTGTGATCGCTCCTGCTACCACCCCGGGTCCACAAACAACCCAGACGTCGCTCGGGGTCTTGCACCAAAGGGGGCGTGCTGTCGATGGTGACTGACAGCACGCCCCCCTTTGGCGGGCGTGCCGGGGGCGTGGCTGCCAGACGGAGGCGTTCCCATGGGAATGCCTACCATCTGAGTCCGGCCCCACTGACATCAGTAGTGATGTCAGTGGGAGTGATTTTGGCTCTGATACTGCCAAAATCACTCCAGGGCTTGCGGCAGCGAGACCCTACCTCAGGGTCTCGTCACAAGCCCGATGGTCATGATGGTCTTGACCATCGCGACCATCATCATGGACGCTCGCATAAGCGAGCGTCCAAGAGGCTGCTCCATTTTTAGGGAGGAGGGCCCTGATTCAGAGCGAGTGCTTTGGTCAGAGCGTTCGGCTCTGAATCAGGCCCTTAATCATGTTTCTCCGCATCAGCAGAGGACAAATCAGCATATGCTTTCTGAGCTTCACCAGTGAGCCCAAGTATCTGCTGGCCATTTTAAATGCGGTGCCATCCTCTCAAATATTAACAAGTACGCCTATGGGTCATCTGAAGCAGACATTTTCTTTAGATGCCTTGTAGTAGCTGTGGCGCCCATTGATTTGGTCACTAATTGTAACATTTGTTCTTCTGTCTTTTGGTGAGAGGCCAACAAATTTACTATAGTGCAAAAAACTTCCTCCATTTTTACAGTGGGAGGTGTATATACAAGTGTAGCGGCTTTTATATAAGAGCAATAACAAGCTAGCTTACACAAATAAATATATCTCTTTCCTTCAGAAAAGCAACTGTTATTCAAGTTTGAAACAGAAAAATAAAACACTGCTTTTTTCCAGCAATGCAGGGGTTAAACAGAACACAGGAAAAAAAAAGTTTTTTTTCCCTTTCAGCACTGCAGTGCTTAATTAAACCTCAGTATGTGAGCTCTGTCATACACACAGATGCTGACATGAGGTGTCTGGTATGCACCTCCGGACTATGGCTATTCGCAGTATCAGGATGCACTGAAATTGTTATCACTATGTTGGTCATGTGCAACAGATGATTTGATTGGAATATAATGTCCTGAGGAAGGTTCGACAGGAACCGAAACATTTACATAAGGCATTTGTTAACCTTGAAATTTACCTTTTATGTGGCATTAACCAGCCAAAAATAAAAATTATTGATTTAAAGGATCGTAACGCGGCTGTAAGTAACGAGTGTAAAGTGGAGGTGATATGGAAGTAAAGTGTTAAAAGCAGAGGAATGCATGCAGTGCACAGTGTATGGATAAATGTGTAGAGAGGCTACTGTGCAGAGGAGTGTAAAGCTGGACACATAATATATAGACAGCTGAATATAGTAATAAATACAATCAAAATCAAGAAAAGAATAACGCATGTAAATGATACTTCAATAAGCAATGCCGACATTGTGCTGTGCGGCTATTACATTACACATTCCTTTTGCTCCACATAGTTTATCACTGCTCGCGGCTGCCGGAGTCCCCCGATGATGTCACCAGCCTAGCATCGGTGTTGCTAGGTTACCCCATTCGGAGTTCCCCGCTTCCGCCAGATGCTGGGCTGGATCTCGTGGTAGAGACGCTCCTGCCCGGCGCCCTGTCCTTTCAGCACCTTTTCACTTACACAGCTCCTTATTTAAGGTAAGCACCAGTCACTTTGTGTTTGATACTAGATGTACAGTCCTGACGAAAAGGTCTGCGGACCTTGAAACGTTGATATATTGCTGTACCGTTTTTGCATTATGACATAAGTATATATATTTTTTCTATTTTCTAAAAGGGAGTGCCTCCTGTGTTTTGTTTTCTTCCCTTGTGGGGGTTGCTACACCTCTCATAGGAGAAACATCATTTCTATATGTTTCATTTAGGAGGGCACCCCGTATTTTGCAGTCTCTTCTGAGTGCCGAACTTCTGTATTAGATATATTTATATATATATATATATATAATAGCTTTAGATATCTTTAGATATATCTATATATCATATCTATCTATATATATATATATATATATATATATATACAGTTAGTTCAAGGTGGCACTCTTGGGACTTTATATGTCCCAAGAGTGCTGCCTTGGACTAACTGTGTATATATATATATTATATATATATATATATATATATATATTAGGGGTGAGCGGGTTCGGATTTCTGAAATCCGAACCCCCCCGAGCCCCCCCGATCCGAGTCCAATCCGAGTCAGGCTCGACTTTTCCCGCCTGACTCGGATCTGAAATCGAGGCAAAACGTCATCATCCCGCCTTCCGAGTCTCGCGGGTTTTGGATCCTATATAAGGTACCCGCGTCGGCGCCATTTTCTCACTCGGCTGTGGACAGTGAAGAGGGAGGGTGGGAGTTAGGGCTGTGTAGTGTAGTGTAGTGTAGTGCTGCTGTTGTCCACTACTTCAAAGTCCATAGGGGCTGGCTGTGTTGTGCTGTGCTGCTGTTGTTAATAGGGGCTGTGTCCACTACTTCAAAGTCCATAGGGGCTGGCTGGACTGTGTTGTGCAGTCAGTTCTCCATAGGGGCTGTGTCCACTCCAAAGTCCTGTGCAGTGTCCCAGTCCTAAAGGGGTGCTGTAGTGTTGTCCAGGGGGTGCTCTGTCCATCAGGGGTGCTCCCCCCAAGTGCTAAAAAAATAATATATTTTCTGTGTTTGTGAATTGTGTGCGCAGTAGCCGCACGTGCATCAACAAAGTAGTGCCAAGCGTGCGCCTGTGTCATAAGTAAAGGGCCGGCTGGCTTGACCGTTAAAGGGTGCTGTAACCCCCGAAAGTACACTCCAGTCCAAACCAAAAAAAAATTATTTTCTGTGTTTGTGAATGGTGTGCGCAGTAGCCGCACGTGCATCAACAAAGTAGTGCCAAGCGTGCGCCTGTGTCATAAGTAAAGGGCCGGCTGGCTTGACCGTTAAAGGGTGCTGTAACCCCCGAAAGTACACTCCAGTCCAAACCAAAAAAGAATTATTTTCTGTGTTTGTGAATTGTGTGCGCAGTAGCCGCACGTGCATCAACAAAGTAGAGCCAAGCGTGCGCCTGTGTCATAAGTAAAGGGCCGGCTGGCTTGACCATTAAAGGGTGCTGTAACCCCCAAAGTACACACCAGTCCAAACCAAAAAAAAAATTATTTTCTGTGTTTGTGAATTGTGTGCGCAGTAGCCGCACGTGCATCAACAAAGTAGTGCCAAGCGTGCGCCTGTGTCATAAGTAAAGGGCCGGCTGGCTTGACTGTTAAGGGTGCTGTAACCCCCGAAAGTACACTCCAGTCCAAACCAAAAAAAAAATTATTTTCTGTGTTTGTGAATTGTGTGCGCAGTAGCCGCACGTGCATCAACAAAGTAGTGCCAAGCGTGCGCCTGTGTCATAAGTAAAGGGCCGGCTGGCTTGACCGTTAAAGGGTGCTGTAACCCCCGAAAGTACACTCCAGTCCAAACCAAAAAAAAATTATTTTCTGTGTTTGTGAATTGTGTGCGCAGTAGCCGCACGTGCATCAACAAAGTAGTGCCAAGCGTGCGCCTGTGTCATAAGTAAAGGGCCGGCTGGCTTGACCGTTAAAGGGTGCTGTAACCCCCAAAGTACACTCCAGTCCAAACCAAAAAAAAATTATTTTCTGTGTTTGTGAATTGTGTGCGCAGTAGCCGCACGTGCATCAACAAAGTAGTGCCAAGCGTGCGCCTGTGTCATAAGTAAAGGGCCGGCTGGCTTGACTGTTAAGGGTGCTGTAACCCCCGAAAGTACACTCCAGTCCAAACCAAAAAAAAAATTATTTTCTGTGTTTGTGAATTGTGTGCGCAGTAGCCGCACGTGCATCAACAAAGTAGTGCCAAGCGTGCGCCTGTGTCATAAGTAAAGGGCCGGCTGGCTTGACCATTAAGGGTGCTGTAACCCCCGAAAGTACACTCCAGTCCAAACCCAAAAAAAAATTATTTTCTGTGTTAGTGAATTGTGTGCGCAGTAGCCGCACGTGCATCAACAAAGTAGTGCCAAGAGTGCGCCTGTGTCATAAGTAAAGGGCCGGCTGGCTTGACCGTTAAAGGGTGCTGTAACCCCCAAAGTACACTCCAGTCCAAACCAAAAAAAAAATTATTTTCTGTGTTTGTGAATTGTGTGCGCAGTAGCCGCACGTGCATCAACAAAGTAGTGCCAAGCGTGCGCCTGTGTCATAAGTAAAGGGCCGGCTGGCTTGACCATTAAAGGGTGCTGTAACCCCCGAAAGTACACTCCAGTCCAAACCAAAAAAAAATTATTTTCTGTGTTTGTGAATTGTGTGCGCAGTAGCCGCACGTGCATCAACAAAGTAGTGCCAAGCGTGCGCCTGTGTCATAAGTAAAGGGCCGGCTGGCTTGACCGTTAAAGGGTGCTGTAACCCCCGAAAGTACACTCCAGTCCAAACCAAAAAAAAATTATTTTCTGTGTTTGTGAATTGTGTGCGCAGTAGCCGCACGTGCATCAACAAAGTAGTGCCAAGCGTGCGCCTGTGTCATAAGTAAAGGGCCGGCTGGCTTGACCATTAAGGGTGCTGTAACCCCCGAAAGTACACTCCAGTCCAAACCCAAAAAAAAATTATTTTCTGTGTTAGTGAATTGTGTGCGCAGTAGCCGCACGTGCATCAACAAAGTAGTGCCAAGAGTGCGCCTGTGTCATAAGTAAAGGGCCGGCTGGCTTGACCGTTAAAGGGTGCTGTAACCCCCAAAGTACACTCCAGTCCAAACCAAAAAAAAAATTATTTTCTGTGTTTGTGAATTGTGTGCGCAGTAGCCGCACGTGCATCAACAAAGTAGTGCCAAGCGTGCGCCTGTGTCATAAGTAAAGGGCCGGCTGGCTTGACCGTTAAAGGGTGCTGTAACCCCCGAAAGTACACTCCAGTCCAAACCAAAAAAAAATTATTTTCTGTGTTTGTGAATTGTGTGCGCAGTAGCCGCACGTGCATCAACAAAGTAGTGCCAAGCGTGCGCCTGTGTCATAAGTAAAGGGCCGGCTGGCTTGACCGTTAAAGGGTGCTGTAACCCCCGAAAGTACACTCCAGTCCAAACCAAAAAAAAATTATTTTCTGTGTTTGTGAATTGTGTGCGCAGTAGCCGCATGTGCATCAACAAAGTAGTGCCAAGCGTGCGCCTGTGTCATAAGTAAAGGGCCGGCTGGCTTGACCGTTAAAGGGTGCTGTAACCCCCAAAGTACACTCCAGTCCAAACCAAAAAAAAAATTATTTTCTGTGTTTGTGAATTGTGTGCGCAGTAGCCGCACGTGCATCAACAAAGTAGTGCCAAGCGTGCGCCTGTGTCATAAGTAAAGGGCCGGCTGGCTTGACCGTTAAGGGTGCTGTAACCCCCGAAAGTACACTCCAGTCCAAACCAAAAAAAAATTATTTTCTGTGTTTGTGAATTGTGTGCGCAGTAGCCGCACGTGCATCAACAAAGTAGTGCCAAGAGTGCGCCTGTGTCATAAGTAAAGGGCCGGCTGGCTTGACCGTTAAAGGGTGCTGTAACCCCCGAAAGTACACTCCAGTCCAAACCCCCCAAAAAATTATTTTCTGTGTTTGTGAATTGTGTGCGCAGTAGCCGCACGTGCATCAACAAAGTAGTGCCAAGAGTGCGCCTGTGTCATAAGTAAAGGGCCGGCTGGCTTGACCGTTAAAGGGTGCTGTAACCCCCAAAGTACACTCCAGTCCAAACCAAAAAAAAAATTATTTTCTGTGTTTGTGAATTGTGTGCGCAGTAGCCGCACGTGCATCAACAAAGTAGTGACAAGCGTGCGCCTGTGTCATAAGTAAAGGGCCGGCTGGCTTGACCGTTAAAGGGTGCTGTAACCCCCGAAAGTACACTCCAGTCCAAATAAAAAAAAAATAATTTTCTGTGTTTGTGAATTGTGTGCGCAGTAGCCGCACGTGCATCAACAAAGTAGTGCCAAGCGTGCGCCTGTGTCATAAGTAAAGGGCCGGCTGGCTTGACCATTAAAGGGTGCTGTAACCCCCGAAAGTACACTCCAGTCCAAACCAAAAAAAAATTATTCTCTGTGTTTGTGAATTGTGTGCGCAGTAGCCGCACGTGCATCAACAAAGTAGTGCCAAGCGTGCGCCTGTGTCATAAGTAAAGGGCCGGCTGGCTTGACCGTTAAAGGGTGCTGTAACCCCCAAAGTACACTCCAGTCCAAACCAAAAAAAAATTATTTTCTGTGTTTGTGAATTGTGTGCGCAGTAGCCGCACGTGCATCAACAAAGTAGTGCCAAGCGTGCGCCTGTGTCATAAGTAAAGGGCCGGCTGGCTTGACCGTTAAGGGTGCTGTAACCCCCGAAAGTACACTCCAGTCCAAACCAAAAAAAAAATTATTTTCTGTGTTTGTGAATTGTGTGCGCAGTAGCCGCACGTGCATCAACAAAGTAGTGCCAAGCGTGCGCCTGTGTCATAAGTAAAGGGCCGGCTGGCTTGACCGTTAAGGGTGCTGTAACCCCCGAAAGTACACTCCAGTCCAAACCAAAAAAAAAATTATTTTCTGTGTTTAGCCGCACGTATATATCAAATCGATATAACATAAATGGAGGACCAAACTTTCTCCGATAAAAATAAAATAGAGAAGGATCAAGAACCACTTCCTCCTAGTGCTGAAGCTGCTGCCACTAGTCATGACATAGACGATAACATGCCATCAACGTCGTCTGCCAAGGCCGATGCCCAATGTCATAGTAGAGGGCACATACAATCCCAAATGGCAAAGTTCCGGAAAATGACCTTGAAAAAGACATTTAAATCAGCTGAAGAGAAACGTAAACTTGCCAATATGCCATTTACGACACGGAGTGGCAAGGAACGGCTAAGGTCGATCCCTAGTATGTTCATGACTAGTGGTTCAGCTTCACATGACGATGGAAGCCCTCCTCCCACTAAAAAAATCAAAAGAGTTAAGCTGGCAAAAGCACAGCGAAGAACTGTGCTTTCTAAGAAGATATCACAAATCCCCAAGGAGAGTCCAAGTGTGGTGGTGGTTGCGATGCCTGACCTTCCCAGCACTGGACGGGAAGAGGTGGCTCTTTCCACCATTTGCACGCCCCCTGCAAGTGCTGAAAGGAGCACCCACAGTCCACTTGCTGATATGCAAATTGAAGATGTCACTGTTGAAGTACAACAGGATGAGGATACTGGTGTAGCTGGCGCTGAGGAGGAAGTTGGCGAGGAGGATTCTGATGGTGATGTGGTTTGTTTAAATCAGGCTCCGGGGGAGACAGTTGTTGTCCGTGGGATGAAAAAGCCCATCACGGTCATGCCTGGGCAGAAGACCAAACATTCCACCTCTTTGGTCTGGCAATATTTCTATCCAAATCCGGACAACAACTGTCTTAGCATATGTACCATATGTAAAGGTGAAATAAGTAGGGGTAGGGACGTCAACCACCTAGGAACATCCTCCCTTATACGGCACCTGCAGCGCGTTCATAAAAAGTTACTGTCAAGTTCAGAAACTTTGGCTAAGACCGTAAGCAGTCCAGGGCACCTAAATCCCGTTGTCCTGTTGTATCCAAGCGCCTGCAAACCACACCGTCAACTCCCTCCTCGTCAATTTCCTCCTTAGTCAGGATCGGAAGTAGTCCTGCAGGCCATGTCACTGGCATGACTGACTCTCCTATCCGGGATTCCTCTGGAGGATCCTGCATTGCTACGCCTACTGCTGCCGCTGCTGCTGTTGCTGCTGCTGGGAGTCGTTCATCATCCCAGAGAGGAAGTAGGAACACCACTACTTTTACTAAACAATTGACCCTCCAACAGTCCTTAGCGAGGAGGATGAAGTACGACAGCAGTCATCCTGAAGCAAAACGTATAACTGAGGCCTTGACTGCTATGTTGGTGTTAGACGTGTGTCCGGTATCCGCCATTAGTGCAGTGGGATTTAGACAATTGATGGAGGTAGTGTGTCCCCGGTTCCAAATCCCATCTAGATTCCACTTCACTAGGCAGGCGATACCGAGACTGTACAGAAACGTCAGAAAAAGAGTCCTCAGTGTCCTGAAAAATGCCGTTGTACACAATGTCCACTTAACCACGGACATGTGGACAAGTGGAACAGGGCAGACTAAGGACTATATGATTGTGACAGCCCACTGGGTAGATGTATCACCTTACGCAGCAACAGCAGCAGCGTCACCAGTAGCAGCATCTCAGAAACGCCAGCTTGTTACAAGGCAGGCTATGCTGTGTATCACCGGTTTCAGTAAGAGGCACACCGCCGACAACCTCTTAGAGAAACTGAGGGAAATCATCGCCCAGTGGCTTACCCCACTTAGACTCTCCTGGGGATTTGTGATATCTGACAACGCCACCAATATTGTGCGGGCATTACATCTGTGCAAATTCCAGCACGTCCCATGTTTTGCTCACACAATAAACTTGGTGGTGCAGAATTTTCTGAAAAGCGACAGGGGCGTGCAGGAGACGCTTTGGGTGGCCCGAAAAATTTCTGGCCACTTTCGCCATTCAGCGACTGCGTGCCGAAGACTGGAGTGCCAGCAAACGCTCTTGAACCTGCCCCGCCATCACCTGAAGCAAGAGGTTGTGACGCGGTGGAACTCAACCCTCTATATGCTTCAGAGGATGGAGGAGCAGCAAAAGGCCATACAAGCCTATACATCCACCTATGACATAGGCAAAGGAGGGGGTATGCACCTGACTCAAGCGCAGTGGAGAATGATTTCCGTGTTGTGCAAGGTTCTCCAGCCCTTCGAACTTGCCACACGTGAAGTCAGTTCAGACACAGCCCGCTTGAGTCAGGTCATTCCCCTCATCAGGCTTTGCAGAAGCAGCTGGAGAAAGTGAAGGAGGAGCTAAGACGGAGCGATTCCGCTCGGCATGTGGGACTTGTGGATGAAGCCCTTCATTCGCTTTGCCAGGATTCCAGGGTGGTCAATCTGTTGAAATCAGACCACTACATTTTGGCCACCGTGCTTGATCCTAGATTTGAAGCCTATGTGGTGTCTCTCTTTCCCGGCCGACACAAGCCTGCAGAGGTGCAAAGACCTGCTGGTGAACACACTGTCAGCTGAAGCGGAACGTGACACGTCAACGGCTCCTTCTTCATTTTCTCCCGCAACTGGGGCTGCCAGGAAAAAACTTAGGTATCCTAAGCAACCCGCTGGCGGTGATGCAGGGCAGGCAGGACCAAGTTTGGACATCTGGTCCGGACTGAAGGACCTGGCAACAATTTCTGACATGTCTACTGTCACTGCATATGATACTGTCACCATTGACAGAATGGTGGAGGATTACATCGGTGACAGCATCCAAGTAGGCATGTCAGACAGTCCATACCTGTACTGGCAGGAAAAAGAGGCAATTTGGAGGCCCCTGTACAAGCTGGCTCTATTTTACCTGAGTTGCCCCCCCTCCAGTGTGTACTCCGAAAGAGTGTTTAGTGCAGCCGGGAATTTTGTCAGCGAAATGCATAGGAGGTTGCTTCCACAGAATGTGGAGAAGATGATGTTCATCAAAATGAATTATCAGCTCTTCCAGGGAGACCAGCCTCCAGAAGGTACAGAGGGACCTGTGGTGGTGGATTCAAGTGGGGACGAGTTAATACTTTGTGAGGATGAGGATGTACACACTGAAGAGGGTGAGGAATCGGTGGATGAGGAGGATGAGGATGACATCTTGCCTCCGTAGAGCCAGTTTGTGCAGGGACAGATTAATTGCCAGCTTGTTTTGTGGGGGCCCAAACGAACCAATCATTTCAGCCACAGTTGTGTGGCAGACCCTGGCGCTGAAATGATTGATTTGTTAAAGTGTGCATGTCCTGTTTATACAACATAAGGGTGGGTGGGAGGGCCCAAGGACAATTCCATCTTGCACTTCTTTTTTTTCTTTGCATTATGTACAGTTTGGGGCCTAGTTTTTCAAACTGCCATTCTGTCTGCCACTGCAGTGTCACTCCTAGATGGGTCACGTGTTTGTGCCGCCCACTCGTGTCGCTTAGCATAGTCATCCAGCTACCTCGGTGCAACCTTTTGGACATAAAAACACTATTGTGAGGTGTGAGGTGTTCAGAATAGACTGGAAATGAGTGGAAATTAAGGTTATTGAGGTTAATAATAGCATAGGAGCAGAGAAACCAACAAATTCTGTGATTTTAGCTGTTTTTATGCTTTTTTTTAAAAAAATACAGATCCAAAACACAAAACCCAGAACCCAAAACACGGAAGGGTGGTTTTGGCAAAACCAATCCAGATCCAAAACACGATGAAAGATCCAGATCCAAAACCAAAACACAAAACACGAAAAGTGGCCGGTGCACACCCCTAATATATATATATTAGGGGTGAGCGGGTTCGGATTTCTGAAATCCGAACCCCCCCGAGCCCCCCCGATCCGAGTCCGATCCGAGTCAGGCTCGACTTTTCCCGCCTGACTCGGATTCTGAAATCGAGGCAAAACGTCATCTTCCCGCCTTCCGAGTCTCGCGGGTTTTGGATCCTATATAAGGTACCCACGTCGGCGCCATTTTCTCACTCGGCTGTGGACAGTGAAGAGGGAGGGTGGGAGTTAGGGCTGTGTAGTGTAGTGTAGTGTAGTGCTGCTGTTGTCCACTACTTCAAAGTCCATAGGGGCTGGCTGTGTTGTGCTGTGCTGCTGTTGTTAATAGGGGCTGTGTCCACTACTTCAAAGTCCATAGGGGCTGGCTGGACTGTGTTGTGCAGTCAGTTCTCCATAGGGGCTGTGTCCACTCCAAAGTCCTGTGCAGTGGCCCAGTCCTAAAGAGGTGCTGTAGTGTTGTCCAGGGGGTGCTCTGTCCATCAGGGGTGCTCCCCCCAAGTGCTAAAAAAATAATATATTTTCTGTGTTTGTGAATTGTGTGCGCAGTAGCCGCACGTGCATCAACAAAGTAGTGCCAAGCGTGCGCCTGTGTCATAAGTAAAGGGCCGGCTGGCTTGACCGTTAAAGGGTGCTGTAACCCCCGAAAGTACACTCCAGTCCAAACCAAAAAAAAATTATTTTCTGTGTTTGTGAATTGTGTGCGCAGTAGCCGCACGTGCATCAACAAAGTAGTGCCAAGCGTGCGCCTGTGTCATAAGTAAAGGGCCGGCTGGCTTGACCGTTAAGGGTGCTGTAACCCCCGAAAGTACACTCCAGTCCAAACCAAAAAAAAAATTATTTTCTGTGTTTGTGAATTGTGTGCGCAGTAGCCGCACGTGCATCAACAAAGTAGTGCCAAGCGTGCGCCTGTGTCATAAGTAAAGGGCCGGCTGGCTTGACCGTTAAGGGTGCTGTAACCCCCGAAAGTACACTCCAGTCCAAACCAAAAAAAAAAATTATTTTCTGTGTTTGTGAATTGTGTGCGCAGTAGCCGCACGTGCATCAACAAAGTAGTGCCAAGCGTGCGCCTGTGTCATAAGTAAAGGGCCAGCTGGCTTGACCGTTAAGGGTGCTGTAACCCCCGAAAGTACACTCCAGTCCAAACCAAAAAAAAAATTATTTTCTGTGTTTGTGAATTGTGTGCGCAGTAGCCGCACGTGCATCAACAAAGTAGTGCCAAGCGTGCGCCTGTGTCATAAGTAAAGGGCCGGCTGGCTTGACCGTTAAGGGTGCTGTAACCCCCGAAAGTACACTCCAGTCCAAACCAAAAAAAAAATTATTTTCTGTGTTTGTGAATTGTGTGCGCAGTAGCCGCACGTGCATCAACAAAGTAGTGCCAAGCGTGCGCCTGTGTCATAAGTAAAGGGCCGGCTGGCTTGACCGTTAAAGGGTGCTGTAACCCCCAAAGTACACTCCAGTCCAAACCAAAAAAAAAATAATTTTCTGTGTTTGTGAATTGTGTGCGCAGTAGCCGCACGTGCATCAACAAAGTAGTGCCAAGCGTGCGCCTGTGTCATAAGTAAAGGGCCGGCTGGCTTGACCGTTAAAGGGTGCTGTAACCCCCGAAAGTACACTCCAGTCCAAACCAAAAAAAAAATTATTTTCTGTGTTTGTGAATTGTGTGCGCAGTAGCCGCACGTGCATCAACAAAGTAGTGCCAAGCGTGCGCCTGTGTCATAAGTAAAGGGCCGGCTGGCTTGACCGTTAAAGGGTTCTGTAACCCCCAAAGTACACTCCAAACCAAAAAAATATATATTTTCTGTGTTTGTGACTTGTGTGCACTGTGGCTGCACGTGCATCAACAAAGGAGCAGCGCCAAGCGTGCGCCTGTGTCCCATAAGTAAAGAGCCGGCTGGCTCATTTCTTAAAGGGTGGTGTAACCCACAAAGTGCACTACTCTCCAGCAAAAATAAAAAAATATTTTCTGTGTTTGTGTGCGCTTTAGCCGCATGTATATATATCAATATAACATAAATGGAGGACCAAACTTTCTCTGATAAAAATAAAATAGGGAAAGATCAAGAACCACTTCCTACTAGTGCTGTTGCTGCTGCTGGGAGTTGTTCATCATCCCAGAGAGGAAGTAGGAACATCACTACTTTTACTAAACAATTGACCCTCCAACAGTCCCTAGCGATGAGGATGAAGTACGACAGCAGTCATCCTGAAGCAAAACGTATAACTGAGGCCTTGACTGCTATGTTGGTGTTAGACGTGCGTCCGGTATCCGACATTAGTGCAGTGGGATTTAGACAATTGATGGAGGTAGTGTGTCCTCGGTTCCAAATCCCGTCTAGATTCCACCTGCATCCTCAAAGCAGCAGCGACAAGCGTGCGTCTGTCTGTTAAAGGGTGGTGACACCCTCAAAGTGTGCTACACAAACAATTAAAATATTGTTCTTTTTTTTTCTGTCTTTGTGAAATGTGTGGGATGTAGCCGCACCTGCATCCTTAAAGCAGCAGCGACAAGCGTGCGTCTGTCTGTTAAAGGGTGGTGACACCCTCAAAGTGTGCTACACAAACAATTAAAATATTGTTCTTTTTTTTCTGTCTTTGTGAATTGTGTGGGCTGTAGCCGCACTTGCATCCTCAAAGCAGCAGCGACAAGCGTGCGTCTGTCTGTTAAAGGGTGGTGTAACTCACGAAGTGCTCCAAAAAATAAAAAACTATTTTTTTAATGTGTTTGTGACTTGTGTGCGATGTAGCCGCACTTGCATCCTCAAAGCAGCAGCGACAAGCGTGCGTCTGTCTGTTAAAGGGTGGTGACACCCTCAAAGTGTGCTACACAAACAATAAAAATATTCTTCTTTTTTCTGTCTTTGTGAATTGTGTGGGCTGTAGCCGCACCTGCATCCTTAAAGCAGCAGCGACAAGCGTGCGTCTGTCTGTTAAAGGGTGGTGACACCCTCAAAGTGTTCTACACAAACAATTAAAATATTGTTCTTTTTTTTTCGGTCTTTGTGAAATGTGTGGGCTGTAGCCGCACCTGCATCCTTAAAGCAGCAGCGACAAGCGTGCGTCTGTCTGTTAAAGGGTGGTGTAACTCTCAAAGTGCTCCAAAAAATAAAAAACTATTTTTTTTGTGTTTGTGACTTGTGTGCGATGTAGCCGCACTTGCATCCTCAAAGCAGCAGCGACAAGCGTGCGTCTGTCTGTTAAAGGGTGGTGACACCCTCAAAGTGTGCTACACAAACAATAAAAATATTCTTCTTTTTTCTGTCTTTGTGAATTGTGTGGGCTGTAGCCGCACTTGCATCCTCAAAGCAGCAGCGACAAGCGTGCGTCTGTCTGTTAGAGGGTGGTGTAACCCTCAAAGTGTGCTCCACAAACAATAAAAATATTCTTTTCTTTTTTCTGTCTTTGTGAATTGTGTGGGCTGTAGCCGAACTTGAATCCTCAAAGCAGCAGCGACAAGCGTGCGTCTGTCTGTTAAAGGATTACATCGGTGACAGCATCCAAGTAGGCATGTCAGACAGTCCGTACCTGTACTGGCAGGAAAAAGAAGCAATTTGGAGGTCCCTGTACAAACTGGCTCTATTTTACCTGAGTTGCCCCCCCTCCAGTGTGTACTCCGAAAGAGTGTTTAGTGCAGCCGGGAACCTTGTTAGCGAAAGGCGTAGGAGGTTGCTTCCACAAAATGTGGAGAAGATGATGTTCATAAAATGAATGATCAACTCTTCCAGGGAGACCAGCCTCCAGAACGTACAGGGGGACCTGTGGTTCCAGCAGGGACGAATTAATACTCTGTGAGGATGAGGATGTACATAACACTGAAGAGGGTGAGGAATCTGTGGATGAGGAGGATGAGGACGACTTCTTGCCTCCGTAGAGCCAGTTTGTGCAGGGACAGATTAATTGCCAGCTTGTTTTGTGGGGGCCCAAACGAACCAATCATTTCAGCCACAGTTGTGTGGCAGACCCTGGCGCTGAAATGATTGGTTTGTTAAAGTGTGCATGTCCTGTTTATACAACATAAGGGTGGGTGGGAGGGCCCAAGGACAATTCCATCTTGCACCTCTTTTTTTTCTTTGCATTATGTACAGTTTGGGGCCTAGTTTTTCAATGCCATCCTGTCTGCCACTGCAGTTTCACGCCTAGATGGGTCACGTGTTTGTGCCGCCCACTCGTGTCGCTTAGCATAGTCATCCAGCTACCTCGGTGCAACCTTTTGGACATAAAAACACTATTGTGAGGTGTGAGGTATTCAGAATAGACTGGAAATGAGTGGAAATTAAGGTTATTGAGGTTAATAATAGCATAGGAGCAGAAAAACCTACAAATTCTGTGATTTTAGCTGTTTTTATGCTTTTTTTCAAAAAAATACAGATCCAAAACACAAAACCCAGAACCCAAAACACGGAAGGGTGGTTTTGGCAAAACCAATCCAGATCCAAAACACGAAGAAAGATCCAGATCCAAAACCAAAACACAAAACACGAAAAGTGGCCGGTGCACACCCCTAATATATATATATATATATATTAGACACTGTACATATAACGTCCCATTTCAGTCCTGTAGGATTGAAACGTGGAACTTTACCACTTTGCTCTTTTGATTCTTTTCTTTGCATCCCAAAAGTGCCACCTTGAACTAACTATCTATTGGACACATGAGTGGCCCCAGGGTTGAAACATTTTGTATATCGAGGAGTGCCGGCTCATGCCTATGTTATATATACAGTATATACAGATATATGTAGATATGTAGATATATATATATGTAGATGCATTTAGTTACTGTATTGGGAGGGGTGGGTTGTGTGGAGGAGGGGTTGAGAGGGGCCCCAGAAATATTGGTGTAACGGGCCCCAAGATTTATGTTGCCGGCCCTGCATCCAGGGGAGTGCTGTCCATCCAGTGAGCTGTCCATCCAGGGATGTGCTTTCCCTCCAGTGTACTGTCCATCCAGGGTTGTGCTGTGCTGTCAATCCAGGGGTGTGCTGTGCTGTCCATCCCGGGGAGTGCTGTTCATCCAGGGGTGTGCAGTCCATCCAGGGGTGTGCTGTGCTGTCCATCCAGTGGTATGCTGTACTGTCCATCCAGGGGTGTGCAGTCCATCCAGGGGCTGTACAAATAATTCAAAAAAAGTTTAAAATTTTTTTTTTTTAAAGTAATAAAAAAGTTAAAAGTAGATTTTTTTGTGCTGTACCCAGTGTGTCAGGGCTCACCCGGGGATCGGCGCCCGCTTACCGCACCGCCGGCTTCCCCTCTCATCCTGGGTGGTCGGTCAGCCTGCGCGACGGCGGGGGAGAAGCTGAGTATTCTCCCCTCATGCTGTGGCTTCCTGGAGGGCTGGTGTCCGGCATCGCAAATCCGGACATGGGCGCCGCCATGACAGTCGGCCCATGTGACTGGACCCTTCTCCCTGATAGGCCCGTTTCAGCTGATGCTGTGCACCTGTCTAAGGGTTCCCCTGGGTATAAAACTGTTCCACAGGTTATGGGAAATTGCCTGAACAACGGTTGTCTCCTAGCGTGCTTTAGTGAGTTCCCGGTCCAGGTTCCTATTCACCCATACAGCAGCAGTGTTACCACCTTTACCTGTGTGCCTATACATCTCTGGTGAATACCCGTGCAGCAGTGTTACCACCTTTACCTGTGTGCCTATACATCTCTGGTGAATACCCGTGCAGCAGTGTTACCACCTTTACCTGTGTGCCTTTACGTCTTTGGGGAATACCCGTGCAGCAGTGTACCCACCTTTACCTGTGTGCCTATACGTCTCTGGTGAATACCCGTGCAGCAGTGTTACCATCCCCACCTGTGTGCCTTACATCTCCAGTGAACATCCGTGCTACAACGTATACCACCTCTACCCGTGTGCCTTCTATCTCTGGTGACATCTCAAGTAACCGTGAGTTGCATCCCACTTGAAATCCTTATTGACATTTGATCCTCATGTCAAGGTGTTTTCTATACAGTGTTTTAATGAACTGGTGCCTAAGCAGGCATATCCTCGCTGGGCCATGGGTGTAGTGTCTCTATCCCTGCAGGGCTTGGGTACCTGGTCAAAGGACCGCGACCTGCTCACGGGGTGCAGCTAAGCCCATATCCCAATTGGGGGGGTCACTGGCGAACACCATCCTGTGGGTTAGACTCCGCACCTTTGCCCAGGTCTCGCCAACACTCAAGACCTGTGGATGAGGAGAACGTACATCCAGGCCCCTCATCTCCGCTTCTTTCCCCAACTTAGGCCCACCACGTCCTCTTCTCCAGTCTCAGACGTGACAGTTTGTTCAGGCCAAATGGAGGCTGCAGGATCCCAAGGTGCTGGGTCACTGCAAGAGTTGGCCTCTCAGTTGGACAACCAGGAGGCGCAGCAACAACAGGTGGCTCAGTATTTACAGGAGCTCTCGAGGCAACTGGTTTCGATTCAAACCACGTTGGCTTCTATTCTCCCGGTTCCCCCGCCTGCGGTCCCTGTACCTTCTCCATCAGTCCCTCCACCAATGGTTCCTACTCCCAATCCCCGACTACAGCTTGCCACTCCAGAAAGGTTTGATGGCGATCCCAGGCGGTGCCGCGGGTTCATCAACCAATGTGAAATCCAATTCGAATCTCTTCCCCAGAACTTTCCCACGTCTCGGGCAAAAGTAGCATATGTGATTTCATTATTAACAGGAGCAGCGTTAGACTGGGTCTCCCCTTTATGGGAACGGGACAACCCCATCGTATCTACCTACGAGGAATTCGTTTCCGCATTTAAGAGAATTTTTGATGAGCCAGGCCGTTCTGCATCTGCATCTTCTGACCTTCTCCAAGTGCGTCAGGGCACACGGTCCGTGGGGCAGTATGTAGTCCAATTTCAGACCCTGGCATCAGAATTAAAAAGGAACGAGGAAGCTCTTAAAACGTCCTTCCTTCATGGACTCTCTGAGAGGATGAAGGATGAGCTTGCCTCCAGAGATTTGCCAGAATCTTTCGCTGACGTTATCTCTCTCTGTATCAAAATTGACCTTCGCCATCGGGAAAGATGGGCTAGTAGGGGAAGAGGTGAACGTCTACCAGTCCGTTCTTCTGCTGTTAGTCCGCCTATACCCACCCTAGCTAGTGAAGAGGAACCGATGCAGGTCAACAGAACCAAACTCACCCCGGCAAAGCGCAATAGACGCTTCCAAAATAAATTGTGTATCTATTGCGCTGCACCTAACCACATTCTGAAAAATTGTCCTTTACTTGCGGGAAATGCGAAACCCTGACTGAAGTAGGCAGCATTCAGTTGGGGGTTATTCTCAAGCCATCCCAATTATCTGAGAGTCTTTTAGCAGTGTCGCTTTCCCATAAGTCCAGGACAAGAAAGGTTCACGCTTTAATTGATTCTGGAGCCGCTGGTAATTTTATTGCAGAGAGATTGATTCACACCTTGGGTGTTCCAGTCGTTTTCCTACCTAATAAATTGTTACTGTCTGGGTTAGATGGTAAAACTCTGGTGGGGCTACCCATTTCTTCGCTCTCTCATCCTGTGTCTGTTCAAATTGGGTGCCTACATCATGAAATGCTGGAATTTTTTGTGTTACCCGAATCCTCCTATGAGCTGGTATTGGGGCTGCCCTGGTTGAGAAAACACAATCCTGTCTTTGACTGGGATGCTATGCAAATCCTATCCTGGGGTTCACAGTGTTTCCAAGATTGTTTGACCAAGGTCGTTCCAGTATGTAACCAAGCGACGGTTTCCAACCCGTCTAAGAAGTCCCTTCGACCAGAGTCTTCTAATTCCCCCCAGCTGGGGTTGCCCGAGGCTTATCAAGACTTTGCTGATGTATTTTGTGAACAAGCCGCAGATAAACTTCCTCCGCATTGACCTTGGGATTGTGCCATCGATTTGCTTCCCGGAAAAAGTCCTCCACGTGGCCGTGTTTACCCTTTGTCCATGCCTGAGACCGCGGCCATGGAAGAATACATTAAGGAAAACCTGTCACACGCCGGCCTGGAGACCCCAGAATCAGACCCCATCGCTTACCTGTGCGGGCGCTGACCCGCGCTGTCTTCCGGCTCCCGCGCTGTGCGCTCCTTCCTCTTCTCCCAAGGCAGTCTCCGCTGTTGTCCTCTGGAGGGTCCCGCTGCTGTGCTGCTCCCACGCCGGCTCCTGCTCACCGCTGGTCCCCGCTGACTTACACCAGGAAGCACTGTCCTCCGGTCCATGGGCACGGCCATCTTGGATTGCCCATGTGACCCCACTACCACCAATGAGGAGCCTTCTCCTTCTCTCTCAGCCTCTCAGCTACCAACGTCTACCCACGACTATCCAGCCGCTCCACATAGCCACTCAGCTACCAACGTCTACCCACGGCTATCCAGCCGCTCCACGTAGCCACTCAGCTACCAACGTCTACCCACGGCGATCCAGCCGCTCCACGTAGCCGCTCAGCTACAAACTTCTACCCACGGCTATCCAGCCGCTCCACGTAGCCCCTCAGCTACCAACGTCTACCCACGGCTATCCAGCCGCTCCATGTAGTCGCTCAGCTACCAACGTCTACCCACGGCTATCCAGCCGCTCCACGTAGCCGCTCAGCTACAAACGTCTACCCACGGCTATCCAGCCGCTCCACGTAGCCTCTCAGCTACCAACGTCTACCCATGGCTATCCAGCCGCTCCACGTAGCCTCTCAGCTACAAACAGCTACCCACGGCTATCCAGCCGCTCCACGTAGCCACTCAGCTACCAACGTCTACCCACGGCTATCCAGCCGCTCCACGTAGCCACTCAGCTACCAACGTCTACCCATGGCTATCCAGCCGCTCCACGTAGCCACTCAGCTACCAACGTCTACCCACGGCTAACCAGCCGCTCCATGTAGCCACTCAGCTACCAACATCTACCCACGGCTATCCAGCCGCTCCACGTAGCCACTCAGCTACCAACGTCTACCCACCGCTATCCAGCCGCTCTACGTAGCCACTCAGCTACCAACGTCTACCCACAGCTATCCAGCCGCTCCACATAGCCACTCAGCTACCAACGTCTACCCTAGGCTATCCAGCCGCTCCACGTAGCTTCCTAGCTATCTCGTTACTGCCGCATTCCTCAAACTCCTGTCAGTTCGCTGCACCCTCTCATGCAGAGAAACTTCATTAAACCAAGCCTCCTCCAGCGAGCGTCTGTGCCAAATAATACAGATCCAAGGCCCAGTCCGGGAACACAGCTCCTAAATTCCACGCTTGTGACAAAACCTTGCTAAAGGATTCATTCGGCCTTCTTCTTCTCCTGCAGGGGCAGGTTTCTTTTTTGTAGGGAAAAAGGATGGTGGACTCCGGCCCTGTATAGACTATCGAGGATTAAATCAAATCACCATAAAGAATCGGTACCCTCTACCTTTAATTTCAAAACTTTTTGACAAGGTTCAAGGGGCTCAGGTTTTCACAAAGCTGGATCTACGTGGTGCGTATAATCTGATTCGAATTAAAACCGGGGACGAGTGGAAGACCGCGTTCAATACCAGACACGGACACTTCGAGTACCTCGTAATGCCCTTCGGTCTTTGTAATGCACCAGCTATTTTTCAAGGTTACGTCAGCGAGATCTTCCGGGATATTCTTCATAAATTTGTTGTGATTTATCTCGATGACATTTTAATCTTTTCCAGAGATTTACAGAGCCATCGTCTTCATGTACGGGAGGTATTGTTCCGCCTCCGCACTCATCACCTCTTTGGGAAACTTTCCAAATGTATGTTTAACCAAACTTCAGTACCTTTTTTAGGCCATATTATCTCTTGGGGGAGTCTCCAGATGGATCCTGATAAACTAAAAGCAATCTCTGAATGGCCCCTGCCTATTTCTTTAAAAGGTACTCAGCGTTTCCTAGGATTCGCAAACTATTATAGGAGGTTTATTCCACACTTTTCTACACTGGTAGCACCCATTACCTCCCTCACAAGGAAAGGAGCCAATCCTTCTAAATGGTCTGTTCCAGCAGTACAAGCCTTTCAAAACCTAAAAGGTGCCTTTTCTCGAGCTCCCATTCTCTGTCAGCCTCAAATAGACAAACCATTCATTGTGGAGGTGGACGCATCCTCCGTTGGAGTAGGCGCGGTATTATCTCAGTCTGCTGAAGATGGGAAGATGCATCCCTGTGGATTTTTCTCCCGTAAATTTTCCCCTGCTGAGAGGAATTATATTAGAGGCGACCAAGAACTTCTAGCCATGCGCTTAGCCTTAGAGGAATGGCGGTATCTTCTGGAAGGGGCCAAATTTCCTGTCACGATTATTACAGACCATAAGAATCTGATCTATCTGCAAACTGCACACTGGTTGAATGCCAGGCAGGCACGATGGTCACTTTTTTTTTCTAGGTTTGATTTAAAACTCCAGTTTTGTCCTGGTGTGTTGAACAAGAAGGCCGATGCATTATCTCGCTCCTTCATGACTAACTTGGAGGAGGAGGAGTGTTCTCAAGTTCGTTCCATTTTTGACCCAATTGTATTTGCTCCTACTCAAGTAGTGTCCTTGCCACCTGGGAAAATTTTTGTACCTCCTAATTTACGTAAAGACTTGCTGGTTTGGGCTCATGCATCCTTGTTCGCAGGTCACACTGGAATCACCAAGACCTACCAGTTCTTACTTCGATCTTACTGGTGGCCGACCATGAAGAAGGATGTCACGGAGTTTGTCCGCTCCTGTATCAAATGCGCCCAACATAAAACTCCGCGTAGACAGATGGTTGGTCCTCTTCGTCCCTTGTCTATCCCAACTGCTCCATGGACCCACATCTCAATGGATTTTATTTCTGAATTACGTCGGTGCAAGGGGCATAACACGGTATGGGTGGTCGTGGATCGCTTTTCTAAAATGGCACATTTTATCCCGCTCGTTGGCCTTCCTTCTGCTCCTCAATTAGCAAAAATTTTTATTCGAGACATCTTCAGATTACACGGTCTCCCCAGGGAAATAGTCTCTGATCGAGGTGTTCAGTTTACAGCCAAATTCTGGAGAGCCCTGTGTAATACCTGTGGAATCAAACTGAACTTTTCCTCAGCCTACCACCCACAGTCGAATGGTCATACGGAAAGGGTCAATCAAGAGCTAGAGACCTTCATTAGGCTCTTTGTGTCATCTTCCCAGGATGAATGGGTGGACCTCCTGCCATGGGCAGAGTTTTCTCATAATTTTAAATTCCATTCTTCCTCTAAATCCACTCCTTTTTTTACGGTTTTTGGTAGACATCCACGAGTTCCAGATTTCCAGAAGCTTCCATCTATAGATGTTCCGGCTGTGAATCAAGAGATTCAATCCTTTTCAGTTTTATGGAATAAAATTCACCTATCTCTAAAGCAATCTTCTAGGAATTACAAGAAATTTGCGGACAGGAGAAGTTTTGCGGTTCCACTGTTGAGAGTCGGGGACAGGGTCTGGTTATCTTCCAAAAATATTCACTTAAGAGTCCCGTCCATGAAACTCGCTCCACGTTTTATTGGTCCATATCGTATCCTTAAGATAATCAGTCCAGTAACTTATAAATTGGAACTTCCTCCTCAAATGAAGATTTCAAATACTTTTCACGTTTCTCTCTTACGACCCCTGGTGCTCAATCGTTTTCAGAATTGTTCCCCTAAATTGCCTCAAGTCAAGACATTACAAGGCACTGAATTTGAGGTGGAGAAGATCTTGGATTCCCGGCACAGATTCAACACCCTTCAATATCTCATCGATTGGAAGGGCTACGGCCCCGAGGAAAGGGCCTGGATCAGAGCCTCTGATGTACACACTCCGCGACTAATCCAGAGTTTTCATAGGAGATTTCCAGATAAGCCTGTTGGGTGTTCAGTGCCCACCCTTAAAGGAGGGGTACTGTCAGGGCTCAGCCGGGGATTGGCACCCGCTTGCCGCACCGCCGGCTTCCCCTCTCATCCCTGGTGGTCGGTCGGCCTGCCCGATGGCGGGGGAGAAGCTGAGTATTCTCCCCGCATGCTGTGGCTTCCTGGAGGGCTGGTGTCCGGCATTGCAAATCCGGACATGGGCGCCGCCATGACAGTCGGCCCATGTGACTGGACCCTTCTCCCTGATAGGCCCGTTTCAGCTGATGCTGTGCACCTGTCTAAGGGTTCCCCTGGGTATAAAACTGTTCCACAGGTTATGGGAAATTGCCTGAACAATGGTTGTCTCCTAGCGTGCTTTAGTGAGTTCCCGGTCCAGGTTCCTATTCACCCGTACAGCAGCAGTGTTACCACCTTTACCTGTGTGCCTATACATCTCTGGTGAATACCCGTGCAGCAGTGTTACCACCTTTACCTGTGTGCCTATACATCTCTGGTGAATACCCGTGCAGCAGTGTTACCACCTTTACCTGTGTGCCTATACATCTCTGGTGAATACTCGTGCAGCAGTGTTACCACCTTTACCTGTGTGCCTTTACGTCTTTGGTGAATACCTGTGCAGCAGTGTACCCACCTTTACCTGTGTGCCTATACGTCTCTGGTGAATACCCGTGCAGCAGTGTTACCATCCCCACCTGTGTGCCTTACGTCTCCAGTGAACATCCGTGCTACAACGTATACCACCTCTACCCGTGTGCCTTCTATCTCTGGTGACGTCTCAAGTAACCGTGAGTTGCATCCCACTTGAAATCCTTATTGACATTTGATCCTCGTGTCAAGGTGTTTTCTATACAGTGTTTTAAGGAACTGTTTGGTGCCTAAGCAGGCATATCCTCGCTGGGCCATGGGTGTAGTGTCTCTATCCCTGCAGGGCTTGGGTACCTGGTCAAAGGACCGCGACCTGCTCACGGGGTGCAGCTAAGCCCATATCCCAATTGGGGGGGTCACTGGCGAACACCATCCTGTGGGTTAGACTCCGCACCTTTGCCCAGGTCTCGCCAACACTCAAGACCTGTGGATGAGGAGAACGTACATCCAGGCCCCTCGTCTCCGCTTCTTTCCCCAACTTAGGCCCACCACGTCCTCTTCTCCAGTCTCAGACGTGACACAGTGTATCCATATAAGCTCTGTGACACTGAAGGTGGCCTTACCCCCCCAAGTGTATCCATATAAGCACTGTGATGCTGCAGTCTGTACCATACCTGCCGACTTTCTGGCTGCTCCTTCTGGGACGGAGCAGCCAGATCGTCAGGATGGGGGGATGTGGCCGGTGGGTGACATGCACTTGTGGGCATGGTGGGGGTGGGGCCACACAATCGCATCAGTTTGGCCCCTCCCCGTTACACAATGCCGATAATATAGGCATTGTGAAGCAGGCGGCGGGGCCAAAATGTTGCAAATCGCATCACTGGTCCCTCCTGCTGCAGGGGTTGCAGGAGTTATTGCGGGGGGGCTAGGAGGGGTGGGCAGCAGCCGGGACGATTGCCTGCCATCACAGGAGGTTGGGAGCGGCACCCGATTTTCGGGAGGTTGCCGACCAAATCGGGAGGGTAGGCAAGTATGGTCTGTACCCCAGTGTATGCTTCAATATCCCAGTGTATCTATATAAGCACTGTGACACTGCCTGCCATACCCCAGTATATCTGTAAGCACTGTGATGCTGCAGGCCATCCCCCAGTGATTCTGTATAAGCAATGTGATGCTGCAGGCTGTGCCCCAGTGTATCTGTATAAGCACTGTAATGCTGCAAGCCTTAGGGGTGCTGAGAGGAGGGGGTACTAATTACTCGCACCCAGGATTGGAGGAGGGGCTCGTGGGGGCACAGGTCCGGCACCGCTCCACCTCCCTCTTACTTCACAGCAGCCCAGCACACACTGCTGTGTGCTGGGCTGCACTGGGGGACTGCTCGTGGCTGCTAGAGTAGCAGCTGGAGCAGTCTCCTATAGCTATGGGGGGAGCGATCATTCTGATTGTGCCCCCCACTGGCTGTGCACCGGGCTGAGGGGCACACAGCACCAACCTCCTCAGTGTGCAGAGCCACTTTATTTTTTATTTTATTTTTTATAAGGGGGCGTGACCACACCTCCCACGAGATTAGGCCAAGTCCCATGTCCCCAGGGCCTTGCGCGGCTGTATTTGTAGATACCAACCTGGTGGACTTGGCTTTCCTTGATCATAACAGCCATGTTTGGTCAGATGCAACTCAAGCACCAAATGGAGAGGCTATTTTGTGATGGTATTTGGAGATGTTCTCCCTCCTCCCCTCCCAGGCTTAAAATACATAATCCCAGAAGCACAATGATAAGAGATGTTTACTACCAGACTTTAAATCTCTCTGCCCCCTTCCTGTTCAGAACTTCCATTCTGTGTGCTGCCACATTAATAGCTCATCCATGTGTTCAAGACTCGAAAATGGACAGGTGCGACACCGGCATTACTCCCGTCGGGGGAAGAGTCCAAAGACAATTCCATCTTGCCCCTCTTTTCTTTGCATTATGCTCTGTTTGGGGCATTGGTGACTGTCTTTTTGTGTAGATGACAAACATTATTGTTATAGTTTATTAATCTGCCATTCTGTCTGCCACTGCAGTGCCATTCTCTTTCCTACATGTGCCATGTTAGCAATTGAACTGCCACAGCTGCTAAAGTCTTCAAAATAGGGTTGCTGAATGCCAAAACTGTCCAGAAATTTTTATGGCCACAGACAGCATCCCCTGCACGCCCCTTTCATTTTTTTAAAAAATGCGGAACCACCAAAGAGCTCAACTGGGGCAAGGATTGATGTGAATAATTAAAATATTTTTTGAAAATGCCTCCCCTCCCCCCTTATAAATTTGCTTCAGAATCCAAAACTTAAATTAAATTTAGTACGAATAAACTCTTCCTTTCCATGCCTTCAACTACATACACACTCCAACTTCCTCAGGCCTCTAGAATAATAAAAACATTTGTTTCCTGATGTGCCATGTTGGAAGTTGAACTGCCACAGTTGCTGCAATCTTTGACATGCGGTTGCTGAATGCCTAAAATGTCCAGAAATGTTTATGGCTACAGACAGCATCTCTTACATGCCACTCTAATTTTAAAAAATATTCTGAACCACCAAGTTGATTTTGTGGGCAAAACATGGGACATATTTTTCACGCATGCTCTCCCCTCTTCCCTCATCAATTTGCATTGGAATCAAAAAATGTAATTACATTTACTACCAATCAACTCGTTTAAAGTCAATTTTGATCACCTCACAGCTCACAATAATTGTTTTCATCCTGTTTAGGCCCAAAATGTGCACCAAGCTACAGTAGCTGGCTGACTAAACTAAGCGGCAGCAGTGGGTGGCAGAAACATGTGGCAGTTCAACTTCCACATGGCACATACGGAAACATATGTTTTCATTAATCAAGACGCCTGAGGAAGATGGAGTATGTAGTTGAAGGCAGGGACAGGAAGGGTTGATTGGTAGTAAATTTTATTAAATTTTTTGATACTTTTAGAAAAACTCAGGGAAGCCATTGCAAGATGACTTACCCCGCTTGGACTCTCCTCAGGATTTGTGTTTTCTAATGCCACCAATATTGTGAGAGCATTACAGCTTGGTGAATTCCAACATGTCCCATGTTTTGCTCACGCAATCAACTTTGTGGTGCAATTTTATTTTTAAATGACATAGCATTGCAGGAGATGCTCTCTGTTCAGATTCTGTGGAATCTGAACCGCTCCGAACATTGGGGATCCGAGTCCACCCGAACCCTGTTCGGGTGTTCACCGCCTGACTCGGATCCCGGTTCGGGGCCGAAAGGCGGCCGCCTGATGTCGGATTCTCACTAGAGAATCTGACATCAGGGCTCCTATTGTGTAGGGCAGAGCGCTGTGATAGCGGTCTGCTCTACACAGACACAAACACACAGCCGCCAGCGGCAGCTGTGTGTTTCTTACAGCAGCCAATGAGAGTCACACAGACTCTCATTGTCTGCTGCACGGAGGGAGCCGGCTGGAGCTCACACATGAGCTCCGTCTTCCGGCTCCCTCCTCAGCGTGTGACAGCAGAGCGTACAGCACGGGAGCGGGGATACAGGTAAGTTTTTTTTTTACTTGTGTCAGGGCCGGGGGCGCTACTCGGGGGGGTCTGCTACTGGGGGGTCTGCTACTGGGGGTGCGGGGGGGCCATACTACTGGGGGGGCTATACTACTGGGGGGGGGTCTGCTACTGGGGCGGCCATACTACTGAGGGGCCTGCTACTGGGGGGGACCATACTACTGGGGGGGCCATACTACTGGGGGGGGTACTACTGGGGGGGTCCTGCTACTGGGGAAGCCTGCTACTGGGGGGGCCATACTACTGGGGGGGCCATACTACTGGGGGGGCATACTACTGGGGGGGCCATACTACAGGGGGCTACTACTGGGGCAGCCACTAGTGGGGCAGCCAACTACTGGGGGGGCCTGCTACTGGTGTAGACTACTACTGGGTGGGCCATACTACTGGGGGGGCTGCTAATGGGGGGCATACTACTGGGGGGCATACTACTGGGGGGGCCTGCTAATGGGGGGCATACTACTGGGGGGCATTCTACTGGGGGCACTGCATACTGGACCCTACTACTAAGGGGACTGCATAGGGGGCACCACTGCTGGGGGCATTGTGTAAGGGACACCACTACTGTGGGCATTGTGTAAAAGGGGCACTACTGTGGGCATTGTGTAAAAGGGGCACTACTGTGGGCATTGTGTAAAAGGGGCACTAATGTGTGTCGTAACATAAATAAGAGACACTACTTTATGGTGTAATGTGAATCAGGCCCTATGTGTGGTGTAATGTGAATAAGATTGTGCACTGTGACTCCTTGGGCCGTAGCCCACTATGTAAACAAGTACTGTGACTCTGCTGGCCGTACCCCATTGGGTGGGTGCACTACTTTTCATTTCTGCCACTGCTGTGTGGCAATGTGTCATAGATGTGCTTTATACTGTGGTGTCTGTGTCGTTGTGCCGCTGCTTTGTCGCTTAGTAACCAGTCAGCTCACTGCAACCTTTGGCCAATAATGTTGAAAATAATATTATAAGCTGTGATATGGTCTAAATTGACTGGAAATTAATGCTATTGAGGTTAATAATACTCTAGGAAGTAAAAAAAGACCAATTTATTTGATTTTAGCTTTTTTTGAAAATTTTTGTAACAAAATCCAAATCCAAAGCCAGTCACCACAGTTTGGCAAATCCAAATCCAAATCCAAAGCCAGACAACGAATTAGAACCAAATCCAAATCTGGCAAAAATGGTCCGGCGCACATCCCTAGTAGTTACAAGGTGGAACTCAACCCTTTATATGCTTCAGCGAATGGATGAACAGCAAAAAGCCATCCAAAGCTACACAGCATACTATGACATAGGAAGAGGAGGGGGAATGTTGTGTTGTGCAAAGTGCTGAAACCCTTTGAAGTAGTCACCTGTGAAGTAAGTTCAGACACTGACAGCTTGAGTCAGGTACTTCCCCTAATTAGACTGTTTAAAAAGCAAAACAGAAAAACTTTTGCTATCGGCACTAACAATAATATACTGCAAATCTATGTGTGTGCTGCAAATAAAACCAAGTGGATTTTGTCATGATTTGATCAAAGCATTTAAGCCTGCAGCCCAGTGACAAGGGACCCCTTTTTTCTGTAGGTTCCTACACTAGCATATAAGCCCAGCACAGCATTACATTGCAGTTAAATGTACTCATCTACTAGATACAGAGGGACACATCTATACAGGGGCTGGCTTGTGAGCCACACCCAACTAGGCTTTTTCTAGCCTTAATTGAAAGCTGCCATGATAGCACAAGGCAAAAATTTTAAACAAAACAGAAAACAAATATGCCCGCGCTTGGTTTTACCCATATCATACATGGTACCAGAAGCATGGCAATATTTATTTTGAATGTTGGAAAAGCAGCTTGAGAAACTGAAGGAGGAGCTGACATGAAGCGATTCCACTAGGTATGTCGGACTTGTAGATCAAGTCCTTTATTCGCTTCATGAGGATACAAGGGTTGTCAGGATCTTACAATCAGGATCAATACATTTTGGCGACTGTGCTGTATCCTAGGTTTAAGTCATATGTTGTGTCTTTCTTTCCAACGGACATAGATATGAAGAGATGTAAAGAGCTGTTGGTAAGTAAATTGTCAGCTCAAGTGGCACTTGATACAGCGATGGCTTCTCCCTCAGTTTCTCCAGCAAGTGCATCTGACGAGAAAAAAATAAACTTTACCAAAAGACGGTGAAGCAGTAGATGGTGAAGCAGTAGATGGTGAAGCAGATGAGTCAGCACAACCAGGTTTTGACATCTGGTTGGGTCTAAAAGAATTGCCTACAATTAATGACACATCCTTATTAGCGTCAGCTACTCAAATATCCTGCTCATCCTGGTGCACTTCCACAGAAGCATCCTCGATTTCTATGTCAGCATGTTCACTAGTGCTTACTTCATCATAAGAGGCATAACCACCAGTTATAAATAAAGGCCTTAGCCTTTCCTTGCCACTTTGTGTGGTGAAAGGCATATTGCCAATTTTATGTCTTTCTGCAGCTAACTTTCCCTTTGATGTTTATTCTTTACCACTGTAAAAGATTGCATCTTTGATTTTAGATGCCCTGACTAAAGCCATGTATGCCCTTGGGAATCGGCTTTAGTAGATGATGTAGACGGACTAATATTATCATGACTGTGTCACAAGCTGCCACTGCGGCCCTGTCTGACAATGGTGCTTCGGGTGGTTTTCTCAGGATTGTTGCTAGGCAACAAGAATGCCGGGCTGCTGTCCACAAGGTCTTTCCTACATGACCCTTCTGTCTCAGCCTCCCTGCGCTGATTGGATCATCTTCCGTCTTTACCCCAGCTGGTGCTCTACTCTGATACCGACTATAGCATTTGTTGTGGCTTCTGATTCTAGTGAGTGTTCCAGCTCCTCGTGTCCAGTGTTTGTGATCTCCCTGCAAGTTAGTTCTAAGCAGTGGCTGCCACTTCCCAGCGTGTGCATGATTTTCCTACAATTACTTCAGAGCAGTGCCTGCCACACATCAGCATCTGCGGATGCTCCCTGCAAGCAGTGGCTGCCGCTTCCCAGTGTGTGTGTGATTCAGGGCCGTAGCTAGGGTAGTGCGGCCGGTGCCATCGCACAGGGCACCACAGGTCAGGGGGCGCTGTTTGGGCCTGTCAAATTTCTGTTTATTATCATTCTTGCTTGTAGCTTCCTCTTATTTCATTCCCAGCATCTCCTGGCCTCTCCTATCTCTTCCCTGGCCCTTCCCCATGAAGCCATGGCCCTTTTTTGGGTGCATTATGTCCCTTTGAAAAATGAGGGGGACGCCAATGCTCTTTCTGGCACAGGGCACCAAAAAGTCTAGTTATGGCTCTGGTGTGATTTACCTGCAAGTAACAACAGAGAAGAGTTTCCGACACTTCAGTGTCTGTGTGGATTCCCAGCAAGTACATTAAAGCAGTGTCAGCTGCACTTCAGAACTGTGAAGTTTTGTTTATTCATTCCAGCACTCTCAGCAGCTTTTCTGTGACTGTGTGGACAATCAGCTAAATAGCACCTACTGTAGCTGTCTGCACTGCTATTCAGTGCTATGTGCACTATCTCCAATTTACTACTCCGTTTCAGTTACATTTCATTGTCTGTATATTTATACAAGCAATAAACTTTTGTAGCAATTCCTGATATCCCTCAGTGCATACCAGCTATTCAGGCTGCAACTAGCCAAGTGCATACCAGTCCTCAAGACTGCAACTAGCCAAGTGCATACCAGCTATTCAGGCAGCAACTAGCCAAGTGCATTCCAATCTTCAATACTGCAACTAGCCAAGTGCATACCAGCTATTAAGGCTGCATCTAGCCAAGTGCATATCAGTCCTCAAGACTGCATCTTGCCAAGTACATTTCAAAATGTTGTCCTCACAATTCATTATCAATTGACTCTTGATCAATCTACTCATTACACCTTATTGAGCTTCATAATCCTGATAATGGTTTCACTGTTAATCTTCCCAGAGGTTCATAACAGACTGGTGGTACTGGGGGCAGCTCCAGCACTAATATGTGGTTCCTGCTCTCCTCTCAACTGATGATTCTATATATCAACAAACAAGAACAAAGTGGGGTACAGCGCACATGTCAATTTGTACCAATCTTAAATATTACACTGCTGTATCAATTACCTACAGTGTCACAATATGTTTTATGAATAAACTGCATTTCCACTTAAAGTGTAACAATATTTTTTATGAATACACTGCATTTCCACTTAAAGTGTAACAATATTTTTTATGAATACACTGCATTTCAACTTACAGTGTCACAATTGTTTTATGAATACACTGCGCTACCACTTACAATGGCTCACAATACGTGTTGAATATTACACTACGTTTCAACTTACAGTGTCACTGTATTTTTATGAATACACTGCATTTCCACTTAGTGTCACAATACTTTTTATAAATACATTGTGCTACCACTCACAGTGTCACAATTCGTGTTGAATATTACACTGCATTTCCACTTACAGTGTCAGAATATGTGTATGAATATTACACTGCTTTTCCACTTAGTGTCACAATATTTTTTATGAATACACTGCGCTACCACTTACAGTGTCACAATACATGTTGAATATTACACTGCGTTTCCACTTACAGTGTCACAATATGAGTATGAATATTACAATTCGCTATGACTTATAGTGTCACAATACGTGTATGAATATTACATTGCGGTCTGACCTGCAGCATCACAGTAAAGAAAAATAAAAAATAATATAGTACACTGGGGTACAGCACAAAAAAAAATATGAATTATATAATTAGCTTTTTTTTTTTTTAAACTGCTCACCCTTTGACAGACAGAGGACCCTGGATGGACACAGCAGCCTCTGCCCTGGATTGACACAATAGCCCCTGCCCCTGGATGGACACAGCAACCCCTGGATGGACACAGCAGCCCCTGCCCTGGATGGACACAGCAGCCCCTGGATTTATAGAGCAGACAATGCCCCTGGATGGACACAGCAACCCCTGTATGTACACAGCAGCCACTGCCCCTGGGTGGACACAGCAGCCCCTGGATGGACACAGAAGCCTTTGCCCTGGATGGACACAGAAACCCCTCGATGGACACAGCAGTACCTACCCTGGATGGACAAAGCAGCCACTGCCCCTGGATGGACATAGCAACCCCTGGATGGATACAGCAGCCACTGCCCCTGGATGGACACAGCAACCCCTGGATGGACAAAGCAGCCCCTGCCCTTGATGGATACAGCAGCTACTCCATGGACACAGTAGCCCCTGGATGGACACAGCAGACACTGCCCCTGGATGGACACAGCAACCCCTGATGGACACAGAAGCCCCTGGATGGACACCACACCCCTCTGCTCACTACACTCTCCAAGGCCGGAGTGAAATGGTGCTGATGACCAGGTACGTTTATAGTATCCAAAACCTGTGAGAACCCGACAGTGGGAGGATGACGCTTCGCCTCGTTTTGGGATCAGAGTCAGACGGGAAAACTCGAGCTGGACTCGGATCCTGGCCTAGATCATGAAGTGCAGGTGGGAACTGGACCAGCTCATTTCTAATGTATATATATATATATTAGGGGTGAGCGGGTTCGGATTTCTGAAATCCGAACCCCCCCGAGCCCCCCCGATCCGAGTCCGATCCGAGTCAGGCTCGACTTTTCCCGCCTGACTCGGATCTGAAATCGAGGCAAAACGTCATCATCCCGCCTTCCGAGTCTCGCGGGTTTTGGATCCTATATAAGGTACCCGCGTCGGCGCCATTTTCTCACTCGGCTGTGGACAGTGAAGAGGGAGGGTGGGAGTTAGGGCTGTGTAGTGTAGTGTAGTGCTGCTGTTGTCCACTACTTCAAAGTCCATAGGGGCTGGCTGTGTTGTGCTGTGCTGCTGTTGTTAATAGGGGCTGTGTCCACTACTTCAAAGTCCATAGGGGCTGGCTGGACTGTGTTGTGCAGTCAGTTCTCCATAGGGGCTGTGTCCACTCCAAAGTCCTGTGCAGTGTCCCAGTCCTAAAGGAGTGCTGTAGTGTTGTCCAGGGGGTGCTCTGTCCATTAGGGGTGCTCCCCCCAAGTGCTAAAAAAATAATATATTTTCTGTGTTTGTGAATTGTGTGCGCAGTAGCCGCACGTGCATCAACAAAGTAGTGCCAAGCGTGCGCCTGTGTCATAAGTAAAGGGCCGGCTGGCTTGACCGTTAAAGGGTGCTGTAACCCCCGAAAGTACACTCCAGTCCAAACCAAAAAAAAATTATTTTCTGTGTTTGTGAATTGTGTGCGCAGTAGCCGCACGTGCATCAACAAAGTAGTGCCAAGCGTGCGCCTGTGTCATAAGTAAAGGGCCGGCTGGCTTGACCGTTAAGGGTGCTGTAACCCCCGAAAGTACACTCCAGTCCAAACCAAAAAAAAAATTATTTTCTGTGTTTGTGAATTGTGTGCGCAGTAGCCGCACGTGCATCAACAAAGTAGTGCCAAGCGTGCGCCTGTGTCATAAGTAAAGGGCCGGCTGGCTTGACCGTTAAGGGTGCTGTAACCCCCGAAAGTACACTCCAGTCCAAACCAAAAAAAAAATTATTTTCTGTGTTTGTGAATTGTGTGCGCAGTAGCCGCATGTGCATCAACAAAGTAGTGCCAAGCGTGCGCCTGTGTCATAAGTAAAGGGCCGGCTGGCTTGACCGTTAAAGGGTGCTGTAACCCCCAAAGTACACTCCAGTCCAAACCAAAAAAATAATAATTTTCTGTGTTTGTGAATTGTGTGCGCAGTAGCCGCACGTGCATCAACAAAGTAGTGCCAAGCGTGCGCCTGTGTCATAAGTAAAGGGCCGACTGGCTTGACCGTTAAGGGTGCTGTAACCCCCGAAAGTACACTCCAGTCCAAACCAAAAAAAAAATTATTTTCTGTGTTTGTGAATTGTGTGCGCAGTAGCCGCACATGCATCAACAAAGTAGTGCCAAGCGTGCGCCTGTGTCATAAGTAAAGGGCCGGCTGGGTAGACCGTTAAAGGGTGCTGTAACCCCCGAAAGTACTCTCCAGTCCAAACCAAAAAAAAAATTATTTTCTGTGTTTGTGAATTGTGTGCGCAGTAGCCGCACGTGCATCAACAAAGTAGTGCCAAGCGTGCGCCTGTGTCATAAGTAAAGGGCCGGCTGGCTTGACCGTTAAAGGGTTCTGTAACCCACAAAGTACACTCCAATCCAAAAAAATATATATTTTCTGTGTTTGTGACTTGTGTGCACTGTGGCTGCACGTGCATTAACAAAGGAGCAGCGCCAAGCGTGCGCCTGTGTCCCATAAGTAAAGAGCTGGCTGGCTCATTTCTTAAAGGGTGGTGTAACCCACAAAGTGCACTACTCTCCAGCTAAAATAAAAAAATATTTTCTGTGTTTGTGTGCGCTTTAGCCGCACGTATATATATCAATATAACATAAATGGAGGACCAAACTTTCTCCGATAAAAATAAAATAGGGAAAGATCAAGAACCACTTCCTCCTAGTGCTGTTGCTGCTGCTGGGAGTTGTTCATCATCCCAGAGAGGAAGTAGGAACATCACTACTTTTACTAACAATTGACCCTCCAACAGTCCCTAGCGATGAGGATGAAGTACGACAGCAGTCAACCTGAAGCAAAACGTATAACTGAGGCCTTGACTGCTATGTTGGTGTTAGACGTGCGTCCGGTATCCGACATTAGTGCAGTGGGATTTAGACAATTGATGGAGGTAGTGTGTCCTCGGTTCCAAATCCCGTCTAGATTCCACCTGCATCCTCAAAGCAGCAGCAACAAGCGTGCGTCTGTCTGTTAAAGGGTGGTGACACCCTCAAAGTGTGCTACACAAACAATTAAAATATTGTTCTTTTTTTTTCGGTCTTTGTGAAATGTGTGGGCTGTAGCCGCACCTGCATCCTTAAAGCAGCAGCGACAAGCGTGCGTCTGTCTGTTAAAGGGTGGTGACACCCTCAAAGTGTGCTACACAAACAATTAAAATATTGTTCTTTTTTTTTTGGTCTTTGTGAAATGTGTGGGCTGTAGCCGCACCTGCATCCTTAAAGCAGCAGCGACAAGCGTGCGTCTGTCTGTTAAAGGGTGGTGACACCCTCAAAGTGTGCTACACAAACAATAAAAATATTCTTCTTCTTTTTTCTGTCTATGTGAATTGTGTGGGCTGTAGCCGCACCTGCATCCTTAAAGCAGCAGCGACAAGCGTGCGTCTGTCTGTTAAAGGGTGGTGACACCCTCAAAGTGTGCTACACAAACAATAAAAATATTCTTCTTCTTTTTTCTGTCTATGTGAATTGTGTGGGCTGTAGCCGCACCTGCATCCTTAAAGCAGCAGCGACAAGCGTGCGTCTGTCTGTTAAAGGGTGGTGACACCCTCAAAGTGTGCTACACAAACAATAAAAATATTCTTCTTCTTTTTTCTGTCTATGTGAATTGTGTGGGCTGTAGCCGCACCTGCATCCTTAAAGCAGCAGCGACAAGCGTGCGTCTGTCTGTCTGTTAAAGGGTGGTGACACCTCAAAGTGTTCTACACAAACAATTAAAATATTGTTCTTTTTTTTTCGGTCTTTGTGAAATGTGTGGGCTGTAGCCGCACCTGCATCCTTAAAGCAGCAGCGACAAGCGTGCGTCTGTCTGTTAAAGGGTGGTGTAACTCTCAAAGTGCTCCAAAAAATAAAAAACTATTTTTTTAATGTGTTTGTGACTTGTGTGCGATGTAGCCGCACTTGCATCCTCAAAGCAGCAGCGACAAGCTTGCGTTTGTCTGTTAAAGGGTGGTGACACCCTCAAAGTGTGCTACACAAACAATAA
Organism: Taudactylus pleione; assembly: GCA_031769625.1. Lineage (NCBI taxonomy): Eukaryota > Metazoa > Chordata > Amphibia > Anura > Myobatrachidae > Taudactylus > Taudactylus pleione. The sequence goes on from JAUIMM010000710.1 coordinate 11,930,181, forward strand.
AAATATTCTTCTTTTTTGTCTTTGTGAATTGTGTGGGCTGTAGCCGCACCTGCATCCTTAAAGCAGCAGCGACAAGCGTGCGTCTGTCTGTTAAAGGGTGGTGACACCCTCAAAGTGTGCTACACAAACAATTAAAATATTGTTCTTTTTTTTCGGTCTTTGTGAAATGTGTGGGCTGTAGCCGCACCTGCATCCTTAAAGCAGCAGCGACAAGCGTGCGTCTGTCTGTTAAAGGGTGGTGACACCCTCAAAGTGTGCTACACAAACAATAAAAATATTCTTCTTCTTTTTTCTGTCTTTGTGAATTGTGTGGGCTGTAGCCGCACTTGCATCCTCAAAGCAGCGCGACAAGCGTGCGTCTGTCTGTTAAAGGGTGGTGTAACCCTCAAAGTGTGCTCCACAAACAATAAAAATATTCTTTTTTTTTTTCTGTCTTTGTGAATTGTGTGGGCTGTAGCCGCACTTGAATCCTCAAAGCAGCAGCGACAAGCGTGCGTCTGTCTGTTAAAGGATTACATCGGTGACAGCATCCAAGTAGGCATGTCAGACAGTCCGTACCTGTACTGGCAGGAAAAAGAAGCAATTTGGAGGTCCCTGTACAAACTGGCTCTATTTTACCTGAGTTGCCCCCCCTCCAGTGTGTACTCCGAAAAAAAGTGTGTTTAGTGCAGCCGGGAACCTTGTCAGCGAAAGGCGTAGGAGGTTGCTTCCACAAAATGTGGAGAAGATGATGTTCATAAAATGAATTATCAACTCTTCCAGGGAGACCAGCCTCCAGAACGTACAGAGGGACCTGTGGTTCCAGCAGGGACGAATTAATACTCTGTGAGGATGAGGATGTACACACTGAAGAGGGTGAGGAATCGGTGGATGAGGAGGATGAGGATGACATCTTGCCTCCGTAGAGCCAGTTTGTGCAGGGACAGATAAATTGCCAGCTTGTTTTGTGGGGGCCCAAACGAACCAATCATTTCAGCCACAGTTGTGTGGCAGACCCTGGCGCTGAAATGATTGGTTTGTTAAAGTGTGCATGTCCTGTTTATACAACATAAGGGTGGGTGGGAGGGCCCAAGGACAATTCCATCTTGCACCTCTTTTTTTTCTTTGCATTATGTACAGTTTGGGGCCTAGTTTTTCAATGCCATCCTGTCTGCCACTGCAGTTTCACGCCTAGATGGGTCACGTGTTTGTGCCGCCCACTCGTGTCGCTTAGCATAGTCATCCAGCTACCTCGGTGCAACCTTTTGGACATAAAAACACTATTGTGAGGTTTGAGGTATTCAGAATAGACTGGAAATGAGTGGAAATTAAGGTTATTGAGGTTAATAATAGCATAGCAGCAGAAAAACCTACAAATTCTGTGATTTTAGCTGTTTTTATGCTTTTTTTCAAAAAAATACAGATCCAAAACACAAAACCCAGAACCCAAAACACGGAAGGGTGGTTTTGGCAAAACCAATCCAGATCCAAAACACGAAGAAAGATCCAGATCCAAAACCAAAACACAAAACACGAAAAGTGGCCGGTGCACACCCCTAATATATATATATATATATATATATATATATGTATATAAATCTGTAGAAAAAACCTGGCACTCGTCTGTATTGGAAGGTACCCGGGTTCCCTCACATAAGAATCAACATAAACGGCAAAGAAATTCAGCATCACTCTGGGTTATAGGAGTTTCAACTCCGATAGTATTTTAAAAGTGCATAATGAATAACCAACGTTTCGGGGTCACAGAGCCCCTTTGTCAAACCTTGACAAAGAGGCTCTGTGACCCCGAAACGTTGGTTATTCATTATGCACTTTTAAAATACAATCAGAGTTGAAACTCCTAAACCCCGGAGTGCCACTGAATTTCTTTGCCTTTTATATATATATATATATATTTATATATATATATATACAGTGTCAGGGCCGAAACTAGGATATCTGTCACCCGGTGCAAGGCAGCAATTTTGCGCCCCCCTCCCTTCCCATACCTGGATTTTGTCCTTGCTCCTCCATAAGGCAGTGCATTACTCAGACATCCCTGGTATAGTGACTTACATTATTCCATACACCATAATGCCCATTACACATTATGCCACATACTGTAATGCCTATTACCAAAGTGCCACTTACATATTTGCCCGACACCATTTTATGCCCCACAGTAATGCTTCTAATTACTTTAAAATTACCTGCTCGTTGCCATGGGGTTCCATGCTCGTTGCCATGGGGGTTTATGCTCAGCCAGGGGGGTTTATGCTCGGTGCCAGGGGGGTTTGAAGGGAGAAGATGCAGCTCTCAGCATCCTCTCCCTGCAGCGCCAGTGTTCCTGGCACTTCCGGGAACGCTGTGTGCATTGCGCTCTGCTAACAGACACTAGAGGTCCAGTAGGATCTCTAGCATCTGTCTCTTCCTTGGCGGCGGCCATTTTTTGATGGCCGTTTTCAGCAGAGTCCATGCGGACGGCTAGTCCGCATGGAATCTGCTGAAAATGGCCATCCAAAAATGGCCACCGCCAAGAAAGAGACAGACACTAGAGGACCAGTAAGGACCTCTAGCATTAGTCTCCTCTTCGGCGGCGGCCATTTTCAGATGGCAGAGTCTGCTTTTTCACCCCCCCGCAATCCCCTCCCGGTGCACGTGCACCTCTAGCCCCCCCCTAGTTGCGGCCCTGACAGTGTGTATCTATATATATATATTAGGGGCTTGCACCGGCCACTTTTCGTGTTTTGGTTTTGGATCTGGATCTTTCCTCGTGTTTTGGATCTGGATTGGTTTTGCCAAACTCACCCTTCCGTGTTTTGGGTTCTGGGTTTGTGTTTTGGATCTGTATGTTTTGGGAAAAAAGCATATAAACAGCTAAAATTACAGAATTTGTGGGGGGGGGTTTCCTATGGTATTATTAACCTCAATAACATTAATTTCCACTCATTTCCAGTCTATTTTGAACACCTCAGACCTCACAATATTGTTTTTAGGCCAAAAGGTTGCACCAAGGTAGCTGGATGACTATGCTAAGCAACACAAGTGGGCGGCACAAACACGTGGCCCATCTAGGAGTGACACTGCAGTGGCAGACAGGATGGCAGTTTGAAAAACTAGGCCCCAAACAGTACATAATGCATAGAAAAAAAAGAGGTGCAAGATGGAATTGTCCTTGGGCCCTACCCACACCCTTATGTTGTATAAACAGGACATGCACACTTTAACAAACCAATCATTTCAGCGCCAGGGTCTGCCACACAACTGTGGCTGAAATTATTGGTTCGTTTGGGCCCCCACAAAACAAGCTGGCAATTAATCTGTCCCTGCACAAACTGGCTCTACGGAGGCAAGATGTCGTCTTCATCCTCCTCATTCACCGATTCCTCACTCTCTTCAGTGTTGTGTACATCCTCATCCTCACAGAGAATTAACTTGTCCCCGCTGGAATCCACCACCACAGGTCCCTCTACTTTCTGGAGGCTGGTCTCCCTGAAAGAATTGATAATTCATTTTGATGAACATCATCCTCTCCACATTTTGTGGAAGCAACCTCCTACGCATTTCGCTGACAAGGTACCCTGCTGCACTAAAAACTCTTTCGGAGTACACACTGGAGGGGGGGCAACTTAGGTTTGTACAGGGGCATCCAAATTGCCTCTTTTTCCTGCCAGTACAGGTACAGACTGTCTGACATGCCTACTTGGATGCTGTCACCGATGTAATCCTCCACCATTCTGTCAATGGTGACAGTATCATATGCAGTGACAGTAGACATGTCAGAAATTGTTGCCAGGTCCTTCAGTCCGGACCAGATGTCCAAACTTGGTCCTGCCTGCCCTGCATCACTGCCAGCGGGTTGCTTAGGATATCTAAGTTGTTTCCTGGCAGCCCCAGTTGCGGGAGAAAATTAAGAAGTAGCTGTTGACGTGTCACGGTCTGCTTCAGCTGACAGTGTTTTCACCAGCAGGTCTTTGCACCTCTGCAGGCTTGTGTCAGCCAGAAAGAGAGACAGCACATAGGCTTTAAACCTAGGATCGAGCATAGTGGCCAAAATGTAGTGGTCTGATTTCAACAGATTGACCATCCCCGAATCCTGGCAAAGCGAATTAAGGGCTTCATCCACAAGTCCCACATACCGAGCGGAATCGCTCCATCTTAGCTCCTCCTTCACTTTCATCATCTGCTTCTGCAAAAGCCTGATGAGGGGAATGACCTGACTGAAGCTGGCAGTGTCTTCACTGACTTCACGTGTGGCAAGTTTGAAGACCTGGAGAACCTTGCACAACACGGAAATCATTATCCACTGCACTTGAGTCAGGTGCATACCCCCTCCTTTGCCTATGTCATAGCTTGATGTATAGGCTTGAATGGCCTTTTGCTGCTCCTCCATCCTCTGAAGCATATAGAGGGTTGAGTTCCACCGTGTCACAACCTCTTGCTTCAGGTGATGGCAGGGAATGTTCAAGAGTGTTTGCTGGTGCTCCAGTCTTGGGCACGCAGTCGCTAAATGGCGAAAGTGGGCAGAAATTTTTCGGGCCACCCAAAGCGTCTACTGCAAGTCCTTGTTGTTTTTCAGAAAATTCTGCACCAAATTTATTGTGTGAGCAAAACATGAGACATGCTGGAATTTGCCCAGAGGTATTGCCTGCACAATCTTGGTTGCATTGTCAGATATCATAAATCCCCAGGAGAGTCTAAGTGGGGTAAGCCATTGGGCGATGATTTTCCTCAGTTTCTCTAAGAGGTTGTCGGCGGTGTGCCTCTTACTGAAACCGGTGATACACAGCGTAGCCTGCCTTGGAGCGAGCTGGTGTTTCTGAGATGCTGCTACAGGTGATGCTGCTGTTGTTGCTGCATAAGGCGATACATCTACCCAGTGGGCTGTCACAGTCATAAAGTCCTTAGTCTGCCCTGTACCACTTGTCCACATGTTCATGGTTAAGTGGACATTGGGTACAACTGAATTTTTTAGGACACTGAGGACACTTTTTCTGATGTCTCTCTACATTCTTGGTATCGCCTGCCTAGTGAAGTGGAATCTACATGGGATTTGGGGACACACTTCCTCTATCAATTGTCTAAATCCCACTGCACTAATGGCGGATACCAGATGCACGTCTAACACCAACATAGCTGTCAAGGCCTCAGTTATCCACTTTGCAAGGGGATGACTGCTGTCGTACTTCATCCTCCTTGCAAAGAACTGTTGGACGGTCAATTGCTTAGTAAAAGAAGTAGTGGTGTTCCAACTTCCTCTTTGGGACGATGAACGACTCCCAGCAGCAACAGCAACAGCAGCAGCAGTAGGCGCAGCAATGCAGGATCCTCTGGAGGAATCCCGGACGGATAGGAGAGGAGTCAGTCATGCCAGTGACATGGCCTGCAGGACTACTTCCGATCCTGACTGAGGAGGAAATTGACGAGGAGGGAGTTGATGGTGTGGTTTGCAGGCGCTTGGATACAACAGGACAAAAGGATTTAGGTGTCCCTGGACTGCTTATGGTCTTAGCTACAGTTTCTTAACTTGGCAGTAACACTTTATGAACGCGCTGCAGGTGACGTATAAGGGAAGATGTTCCTAGGTGGTTAACGATCTTACCCCTTATTACAGCTTTACATACACAACATATGGCAAGACAGTTGTTGTCTGGATTTGGACTGAAATATTTCCAGACCAAAGAGGTGGAATGTTTTTTCTTCTGCCCAGGCATGACGATGGGCTTTTTCATCCCACGGACAACAACTGTCTCCACCGGTGCCTGATTTAAACAAACCACATCACGATCAGAATCCTCCTCATCAACTTCCTCCTCAGTGCCAGCTGAGATGTTGCCCATAGCAACCAACCAGATTCTAGCTATTATCTTCTAGAAGGTGCTAGTAAAAAGTTAAGTAGAATCATATTTGGTTGCTATGGACAACATCTCCATTTCTAAAACCCCACATTTTAGTAAATATACCCTTTAGAGTACAAAAGATTTCAGAACATGGGATACAAGTAGGGTTGCTATATTTCAAAAATTAAACACTGAGACTTATTCATGAAGATCCCACCTGCACAGTCAACCCGCACCACACCCTATTACATAAATCCCATAAAATTGTTATTATATTGCCTATCCGGAATTGGTATGAAATACCGTCGGCCGATTCCCGTCAGCGGCAGCCCGACAGAAGCAGAGTGCGACGCAGCGGAAGCCCGACAGCGCTGGAAATCCCGATCGTGGATAGGTAAGTATCCACTAACCTAACCCCCCTAACCCTAACCCTCCTTAGGAGTACCTAACCCTAACTTCCCCCCCAAGTGCCTAACCCTAATCCCCCCTCTAAGTGCCTAACCCTAACCACCCCCTTCCCTGCTGCCTAAACCTAAGTCCCCCGGGGGGGTGCCTAACTCTAAGTCCCCCCCGGGGGTGCCTAACCCTAACCCTCCCTCCCCCTTGCCTAACCCTAAGTCCCCCCCGGGAGCCCTAAACCTAACCCTCCCCCCGCTGCTGTCCGCTCGCGGCGCCCGGCATCACTACGATCGTGATGCCGGGCGCCGGTCTCCGGGCGTCAGGGAAATGCGGGCGTCTACATCTTGTGAAATGCCGGGATAAGACAGTCGGGAAGCCGGCTGCCGGTATTTAGGCAGTCGGCTTCCCGATTGCTCCCGCCTATCCTGACTATATACATTTTCATAAAAAAAAGTGTCAACTAAACAAATAAAGAAATATTTCTAAAACTTCACACTATTATATAGATCCCTCTCTACTTTTTTTTAGTTTTGAGAGTAAGAGGTATATTTACTAAAGGTCGATTTTAATCGATTTAAAATTGATAAAAGTCGATTGACATCGATGTTGTGTTCCTGAGGCTAAATCACACATTTACTAACAGACAATTTTTTATTTATTTTTTTAAGTATTAGTAAATGTGATTTAGCCTCAGAAACACAACATCAATGTTAATAGATTTTTATTGATTTTAAATCGATCAAAATCTATTAAAATCAACCTTTAGTAATTATACCCCTAAGAGTATTGTGGTAAAACTGCACACCAGGATAGTTGTACAAAATGAGTCTTCATTATTAGACTTGCCCCTACTGTATCAATGTCTAATCTGTTTCTCTCATCTGTCCATTGTGAGTTCATAAGTAATACACATTCCACTGAAGAGTAAAGCTAGGTACACAGCTGCCCAACTCCAGTCGTGATCAATCTGTGCTCTGGGCCCAAGTTCTGGAGCTGAAAATTTTTTGTGTGCATGTCATCCACACCTGGCTATCACTGTCATTGGTGTAGGTGCGCAGGGGTGCTGTGCTCCTGTCTGTCGAGCTCCTGTCTGTCGTGGGGCTGCTGCCCAAAATAATAAACTATTTTTATTGTGAGTGTGTCAGCCACACCTGGCTGTCACTGTCATCGGCGTAGCTGCGCAGGGGTGCTGTGCTCCTGTCTGTCGAGGGACTGCTGCCCAAAATAATAAATAAACAATTTTCTTTTTGTGCATGTCAGCCACACCTGTCATCGGCATAGCTGCGCAGGGGTGCTGTGCTGCTGTCTGTCAAGGGGCTGCATGAATATTGCAATGAAAACTTATTTTTTTTAAGTTATTGGGTTACAAAAAGCTTTTTTTTATCTTAAACATAGCAGAAATGTTATCCTACCAGCTTATAAAGTTATATGCTCTAAAAAACTAAAGCCTATACTTCTAAAAAACTAAAGCCTAATTCTGCCAAAAGAGAGACTGACACCACGGCTAAACATAAGAGTCACCTTCTGGAAGTGAATTGTCTCATTTGCATGGGGAAAACCCAACCCTCAGACAGGGGTGGATCTAGACTGTTGTATTGGGGGGGCAACCCCCGTGACCCCCCCTCGTGACAACCCCCCCGCCACCCAATCTCGCGGCAAACCCCCCCCTTTATCTTCACTTACCTCCGCTGATGTTCTCCCTCCGGACTTCAGTCAGCTGCTCTCCCATCCTGCACTGTGACCAGGTCAACCGTTTAATGCAGCAGCTGATCAGGGTCACAGTGCAGGAGCCGGGAGACCAGCTGACTGGAGGGAGGACATCACCGGAGACCCGATCTTTGGTCCCTGGACAGAGGTAAGTTGTTTGGTTTTTTTTTAGCAGTGATCAGCGTGTGGTCTGTTTACACCACAACTGATCACAGGGTGTGAGGAGCCGGCTGTGATCTCTTCCTCCCCGGCTCCCGAGTGACAGCCGGTCACTGACACATCTCCCTAACTGGGAGACGGGAGCTCCGATCACTGCACAGCACAGCCTTTATCATCTCTCTCCTCTGAATGATGCAGAGAGATGATAAAGGTCAGACAAACTGTGCTAGGGGGAGGGCGATCGCTCCAATCGCCCCCCCCTGGATCCGCCACTGCCCTCAGATGAGATGGATCTCAGCCAGCGGACAACATTGAAATCACCATTAAAAAGTCACAATGGAAGACTACAGTGTGGAAAATCTTTCTTCACAGTCAGGAGAGGCCTCAGAGAACATGAAAATAGATGCTCTAGATGCTGAACTTCAAGGGATTTCTCATCATGTTCTGCAGTGTGGAAAGGTTTCATTCACATGTTTTCTATAAAGCAGTTCAAAGTTACAGCCTTCAAAGTGTCTGGCTATAACACCCACCTTTGCCAGGAATTACCAAAGATTATTACAAGCAAAGGATTCATCTGTCCGGAATGAGGCCCTGATTCAGAGCCGGATGCTCTGACAGAGCGCTCGCTCTGAATCAGGGCCGTCCTTCTTCATTTTTAGAGCGGCCTCCTGGCCGCTCGTATAGCTGTGGGTGACCACCCACAGCTGTAACGAGCAGCCAGGAAGATGGTCGCGATGGTCAAGACCATCACAACCATCGTGCTTGCGACGAGACCCTTGTGGTAGGGTCTCGTTGCCACAAGCCCTGGAGTGCTATTGGCTCTATCAGAGCCGAGAGCACTCCCACTGACATCACTTGTGATGTCAGTGGGGCCGGCCCCAGACGGTAGGCGTTCCCATGGGAACGCCTCCATCTGGGCAGCCACGCCCCTGGCATGCCCACCAAAGGGGGCGTGCTGTCACTCACCATCCACAGCACGCCCCCTTTGTAGCGAGACCCGGAGTCTATCCGGGTCTTGTGCATGCGCACTGGGCCAACATCAGCGCTCGCGAGTGGGTCTGAATTAGGCCTCTGTCTGGGAATTCATGGATCTTATCTCTGGCCTGAATGCACTAAGACATCCAGTGATTCTGTCACTGTGTTCTGTAGCCGACTTTATTCCTACCTGAATCGCAAACTGAAATACGGAATAGTAAGCACAGACAACATGGAGGCCTTTGTTATTCCGCTGCCTGCATGCCCACCAATACCTCCCAGACTACACCCACTGGTCAAAATATTGTTCATCAATATTAATGGAATAAATTTGCTGAACAGATGCTAAAGATCATCTAGCACCAGACCAACTTTTATTGTCCTTTAAGCTAACCCACTTTTCAATACAGTGTACGCAGGCATCGTAAAACTCGTCACAATGTCTATGAAAAAATTATTCGGGTTAATTCCCCCTTATCATGTAATTGTTGTAGCAGTGTCACAAGTTTTCTGAATAAGGTTGTTGAGAATGGCTAATAGTTCTTCTAGTATACAGGGCCTGATTCACAATGCATCGCAACTGCAATTACGCACGCAAACTAGGGATGTGCAGGCTCGGTTTTACTCGGATTTACTCGGTTCTTATCGCCACTTTACCGCAAATTCGGATTGATTTTATTGGCTATCCAAAACACATGATAGGCGATAGCCAATAAAAAGATCTGAGTAAATCCGAGTAAAACCGAACCCGCTCACACCTAACGCAAACGGACGATTTTTGCGTTCCTGGCATGCGTATGCATCGCAGTGCACGTGTGCAAACCAGCCACTGCGAGCGGGACTGAGATTGCAGGGACTACGCAGACCATCGGTTTGGCTTTTGCATAATCTGAACACTCCCGAACTCAGAGCATACACTCAGCGGGATAGTCCTGTTTTTCTAGGACTGTCCCGTTGTTCCACCCGCAGGCCGCAGTGTCCCGCGGTGGGGGGGAAGTTGGGGGAAGCAGAGCGCACAGCATCTATTTACAGTACAGGGGGGAAGTGATGTTAATGGAGGCGTGTCATTAGACCATGCCCCCTTTACTATTGGACCACACGTCACCCCCTTTTCAGGCGTACGTGCCTTCAGCGCGCAAAAGTCCCGTCTCTCCGTGGACAAATGTTGGGAGGTATGCTTAGAGTATCTGAGGGGTCTATTTATCAAGCAGTGAAGCCCATAGCAACCAATCAGCTTTGAATTAGCATTTATCATGTACAGTCTATAAAATAATAGGTAGAAGCTGATTGGTTGCTATGGGCAACTTCTCCACTGGTCCTGTCCTCCACACTTTTCACTGCTTGATAAATAGACCCCTCGGTGTTTCCAAGTCCTGGCTCAGGTCTTCCTGCCACAGTCGGATCCCAGAAACAATTTTATAAAAAAACCTGAAAGTCTCTTGCTTGTTAGTGTGAACCTACACATTTCTTATAAAGGAAATTATTCTGCAGTATCGCTTGTCACTTGTGTATAAGCTTTGGCAGAGACAGTGTTTATTGGATTATCTGTAAAAAAACATATACTTTGCTATGTCTGTGCTGCACCCCAATAGACCATCTTTTGAGTGTTTTTTCCTGGCTGTGCTAAAAACAAAAAAAAAGAATTTCCTGTTTAGAGAAACAAAGCAACTTATTATCAAGAGTGACACAGTGTATATACTATATTATCATTGACTGTGCCAAACGTGGGACACAGCCAATGAGCGGCCACTATATGTTAAGCGGCCTCTGATTGGCTGGCGGGGCGCGTGAATTTCAAATGACTCCAGTCTTCTGTCATTCCACGTAGTATAGGTATATGTGGTAACACATATACCTGTACTTGTCCAACTTTGAACGGGTAATTGTTGTTTTGCCAAGTGTCGTGGATGCTACGGAGACCGGAGCAAGGTCAGAGGTGAGTATAGGATCTTTTTTCCAGGTGCTCCCATTGGATTACTACATGGAGAAGTGTACAGATCACCTGGCAGCAGGTAAGTATGTGTGAGTGGGGCAGGTAGGTATATGTAATAAAGTTATACTTTCTACGGTGTGTGTTGTGGTTTTTTAACTTTTTATATTACAGCGGTGGTATGGGTGCCGGCAGGGCCGCCATCAGGGGGGGACTGCCGGGAATCCAGTCCCAGGCCCGGAAAGAGATGGGGCACGGGTAGCAGCGGTGCGCAATGCACTGGGTGGCTGACAGTCACAGGAGATAGAGCATTGGCTGCGCTTGAATTAAATATTGAGCCGTCCGTGAGCCAATCACAGCTCGCGGAACAGCAGCCAATCAGGAGCGGCCGCTCCTGATTGGCTGCCGTTCCGCGAGCGGAGCTGTGATTGGCTCGCGGCTGGCTCCATATTCCAAATGCCGTGGCGCCGATGCTCTGACTCTACCTGCTGCACTGTTGCCACCCAGGACTCCTCTCTTTCTAAACAAGGTATGCTACCCCTGCCTTACTCCCCCACCCCAGTCCAGCCAGCCAGCTTTCCCTGCTGCTCGCCTCCCTCCCACCCAGTTCAGCCAGCCCTCTAATCTGGCCAGCCTGCCATCCCTGCGCCCAACACCAGTCCAGCCAGCCAGCCACCCACCCTGTCTTCCCTGCCCCAGTCCAGTCAGCCTTCCCTGCTCTCCACCCACAGTCCACCCAGCATTCCCTTTGCCCCTACCCAGTCCAGCCAGCGTTTCTTGAGACCCCCCAGTCCAGCCAGCCTTCCCTGCTCCCCACCCCCTGTCCATTTAGCATTCCCTGTGCCCCCCCAAGCCAGCCTGCTTTCCCTGTCCCCCTAAGTCCCCCTAAGTCCAGCCAGTATTCTTGTATAAGCAGCCTGCCTTCCCTGTTCTGCCCCAGTCCAGCCTGCCTTCCCTGTACTCCCCACACAGTATATACAGCATTCCCTGTGCCCCCCTAGTCCAGCCAGTGAGCCTGCCCACCTCCCCAGTACAGCCAGCCTTCTAGTCCAGGCAGCCTGCCTTCCCTGTGCCCTCCCCCAGTCCAGCCAGCCAGCCTGCCCCAGTCCAGGCAGACTTCCCTGCGCCCCCCCCAGTTATAACAACTGCCCCCACAGCCCAAATGTTAATACCCCTTAAAAGTAGCTCCACCCACATTATCCACAGCTCCGCCAACCTCTGTCCCATACCCTGGGGTGGGGCCCTGCCTATTTTCTGTCAGTACTGGGCCCCACATTTTCTGATGGCAGCCCTGGGTGCTGGCCACCTGCTAACACTTGTAGTTCCACAAGTGCCAAAGGACAGGCATGCTGGCATCTGTAGTTCCACTGGAAAATCCAATAGTTGACATCCATTTCACTACTATTACCCCTATACCCACCACTCCAGGGGGGCTGGGAAGAGCTCCGGGCTTCAGACTAAGCCTGGGGTGCTCGGGAAAGTCATGGGACCCCTTTTTGGGGGTGTCCCCATCTCCCCTGAGATCCCCAGCTTATGCTGACTGGCTTGGAGTGTTAATGCTTTGGCTGGGGAGACCCAGTGATAGGGTCTGCTGTCTGTGATATTACACCCCGTTTGGTTTTTAGTCCGGTGCTGTTTTTAAAAATAGGGGGGACCCCTACACAAATTTCCCTATTTTTAAAACCAGGACTGGTCAGCAGCCCAGTGCTGGTTCCTAAAGTACCGGGTAACCCTACTCATTTTTTTCCACCGTATTTTTAGGAACCAGGACCTGCTGAGCAGACTGAGGCTGGTTATGCCTTTTGGGGGGGGATCCTACATAATTTTTTTTTATCATTAACACTTACATTACAGTAACACACACACAAGGAGCCTTCACATATTACACTGATATTTCACTGTGCAGCCTGCTGATTGTTCGTGAGGGAAACTTGGGTAGTAAACATGAGGCTTAAACGCGGACAGGATCTATCACATACACCATCTGTAAACACGATCCTGACACGGGAGTCAGGTAAATACCCAAAATTTATTTGTGAAAAAAACATCCGATTTTGATCGATCCTATCCGTGTTTAAAAAATGGATCAAATCGTGACCAACACGATTCTTAGTAAATTTACCCCTAATTGACTGACTGAAAATGGTCACAGAATTTAAATTATTGTGATGCTAGCTAATGTTATGAAATACTCATGTCTGCTCACACAAAGGTAACCTGATTGGAAAGTGTTGTCAGTCAGTTGCTGTATTTATGACATATACTAACTGACCAAATTTGGGGGAATTACTAAAATCCAAACCCATTTTAATAGTAATCAGTCCTTGCTAGTGGATGCCCAGAGCCGGTCCTAGGCATTGACAAACTAAGCAAATGCCTAGGGGCACCCAAGCCCACTTAGGGCCGGCAGGTTTGGGGCAGGCACAGCCGTGGCACCTGCTGCTGGCTGGGCAGAGACTATGGCAGCTGCTACTGTCACTGTGTAGCGTCCATGATTGGAGCTCAGCTGACAGCTCCAATTGGGCCTGGCAGCAGCAAACAGTAAACAGGCAGCGACGGAACAGCCAGTGGTGATTTGCGGGGACAGGGCACCTGGACAACGGCTAGTGGTTAGCGCGGGTGCTGTGCTGGGAGAGGGGTGAAGGGTGCTGTGCTGGGAGAGGGGTGCTGTGCTGGGTGAGGGGTGTTGTGCACTGTGCTGTGCTGGGACAAGGGTGCTGGTTCAGGGTTACTGTGCTTTGATCTGTGCTGAGATGGGTGCTGTGCTTTTATCTGTACTGGGTGAGGGCTGCTGGGAGCGCAGCACAATGGGGAAAGGGGCCACAGCACAGTGAGACCACACCCCTTCTGTGAGGCCACACGCTTTTTCAGGATCCCATGGGAGGTACCACCCAAAATCTTGCCTAGGGCACTAATTTGGCTAGAGCCGGCTCTGTGGATGCCCATTGTAATGGTCATCATAACAATTTGTCTAAAAGTAGAATTATAGTACATGACACATCATCAGTTCTGTATATATTGGTCACCAGTCCTCTTACCTCACACCCAATGAAACAAGAGATCACTTGGTATTTAGAATACTGGACTGTAATCTAACTCTACAAGTTCAGTATCTGGCTAGGTCTAGCCCCATATGAGATGTGGAAAAGTCATATAGTCAGGAGTTTAGATGTAGCACAATTCTACGTGATATGGTTTCCCGATGTAATTAAATTAAAGAGCGGCTGTCTTCACCCTTCCCATCCCCTTATAAGCAAAGTGAATACTTCAACCTAATAAACTATATTGGAATTACCAGATCATATAGTCTTATCCCAACACAGGGTTACATGTGATAAATGGATGGGACGTTAAGACACAACCAGTTGATAAACCACCACTATTATTGTTAGACATCGATACTGTTGTCAATCACTTTTGGGTCCAAGTAGGTGTATGGCAAATACATGCTCTTGTTCCGGTCATTAATAGACTTGGAAATTTCCACCAGCTTGTTTTGGAAATCCTCAATAAACTTCTGTGGGGTCTTCTCTGTAAAACGCACATCAGGGTAATCCCCTAAACGTCTCTAGAGAGGATTGGGAAATCTTGTTAATGGAAGTCCAATATAGATGTCATCATTATTTCATTAACTACTGAAAGTCCATTCATCAGTCACCACCTTACACAGATTGGTATGTGGATATGATCTTATAGGGCGCACCTAATGGAACTGTATATGCATTTTTGACCGGACTTGTTCCAGGTCATATATAATTAATACAGATGGCATTTGGAATATTGACCAAGGGAAGAAAAAAGTGGACCTAATACTTGACAAATAGGGCCAGATGTTATTTTCCAGTTTTTTACAAAGATAACCTTGAGAAGACTGCTCAGGAACTACAGGTCTCTTAACCATCTGTTAAGCAGTGATTTTGAAATACGCTGGTCTTAAACTATAGACACTGTGAGACTTTATGGATTCATTTTTAATTTATGGTACCAATTTGTGCTGCCATTTACCTTGTTGCACATTGTATATACTCATTGCTATATGTTATATTTTATTTGAATTGAATTGCTATATCATGTTTTAATAAATGCTATTTTCATCTGTATACATTATAACCATCTACTCATATATATATATAGACACGCATAGTAGTATACGATAGAACATCTGTTGACAGCATTGACCCTAGATTTTAACATATACAGTTCCATTAGGTGCGCCCTATAAGATCATATCCACATACAAATTACTTATTCTGGTGACCTTGGAAGGGGTCACTCTGATCTGTGGCAGCCCTAAGGATTTATAATACAATTTTTATATCACTCCCTGTCATAATAGCGCGGATTTCACCCTACTACTATAGCACCTTACACAGACCTGCATGTACATCAGGCCCGATCAACCTGTGGCTCTCTAGCTGTTGTAAAACTACCAATCATATCCTCCCACCAATTACCTGCTGGGACTTGTAGTTTCACAACAACTAGAGAACTGCATGTTGGCCAGGCCTGATGTACATGAATGGATGGTGCATTCAGGCAGCTCTATATACAGGTGCTCTGTATTCCTATTTTGGGGAATATGTAACAATGGGGCACATTTATTTCTACAATGTCTATACTGATCCCAGGTACTCACCGAGTCCTTTGTGTCACTACTGAGCAGCCAGACTGCGGCTAAAGCAATGCTTGTAATGTTTACATCTGGCAATGTATCCAGGATACTCTGCATTGTGCTGATGCCCTTAGCTGTGGGAGGGGGGCATTTCATGGAAGAGGGACAATTGGGCATCCAGGAAGAGAAGTCAAACTGCAATGAAAGCATTGAATATCTGAAACACGTTCATGTGCGGAAATAGGTTGCCCAGATTGATTAGTCCTCATCCCAATATTTTATTTCTTATGCATAGGACATGTGCATATGTAGCCAAAGGCTAGCTCTAGTGTGTAAATCAGGGATGGGGAACATCAGGTCCGGGGGCCGTATCAGGCCCACGGAATAATTTGGCCTGGCCCTCTGAGCTTTTTTCTGCTAGCCTCATCTGGATAGCAGGGTGCCTATAATGGCACGCTGCAGCCAGAATCTATGCAGCAGTGCAACCTGGAGCATCCTTAGGATGTTTCAGACAGTCACACCGCTGCCTTTACAGCTCCCTGGAACATCCTCAGGATGCTCCAGGCATTGCTGTAATCACTGTTGATTTTGGCCCTGTCCCAGTGTGACAGCACACAGAGGGGCGTGGCCTGTTCCGGGCCCGCAAATAATGTTATATATATATATATATCAAAATGGCATTCGGCAGAAAAAAGGTTCCCCCACCCCTGGTGTAAATGAAAAACATTGCCTACTTGGGACCTAAATGGGTCTACCTCAACACACATGCAGCTTAATGCAGAAATTGAAATGATGACTTGCAGCATTCATATTTCATGTGTTACATTTATATATTAATCCGTTAAGGTCTGTCCTGTCTCCGACATGTATGCACAGTGGGAGCGTCGTGTGTCACCCCTCCAACATCTCCCACTGCAGTGAGCAACGGGACGGACCTTAGCCAGAGAGGACCCAACGAGAATGGGGTAAATATACAGCCACGGGAGAGAGTGGGCCAGATTGAGTAGGAGGCTGAGCAGGAGGCGGAATGGTGCATGGAACAAAGTGGTCCAGTATATGTCAGGTCCAATTAAATAATATACTAGTTACTGTATAATCCAACATCCATTTATAGCACACATCAAAGGTTTCCCAGGAGTGGAAAAAAGGCATAATGTTGTTCAATACATAACCCCTTTGACATTATGTTATCAATGCCGTTTGTCAATGAAGCTTCCTTTGGCATCAATTTGTCCATGGATGTGTATAGGAAACAATCTCTACTCAATGGGCGGGATGCATGACATATCACACTCACGATGTGATGCATTCCGCCAGTCATCGCATGCATGCCGGCGTTGGCATGACGATCACCCCAAAGGACAGCTCTGTCGGTAAGAGCGGCCCTTTGCGGTGGAGGGTCTTCCGAGTCTATGACCCAGAAGCTCCTCCGGCGTCCTTCTGCACATGCGCAGAAGGAAGCAGCGTGTCGCGGTGGGGACTGGGAGGGATCCGATTGGATCCCTCTATCAGCACTCTGGGGAAGAAGCCCATAGGCTTCTATGGGTAATGCCATTCGGAAGATGGAGTTACCCAGCTGCAACCAAGCTTGGTGCGTATGAGAAATGTGGTCAAACCTGCATTTCCGGGGTTTGACCACATTTTTCTTATTGATGCATCTCGCCCTATACATGAAATATTGTACTGTATCATGTAATTACTGTAATACAGTGGTGGCCAAAATTGCGGACACTTTTTGAAATTTTTATGTTTTTCAACTTCGAACGCTTCTAAAAACTGTTACACTTTATGCAGTGCAATGATTCATATATCAAATTAAAGGAAATTTAATGCTGAATTCAACACAATAACAGAGGTCAAATATTTGCATTACGAGGGAAGTTATGCAGTGAAAACAACACTTAGGGTGAAAATCCCTGTGTACTTATGATGTTACTGTCCTATCAGTATTTTGTTGGGTATACTTTATTTTTCAAGACAGCAGCACAGCGATGTGGCTTTGAGCCAACCAATGTTTGGAGCTCTTCCTTCTTTATTATGTAGTACCATGAGACCATTATAGCCTCAATTAATTGTCTTTTATTGGATGAATGCCTCAGATGTACCAGTTTTTCAAACAGAACCATAAATGTTCTATGGGGTTCAGGTCTGGGCTGTTTCCTGGCCATCCCAGCACCTGTATGTCATTCTCCATGAACCACTGTTTGCTTATCCATGCAGTGTGGCAGGGAGCTGAATCCTGCTGGAAAAAAATGGGGCATTATCTGGGAAAAGATCCCTGATAGAAGGTAGAATTTTGGTTGTAGGATGGTGTCAATGTAATTTCTGCTGTTCAGTGTGCCATCTATGACATAAAGGCGGCCTACAGCAACTGGTGTCATACATGCCCAGATCATAACACTTGTAGGATTCTTTGTTGTCGCTTGAATGCAATCTGGATGTACCTCTTCCCCGATGCGACGTCTCACATATTTTCTCCCATCACTACCAAATATCGATATCTTAGTTTCGTCACTCCATATCACTTGTTTCCACTTACCTTCTGTCCATGCAATGTGTTCTTTTTCCCACTGTATTTGTTTCTGCCGTTGCTTTTTATTCAGCAATGGTTTTTTTCGGGGAATCCTACCTTTTAGGCCAACCTCCGTTAGTCTTCTCCGTACCGTTCTTGCACTGACAAAATCACCAGTTGAACTCAATTCACTGCTAATGGCCGCAGATGACATCCATCTGTCCCTGGTGCAAATTAGTTTTATTCTTCTATCATCAACAGCTGTTGTGCACTTTTTCCGGACTTTTCCATCATTGTATTGTATAGATTGTGTTTCCTGATAGCATAAACAAAACTTTCGTACTCCTGATGTTGTCACATTCCCACCAACTTCTCTCGCAATTGCCGCATACAAAAGACCATTTTCACGTAACACCACAATCCTGAATCTCTTCCTGGGTGACCAGTCACCACTTTGCCTGGACGACATTGTTGGATTTATTTTTTACACCGTCAATAGCACTAAACAATACACACACCCACATCCAACCATAATTGCACTTCAGTGACCAACTTTATTCTGCAAAATGAAACAGCCAAACTGACCTTTCCCACCTTTGAACATGACCTTGCACCAGCTCATAAACAACAGCTGATTGGTCCTCAGAACGACGATTCCGATTGGCTGGTAGTAGCTGTTACTACAATCCGCTTCTTGAATCTCACGCATCTGTGCTTCTTTGTCTGACTGAAAGTAGCATAACTTCCCTTGCAATGCAAATATTTGACCTCTGTTTATTGTGTTGAATTCAGCATTAAATTTCCTTTCATTTGATATATGAATCATTGCACTGCGTGAAGTGAAACAGTTTTTATAAGCATTCAAAGTTGAAAAACATTCAAATTTCAAAATGTGTCCGCAATTTTGGCCACCAGTGTCTATAGTGTGCTGTGAAAAGGAATGATCTGTGCCACTCACCTGACCCCTGTTGACAGCTGCATGCTGAGCAGAACACGTGAAGATCACCATGGTCAGGTACTTGATCAGAGAGGCCTTGGTCTCCAAGGATGATGGTATTCCTATCACAGGGAGTAAGATACTCTCCATTAAAGGTCTAGACCTCTAGTGCACTCAGCCAAACTATCTAGGCTTAGTTAAAAACTTCAGGGTACTAAACATAAAATAATATTTCTATACATATTTAATTACACCGTAAGGTCAAATAATCATCCTACCACAGAATTTGGTATCAACATGTAGGCTTAGTGATGCTTTGGTGAAGCTATAGAACGTTTACTGTACCTCAGAGTGGCTCTCTGTGGGCAATTCAATTAGGAGAGATTTGCAGCGAATTGGGTCCCGCAAATCAAAATTAGAGGTAAAAATCTTGTCCGTGATTTTTGTAAATTTATTCCAAAATTGCAGACAACTATAGGGTAGGGGAATTCTGATTTTAAGGTAAAAATGTTGGGACAAACTGAAGAACATCTGGTATCCCAATGAATAATAATGCATTTTTAGGGGTTTAAATAGTAAAATCTTTCCAATAAAGACATTAAATTTTCAAACTGTCCATTAGAGACATATTTATGTATCCCAAAAGTCTTGTATTTATTGAAATAGCCTTGGTAAGTATAATTTTTCCATCATAAAAACTAGTAAAAGGACCCAGCATATGCCAGGTCACCTCGGTCTCCACGTTGCTCCACCCCTGCCCCACCACCTGTAACTGGTGCTCCACCCTCTCCCGCCAGAACCTCCCGTTCTGTCCCGCTTCACCCCGTCTCTGTCCAAGCTTTGTCCCACCATGCCCTCTCTATATCCAGCTCCACCCCCTTGCTCTGTCCCACCCCCTCCCACTGCTTTATACTTACCTGCTCCCAGTGGGTTCTTTTACATCTCTGGCATGGTTAGGGTCTGTCCCATTGCTCCAGCAGTGAAAGCATGTGTAAAATGGGAGACCTTAGCAGATTATTATATAGATTGTAAAACTAAAAAAAAATGACACCTTTTAGAAGCTTATGCCCACTAACAGCTTTCTACGTTTGCTGTTATTTTATTTGTCGCTTTTTGGGGGTTAACAGTGTTCTTCCCACTTTTTCATGCACTTCACGCATTGTACAATTGATGTATGACAATGTCAGAATCCCTGCTATTGGCTGTTTACTATTGAATTGCGTGAATCTGGGGAAAATACTTAATTATCTGCAATGCGTACAATTTTTAAGTGTGAATTCACTCAGCAATAGGCTGCATGGCCCCTGCACTGCACGGAGGAGGAGGTGTCATGTGCGGTCTTTAAGTTAAAAGAACGCACATTACACTTCCTCCGTGCAGCGCAGGGGCCGTGCAGCCTATTGCTATAAAGCACAGCCCCTGACCACCCACAGCCGCCGTTCCAGTCCTTCGTGCCCAGCAACAGCCAGGTAGGTTGGAGGGAAGGGGGAGATGGCAAGGGTTTTTTATGTTGCCCTCCCCAACATAGAATTGTTCCGACCTCCCAGTGAACACAGGAAGAGAGTGATTGTTACCTGAAGTTTTGTTCTCCAAGAAACCTTCTGTAAAGATCTCTGCCACCCAAGCCTGAAGTTCGGGGTCTGCTCTGACTGCTTCATCACTCTCATAGTAGTAATGAACAATGCTGGACACAAAGCTGTGTGAGCAAAAAAGGAGATTCAGGTGAATATGAAATAATACTGTATGCTGCATACAGGGACACAGGAGCTCATTCGGAGTCGGTCATGAGCGCTGAGCGCTCACAATCAACTCGGTGTGCACGACGGAGCCGGCTCCGTCGTGTGCATGCGCGAGGCCCGGCTAATGATGGGCGCTCCGTCGTTAGGGGTCTCGTAGCAGATGGGGCGAGCTGTCGATGTTGAGTGACAGCTCGCCCCGTTTTCTGGGCGGGCCGGGGGCATGCCCGGCCAAACGGAGGCGTTCCGGTCGGAACACTTGCCATTTGGGGGCGGCCCCACTGACATCATTGCTGATGTCAGTGGGGAACTTCCTGCTGGAACAGAGCAGGAAGCTCCCTGGGGCTTACGAGTGCCCAGATCCTACCCTAGGGTCTGGTCGTAAGCCCCGATGGCCGCGATGGTCTTGGCCATCGTGACCATCTCCCATGTCAGTCGTTAGAGCTGTGGGTGTTAACCCACAGCTTAACGATCGACAAGGAGGCGGCCGTTCAGGATGATTCAGTGCGACCGCTTGCATCTAACGACCGCCTCTGAATGAGGCCCACAGTGAGGTACAGAGGCGTTCTTAGGGGCCCATAAACAGACATAAACATGCCCTCCCAATATAGTGCAGCCTTCCACTGGTATCGGGGGCCTTTCTGTTCTCTCCCAAAACACGAGTGTATGTATATATTATTATTATTGTTTATTTATATGGCGCCACAAGTGTTCCATAGCACCTTACAAAGTACATAAACAAATAAGTGACCAGTGACTTACAGTACAGTACAATGCAGAACAAGGACATGTATAATATACATTGATACATTGGTGACCATAACACCCAAATAAGCAACAGAGCATAAGCAACCAAGTGTTAGGTGCCCTAGTGGGGAGTAAGAAGTAGATGAATGTAAAGTAAGGAGAAACACAAGAGGGTAGAGGGCCTTTTTCATAAGAGCTTACATTCTAAAGGGGAGGAGCAGCCATACAGTGACACAGATGGGGTAGGCAGGGAGGAAGGAGCATGTAGCAGCAAGTTAGGACCTGGAAGGCTTTGATAAAGTAGTGGTTCTTTAGAGCTCATTAGAAGGCTTGTAGAGAGGTGAAAATTCTGATGGGGAGAGGGAGAGAGTTCCAAAGGTGGGGAGCAGCACGGGCAAAATCTTGGAAGCGGGAGTGGGAGGAAGTAATCAGTTGGCATAGGAGGTGGCGTGCATTTGTTGAACAAAGAGGGCAGACAGGAGAGTGAAGGGAGATGAGGTCAGAGATGTATATGAGAGAGGAGTGGGTGAGGGCTTTGTAAGCAAATGTGAGAACCTTGAATTGGGTTCTGAAGGGGAAGGGGAGCCAGTGGAAAGCTTGTAGGAGAGAAGAGGTAGATGTAGACCATTTGTAGACAAAGGTGAGCCCAGCAGCAGCATTGAGGACAGACTGGAGTGGAGAGAGATGGGAGTTGGAGAGGCCAGATAGGAGGAGGTTACAGTAGTCCAATCTGGAGATGACCAGTGAGTGTATAAGGGTTTTAGTAGCATCCTGGGTAAGAAAGGGTCTGATCCTGGAAATATTTTTGAGAAGGAAATGACAGGACTGCGAGAGGTTGTGGATTTGTGGTTTGAAGGAGAGGAAGAAGTCCAGGATAACTCCAAGACAGCGCACTTTGGGGCTAGAGGAAATAATAGTGCTATCAATTGATAAAGAAATAGTGGGAAGTGAGCTTATGTGGGAAGATGATCAGCTCAATCGTAAACATATTAAGTTTAAGAAATCGCTGGGACATCCAGGAAGTGATAGCAGAGAGACAGTTGGAGATACGAGTGAGGAGAGAGGGGGAGAGATCAGGGGAGGAAAGGTAGATCTGAGTATCATCAGCATAGAGATGATAATGGAGATCAAAAGAGTAGATGAGTTTTCCTAGAGAGGACATATAGAGGTAGAATAGGAGAGGTCCAAGAACAGAATCTTGGGGAACACCTACTGTAAGAGTATGTGGGGGGAAAGAGGAGTTATGAGAGGAGATAGAGAAGGATCGGTCATAGAGATAGGACAGACAGAAGATGGCAGTGTCATGTATACCCAGGGAGTGAAGGATTTGCAGCAGGAGAGGGTGGTCCACAGTGTTAAAAGCAGCAGAGAGGTCAAGGAGAATGAACAGAGAGTAGTGGTCCTTGGATTTGGCAGCAAGGAGGTCATTGCTGACTTTTGTGAGGGCAGTTTCAGTGGAGTGGAGAGAACAGAAGTCAGACTGGAAAGGGTCAAGGAGGGAGTGGGAGGAAAGAAAGGTGGTAAGGCGCTTGTAAACAATATGCTCAAGGAGTTTGGAGGTAAAAGGGAGGAGAGAGATGGGTCGGTAGTTGGAGACAGAGGGCCTGATTCAGAGCCGGACGCTATTTGCGCTCGCTCGTCCAGAAAAAGGGGCTGGCTATTTAAATTAACCGTTCGCTCTTTGCAGTCTGTTCACGCCTCTATGTCTGAACGAGCGAACAAAACATGCGAACGTAATTTTGAAAAAAACGCCCCCTGGCCGCTCGCATCATACGTCATGTCCGCTATTTATTAGATTAATCGAGTACATCGAAAGGCGTATGAACTGCTCGCTATTCTTGTGGTTGGTTTTTCCTACCACAATCATGCGAGCAGTTCTGACTATAAAACAACCAAGTGACGTGGTCGATGACGCTGCTTTAGTAATTATGCACACCCTTAAAACACCCGTTTTGACCGTTTGGCACGCCTGCGTTCGGATCTCCACTCCCCGTTTTCAAGCACCTTCCCCTGTTACCTCCCACAAATGCCTCAATCTGTCCCTCAAAATAGCAGGCATTCGCTATTTAGCGAGCACACGATTTTCGGCCGCACTGACTGGTTCACGCATGCGTATTAAAATACGTATGCATGCGCAGTTGTGCGAACATCGGTCGGAACGAACAAGCATCTGCTTACGAGCGGCTCTGAATCAGGCCCAGTGTTAGGATCAAGGGTAGGTTTTTTAAGAATCGTGGAGACAAGAGCATGTTTGAATGCAGAAGGGACTCTGCCAGATGACAAGGAGAGATTGAAGAGGTGGGCAAGATGGGAGCAGGCAGAAGGAGAAAGGTAGTGGAGGAGGTGGGAGGGGATAGGGTCATGGGGGGAGGTGGAAGGGGGGGACCAGATGAGGGTCATGACTACCTCTCCAGATACAGGGGAGAAGGATGCCAGAGTAGGTAAAATAGATGGGATGGGGTGATCTGGGAAAGGAGGAGGTGGAGCGCTAGAGGACTGGTGGGATCTGATGTCCTGACGTATGGAGTCAATTTTAGATGTAAAGTAGGTAGCATTGTCAAGGGCATCAAATTATAACTTCAAATGTTGGAGGATATTTTAATGTAGATAACAAATGCCTCCCTTTGGATGAGCAACTGCAACACTGTAATGCTCTGCCAGTATAACAGATCTCTACCTCTCCACGGCCAGCCAGATCTTCATCCCTGTACAGGTAATTGGGAATAGACTCCACTTCTCTTGCCTGGATGTCCTCAGGGAGACAGAGGCTGCTGTAAGTGACCCCATCCATTGCTTTTTTCAGCAGTATGGGAAACCCCCATTTCCGATTACCGCAGTCTGGATAAAAAACAAGGTGTTGGATGTGTGTTCTGGTGCAATGCTGCAGCCTGTATTTGATTTTGATATTGTAAATGCTATTGCTGGGCCAAACAATCCAAAAACCTGGTACTGGTATCTGTAGGGACTCACCTTATCTAAAATACTCCCAGGACCAACTAGCTGAACTCTGGCAATGACATTGATCTCAAGGGTGTAGCAAAGATGTGGAGTAATTAGCTGGGGAAAGAAATATTGATTTTAGCATCATGTCAGATCTAGACCTTACTAAGTAACTGAAGAGATACAGGGCCCGAATCAGCAAGGATCGCTGCTGCAATCACGTACGCAGTTCTGCTGCGAAATCGCAAAGCACTCGCACAGACAAAATGCAGACACCCACTTCCTGTCTTGTACATCCGTAATACCGTGCAATCCAGCCAAAACATCGGTAACATCGAAGTACATCGGAGCCGCTCGCACATTTAGAGCAGGTTAGACCTCACTTATAAATCGCTAACTTTCCTGTACGCGGTGAGCACTCAAGCTGTGTATGCCACCACAGGGGCTAATTTATGCACGCCCTTGTAATGGCGTTCAAACGCACTGGCACGCCTGTATTTCTCCCAACACCACCACCAAACGGTACTTCCTGTCAATCACTCTGCGATGTGTCTGTGTAGTGACTATGGCCCTCATTCAGAGCCGTACGCTCTGAGCAGAGCGCACGCTCTGAATGAGGGCCGGCCTCCATGAAAATGGAGCATCCTCCTGGACGCTCGTATAGCTGTGGGTGACCACCTACAGGCTATACGAGCGTGCAGTTTGATGGCCGCGATGGTCTTGACCATCGCGACCATCGAAACTGCGAGCCGGAGCCTGCGGTTGAGGTTTTCAACCGCAAGCTCCGGAGTGATTTTGGCTCTATCAGAGCCAAAATCACTCCCACTGACATCGCTAGTGATGTCAGTGGGCCGGCTTCTGAAGGGAGGCGTTCCCGTGGGAACGCCCCCGTCAGGGAGGCACGCCCCCGGCACGCCTACCAAAGGGGGCGTGCTGTCAATCAACATCGACAGCACGCCCCCTTTGATCAGACACAACGAGCGAAGGACTTTCCTTCGCTCATCGCGTCTGGCGCATGCGCACGACGGAGCTCCCTCCGTCGTGCGCATGCTCAGTGCACACCATCGACCCACTTGCGAGCGGACAGCCGCTTGCGAGTTGGTCTGAATCAGGCC
The DNA here is from genome assembly GCA_031769625.1 of Taudactylus pleione. Lineage (NCBI taxonomy): Eukaryota > Metazoa > Chordata > Amphibia > Anura > Myobatrachidae > Taudactylus > Taudactylus pleione. The sequence goes on from JAUIMM010000710.1 coordinate 11,955,769, forward strand.
CTATGATCGTAGTATCGATAGTGAGGCATTTGCGCACTGCGATGCATACGCATGCGCAGTACGCAACAATCGGCCATCTGCATACGTGATCTCATCAGCGATCCTTGCTGAATCAGGCTCACAGTTTACTCCATTTTCTCAGTCCTGTACTATGCACAGTTTTTACTTTTGCGATTGTCACATTGAAAACATCAATATCACTGATGCCGTATCCACACAAATGATACCTTGCTTTAGTCCATAATATACCATCCTTACTGGACTCCATGATTTTTCTGTAACATTGGGAAAATAGCCTGGTGGGATTCTGTACGAGAGGGCGGCACTCACTGGGCTGATTCACAGATGAACACAGCTAAGTTCACTATGACGTCTGTTGCTGGAGTGGCGGCTGTGAGTACATGCAAATGTTAGCCTCCGCCCTTACCTAGTGTACAAGGACGCCCACTTTCTGCATCTGCATAGAGGTGTGATGTGCCATGGAGATGCAATTAAAGTGGGAAAAGTTGTGGAAGGTTACTAGCAATACCTATGCTAATCCAAACCCGAATGAGGTGGATAGAGCTATGGGGACAATAGGCTTGGCTGTAGAACGCAAGTATACTTCATTATGTGCATGGCTTTACAGATGCCTTACAAAGAGAAAGGTCTAATGAGATGAATTAACTTGAGACATACTTTATATGGTACAAAGGCCCTGATTCAGAGCCGGACGCTCTGACAGAGCGCTCGCTCTGAATCAGGGCCGTCCTTCTTAAATTTTAGACCACCCACAGCTATAGCGAGCGGCCAGGAAGATGATCGCGATGGTCAAGACCATCGCGACCATCGGGCTTGCGATGAGACCCTTGTGGTAGGGTCTCGTTGCCGCAAGCCCTGGAGTGCTTTTGGCTCTATCAGAGCCGAAAGCACTCCCACTGACATCACTTGTGATGTCAGTGGGGCCGGCCCCAGATGGTAGGCGTTCCCATGGGAACGCCTCCGTCTGGGCAGCCACGCCCCCAGCACACCCACCAAAGGTGCTGTCACTCACCATCGACAGCATGCCCCCTTTGGTATGAGACCCGGAGCGACGGCTTGCCCGTCGCTATCCGGGTCTCGCGCATGCGCACGATGGAGCCAACTCCGTCGTGCGCATGCGCACTGGGCCAACATCGACCTGCTTGCAAGCACTCAGCGCTCACGAGCGGGTCTGAATCAGGCCCAAAGCTCGGTGAATGCAGAAACATGAATGAATACACAATACTGTGCAAAAGTTGTAGGCAGGTGTGGAAAAAATGCTGCAAAGTAATAATGTTTAAATAAAATAAAAGTGTTAATAGTTTATTTTTATCAATTAACAAAATGCAAAGCAAATGAACAAAAGAGAATTCTAAATCAAATTAATATTTGGTGTCCACCCTTTGTCTTCAAAACAGCATCAGTTCTTCTAGGTACACTTGCACAAAGTCAGAGATTTTGTAGGATAATAGTCAGGTGTATGATTAACCAATCATACCAAACAGGTGATAATAATCATCATTTTCATATGTAGGTTGAAACTGTGTAGGAGGCTTAAAACTGGGTTAGGAACAGCCAAACTCTGCTACAAAGGTGAGGTTGTGGAAGACAGTTTCATGTCACTGGTCATACACCATGGCAAGACTGAGCACAGCAACAAGTCACAAGGTACTGTAGTTATACTGCATCAGCAAGGTCTCTCCCAGGCAAAGATTTCAAAGCAGACTGGGGTTTCAAGATGTTCTGTTCAAGCTCTTTTGAAGAAGCACCAAGAAACAGGCAATGTTGAGGACCGTAGATTCAGTGCATCACATGAAAGACACATCATGCTGACTTCCCTATGAAATCGGAAGATGTCCAGCATTGTCATCAGCTCAGAACTGGCAGGAACTAGTAGGACCCAGGTACACCCATCTATTGTTCAGAGAAGTCTGGCCAGAAGTGGTCTTCATGGAAGTATTGCAGCCAAAAGCCATACCTTTGATGTGCGAACAAGGTCAAGCGACTCAACTATGCACGAAAACAAAGGAACTGGGGTGGAGATATATGGCAGCAGGTCCTCTGAACTGATGAGTCAAAATTTTAAATATTTGGATGTAACAGAAAGCAGTTTGTTCACTGAAGGGCTGGATACCAGTACAATGATGAGTGCAAGCAACAGTGAAGCATGGTGGAGGTTCCTTGCAAGTTTGGGGCTGCATTTCAGCAAATGGAGTTGCTGATTTGGTCAGGATTAATGGTGCCCTCAATGCTGAGAAATACAGGCAGGTATTAGGGAGGTATTAGGGAGGCATCTGATTGGCTACAAATTAATTCTGCTGCAGGACAATGACCCCAAACATATAGCCAATGTCATTAAGACTATCTTCAGTGTAAAAAAGAACAAGGAGTCCTGGAAGTGATGATATGGCCCCCGCAGAGTTCTGATCGCAACATCATTGAGTATGTCTGGGATTACATGAAGAGACAGAAGGATATGAGTAAGCCTACATCCACAAAAGATTGGTGGTTAGTTCTCCAAAATGTTTGGAGCAACCTCCCTCCCGTGTTCCTTCAAAAACTGTGTGCAAGTGTACCTAGAAGAATTAACGCTGTTTTTAAGGGTGGTCACACCAAATATTGATTTGGTTTAGATTTCTCTTCTGTTCATTCACTTTGCAATTTGTTAATTGATAAAAATAAACTATTAACACTTCTATTTTTGAAAGCATTCTTACTTTGCAGCATTTTTTCCACACCTGCCTAAAACTTTTGCACAGTACTGTATAGATAAAATGTTGTCTACTTCTCAGCAATTGACTTCAGTAGGTGTCCAAGAAAATGTCAAGGAGGTCGCAATGGCAATGCTGCAAACCTTACATCAAAGCACATTTTTTATAAGAAGCTTTAGGAATAAATTTACTAACCATTGGTTAATTGTTGGTTTTGGTTCTAAACCATAACCGATAGGTTACTATTGGACATCAATGGTGTTTAGCTGTATTAAAAAATGACCTTGATGTCAGTAATTTTTTACAGCTCTAAAGTCTGTTGGTTTTGAACTTTCACTATGATTTGTGCTGGCTTTGTTAGGTTAAAAAGTTAACAAAGTGTAAAACTAAAAAGCAAAAAAATATGTGGGGTCCCCGCCCTCCAAATCAGTAACTAGCCCCGGACCTCACAGCCTGGGCTGGAATTGGAAAATAGGGGCAAAAAAATGGTGAGGGTCCACCTATTATACAGTAACCAGCACCAGGTTGCACCATCCAACGGGATAGTGCCATAGCAGGGAGACACACATTACAATAATCAGCCCCAAACTGTTAAGCCCAGGGCTGGAATTCCTTGGAAAGTGGGGACCTCAAAAATAAAATGTTCCTATTACGGTGTGTATGTGTTCTATGGTTTGTTAAGATTTATTTTGCTATGGAAATACAGGTAGCAGCGGGCCTGTGATGCCCTGCATGCTGGTACTTGTGGTTCTCCAAGTACCAGCATGTGGGGGAGGCTTGCTGGGACCTGTAATTCCAAGGCAAAAGACAATATTTTTACTACTATCAATCACACCACACTACAAAATCAACCCGGCACCCACCGGCTAGGGATAACTCTGGGCTATCAGTCTAGGCCTGGGTTTCCCTGGAGAGGGGGTCCCCAGGTCTAACTAGTGGTCAGGGGTAATGCTTTGGGCTGGGGACACAGTGTAAGGGATCTCTTGGCAGTGGCATTACTCAGTTCCCCGCTAGAAAAAGTTTGGTGCTGGTTCTGGAATTTACCTGGGAAGCCTATGCATTTTCTCCCCTGTATTTTCAGAACCAGGACCAGCTCAGAGCCCAGTGCTGGTTGCGCTAAATACAGGGGACCTCTACATCTTTTGTCCCCTGTACTTTGGCAACCAGAGCTGGCTCTGAATAGCCTGGTGCTGGTTGTGCTAAATACAGGGGACCCCTATGTCATTTGTCCCCTGTATTTGGCAAAACCAGTACTGGGTCTCCAAAGCCCGGTGCTGGTTGTTCTTTTGGGGGGGGACATGCCGTTTTTTAAACACCGAAGCAAAGATGGATCTCACTGATCCTGTCCGTGCTTCTGTGTTTATTTTTTTACACACAGATGCATGTTTCATGGATCTCCCTGATCCGTGCATGCATCTGTGTAGGTTGAGATGTGAAACTCTAATGGAAAAATGTGTGATATTTGAGTTTTCTATTTGGGTTCTTTTTGTATCTTTTGTGGCCAACTTGCAATATATTTCGGCCGTTAAAACAAATACGAATCCTTAGTAAATTTCAAGGTCCTATTAATGTTTATGGCAAAAGGCTGCCGAGTTGTATCGATGGTCTATGTGTCCGAAAACATTTTGCTGTCCGAGTTACAGGTATTGTCGGTAGAGATTTAGACATTGAATGGAGCAAAGTTGGAAGAGTTTAGCCTTTAGTAAATTCCGAATATGCATTTAACGGCCAAATTTGCCTCATTCGATGTCATTCAACCTTAGTAAATTTACCCCTTAGAGTCTTATGCTTCTCTGAAAAAGCACAAAGTCTACTATTGCAGATTAAGTATATGAAGTGGCACCTCATCACCTAAAAGTGACAGCGGGAATAGATCAGCATTTGATGTAGCATAAATCCACCGCAAGGACTGCTGGTACATGGACTCAGAAGTCACAAGTAATTTTACTTGTAGTAAAATTTGGTTCATGTGATTAAGCCATTTAAGCCATGTAAATCAGTGATCACCAGAGGGCTTGGAGACAAAGGGCACTACTGAACGCAGATTCCCGATGGTCGGGAATCTGCGCAGGCGACAGACCCATACTGCGCATGTGCAGTATGCATCCTGCATGTTCGCACGCAGTCTGCCAGCAGTGATTGACAGTCTGCTGCTGTTTGTGGGCGGGAGGAGAGGGCCATTGGGGGAGGGAAGAGGCTAGGATCTCCAACAGCCGATGGAGATTTCCTGGCCTCTTTGTTGTATCTGCGGCGGCCGGCTTTCATGACCCATGACTCAGCAGTCAGTGTTATCGCTGATTATCTGATGCTGCATCCTTGGATGCAGTTTGGATAAGTAATGCATGCATGATGTCTCCTGCTGCATTACCATAATTACAAGAACGGAATTGCAAAGCTGCATGCGCACAGCTTTGCAATTCCGTCCTGTGAAAATCAGGCCCAAAGTCAGCAGAAGCAGAACAGTTATTACAGACATATAAGATGTCCTATTTGCGCCTGATCTAGAAACTTAATCTAATTGTCATCAGTGTACTGGAGAAGAAGGGGTACAGAGTTCAAGTCACAATGGGTCAGTGTGTTGTGTACAATTAAAGACAGAATGTAATAGGGGCAACAACTATACATTCTGGACACTAAAGTGTTTTGCGATGGAAGCTTCTGACTCCAACCAGTCAATGGAATTATGGCATAGAAGACTAAGCAACCTAGGGTACAGAAGCTTTTAGATGGCATAGTGACTAGGATATCAGTGAATAATGATCTCTTCCTGGTTACTAAACCAACACCCTGGTTAAGCCAATCTGCTGTGTGGCCTTTATATGCACATCTGCTGCACACTGTACTCAGTTGTTAGCCAAATGCTGCCAACAGGTGATTCTTTAGACGCCACCATTGGCTCTATATCACATGCTCCATCAACACTTTCGGTCAGCTTTATGGCAGGTGCTGTTCCATCAACTGACTATGGCCTCTCATGGTTGAGGCTGTGCTTCTGGGACCTCAGACACTTTCACTCTTTCACTGGCTGATGTTTTCAGGCCTGGCATGCGTCCGAGCCACTCTGCGCATGTGCTATGGTTGTTACCACGGAAAGAATTAATTCAGATACAAGGCGAGGCAATTTTAGTGGGCATTCCTGGGTAGTAACAAGGGGGTGGCTAGCCAGAAGCAGACGAGTCGCAGTCAGACGATTTTTCCACAGGTGCACTGATTCGGCGGCCAGGTTCAGATGGACATTCTGCGCCTCCATAAGGCTGGTGCAAAATTCGATGGTGCGACCCATGTGCAGCCAATGGTAAAACTTAAAGTCTGATTCGGTATGCACAGCTCATCGCAGATTCCCGATCATTTGGAATCTGCACATGCGCAGGATCCATTCTGCGTATGTGCAGACCGTGTCCTGCGAAATCGAACACAGGCCCCCATATGCCTCTGCCTGATTGACAGGCAGAGACGTTTGCGGAGAGGGGAGGGAGCAGGTACAGCCTGCCTAGCCAGAAATGGGGGCATGTCGCCCCCCATTTTCCATGAGTGGCAAGGCCAAGATCTGCATCCATGGATGCAGACTTCCTGGCCTCACAGGCTGACAGCACCTGGCCAGGCTGCAGTAAGCTTCAGGTTGCTATGGGAGCACCTAGAGGAAAGAGGGGACACTTATTTTAAATCTTCTTATAGGAACTATGGTGGGGGAGATGTTCTTTTCATTCATTTTTCTTTTTTTTTACAAAAGTGACATCATCTTGGACATGTGCGATAACACTAGTTCCCGATTCACAACGCTGAGCACGGCACTCCACACTAGTCAACTAGACCAGCAATAGGGACAGTAAATTATTATTATTTTTTAAAGCAGACTGTCTCATTGAACGACCAGTAGGGCTCATCTTTTGCAACTCTAAGGTATACGTGTGAGACGAGCGTCACTCAACCTCTGCAGTGAAGGGAAATTTACAGGAAATTTATAGCCCTCAGAATCTCCTTAAAATAGTAATTTCTTCCCTAGAGTTAGTGCCAAATTAAAGAAAGTGAAGATAAGTCATAGTCCTAAGTACTTTTGGTTTCCACCTCACTAGAACATACAGTATAGGGATTTATTTAATCAAGGCTTATTCAAGTTGATGTAGTTAATCAGAGTCACCATTTTATTTTACCCCATCAAGAGACTGAGGGCCTGATTCTGACCCGCTAGCGAGCACTGAGCGCTCGCAGGCGGGTCGATGGTGCCCAAGTGGGCATGCGCACGACGAATAACGATGGCCAAGCCATCATTAAGGGTCTCGCAGCAAAGGGGGCGTGCTGTCGATGGTGATTGACAGCACGCCCCCTTTGGTGGGCGTGCCGGGGGTGTGGCTGCCCAGACGGAGGCGATCCCATGGGAACGCCTACCGTCTGGGTCCGGCCCCACTGACATCACAAGTGATGTCAGTGGGAGTGCTTTTGGCTCTGATAGAGCCAAAAGCACTCCTGGGCTTGCGGCAGCGAGACCCTACCGCAGGGTCTCGTCACAAGCTCGATGGTTGCGATGGTCTTGACCATCGCGACCATCATTTTGGCCGCTCGCTATAGCTGTGGGTGGTCACCCACAGCTATGCGAGCAGCCAGGAGGCCGCTCCAAAAGCAAGCAGGGACGGCCCTGATTCAGAGCGAGCGCTCTTTCGGAGCGTCCGGCTCTGAATCAGGGCCTGAATGACTGCACTTCACAATGGACAATGGGCATGATTCAGCTTAGATCATTGATGCTAATACGCATTCAATTGGGCGATTCTTGCGTTCTGTGCATGGATAAGCTGCGCGTGCGCAAACTAGCTATTGCAGTCGGAACTGCTATTGCAGAGGCTAGGCAGACCCCTCACAGAGTGATCGACAGGAAGCACCATTTGTGGGTGGGGATAAGGAGGGTTGTCGGGGAGATGCAGGCGTGCATAAATTATCCACTGCGATGCCATACACAGCCTGAGGCCTCATAGCGTGCTTGGAAGTTAGCAATTTCTGAGTAAGGCTTGTTCAAGTGTGCATTTGGCTGCGATGGTACTCGATTGTACCAATGGTTTCGATATTCTGCTAAGCATTATGGATGTGTGTATGGTAAAGTGGGCGTCCTTACGTTGTGCTGAATTAACATGCTATCACCGTTGAACTGCGTGCGTACGCAATATTGCGATCCGTAGTGAATCAGGCCCAATGTTACCTGATGCTTAGCATCAGACAACACTTAGATGATAAAACGGATGAAAAGTTAGCAATTTTGTTTCACAATGCTGCATGCCCATACACACGCCTTGATGAACTGTATAGTTTGCATCCACATTCATAGGACTGTCATTGTGGTTCCCAACATGGAGCAACAATGAGGGTCTTAATTTGGATGGTCCTATATACTGCAAATGAGACCCAAACTCTCTCCATGACCATGGCTTAAACTAGAGATGAGCGGGTCCGGTTCTCAGAGAACCGGACCCGCCAGAACATTGCTATTCTGAATCAGATCTGAGCCCGGCTTGGGGTTTCCCATCTGACTTTAATCCCAATACGAGGCAAAACGTCATCCTCCCGCTGTCGGATTCTCACAGGTTTTGTATTCAATAAAGGTCCCGGTGATCGGCGCATCTTTTCACTCCAGCGGTGGCTCTTGTTAATTGTTGTTCGTCAGGGCTGTTCCGTGTCCATCCAGGGGCTGCTATGACCATCCCGGGGCTTCTGTGTCCATCCAGGGGCAGGGGCTGCTGTGTCCATCCAGGGCCTGCTGTGTTCATCCAGGGTCAAGGGCTGCTGAGTTCATTCAGGGACTGCTGTGTTCATCCAGGGGCAGAGGCTGCTGTGTCCATCCAGGGGCTGCTGTATCCATCCAGGGCCTGCTGGATATGTCCATCCTAGGCAAGGGCTGCTGTGTCCATCCATGGGCTGCTGTGTTCATCCAGGGGCTTCTGTGTCCATCCAGGGGCAGGGGCTGCTGTGTCCATCCAGGGACTGCTGTGTCTGTCCAGGGGCTTTGCTGTGTCTGTCCAGGGGCTCTGCTGTGTTTGTCCAGGGGTTCTGCTCCAGTGTAAAAAAAAGTAAAAGTGTTTGCGCTGTACCCCTGTGTAATATTCATACAAGTACTGTGACGCTGCTGGCCATACCCCAGTGTAATATTCATAGTCATACAAGTATTGTGACTCTACAGGCAAAGCCGCAGTGTAATATTAATTCATGTATTGTGACGCTGTAGGCCATACAACAGTGTAATATTCATACAAGTATTGTGACACTATAGGCCATACCGCTGTGTAATATTCATAAAAGTATTGTGACGCTTCAGGTCATACTGCAGTGTAATATTCATACAACTATTGTGATGCTGTAGGTCATACCCCAGTGTAATATTCAATTTCATACAATATTGTGAAGCTGCAGGTCGTACTGTAGTGTAATATTCATAAAAGTACTGTGACACTGCAGGACGTACCGCAGTGTAATATTCATATAAGTATTGTGATGCTTTAGGTCATACCCCAGTGTAATATTCAATTTCATACAAGTATTGTGATGTTATAGGTCGTACCGCAGTGTAATATTCATACAGGTATTGTGATGCTGCAGGCCATACCACAGTGTAATATTCATACAAGTATTGTGATGCTGTAGGTCGTACCCCAGTGCATACAAATAAGATGTGTGACTCTGCAGTGTCTTTGTGAACAAAGTTTAAAAAAAGTTTTAAAAAAATTTATAAATTGTGGTGTGTCCTGTACCCCACTTCGTTCGTGTTTATTGATATGGAGAACAAGGAGAGCAGGAACCACATACTAGTGCTGGAGCTGCTGCCGCCAGTCACAACGATACTAGTCCTTCAACGTCATTTACTAAAGCCGATTCCTAAGGGCATAGTGGGCTTAAGTCAGGGCATCTAAAATCAAAGAACCAATATTTTACAGTGGTAAAGAAAAACACATCAAAGGGATAGTTAGCTGCAGAAAGACATAAAATTGGCAATATGCCATTCACCACATGAAGCTGCAAGGAAAAGCTAAGACCTTGGCCTTTATTTTTGACTGGTGGCTCTGCCTCTTATGATGATGTAAACCCTTCTCCCTGTAGAAGTGTCAAAAAAATGAAAATCGTTAAGGCACAGGAGCCAACTGTGTGCTTAGAAACATCACAAATCTCTGAGGAGAGTCAAAGTGTGTCCGTGGGTGCCATGTGTGAGCCTGACCTTTCTAATACTGTCCTCAAAGAGGACCCTCCTTCCACCATTTGTGCGCCCTCTGCAAATGTGAGGATGAGTGGCACAAGCCAACATGCAGACATAAAAATTGAGGATGCTGCTGTGCAAGTGCCCCAGGGGGAGGAGGATATTTGTGTAGCTGATGCTAATAAAGATGTTGATGATGAGAAGTTTTGTTGTTGATGAGGATGTTGTTTGTGTAAATCAGCAACCAGTGGTAACAGTTGTTGCCCATAATTAAAAAAGCCCATTGTCATGCCTGGGTATAAGACAAATAAAATCCCCTTCTTATGTGTGGAATTATTTCTATCCAAATCCGGACAACAATTGTCAAGCCATCTGTAGCATTTTTAAAGCCAGAGTAAGAAAGGTATGGACCGTAACCATCTAGGAACCTCCTCCCTGTTACATCTTCTGCAGTGCATTTATCAAAGTTTTTGATGAATTCAGATACTTTGGCTAAAAAAGTAACAACAATCAGTCCATCATCAGATAGCTCCCTTGTCTTTGCCAGATCCAAGCACCTGGCATCTTCACCACCAACACCTTCATCAACAATATATTCATATCATGATCAGAAGTAGTCCTGCATCCAATTTGATAAGACTAACTGAGCCCTCCTATATCCAGGATTCCTCAGAAGAATCCTTGAGCGCTATGCATGCTGTTGCTGCTGGGAGTAGATCTTCATCCCAGAAGGGGACCAGGAAGACTATTAGTAGTAGTTCTAAAAAACAATTGACTGTTAAACAATCCTTTGCAAGGGGGAGCAAGTATGACAGTAGTCATCCATTTGCACAGAGGATCACTGACTCCATAACATCTATGCTGGTATTAGATGTGCATCCAAAATCTGCAAATTAATGCAGTGGGTATCAGACAGTTAATTGAGGTCCTGTGTTCCCGCTACCAAATTCCATCTAGATTTTACTTCACTAGAAAAGCAATTCCCAGTCTGTACAGGGATGTTAAAAAAAAAACTTAATAGCGTCCTCTAAAATGCCATTGTACCCACAGTCCACTTAACCACCGATATGTGGACAAGCAGAACAGGGCAAACTAAAGATTACACAACTGTATCAGCCCACTGGGTGGATGTATTGTCATCAGCGGCACCAACAGCAGCAGCATCTAACAAACAGCAGCTCATTTAGAAGCAGGCTACTACAGTATGTGTATCACCGGTTTCACTAATAGAATATACCTCTTAGAATAACTGAGGAAAGTCATTGCAAAATCTTGCCCCACTTGGACTCCCCTCGGGATTTGTCATTTCTGACAATGCCACCAATATTGTGAGAGCATTACAGCACAGCTGGGTGAATTCCAACACATCCCATGTTTTGCTCACACAATCAACTTTGTGGTGCAAATTTTTTTTTTAAATGACAGCTGTGCAGGAGATGCTCTCTGTGGCCCGAAAAATTTCTGGACATTTTTGTCATTGCAGCACCAGCAAGAAATGTTGAATTTGCCCTGCCACCAGCTGAAGCAAAAGGCAATTGGTTTATGGAGGCCTATATACATATGATTTACTGAATATACCTGGGTTCCATTTACTCGGGTTCCATCTTCAGTATTATTATATACATATGGTACTGCTACTTATAACCTTTGTTTTTATTAATAAATCCTATTTTACAATATATACTACAATTGAATTTTTTCTACTATTTCCTATTTTTGGAGATTTATTGGAATCATCCATTTCCATCCCCTATTGGCTTATTTTTGGGAATCCATTATGTGCCTTGCACCAACTAGTTTGAAGTAAGCATTCATGTAAGAACCCATGTCTATTGTTCTTCACAAATTCAAATTGTTTGGATTGGGATTTTGAAAGTGTTACCTTCGAAGTACTGTAGTCAACTGTGAAGTGAGTTCAGACACTGCCAGCTTGAGTAAGATAATTCTCCTAATAAGACTGTTGAAAAAGCAGCTTGAGAAACTGAAGGAGGAGCTGAAACAAAGTGATTCCGCTAAAGTATGTCGGACTTATAAATTAGGTCCTTTATTCGCTTCGCCAGGATCCAAGGGTTGTCAGAATCTTCCAATCGGATCAATAAATTTTTACGACCGTGCTTTAACCTAGTCATACGTTGTGTCTCTCTTCCCAATTGACACAGATCTGAAGAGATGCAGAGATCTGTTGGTAAGCAAATTGTCAGCTCAAGCGGCACGTGATGCAGCAATAGCTCCTCCAGCCAGTGCGCCTGCCTCAAAAAACTAAACTTTCCCAAAAGACACACTGGTGATGTAGATGAGTTAACACAACCAAGCCTACAATTAATGACACCTCTACCATGACTCCATCTGATATGGTCACCATTCTAAGAATGGTTGAGGACTATTTTAATGATAGCATCCAAATAGGCATGTTAGACAGTCCATTTGACTGCTTTGCTCTACTTGAGCTGCCCACCCTCCAGTGGCTACTCAGAAAGAGTTTTCAGCACAGCCGGAAACCTTGTCAGCGATCGGCGTAGGAGGCTACTTCCTCAAAATGTGGAAAGATGATGTTTATCAAAACGAACTTCAAATTCCGCGAGGCAGACCTTTACTGCCAATTACATCTAAAAAATACAGAGGCACCTGTAATGGTGGATTCCAGTGGGGACAAATTAATATTGCGTGAAGATTATGTATACACTGATGAGAGTGAGGAATCGGAAGATGATGGTGACAACATCTTGTCTCTGTAAAGCCAGTTTGTGCAGGTAGAGATCATTGCCAGCAATGTCAGCTGCCAGTTGGTAGCTTGTTTTGTGGGGGCCCAAACAAACCAATCACTTCAGTCACAATTGGCAGTCCATGTTTGGTACCATTCTAAACCACTGTCTATTTGCAGATCTCCGGTTCCATCGGCAAGGAGATTGCAACATGCGTCCGCAAGTTATGGATTATAGAGAATTAGGTGTTAGAATGTACTTTGTATGTAGTGTCTATTGATTAGTTAAAACACACACAAAGAGCCATTTGAGGGCTGAACTACCATTGTGCAAACTGACCTTTGACAGAAGAACCAAGAAGAAGACCCAATAGGATTATGCCAACTTGTTTCTATTGTATTGCCCACTTTCTGTACTGTATATATTCAGGCGCTCTATTTCCAGTAGTTAGTCATCATATTCTTTCTTTTGACGGAGGCTTCACCTTTGATGCCGGAAATCTGGATCCAGAGCACCTGCGTATGTATCGACTGTACCTTGTTTATGTATAATCTTTTGCACTAATTGTATTTAGATCACAGCGTGTAACTAAATGCTTTTTATGTGAATAATAACTTTTTGTGCTTTGGAACCACACTCAAAGTCTGGAAAGCAATTATTTCTTGTGAGACTTACAACGCTAAATAGCGACATTTAGGTATATAGATCATTAGGTATTCATACTGTTTAATATATACAACATAAGGGTGCATGGAAGGGCACAAGGACAATTCCATCATGCACCTCTTCTCTTTGCATTATGTGCTATTTGGGGGACTGTCTTTTTGCATAGACGATAAACATTTTTTATAGTTTATTAACTGCCATCCTGTCTTCCACTGCAGTGCCACTCTTGTTTCCTAGATGTGCCATGTTGGAAGTCGCACTGCCACAGCCGCTGACTACATGTGGTTGATGAATCGAAAAAATGTCCAGTAAATGTTATGGCCACAGACAGCATCCCCTGTATGCCCCTTTTATTTATTTTTTGATTGATTGATTGATTGATTGGGTGGGCAAAACATGGTAGATTTTCAAAATTACCATTTTTTTAATTGCTCCCCCCACAACCCCAACTGGCTGTCCCAGGACTCTGGTGAATTAATAATTATAAATAACGGTTCAGCTCAATAAACGCCTGCCTCCTTTGTATGTAGGTGACTCTAAGTGGAATAATGGATAATGTAGATGGTGGGTGTCATGCGAGAGAACAGAAATATGAGAAGCAGCACAGAGCATCTTCCTGCTAGGATGTGTGCAATAAAGTGCAAATACATTTAATACAAAAATTTGTTGTGTATATTGGTCACATACATACATATTTACATGGTACATACCATGCATAAAGCAGGCTGAGGTAACCCTTTTTTGATAAACAACTTCCAGCAGGCCCGGCAAACAACATGGATGCTGGGAGTTGTAGCTCAGCCAGGTCCCATTATCCCTAACAACCTCCCTGAGTGCAAAGTAAATGTCTGTTTACAGTGTGCACTATTTAGCAGCACCTCCACATGCAAGGCCACCGCATTTCTATTAGATATATAAAAAACATCCTCCAGATCAAAGATGTCTTTCAGGAACTGAAGAACTTGATCCTATATTGATCCTCTCTCATAAATTTTCTTCAGAATCAAAACATCAAAATAAATAAATTTACAAGCTAATCAATCCTTCCGTCCCTTCCCTGTCTTCAGTCCATAAACACATTCCAACTCCTTCGGGCCTCTAACCTAGTTCTTGATTAATGAAAACATTCATGGTTTTTAAACTTCCTATGGGGTCTTATAGTTTATTAAACTGCCATCCTGTCTACAACTGCAGTGCCACTCTGTGCCATGTTGGAAGCTGAACTGCCACGTTAGTGCTGCCCACTGCTGTCGATTAGCTTAGTCAGCCAGCTAGCTCGATGCAACATTTTGGCCTAAACTGGATGAAATCAATATTGTGCGCTGTGAGGTGGTCAAAATTCACTGGGAATGACTAAAAATAAATGTTATTGAGGTTAATAAAATTGTAGGAACAAAACAGGCCCAAATATATGTGATTTAAGCTGTATTTATGATTTTTTAGAAAAAATACAGATCCATAACCAAAACCAAAACACGCAAGGGCGGTTTTGGCAAAATCATATCCAAAACAAGAGGAGATACAGATCCAAAACCGAAATCCTCGGGTTGGCGCACATCTCTAGTTTAAACATGTATCTCATCTCACCTTGTACACCGGGTGGCTCATTGGGAGTTGTCTGGTGGTTGCAATGTTGAAGACCTCAGCAAGGAGATGAGTACGGAGAAAGTGACTGACCACTTCATATACTTGGAAGTCAGAATTGCGCACCCACATCTTGGCTAATAACCAATCAGCCTCTGAGTCACTGGGCAGGAAGATTGGAGCGTTCTCTCCTGGGGTTTGAGCCAACTGTTAGGGAGACAATTGATGTCATTATTCAGCAACTACCAAGGGCAGTTAATTCTGACCTTAAAACATGTGAACGAGCCGTAGAGTAGTACAGTAGGTATAGTAAAACAGCAGAATTAATATTTTTATAGATGTTAGTTAGAATTATAGTGCCTGATTCATAGATGGATGCGGCGAATGTGTACGCAGATGTCGCAGCCGCTGGGAGATACCTTGAGACGCCCACCTGTGGCTTTGCAAATTGAAGCATTGTTCGCAGATCATTTGATTGCTGTTGTCCCGAGTGAGCCTATGGTCCCGCAGAATGGCCATTGGAACTGAGGGCCTGATTCATAGCCGCTCGTAAGCGGCCGCTTGTTCGCTCCGAGCGATGTTCGCACATCTGCGCATGCGTATGGGTCGTAATGCGCATGCGCCAACCAGTCAGTGCGGTCGGAAATCGTGTGCTCGCAAAATAGCGAGTGCCTGCTAATTTGAGTGACAGGATGAGGCACTTGTGGGTGGTAACAGGGGAAGGTGCTTGAAAACGGGGAGTGGAGATCCGAACGCAGGCGTGCCAAACGGTCAAAACGGGCGTTTTAAGGGTGTGCGTAATTAACAAAGCAGCGTCATCGACCACGTCACTTGGTTGTCTTTTAGCCTGAACTGCTCGCCTGATTGCAGTTGGAAAATGCTACCACAAGAATAGCAAGCAGTTCATACGCCTTTCGATGTACTCGATTAATCAAATAAATAGCGGAGATGACGTATGATGCGAACGGCCAAGGGGCGTCTTTACAAAATAGCGAGCGCATGTTTCGGACGCTCGCTCAGACATAGAGGCGTCAACAGACCGAAAGAGCGAACGCTCAATTTAAATAGCCAGCCCCTTTTTCTGAACGAGCGAGCGCAAATAGCATCCGGCTCTGAATCAGGCCCTGAGTCACCAGAGCCATATTTATTGCGTACATGATCGCAGTTGCAGGGTGTGACCAGGGGTGTAGGGAGGGCGGTTCCACCAGAGCACCAGCTCTAGATGCCTTAATTGCAAGAGGGCGCCCTGAAGTCGGACTCCGGAAGCATCTGTCAAGTAGCTGACAGCCTGCTGGTTCCATGTACAGCCTGCCAGGTGCTGTGTATACAGAGCAGCAGCGTCCTGTCCTGTCTTCCTGCTGCTCTAGTGAGAGACTCCGTGGTCAGAGGAGCTTGTGCTGAGCCCTGATTGGTGGAGCTCAGCACATATTCATCTGACCCAAGCAGAGGGCGAGGCTACAGCAGCATGTCGACGAGGAAGAAGCTGCAGGGTCCACATTAAGATGAGAGAGGTACCCCAGTTATGTCTATCACCCTCCCTGCCTGTATGTGTGTATGTGTAATCCTTCATGCAAGTATGTATGTATGTGACCCTGCCTGTATGTGTGTGTGTGTGTGTGTGTGTGTGTGTGTGTGTGTGTGTGTGTGTGTGTGTGTGTGTGTCTGTATGTACAGTATGTATATGTGATCCTGACTGTATGTGTGTGCATATATGTGTGTATGTATGTGTGACACTGCCTGTATGTGTGTGTGTTTATGTATGTGTGTATGTATGTATGAATGTATGTGTGACCCTGCCTGCCTGTTTGTATTTATGTGTGACCCTGCCTGTATGTATGTGTGACCCTGCCTGTATGTGTGTGTGTATATATGTATGTGTGACCCTTCCTGTATGTGTGTGTATGTATGTAAGTGAACATGGACAGGAATGACACGCATCCTTGCGTCCATCACCTGCCATTACCAGAAGCGGATGAAGAAGCCAACGCTCTGCCAGGCGGAAGTTGTCACAATGGAGATGAGCGAGTCAGACACTCATCCGTGCGTCCATCATCTGCCCTTACAGAAAGCGGATGAAGGAGCCCATGCTCTGCCTGGCGGAAGTGGATGCAACAGAGATGGGCGGGACTAACAGACACATAAGATCCAGAGGTATATAAGGAGGTAGAGGTGAAACTACTCACCATCCTGAGGAAGCCTATTTCAATAGGTGAAATGCGTTGACGATAGCGAGAGGGCACTGGTGGACGCTTGCAGTGCGTCAGGTACAGTACCCTAGAGTTTGCCGGCAAACTACCTCTATCGACGGAATCACTGGATCCAGTACACAGGACCCATCCAGAATGGTGAGATCTCATTGGATGATTTACTATACCACGACTGGCCTGTTTGCACTATATTGTTCAGTCGCAACTTTTGCGGACAATACTTTTGCAGGGAGGATATACATGTGTCACTCCACTGCATATGTTAGACTTATTGACTATCACTCCAGAGTGAAATCATAATATCTGAGGAGTCACAGAGTAAAACGCTGAGCGGCATATCTGCCTCACACCCATTGAATCAATATAGGGATTGCACTGTCTTCTGTTTTATGTCGTGACTCTACAGATTTTAATATTGTACCGTTACTAGCCATTTTTTTTAACTTGTTTTATACTGCATACTATGTACCACTACCATATAGAAACATTAAATTTATAATATTTTTTCATATCATCATCTCATTGCATTGTGTTACTATATCATTTTGAATTTACACAGGCACTATAGGAAGCGCCAGAGGTATTGCCTTTTATTGTTATATTCATTTAGGGAAGGTGAGCCCCTAATTTTCTTTCCTCACAGGCAGCAACTGAATAGGGCCTATAGATACTAGTGTGAGAATCCCGACAGCCAGCTTCCCGACTGTATAATCCCGGCAAGGGTTAAATGGCAGGCGTCGAAATCCCAACGCCTGTCATTTTCCCTACGCCGGGAGCCCGACACCCGACTTACCGATCGAAGGCAAGCCGGGCGACGGGCGCGGACAGCCACGGGGGGGGGGATGGTTAGGTTTATGGTTCCCGGGGGGGACTTAGGGTTAGGCACCCCCCCGAGAGGTTAGGTTTAGGCTAGGGGAAGGGGTGTTACAGTTAGGCAACCCCGGGGGGAGGTTAGGGTTGGGCACCCCCCCGGGGGACAGGTTTAGGCGGCGGGGAAGGGGGGTTAGGTTTAGGCAGAGAGGGGATTAGGGTTAAGGACTTAGGGGGGAGGTTAGGGTTAGGCACCCCTAAGGGAGGGTTAGGGTTAGGAGGTAGAATAGGTTAGAAAATATTTACCTGGGGACGATCGGGATTTTCAGTGCTCCCGGGATGCCACTGTCAGGATTTGCGGCCAGCGGTAAATCATACTGAATCCACTAGCGCTACTTTCAGACATCCCCTACACTAGTTGATATGCCTGTTTTCACCAGGGTAGCTCTAAGATAGTTACTATTTCCATTTCCTTCATCCCTTTTTAAATACACTTATCTTATATGTTTACTTAATTTTATTCCTCTGGGGTAAAGGAGTGTGGTAGTATCAAGCTTAAATAAATTTCATATTTTAAACCTTTTTTTCAATATGAATGAATTGAATGTGAGTTAAAAAACGTATGTAAACCATTTTTTAAGGATTACTTTGTAAACCACATTGGTGGTTCTCTCCTCAAGTGCTAGGATCACCAGGCTGCTAGGTGAGCTCATACTGGATCAGGTCACGTAGAACTGTCCATGTGAGAAGCAGTGTTCCCTCAAGTCAATCCCTGCCACCTTCAGCAACTGTCCCTGGGACTTGTTGATGGTCATTGTGAAGTAGACCTTGAGGGGGAACTGCAGCCTCTTGAACTCGAATGGGTACTCTGATGGTATGAGTCTTATGCGTTGTATGAACACCCACTCCCTCTGAGCACAGCCCGTTAACACTGAGGCTTTGATGACTGTGGAGGGCCTTTACTTGCAGCCTGGTGCCATTGCAGAGTGTGGGAGAGGTTGAGGTTCCACAACAATATGACTGGAAGCCGCACTTTGAGGAGAAGCTTGTAGGCAGGGAGGCCAGGCGGGTTGAGGGTGTTGAGGAACTCCACAGGTTAGTGGACCACGTCATCAATTTGCACTACAGAGCCCAAAGACCTGACCTCCATTTCTGCCCCTTCCAACGACTGAAGTAGAGTGTCATAAATGACAGTATCTGTGTTGTTCTTAGGGGTCAGAATGGCATCCTCGCACAGCCAGTCCTGGCTTTGAGGTTTGTTAGGGCCATTACTTCTGTGCCTAGTGCCTGTGCATAGGCCTACAGGGATGGTCATCTTTCTCTCGGACTCAGGATACTCTACAATCACTATTTTAAATAGGTCCAGTGGAGACATCATTCCTCAAGTGGACCCTCATGTTTTTCCTGAGACAGAGTTTCCAGATGAGGGGCCACAGATTTGATGCCTTCAAGTATGCCTTAACTTTCAGCTCATGTTCCCCCTGGTACCAGAGCCAGCTCTAGGCATAGGCAACGTAGGCAAATGCCTAGGGGCATTCCAAGCCTAGTGCCGGCAGATGTTTGGGGCACCTCGATGGGTGGATGGCTGCTCTGTCTACCATGGTCAGATCATGCAGCCGGGAGTGGGGAGGAGGCTGGAAGGGCCAATGACTGCTCTTGCTACTGCATTCGAACCAGGCAGCTCAGCATGCAGCCGGAAGCAGGGAGGAGGCTTTGATGAGTGGGTGGCTGCTCTGTCTCTGGCTACTGCAGTCGGACCGGGCAGCTCAGCATGCAGCCGGGAGCAACGATGAGGCAGTGTGGGGCCCAGGGGCAGAACTGGGCCCACCCAATGAAGGGGTCAGCTGCCGGCTTCATTATTAAAGCAGAACTTTAAAGAGACTGACTCATTATTAGTATGCCATGGCCGCAGGCGTAACTAATAAAGAGGATGGAGGCAGTCTGGCTGGAGGAGAGGAGGAGGGGGTACCTCATCTTACCGCCGCCTCTCTGCAGTCTCTCACTCTGGTTCCTTCTCTCTGAGACCTAGGGGTTAAAGTGCCGGTAGTGGATAGATCCCCAGTACTGCATCCCCACTGGTTGCCAATCAATTGACTCCTGTCAGAGGAGGAGTCGCAGAGTTCCTGCTGTGCGCTGCCCAATAGGTGATGTGGATGGTGCCTTCCCTTCTGCCTGGAACTAGATGCAGGTAAGCTGTTTTCATCCCACTCAGAGGAAACTCCCCAACGGGACACTAATGGAGCAGACACCTCTTACACCGACCACCACTGTGTAACATCTGGTGAGTAAAAATATATAATGGTGGAGTTTGGTGGGTGGTCAGGAGGGCAGTTTCTGTGGAAAAACAATTCAATAAATATACATACACTGGGGTGCAATAATTCAACAAATATACATAGAGGCAGTCGGTCATTGACACACAAAAAATATTTTCTGTGTTTGTGTGCGCTTTAGCCGCACGTATATATCAAATCGATATAACATAAATGGAGGACCAACCTTTCTACGATAAAAATAAAATAGAGAAAGATCAAGAACCACTTCCTCCTAGTGCTGAAGCTGCTGCCACTAGTCATGACATAGACGATAACATGCCATCAACGTCGTCTGCCAAGGCCGATGCCCAATGTCATAGTAGAAGCCACATACAATCCCAAATGACAAAGTTCAGGAAAATGACTTTAAAAAAAACATTTAAATCATCTGAAGAGAAACGTAAACTTGCCAATATGCCATTTATGACACGGAGTGGCAAGGAACGGCTAAGGTCTTTCCCTATGTTCATGACTAGTTGTTCAGCTTCACATGACGATGGAAGCCCTCCTCCCACTAAAAAAATCAAACGAGTTAAGCTGGCAAAAGCACAGCGAAGAACTGTGCGTTCTAAGAAGATGTCACAAATCCCCAAGGAGAGTCCAAGTGTGGTGGCGGTTGCGATGCCTGACCTTCCCAGCACTGGACGGGAAGAGGTGGCTCTTTCCACCATTTGCACGCCCCCTGCTAGTGCTGAAAGGAGCACCCACAGTCCACTTGCTGATATGCAAATTGAAGATGTCACTGTTGAAGTACAACAGGATGAGGATACTGGTGTAGCTGGCGCTGAGGAGGAAGTTGGCGAGGAGGATTCTGATGGTGATGTGGTTTGTTTAAATCAGGCTCCGAGGGAGACAGTTGTTGTCCGTGGGATGAAAAAGCCCATCACGGTCATGCCTGGGCAGAAGACCAAACATTCCACCTCTTTGGTCTGGCAATATTTCTATCCAAATCCGGACAACAACTATCTTGCCATATATACCATATGTAAAGGTGAAATAAGTAGGGGTAGGGACATTAACCACCTAGGAACATCCTCCCTTATACTGCACCTGCAGCGCGTTCATAAAAGTTCAGTTCAGTTCATAATTCAGTTTTGATTACTGTCAAGTTCAGAAACTTTGGCTAAGACCGTAAGCAGTCCAGGGACTCCTAAATCCCATTGTCCTGTTGTATCCAAGCGCCTGCAAACCACACCGTCAACTCCCTCCTCGTCAATTTCCTCCTTAGTCAGGATCGGAAGTAGTCCTGCAGGCCATGTCACTGGCATGACTGACTCTCCTATCCGGGATTCCTCCGGAGGATCCTGCATTGCTACGCCTCCTGCTGCTGTTGCTGCTGCTGGGAGTCATTCATCAGCCCAGAGAGAAAGTAGGAACACCACTACTTTTACTAAACAATTGACCCTCCAACAGTCCTTAGCGAGGAGGATGAAGTACGACAGCAGTCATCCTGAAGCAAAACGTATGACTGAGGCCTTGACTGCTATGCTGGTGTTAGACGTGCGTCCGGTATCCGCCATTAGTGCAGTGGGATTTAGACAATTGATGGAGGTAGTGTATCCCCGGTTCCAAATCCCGTCTAGATTCCACTTCACTAGGCAGGCGATACCGAGACTGTACAGAAACGTCAGAAAAGTGTCCTCAGTGTCCTGAAAAATGCCGTTGTACCCAATGTCCACTTAACCACGGACATGTGGACAAGTGGAACAGGGCAGACTAAGGACTATATGACTGTGACAGCCCACTGGGTAGATGTATCACCTTACTCAGCAACAGCAGCAGCGTCACCAGTAGCAGCATCTCAGAAACGCCAGCTCGTTCCAAGGCAGGCTACGCTGTGTATCACCGGTTTCAGTAAGAGGCACACCGCCGACAACCTCTTAGAGAAACTGAGGGAAATCATCGCCCAGTGGTTTCCCCACTTAGACTCTCCTGGGGATTTGTGATATCTGACAACCCACCAATATTGTGCGGGCATTACATCTGGGCAAATTCCAGCACGTCCCATGTTTTGCTCACACAATAAACTTGGTGGTGCAGAATTTTCTGAAAAGCGACAGGGGCGTGCAGGAGATGCTTTGGGTAGCCCGAAAAATTTCTGGCCACTTTCGCCATTCAGCGACTGCGTGCCAAAGACTGGAGCGCCAGCAAACACTCTTGAACCTGCCCCGCCATCACCTGAAGCAAGAGGTTGTGACGCGGTGGAACTCAACCCTCTATATGCTTCAGAGGATGGAGGAGCAGCAAAAGGCCATTCAAGCCTATACATCTACCTATGACATAGGCAAAGGAAGGGGTATGCACCTGACTCAAGCGCAGTGGAGAATGATTTCCGTGTTGTGCAAGGTTCTCCAGCCCTTCGAACTTGCCACACGTGAAGTCAGTTCAGACACTGCCAGCTTGAGTCAGGTCATTCCCCTCATCAGGCTTTTGCAGAAGCAGCTGGAGAAAGTGAAGGAGGAGCTAAGATGGAGCGATTCTGCTCGGCATGTGGGACTTGTGGATGAAGCCCTTCATTCGCTTTGCCAGGATTCCAGGGTGGTCAATCTGTTGAAATCAGACCACTACATTTTGGCCACCGTGCTCGATCCTAGGTTTAAAGCCTATGTGGTATCTCTCTCTGGCCGACACAAGCCTGCAGAGGTGCAAAGACCTGCTGGTGAACACACTGTCAGCTGAAGCGGAACGTGACACGTCAACAGCTCCTTCTTCATTTTCTCCCGCAACTGGGGCTCCCAGGAAAAAACTTAGGTATCCTAAGCAGCCCGCTGGCGGTGATGCAGGGCAGGCAGGACCAAGTTTGGACATCTGGTCCGGACTGAAGGACCTGGCAACAATTTCTGACATGTCTACTGTCACTACATATGATACTGTCACCATTGACAGAATGGTGGAGGATTATAACGGTGACAGCATCCAAGTAGGCATGTCAGACAGTCCATACCTGTACTGGCAGGAAAAAGAGGCAATTTGGAGGCCCCTGTACAAACTGGCTCTATTTTACCTGGGTTGCCCCCCCTCCAGTGTGTACTCCGAAAGAGTGTTTAGTGCAGCCGGGAACCTTGTCAGCGAAAGGCGTAGGAGGTTGCTTCCACAAAATGTGGAGAAGATGATGTTCATCAAAATGAATTATCAACTCTTCCAGGGAGACCAGCCTCCAGAACGTACAGAGGCACCTGTGGTGGTGGATTCCAGTGGGGACGAGTTAATACTCTGTGAGGATGAGGATGTACACAACACTGAAGAGGGTGAGGAATCGGTGGATGAGGAGGATGAGGACGACATCTTGCCTCCGTAGAGCCAGTTTGTGCAGGGACAGATTAATTGCCAGCTTGTTTTGTGGGGGCCCAAACGAACCAATCATTTCAGCCACAGTTGTGTGGCAGACCCTGGCGCTGAAATGATTGGTTTGTTAAAGTGTGCATATCCTGTTTATACAACATAAGGGTAGGTGGGAGGGCCCAAGGACAATTCCATCTTGCACCTCTTTTTTTTCTTTGCATTATGTACAGTTTGGGGCCTAGTTTTTCAAACTGCTATCCTGTCTGCCACTGCAGTATCACTCCTAGATGGGTCACGTGTTTGTGCCGCCCACTCGTGTCGCTTAGCATAGTCATCCAGCTACCTCGGTGCAACCTTTTAGACATAAAAACACTATTGTGAGGTTTGAGGTGTTTAGAATAGACTGGAAATTAGTGGAAATTAAGGTTATTGAGGTTAATAATAGCATAGGAGCAGAAAAACCAACACATTCTGTGATTTTAGCTGTTTTTATGCTTTTTTTAAAAAAAATACAGATCCAAAACACAAAACCCAGAACCCAAAACACGGAAGGGTGGTTTTGGCAAAACCAATCCAGATCCAAAACATGAAGAAAGATCCAGATCCAAAACCAAAACACAAAACACGAAAAGTGGCCGGTGCACACCCCTAATATATATATATATATGACATGCCTACTTGGATGCTGTCACCGATGTAATCCTTTAACAGACAGACAGACAGACGCTGCTTTGAGGATGCAAGTGCGGCTACAGCCCACACAATTCACAAAGACAGAAAAAAAAAGAAGAATATTTTTATTGTTTGTGGAGTGCACTTTGAGGGTTACACCACCCTTTAACAGACAGACGCACGCTTGTCGCTGCTGCTCTGAGGATGCAAGTGCGGCTACAGCCCACACAATTCACAAAGACAGAAAAAAGAAGAAGAATATTTTTATTGTTGTGTAGCACACTTTGAGGGTGTCACCACCCTTTAACAGACAGACGCACGCTTGTCGCTGCTGCTTTGAGGATGCAAGTGCAGCTACAGCCCACACAATTCACAAAGACAGAAAAAAAAAGAAGAATATTTTTATTGCTTGTGTAGCACACTTTGAGGGTGTCACCACCCTTTAACAGACAGACGCACGCTTGTCGCTGCTGCTTTGAGGATGCAAGTGCAGCTACAGCCCACACAATTCACAAAGACAGAAAAAAGAAGAAGAATATTTTTATTGTTTGTGTAGCACACTTTGAGGGTGTCACCACCCTTTAACAGACAGACGCACGCTTGTCGCTGCTGCTTTGAAGATGCAAGTGCGGCTACATCGCACTCAAGTCACAAACACATAAAAAAAATAGTTTTTTATTTTTTGGAGCACTTTGAGGGTTACACCACCCTTTAACAGACAGACGCACGCTTGTCGCTGCTGCTTTGAGGATGCAAGTGCGGCTACAGCCCACACAATTCACAAAGACAGAAAAAAGAAGAATATTTTTATTGTTTGTGTAGCACACTTTGAGGGTGTCACCACCCTTTAACAGACAGACGCACGCTTGTCGCTGCTGCTTTGAGGATGCAAGTGCGGTTACAGCCCACACAATTCACAAAGACAGAAAAACACAATATTTTTATTGTTTGTGTAGCACACTTTGAGGGTGTCACCACCCTTTAACAGACAGACGCACGCTTGTCGCTGCTGCTTTAAGGATGCAGGTGTGGCTACAGCCCACACATTTCACAAAGAGAAAAAAAAAGAACAATATTTTTATTGTTTGTGTAGCACACTTTGAGGGTGTCACCACCCTTTAACAGACAGACGCACTCGCTGCTGCTTTAAGGATGCAGGTGCGGCTACAGCCCACACATTTCATAAAGACAGAAAAAAAAAGAACAATATTTTTATTGTTTGTGTAGCACACTTTGAGGGTGTCACCACCCTTTAACAGACAGACGCACACTTGTCGCTGCTGCTTTGAGGATGCAGGTGGAATCTAGACGGGATTTGGAACCGGGGACACACTACCTCCATCAATTGTCTAAATCCCACTGCACTAATGGCGGATACCGGACGCACGTCTAACACCAACATAGCAGTCAAGGCCTCAGTTATACGTTTTGCTTCAGGATGACTGCTGTCGTACTTCATCCTCATCGCTAGGGACTGTTGGAGGGTCAATTGTTTAGTAAAAGTAGTGATGTTCCTACTTCCTCTCTGGGATGATGAACAACTCCCAGCAGCAGCAACAGCACTAGGAGGAAGTGGTTCTTGATCTTTCCCTATTTTATTTTTATCGGAGAAAGTTTGGTCCTCCATTTATGTTATATTGATATATACGTGCGGTTAAAGCGCACACAAACACAGAAAATATTTTTTTATTTTTGCTGGAGAGTAGTGCACTTTGTGGGTTACACCACCCTTTAAGAAATGAGCCAGCCGGCTCTTTACTTATGGGACACAGGCGCACGCTTGGCGCTGCTCCTTTGTTGATGCACGTGCGGCTACTGCGCACACAATTCACAAACACAGAAAATATATATTTTTTTGGTTTGGACTGGAGTGTACTTTGGGGGTTACAGCACCCTTTAATGGTCAAGCAAGCCGGCCCTTTACTTATGACACAGCGCACGCTTGGCACTACTTTGCTGATACACGTGCGGCTACTGCGCACACAATTCACAAACACAGAAAATATATATTTTTTTGGTTTGGACTGGAGTGTACTTTGGGGGTTACAGCACCCTTTAACGGTCAAGCCAGCCGGCCCTTTACTTATGACACAGCGCACGCTTGGCACTACTTTGTTGATGCACGTGCGGCTACTGCGCACACAATTCACAAACACAGAAAATATATTTATTTTTGGTTTGGACTGGAGTGTACTTTGGGGGTTACAGCACCCTTTAACGGTCAAGCCAGCCGGCCCTTTACTTATGACACAGGCGCACGCTTGGCACTACTTTGTTGATGCACGTGCGGCTACTGCGCACACAATTCACAAACACAGAAAATTATTTTTTTTTGTGTTTGGACTGGAGTGTACTTTGGGGGTTACAGCACCCTTTAACAGTCAAGCCAGCCGGACCTTTACTTATGACACAGGTGCACCGTTGGCACTACTTTGTTGATGCACGTGCGGCTACTGCGCACACAATTCACAAACACAGAAAATATATATTTTTTTTGTTTGGACTGGAGTGTACTTTGGGGGTTACAGCACCCTTTAACGGTCAAGCCAGCCGGACCTTTACTTATGACACAGCGCACGCTTGGCACTACTTTGCTGATGCACGTGCGGCTACTGCGCACACAATTCACAAACACAGAAAATATATATTTTTTTGGTTTGGACTGGAGTGTACTTTGGGGGTTACAGCACCCTTTAACGGTCAAGCCAGCCGGCCCTTTACTTATGACACAGGCGCACGCTTGGCTCTACTTTGTTGATGCACGTGCGGCTACTGCGCACACAATTCACAAACACAGAAAATTATTTTTTTGTGTGTTTGGACTGGAGTGTACTTTGGGGGTTACAGCACCCTTTAACGGTCAAGCCAGCCGGCCCTTTACTTATGACACAGGTGCACCGTTGGTACTACTTTGTTGATGCACGTGCGGCTACTGCGCACACAATTCACAAACACAGAAAATAAATTTTTTTTTGGTTTGGACTGGAGTGTACTTTGGGGGTTACAGCACCCTTTAACGGTCAAGCCAGCCGGCCCTTTACTTATGACACAGGCGCACGCTTGGCACTACTTTGTTGATGCACGTGCGGCTACTGCGCACACAATTCACAAACAGAAAATTATTATTTTTTTGGTTTGGACTGGAGTGTACTTTGGGGGTTACAGCACCATTTAACGGTCAAGCCAGCCGGCCCTTTACTTATGACACAGGCGCACGCTTGGCACTACTTTGTTGATGCACGTGCGGCTACTGCGCACACAATTCACAAACACAGAAAATATATAATTTTTTTAGCACTTGGGGGGAACACCCCTGATGGACAGAGCACCCCCTGGACAACACTACAGCACCCCTTTAGGACTGGGACACTGCACAGGACTTTGGAGTGGACACAGCCCCTATGGAGAACTGACTGCACAACACAGTCCAGCCAGCCCCTATGGACTTTGAAGTAGTGGACACAGCCCCTATTAACAACATCAGCACAGCACAACACAGCCAGCCCCTATGGACTTTGAAGTAGTGGACAACAGCAGCACAGCACAGCACAACACTACTCTGCACTACACTACACTACACAGCCCAGCCAGCCCTAACTCCCACCCTCCCTCTTCACTGTCCACAGCCGAGTGAGAAAATGGCGCCGACGCCGGTACCTTATATAGGATCCAAAACCCGCGAGACTCGGAAGGCGGGATGATGACTTTTTGCCTCGATTTATATTGTAAGGTGATCAAAAATATTCTTTGTATTGTACAGCTGTCACACTCCTCTGTATTATGTGGTGGTCACAGATGCTCTGCATTACAAGCATCATATAGGTACAGTGGAAGGAGATTACAAACTACTTGGGGTGGGGGAAGGTGGCCAATGGGCTGAGTTTTTGTCCCAGGTGACAGAAAGCCTAGCTTCAACTCTATCTAGGGATGCAACTGCCATGAACAGTCTACCACACTTCATACAGTTAAGCAGTGCACTGTAATTCCATCAACATGGTGATATTCTGTGCCTCCACTAACCATTACAGATTGTGGGGTCTATTTACTAATCTGTGTTAGGAGATAAAGTGAACGGTGATAAGGTACCAGCCAATCAGCTCCTAACTGCCATGTCACAGGTTGTGTTTGAAAAATCACAGTTAGGAGCTGATTGGCTGGTACCTTATCACCATTCACTTTATCTCCTAACCCAGCTTAGTAAATAGTCCCCTAAGGCATTTAGTACTGGTGCCCTGAAAGCTGTACCCATATTCCAGGTAACAATTACTGGATTAGAGATAGACATGAAAAAAACTGGTGCGTCAAATATTTTTTGCTATTTAGTGACAAGTATATTCATTAATCAAAGCACACCATATTACATTTCAATTCTGGCAAATTGAGAATAAACATTTGAAGGCATAATAAGATAAATGGAAGTAGTCTTAACAATAGAAAATGAAGACTTGCCTGGATGGCTATTGGGACAAGTTGATCTTGAGGATTTTTCCACAAAAGACACATAGGGGCAGCAATGTATTGTTGCTTTCCATTTATGGAATTATTGGCAGGGACACCCTGCAGAATCTTGTAATCTACCAGGAAGATGTTGCCGTCCTGCAAGACACAAGCACCAGTTTATTGAAAGATATATCGGTCATCACGGATACATATTTGGGTAATCTATGTTCTAAATAGAATAAATGGGATAGGTAGAATGTTTCATGGTCATTACATTAGTTTCCAAAAACAGACACACACTGGTTAACCCATGTCCTCTATTACCCACCTCTAATTCTTTCTGA
This sequence comes from Taudactylus pleione, assembly GCA_031769625.1. Classification (NCBI taxonomy): domain Eukaryota; kingdom Metazoa; phylum Chordata; class Amphibia; order Anura; family Myobatrachidae; genus Taudactylus; species Taudactylus pleione. Next base: position 11,984,673 of record JAUIMM010000710.1, read on the forward strand.
AGATTAGTGGAGGTCCCCAGAGATGCGGCCACCATGTTATCGCTAACTGGGAAGTTCTCAGGGATTGTGGAGCATTTCCTGATTAGTGTAGGGTTTGTTCCATTCAGATATTGGCTACCGAAGAAATCATCCTCCTTCCATATCTCAGCCACCAAATCTGGGTATAAAAGACACACACATTTTCTATAGTCATAGTGTCACAGTGTAAGTGGAGAGGCTACATGGATTCTTTTATGTTAAGAATAGAGGTAATTTCACAAGATCAGAGATATTTAATCATGAATCACAATGAAGTGGACAATACAATAAGGGCCCAATTCAGACTCGTTCGCTAGATGCGGCCGCTTGCTCCCAGCGTATGCAAATTCATCTAAGTGACGTCAAGGCAGGCGATCGCACGGCAAGGCATAAACACGCCCCCTATGTCTTGGCGCGCGATCACTTTGTGTTTACAGATGCCCACCAGCCTGTCTTTAGCCGCCCACTAGCGAATGTCATCTCCAGGAAGTATATACAACCATCGGTACATCGGTTTCCATCGGACCTGACCACAGCGCTTGCGGTTGACTGTAGCCTACCGCAAGCACTGCGAGCACTTCAGTGCATAATTCAACCAGGTAACGTGTACTATGACGCTGCCTGTTAATTATACACGCCTCTGAAACTGCGTTGAAACACTCAGGCACGCCTGCGTTCGCAACTCCACTCCGCCATTACTACTACCCTGCCCATGTTACCACCCACAAATGGCCTCTCCTGTCACTCATTCTACTGGGCACTTCCCGATCGCTCAAACTCATTTGCGCACTGCGATGCATACGCATGTGCCAATACAAAACATCAGCCGCGTTCGAGCGAGCGGTCGCTTGCGAGAGGGTCTGAATCAGGCCCTAAGTCAGTTGCTCCATGTTTCAGCAGTGATTAAGGCATCAAGCTCAACATTTGCATTTTATTTGCTAACATTACATGATTCACATATTATTCTTTTTTTTCAGATTACGGGAAAGTAGTATGGTGTTTAAGTAAATAAATAAGCATATTTTGCAGAAGATCATCCGGGCTTTGCGTTCTACAAGGGGGTAGAGAAGTAGTCTCACAAAATCAAGAAATCTAGACGTACCCGAATGTTTCGACTTATTAAGGCAAAACACCAATATAATGTCTTCTATATCGGTCCATGATGCCATACAGGTTTTGAATCCTTTCATCATCATTTGAAGATCTCTGTAAGAGATTGTATGATAACGTCAAATATCCATAAGCACTTATGTATTAATATGATTATCCTTTATTTATAAGGCACCACAAGGGGTCTGCAGCAAAGTACATAAACAAACAGTATGAACAAAACAAGAAAGAAGTGACTTACAGTACAGAATATTGTAGGACATGGATAAGGTTTATAAACATTGCTGCCTTAGCAGTCATATACCCAAATAAGCAGCAGGGCGCAGAACCCAAGGGTTTGGTGTCGCTGTAGGCAATGGTGAGGAGATTATGATATAAGTGATGGAAGGAAGAACACATGAGGGAAGATTGCCCTGCTCGTGAGAGCTTACGTCTTAAGCAGAGGTTCCCAAACACAGTCCTCAAGGCACCAACAATTCAGGTTTTAGAGAAATCCATGGTTGAGCACAGGTGGTTAAATCAAATTGACTGAGGTAATAATTAAGTCACGTGTGGTCAAGCATGGATATCTCCAAAACCTGTATGTAACACCCTCTAAGGGATGGTATTTGTAAATACACCCCTCTCAGTGTTAGAGCTTGCTTCCTGTTGTAGATATTACATGCCTGAGACCCGGGTCAGTTTTCAGGTAAAGGAGGGGCTGGAGAGATAGACACGCAGGGGTGGGAAGACTGGGTGTGTAGCTGGCAGAGCAGAGGGAGGAGGGGGAGAGAACAAAGGGAGTTGGGAAGAAGAATTTGGGGGAGAGGAGACTTCTTTGGGAAGCTGCAGAGCTGGAAGCAGAAATGTAGCCCTTGTGCTCCCCTGGCAGGGGGAGATTGGCGGGGCCATGGTGACTGCCACGATGCCCATCTAACGCCAAAGGAGAAATAGGTCTGGAGTGAGACCACTGAGATAAAGTCTGTGAGAGACCAGAGAAAGAGCTGGAAGGTTGCAGTGTGAGCCGCTCAGTGAAGTATTCAGCACCCATGAGAGGGGTAAGAGACACAAGTATATGTGTTGAAGAGATGGGGAAGATGAATTTCCCAGGAGCTTTTACTGTTAAGGTACCAGAGGAGTCCCTTATGCATAAAAGCCCCCCAGCAGACATTAAAGGGGGGGGGGTCACTGTGGTAGCAGTGTGGCTATAGGAGCCATTCCTGTAGGATAGGGATGGACGGCAGCTGAGAGTCTGATAGCTGCAATAGAAAAGTCTGTATATTGCTGTCCCATGTGATAGAGAAGGGGAGCAGAGAGAGGCAGACTGTGTATGAGACACTCTGTATATTGTCTTAGAAGAGACAAAGGAGAGGCAGAGTGCAAAAGAAGTTATGTGAGATGTGTGTGAAGCTGTGGAACTACAGGCACCAGCCAGCATAGGGCCAGGTGGACCTGCATGTATGAAGTGGAGAACTACAGGCACCAGCCAGCAAAGGGCTAGGTGGACCTGCACGTATGAAGTGGAGAACTACAGGCACCAGCCAGCAAAGGGCTAGGTGGACCTGCACGTATGAAGTGGAGAACTACAGGCACCAGCCAGCGAAGGGCTAGGTGGACCTGCACATATGAAGTGGAGAACTACAGGCACCAGCCAGCAAAGGGCCAGGTGGACCTGTGTGGGTAAAATGCAAAGCATTCATTGTGACTGTGCTTAAAGACTGTGCTGGTGAAGAAGAGTGTGATGTAATGTAACCATATCCATAAGATTGTCATATACCATCTGACATGCCAAATATATGAGCTGGAGGGAGAGGAGAAGCTGCTGTAACCATATCCTTGTCCTGTAAAGTCATGTGCAGGAGGAGAGAAATAAATTGGTTTATTTTTATAAGAGAAGGTCTGGCGCCCAAGTTATTCAATAGAACTGTTGCTGCATGTGTCTATCTATACCACTATCTATATGTGTGACTGTTATAAAGCCTGCATGGTCAGGGACCCCCTTCTCTGGTATTGCCCACACCCTGGAGAGCTAGCCTGAGGCAATAGGAGGTGTATCACTCCAAATGCACCTATGTACCACACCGCACACAAAGTGGCGCCCAACGTGGGGCTCGAGCACAGTAAGATGGAAGAAGTGCTCGCAGGATGAAGACCGCGTTTTGGAACTTCTGGTCTAAAGGGAATTGGTATGAAATACCGCCGGCCGATTCCCAGCAGCGGCAGCCCGACAGATGAACAGATCCCGACAGCGGCAGCCCGACAGCGCTGGAAATCCCGATCGTCCTCAGGTAAGTAATAACTAACCTAACCCCCCTAACCCTAACCCTCCTTAGGGGTGCCTAAACCTAACCTCCCCCCCAAGTGCCTAACCCTAATCCCCCCTGTAAGTGCCTAACCCTAACCCCCCCCTTCCCCGCTGCCTAAACCTAAGTCTCCAGGGGGGGGTGCCTAACCCTAAGTCCCCCCCGGGGGTGCCTAACCCTTCTTCCCCCTAGCCTAACCCTCACCGGGTGCGCTAAACCTAACCCTCCCCCCCTGCGGCTGTCCGCTCGCGGCGCCCGGCATCGGGAAAATGACAGGCGTCTAGATATAGACGCCTGTCATTTAACCCACGCCGGGATAAAGCAGTCGGGAAGCCAGCTGTCGGGATCACGTCAGCCGGTTTCCCGATTGCATCCGGGTCTAAAGGGAGGAGCAGAAAGACAGGAGTGACACAGAGGGGAGAAACAGTGAGCAAGGAGCATGGAGCAGTGAGTTAGGATGGAAGCTGGAAGGCTTAGATAAAGAAGTGGGTCTTGAGAGTCTGTTTGAAGTTAGACGGGTGGAGAATCTGATACAGAGAGGGAGAGAGCTCCAGAGGTAAGTAGAAAAATCGATGTGGGAGTGGTAGGAGGTAATCAGTTGGAAGAAGAGACAGCATTTCTGGAGCGACATGTGTGGGCAGGAGTGTGAATATACTTGTATATGTGTACACCACCACATACATCGATCCATAATTTGAGCCAGACATCAATTGCAGATGTGTCCAGCTACATTGTTCCTGCATACGGAGCAAATCACACTAGGCATGGCGTGAGGCATGCACCTGCAAACGGATAAGCACACTGAGATCGCACCCACGCCTCCATAGGATTGCATGGTCAAATTGCAGTGCACGCCATAGCATACTGTAGCATATGCTGCTGCGGGTAATCGCATGGCGTGATGCATGCACACGTTTGTAGTACAATCGGCAAAGATGTAGTTGCACACATCTGTATATAGCATTGGCCAGAGTGTACATTTATCTCTCTTAATATATACAATGTCTTTATAATTCTGATTATCCTGTTAAGATGGGAAGCATATATTATCAGTATCCAACTGAATTCTCTCTATATGACCATTATATTTCAATTTATTAGTTAATTAACTTCTCACAACTACCACCATAATCCCCTTATACAGATGTAGGAGCAAGCACATACATTTGGATATATGTACACACGGTATGTAGTCAGGAAGCTGACAGTGAAATACCGGCATGGGACTAATGATAGGTGTCTAAATACCGACTCCTATCATCAGCCCCACACCGAAATCCAGACGCCCGGCACACCGAACGTAGGTAAGCCAGGTATCGGGACCTGTTAGCCGTGGGGGGGGACTCCCGGGGAACTTAGGGTTAGGCACCCCCAGGAGGGTTAGGGTCAGGCTAGGGGAAGGGGGGGTTAGGGTCAGTCACCACTGGGGGGAGGTTAGGGTTAGGCACCCCCCCGGGAGGGTTATTATGGGCAGGCTAGGGGAAGGGGGGGTTAGGGTCAGTCACCCCTGGGGGGAGCTTAGGGTTAGGCATCCCCCCAGGAGGGTTAGGGGCAGGCTAGGGGAAGGGGGGGTTAGGGTCAGTCACCCCTGGGGGGAGGTTAGAGTTAGGCACCCCCCCGGGAGGGTTTAGGTTTAGGGTGCGGGGAATGGGTTAGGTTTAGGCACTCCTGGGGGGAGGTTAGGGTTAGGCACTAGGAGGTAGGTTAGGGTTAGGCGCCCCTAAGGGAGGGTTAGGATACTTACCAGGCGCCATCTGGATCTTCATCTGCCGAACTTCCAGCGTCGGTATTTCATCCGCCGGGCTCAGGTCTGGTGGAATGTCATACCGATGTCATACACACACACAAAAGCACATATGTGGACAGCTACTAACAGACAACTAGCATGCAGATAACTGTATAATTAAACAATATCTACTTAACCAACCTCCCGGTATTTTATTTATTGTATTTATTATTATATACCCTAGTAGGATATAAAAACCTACATACATCTCTCACTGAGACCAAGAAGTTCAAAACACTGACCGGACAGTACATGTGTTCTACCTAAATTGGTCCAAGTGTGACTCATGCAGTAACTCTCATAAACCACACCCCAAACAGTAAATTAGAGTCCTCAACTTTATTCATCAGATTGTTCGTAAAATTCAAGAGCCTCATTTAGGCCCTCAGGATGGAGCGTATGGAGACAAAACATCCATCTTGATTCTGCTAAACATAATTGTCTTTACCTGTCACCACCCCTAAGGGTACTTTTGACTGTCTCTACCCCGATCACGGGGATGTCCTTAGGATCTTTATTGTGTACAAGAGCAAAGTGTCTAGAGACACTATAAATTCCTCTTTTTCTATATTTAATCTATGTTCTCTGAACGTCTTTTTCAGAGCCCTTGTAGTACATCCCACGTATTGCAAATTACACTTAAAACTAGGTAGGCAGATTACAAATCTCAATTCACAATTAATAAATTGTTTAATGTTGTAGGAAATATATATATATTTATATATATATGGTTGTTAGGAATGAATCTGCACTATTTGCATGAGACCCCTAGAGCTACCTGATGGGGCTTATGCAGTAGGCAGAGATCCACAGTGAATTAACCTGGAGTTTAGCAGCAGGCAAGGCAAGAGTTAATTGCAGGTGCAGGTGTGTACTGGAGTCTGCTACTGGGAGACTTGCTAGATCATCTGAAGAACTACAGACTTGCAATATACAGACACAGTTAGGGTGAATAGTGTTGAACCTGCAATGTTGGATATGGACTTGATTGTGGCAGGCCAGCTACTCAGGATGCAGGTGGGAATACTGTTGAACCTGCAATGCCGGATATGGACTTGTTAGTGGCAGGCCAGCTACTCAGGATGCAGGTGGGAATAAAGTTGAACCTGTAATGTTGGATATGGATTTGATTGTGGCAGGCCAGCTACTCAGGATGCAGGTGGGAGTTTGTAACAGAACCAGTAGTTGATATGGTTGAACTGAAAGGTGAATGCAGGTGGGAGTTTGTAACAGAACCAGTATGGTTGAACTGACAGGCGGATGCAGGTTGGAGTTTGTAGCATAACCAGTACTTGATATGGTTGAACTGACAGGATGAATCCACAGGTACACGCTGGGACTAGACACAAACCGGAGGTGGCACAGAAGGAAAGCTGGAGGGTCTTGGCAAGACACAGGCACAGAGCTGGGATGGACACGGGAACAGGTCAGAATCCAGAAGGACACAGGAGTAGGACTGACAGGAACAGGACACTGAGGACTGAGTCTGGGAGCAAAGATATACAATGGCAGGATACTGGACACAGGAACAAGGGTTCAGGAGCAAGGAACTGCACAGCATGCAGCGACCACGTGAACATCCACTAGGTGCAGAAACTTAGTAATATCACCGGCAAGCAGGTACTGACCAGAATCCCTAATGAAGGGAGAGGTCTCCTGTGATTAGTCCATCAGGCTGAGGTTAGCTAACGAGACTACCAACAGGTGAGCAGCCAGAGTCCAGGTAGCTAGGATAGCAACTGAGAGCCAATCAGGCAGAGAGCAGCAGCGGCACATGTAACAGAACCCCCCCCACCCCTTGAGGGTGGACTCCAGACACCCCAACAGGACTAAGAGAAACTGAAAACAAGAAAACGGATGGACAAGGCACACTCAAAATTTACATTTACATTGAGAGTTCTGCCTCTTCTTTCTGCGAGAATGCTGAGGTCTGAGTGTGGTAAGTCCAAAAATATTGTCAGAACTGATGGTACCCTCAATCAAAGGAGTTTCTTTGGCTTCAGAGTTGTAATCAGAGTTAGGATCCACATCCAAAGGAAGGATTATGGTGTTCTTCTCAGAAACAGATGGTTCCGGAAAAGAAACACGATTAGATTGGGCACAGGCAGAATGTCCAGTGGCCTGGATGGGTATTGGATACAATAGATCAGATTTGTTCAAATTCCTTTACAAAATGAAGACAAAGAGGCAAAGCCAATAGTTAACTTCCTGGTTGGAGACCCTGAAGAAGATAACACTGTGTTGTGATTGACCTAAGACTGAAAGTCCTCAGAAGCCTGGCTCTTACAAGCTTGACTTTTTTGTTGGTGCGTTAGTTAAATAAAGATTTTCTGAGCTCAGTGATAGGCGGTTCTTTGGCGGTTCTTTGGCCGACAAAACAGAATTTCCTGAAGAGTCAGAAAGGATTATGTCAGGATCACCAAATCTTCTAATAACAGCATTATTGAAAGGTTGTAAATCTTGAAGAATAGGATCATTGGACCAAATAAGTGGCTCAAAGCCTCCCCTCTGAAGGACATAGGGCCTGATTCAGACCCACTCGCGAGCGGCTGTCCGCTCGCAAGTGGGTCGATGTTATGGACTGAGCATGCGCACGACGGAGGGAGCTCCGTCGTGCGCATGCGCCAGATGCGACGAGCGAAGGAAAGTCCTTCGCTCGTTGTGTCCGATCAAAGGGGGCGTGCTGTCAATGTTGATTGACAGCACGCCCACCAAAGGGAACGCCTCCCGTCAGAAGCCGGCCCACTGACATCACTAGTGATGTCAGTGGGAGTGATTTTGGCTCTGATAGAGCCAAAATCACTCCGGAGCTTGCGGTTGAAAACCTCAACCGCAGGCTCCGGCTCGCAAATTCGATGGTCGCGATGGTCTCGACCATCGCGACCATCACAATGCACGCTCATATAGCCTGTGGGTGGTGACCCACAGCTATATGAGCGTCTAGGAGGACGCTCCATGAAAATGGAGGCCGGCCCTCATTCAGAGCGTGCGCTCTGCTCAGAGCGTACGGCTCTGAATGAGGGCCATAGTCAAGCATCCTATGGTCTCAGCGGGAAACCCTGGTCATGACATCTGGCAAGGCCGACACTTCTCAGACCTCAAGTATCCCTTCAGGTTTCTGTACATCGGGTACTCCTCCTGGAGATTGCTCATTGGCTAGGACATCGGTAATGGTATTTAAGACCTCTCCAGAGGATGTTGACAAATGAAATGCCCCTCTCAGGGCAGCATATTTAAATGGCCCTCCACTAATGGTAGTGTTAGATGTATCTATTGGGCTATATGATTAGGGATTACCCTGGGAAAGGGAGATTTGCATTTCATCATTTGGTTCCCGAATCTTAACTTGGGGCTTCAGGTCAGAGGACACCAGTTATAGACCTGATCTCCTTCTTGGGAACTTTTGGCACCATTTTTGGAAGTTGGGGACTCTGTAATAACCACTTGAGGTGACATGTCAGTCTGTACCTCGAGATGCTGGGTGTCACATTTTCTTGAGCTGCGGAAGGAGCAGTCTTTAATGAAGTGACTTGCCCTTCCACAATACATGCTAGCAGGTCATCCTTTCATCGCTGGCGCTCAGCCTCGGAGAGTTTGGGACACCAAAAACTCTGGAATCTCCTTTCCAACTGCATGTAAGGAGTCACCCCTAGACTAGGGGAACCAGAATCTGTGGTCTTTTCTGCCTCAGTAAATAGGGAAGCGACTTTTGTGATATCCGAAGAACCTCCAAATAATTAAAAAACTTGCTGACTTTTTTCAGGGAATGATGTCATCAACTGCTCAACAGAAGCCTGTAAAATCCCCAGTTGTATAATAATAATAATAATAATAATACTGTTGAATTTGCAATGCTGGATATGGACTTGATAGTGGCAGGCCAGCTACTAAGGATGCAGGTGGGAGTTTGCAACAGAACCAGTACTTGTTATGGTTGAACTGACAGGAGGATGCAGGTTGGAGTTTGTAGCAGAACCAGTATTTGTTATGGTTGAACTGACAGGTGAATGCAGGTGGGAGTTTGTAACATAACCAGTACTTGATATAGTTGAACTGGCAGGATGAATCCGTAGGTACACGCTGGGACTAGACACAAACCGGAGGTGACACAGAAGGAAAGCTGGAGGGTCTTGGCAAGACACAGGCACAGAGCTGGATAGACAAGGGAACAGGGCAGAATCCAGCAGGACACAGGAGTAGGACTGGCAGGAACAGGACACTGAGGACTGAGGGGGCGATTCAGACCCAGATGCAATGCAGCGCACTTTCGCAGCCGTCAGGGGCAGGGTATGCAAATTCCGCAATCGCACGGCCAGGTATAAGGATGCCCCCTATGTCTTAGAAAGCGACGGAAGAGTGAACGCATGCCGATGTAAAGACGTCCACCTTTCTTTCTTAACACACGTCATATCCAGGAAGTGTATGATTAATCAGAACCATTGAGAACCATCGGAGCTGCTCGCAGCCCTTGAGGTCCACCCTACTCCACCGCAAGCATTACGATCACTGCAGGCTGAAAAACAACCAAGTGACATGTACAATGACACTTCCATGCTAATTATGCACACCCATAAAACGCCATTTTGACACGGCTGCGTTCGCAGCACAACTCCCCTGTTCACAAGCACCTTCCCGTTACCACCCACAAACAGCACTATCTGTCACTCAAAGTAGTGTCCAGTCTGTGTACAACTAGCGCACAATTCCCAAGCACAGTGAGTGACTCGCGCAGACGGCGACTATCGGCCAGAGCGTGCATTCGCAGCTTAGCATGTGAGTCTGAATCAGGCCCTGAGTCTGGAAGAAAAGGTATTCAATGGCAGTATACTGGACACCGGAACAATGATTCAGGAGCAAGGAACTGCTCAGCATGCAGTGTCCACGTAAACATCCACTAGGTGCAGAAACTTAGTAATATCACCGGCATGCAGGAACTGACTTGAATCCCTAATTGGTCCATCAGGCTAAAGTCAGGTAATGAGACTACCAACTGGTGAGTAGCTGCACGTAGCAGCCAAAGTCCAGGTAGCTAGGTTAGTGACTGAGAGCCAATTAGGCAGAGAGCCGCAGTGGCACATGTAACAATGGTAAGTGTCTGGCATTTTGCCTTAACCAAAAAAAAAACCTGTGTGCTGTTTTACATTCTAAGAAGCACAAACATTTTTCTTCAAAGGCAAGTATTACCCATGTGCTTAGTTTGCACACTGTAAACATGTACAGTATCTTGTTTTTAAATTAAAAAGCTAACATTTTTGGACTGGTTGGTCCTAAAATCAAATTTTTTTGGGAGTGTAATCTCACGATAACTCGCATGTCAGTTTTATTTGAGTATGAAAACTCACAATCTTTTATCTTTGCAAGTTGCAGAACAAAATCGCACGTTACTAGAACTCGCACCCTATTACATTTGGCCCTATATGTTTGCCAGGCCCATGTCTCTGTTTTTATTTTATTTATAGTTATAACTGTTTCTCTGTTCATATAATCAATCAATCAATGCTTTGCCTGGCTTTCACTACATAAATAGTATTAAAGACTCTACCTCCATTTCCCTGTACTGCCCTCTGGCCTCTGATCTAGTTCTTGATAAATGAAAACATTCTATAGCATTGTATCATTTTCTATTAAACACCCATCCTGTGTGCCATTATGTTTCCTAGTTGTCCTATATTCTTTTAAACTGCCATGTGTTTGTGCTGCTGCTCTGTCGCTTAGTTTAGCCAGTCAGCATTTGGACAATATTGGCAAAAACTATATTGTGAGCTGTGAGGTGATCAAATTGACTGGAAATTAATTTTATTGAGGTTAATAATACTATAGGAACCAAAATAGACCCAAAGTACATGAGTTTAGCTGTTTTTTTTTGTTTGTTTGTTTTTAAATCCAGGTCCAAAACCAAGACACTTGAGGGTGGTTTTGGCAAAAACCAAAACCCAAACACAAAGATGAATTGGAACCAAAACCAAAACACTGAGTCCATGCACATCTCTAGTAATCACTATTACTAGTATTATTGTGACTCCTATAAGATACTTACTGCACCACATATGAAGTTACTCCACTTATGGGGAAGATGATGTTTAGCACTTTCTCCCTCGACTCCCACAAGAACAATAGAGACTTGTGCACAGGTCCCAGCAGTCAGGTCAGTCCCTGTTGCAATTTTAAGCTTGTAGTTCCCCATGTCTTCGGGCGATGACCCTCGTGAAAGCAGCTCTGTAAGAAACTAGACCAGTCAGGAATGTGTCAGAGTAGGAGACACAACTGTCTTATACCATGTACAATATCCCCACTTACAATGTATCACAAATCCAGCAGAATGTACAGTAAGAGAGAAATTTAAATTCTCAGGATATCTGACTGTGCCTCCGGGAGACTGTGCGCATCACGGTATATTAGCCAACCATCAGTCATTTTCCTGCAAACCTATTTTATGTACAATTAGCAATGTGTCACAGCCGCGAGTATTTTCTCTATTTGCGACTCAAAGCATCACAGTTGAAATGGGTTAAATCAAGCAAGTTTATTGATGTAGTACACACACGAATAGCGAGTGGGGGCTGGACACAGGTCAGTAATCAATGAAACAGTAATGCTGATATGACCATTATGCCAACTTTTCAGCTGTACCATCCAGGGGGGAGCAGTCAGGTCAGCGGTGCAGGGGAGCATGAAACAACCAACTGGGCAATGTGAGGGGCATGATGCTGCAATTGCATCATCATGCCCGCCCCCGCCCCCTCCCAGATATACAATGCAGTGATTACCAGCCTTGTAAAGTTTCCCGTCATTGATATAAAGAACTGATTGCACCATCCGTGGAGACCATCGATGGTGAACTATCAACGGATATCCCTAATTTAGTGGGGATGTTAAGGAGAGGAGGTTGATTTATCATAACCCTGCCCCATTATGCACTCTGTGCTCTTCTGTTGACACCCGCTGCCTAGCTGTGGCTGAAAAGCAGGCTGGGAATGATGTCCAGTTACTCTGATTTGTTTAAAACTCAATCACAGCAGATGGGCAGGATCCTCGGCCTGCCTCTCAGATGCTGTGTAGCATGCATTCTAAGGCAACTCAATCCTGATTGGTGGAGCACTCCCCTCTAGATTCGCAACTGTTCAAAACCAGCAAAACAAATGCTTAAAGCAGTATTGGGAATTGGAGCAGATAACCAAAACACTAATTGAAGTAAGGATAGCTGTAAGTTTTGAGAAGCAAAGGTAAATTCCAAATGACAGGAACAGAAACGCAGACTTATTGGATGAGCAAGCTACAGATGTGTCCTCATACACTGGGTGTCTTTACTCCATATGGCGCAAAATCAGCCTGGTTTTACTTGGTGCTTGAAATCTCACAGCGAAAATTGCTACTCATTGCTGTACATTTCCCTGATTGGCTTTTTCTCATTTACACATCAGTATGACAATAATAGGAGTCACCACTAGTGCAGCAAGGGCAGTGAGTGGTTGCAGAAGAACCCAAGCAGTGCTTCTAGACTTTAACTTATTACTGAGATGGTTACTTTGTTAGTACTTAAACTTTACAATTGTTACATCATTTTCTAAATGTAAAAAAATATAAGCACTATTCGGGTACTTGGACTCCTTAAATGCACTCTAAGGGGAATATTCAATTACCAGCAAGATTTTCGTGGGAAAATTTACAGCGGCTATTGCGACCAATTTTTCATTAACCTGATAAGCCTGCTCCAGATTTCCACGCTATACAATTGAAAAAAAATGGCTGCTGTAATTTTTCCTGCAAAAACATGCAGGATTTTTTTATTTTAAATTTGGGGAACAGCCTCTACTCTAAAAAAAATAAAATAAATATTGGGTAATGGTATAGATGTCTATAATTGTCCCAAATAAATATATTTTGCACTAGTAAAATGCTGCAAATTTCGATTTTTTTTTTTTGTTTAAAAAGTAATAAATATGATAAAATATAATCAAAAAATTTAATTTGGGGTAATTTCAGGCCACTTAAATTTTTTTGTAAAAAAATGATCAAAAGCCATTTTTTTTTCACATTTAAATATATACTGTACTTAAATGTGGGGAGCATAAAAAAACTGAAAAAGTTGAATTTGTAGTAAATTGAGGCCACATTTTTTCACCCCAATAATTACATGTATTATTGCCCCAATTAAGCTAATTGAAAGACGCTCCCAATTGCCTAATTAGTCATTATATTTACCTTAATATAGGGATTTTTCCCAACTTTGCACCTGCTCTGAAGCTATGCGAAAAAAGCCACTTTCATTTTTATAGAAATTACCACAGCTGAATTTCTTGCAGCCAGTTATATACCAAAAACCCTGCGGGTGCCTGAAATTTCACGCGTTGCTGGAAAATATTAATAAATAAACTGTTCACTATTAAATTTGCCTCTAAATTCTGATTTAAGATATCACATCGGTATAAATTCATTAAAGAAGAGCTGCATATTTTTAGGTTTTTTTGGAATTAGGTGGGGGGAGGGGGGTTTCCCTAACACTCCTTTTTTATTTTTAGAAATGTGCAGCAACAATCCTGGATAGCACTTGTAACTTTTTGAGTTCGATTCTTATATCCCTTAACCCACGAATATCATAGTAAGCTACTTACATGCCGTGGTAAATCTCCAACCGGTCTTGTAGTATAGTCTGGTTATTGTGAGGCTCCAGCTTCTATACCATAGCCTCAGGCATTTCTAACAGCATCACATATCACACATATCACACCACAGTCACATAACTTTAATTAGTAAACATTGCTGATCAAATACTTACTGAAAATCTGTTCTAAAGTAAAATCTTGTCTTCTTAATCAATGCCAAAAATGTAGTACAGATTTGTAGGAATTGAATAAGAGATAGATACAGTATATAGCGATAATAGGGAAATACAGAATGCTTATAATGCAGTGTGTTCAATCTATGCGATTGCATTGTGTACTTTGAAATATAAAGTGCAGACTTTTATGCTTGTTAATGCAAAGTAAGGGCCACAAAAAATTGGTTAAAATCTGTCAAAGTGAGTGACGAATCTAACGCCACAAGCTTCAGATACAAGACGAAGAACACACAAGATAAATTTTAGTTTACGGCAGTGGGTTATTTTGATAAACAGCCTAAATACAGTTGGCAATTAGCTTTTTCCAGACTGTTATCTGTGAATGGATATAGATACAGTACCTACCATCTGGATGCCGGCTGACGAAATCCCAGGGACGGAATCCCGAACCGCAGACAGAAGCCCAGTCCCGGAATCCCTACATGAGTGGAGATGCTGATGCCAGGACCCTGACAACCGACTTTCCGATCGTAAGTTTAATAGGCTTACTTAGCTGTTAGCCGTTGGGGGGTAGGGCTAAGTTTAGGCACCCCAGGGGAGTTAAGGGTAGGCTGTGGGAGGGCGTAGGTTAGGGTTAGGCTGCGGAATGGGGTGGTTAGGGTTAGGCACAACTGGGCGGGGGGGTTAGGATTAGGCACTAAGCGGGGAGGTTTAGGTTTAGGCACTAAGGAGGGAGGGTTAGGTTTATCCTCAAAAAAGTGCTATGATTATGGGCCCAGTAAAACAGAAATCTGTTTTGCTAGCCTGATATCACCCACCCAGTGCTGTAATTAGGGTGGTGCAGCCGGTGCCACCGCATAGAGCGCAGGATGCTCTAGGGCGGAACCGGCCGTCTCTGCAATGTCCATTTGCCAGACACCTGCTAGAATGCTTTTACTATCGACGCTCCCAGTAGATGTTTCATACTACCCAGCCGGACTGTGGGGCTGAATGATGTACAGTATGTGACTCAGCCTCCAGTCGCATGTCACTCACCGACCACTGTTGTATGACAGGTGCTGGCAGCCCGCCAGCACCTGTCAGCAGCATGCACCGCAGTGTGGAGGAGCTCTGAGTTTCCGAACTCAAGATAGGAGACTATCCTCTCGCAAGACAAAGTTCCTCACTGCGTGTGTGGGTGCATCATCGTTAGCTCCATCCCAGATGGCCATCCCTACTTTGTTCTCCTCCTCCTGAGCTGCGTGGCTGTTAGCTCCCTCTGCAGCAGCTGCGGAAGCAGAGTCCTGGCAGCAGTAAGTAACATCCACTCCCCAGGTCACCAAAGTCTTTCAGTGAAGCATCTGGTAGAGGAGCAGCATAAAAGGGGGGAAGTAGTGCAGGGCTGGGGGCTGCTGAGATTTAGAACTGAATGGTTGCAAACAGATACCCCCCCCCCGCCTGTTCCTTTCACCCCTGCAACATGCACCTTCCACCTCAGCACTCTGTAAGTACCACACCTGGACCCTGTAACTGCCACCTCTGGATCTCCCACCCTGTCCCCTGTGATTGCAAGGGGCCCCACACCCTGCAACTGCCCCCACCCGGCACCATGCACCTGTCCCTACTGCACACTGTAATTGCACCCCTGCAACTGTCACCTCTGAGCACCTGTAATTGCCCTTATGCAAGTGACACCCCTGCACCCTGTAAGTGCACCCACCTACACCCTGTACTTTTCAACCCCCTGCACTGTAACCTTTAACCCCTGCACTATGCCTGCACCCCTGCACAGGGGGAACTGTCACCCATGCAAGTGACACCCCCGCAATGTGTAAGTGCACTCACCTGAAACTGCACACCCGCATCCTGTAACTGACCCCCTGCATCCTGTAATTGCCCCAATGCAAGTGTGATACCCCTGCACCCTGCAACTTTCCCCCCTGCTCCCTGTAATTGCAAGGGGCATTACTGTGTGGCATAATGTGTAAGGGGCATTATTGTGTGGCATAATGTATAAGGGAAATTACTATGCAACATAATGTGTAAGGGGTATTACTATGTGGAATAGTGTGTATGGGGCATTACTGTGTGGCACAGTGAAATATCTAAGGGAGTCAAGCAGGGCACATGCCCTGGGTGCCATCAACTAGCAGTGCTGGGGGGCGCCAATGGTCACCGCCCTTGACACTGATTTCACTACACAGTAAAAAAACATCACTGCCGTGTAGTACACACGTGTGTTTGTTTTGACAGCCAATGAGAGCCAGATAGACTCTCATTGGCTGCTGCACCCGTGGCCAGAGCTGGGCTGGAGCTCACTCATGAGCTCCACCTTCCAACTCCCACAGTGGGTGATGAGAGAGACATTATCATGCCACAGTGCAGAGCGGACTGGAAGGATGAAGGAGCAGACAGATGCGGATGCAGGAGTGGGGATTCAGGTAAGTGTTGTTTTTTTTGCCTGTGTATTTGTCCTATATATGTAAGGGGCACTGGCACTGCATAGGAGTGGCACTACTGGGGGCACTAGATTAGGGGGCTACTACTGGGGGCACTATATAAAGGCACTGCATAGGGGGGACTACTACTGGGGGGCATTATATAAGGGGCACTGTATAGGGGGAATACTACCTAATGGGAGCACTGAATAGGGGGACCACTACTGGAGGCACTACATAGAAGAGACAACTACTGGGAGCACTATATAAAGTGCACTACTCTGGGCACTGCATGGGAGGACTACTACTGGAGGCACTATATAAGGGGCACTGCATCGGGGGGACTAGTACTTGGGGCACTGTATAAGGGGCACTACTGGGGGCACTGCATAGGTGGGACTATTACTGGGGGTACTATATAAGGGGCACTCCTGGGGACATTGCATCAGTGGACTACTACTGAGGGCACTATATAAGGGGCACTACTGGGGGCACTGCATAGGGGGGACCACTACTGGCGGCACTGCGTAGGATTACTACTGGGGCACTGTATAAGGGGCACTGCATAGAGGGGACCACTACTGGGGGGCACTGCATAAGGGGTACTACTGGAAGCAATGCAGAGGGGGGACCACTACTGGGGAAGGGGCACTGCATAGGGGGGACCAGTACTGGGGGCACTTCATAAGGGGTACTTCATTAGGGGTACTACTGTGACCAATGCAGAGGGGGGACCACTACTGGGGAAGGGGCACTGCATAGGGGGGACCTCTACTGGGGGCACTGTATAAGGGGCACTACTGGGGGTACTATATAAGTGTGCACTACTGGGGGCACTGTATAAGGGCCACTACTGGGGGCCACTGTATAAAGGCCACTACTACAGTGAGCATTGCAAGAGGGACACTACTACTGGGTACATTAAGGTGCATGTGGAATGGTAAGGTATGTTTCCAGAATGACAAGAAACAGTGGTGTGTCACGTTGTCACGCCCCCATTTTCCAGTGGCCACGCCGCTTGTGGCATGTGACCATGGCCCCATTGTTTTACTTGCCATGGGCTCAAAATACCCTAGTTACGCTACTGATGTGGCATAATGGGTAGGGGGCACTACTGTGTGGTGTAATGTGTAAGGAACATTACTATGTGGCATAATTTGTAAGGGGCATTAATGTGTTACATAATGTATAAGGGGAATTTCTGTATGGAATAATGTGTAAGGGGCTTTGTGGAATAACTTATATTAAGGTAACTACTGTGTGGTGTAATGTGAATAAGGGGCACTACTGTGTTGTGTAATTTGAATTGGGGTACTATTGTGTGGTCCCGACACTTTATCATGAGACCACGACACTTTTTTCGGATGCACCCCACTGTCCCTATTAAAAGTGGGGGGACATCAATGCACTTTCTGACACAGGGCACCAAAATGTCTAGTTAAGGTTCTGCGCCCACCCAAATATTGCCAGGGCGTCTGACTTATCAAAGTTGATTGTGAAATATGCAAATGACCCAAAGATTTTAATGAAGGAGTGAACTATCTTTGGCATTGTGCAAATAACTGGCAACCTGCATCCAATCACAGACAGTCTGCACTTTAACACAGCCAATCTTTAAGGGCGAGATCAAGCAAGGCAGGATAATTTGTAATAGAGTTAAACTCTGAATATTTGTTCAAATGTATGCTGACAATGTAGAACCAATTCTCACCTAGGATTTATATGTGCTTACTGTTTGAATTTAGATATATATATATATATATACAATGTAGCGGTGGAATGTCGCTATCTGTACCTTACTCATGGACAATGAACAAAGGTTCTACTTGCCAAATACATTAGAAAAATCCAGAAATCAGTAGTTATATGCTTATTTATTGCCACACTGCCCCCTTGCTGCTAATACAAGTAATAGCTCCCAGTGTACGCATCATTGATATGTGGATTCTGTAAAAAAAACATTAAGCCATCACCTCATTATTCTGGTCTGCTGTATAGAGGGATTGATAGTGAAGTATAAAGGATAAAGATGTGCAAGGACCCCTGTGTTTTGGATTTGCAAAAACACCCTCAATTGTATCAGTTTTGCCAATTTCACCCTCAAGTCAGGCTTGCCTACCCTCCCGATTTGGCCGGGAACCTCCCGATTTTTGTGTGCTGCTCCCGGCCCCCTGGAAAGGCAGGCAAGCCTCCAGGAAGCCTGCGACCCTCTTGACCTCCCCCCAGTAAAAACTAGAAACCCCCGCAGCGGAGGGGGGGTCGGTGACGCGATTCGCGCTGTATCGCGTCATCGTGGCCCCGCCCCCTGCTTCACAATGCCGAAAATAATGACATTGTGAAGAGAGGGCGAGGCCACTATGACACAATCACGCGCCCCCACCCCCGTCTCTGCCCCCAATGTGACGTCAATGGCCGGCCCCGCCCCCCACTGTTAGCCGACAATCTGCTCCCACCTGGAAGGCTGGAGCTGATTGTCGGCAAGTATGCCTCAAGTGTTTTGGTTCATTTCAGTTTTGGATTTCTTCAAAAATGTATTAAAACAAATAAAATGATGTAACTTGGACCTGTTTTTGTTCCTATAGTATTATTAACATCAATACCTTTAATTCCTAGTTTATTTTCAGCCACTTTTGACCACCTCACAGCACCTGAAATCACGAGGGAGGGACTTAAATGTAGAGATGTGTGGTTCGGTTCACCAGAAATCCGAATCTACCAGAATTACGTGAATCCAGGTAATCTAAGTCACGGTTCTAATCTCCGGAGGGGATCCGAGTATATCCGAGTCGCAGTTCTGATCCAAATGACATGATTTGTCCATTTTTTTTAATCGATTTTTTTTATCAATCTTTTATCTATTTCCATTGATTTTTAAACGCCTGCCTGAACATTTGCTTGTGTCACTTTTTGTTGTTAGTCACCTGTCTCTGAACTCTGCTTTTTTTGACTTTCCGTTGTGCTGTTATTCTATCTCATTGTGTACACTCCCATATAGGTAAATTTTGTTCTCCTACAGTATATGTGGATTTGTGGAATTGCTAACTTGTGTCATACATAGTCCGTATTCAATTTGAGGTGAAATGTCGGAATGACGTCATTTTTGCCTATTTCAATTATCCCAATATTCAATTACATTGACTTTTTGCCGATGCGAAAAGTCAATGTAAAAAAACGGGGATAAATATTCGCCAGGCTTCGGCTGGTGAAAAAAAGTGCAGCATTGGGGTTTAGGGATGCAGGCTTAAAAAAAATAGCCTGCACCCTTGGGAATGCCCACTTCAAACGAAATGTGCAAAAAAAAGTAAAAAAAAAAAAAAAAGGGACACTAAAAAAAAATAATTTAAAATTTTGGGGTGAAAAAAAAATAGGGGAACAGAGTCTAAAAATTGCGAAATAGGTTCAGGGGTATTTTGTAAGTAAGCGGCAGGTGTTTTCTAGAATAGGCTATTAGTGGTAGGTGTTTTTTTGCAGAATTTTAAAAAAATTACTTTATGGACTTAAAAATATGCTAGTACCCATTTTCATGTACCCCAAATTTTAAGGGACCACTTTTAAAAATGAAAAATAAAAGCTAAGTTCTCTTCTGCATCACTTCTTCAATGTCAGGAAAAAAAACCTGCCGCGGCCATTTAATAACCTGACTTTCTTTTGCAGGCAAAAACAGGGGTACCCAAAGTGATCTCCCAGGTCTGGACATCTTTAGGGGGGTCCTACAATTATTTCCTGAAAATGCCCGTATTTTTTTGCTGATCAAAGTTTCGACTGTTCCCGATTTCGCCTACTTTGAAATTGAATACGGGGGAATAGCTGGCACGTGCGCGATACTTTTCCGCCTGAGAACAGACGAAGGAGGCGAAAAGTCCAGCAGGCGAAAAGTCTCGACTTTTCACCTCAAATTGAATACAGGCCATAGTTTGCTGACTGCACCAGCCTGTAGTAAAGTTGTACTAACAACATTAAGTGGTGAATAGGAAATGTTCTAAGGGAAAAGGGGCTGCTATATGTGAAAAAAGGAGGCTCATTTAAATACTTGGTGCAGTGATCTGTTATATAACAGACATGTGTCTGTCTAGCAATTGCTCAGTGGAGCCGGACAGCACATCCCCTGCTGATGGTGACAGCTTCCTTCATCTGAGGAAGTAAGGTAGTGAAAAGGAAACAAAATAATATAAAATATACCAGGCGCTCCTAAACAACTCCAACTAATAGAAATATGTATGTGTATAAAACAAATCTCTTTTTAATAGAATCAAAAAAACATGAAACCACCAGGTGCTGCTTGTAGAAACAGATGGGCTGAACCTCAAGTATTGCAAAAGACAATATTTAAAAAAAAAATGTACAAGCGCAAACTGATGAATTAAAAAATTGGAAAAAGGGGGTTTATTTAGATATTAATTTAAATTAAAATATCATATTTCGCAATCAAATAAAAAACAACCCTATTTGAAATACAATACAAAACACAGAAAATACATGTGCACATAGATAAACAATGAAGAATTCTTTCAATGCCTTTGAATTGGAAACAAATAATGAACAATGGGCCTGATTCAGACCCGCTCGTAAGCGCTATGCGCTCGCAAGCGGGTCGATGGTGGCCCAGTGCGCACGCATGGCACGCGCACTGTGCGTGCATGAGCCCCGGAGCGAGCGCAAAAAGCACTCGCTCCTGCGCTCGCATCCAAAAGGGGCAGCTGTCGATGTTGATTGACAGCTGCCCCATTTGGAAGACGAGGCGGGGGGGTGGCTGAGCAAACGGAGGCGTTCCAGCAGCAACGCCACCGTTTGTGGGCGGCCCTACTGACACCACTAGTGATGTCAGTAGGTGGACTTCCTGCTCTAATAATGCAGGAAGTCCACTGGGGCTTGCGGCAACGAGACCCTACCAAAAGGGTCTCGTCGCAAGCCCGATGGTCGCAATGGTCTTGACCATCGCAACCATCATCATGGCCGCTCGCATAAGCTGTGGGTGGTAACATGTGGATTCCGTATAAAAAGGGGAGATCACCGAAATAGTTTTTCAGCCATATACTGCCAGCCGTTTCAACAGAGGAAGTCGATGAAACGGCCGGGAGTATATGGCAGAGAAGAAATGCGTTAGTTGATCTCCCCTTGTATACGGAATCCACATACGCCTTCTTTCTGAACAGCTCACTGCCGCGGCTGACTACAACTTATTATTGCAAAACAATGAGATTACAGGTCAGTGGGGAAAAGAGGGAGTAGAAACATCTTATTATCCAATGCCGAGGGAGCAAGTCCCGCATAAGGAAGTGGGGCAGTGAGATAATTGACCTTTTCTTAAATGTTAGTCCTGACATGAAGGTTAAGAAATGTACAATCTTTCTGATGACGAGTTCCGTGCACTGCACAATGCTGCCGATGTAAAGAACCAGGTCACATGACATAAAGGGAGAGCTTTATGAAGGGTCTTTTAATGGGTGGTAACTGTATGGTGTTAACTCACCTCTCTGGGTTAACACACTCGCTTCTTCAGCATCTGACCATCCCCATAGTTTTCTGTTCTGAAATCTCCTGCATTGTTAAATTTAAGGGATACTTAATTCTGCCCTTAAACATACAGAAGAAATAGCTGGTACTGCATATTTTAAGGGCAGTCTTGATTAATAAATATGCCCCAAAGAGTAAAGTATTTGCATTGTTTAATCAAAAGTCTCAGGCTTTGGAGAGTTATACTGAAGAAAGTTAATGGAGAGTTATTTTGAAGACCTTCTACCTCTCCAATATTAGGTTTGTCCATAAATTAGAAGGTGAATTATGCCGATGTATTAATTATGGAGGGCTGAAAAGTACCTACTTTATTATTTCTGCCCTCTGATAAAATCTCATCAGCATTAAAGTGCGAGATCACTGGAAAATGGCTTTTAAAACTCATCCCTATGAGTAATTACACAAGCAGTTTGTGATATGTATTTGAGCCAAACTCCTGTCTTTTTGCATGACATTTTGGTATAGTATCCCTCTCTGGAGGAACATCATAACCAGGTGAGAATGGTTTTGGAAAGATTAAGACAAAACTGCTTATATGCCAAATATAAGAAATACATATTTGAGGTTGATAAAGTCACATTTTTAGGCTACATAGTCTCACCCAATGGGTGGGTGCAGCCAAGGTTCCCCGAGCGGGTGTAGTATTATCTCACATTAGTCATATTGAAGGGAAGCTGCATCTGTGCATTTTTTTTTATTTAGGAGAAAATTATCTTTTGCTGAAATGAATTATGAGGTAGGCAAAAGAGAGTTTCCAGCCAACTAGCCTTTGAAGATTGGAGGCACTGGCTTGCAGGTGCACTCTATCCCATCCGTGTTTATACTGGCCATAAGAACCTCCAATACATCAAATCTGCAAAAAGATTGAACCGCAGACAGGCGAAGAGCGAAGTGGAGTCTATTCTTTTCCAAATTATCCTGTGAACTGTATATTTGCATGCATCCCAAAATCTTAGACATGTAGGGGTGAGTGAGGTCCATGAAAGTAAAAGTGACCGACCATCCAAGCATTAGTAGGACTATTGAACTATTGTACAGGGAATTTTGGTGGCCTTACCAGTGTTGAATAGATCATGGATGCTCCTCGTGGGAAGGCCAATTAACGACCAGTCATATCTCTTAGCCAATCAATGGCCAGCCTGCTGATTGGCTAAGAGACCCACCACTTAGCCAATTAGCGGCCTGTTGCCAAAGTAGTGGCTGCTTATTAGCTTGCAGCCATAAAAGTGAAGGAACACACGTGGGTTCCATCACTTTCTGGAGAGGAGCTACAGTATATATATATATATATATATATAATATATATATATACACATATAGGACCTCATTCAGAGTCTCTCGCTAGATGCAATCCCTCGCCCCCAGCGTATGCAAATTTGTCAAAGTGACGCCATGGGAAGCGATCGCTCGCCAAGGCATAAGCACGCCCACCATGTCTTAGCGAGCGGCCAGCATACGCCCAATAGCACAGGCAGAGCCGCCCACCAGCACACGTCATCACCCTACCAAAAGGGTCTCGTCGCAAGCCCGATGGTCGCAATGGTCTTGACCATCGCAACCATCATCATGGCCGCTCGCATAAGCTGTGGGTGGTAACATGTGGATTCCGTATAAAAAGGGGAGATCACCGAAATAGTTTTTCAGCCATATACTGCCAGCCGTTTCAACAGAGGAAGTCGATGAAACGGCCGGGAGTATATGGCAGAGAAGAAATGCGTTAGTTGATCTCCCCTTGTATACGGAATCCACATACGCCTTCTTTCTGAACAGCTCACTGCCGCGGCTGACTACAACTTATTATTGCAAAACAATGAGATTACAGGTCAGTGGGGAAAAGAGGGAGTAGAAACATCTTATTATCCAATGCCGAGGGAGCAAGTCCCGCATAAGGAAGTGGGGCAGTGAGATAATTGACCTTTTCTTAAATGTTAGTCCTGACATGAAGGTTAAGAAATGTACAATCTTTCTGATGACGAGTTCCGTGCACTGCACAATGCTGCCGATGTAAAGAACCAGGTCACATGACATAAAGGGAGAGCTTTATGAAGGGTCTTTTAATGGGTGGTAACTGTATGGTGTTAACTCACCTCTCTGGGTTAACACACTCGCTTCTTCAGCATCTGACCATCCCCATAGTTTTCTGTTCTGAAATCTCCTGCATTGTTAAATTTAAGGGATACTTAATTCTGCCCTTAAACATACAGAAGAAATAGCTGGTACTGCATATTTTAAGGGCAGTCTTGATTAATAAATATGCCCCAAAGAGTAAAGTATTTGCATTGTTTAATCAAAAGTCTCAGGCTTTGGAGAGTTATACTGAAGAAAGTTAATGGAGAGTTATTTTGAAGACCTTCTACCTCTCCAATATTAGGTTTGTCCATAAATTAGAAGGTGAATTATGCCGATGTATTAATTATGGAGGGCTGAAAAGTACCTACTTTATTATTTCTGCCCTCTGATAAAATCTCATCAGCATTAAAGTGCGAGATCACTGGAAAATGGCTTTTAAAACTCATCCCTATGAGTAATTACACAAGCAGTTTGTGATATGTATTTGAGCCAAACTCCTGTCTTTTTGCATGACATTTTGGTATAGTATCCCTCTCTGGAGGAACATCATAACCAGGTGAGAATGGTTTTGGAAAGATTAAGACAAAACTGCTTATATGCCAAATATAAGAAATACATATTTGAGGTTGATAAAGTCACATTTTTAGGCTACATAGTCTCACCCAATGGGTGGGTGCAGCCAAGGTTCCCCGAGCGGGTGTAGTATTATCTCACATTAGTCATATTGAAGGGAAGCTGCATCTGTGCATTTTTTTTTATTTAGGAGAAAATTATCTTTTGCTGAAATGAATTATGAGGTAGGCAAAAGAGAGTTTCCAGCCAACTAGCCTTTGAAGATTGGAGGCACTGGCTTGCAGGTGCACTCTATCCCATCCGTGTTTATACTGGCCATAAGAACCTCCAATACATCAAATCTGCAAAAAGATTGAACCGCAGACAGGCGAAGAGCGAAGTGGAGTCTATTCTTTTCCAAATTATCCTGTGAACTGTATATTTGCATGCATCCCAAAATCTTAGACATGTAGGGGTGAGTGAGGTCCATGAAAGTAAAAGTGACCGACCATCCAAGCATTAGTAGGACTATTGAACTATTGTACAGGGAATTTTGGTGGCCTTACCAGTGTTGAATAGATCATGGATGCTCCTCGTGGGAAGGCCAATTAACGACCAGTCATATCTCTTAGCCAATCAATGGCCAGCCTGCTGATTGGCTAAGAGACCCACCACTTAGCCAATTAGCGGCCTGTTGCCAAAGTAGTGGCTGCTTATTAGCTTGCAGCCATAAAAGTGAAGGAACACACGTGGGTTCCATCACTTTCTGGAGAGGAGCTACAGTATATATATATATATATATATATATATATATATATATATATACACATATAGGACCTCATTCAGAGTCTCTCGCTAGATGCAATCCCTCGCCCCCAGCGTATGCAAATTTGTCAAAGTGACGCCATGGGAAGCGATCGCTCGCCAAGGCATAAGCACGCCCACCATGTCTTAGCGAGCGGCCAGCATACGCCCAATAGCACAGGCAGAGCCGCCCACCAGCACACGTCATCACGCGATTGCACCGTTTGTGGTTGCCTTACCCTACCGCAAGCACTGCGAGGACTTCAGTGTAAAAAACAGGCATGTGACGTATACTATGACGCTGCGTGTTAATTGTGCACGCCTCAAAAACAGCGTTGAAACACTCAGGCACGCCTGCGTTCGCACCTCAATTCCCCCGTTATTAGTGTGCTGCCCCTGTTACCACCCACAAACAGCCTCTCCTGTCACTCATTTCACTGGGCTGTCTTTGCTGGGCGAGCGAGCAGCCTGCGATCACACAGAGTAGGTCGTGCACGCGCAGAACGAAGCGTGTGCATGCGCATATGCAAACCATCGGGCCGCTTGCGAGCGCACAGCGCTAGTGAGAGACTCTGAATGAGCTCCATAGTTCTTCTATGTCCGCATGGATTGGGATACTGTTTTTTTATTTTCAAACCCTCCGGGATGCTACTGGAGAAGGGGACCAACTGGCCACTAGGATGCATACTGGAGAAGAGAATTGACTGGCACTAGGAAGTAGGTAAGTATGTAGTGTGAGTGGGGGTGAGTGTGAGTGCGAGTGACTTAGTGAGTGACAGTAATAAAATAATAAAACATATGGTGTGTGTGTGTGTGCTGTCATAATTTTAATATTTCCTTTACATGGGGACTATAGGTGTCAGTAGGCACTTAATGCCAGGGCATGCTTGCAGTTGTGGTTTTCCAAGTGCCAGCAAGCAGGGCAGACTTGCTGGGATCTGTAGTCCTACTGTAAAGGACAATATTAGTTTAAATCTAATATTGACACCCATCAACCTCACACCTATTGCCCAGGGGTGCGGGGGATAGCCCTGGGCTTCAGCCCAGTTCTGGGGTATATTCAGTAGGGGGGAACCCTTTATTGGGGAATCCCCACTTCCCGAGGAGTCCCCAGCCTGGGCTGGTTAGTTTGGGGGCTTAATGCTTTGGCAGTGACCCCGTCAAGTGTGTCCCCTGGTTGCGGCATTACACCCATTTTGGTTGAGCTCAGAGATGGTTTTTAAAATATGGGGGAACCCTGCGCACATATTTTGTCATATTTTTAGGAAAACGGCTCAAAGAGCCAACTGCTGGTTTGGTTTTGGGGGGGAGCCCCGTTATTATTATTTTTTAACCATTTAATGCCTGCTTTACACTCAGAAGCATACGCAGATCACAGTGATCTGTGCATGCTTCACCTAAACATGCTGCTCAGGAGGGGGGTCTAGAGGTCTATTTTTCACTTTCATTGTGTTCCGAGCTTGCTCCATTTGCGATGGTGTTAGCAGACATGATTCTTGGTAAATGCCTGTGTTATATTCTATAGAAAGTACTTGCAAGATTGGCTGATGGTGTATTTACTTCTATTTGTGTTTTCATACATGTTTTGCAGAGTCAGGCATGTTTTGTGACCCGCATTTGCCTTTAGTAAATTTCCGTGTTTGAAAAGAATGGCAAACACGACCATGAATGTATCTCAGACAGACACAATTCTTAGTACATTTACCCCTTAGAGTGTTCTTGGCAAAGTGCATGAAATAATGCTTCATTCCAGTTTGGTAGGTCACCTTCCCCCATCTGTGAGTCTCGTCCTGCACTATCCTTTTCCCAAGTGCGCCTCCACTCAATCAGCAGCTCTGATCCTGTCTGTCTGCTCACCCAGGGCACTGGGTCACTGACTGCTATTGTAAGTGTCTGTAGGTCACTGACTGCTATTGTTATTGTTTGACATTAAATGTATAGAAATCACACTGGTTGCTCATTACCCCCAACCCACTGCACAAGCACACACACACACTATTTTTATAATACACTATATACTTTCTGTGTTGTGTTTGTTATATCCCTGTATAGGGCTAAGGACACCTTGTAGCACATTATTTTACGGATTGTTTAGTTAGTTGAACTGTTACTTTTTCTTCCTGTCTGTTCCTTTTGGAGCAAGCACAAGGGAACGCAAACAGTCTCACAGCTTTGTTTGTGGAGCATGTGATAAACCTTTATCATATGAATGTTTTGTACAGTATATCATGCAGCAAGTAACCCATGGAACCTCTTAAGGGGCTAATTAGAAGAATGATGAAGTCTTTGGGTCATGAGATTTATTTAAATTTGCGTACTTTACCGAGGATCTTAGGTTATTTAACTTCTGGGGGTCTATTCATCATCACTTAATTTCTACAAAAGTAGGTAAAAAAGTAAGATTTTCACCTATTTTTGTAGAAATTAAGTATCACAGCCATTCATCAAACGTAACGCAGTAGATTTCAAAGATATCTCCTGGTTACAATTGTACTTTAGTATGGGGATGTGGAAACTATGAAATTCATCAAGTTCCGAAAAAGCATTTTTTTTCGGAACTTGACAGTGATACTGTACGCTACTCTGAGATGGCATACAGTATCCGATACAGCAGAGGGATCTGAAAAGATCCCTCCCTGCTGAGCCCCCGTACCTGCCTGACGCTGCCTCCTGGCTCCTTGAGCTCTTCTACAGTGAGCCGAGGTGGGAGAGGGCACAGCAGCGGCGGCGGCAGGGGACTGGCACTGCGGGGCTGACCTGTCTCAGTGGGAGTCACAGACTCCCACTGCGGCGGCAGGGGTCGGGGGACACCATCAGCAGGGTCGGCCGGGAGGTGTGGCGGAGAAGACGGGAGAGGAACGGGCAGGGGGGTCGGACTCCTCCGTTCAGTCCAGGGCTCACTTGCTGGCTCAGTCCTTGGGCTGGAAGGAGAGAGGAGCTGAGGAGAAGCAGCAGGGAACTTCGGCTGCCTCGGAGACAGGACCAGGCAGAGTGGAGCAGGGAGCAGCCGGCATCGGGGTGGCATGGGAGGGTGGACAGCGCAGGTATGATCCGGCAGCAGAGGGTGGACGAGAGCCGGCATAGAGCACACAGCAGCATGAGGGAGGGTGGGGGGGAAAGGATGTAGCAGATATGACCCGGCAGCGGGTTGGGGGTGTACATGAACCGGCATAGGGAACCCAGCAGGCTGGGGGGTAGAGGACCAGGCAGAGGGGGGTGGACAGGACCCGGCAGCTTGGAGAGGGAGGTGGCCGGGACAACTCAGAGAGGACCAGACTGGGTGGGGAAACAGGGGGTCATTCAGACCCACTCGCCAGCGGCAGTACGCTCGCAAGTGGGTCGATGTTCCCCACTGCACATACGCACGACGGAGGGAGCTCCGTCGTGCGCATGCGCGAGACCCGGGGAGCGACGGGCTTTCCATCGCTCCAGGTCTCGCACAAAAGGGGGCGTGCTGTCGATGTTGATTGACAGCACGCCCCCTTTGGTGGGCGTGCCGGGGGCATGGCGGTCAGACGGAGGCGTTCCCATGGAAACGCCTACCGTCTGAAGCCGGCCCCACTGACATCACTAGTGATGTCAGTGGGAGTGATTTTGGCTCTGATAGAGCCAAAATCTCTCCAGGGCTTGTGGCAGGGAGACCCTACCGCAGGGTCTCCGTCGCAAGTCTGATGGTCGCGATGGTCAAGACCATCGCGACCATCTTTTTGGCCGCTCGCATATGCTGTGGGTGGTCACCCACAGCTATACGAGCGGCCAGGAGGCCGCTCCATTTTCATGGAGGAGGGCCCTGATTCAGAGCGAGCGCTCTGGTCAGAGCGTTCGGCTCTGAATCAGGCCCACTGTGCAGTCAAATTGGAAAAATATCACAATTCTAGAAAGATGCCTTCACAGAAATAGCACCTAATCGGAAGTGATACATTTGTCCTGCAAGGATGATGAATAGGACTTAGTTTAACAAAGTACACGTGGCGAGTTCAAAACTAAAATATCACGCATGATAATTTTATTATGATTAACAGACCCCTTAATGTCTTAAATATAATACTTACCATTTTAATAAATCTATGAGAATGGATGATCACCAGATCCTTTCATCTTTGCAAGATTAACTTTATTTCGGGATCATCAGAAAGAGAGCAGTTTTCCACACAATGGGCTCTATTTACAAACGAGTTCTTTTCTTGGTGATATTTTACATTAACACGCACCGTGGTGTTTTGCTGATATTTAACACCCACCTGCTCGCCGTCGAGCGGTAGTGTTAAAAAGTCTGGCCCTGATTCAGAGCCGGACGCTCTGACAGAGCGCTCGCTCTGAATCAGGGCCGTCCTTCTCTTTTTTTAGAGCGGCCACCTGGCCGCTCGCATAGTTGTGGGTGACCACCCACAGCTATAGCAAGCGGCCAAAAAGATGGTCACGATGGACAAGACCATCGCGACCATCGGGCTTGCGACTAGACCCTTGTGGTAGGGCCTCGTTCCCACAAGCCCTGGAGTGCTTTCGGCTCTACCAGAGCCGAAGGCACTCCCACTGACATCACTTGTGATGTCAGTGGGGCCGGCCCCAGACGGTAGGCGTTCCCATAGGATCGCCTCCGTCTGGGCACCCACACCCCGGCACGCCCACCAAAGGGGGCGTGCTGTCACTCACCATCGACAGTACGCCCCCTTTGGTACGAGACCCATAGTGACGGCTTGGCCATCACTATCCGGGTCTCGCGCATGCGCACGACGGAGCCGGGTCCGTTGTGTGCATGCGCACTGGGCCAACATCGACCCGCTTGTGAGCGCTCAGCGCTCGTGAGCGGGTCTGAATCACGCCCTTTGTCAGCACTGTTTTTCTGTCCAAACAATGCTGTTGAATTAAGGGGTTTTTTTTCTGTATAGGGAGCATGCACAGTGAGCTCGGATACTGACAGTCTGTTATGGTTTTTTATTTTTTACATTTTATTGTGGGACATGTTGTGCTTCCCGGCTGTGTATGGATCCACTCTACCATCCCTGCTTGGCAGCGGCAGCAACCTCACTTCCCAGCCCAGCACACGGTGTTGTTTGCTGGGTCGGGGAGGGAGGACTGCTGCCGCTGCATCTGCCTCGCAAGGATGGTGTCAGCCGTGCCACGGCTGCTGCGGGAGGGTAGAAGGGGGGCCGCAGCTGCTGTGGGAGGGTAGAAGGGGGGCCACGGCTGCTGCGGGAGGGTAGAAGGGGGGGCCACCGGCTGCTGCTGGAGGGTTGAAGGGGGAGCCACCGGCTGCTGCTGGAGGGTTGAAGGGGGGGCCACTGGCTGCTGCGGGAGGGAGAGCACAAGCTGTTGTACACTTGGAGGAGGGAGGGGGTGCTGTCCACGTGAGGGGGCGGGTTGTGCCGGGTGTTGTACACCGGAGTGACCACAGCACTTGCAAGCACTTTTTAAAGGAAGCCAGTGCCTGGAGAGTTCATTTTAGGAAAACGAGTGGTAAGTTTTCATTACCGCTTGTTTATAACTTATAAGTAAGGGTTACCATCTGGATTTCATTAGGAAATGTAAAAAAATAGTGCTTCTGTATCCAAACTTATTATAAATATCAGGAACACTAGTTTACTATCAAAAATGAGCGGAAACACCTGAAACTCGTTAGTAAATGGAGCCCAATATGTGTATTTCAAGATACTGAATTTTTATGGAGTAGCAAATATTAGATAAAAGTCAGCCAGATATAGAGACTTAACTGTATGTTTCACAGCAAGGCCGGATTAAGGGGGGGGGTGACAGGGGCGGTCATCCCTGGGCCCCCACACATGGAGGGGCCCCCACTAGCAGCGGTGCACTGTCTGCGCCCGCCGCTATTGTCCCCTCCGCTAGTGTAGGGTAGACCGTGCAGTGAGCGCGGCCACTCTACACAGTGACATACACACAGCCGCCGGCGGCAGCTGTGTGTATGTTGCAGCAGCCGATGAGAGTCACACAGAAGAGCCGGGAGTCGTGTCAGGAGCGGGGATTCAGGTAAGTTTTTTTTTCTGTGCGTGTGCGTTTGGGGCAGCACTGTCACTGCATAGTGTGGAGTGCTACAGGCATCCCTGTATAGGGAGGCCACTTCATGGGGGCACTGTATAGGGGGGGTGCTACTAGGGGCAATGCATAGGGGGGGATACTACTGGGGGCACTGTATACCGGGGGACTACTACTGGGGGAAGAGCATGGGGGACTACTAGTGGTGGCACTGTATAGGGGGGACTACTACTGGGGGCAGAGCATGTGAGACTACTACTGGGGGCACTGTATAGGGGACTACTACTACTGGGGGCACTGTATAGGGGACTACTACTACTGGGGGCACTATATAAAGGACACTGCATAGGGGAGTTTACTACTGGGGGCACTGTATAGGGGTGGACTACAGCTGGTAGCAAAGCATAGGGGGGCTACTACTGAGGGCAATGCATAGGGGGGACAACTACTGGGGGCACTGCCCCATCCGGATTCTGTTGCTTCGGCTTCCAGCATTGGCTTTTCACCCGGTGGCTATACCCAATCTGACGGGAGATTGACCTAGTATTACATGGCCAGTTCTGATCTGAATATTATTGTTCTAATTGTAGAGTTCCAAACTCTAGTCCTCAAGTACCAACAACAGGTCATGTTTTGTGGATTTCTTTATTCATGCACAGGTGAGTTAATCTATTTTGCTGGGTCATTAATTATCCCACCTGCGTCCACAGACAGATATTCACAAAGCATGATCTATTGGAGATTCTTGAGCGCTGTATTTAAAATAACTGGTCTGAAAAGATTCCCAACAATATTTCCACCATTGGTAGGTTTAACTCCACATTCTGAAGTAATAAATGTTCCTGCAACCTCATCCTATTGATGGTTGAAGAGGTTGGAGTTGAACTTAAAGAAAAAGGCTCGTCTTAATTAGAGATGAGCGGTTCGGATTCTGTGGAATCCGAACCGCTCCAAACATAGGGGATCCGAGTCCACCCGAACCCTGTTCGGGTGTTCCCCGCCTGACTCGGATCCCCGTTCGGGGCCGAACGGCGGCCGCCTGATGACGGATTCTCACTAGAGAATCCGACATCAGGGCTCCTATTGTGTAGGGCAGAGCGCTGTGATAGCGCTCTGCCCTACATAGATACAAACACACAGCTGCCAGCGGCAGCTGTGTGTTTGCTACAGCAGCCAATGAGAGTCACACAGACTCTCATTGGCTGCTGCATGGAGGGAGCCGGCTGGAGCTCACACATGATCTCCGTCTTCCGGCTCCCTCCTCAGCGTGTGACAGCAGAGCGGACAGCGCGGGAGCGGGGATACAGGTAAGTTTTTTTTTTTTACTTGTGCAAGGGCCGGGGGCGCTACTGGGGGGTGTCTGCTACTGGGGGTCCATACTACTGGGGGGGCCTGCTACTGGGGGGGCTATACTACTGGGGGGGTCTGCTACTGGGGGTGGCTATACTACTGGAGGGGGCTATACTACTGGGGGGGTCTGCTACTAGGGGGGTCTGCTACTGGGGGTCCATACTACTAAGGGGCTATACTACTGGGGGGGCTTACTACTGGGGGGTGGTCTGCTACTGGGGGGGTCTGCTACTGGGGGGGGCATACTACTGAGGGGCCATACTACTGGGGGGGCCATACTGGGGGGGGCATACTACTGGGGGGGCTTACTACTACTGGGGGGGCATACTACTGGGGGGGCTTACTACTACAGGGGGGGGGCCATACTACAGGGGGGCTAATACTGGGGCAGCCTACTACTGGGGGTGGCCTGCTACTGGGGCAGCCTACTACTGGGGGGGGCATACTACTGGGGGGGCCATACTACTGGGGGGCATACTACTGGGGGGGGCCTGCTAATGGGGGGCATACTACTGGGTGGCATGCTAATGGGGGGCATACTACTGGGGGGGCCTGCTAATGGGGGGCATACTACTGGGTGGCATGCTAATGGGGGGCATACTACTGGGGGGGCCTGCTAATGGGGGGCATACTACTGGGGGGCATTCTACTGGGGGCACTGCATAGGGGATCCTACTACTAAGGGGACTGCATAGGGGGCACCACTGCTGGGGACATTGTGTAAAAGGGGCACTACTGTGGGCATTGTGTAAAAGGGGCACTACTGTGTGTCGTAACATGAATAAGAGACACTACTTTATGGTGTAATGTGAATCAGGCCCTATGTGCGGTGTAATGTGAATAAGATTGTGCACTGTGACTCCTTGGGCCGTAGCCCACTATGTAAACAAGTACTGTGACTCTGCTGGCCATACCCACTGGGTGGGTGCACTACTTTTCATTTCTGCCACTGCTGTGTGGCAATGTGTCATAGATGTGCTTTATACTGTGGTGTCTGTGTCGTTGTGCCGCTGCTTTGTCGCTTAGTAACCAGTCAGCTCACTGCAACCTATGTCCAATAATGTTGAAAACAATATTATAAGCTGTGATATGGTCTAAATTGACTGGAAATTAATGTTATTGAGGTTAATAATACTCTAGGAAGAAAAAAAAGACCAATTTATGTGATTTTAGCTTTTTTTGTCAATTTTTGTAAAAAAATCCAAATCCAAATCCAAAGCCAGTCACCGCAGTTTGGCAAATCCAAATCCAAATCCAAAGCCGGACAACGAATTAGAACCAAATCCAAATCCGGCAAAAATGGTCCGGCGCACATCCCTAGTCTTAATGGGATGTAGTTATGTGACCGGCGGCCACAAGGCTGCCGGTCACAATCCCGACTGCAGAATGCCGGCAAAAGATTTATGATAGGCGTCGAAATACTGGTGCCTATCAAAATCCCAACGCCGGAATCCAGGACGATGCGTGCCTGAACGAGGAAAGTCCAGGGCGCCCGTCCTGTTAGCCGTGGGGGGGAGGTTTAGGTTTAGGGAAGTTAGCGGGGTTAGCGTTAGGTGTTTTTTTTGGGGGGGATAGGTTAGGATTAAGCACCCCCAGGGAGAGGTCAGGGTTTGACAACCCCATGGGAGGGTTAGGTTAAGAGAGCGGTAAGGGTGGGTTAGAGTAAGGCACCCCTGGGGGGAGGTTAGGGTTAGGCACCACCCCGGGAGTTTAAGGTTAGGCCCTCCTGGGTTAGGGGGTGAGAGGGGAGGGGTAGATCACTTACCTGCCGCTGTCGAAACTTCCTGCTGCCGGGCGCACACTGTTGGGATTTGAACTCTATTCTGTCTAAATATTGAACAGTTTATATCTCTTAATCTACATCATCTGTATAAATTGTTAATTAGAGGATGGTAGAAGATTGTACTCATTTAAGAGGCAGTTGGGCAATAATTTTATATTTATTAGAGTCACACGCAGGGGGTTTCTGAGTAACCAGATTACCCCCACCAC
The DNA here is from genome assembly GCA_031769625.1 of Taudactylus pleione. NCBI lineage: Eukaryota > Metazoa > Chordata > Amphibia > Anura > Myobatrachidae > Taudactylus > Taudactylus pleione. Next base: position 12,019,338 of record JAUIMM010000710.1, read on the forward strand.
CAGGAGGTTCTATCTACAGTATAGAATGGCCAATGTTCTACTAATGTATTGGAGGGTTGGAGCAGAAAGGAAGACAAGGAATCCATAAAGACAAGAGAGTTGTGCAAGACAAATGGCACAAATGTTACATTTATGGTAATTTTAGACTAAGTCAATTTTAGTCATAAAACACTTGTTAGAGAGATGAAATAAGATTTCAGTGAGGCTCATTCCCTCCTGAGGCTGCGGGTACCCACTCTCCCGCCAGGGTTGACGCCAAGACAAATTGTTCGGCCAAGTCGGCGTCCCAATATTTGGGCCTACTAGGTCCCCGAAGCCGCGGACTAAAGTTAGTGGCTGACGGAGGGCGTGGCCGCTTCCGGTGTTCGCGCGGATGCAACAAGGGCTCAATACTGCCTGCCTGTAGCCCTAGTCGCCAAGCACACACGCTCCCTACCTCTAGGTGAGCTCTGTGGGCCCCCTTGCTCCTGCAAGAACTGTCCCCTAACAGAAGACGCTGGCTTGATGTGCGGCCGGCGGGTGCCGCGATAACTGCCCAGCCGCGAATGAAGGAGAGCCAGGGTACACAGTCCCTCTCCTGTTATTCACAGGCTGCTTCCTATCTGACCAGAAGAAGATATCCTGTGCCTGTGGGGTCCTCCATTCTGACAGTGTCTACTATAGGGAAACTTGAGAGTCATATGCACAGGCTGTAGACAGAGCTGCAGGGCAGGCTTTCTGGAAAGTCACCACTGGAATGGCCCCAAACTCTACACACCTAGCACCTGTCTCCAGGTGAGTGATACCAGTCTTTCCATATACCGTAGAAGCGGATGACCTCCTACGAGATACATACTAGTGTCAATAATATGAATCTACCTGTCTAAAGAATTATGTCCTTTTCTGGGTAAAGCCTTACCCACCCATGCAGTAGCCTCCACTCCCTCAGTCGCTACCCCCACAACGTGTCGTGGCACGTCTCTCTGGTTCAATTCAAATTGGGATTTCTACTTTTACCCCTGACTATGCCGTCTAGAAAAACAAGACAACACAAACTTCCAACACCGATTCGCTTTCCGGCTGCCCCGATAGCTAAAGTGGGACAGTTGCCTTCCCCAGCATCGGGATCGACCTCTATGTCCGCTACACGAGATACGGTCTCACCGGCCGACCTGGGCCTTGATCTGGATGTTAATGCCCCGCTTACCACCCAAGCAATGTTTCAGGTTTTTGCAGCATTTCAGGCTGATGTGCTTAAGGGTGTGGATACTTCTATACAATCTATTCGAGCTGATCTTGTGGGGCTAGGCAATTGCACAGACCATCTAGAGGGGAAGATGCAGGAACTGGTCTCATCTCATAACGATCTTCTCACAGCCCATCCAATCTGAAGTATCATCCATGAGAGAGAAAATGTCGGATATGGAGGATCGCACATGAAGAAACAATCTGAAGATTCGTGGTATTCCAGATTCTGTATCAAACACAGTAGTGCCAGATTACGTTTCAAAGTTGTTTCTTAAGTCGGTTCCTACGGTTTCTCTACAAAACCTGATAATCGATCGGGTACATCGTCTCCCCAAACCGAGAACAGGATCGGGGAATTTTCCACGAGACACATTAATGGGTGTCTACTTTTTTCACTTCAAAGAGCAAATTCTGCGTGCTGCGCATCAGGCTGAAGGCACTGACAACCTAGGGGGTCTTCAAATCTTTCCAGACCTGTCTGCTGCTATTCTGTCTAAACAGCGTTCTTTCCAGTCCATTACGACAGCTCTAAGGGACAATGACATCACATATCGCTGGGGATTCCCTGTGAAGCTCCTGGTTAGTTACGAGTCCTCCTCATATGTTATTTCCACTGTAGAGGCGGGAGTTAAGCTTTTGGCAGAATGGGACATTACAGTGCCTACTCGAGCCTCCGGTTCCAACGG